>FR997728.1:18374000-19713500 GCA_905475445.1 Ochropleura plecta | reverse complement strand
TGGGTTTTAGTCAGTACAAGTCTGACATGCCCCCCCGCTCCGCCCAGAGCGGGGGAAGTCATTGGATGATTTCCCAACCGAAAAAAAGGGGTATCATAATAAATTATTATAAATTACCCAGTACTAATTTGGTTATGGCAGTTACATAGGTAGTCACTTTTCGTAAAATATCTAACGGTATCCATCTATTAAAAAAAAATGATTTGGGTTGAGTAGAATTATATAGAGGGTTTGGTAATTTGATACCTAAATATTATAAAAAAAATATTCTTTATTTTATGATAATTATATTTATCAAATTAATAATTTTAAAATTTATTTATTTAGATTTGTTATTTGAATAGTAATTATTTTATTTCATCCGTCTAGCTAGACTGAACGCTGACCTCAAAATAGTTGCGGAAAGACTAAGCAGATGTTTATGATTCCTTTGTTTTATTGGAAACAAATTGACGGTCCCTACGTACATAAAGACATGTCGAAAATGGCATTTTTTTTATTGTGTCATTGGCTTCTGATTATCTATGCGCACATGCTGACATACGATTTTTATTTTTATTTAATTTATTTACCTTGTTTTAGAAAATATTTATTATTGCTCATAGAACTATTTCTAAGGCGTGTTGAACACAAATTACGCTCTCCTGTAAACCTCGGTTTTTGACTTAACCTTATGTACGTAGGGACCGTCGAAAATACTAGCAGGAGATGAATCGTATAGATATGTCGAGATTTTGAATAACGGATATCCTTCTTTTTGTGTATGGGTAGCCCAAACATGTTCCTTTTGCCCTTTATGTTCCGTGGCCGCGGTATCATTAATCTTTTCGATTCAATTCATTTACTCATTTGAAAAAAATGGTACATGAAGGTCTTAGATATATGTTTTATCTTTCTTTATATTATAAATGCGAATTTTTGTGAGGATGGATGTTTGTTATTCTTTCACGTCAAATCGGCTGAACGGATCTTGATGAAATTTGGCACAGAGGTAGATTGTAGTCTGAAGTAACGCATAGGATACTTTTTTTTCGGTCATCACGCGCGTGATGCCAGCTAGTTTTCTATATATTTTTGCCAAACAGTGGAAGTTACCCAGTATCTGGGTTATGGAGGTCAGATAGGCAGTAGCTTTATATAAAATTGTAGTACTCAACTGTATCCGGCTAGACTGAAAGTCGATTGAATCGTAGTTAGGAAAATCAAGCAGATGATGACGCAGTAATAAAAGCAAAGCCTGGTAATAATTACTAGCCTGAAATATTAAAAGATTAATAAAAGAATTTCCGTTCACACAGCTCTTAAACCGTACTCTAATCCCCGATATTAATCGTTAACGAAAAAATTAAACATTACGCTCCGGTTAACGACGTGAACGCTATAAAATGCTGAGTTAACGGAAATATAAAATTGAGCTCAAATGAAATGGCTCTCAGAGCTCAATGGCTCACAAAACTCATGATAGTGGTATTATGGAACAGTTGTCTTTTATTATTTGAAACCACCTTGGTCATCATCATCTGCCTAGCCTTTTCCTAACTATGTTGGGATTGCTTCCAGTCTTACCAGATACTGTTGAATACCTGTGTTTTATATGGAGCGACTGCCTGTCTGAAACTCCTCAGCCCAGTTTGTAAGACTGGTTAGACTGGTAAGACTGGTTGTCAGACTTTCGGGATACTGACTACCTGTAATGACTGTCATTTAAACTCACATACACAAACGGCCAGACCCGGAACAACTATCTGTAGGCCATACTTATATTTGTTAATAATATTAATATATTTGTTCCGTGCGGTAATCGAACCCGCGACACGCAGCGCAGCAGTCGCGGGTTCAAATCGTCCTAGACGACACGATAACTGTGACTGTGCATACACTAGTTGAATGTATTTACTGGATATTTGTTCAAGGGCACATTTTTAAAAACAGAAAGATCTCGAAACCGCTTAGACATCGTAACACTAAACATGAATGGATTCTCGCATGAGTGACCTAATCTTAGACGGTGGACAGTTTTCGGGATCCAATGAACCTTGGAGGTACGTCTCACGACTGTATGCTGAGCACATGTTTCCGAGCCAGTGGGTCCATTCGACGGTTTTTGGTGTGGAAAAAATGTGTCATTCTTGATTTTAGGTGTATGAAAATGTGGCATTATAAAAATGTATTTATTTGTTAAAATAATGTTAAGTAAATTGATTACTAAAGTATCGTTAGAGTTTTTGCAAAGCTTGATTGTAAGATACCTGCTGAAAGTTTTCTGTCGATTTTAGATCGAAAAGTGTCACTTCAAACCACTGTGCGAGCTCATTGTAACGCTTATGGTGTTTTGTGTAACGATCCCAAACAGTTAGAGACAAGGACAAAAGAATATTCATATATATGAATATAAATTATACATTGGAAGACAAAATAACGCTTGTATTGACAGAAGCGTAATTTGTGCTTCTGAAAATCAAAAAGAAAACATTTTGCCCAAAATGGGTAAGACTCAGTCATATTTCTGATAATTGTTTTCCTATGGAAAGTTCTTCGATTTACCTTCCATTGAAAACTAGAAATCTTTTAAGAACAAAACAAAAAACAACTGTGATTTTAATCAACTAATAAAGAAAGAAAAAATATTTATAAGTCGCAAATATACGATGAACACACAGAATAAAATATAATAAATAAACATTAAACATATAAAGCATCACAAACATTAATAAATACATATGGAACAAAACACTGGATTTCAATGGTCAACCTGTAAGTACAATGTACGGAAGACTAATCATATAATGGATGGACTGCACGGTTGGTGCAGTGGCTGAGCGATCGACTGCTGCGCTACGTGTCACGGGGTCGATTCCCGCACAAAACTAATATTTGTATGACCTACAGATAGATGTTTCGGGTCTGGCTGTTTGTGTATGTGAATTTAAATGTTTGTAAACGCACCCACGATACAGGAGAAATTCCAAGTGTGGGGCAACGTTTTTTTTAAAAGAAAAAAAATATGCTAATCTGCTCTCTCCTTCCCCAGAAAAGGGTACATTATAACAGCCATACCCAGCTGCATACGCTCAACCCAAAGATAAGATTAGGTCACTTTTGGTCGACAAGGCGACTATCAAACAACTTTACATGTCGTATTTGGAAGTCAAACGTGTATGGGACGCTGAGACTATTTCAAACGAAGTCGGGTACCATTGGGACCGATATACACGTAATTGCCAAATCTAGTTTTGGAAAGGTCGGATAGTTCGACATGAGTACGAAGTTGCAAGAAAATGTGAATAAACTTTTGCTTCTTGGCAAATGAAATATTTTTAGAATTAAATCTACTTACAACAATAAATATACAAATACATCTACTGATGGCTTAATTGCCAAGGGCCTCGACCAATACCTAAGGAGGTTCTCGTTAGGCAGCTGGATCAAGGGCTTGATACAGAAAGCGGTACTCCTGGACACGGCTCGTATCGTTAAGAGGTTACTTTCTCTGGAGTCCTGACCTGGTAACTTGGACCCTGTTCCTGATACCGGTGGGTACATACACTTAAATGTCTTAAAATATTATAATGACTAAGATAAGATAAGATAAGATAATTTTTATTTGTGCAAACATGAGTGTACATACAGTTTAGCATGCAAGATGACAATTTATTTAAATGAGCTGTCACGTTTGGCCTATCAGGCGTACAAATATATAATGTTGTCAAAACTTACAAACAGTTTAATATAGTATAATTCAATGATAAAATACAATGCAATTCAATTCCAAAATTATAGTATAATCCGATTCAAATCAATATAGCATAATTAAATTCATTCACAACATAAATTTAACAGTTCATTTAATTTCAATAATTTTATCATTTAGGAAGTCGCGTATGTCATAGTATGCTTTCCCTTGTAAGTGTCGTTTTAGCTTTATTTTTAATCTATGGACATTAAGTTCTTTCCACACTTTTGGAAGTTTATTATAAATTATGGGGGCCATACAGAAAATGCTCTTTTGCATTAATGCAGTTTTTGACTGAGGTATACGAAGAATAGTGTCATCGCGTCTGCTACGGCTACTTCCTTCTGATATGCGTGGGAACAGATGTTGGTTATGTTTCACAAACATGACCACTTCCAATATATATAACGAGGGCAGTGTTAGTATTCTGTAATTAATAAAGTAGGGTTTGCAGCTTTCGGTTGTAGCTAACTTAAAAATCGCCCTAATAGATTGTTTTTGGGCTTTAAAAACCATATCTTTATTAGTCGAGTTGCCCCAAAAGATTATTCCATACCTGAGATGTGATGAAACCAAGCCATGGTATGCGGTAAGCAGCGAATCGACTTTAAGCACTACAGTTAGTTTATGTAAGGCATACGCCGAGCTACTCACTTTTTTGCACAGAGCCGCAATGTGTTCCTTCCAGTTCAATTTACTGTCAATCGTCACTCCAAGGAATTTAGCGGTATTAACTTCTACGATAGTTTTATTATTATATTGTATATTTAGGTTAGATAAGGTCGATACGCGTTGGTTAAAATGAATTATATTAGTTTTGTCAAGGTTTATTTTCAAATTATTATTATTTAGCCAGTCAATCATTGATACAAGAGAATTATTAATGTCAGTATTATAATCATTTAAATTATTATTATTTTCAATTGTCATAGTGCTGTCATCGGCAAATAGTGTTACAGATTCGTCAATAAATTCTGGTAAATCATTTATATATAGTATAAAAAGTAGAGGGCCCAGCACGGTGCCCTGAGGTACTCCATACTTTACTACTCGTTCTTCTGATTGGTATTTGATTTCATTTTTAGTTTTAGCATTGATCGATGATATTTCCGTGACTTGCTGTCTATTTTCGAGATAAGATTGTATCAATTTTAGGACGTTACCTCTTATTCCATATGCTTCCATTTTGTCCAACAGAATATCATGCTTCACATAATCGAACGCCTGGGTCATATCGCAAAATATGGTGCATACAGGGTTCGTCTTATCAACACTCGAAGTTACCTTGTGCAAGAAATCATAAATAGCCATATTTATAGTTTTGTTTGCTCTAAATCCTTTTTGCTCGTTAACTAGTATATTATTTTTTTCTACAAAGTTGCTTATATTCAGATATATATATTTTTCAAAAATTTTTGAAATAATACTGATTAGTGAGATTGGTCTATAGTATTCCATAGCTTCCCTATTTACTTTTTTAAATACAGGTATTACTTTTGACTTTTTTAAAGCATCTGGATATATACCTGAACTGATGGTTAAATTAATAAGGTAACTAAGGTGTGAGCATATATCATCAGCGATCAGTTTAATTATTTTTGTTGAAATTTCGTCACAACCGACACTGTTCGTGTTTCTCAAAGATTTAATTATTCTAAGTACATCTTGTGGTACACACGGTGGCATGAAAAATGATTTTACATTCTTAGGTATTCGAGATGTAACTTTATTTCCTGAGCTTGGTATTGGATTGACTTTTTCAATGAAATAATCATTAAATGCATCAGCAATTTCCCTGGGATCTGTAATGATATCATTATTTATTTTTACTTTTGTAATAGGTTGTCGTGGCATATTATACTTTGAGCTATTTATTATTTTCCAGCTGGCCTTGGATTTGTTACTTGCTGTACTAATTTTGTAGTTATTTTGAGCAAATTGTGTCAAATTCATAATTTTTTTTAATAGCTTGGAATATCTAGTGAATAATATTTTATTTGAAATATTAGGGTTACGTCTGTATTGCCATAATAGTTGTCTTTTTTTCTTACTACATTTTTTTATGCCGCGTGATACCCATTTCGATTTTTTTGTCGTATGTAGGGTTGACATTTCAAAGGGAAAGCATAAATTATAAAAAAGAATAAATGTTTCCATAAACTTATTATAAGCTACGTTCGGGTCACTTATTTCATATAATATATGTCGGCGAATGATAAGCTACGAATACAGTCTTTAAATTTTCTAACATGCTCCATACTATAATTACGTTTATTTACACGCCAATATTTAATAGAACAACTGTTTTGGACAGGAATTTTAATTAGTTGTGCGGTGTGGTCCGACAATGCAAATTCCAATATTTGCACGTTACATGATTTTTTATGGTTATGCGCTATATTATCTATGCATGTTTGACTTTTAAGTCTAGTAGGTTGATACACAGATAATTTTAAATTATAGTTTAACAGTAGACATTCAAAATCTAGCGTTTGATTAGTTCTCTTTAAGACATCGATGTTGAAGTCTCCTGCAATTACAATATTATGATATGGTTTCCTATCAAGTTCTTGTAAGACTAAATGTAACTTTTCCATACAAGTATTGAAGTTAGTTATTTTTGGAACTCGGTAGATACATACAATAGCAATCCTATAACAAATCATCTCCATAGCACAACACTCGAATACTCCTGTTTCTGACAATTTGGCAATTTGTTCTATCTCTCTATACTGGTGACCGTTTCTTGCAAGTATGCAGGCACCTCCTCTTTTACTTTCTCTTCGAGTATAGCAGGCAGCAAGCTGGTAGTTAGGTATATTTAGATACTTTTCATACCCTTGCATAATAAAATGTTCTGTGATGCACAAAACATCGACACATGTACCCTTCTCCGCCAATTCTTCTAAGCAAACCGTCATACTATCTGATTTTGTTAACAATCCGGCAATGTTCTGGTGCATCACGCTTAAAGATTTAGTGGCGAAAAAAATCCGTCAAAGTGTCTTCACGTTTGCTATCTTGACGGACTAAAAACTGCGAGTTTTGGCCATTTTTGTTATTTGGCAAGTCATAAAAGTTGCATATGTTCACAATTAGACTTTGCAAATCAGACACAATAATCCTTAAACCATGTTTGTTTAAGGTTTTACGTAGGTTATATGTATCATAACTGTAGGGCAAATTTAGGTTGGAGTCTAAAATGTGCGCATAGCTGTGTGTAATTGTGTCCATATACAGAAGATTATTAAACATTTCGATGCGACTATTAAACATAATGTTAGCGTTTTCCATATATTTGAAGGTTGGCAAACATATTATAAAGTTAGTGTGGGTTAGGTTTAACAATTTTTCTCTTATAAATAACACTAATTCTATATAATTACATGTTTTTTTAAAGTCTTCTTCGCCTATATAAATTATACAGAAATCAGAGTGGGTGTAGTCTTTTACTTTTCCGTCAATTTTATCCATTAAATGTTTCAATCCACATTTAGGTTTACGGTAGTGGCACATGTCGTAATTTTGCAGGTCAGTAGTACTAGCAATTTCATATAACCTGTTTGAGGTTTCGCTACTAATTAAGCATATTTTAGGTTTTATAGGTTCATTTGGGCATTTTGTTTTGTCTTGTATGGCGATTGTATTCGTGACGCTACCCTTTCCATTATTTAAGTTATTTTTTGATATGCTGTCATTTCTTGTATTTAAGTTATTTTCAGATAAGAAGTCATTTTCGGTAATATTAAATGTCTGCGTTTGTTTGGTTTGTGTGAGCTTTTTTGTAATACTTTTAGGTGTCGTCGCTTTTGCTTGCACTGGACTATTGACAATTTTTTTGTATAATATATTCTTCTTAGTAAATTCTTCGTTTTGTTTTTTTAGACCATGAATTTCTAATGTTAATGATTCAATCTCGTTATGCGCGCTATTTAGCTGAGAAGTTAAAATGTCTATCTTTTCCTTTAATATTTTTAATTCATTATCTTCGTCATCCGATACTTCTGGTAAACTATTTGCAGTTTCTTCTAAACTTTGAGAAGTAATATTACTATCATCATTGTTTGGTTCAGACTGTGTGCGTGTTCGCCTGAATGTTATATTATTTAGGTAATTCATTTTAATAAATACAAATGAACTCTCAAAAAGTATTTGTATATCGTAGGATTTGAACTCGGTGTATCTTATATGGGATTCGAGTCCTCAAACCGTTGCGTCAAACACTCATGCGCAAGTTCAGTAAAATTACGCTTCTATTGTGGTTGCAATGACGTCAGTGAGCTATTTAATTGGTAACTGTTCCAACAGATGTCGCTTATTTCAATATTTTTACTGTGATGACATTATTAGCCTTGGCAATCCTGTTTGAAAGACAGCTAAGCTTGATTCCGGTATTAGATGTGAGATGGCGTTGTAGTGGTGCTACCTACTAGTACCATTTCAAATAAAAAACGAATTATTCTACAATGGAATTTGTAAGAAACACTTAAAATGTTTATAATTCCACTGTTATATAGAGTTTCACTTTTGGTACCGATTAAGAATGTTAAAATATTGTACGTACAGTTGATAATTTTCACTTCTGTATGGACTAAAAAACTAAATAAACCTTCACAATTACACAGCAGTGAATAGCAAGCAGTAATCGGATAGTCGTAAGATTATCACCGTATTTGTAGGAATTGGTCGATCGAATTATGATCGTGCTTACTCAGCAGTGCCTGACGCCTGCCGGGGTTATGTCTAGTCCTCAAAGGCCTACAAATAAAGGTAAATGACAACTCATCAATCTTGCCTAAATTTTTAGGTGCATTCATCACGACCAACGTTTACAGGCCACTTGACAGAATTGCACAGATCCAATATGCAATCCAGCATTTGAATTCAGCAGCACTGGATTGTTTGATCAATTGGTGGCTACTATTTATATATCCAGCTAGATATTGATTGCTTTTCAGTTACCTCAACAGCTGAAGGGATTTCAATGAAATTTTGATGAAGAGGTTTCCTATGACATAGTTAAGGAGTGTTTTAATCTTGCTAACACGATACCATTGGATAGAAAGAAAGAAAGACATGCCACATGCGATAAGTGCACACAACATCTTACTAATATTATAAATGTGAACGTTTGTGAGTATGGATGGATGTAAGGATGTTTGTTACTCTTTCACGTCAAAACGGCTGAACGGATCTTGATGAAATTTGCCACCGAGATAGATTATGGTCCTGAATAACAGAAGGATACTTTTTTTTCGATGTCACGCGGGCGAAGCCGCGGGCGCGAGCTAGTTGAACAATAAAAACATAACTAGACCTGTGATGATTGGACTTTTTAATCTCAAGGTGAGTGCAGCCACGAGAAAAAGTTAGTTAGCTTATATATTTTGTTTTCTCCAAAGAGTTCCTTGTAGAAAAAAATGTCGGCCCCGCACAAATAAACGAAAAAAAAATGGCGTAGGTAACATCAATCTTACGAATTGAGGGTTATACCTACAGAAATATAAATATTGTTTTCTAAAGACTCTTTTAAAAATGTTTGTTGTATCAAAGATAGCCATCATTGAAAAGGGTCAGGTGAGATTTACATATTTATGGCCGCTTGTGTAGAAAAATGCTATATAAACTTGTATACAATAGGGGTGCATGTTTCTCATGAGAAAAACATAGTTTTATGACCAATTTTTTGTGGATTTTAGTATTTTTTATCCGGAACGGAGGTTGGTTTCATTTGTTTTTGGTAATCCTTTATCAATGAGGATTTATTTTTTTGAACTAAAAACACGAAGGCCATAATTCTAACAACCAGTTTTTTCAAAGGTCATCGTGTTTTCTTGTAACGTGGTTGTGTAGGAAGTCGTTTCAAACAAATCACTGATGTGTGCTGCAACTTGCTAAACTGTCACCAGACCCCAACATACTTGGGAAAAGTGTGGGCTTGCTAGTTTGCTTGTGTGTGTGTGTTTTTTTTACAGGTAAGTCACCTGTAACGACTGTCAAACATCTATTTCTATTTTCAGTTTTTTTTGAAACCTTGCCCCACACTAGGAATTCCTCCTGTATCGTGGGTGCGATTAAAAATATTTAAACTCACATACACAAACAGAACAACTATCTGTAGGTCGTACAAATATTTGTTCCGTGCGGGGCTCGAACCAGCGACACGTAGCGCAGCAGTCAAACGCTTAGCCACTGCGCCAACCGTGTCGTCAAAATCTACAAAAGACAGCCGGGGCCAACAGCTTAACGTGCTTTTTGACGCATAGAGAAAACTTCGTACAACAAGGTCCATAGTACAGAAACACCACAGACTACCTACAGTACTGTCTCTCCTCCTTTAAATCCATCCAAAGGTTGTCTTGAAAAGATCGCTTTTAGCGATAAGACCGCCCATTGTGTCACCCTATTTGTAAGTTGTATACTGTTATTCTTGTCATTTTTATGGTGTACACAATTAACGATATTCTATCTATCTATCTACAATTATAAGAGGAGCTCGTGGCTAAATAATAGCAGCCGCTCGGGTCGATCTTTAGGTTAAGCCGCGCTTGCCTAGGTTGGTCTGTGGATGGGTGACCACCCGTTACATACCGAGTTTCCTCCGTGTCTCGGAAAGCACGTTAAGCCGTTAGTCCCGGCTGTAATTTGTAGATCTTTGACAGTTGTTACAGGTAGTCAGTGTTCCGAAAGTCTGACAACCAGTCTTACGCAAGGGGTACCGCATTACCTAGTACTAACTGGGTTGTGGAGGTCAGATAGGCAGTCGCTCCATGTAAAATACTTATATTCAGCTGCATCCGGTTAGACTGGAAGCCGACCCCAACGTAGTTGGAAAAGGCTAGGCAGAATGATGATGATATCTACAGTGATAAAAAAAGACATTCCTATTAAATATTCTTGTAACTTCTACAACCCGTCAAACTGTTTATATCATACAAATAGCTTAGAGAACAGCCTACAGGACTGACTATTCTTAATAACGTACCGATTCCGATGTTGATTGCGATTGGGATCCCGGTAATGGCCTATGGACCGTATCGGGGGCCCATTTGGTCGGCTCATGTTTGGTATCCCGGAAGTAATTAAGATTCGTTGGAGATAGGTAAGGTTTTATCTTAAAAGGAATGGATCGTGTTTATGTACTGTGTTTTGTTAATGTTATAAAGTGTTAAATTTTGTAAGCTCTAACTTTCGTTTATTAATTTTTGTACATTTTTTTTTGATAATTTTATAAAAAAAAACTTTTTATGTATATAAAAAATAGTAGTCCACCGGTATCGGGAACAGCGTCCAATTAGCTCTTATTTATATTATTAAATAATTTTTTCATTGATTCTAATTTTTAATTCTACAATATTCTTTATGTTTTGTTGTTGGTTTCATTTATTTAGTCGTTTTTAATAACTATGAAGAATATAGTAAGTTTCTTTAGTAAATTAATGCGTTCTAAAATATATTACTAGTAAGAAGCTACATTAATGAGTGTTATAAATTATACAATACTAGCGACAAGCCCCGGTTTCACACGGCTGCATTGTAGATAGATAGATAAGCCTTTATTGCTGTTAAAGTTGTATAACTAAACATTACTTAAGATAAGATAATAGGTAACCATAGAGGTAAGAAAACTTCTAAAAACATATTCGGTTCCTCTCTCCTCTTAACAGCTTGTCTTTCGACAAAGGCCTCCTCTCTCTGCATTGTCGATACTAATATATACAAATATTAAACAAATAAAACTTCCTATTGAATCTATCTATCTATTAAATCTAACTTATTCTACCTTACTTTTTTTGTATTAATTCTTGTATTGTGTCTTTTGTTGCATCAAATAAATGATTTATGTATCTATTAGAAATACTGCATCAAAATCTGTTGCGTAGTTTTAAAGATTTAAGCATACATACAGACAGACAGCGGTAAGCGACTTTGTTTTATACTATGTAGTGATGATGCATATTCGCCGAAATGTACAATTCTTTGCGGACGAAGACGCGGCTGAAGTACTAGGTCATCATGCAGGTCAGGTTAGTAGTGTAGTAGTCGAAACCAGCGTTAATGTATGGCGCGCTGTATGAACAGACCAGGAAAGGCTGTATGTATGACTAACAGGCGCCCGCGGCTTCGCTCACGTGAGATCGAAAAAAAAAGTATCCTATGTGTTATTCCAGATTATAATCTACCTCTGTGCCAAATTTCATCAAAACCCGTTCAGCCGTTTTGACGTGAAAGAGTAACAAACATCCATACATCCATCAATCCTCAAAATATTCGCATTTATAATATTACTAGGATTTAGAAAGAAATACATTCATAACTTTTTTTTCGTATTGGCAATCACCAAATAACTTCTCCCGCCCTGGTCGGGAGGACTCCCTCTTGATTTTCATTGACCAAAACCAACCCTTGTTTCTTCTTTTACCCTTTATGCTCTAGGGCTGCAGTATTTTTTTCGAACAACCCGCAACCCCAGCAAGCAGTGGTCCTGGCCAGCTCCTCTGCTTTGCCGACATCTCTATGAGGCGCGCGTGGGACACTAACGCGCGCCTGTTGTCACTATAGAGACGGACCACCCACCATACCACCATACCCATTGCTTACCATCCACAGACCCGCCCCACTCCACGCTCGGAACGACTCCCGCGGCAGATGGGTTGTTTCAAGGTTCGCGATGCTATTATAAAACAAAAGTTCAAACTAAATAACTAGGCTTTCGAGAGCACGAGTTGAATTTCACCTGTTGAACTTTAGTTTAGAACTCGCTTCTAGACCAATCAAACATTAATTAACTATTTAACGTTTACTAAGCGTGGGGGTTTCAAATGGATTCTGAAATATTAATGTTTTAAATGTGGGAATACTATAGGTACTGTTAGGAAACGGTAGATATTCGTAATTAAATTAAGCATAAAATACTTTGAGATTAAATTTTAGTTTATCATTTCAGCTATAATACATGTCACACACTTTGCTGTTCTATTTTTCTTAATTCTCTATTTAAAAACCGAGTATTCGAAGTTCTTTGCAAACCAGCCAGCACTGTTGAAGGTTTGATCAGTGTTGACCTCTACAGTACTTACCTCTCTGGACATGTTGTGATATTATTAGAGCATTGACCCACCCACCGATGGTCTAGCTGTGGTCCGCGGATTTACTTATGGAGAGTATTTGAGTTATTGGATTATTTCACGGGGAATCCAAAATATTAACTATCTTGACAGAAAATTTTATCCAAATCTGTTAAGCCGTTTAAGAATGAAGGGTTAACAAACATACACAAACTTTTGACTCAATAATTTTAGTGTGATAGAATATTTTAGTATTGGTCAATTGGACCATCGAGACAGAGGATCTAGTGTTAGCAAGCAATGACTGCCAAGTAGTTCCACAAATTTTGACCATGTAGGGTATTGGACTTTTGTAGCTAACAGCAGGAAAAAATCTTAGTGTGAGGCAAGGTTTTTAAAAAAAGAAATACATGAATTGAAATGAAAACGAAAACCAGCTACCCTACCATGACGTCTTAAAGCAGAACTTATTCCACTGAGGGAAAGAGACAGAGCTATAGAGGGTGTCTAGCACCATCTCTTTCTTACACAGGAATGAGAACTGCTATAGAATGTCATGGTAACCCTGCTGAAGGGGTTTGATATGACGTTTGTGCTGTAATAATAACATAATTATAATCAATAATATCTGTTTTATTTCCCTTCTCTGTATATTTCCCTGGCGTAACGTAATTTTTATGTTTTAAAAGTATTCTTTTAAATCTCAACGAATTTGATAAAAGTAATCCTCATTTCTCTTCTGTTATGTTTGCTTTGAAAAATTAAGGTCAGCTGAATTTAATGGCAAAAGATTTAAAGAGCGATTCTAGATCCGCTCGTCACAGAACGTTTTGTCGTTTTTTTTTATTGGCATCTCGCAGGTTAACCAATGATGTCGCTGATCTAGCTGCTAACCTGGACTATCCTGTAGTGCCTTGCATTTAAGTCCTCCAGCCAGGGACACCTTTTGCTGAGTGGATCTAGACGTTTAAATAGTTCACGTAAACTGTTTCGTTGATGACATTTGAACAGTATACATTTTATCTCGTTTACTCAGAATTTGCTGTAATTTCTTGTAGGATGTGAGAACTTACTCTTTTCATCCTAAACCATTCAGCATCTGCCTAGCCTTTTCCCAGTTATGTTGGGGTTGGTTTCCAGTCTTACCAGATCGAACTAAATACCAGTATTCTTCATGGTGTGACTGCCTATCTCACCTCCACTCTTCTCTCTTCCTCTTCTTCCGTGGCTATTCACACAAAATAAAATCGTTTCTAAACAATAATGATGTAGAAGGCTTGATTGAAGGGTCCATTTACAGCCTGAAGCTCGTAGGTCGTGGTGAAGGATATCCATAAATATAAATCTTTGGCCCAAACATTCTGCAGCAAACCGCAGCCATATTTTCAATATTAATTGCTGTAATTTCTCTCGGATCTATTTCGAAATGATATCATTTGGTTGTACTATTTACTTTATTTTAGATTTTGTGGTGATTTTTTAATCGTAGTATTTTTAGTTTCCTTCAAAATGGTTGAGTTAAATGGTTACTGATCTATGCGTCATGTTCGTCAAACCTCTTTCAACGTCTCTCAGTTGCCACGAGGTAGGTATTTTAACAAATTATTTTATTTTTGAATTGCCTTTACTTAGGGCACTTTTAACGTGTATGTCTTGTTACTCAAATATGTCAACATAAATGATGTTTTGTACCAATATTCTGATTTAAAAGAGTGTCCATAGAGTTTTTTGGTCATTTTTTCTCGTTCGTCATGCCTTGTAACTGAGACTGTAGCATCATTTTATTGTTGTCATTGTATCGACAGTTCAGTAAAATTACCTGTAAATGGCCTACTTTATTAGTTTTGATTGTTTTTGGTATTTTTATTTTAGGTGTACCTACAGTTTTTATTACACATTAATGCAAGCTTTGCATAAAACTATAGTCTATGGCCGGTTTAACGCGAAAAAAAAACAAATTAATAATGTACTTCCGAGTCGTTTCTCGCAAAATGCATCGTCTATCGTCCATCAATACGTCGAGCGGCTGTTGCGCCAACAGGTCGAGCTGACACTGCTCAACTCTTTACTCACTCAGCATATATTATGTATATCTGGATATCTTTCATGATAAACCATAATATGAAATTTGTAAATATATATTTATTATTTATAGACTACAACTACTACTGTGGTCCAGTGTGTTAGTAACAATATGACTTAGACTATGTTAGTACTTAATAACTAGAAGAGATCGAGTGCGATTAGATAGTGCCCACATTAGCAGGCTGTCTGCCCAGTCAGCTATCGATTGCAGGATAGTGTTGGGACTGCCACGCAGTCTGTGGAGTGTAATTCATTTTAAAGTAATAGTTAGTAAGTTTGTTTTTTATATACCTAAAGTGTTAAATTTTGGAATATAAGTGTTTTAGTTACATACACTGTTAACTTGTATTCTTTAAATAAATAAAATCAAGTATACAAAGTGATGCGATATGTGGGCAGCTTAGCTCTGCGCTGCTGTGCAGTGGTGCCTTAACATCTAACCGGTTGATAATGAGAATTCCTTAATGGCGTGACTCAGCAGAAACCTGTGCTGAGTTGTAAAAGGTAGGAAAAGCAACGAGAAACGTTGTGAAATTTTTAAACGGTGTAATGTTTTTTCTACTTATTTTGTAGCTTAAATCTAAATGATGGTCTATTATGATTGAGAAAGTTTGCGAGTACGTATACATGTTTTTTCTGCTTTCACGCAAAAACGACTGAACAGATTAGGATGACATTTTGCACACAGATATTTCATCACGTTGATAAGTTGATAATCACATAGAACACTTTTCATCCCTGTAGTACGTTCTCCGTGGAACAATTGCCGAATTTTATGCGAGCAAAATCGAGGGCATAAGCTAGTTAGAAAAACGTGTACGTTTTTTTAAGTAATAATGTATACAATTAATTATTACATTATGGTTAAAAAAAGCAGTAATTTTGTTGTAATATATGTACAAAATTATCTAATTGACCTATATCGTCACTCAAGCGACCAAATGGTTTGCGGGTTGTTCGAAAAAGATACCGCGGCCCTTGAAAATAAAAGGCAAAAGAAGGGACTTGGGTGGGTTTTAGTCAGTAAAAGTCTGACACTCCCAGCCACTCTGCCCAGTACGGGGAAAGATATTTGATGATTTCCCATGGTTTTGCGATGTATCTAACTTCAGTAATCGTAGTTCGATAGAAAAAGTAAGTAGAAAACAGTTGAAATTCCCGACTATACTTTTAAAATTATATTTTCCTCCTCTGAAATTACCATCTCCAATAAAAAAACCAACGCATTTAAACCTGTTTCAAATAATATCTCAGTTCGCATCAGATAACTAAAAAACAGAATACCACAGAAAATCCTTAACTAAAGAAAATTGAAACTTATCCTAAAGAGATTTAAGTCTTATATGATTAGTTTGACAAACGAGCTACGAATAAAGCCTAGTCTGCCGATTTCACCGCTCAGTGGAGATAACAATTTTGTTCTGATCGTCATTTATTTTTAAGCTATTTTATTTTATTTTAGGGTTCAAGGTATTGTTGTTTGACCAGCTACCCTACCATGACGTCTTAAAGCAGAAATTATTCCACTGCAGGAAAGAGACAGAGCTATACAGGCTGTCTAGCACCATCTCTTTCTCACACAGGAATAAGAACTGCTATAAGATGTCATGGTAACCCTACAGTATGCCGAGTTTACCGCTCAGAAGAGATAGCTGTTCTGATCGTCATTTATTTTTAAGCTATTTTATTTGCGATGATGGCAGGGTTCATGATATTTTTGTTTGACCTTGTTGTGATTTTTCTAGAGTCGAAAAGTTAACTTTTAGAATGCATTGAAGAACCTCAAAGAAAAGACATCATAGTGACATAATCATACATCATAGTGACGTAATAAGGGTTCCGTTTTTTCGCAGAGGGGCCTGCCAGGGCCACCGCCTGCCGGGGTTGCGGGTTGTTCGAAAGAGATACCGCGGCCCCGGAACATAAAGGGCACTAGAAGGAACATAGGTGGGTTTTAGTCAATACAAGTCTGTCTGAAGTTATTTGATGATTTTCCACCCACAAAAAAGGGTTCCGTTTTTTCCTTTTGAGGTACATAACCTCTTAAAAAGAAAGTAGTTGCAGAAATTCGAACCGATTATTCATTACTTGGAAAATTATCTGCAATTGAATAACAGCGTTTGTGGTAGCGGTCGAATGGATGTAGCATTTTATTCAACATGTTTTCATACATACGTCGAAACAATGCTTTTAAAACATAAACGAATACTGTTTTGATCTTGTTGTGGTCTTTCGAAACAATTAAATTAATGTTTTTTTGTTAACCGATAACGTTACACAAATTCACGCTGATTACCATGGGGGGTAGGCAGAATTCACAGAGTGCGATCTGCTACGATCCCTACATACTTATTTTCTTAACCGATTTTAAAAAACAGGAAGGAGTTCTCAATTCGATTTCTCCGTAGATTTTGGGCTGTTTTTAATATTCACAAGGATAGTCTCGTTGGGATCCCATAGGAATTTTATTTATATTGCTTGGGTAATTCTTTCTTTCATTCTTTTTTACATAAACAGCCAGACCCCAAACAACTATCTATAGGCCATACAATTTTTTGTCCTGTGCGGGGATCGAACCCGCGGCATGCAGCGCAGCAGTCGATCGCTCAGCCACTGCGCACACTGCTCACCAACCGTGCCGTCAATTGATGAGTTTTCTTCTAAAATACATATTATTTCCTTCGAATGTAATTCAAATTCCTAAAATAAATACAAAATATAAATAGCCCCACCTGGAAATCGAACCCAGGACCTCACGCTCAGCAGTCAAAATACCAATGGGACAGTCTAGGATATAGATATAATAATCCTTATTTAGCAAGTGCATTGTCCATCTATTTTTAATCGTGTTAAATAGCGTATTGTTCATCACAAAGCCGTGCATAGCAGAAGTGTCCTCGATAGAACCTCTCACTTCAGAAACAAAAGCCTAGCTAATATTCTTGATAGTCAAACCTCGCGGGAAATCTACGGAAGAGTCTACAAATTGTCTATGGCTTTGACGCTGAAAATCTACGATTATAGTTCTAAGACTATACCTGTTACTTACTAGGCTTAGATAAAATGTTACGTGTTTAAATTGATATCAGCTACCCTACCATGATGTTTTAAAGCAGAACTTATTCCACTGAGGTGTCTAGTACCATCTCTTTCCCTCAGTGGAATAAGTTCTGCTTTAAAACGTCATGGTAGGCCTACAGTTTTCTTCTCTTTTTCTGTGTGAATACTAAACTCTGGCATCACATCTGGTGCCAGAGTTTTTTTAACTGCTCATGGGTATTGCCATAAACTCGGCGCAAATACAGTAATAGTAATATCCTTACTAATACTATAAAAGCGAAAGTAAATTTGTTTGTTACGTCTTCACGCCTACATGGCCAAACCGATTTTGATGAATTTTGGTCTACCAGTTTTATCACATTATATAATTTCTATAGTATTAAGCAATTTCTGGAACATAGACTATAGGTTTCCTTTTTGTTTGTATAATCTGTAACGTTTGTTTAGGTACTTATAAGTTTGCATGCTTTAATTCTAAGCAAAACATGCTGGTCCTTATACTTCTGTCAATAACTTTGTATACCGTGTTTTTCGCAAATAAATATAATACTACTAGCTTTTGCAAACGGCTTCGCTCGCGTTTGATGCGGGGTAACATAGTTCACCTTTCCTGATTTGCAGGTACCTGATACCTGTAGTTTTTACCCTAGCGCCTTATTTATTGTAATAGCAAAGCTAAGATTTCCCTCTTTCTCCCTCATTTCTCACTTTAAAAAAAAAGGTAGCCTATGTCCGTCTCCAGGGTCCCAACTATCTCTGTACCAAAATTCATCAAAATTGGTTCTGCCGTTCAGGCGTGAAGACGTAACAAACAAACTCACTTTCGCTTTTATAATATTAGTAAGTTTTTCAAACTATTATTGAGTTGTCAAAGATTATAATTATGATTACAATTCAATTCGGATGTCAAAGTATCAAATAGTCGTTTAAATTATGGTTAAATTGTTTAAAGTCTTTACGACATATAGTACATTATTATAAACTCACACCATTTTCCCGTGGGAGTAGGCAGAAACGACAGTACACCACTGATATGACTTTAAAAGACATACAATTAAATTAAACTAATCTATGCATGATCAGTGATTACTTCCAAGCGATTTATTCTGTGCCCACAGATACTCGTAGCAACCAATGCGTAGACGAATTCTACAAGCGTAGGCAAGCGACAAGGTGCTACGTGCGTAGGCCTTGCTACGTAATGTATTAGTGCCAAGCTGCTGCTACGCACGTAGCCGCCTCCGCAAGTGTATCTTATCTTTCTATTAATAAGATATTTATCTAGTAAGTGGTTCAGTGGTCGCAACTGTGACTGCTGAGCATGGTCTTGGGTTCGATTAAAGTGTTGATGGCAGTAGGCTCGTCCCTACCAAAAAAAGGTGTACAATTGGTACACCTCTGCCTTACCATGCGGGTTTATTAGCGTGAAAAGAAAATTCATCACTGTGATTTAATTTTAAGTGAATGGCGTGTGTAAATATTTTTTTGGAGCAACTTATGAATAAATAGTTTTTGCCTACGACTTAGTGTTATGCTCTGAAATAATCGCACGGAATTTTTTATTAGCCAAATATACGTCTGGTGTCTGGAGCCTAGTCCAATACATTTGACGGTACTTTAATAGGAACGGTAAAATTATAAGGAGTGGAGTTTGCATTTTGGTAATAAGGAGTACCTAATACGGGGTTGCGGGTTGTTCGAAAGAGATACCGCGGGCCAGGACCACAAAGAGCAAAAAAGAAACATGGATGGATGGGCTTTAAATGTGGGGAAAAGTTTGACACTCCCCCCACTGCGCCCAAAGCGGGGCAAATTATTTGATGATTTCCCATTAGTAAAGATGCTAGTTTCATTTGAATATTAAACGAGTCAAAACTGTTCGATGTTTTATAATAAAAATAGTATAGTTTGGTCTCTACATACACTTTCCATGAACTGAAAATTAGTGCGCCAAGGAAAATACTTTTTTTTTTGGGGTGGGAAATCATCAAATAACTTTCCCCGCTCTGGAGGGACGTGTCAGACTTTTACTGACTAAAACCCACCCATGTTCCTTCTATTGCCCTTTATGTTCCGGGGCCGCGGTATCTCTTTCGAACAACCCGCAACCCCGGCAGGCGGAGGCCCTGGCAAGCCCCTCTGCTTTGCTGACATCTCTTTGAGGCGCGCGTGAAACACTAACGGACAGGAAAATACTCTGTTTGTCTTTAAACCTTTTTCGGGAAAAAAGATGTTTTTAAGCCCAAATTCGTTCTTCGCAAGAAATAAGCAATTTATTATTCGCTTGTTTCCGTCGTTTCGTTTAGCGTTACAGAGTGTATTTTCAAATAGAAATAAATGTTATCCTTTTTATCTTTTTTTAAAAGAAAAGGTATCAATGTATTGGTGGAAGTCTTTTGTGAGGGAGATGGCGCTGCCGTCACGATAACATATCGCTCCGTATCTTTTATTTCCTAAAATTTCAAAAGCAGTAATATCTCGGTAATTTTATACTTAAATGACTTGAATAAACCTAATACAACAGTGATAGTGTTATCTAGTACCAAAAAAGGACACTAGTGAATAAACAGTATAATCATACATGAACCCTGGAAGTGATAGTATTTTCATTTTAACAAATTATAAGCAGTGTAACAATTAGTAGAAGCAGTGAAGAAGTGAAAAAGGACCATAGAAAGTGAGCATATTATGAAGTAAACGTGATAAACCGTACAATAATGAGTATTTCAACACGAACAAATCGTTACGAAAAATGTTTTGAATATCGGCAAAGTCATTAACTGAACTACTTAGGACAACGCCATCTGTATTGTAATGGAAATATTAACTCGTATGTTAGCTACGTGAAGTCGATAAATCAGCACACCTACATAATTCGATATACAAAGGGATCGACTTTTTTAACTAACCTGCATGAGCTCCAAATAGCTGAGAGGCGAAGCAGTGTGCCTTCCGCAAGATTGATCGTGGGTTCGATCCTCAGTGACACCGTCACTTTTTGGATGTTTATCGAGATTTTAAAATGAATTCTGATAGTAAAAATAACATCACAATGCGTCAGAAAAATAAAACATCTATAACTTCGTGTCAAAGACTATGTTTAACCAGCCCGTCGTCGTCTGAGAAGTCAATAGCCGACAGTCTACCCGAACCAAATACTAACTACGAAGACGAGTACACCAAAAAATTGAGAGAACATATTAAATTACTGACAGACCAACTTAATAGCGCTCACGAACAAATTGACGAACTACTACTCGAGAACAGCTCACTTTCCAAAGTTACACAAGAGCAACAAAAACAAATCTCGTATTTAAAAACGATTTGTACAAGCACTCCTCAGAGTACTAACCTGGCCCGTAGGAAAAAATACAAAAAGAAATGCAGGAAAACACTGGATTTCGGAAGAGAGGACAGTGACACTGCAGAAAAAGATTATGAGACAAGCGAAGGTACATTAAAAACCCCACCAGAACACATAAACCACGAGAATACCAGTAATATATTGGGCAGCTTTAATCAACAACAATGTCTGCGGATTGAAACAAATAACAGATTGTCATCTGAGAAACCTAGAATAATAATTCTAGGAGACGAACAAGTTCGAGGCCTTTCAGGAGTGATGATAAATAGAAGGGCGGCCGAGTGGAATGATTGCTACACGGTCTCAGCTCTGGTTAAATCTGGTGCAACATGCTCCGAAATCTTATCTAATAATTTAGACATTTATAATTCGCTGACAGAACAAGACATTGTCATACTTTCGGTAGGCACAAATGATTGTAATCCATCTCATTTGCTGAAGGAATTATGTATAGCACTTAATAACTTAAAAAAGTGCCAACAAATATTTGTATTAGGTGTACAGTGTAATTATTATTTAAATAAGAATATGTTGAACCAAAGTATAAAACTGATGACGCAAAATTTTTCTAACTGCACATTTGTTAACTTAAGTGAATTCTCCTATTATAAGCGTTACTTTTATATGAAACAAAACAATCGCACTTATTTAAATGAGCTTAGCTCTAAATTGAATATTGAAATTGACTATTTAAAATACACACAAGAATTTCTTATGAAAAGACCGCGATTTTTCACTACCCAAAATCAGAAAAAACTAACTAATTGTGGGATTCCAAAAGATCAGAATAAAATTAAAACTGATAATAACCGGTTTTTTCGATCCATCTGATCAAAAAGAGAAGATTACGCATGATATTGCTAATTTAACCATTTTTCATCAAAATTTATGTGGAATTAGCAATAAAAAAGACGAGCTAGAACTTTATGTGGAAAATATACTGCCAAGGTTGGATTTCATCTGTGTTACTGAACATTTCCTTAACAAATTAAATGCTCCTTTATTTGCACTGACCGACTACAACTTAGTTTCATACAATAACAGGGTAAACAAAAAAAGAGGTGGTAGTCTTATCTTAGGACAAAGAAATAGACAAGTCTCTGATTGTGAGCAAATAAACAAATTATATAAATCGGAATCATTCGAAATATGTTGCACTAAAGATATTGATACCGGGTTATATATATGCTGTTGTTATCGAAGCCCCGATGAAAAGAATTTAAAAATATTTATGGAAAAATTGGAAATATTGCTCGAGTATTTTTTTAATAAAAAATGTATTATTTGTGGTGATTTTAATATCGATCTTCTCTGTGAAAATAAAAAGCGTACTGAGTTTGTAAATCTTTTACGATGTTATAACTTCAGAACGCTTATTCAAACGGCAACTTTTACTCGAAATCAGTCATCTTCTTGTCTGGATAATTTCATTACTAACTTAGACAGCACGCATATTCAGGAAGTTTCCATAGATCACAATGGCTTAGCAGATGGACATGCAGGACTTTTTTGTAAATTGACACTTCGGATGATACAGGAAAAGAAGCCAAACAATAACAAAAGGATTATTATTAAAAAACGAATGTTAACAAAAAATAACCACGACATTTTTAACGAAAAAATATTAGGTATCGACTGGGGTTCAATGGGAATAAACACATTTTTAAACAAATTTCATGATGCTTTTCAGAGTAGCTTCAGAAAGCGAAAAAAACAAGTGGTTTTAAATGAAAACAGAAATGCAACAAAATGGACCACAAAGGGTATAAGAGTTTCGAGCAAAATGAAAAGATTTTTATGTGCAAATAATGGAAGTTGTCATAATTCCATACTCACTTATAAAACCAATTATATTAGGATTTTTAGGAAAGCCGTTAAAGTAGCTAAAAGTATTGCCGTGAGGGTTCAAATACAGAAAGCAAAAAATAAAAGCAAGGAAATCTGGCAAGTAGTAAATCGCCATAGAAACAAACACAAAGAAATGAACTTAAAAAAGCTAATCGTGAAATTTAATGATAAAATTATTGATGACCCCAGGGAAGTTGCAAACGTTTTCGCTGAACAATTTAATTGTTACAACAGCTCATTGGAGAAAGCCGAAGAATATAGTTCACTTTTCTATTTAAAACATTCTACTGATAGGGTAAATAGTAAAATGCGTCTGACGTCCGTAACTCCTGAGGAAATAATAAAAATTGTGGGGTCAATGCCTAATAAAACTTCAAGCGGATACGATGATTTGCCTATAGGTGTTTTGAAGCAACACATTCAAGTTCTTGCGCTACCTCTATCGATCCTTTTCAATAAGTGTTTCGAGGACGGTATTTTTCCGGAACAGCTTAAGATAGCGAAAGTTATTCCCTTACATAAAAAAGGTTCACAGACGGATACTAAAAATTATCGCCCTATATCAGTTTTACCAACACTCTCAAAGATCTTTGAAAAATTAATTAAAATTCGTCTTGTCGCTCATCTCAATATAAGTAAAGTTATAAATAAAAGACAATTCGGTTATCAAAAAGGTGTCGGAACTACAGAAGCTATCAGCACTTTAGTTAAAGACGTGGTTGATAAGCTTAACAAAAAATTAAAGGTAGCTGGAATTTTCTTAGACTTAAGTTCTGCTTTTGACACTGTAAATCATACATTGTTGCTTGCCAAACTGGAACATTATGGTGTAAGAGGACAGGTTCTAGCGCTTTTTAGGTCGTATTTAACTAATCGAAAAATGTATGTAGAGGTAAAAGACATAAATCAGAATAATTTTCAAGAAGCGTATCATTCAAAGTTACGAAGGGTTTTGACAGGTGTACCACAGGGTTCTATTCTGGGTCCAATCCTCTTTTTAATCTTTACAAATGATCTACTTAACCTAGCAACAAAAATGAATCCAAATTTAAAACTCATAGCATTTGCAGACGATACCAATGCTGTTGTTGGTGAAAGTACTGCAGAGGCTTTGAGCAGCACTATAAACTCGGCTCTTGAGTCATTCCAAAAATGGTTTACTGCAAATAAGTTGTTAATTAATGCTAAAAAAACAAACATCGTACTGTTTAAGTCTACAACCCGTGGAAGTGATAATCTAGACGTTAAGTTAAATGGAGACAAAATAGGTATTGTTGACTCAGTAAAATTTTTGGGAGTGCATATTGATTCACTATTAAATTGGAAAAATGAACTAAGAGCCATAGACGGGTCAATATCATCAGCTTGCTATGCCCTCCGCAGCCTACGAGAAGAACTTAGCATAGATATTTTAAAATCTGTTTACTATGCGCTGGTAGAGTCAAGATTGAGATATAGTATTCAGCAATGGGGAAACAGCTATAAGTATAATTCTGACAGAGCTTTTGTGCTACAAAAGAGGGCAATCAGAACAATAGTACGTATTCCCCAAATCGAGTCCTGTCGGAAACATTTCCAAAGTCTATCGATACTGACATTACCTAGCCTTTACATACTTACAGTCTTGACTAGCCTAGCAAAACACATAAATGATTATGAAACGCAAGACGAAAGACTTAAAAGGGAAAGCACAAGAAACCAATATTTGAAGCATAAATTTAATTCAAAATTAAATATTGTAACACATTGTGTACAGTATCAAGTGGTAAAATTGTTCAATTGTTTGCCTAAGGATATAAAACAACTGCTATATAAACCCACCTTATTTAAAGATAAACTAAAAAAGTTCTTACTGGACAAAGGTTTCTATTCCGTTGATGAGTTCATGACTCAACATTATTAATATACATAATTGATTCTTTGTTTTTTTTTTTTCATTATTTTTGAGAATGATTCGTGACAATAGATGAATTTTAATTTTGGGTATTTTTATGATTATTAAAAATTATGGACTTTATTTATTATTTCATTGTTTTAGGTGACATGTTTTACTTGTTTTTTTTTTTTTTTTCTCTTCTTAGTATATATTTTTTGACATTTTTGATGATTTATGTTTGACATGATTGAATGTTTTAAATTAATTTTATGTTATTGGTTCCTAATTAATTTAAATTGTAAGTGTTTTTATTTTTTTTTTTTTTTTTATTATGACATTTTTAATTATTATCTTTTTTATTATTATTGTGATTTGTATGAATTTAATTGAGATGATGGTTTATTTTTTCAATATTGTAATTAATCGATTTCATATTTTCTTAATTATTTACTTAACTGTTTTTCTATTCTTATATTTTTTGTAACACATTCAGACACAATGTAAATTGTTATTGAATTTAATAAATGAAATGAAAAAATGAAATGTTAGAAATAAGTAATTTTTGAAAGAATGGTAGAAGCAATTGGTGGTTACTTTCTTATTTTGTAATTTTGTGTCATGAAGTATGTTTTTTATTTAGGGGCGTTTGTGGGTGTTTTGCTGGTAATTCTTACTAATATTATAAAAGCGAAAGTTTGTTTGTTTGTTACGTCTTCACGCCTAAATGGCTTAACCGATTTTGATGAATTTTGGTACAGAGATAGTGCAAAAAGTGAGAAATGAGGGAGAAAGAGGGAAGAAAAGGAAAAACATAGCTTTGCTATTACAATAAATAAGGCGCTAGGGCAAAAACTACAGGTAGCGGGTACCTGCAAATCAGGAAAAGGGAACTGTGTTACCGCGAACGAAACGCGAGCGAAGCCGCGGGTAAAAGCTAGTTATTTTATGAATCAGTTTATACAGGGTCACTGTACACATATAGGGTGTACGGGCTATATACATACATATAGAGTTACTGTCTTAATAGCTAAAAGTTTTCTTTAGTTTTACATAACATCTGTCTCTGGTTTTGCACGTTTATACAAAGGACTAGTCTTTCTAGATTT
Source organism: Ochropleura plecta (assembly GCA_905475445.1). NCBI lineage: Eukaryota > Metazoa > Arthropoda > Insecta > Lepidoptera > Noctuidae > Ochropleura > Ochropleura plecta. The sequence goes on along the minus strand of FR997728.1, from coordinate 19,687,360 downwards.
ATACCTAGCAAAAACTTGGCTGGTACTAGTCATTAAACGATCTTTTTTGTTGAGAACTTTGGGTCCGAATTTCCAAACTACCAGATGCTTGATCCAAGAATTTGTCTGAAATAAATTTTCTTATACAAATGTGTACCTTATATCAGAATCTATAGACAAGATTTAGTATGAGACACCGTATTTGTTTTCTTTTTGCGGATGAGAAATAACTTGAGGAGCCGGGGAAGTGTCAGACTTGTACTGACTAAAACCCACCCATGTTCTTTCTATTGCCCTTTACGTTCCGGGGCCGCGGTATCTCTTTCGAACAACCCGCAACCCCGGCAAGCGATAGCCCTGTGAGGCCCCTCTGCTTTGCTGAAATCTCTTTGAGGCGCGCGTGGAACACTAACGCGCCATCGACACGTCCTGTCGTGACCAGACGGACGAACGATAAGCTACCCATTGCTCACCGTCCACAGATCTGCATCTACGGTGCCCAGAGCATCTTCCGTGGCGGATGATACACCCCAGGACAGTGTCTTTTATATAACATACCACTCAAGTTTGTATATTAAATTTTATCATTGCAATTGATGCTCAAAGGGAAAATCACTTTAAAACTATGCTAATCACAACACAGAATGTACCTGACCACCGCTTTCACAACGTGCTAGCTACCCAAACTTTAACAACAAGTCTAGGCCAGATCTAGGCACGTTCTAGCGTTAATAATTCTAGCGAAATATTCTAGACCTTCAGATAACCGTATTTAAGTTATTTTAAACTCACAGACCGTTTCTGTATTTGCTAACTTTGTTCTCTCATATAAGTTAGGCGGGCGATGTGCTTTGACTAGATTAGGGGTCCGTAATATAATTTAAGAACCATGATTTAGATAAAAGACTTGCGCACTAAAGGTTCCGTATTTATTTATTATTGTTTATTTCAGGTATTAATTAACCCATATAATTATCACAATGTATTGTTGAAATAAAATTATTACAATATGAGATAAACATAAATTATTAAAATTAGATTAGAATTAACAAAATACAACATAATATGACATTTCAAAACCTTAACAAGTACATACAGCGAAATACAACAGACACTAACTGATTATTACATGCACATAATCGAGTCAGGAACGACGCTTTTAGTCTCCTCAAGAGCCCGTTAAAATCTGTAATATATTATTCGTATAAACTTGCGACATCAACAAAGGCCACATCTTTTGTTAGAGGGTTAGTTTTTTCACATCTTCAAAGGGCTACAGATTTAAGTAAACGGTTTAAACTTCAACTCGATAACTTCACGCGTAATGATAATCGATGTTACGATCCCTCATGACGAGAACCTCGTGAAAGCTGAGAAAGAGAAACAACTTGACGACACGGTTGGCGCAGTGGCTGAGCGATCGACTGCTGCGCTGCGTGTCGCGGGTTCGATTCCCGCACGGAAAAAATATTTGTATGGCCTACAGACAGTTGTTCCGCGTCTGGCTGTTTGTATATGTAAGTTTAATGTTTGTAAACGCACCCACGATACAGGAGAAATTCCTAGTGTGAGGCAACGTTTTTTTTTAAAAAAAAACAAATTAATATCTAAAATTAGTAAGACTTCATATTATGTGCCATTGGCCGTTACGGCAAACGGCACAATGATAGCCGAGTTCACATCCTCGACGAACGTCTGTCGAAGCCCTCCTTTGGCGGTGTCCAGAAGTATTGCTTCACTTTTATTTATTTGTCAGATCAGTACAATCCATTATTTATTCCAATTTCTTTTTATTAAACCTATCCATCTAGATTGATTATTATTATTATGCCGATATTTTAATGGTATTTGGATGAACTAATGGCACTCGAATCAGAGATATAAAACTTTGTCGTTCTTAATTATTTTATTGGGAGAGACAGAATGTAATTCTCTTAATGTAATATAATATTGCATCGTGGAACCTCAATTATAAAGCATGATTTAGAAGAATAATTACTCCATCTTGTGGCTCTGAAGAAGACTAGATTGACAATCTCCGGTAGGCGGCGACGCTAACTGCACATAACGGAAAATAGAAAGATTTTCATTTTAGGTTTTGTAGTATAAAATGTTATTTTTTAAATTGGGAATATATTTCACTTTAGCTTTGATGATTAGTGATTTTTAAGTTAACCACAATAATTGTTAGGAGGTTCCTCTCTCAAGAGCCCTGACAACCGGTAGCTTGGACTCTGTTCCTGATGCTGGTGGACTACTATTTTTTATATTTTAAATGGATTTGTTTTATAAAACAAAAGAATATGTAAAGAAAATAATAAATGAAATATTGATCATAAAATTGATTATTAAAAATAATGCCTGTAACCTGAGCTGTTCCACTACACATGGAGGAGTTCCGGAAAAAATACCTACAAAACAATTCGTTACATTTTAAACTGTTTCTGGTGGAGAGTGTTTATCTGTAAAACAAGCTCTTAGCAAAGTTTCTACATAGTGTTAAGAATAATCTGAGTCTAGACATCGTTACGAACCATCATTTATCAAACTTGCCCTCAATCTATTGTAAAACATTTTTTTATAGCAATAACCATATATTTTTAATACATTTTTAGATGGGACTTCCCCCGCTCTGCGTGGAGCGGGTGTGTCAAACTTGTACTGACTAAAACCCGTCCATGTTCTTTTTTTTGCCTTTTGTATTTTCGAACAACCAATAACCCCGGCAGGGACCACTTGATTTAGGGCCTAGGTCTACTAGCTGGCACCAGCGACTTAGCCCGCGTGATGATCGATAAAGTATTATCCATAATTATGTAGTATGAGTATGTTATTCCAGACCATAATCTACCTCTGTGCCAAATTTCATCAAGATCCGTTGAGCTGTTTTGACGTGAAAGAGTAAAACTGGAATCCCTCTTTCTCCCCCTTTTCTCACTTTTTTAACCCATGTCCGTCTCTAGGGTCTTAACTATCTCTGTACCAAAATTAATTAAAATCGGTTTAGCCATTTAAGCGTGAAGACGTAACAAACAAACTCACTTTCGCTTTTATAATATTAGTAAGGATTCTATAAAAGTCTGACACTCCTCCCCACTCCGCCCAGAACGGGAAAAGTTACATAATAATTTCCCATCCGCAAATAAACTTCACGTAGGTACCAAAACATTCGTACAGTTAAAAGCATTTCCTTTCTATTTAGCAGTGAGCACTTTTAACTAGTAGTTTGCGAGCTTTTTGCAACAATGTACAAGGTCAGGCTACTTGTGTTCAGGAGAGTGTAGAACAGTCTCGGTGATACTCAACCACGGCTGTGAATGGGCGGATAACACGCGCGGGCACAGGGACGGACTTAGAGGGAACTTTTAAACTTGTGCTTCTTTGTGGATGGCAAACAACCATTTTCCCACTCTGGGTGGAGCGGAGGGGAGTGTCAAAGTTTTACTGACTAAAACCCACCCATGTTTCTTCTTTCGTTTCATTCCGGCGGCGTCGCGGTATCGCTTTCGAACAACGCACAACCCCAAGCAACTAATTATGCGGTAATTTTACGATGAGATGTATGTTACCGTAATTAATAAATAAGAAAATATGTATTTTTATTGCCACCAGTTAATAGAGTAATATAACATATGCTTTGTTTTAATGTATGGCACAAAAAGTACGGCTACTGGTACCCAAACTAAGCTTCAACTTGTTTTCTGGGAAACGGTGAAGAAGAAGAATCGCATCATAAAATACATGGGTTTGAGTGTCCCTGCAGTAGGCTCACAATTCTTACCCTGTAACCTAATTTCATAAGGTTTTTTCACCATAAAATAAAATTCAGAATAGCTGCTCATTTTGTGCCACCCAAGTCCGGTCCTGTTCGTTTACAGCAACATCTACGTTCTAAAATCCGTGGCGTGGCGTCGTATATCACACGACCGGATTCAGAGTAAGCCTCGCACGACTAAAACAAAGGTATGCACCTGGTATTAGTACAGATATAATGCAGAGCACGAGTACAGGAACCAGGAAGTGCTTGGTGTTGTGACCTAAATAATTATAGGGATACTAGCTTTGTCAGCGGTTTCACCCGCTGCTCCGGTCCTTTTCCGACTTAGGGGTTTGGAAGATAGATAGAAGCCGATTCTCAGACTTACTAAATATGCATAAAAATTTCATAAGAGTCGGTTGAGCCGTTTCGGAGGAGTATGGGAACGAATATTGTGACACGAGATTTTTATATATTTATACTTTTAATTTTAACTTTTATATTTTTTTTGTATTTATACTTTCATATCTAAATATGAAAGTATAAATACAAAAAAAACTGACTGTCGTTGGTTGAGTTGTCGAAAGCGTGACTACTGAGCATGAAGTTCTGGGTTCGATTCTAGGGTTGGGCTAAGTGTTATTAGGTTTTTCCATCAAGATTTTCTTAGTAACAGTCATGGAGTCCGTATTTGTGCCCGGTTGTTGGCAGTTAGCTGGTTTCATGGGACTTTAACATTACTGGTGAAATGTGGGTGTAGGTGTAGGACACCTCTGCAAGTAAATCTTACTGCATGTGTTTTTCTTTTTTAATGGCATCTCGCAGTTCAACCTATGAGGTCGTTAGCTGCTTAAACTTAACTTTAGATGGGCACAATTCATATGCAGTATATAGTCCAACTATACTGCATGTTAATTGCGCCCATCTAAAGTTATTATATTTACCGAAGCACCAAAATTACTCGAAAACAAACTGTGCTGCGGTTTGGCAGCCGAATTGTTTTGTTGTATTATTTGTGATTATTCTATGAATAATTATAAAAATCATCTCTTTTTGTAATTGTGAAACCATCAAATAACTTCCCCAGTCTGAGCGGAGAGGGGGGAGTGTCAGACTTTTACTGACTAAAAACCACCCATGTTTCTGCTTTCGTTCGGGGGCCACGGTATCTCTTTCGAACAACCCGCCTCCCCGGCAGTTACAGTTGCACTGACTTAGAAAACGGGTTATTTCTGTAAAGTTTTCTTTTTAACTTCTCAAAATTAAACCCAAGTCAAGTGATCCGATTTTTTGTCCATAGTTAATTCGTAGTTTTAGCTTTGTGTTGATTTTAGTTTCAGGAATTAAACTCGAAATATTGCAAATATGTTTTTGCCATTCATTAAAACGTACTGTTAATTGTTCTATCAAATAAAACATTACGTGGTCACAAGAGGAGGTTCAAGCATTGCCTATTCAAAACATAAGTGCAGATTATCACACGGAGACATTCACAATTAAACCACACACACGGCAACAGTCCCACAGCAATAATAGTGCAAAGAGAGGCTTTGTGACACTACAATGTAATCCTAAAAGCGAAAGTGAGTTTGTTTGTTTGTTACCTCTTCACGCTTTAATGGCTAAACCGATTTTGATGAATTTTGGTACAGAGATAGTTGGGAACCAGGAGACGGACATAGGCTATTGATATTTTTTTTTCAAAGTGGGATGTGAGGGAGAAAGAGGGTAGAAAAGGGCAAACTTAGCGTTGCTATTACAAATCTATAAGGCGCTAGGGCAAAAACTGTAGGTAGCAGGTACCTGCAAATCAGGAAAGGGGAACTGTGTTACCCCGAATTTAACGCGAGCGAAGCCACGGGCAAAAGCTAGTGCTGGAATAATTATGTGAAGGTTGGAATACTGCGACCAGGATTAGACCACATTACCACGTTGTGTGGTCGCTGTTTAGCGATAAAGGGGCTTATATTACGGGGTTTTGTTCATTTGTTTTACTGAGGCTAGATAATAAGAGTTACTGGGTCAATGTTTAGCCACGCTTGCATAGGTTGGTACTTGTGCCGATATATAACACCAGCTTTTGTCCGCGGCTTCGCTCCCGTTAAATTCAGGGTAACACAGTTCCCTTCCCTCTTTCTCTCTCATTTTCCACTTTTTTAGAAAAAAAAATAAAAAGCCTTTGTCCGTCTCCAGGGTCTCAACTATCTCTGTACCAAAATTCATCAAAATCGGTTTAGCCATTTAGGCGTGAAGACGTAACAAACAAGCAAACTTACTTTCGCTTGTATAGTAAGGATTGTGGGTTTGATACTCTATCGTATTGTTTTGCATTCATATTTTTCACATCTTTAACTGTACGAGGCCAAATTCTAACTTAGCATAGCACTGTAAGAGGTTTTATACCTTAACCAAAGCCGAATGCTGGCTGGTTGGAAATGACGTTCCAATACTCATGTCGTTTTAAATAAAGAATTAGAGAAAAAAATGAATGGCGTAGGAAGTGTAAGATGTATCTTTCAAATCCTTACTAATATTATAAAAGCGAAAGTGAGTTTGTTTGTTTGTTACGTCTCCATGCCTAAACTGATTTTGATGAATTTTGGTACAGAGATATTTGGGACCCTGGAGATGGACATATGCTAAAAAAAAAGGTGAGAAAAGGGGGAGAAAGAGGGAAGAAAAGGGAGGGAAAGATATTTTTTTTACGATCATGTCGCGGGTTAAAGTTAGCGTAAGCCCAAAGTAACTATGCCACGCGGACGAAGTCGCGGGCGGAAGCTAGTATAATATAGAAATATAATCTTAAAAGTATTTTATGTGCTTTTTTATAGTAATTTAGCAGATATCTCACAGTACTGTAATATAAAAAAATAAAATATCACAGCGCTGATATACTGATTGGACCCAAATGAAATCAAGAAATTATTCCAGCCTATAACTGTCCTTCTGCTAGGCAATGACCTCTCCTCATCAGAGAAAGCGCAAGCTTTGTTCACCACCCTTGGTCCAGACGGGTTGGCGATTTCAGACTTATTTCAATAAGTCCAGGTTAACGTACGATGTCTGTGATGTTTTTTTTTTGGGTTGGGAAATCATCAAATAACTTCCCCCCGCTCTGGGCGGAGCGGGGTGGAGTGTCAGACTTTTACTGACTAAAACCCACCCATGTTCCTTCTATTGCCCTTTATGTTCCGGGGCCGTGGTATCTCTTTCGAACAACCCGCAACCCTGGCAGGCGGAGGCTCTGGCAAGCCCCTCTGCTTTGCTGACATCTCTTTAAGGCGCGCGTGATACACTAACGTAACTGATGTCTTAGATAAACTTTTTAGAAAGTAGGTACATATGAATTGAAAAAGTTACATTAGTACCGGATTTGAACCCACAACCTCATGCATGAGAGGCGACGCGCTTAACCTCTGGGCCATCACGACTGAAATGAAGCCATGGCTAAATACAAAAAAAAACCATATTATAATATCCCCGATACCGGTGGGCTACATTTTTTAATGTATTTTTTTAAACGCTTTGGAATGGGCAACTACAGTACTTTCACAAGTTATTATGTCTTTTGACCGGGTACTGTAGCTTCAACATTTTGTTTCTTGATATTCAAAAGTGCCTCTAATGGTCTAATTGAAATAAATGATTTTGAGTTTTTACTTGTTTTAAGGAGGAAATTAACTTCATGTCTCAAAGCATGGTTACGGCACCCTTTTACTCAATGTTTTTTAACCAAACAACCCCCTGGATTATTCGTCTTTACAGTTTATTGACTCGCCTTATAGATGTAAAGGGTTGAGTAAAACTCAAGTGGAACTGAAATGGGTTCAGTAGTTTTTTTTTCAACCCCGTTTTCGGTTGAAAAAACATGTTTTTAGTGGTATGGATATGCGGAGATCCTATAAGATTACGGGTCGTAGCACATGACGACAAAGTAGGGATCCTTTTATAATCAGATCCCAATCTTTGTCGAGGACTGGTAAGGTTTTGTAAAGTACCTTATAATGGTGCCTAGCCACCGTTATTGAAGAGGGTTGATATTAGTCTTTGGGGACAAGTCAGGGGTTTTACTTAGGCTGTATACTATTAAGTTTGTAAAAGGTATATTTGCTTGGTTTTCCTTTAAAGTCGTGCTTTCTAAATCCTCACTTAATCTTAGATACTAATATTATAATTGCGAAAGTTTGTGAGGATGAATGGATTAAACTTTGTTACTCTTTCACGCGTACTACTAAACGTATGAATGAAAAATACCACTAAGAAAGTTTTAAAACTGGATTAACGCATGGGTTACTTTTATTCCCGGTGGTATGTTCCCTTGGGATAAATGTATACGTCCACGAGAGAGAAGCCATGGGCCACACGCAGTTTAGAATAATTCTAATATAAATCTAAGTATTGCATCTATTTTAATGGGAATTTTTGTTGTCTTTTTAAGGTACTAGATACCACTAGTGGGCGACCTTAAAAAATATATGTGATGTGTCTAAATGCCTATGGGTCCATCTAACTTATTCTACCTTACTTTTTTTTTAATGTGTTCCTTTATTTTCTGTGTGGTGATTTTTTTGTATTAATTCTTGTATTGTGTCTTTTGTTGCATCAAATAAATGATTTATCTATCTATCTATCTATCACTAAAAATCCTATATTTTCAAACTCTTTTCGTAGGGTGCTTCTTAAGGTGTTCATTTAGTCGTCACATTCAGTTGGTGGAATCAGACAACATCGTAATAACTAAGGTTTAAAAGGTTAGCTGTAAATCAAAATGACAGCTTGCTAGGCCTCGTGGCCTCGTCTACGTTCGCTGTGACTAACAAAATTGTGTGTTATGGCAGATAAGGTGGCCATTTTTATGCTGAACTCTGAGCAAAGAAGATATTCTAACCGAAATTGGATGGAAAAAGTGTTTAGTGAAAAGCTTTGCGGCGTAAGTGAACTTTCGCTGTAATTTTTTCGTTAAATACACTTTTAAGGGTTTTATTTTTTATTTCAAAAGGCAAAAAAATCAATCCCTGGATGTGCATGTCTGTCAAGATTCTAAATCTCAGAAATGCGTGGAGGTTATCGAGTCAAACTTAATATCAAATGCTGACATTTGCTGGCCCTTGACGCTGTGAAAAAATCAAGTAGAAGTCTACGAATCAAAAGATTTATTTTACACTGCTATATGCCATTTATGTTACACTGCTTTTGCCCGCGGCTTCGCTCGCGTTAAATTCGGGGTAACACAGTTCCCCTTTCCTGATTTGCAGGTACCTGCTACCTGTAATTTTTTCCATTGCGCCTTATTTATTGTAATAGCAAAGCTAAGTTTTCCATTTTCTTCACTTTTTCTCCTTCATTTCTCGGCGAATTGGCGGGGTCCCAACAATCTCTGTTCCAAAATTAATCAAAATCGGTTTAGCCATTTAGGCGTGAAGACGTAACAAACAAACTCACTTTCGCTTTTATAATATTAGTAAGGAAGTAAGGATTACACATATTTTTTCCTGAATAAAATATCTAAAAACTGATATTGGTGAAAGACGCATCAACATACATTATTTAATTTGTGTGGCTTGGAACAACTAAGCGTTTGCACATACAGACACAAAAAACTTTATAATATTTCTGTATATCTATTCTAAAATTACAAAATGTGAAAGTAACTCTGTTTGTATATTTGTTTCCTTTTCACCACTAAATGGCTGAACAGATCGTAATGAAACTTGGCGAGGAGAAAAATTTCAACTTGGGAATAGTTATCCTACTAATATTAAAAATGCAAATGTGAGGATGGATGGACGGATGGATGTATGGATGTTTGTTATTCTATCACGTCAAAACGGCTGAACGGATCTTGATGAAATTCGGCACAGAGGTAGATTATAGTCTGGAATAACACATAATGATACTTTTTTTTCGATATCACGCGGGCGAGGCCTCGGGCGCCAGGAGTAGGCATATAATATCACCCTAATAAAAGAGGGGTGAGCAGTATTGAAATCTGTTCATATTGTCATGATACACATTAGGATATAACGGTTACAATGCGTACAAAGTCGCGGGTAACAGGGTTATGAGTCGAGCTACACGATAACCAACAAATACTTGCACTGACGGAACAGGTCCACTCAATCTGTGTGGTGCTTTCTTAAAAAGACCATTTCAAACACTGTATAGTCTTCATGTAAGTTGATGAAGATTTTTGTCTGGACCTTAAAAGAGACATTGACCGCTTTTCTTTTGGGAAATCATCAAATAACTTCCCCCGTTCCGGGCGGAGCGGAGGGGAGTGTCAGACTTGTACTGACTAAAACCCACCCATGTTCCTTCTATTGCCCTTTACGTTCCGGGGCCGCGGTATGTAGACATTGACGTCTGAGTTTGTATCAGCTGTTTTTTCTCAGAGTAGTCGGGTACGAAACACCAGCCTCATCTAGTTTAAATAACGAAACCGGGCAAGTGTGAGTCTGAATCGCACACCTACGGGTTCCGTACAAACCTGTGACATAAACGGCCATATCCTTTGACTGCGTAGACTTAGAGATATGATTTTCACAAGTCTAATTGACCACAGACTTTAGTATATGGTAAAATTTCAACTCAATACCTTTCCGCGTTCCTGAGATAAAGTGTCTTGACAGACAGACGAACAACAAAGTGATCCAATAAGGGTTCTCTGTTTTTCCTATTAAGGTACACAATCCTAAAACATTTTTTTTGACAGCACGGTTGACGCAGTGGCTGAACGATCGACTGCTGCGCTGCGTGTCGCGGGTTCGATCTCCGCACGGAACAAATATTTCTATGGCCAACAGATAGTTGTTCCGGGTCTGGCTGTTTGTGTATTTGAGATTGGATGTTTGTAAACGCACCCACGACACAGGAAAAGTTCCTAGAATGGGACAACGTCTTAAAAAAAATGTTTAAATGTTTGTATCAAGCTACTTTCAAAATAAACATCACTAATTAATTAGAACAAAAATCTGCTCTTACCACTTCACAAAAAAGTCTGATAATCAAACATTTACCAACACTAATGACATTATCCTTAACGCAAATAACAACGGGATAAAAAGAGAAAAATCAGCCTTTTGAAGACCAACGTTCTAATTTAAATTATTCACTTTAAACGTCATTGCTGGTCCCGCACTTCGGGATAAGGTTCCCGGGACATCCGGCGCCCGCCCCAATCCCGGTAATGTTTAATTAAAATATCAAGGCAATTATATTTAAGGATATGAAGCTTATTCTGTACAATTTTAGCGACTTTAGTTACGTTTTTGTGAAACGTATAATTTGGGATTAGTGAAGGAGAAATTGAATTTTTATGTTTTGGTTTATAGACTTGTTTAAACTTTTTAAAGTTTAATTACCTATTCCAAATTGAGTTTTTTGTCTTAATTGCTAAGGTAAGATTTTCTAGTGTCAATTGGGCTAGTAATTAAGTAAGTACTAGGTACTAACATAGTTTTTTAAGTAAATTGTTTATAACGTTATGAGTGACTTGGAAATAAACGTTTTATTATTATTTCGTTTATTATTTTTTATTCATATTTTTAGAAATAAATTAACGAAAAATAAATCGAAGTAACCGGTGTTTGGGGCTCCAGAAACAGTAATCTCCTCAGAATGTGATCTGCGCGTCCTGCCTGCTGAATCAGGCCCTTGATCCAACTACCTAAAGAGAGCCTCCATATATGGTCATCACGCCATTGGGTTTTACGACAACCGGCGAATTCAAGATTATTGCTAAGAATAGATGATGTTTTATTGGGTGAAAACTTACATACAAATACGGAACTTCTATATGTGCATTCACTTAAAAGGGTAATTGAGGGTTGTAGGTTGTTCGAAAGAGATAACGTGGCCGCGGAACATAAAGGGCAAAAGAATGAACATGGATGGGTTTGGCATTCCCTTCAGCTCCGTGAATCGATGATTTTCCATCCGCAAAAAAGGACAATTATAGCATTTTTTACAAAAAGCAACATTGTTGAGTTCCGAGTTTTTCCTCGATGTAAAATCGTACGGTTTTAGTTTTCCAATTGTTTCTATTCCATTGTTACGGACGAAATTCCCTTGGCACCTGATTTATAAGCAAAGTTTTATTCAACAGTGGCAATACCACCAGCTTCTCCCGGGTAAAATCATTAATTTTCCAGGATGAATGTTCTTTTCTTAGGGTATCTAGCTACGAGTCAGAACTTCATTGAAAATAAATTGAAGAGTTTATAGAACTCACTTAATATAAATGGCTAGATGTCTTTAATTGAACGATTAAATAATTAATGAAAGCTCTAGAATGAACAGAAAATCAATTTTGTTGCAAAAAATACATTGTGTTTGATTTTGTTGGTAATGACAGTGGAATCACCTGACCATAGGAACATCTCAAAATAGTAGCGCTGTGACATTTTTTAAATGTTTGCCGCGTCGTAAAGTTGCATAGAGAAAAATCTAGCGGATTTTATTCACTTGTTTTCTCCCAGGAAAATAAAATTAAAGCAGAAATGACTCCTATTTAGGCTAGGCCATTCGATTTTTAATAAATTACCAAAAAGTTTAACAAACATGAACCATTTTGAATCGCATAAAAAAAAACTTGTTTGAAATGGCATACCACTTCTATCAATGAGTTTTTAGGAGATAAAAGCCGAGATATGTCCGATCAATATATTATTCAATTTTTTTGCTTATATTTTTGTAACTAATTTGTTCGTCTTGCATAACGACACAACAAAAAATTTAAACCCTATTGCCTAAGTTTAACAAATAAATAACTTTAACTTTGACTATATTATCTACATTTGCCTACATATCTCTAGTTTCTGAAATTTTTGAATAATAATTTTACCAATTACTCGTGGATTCTCGCTGTCTCATCACGCAGCTAAACCCAAAATTGATGAATTCCACGTTATTTCTTGCGATCAGTCCTTGTGTACATAATATCGTCACAGATGTGCCGAAATTTCAATATCCTGCTGTGCATCTACATTTTAATAACAGTGTGTTTTTTGAAGATATAGTGTACTTTTTTTTGCGGATGGGAAATCTTTAAATAACTTCCCACCTCTGGGTGGAGCGGCGGGGAGTGTCGGACTTGTATTGACTAAAACCCACCCATTTTCATTTGCCCTTTATGTTCCGAGGCCACGGTATCTCTTTCAAACCCTCTCCTTTATGTTACGAGGCCTAAAGTGATGTCAGCAAAGCAGAGTGCTTTGCTGACATCTCTTAGAGGCGCGCGTAGAACACGAACGCGCCGTTGACACGGCCTGTCGTCACTAGACGTTCGGACGGTGAGCTAACAATTGCTCACAAACTGTTATTTCATTTAATTATCTATCTCTTTTTTTAAACGCTGCTCCACTCCTGGAATTTCTCCTGTGTCGTGGGTACGTTTACAAACATTAAAATTAAACAACTTAACATACACAAACAGCCAGACCCAGAACAACAATAAACATATTTGTTCCATGTGGGGATCGAACCCGCGACACGCAGCGCAGCAGTCGATCGCTCAACCACTGCGCTAACATGTCATCATTTTTCTTTTAAATTGGTATTTGGTGTTTATATTTTGGTCTTTTGAACCATTTTGACGATACCGAAGAACTAGTGTTTATCGGCCCCTTTAAATTAATTTCTCGATCATTCCGTAAGCAATCGAAAGATCTGGTTGAATGCTGAAAGTCTGGTACTGTGGATTCATTAATTCATTTTTCTCATGGACGTAGATATATAAAATATAGGTCAATTTATGTTCAGACGTTTCGCTTAAACTGTTGAATGGAACGCAAAATATAAAGAAATAAAAGCATCAATATCGTCTGTATATTACTCGAAAAACTACTAAAAACCTCACGACTACAAAAGCAAGCTAGCCAAAAATAATCTAATAGGACCAGAAAACTTCGTACCAAAGGAAAAAGGGATGTAGCACACTCAACCGTATCTTTGATCTGAGCCCTTGTTAGCTACCAAATTTTACTGAAGACGTGGACAAAGAAATTAGAACCACTTTTACTGGCACATCTATGATTTTTTACGTTCGTCTGCGTTTAAGTTGCTTACCAATAATCAGGCTAAGAGATGTTAAAAATGGATGTTCTAGGACAGAACTAGGTATCCTTACTAATATTATAGTATTAGCGAATTATAGCGAAAGTAAGTTTGTTTGTTTGTTACGTCTTCACGCCTAAACGGCTAAACCGATTTTGATGAATTTTGGTACAGAGATAGTTGTGACCCTGGAGACGGACATGGGCATATTTTTTTTTTAAAAAGTTTGTTATATGAGGGAGGAAGAGGGAAGAAAAGGGAAAACTTAGCATTGCTATTACAATAAATAAGGCGCAAGAGCAAAAACTACAGGTAGCAGGTAGGTACCTGCTAGTCAGGAATGAGAAACTGTGTTACCCCAAATATAACGCGAGCGAAGCCGCGGGCAAAAGCTAGTTATTTATAAGGTAGATTAGAGGTAGGTGGGTTGTTGGCTTTGTAGATTCTTAGACGCTTGTTAACTTCTTATCTTATTTTTAGTTTTGTAAAGTAAGCAATGACTTATTGTCGGGCCTTTTTTTAATTGGGGTGGGAAATCATCAAATAACTTCCCCCGCTCTGGGCGGAGCCCCCCCGCTCCGCCCAGAGCGGGGCAAGTGTCAGATTTTTACTGACTAAAACCCACCCATGTTCCTTCTCTTACGTTCCGGGGCCGCGGTATCTCTTTCGAACAACCCGCAACCCGCAGGCGGAGGCCCTGGCAAGCCTCTCTACTTTGCTGACATCTCTTTGAGGCGCTCGTGAAACACAAACGCGCCGTCGACACGGCCTGTCGTCAAAAGACGGACGGATGATGAGCTACCCATTGCTCACACACACATCCATCCATCACATCCACAGGCCCGCATCTACGGTGGCCGGGATTAGTCTCGCGGCGCCCGGCGCCTATTGTCGGGCCTACACTGTCCTTTCACACTGAACGTACAAACGTTGTAACAACAACCTTGTCAGATCAAATGATTTTAAAACAGTAACCATGGAGTTTCTTGCCGATTCTTTTCTATAGAAAACTACCAACCCGAAGCGTGCACCTTTTCTCGATGTTTTTTATGTGCCGATGTAGGCCTATGTGAAATAAAAATATTTAGATTTTGAAGAAAACTCTCTGTAGATATTGAACAACTACTCATCCCACTGAACATATAATCGACAGAATTTTGTCTTTCTAACAAAAATAATAAGGATTTTCTTAATAGAAAAAAATTTTCTTAAAGAAAGCGACATTGACATGCCACCTAAAAGACACCCTCTCTTTGTCATCACTGTGTCGTAATGTAAACCAATCTTAATGGAACTTATTGTCTCCCAAAAATATCAGCCACATTATTTTGCACCAAATACTCTGTATTGTCAGCTGTGATCGGTTTTGGGTGGCTCACAATTAGGGTTGCCAGATAAATTCGGAAAAATATATACTTAGCTTCCGCCCGCAACTTCGTCCGCGTGGTGTAGTTTACTTTGGGCTAACGCTAACTTTAACCCGCGTGATGATCGAAAAAAAAAATCTTTTTCTCCCCTTCTTTCCTCTTTCTCCCCCTTTTTCTTACTTTTTTTTTAAATTAGCCTGTGTCCGTCTTCAGGGTCCCAACTATCTCTGTAACAAAATTCATCAAAATCGGTTTGGCTATTTAGGGGTTAAGACGTAACAAACTCTCTTTCGCTTTTATAATATTAGTAAGGATAAGGTTAATCATTAACGCTATAGGACAGTATAATAATGTATTATACTGTTTTTATTTAAATCCTATGTTCATCACAGGAGCACTACACTCGTGCCGCGTGTACGAATTTCAATACATCCCTGTGTGACAACCCTATCGCCGCCGTCAAAATGGCGTCATCACTCTCCTGTCGGTGAAGTACTGTGTATTTTTCACTAAGCTAAGATCTCTTTAAGGTATTTTTTTCTACAAATTTTTCACTGTTTCGAGGAAGATGTTTGGTAAAATAAATTGTCTTAAATAGTATTAGGTGAGTATTGATTAACTACCGAAAGTATTACATATAGCATATTGGTATTAGAAATCATTGGACTAACTGCTCGATAGCGCGCAGTTTGATGGCCGTAAAAAAGTAACAAGTTGAAAATTTGAGTTAGTACTTAACATAAAGTTTAGCTCAAGGGCATACATTTATCTGCTGAAGTTGAGGGTTGTTCGAAAGAGATACATCGGCCCCTGAACGTAAAGTGTGAACATGAAGGAACATGGGTGGGTTTTAGTCAGTAAAAGTCTGACACTGCCCCCCGCTCCGCCCAGAGCAGGAGAAGTTATTTGACGATTTCATTTCTGAAAAAAGGGCATACAGTTATTCTTCTATATAAAAGAATACAGTCTTCTTCTTAGCGTGTCATTGGCCAATTGATGGATGTGGAAAGTCATGCATATTAAGAGCTTCCAAACTAAAAGCAAACATTACAATAAAAAAAAAATACGTGTGGCACTCGGGGACTGCCGCGGTAAAGCTATTGCATAGCATTTTTTATCAACTTTTGCAATAAATAAAAACAATCTAAATAAAATATTTAAAAAGTACTTCCAATGAAAAGAAGTCGCAAAAAGAAACATTTTTTTATCAACTTAGACAATAAATAAAAAAACTAAATATAATATTTAAAAAGTACTTCCAATGAAAAGAAGTCGCAAAAAGAAAAACAAGACCTTGGGTTTGATCCAGCGTAATGTCGATTGACTATTCGATTCTCTACCAAACACGCTATTAGAACATTAGAATAGGGATTGAAATAACTGACCGTATTGTGTAAACGACGTTAGACAAGCCACATGTCCGTGCCCGTCGGAGTGGGGAGCGTCATGTTTTTCTTCGTTACGGAATTTCTGGATCCGGTCCCCGCGCTCAAGGCCCGCGATAGAAGCTATGCAATAGCTTAAAAACAAATTAAATTATAATAAAGCGTGGCAGCTAAGAAATGACCAGTCCTAACTGATAGCGCCTGTTCACAAACATGATGCATGGATCATTCCCATTCAGCTCAACCATTTTGAAGGGAACTAAATGACCTGCCACCATCAGCGAGACATTTAAGTGAGCATGACATTCCATTCATTCATTTCTCAAACCACAAGAGCAATGTTTGTGGCTATACTTCTAGTATAGAAAAAGTTAAGTGTAACTAGGAAATTAAATTGATAAAACTATTAAAAAGCTTAATTTTAAAAACATGCGTAAATCAAATGTATTGTTGGTGATTAAATTAAAAGTCTCACCAATTATTTCATTATCAAAAAATCGAACGTTCATTTACCTATGAACTTTAAGCCATTGAGAGCTAACTAACGAATTCAAAAGAAGGTTTTATTTATTTTACAAACTGTTTGATTGCATTTAACCCGATATGGAAAAATCAACACTAGGAAACCTTTTGACAAAATTTTGGCAACGCTACAATCAGAAATACGAAACCTTTTATCAACTCTCAACCGTAATTTACTGGCACCTTTTTGGTCCAGTGGACGAATTTGTTTTGATTATATTTTTATTTTGACTGATTTTTCTGTAACAGGCGCAACTTTCAAACGCATCCAGCGTTTGAAAGTTGCGCCTGTTACAGAAAAATTGAAAGGAAGTCGTTTGTCTTGGTAAGGACATGTTATGAGGAGGGATGAAGTACATATGACTAAAAGAGTGGTGGATCTGAATGTTTATGGGCGGAGAGCGAGAGGAAAGCCAGAGAAAAGATGGATGGACTGTGTAAGGAATGGTATGAAGGAGAAAGGTAAATGATGCCGTAACGTCTGATAGGGGAGAATGGAAGAAGAAAACGTGTTGCGCCGACCCCAAATAGAATGGGACAAGAGACGGAAAATGATGAAGCGAAGGACGCGTGTAGTTAAAAATAAAATAGGTCAAATCTCGAATCTGTCGAGTGAGTGAATTTAAACTTCAAAGATCCCATACGATATATTTATTTATCTCACAGTCTATCATATCGTTGAATTTTATTCGCACCATCTGTATCACCTCTTATCAAAAAGTGTGTCATCTTTTAAACTGGCGCCTATCAATGGAACTTGAGTAGTGCTTAACAACCCGCTTGCCTAACAAAAAACCCATGACTCACATTTGTAGAGTACCCCTTCACCCCCACTCGATGTTAGCAGCCTCTTACACTGCCCAAGTGTTCTCGAGCCCTGGCCTATTTTATTAGAAGAGACCTCTACCGATCGATTTACGACCCTATTTCAGAAAGCTAGAGTTTGTTTCACCGTGGGTCGTTAGCGCGTTTGTTAGGCAAGTCGAAATGTAAGGAAGTGAAAAATGTTGAGCGACTCTGCTTAATTAGAGTAAAAATTATGGCGTTTAAGTTTTAGTTGGATTCGTTGGTCATTTAAAAATTGACTATATATTCTGAAATGGACGTGTGCATTCTTCCCATATTGCCCTATGGATCCCAAACTTGGTCTTTGACAAAAATTTAAGTCCAAACTCAAGGTTTGCTAACGAGCAATAACGTACGCAACACTACAATGCGTTTTAAAACTCACATTACTGACAAAAAACCGCTAAGATAAAGTGGGATTGGGCTGGCCACGCCTGTCCTATGCCCAATGAGCTGTCGGCCAAAATAACCACTACGTGGCGCCCTGACACAGACAGAAGGCGCCGCGGCAGACCTCGTAGTCCAGTGTGGCCTGGCTTAGCCCTGGATCGAATGAACTGGAAATATAAAGACTTACTTGGCTAGTTTTTTTGGTCAGTTAC
Source organism: Ochropleura plecta (assembly GCA_905475445.1). Lineage (NCBI taxonomy): Eukaryota > Metazoa > Arthropoda > Insecta > Lepidoptera > Noctuidae > Ochropleura > Ochropleura plecta. The sequence continues at coordinate 19,668,849 of FR997728.1, read as the reverse complement.
ATGCATATACCATATGTCCAGGGGTTCCCTAACTTTTTCATCATGCAGCCCCTTTCTAAAGGACAAAACATTCAGTTCCCCCCTAATCCTAATAAAATATTGTAATAATTAATCAGAATAATTGAACCTGAAAAAAAACATGATCTTCATGATATAGTCGGAGAAAATATATGAAGGAAATATTTATATCAGCACACTCTTAGAAGTAGGTTAGGTATTCCATTCTTACATAAGATAATACCTAAATCTCTAGGATACGATAACTTGTTATCACTAATTGATTTCTTACTGTAACGGTAAAGAGAAAACCCGGCCAGATGCGAGTCAGACTCACACAATGAGGGTTCCGTACAAACTTGCGACATGAATGGCCATATAACTTTTGATTGCGTAAACTTAGACAGTAGATTTTTTGTGACATGCTCTGCCGCTGAGCGACCATTTTAGAAATTGATCAATAACATCTTAAAATTATGTACAGACGCCAGCAGGTCAAGCTACCCGAAACTGTCAATTTTTCCCAATGAACCTTGAACCTAATACTTTAGAAATAAAGTCGAAAATCTATCAAAGACATCTGACAGATTGTAGTAGCTTGATGTGCAGGCGTCTGTACATTAAATGAACATTATGTACGCTTACCAGTATTGCTGTACGTGCATCAGGTAATGATAAAATAGACATTGATTGTGGCACTGCGGCAGAGCATACTCTCTGGCAGAGCCACACATACCTTAAACTCAGGAAAGACAAACGCTACTATGTTTTGATAAAACTGTTGTACGAACAGGTGTAAAGGACCATATACTTGAGTATAAGGTTTTAATTTCAACTTGATAACTTTACGCGCTTTCGAGTTACCCTTTATCTTGGGAGCGAGTAAAGCATCATGACAGACAAGCTTTCGGATGGAAAACAAAGTAATCCTATAAGAGTACCGGTTTTTCCTCTAGAGATACATCATCTGCCTTGCCTTTTCCCAACTATTTTGGGGTCGGCTTCCAGTCTAACCGGATGCAGCTGAGTATCAGTATTTTACATGGAGCGACAGTACTGGGTAATGCGATACCCCTTGGTAAGACTGGTTGTCAGATTTTCGGAACACTGACTACCTGTAACGACTGTCAAAGATCTACAATTGCCAGCCGGGACCAACGGCTTAACGTGCTTTCTGAGGCACGGAGGAAACTCGGTATGTAACGGGTGGTCACCCATCCACAGACCAACCTAGGCAAGCGCGGCTTAACCTAAAGATCGACCCGAGTGGCTGCTATTATTTAGCCACGAGCTCCTCCTTTTTCCTCTTGAGACACGGAACCCTAAAATAACGAGAAAAGAAACACAAAAACTTTATCAAACAAAAAATATAATAACAATATATCATCCATCAAACGTATTGTCTTAGCAACATCATATTTTCGCCCCAACATATTCGTGCTACGTATGTTTCTCACAAGAAATTCAGGAGCGAATTATGTTTACGACGACACACGACGGGTACCAACAGAATAGTCTCGTAAAACGCGTTGCAAAGGAGACGTAATAATATAACATTACGACTGTTATCTTTGGGACGTGGATAGAGGGGTAAATGTTCTAGAAAATATGTATTTTTCATACATTGCGAAGTTAGTAAACCTTAAAAGTCGTGGTAAAAGACACACACGATTTTGGCTCTTTTTACATCTGTGCAAGGTTTATTTGTAGAGTTGTGTTTCATAGGCTTCTATCGACATGCGCGTAATTATTTTAAGCCCAGGTTCACCCACTGCAGGCCAAAGGGCTCTTTTTGTTTGTGCAATCTGTCATGATTTTTTCACAGCATAAAAGGCCTACAGACTTGAGTACATGACTTGAATTTCAACTTGATACCTCCACGCGTTCCCGAGATAAAGAGTTTTGACAGACAGACCGACAACCAAGTGATCCAATAAGGGTTCCCCTTTTTTATTTTTGAGGTACGTAACCCTGAAAAATTAAATATGCAGACTTCCACAGGCTGACTTCCCACGCATTTGTGTCGACCTTTAAACTTTTAAAAAGCGGTTGAAACAATCTCATCGTAAACAAAGTGAGGAACATGATTACATAAACTTTTAACTGTCTGTAATCTGTTATATATCGCACAAGTAAAAATACTTTTTTTAATGAAATGTTTACCTGGGCGCCGCCCACGTCTAGACTTTGTTTTATAATTAACTAAACGTTCTGTAGAACAAACTAAGCAAGTTCGTTTAAAATATTGCTGAAAACGTTTAAGTGAAAAATCGTGGTTTATAATAGAACCAGATGTGGTTGCACTCAAAATATTGTGTTGAAATTATTTATAACTTATCATTTGAAACTTGGATATGTACCGGGACCTTTTTTAATCTCGTTTCAAATGTTATAAAACTTAAAAAGAATATTATTATGACCATATCTGTATGCAAATAAATATTTAGCGGAAGTCGGTTTTTTTTGTTGTTAAAAACGATTTTTAATTCAGCAGAAATTATTTATAACTTATCATTTGAAACTTGGATATGTACCGGGTCCTCTTTTAATCTCGTTTCAAATGTTATAAAACTTAAAAATAATATTATTATGACCATATCTGTATGAAAATAAATATTTGGCGGAAGTCGGTTTTTTTTTGTTGTTAAAAACGATTTTTAATTCAGCAGAAATTATTTATAACTTATCATTTGAAACTTGGATATTGTACCGGGTCCTCTTTTAATCTCGTTTCAAATGTTATAAAACTTAAAAAGAATATTATTATGACCCTAACTGTATGAAAATAAATATTTGGCGGACGACAGTTTTTTTTTTGTTGTTAAAAACGATTTTTAATTCAGCACTTCCGATTTTTCCTTTTGAGGTGCGCAACACTCAAAATGCAAAGGACTCAAGTCGTATAAACGCGATGTCACTTAGCCTTTTAATTCATCCACCCATGGCCTAACATGACATGTGGATTATACAACTCAGAACCAAATTTGTATCTTGAAAAGAAAACTGTATTTTCTACTAATATTATATATGCGAAAGTTTGTGAGTATGGATGTATGTTTGATCCTCTTTCACGAAAATACTACTGAACGGATCTTGATGAAATTTGGCACAGAGGTAGATTATAGTCTGGAATAACACATAGGATACTGTTTTTATCATCACGCGGGCGAAGCCGCGGGGCGAGTTATATATCATTATCTGCCTAGCCTTTTCCCAACTATGTTGGGGTCGGCTTCCAGTCTAACCGGATGCAGCTGAATATCAGTATTTTATATGGAGCGACTGCCTATCTAACCTCCACAACCCAGTTAGTACTGGGTAATACGATACCCCTTGGTAAGACTGGTTGTCAGACTTTCGGGACACTGACTACCTGTAACGACTGTCAAAGATCTACAAATTTTAATGACAGCCGGGACCAACGGCTTAACGTGCTTTCCGAGGCACGGAGGAAACACGGTATGTAACGGGTGGTCACCCATCCACAGACCAACCTAGGCAAGCGCGGCTTAACCTAAAGATCGACCCGAGCGGCTGCTATTAGTTATATATTTACTAGTTATATAAATTTGGTAATATTGATGCATAGATATTTTATCATCACGCTAGTTATTTCAGTAATCTTAAGGATACTAACGCAGTATCAGGTGGCTTGCTTAGGGAAAATGTATTAGTAATATATATATATATTTTCTTGGGACAACTCACACACGGCTATCTGATCCCAAGCTAAGCAGAGCTTGTGTTATGGTAACCAGACAATACATACTTATATAATTTATAAATACATACATACACACATCAAAAGTATCTAGGGATCAACATATATTTTTGCAATAACTTTTCTCCTGATTGATATTAATTAAAATTTTCTTTAAGGATTCATCAAATAAAGTGTTTTCGTTTGTCACAGTAACGATAAACCAAGTCACCTTTGCATTAATAAAGAAATTTGCCATTTTCCTAATAAAGGGATTTTTGACATTTGAACCACTAACATTAAAGTTCGAAAAAAAGACTGAAATAACAGTTTTCTTTAAAATTTTATTGGGTAACTTAAACAATTAATAATCCGTGTTTCTACCGCGAACACTAACAACACAAGAACATCGGTTTGGCATACTCAAAATGAGTTCATCCAAATCACGCTGTGGAATGGCCGCCCATGTTCGTTGCAACAACAAAAAAAGGTCTTCTTGCGACTGGATACCCTCCATATTCGGCAGAGCTCTTCTCTGTAGCATATCCCATGCATGCTCAATCGGGTTCAAGTCTGGCGACTGAGCAGGCCAGGGCAGGACATCGATGTTAGCTGCGGCGAGAGTCTGTCTTACAACTCTTGCGGTGTGCGGTCGTGCATTATCATGCATTAACTGAAATAAGGGACCGATTTGCACTTGTAGAGGAACGATGACGTCTGATACAATCGTCTCAGCATAAATTTGAGCGTTGAGGTTGCCTCTGATCCAAATCAACTCAGTTCTTCCGCCGATCCAAATACCCGCCCATACCATGATGGTTCCACCACTATAAGGATGGACTTCCTGGCAGGATTTTAATCGCTGTTGGCGTCCAGGGGTTCTCCAGTGTCGTATACGTCTTGTATCCGGTCTCATACCAAAACGAGACTCATCAGAAAAGCACACGAAACGCCATTGTTCTTCTGCCCAATTTCTGTGTTCAAGAGCCCATTGATATCGAATCCTACGATTGTGCATTGCTATAGGTGGTACCCGTAGCGGTCTTTGGGAATGAAGGTTCACTTCATGCAAGCGGTTTCTGACTGTTTGGTCGCTAATTAAGTTCCCTGAAGAGTGATGAAGCCTCACGGCTAACATCATGGCGGTTATTGTTGGAGCTCTTCGAGTTAAGATTTGAATGTATCGGTCTTGTCTCCGTGTGGTGCAGCGATACCGTCCTCCATGGCGCTCAGCCACGGTACCAGTGCTTCGGTAACGTGTCCAAAGTCGACTGATAACACTCTGACTTGTATTCAGAGCTTAAGCTACAGTACGTTGCCGGGAACCAGCTTCTATCATTCCCACGGCTCTGAGCATTTCTTCCCTGCTTAAATGACGTCGCCGCTCCATAATAACGTTGGTTTTAATCAGTAGTAGGGAAACAGTAGCACTAATAATGTCTTCAATGCGTTGTATGTTTTTATAGGGAAAATATTGACAGCTTATTTTCATCTTTTACTCGAATTTGATTGAGAGTTCCTGATTCAAATTATGAAATGCACCAAAAAGGATCCATATAAATTTATAAAATCATAAATTTATTACAAAGCCACATCTCAATTTCAAGAAATCCGCATAAAAATGCTTGATCCCTAGACACTTTTGATGTGTGTATTATAGATAAATCACCCAGCCCACCACCACCACACACCCAGACACAGAACAAACAATCATACTCATCACACAAAGTTTGTCCTGGGTGGGAATCGAACCCACGACCTCCGGCTCAGCAGTCAGGGCCACTAACCACTAGACCAACAGGCCCGTCAAAATGTATTAGTATATATTACTCACTTTTTTTACTTACGGTTTTTCCATAGTCTATGCTATAAATATAATCTAATATATAAAATTCTTGTGTCACAGTGTTTGTTACCAAACTCCTCCGCAAATGGCTGGCCCATTTGATTGATTCGAAGTATGAAATTTGATGTGCATATCAGGTAGGTGTGTGAATAGGCCAACATTTAGTTTTCATACCCGTCTCCAGAATTGGAGCTGAGTAGTGGGTGAAACCGCTGGGCATAGCTAGTTATTTATAAGCAGACTTGATATACTACGGTAATGTTAAATTTTTACAATATTCTTTTATTTATTTAATGGTAAGGGGCGCTGGGAGGTGGTGTAGGAATTTAAGTGAAATAACTACGGAAACTTGATCTTAATAAGGCTCTGAGACTCGATTTTTGGTGTTATTAATGTAAATTGCCAAGAATAGGCCATGATGCCAGTGGCCACATTTTTATTTCATTTATGTGGAACAAAAACAGTAACATGATACAATTTAAAATGAAGTTTAAGTACAATAGAAAAAAATTAACGGAAGAGAACGGAAATAATAAGAACGGAATAACAGTGATATTTAAAAAAAGGAATCGGACGCATATAGTAAGAGGGTTAAAAAACAAACTAGAAGGCAACACAAACCAATTTTGGAAAGCGCTCTTACTCCTTTAAAACATGGAACATAAATCACCACATAGAAAAAAAAAACACACACACAGTTGATCACAACCCAGTATAAGATAACACGTTATACACAAACATAAACTCACTCCTTCTGCCCATGGGGATGGGCAGAAACCACAGAACGCCACCTGCTAAAATGTCCTTACATAGGTTCATAAATCTGGTCATACACGCTGGCCCGTTGGAAGTACACCATCTAACGTTTCTGAGGAGTAAGGTCAGTTAATGTCCTAAAGACCTTCCCCTCGCTTTTTATATAAAACTAGCTTTCCCCGCGGCTTCGCTCGCGTTAAATTCGGTATAACACACCAAGCAGACCTGGAGTTTTTGCTCTTGCGCCTGATTAATTTGTAATAGCAACGCTAAGTTTTCCCTTTTCTTCCCTCGTTCTCCCTCATATCCCACTTTTTTTTAAAATAAAAATTAGCCTATGTCCGTCTCCTGGTTCCCAACTATCTCTGTACCAAAATTCATCAAAATCGTTTTAGCCATTAAAGCGTGAAGAGGGCAACTACAGTACTTTCACAAGTTATTATGCCTTGTGACCGGGACTGTAGATTAGTTTTGTTTCTTGACAATTAAAAGTGCCTGTAATGGTCTAATTGAAATAAATGGTTTTGACTTTTTGACTTTTGAGAGGTAACAAACAAACAAACAAACTCACTTTCGCTTTTATAATATTAGTAAGGATTAGTTGCAGCACACGTTTCCGCCTACGTAGACTGAAATATCATACATATAAACCATCCTCTTGAATCACTCTACCTATTGCTGAAAACTGCATTAAAATCCGTTGAGTAGTTTAAAAGATTTAAGCGAACAGACAACGGAAACGACATCATTGTATACTATGTAAAGATAACATTATAATAGTTTATCTAGTAATATTATAAATCAAACGAACTTACCTGTGAAGTTCGATGATAATTATGTGAGAGTGTTGGTCCAAGACGTCCTTCTATTTTTTAACTTGTAGTAGACGCATCGCGTCGCCAATTAATCACGTATTTCGAAGTTATCTCCGAAAATAAAGAAAAAAGAGTTTTAGCTTTTTTTTTTTTTTTTTTTTGTTTGCTTCATTCTGAACGCATCCATCGTTTGCGTCTTCTGGAACGTTACTGCTACCTGTCATTTAGTTTAAAGATACAGTATTTCACGGTCTAAGTGTTTGGGTATTTGTAGGCAAATAAAGGGTTCTTTTCGGGTGGGAGTTAGGACGTCTTGGACCAACACTCTAACATAATTATCATCGAACTTCACAGGTAAGTTCGTTTGATTTATAATTATGTTTCGTGTGTTGGTCCAAGACGTCCTTCTATTTTTTAACTTGTAGGATGTTCAAAGAATCGTGAAATAGTGTAACATTAAAAAAAAAAACAAAAATATTAAATAACATTTATATTTTTGAATGTGTATGTATTTCTATCAGTTTTTAAAATTTACAATTCTAGGTATTAAAAATTGACATGTAACATAGTTATTAACTTATACATTAAGAAAGTAATAAGAAATAGAAAAAAATCAACTCGAGGCTATTTTAGTTATTCTAATTTACAATTAATGAGATCAATTTTAGGCAGATCATAATCAACATAATTGTTTAATATTAAACATGATTTGTATCATTGAGAATTGTTCTAGCATATAATTCTGGTGACTCTACAATAGGTCTGTTGTAGAAACGGGCAAATACAGAAGAGGAATCACTCCAGCCTGCTGTTTTCCTTATTATGTCTATGTTTAATCCACTTACGTTAGCCTTTGATGAAGATGCATGTCTAGTGCTGTGAGAAGTGAATATATTGGTGTCAATACCACTTTCGGACATAGTTTCTTTGATCCAACGACTTATGGACTCTGACCCGACTGCAGAGAATGGTTTTCTAAAACTAATAAATAGGTTACCTTTATTTGTACCCCTAAGTTTCTCTGTCATTTTTATGTAATCTAGAAGTGCTTGAGCTGGGCAAATCTCAGGTTTGTTTGGGAGGAATGGAATCACAAGTGCAGGCTGGGGTGTGCCCTCCCTGGAAGTCTTAATAAAATCTGTAATTTTAATGATTATATTATTATCCTGGTGGAGAATATTTTCCAGTTTAATTAGGCTAAGAGTTTGAACTCTATGTGCTGTTATTAATGCTAGTAAAGTGACCACCTTTTTTCCTAAGGTTTTTTGTGATATTTCTATATTTGGATAAAGTGTACTTAAATAATTTAAAACAATATTAGGGTCCCATGTGATGTTATATCTAGGAGTATTTGGCTTTAGCTTGGATACACCCTTAAGATAACGTTTTACTAGTTCATGTGAACATACATGTGGTCCTAATAAAAGTGAGAGTGCAGAACGGCATGAGTTGAGACTACCATATTTTAGGCCTTTATTGTAGAGTAAAGTAAAAAAGTTAATAATATCAGTTGGTGAGGCTGAAAGTGGATTGATGTTATTGCATAGGCAATGATCCCACCAGTGTTTAAGACAAGTGTTATATTGGGTGAAGGTGTTATTTGTGATAGATGCCATCATGACTTCTATTGAGGTGACTGATAGTCCTGGGCCACATCTAGCTTTTAATGCTTGCTGGATAAGATTCCTGCAACCAGGGTAAGGCTGGCGTGGAGTGGATGTGGTTGGCTGCTGGTGGAGACCAGTAACAATCTGTGAGGTGAAAAGAAAATAGGTTTGGATTCAAGTAGGTTGGTAAACATGGGATACCAAGGTTGTGTTGGCCAGTAAGGGGCGACTATGATGCCCCTGGCGTTTTCATTTTCTATCTTTCTTATAGTTTTTAGTACCAATGAAAATGGTGGAAAGGCATAGAAAAAATATTCAGTCCAAGGGATTGTAAAAGCATCTATTGAAACAGCATCTGGGTCTCTTTTCCATGACACATATTTCCTACACTTTTTGTTAGTCCTTGTTGCAAAGAGGTCTATCTCTGGTTGTCCTAACACTGATACTATTTGTTTAAATGCATAGTCAGCAAGCTCAAATTCTATATTGGATTGGTCCCTTCTTGATTCCTTATCAGCCATAAAATTATCTTTAGATTGTATATAAGACGCGAACAAGTAGATATTTCTGGTTTCACACCACTGCCAAATTTTCCGAGTTATTTCATTGAGATGGGGATATTGGACCCCACCCATGCGGTTAATGTATGAGATGGCAGTGGTGTTGTCAATTCTAAGAAGGATTTGACAATTATTACTGTCCTTAGCATAAACTTTTAGACTCATTAGGGCTGCAAGTAATTCTAAATAATTTATGTGATTTTCGCGTTCTTTTTGAGACCAGTGCCCACCTATAGAATGAGAGTTGCATGCGGCTCCCCAGCCAGTTAGTGAGGCATCCGAAAAAATCTCTTTTTCATATGAATCAGAGCGGATGTCATTGACAGAATTATCTATATGTTTTATCCACCAATCAAAGTCTGATTTAAGGCATTGGGGTAGGTTCATTACTTTGTTATAATTGTCATTATTAATTAAGTTAAGATATTTGATCCTTTCAAATTGCTTTGTATATAGCCATCCATACTTAATAGCTGGGCAAACTGATGTTAGAAGGCCTAAGAAATGTGCAAATTCTCTTATTTTGCAGTGATCTAATTTTGAAAAATATATGATTTCGTTTTTCAGTTTCACTCGTTTTTCATGTGGCAATTCTATTTTCATGTCTGATGAATTAAGAACAAAACCTAAGAATTGACATTTGTGGGATGGTGTAAGTACACTTTTGTCATAGTTTATGATAAATCCTAATGAAATTAGTAGGTTAATTGTAGTGTGTAATATGTTAATTAAGTCAGAGTGACATTTTGAGATCAGTAGTGCATCATCTAAATACATAGTACATAAGACACCTTTGGAACGAAGGTATTCTATAACCGGTTTCAATAATTTGGTAAATACATATGGTGCTGTGTTAAGGCCAAATGGTAGTACTGTGAATTCATATATTTTTTTCTGCCATCTAAATCTCAGAAGGTGTCTAGAGCTTTCATGTATATTAATGGAAAAATAGGCATCTTTTAGGTCAATTTTTGCCATAAAACAGTATGGGGATAGTAATTTCATTGCAGTTCTAATATCTTCCAGCTTAAAGTGTGAGGTATTAATAGATTTATTGAGAGTTTTTAGATTAAGGATGAATCTGTAATCTCCATTAGGTTTTGGAGTTAAAAAGATTAGAGATAAGAACTGATGGTTTTCTGATTGACATTCCACTATTGCACCAATTGTTAGCAAATGATAAATAGACTTTTGGATTTCCTTTACTTCTATAACTGACAGCTTCTTGTTTTGTGGTTGTTCAGGTTGAGAAGGGGTACCAGAAATTGGTATTTTATAACCCCTTATCCAATCCAAAATTTTAGGATCATTTGTGATAGATTGCCATTTATCAAAGAAATTAGGGAGTCTTCCTGCATACTTTACCTCTATTTCTTGTGTGGGTGTGACCGTGGCTTGTAGCTCGAAGGTCGATAATGGATATATTTGTTGGTTTGCTTGTTTGGTGCTCTGCCCGCACTCACTATTGGTGGTCGCTGCTGCTGTTGCTTGTGAGACGGGCCCCGGTAGTTTAAAGATTGTTTTGGTTTTGGTTTCTCTGGAGGTTTTACAAATCTAATTTCAGATCCTGTTTTCTTGATGGCTTTGCCTGCCTTTAAGGCCTCGCCCAAGTTATCGCCAAACAACTGTTTTTCAATTTTTGTTTGTGTTACTATGTCTTTAGTTTCCTTGTTCAGAGCGAATTTTATAAGAGAACGTCTAGAGTTACTTTGCATATGAAAAAGTTCACACATAATACGGCCTGCATTACTGATGTTTTTTGTAATTTCCATATTTCTATGGTTATCTTTGAGCATGGCATTGAGAGCCGTTGCTATGCTAGCAGTGGCTTGACCCAGTAGATTTTGTTGAGCAACTAGTATCTTGTCTCTTTTTAGTACTGGTTCAGATATGGCTGCTTTTATTTCCAGGTTCAAGCCTGGAGCCTCTAAGAAGTTACAATTCTCTGGGATGAGAATGGATTTTAAGAGTTCTGTTTTTGTGTCTTTTTGTAGACCTTCTTTAGTAATGTGCTCCCAGCGGGATGCTATGTCGGCGTGTATGTTAGTCCCATATGTATATGATTTAGTGGGGTCTTCTCCCAAGACTTCATCTAATTCCTCCGATTCCATTTCAATTTCTATTGCCACTACTGGTTCCGGGGCTGGACAAGGATTTACTGCTCCATCAAGAGCTTGTTCAGACTCCAGGTCGATAATGGATGGTTCCAGGGCTGGACAAGGATTTACCGCTCCATCTAGAGCTTGTTCAGACTCCAGGTCGACAATGGATATCGGCGTATACCCAGCAGGTGTTTCTGTAAGTGTGTAGAACCATTTTTTTTTTTTTTTTGTAAATATGAAATAAACCTTATTGAGTTAATTCACATATTTGATTCAGTTAGGAATAAACCACACGAGTAGTATTTTTATACAACCACACGAGTATATTCTCAAGTATATATTATTTATCAAGGAATAAACCTCACGAGTAGTCCATTTGTGCAGGTACTACCTCACGGGAATGTTCTCAAGATGGGTTATTTTGGTCAAAATATAAGAAGACCTTGTTGTACATTTTACCGCCAAGATCGAGGAGTGTAGGTACATACACCTAACGTCTCGAATGTTCGAAATCTTGGTTACCTCGAATTTTCTGTTGTAAAACGCAGTGTAAATCTCAATTATTCTAATTAGGCACGTGTAGGACTTACCTTCAGTAGATTTCCTGCTTTTCTTTATGGATTTTTTCAGTTTTTTTATTTGTCGGTATAGTTCCTTTACGTCAACCTCGTCAGAGTTTCTTCGTTTGTGTTTCGGCATTGTTCGATTATGCTTGCACTTACAACTATAGTTAGTGTACAATTTACACAATGTGAATAAACTTTTTGACGCAAAATAAAACTTTAAGATAAAATTTTAAAACTTTTGCTGTGATCGTTGGCGCGCACGAAAACGTTAATGACAGGTAGCAGTAACGTTCCAGAAGACGCAAACGATGGATGCGTTCAGAATGAAGCAAACAAAAAAAAAAAAAAAAAGCTAAAACTCTTTTTTCTTTATTTTCGGAGATAACTTCGAAATACGTGATTAATTGGCGACGCGATGCGTCTACTACAAGTTAAAAAATAGAAGGACGTCTTGGACCAACACACGAAACATAATTTAACTGTGTGGTATATATCCTTAAATTCAACGACTTTCTACTGCTAACTCCACTCCGTTAACGGGAGCAGTCACTTAGCATTGGGTCATGGTTTCGATTCCTGGCTCAGGCAAAATAAAGGATTGCAGCTGAATACCAGTATTTTTATCATCATCACTATCATCATCATCACTATCACTACATAGTATAAAACAAAGTCGCTTTCTCTGTCCCTATGTCCCTTTGTATGCTTAAATCTTTTAAACTACGCAACGGATTTAGATGCGGTTTTTAGTAATAGATAGAGTGATTCTTAAGGAAGGTTTTGGTATATAATTTGTTAAGTTTTTGTATTTATTTCTGTGTACATTAACTATATTTGTTGAAGATGTCGGCAAAAAGTATGCTGTCTGGGAGCTTTCAACGAAAACGCTGCCTAAACCCTTTAAGATATAACAAAATAATGTATGGTGTAATTGTGTATCTTAATAGGTCCACAGAAAAGTCACCGGTGACATATGTCTATAGCGACCCGAACACGGGCAGACGCGTGAGCACAGAGTACGTTGAGTTGACACGTTCCTTACAAACTAAATTCAAATCCTTTATTTGTGAACATATAGGTACAATAAGATCTAATTACATAAAATGTAATAAAACATAGGTTTTATGAAGTTTCGTAATACATACCTATTAGTTAGATTCGTACCATTACCTATGGACGGACGGACAGCGAAGACTTAGTAATAGAGTTTTTACCCATTGGGGACGTAACCTTAAAAATGAGACGTACCTAATTTTATTTATACTTCGATTTTGTTATTTTTGCTATAGGCTGCTTTTTATCAACACACCACGCGGGCGAAGCCGCGGGCGGAAGCTAGTATGTTTATAAATCTAACTATTCGTTTGAACAATGAAACACCTCAGACTACTTACAGTAGTCTCTATTCGTCCCTTAAATCCATCCAAAGGTTTTCTTGAAAAGATCGCTTTTTTTAAGTTGTGTACAAAATAATTTATGCCTGTTCTTGTATGATGTACATAATAAATAATATTTTATCTATCTATCTTTACATGGACTAAATTAACAATTTAGTTAGCATACCAATTAAAAATGCACAAAAACACAGGTGATAAAAATGTAGATTAAAAAATAATTAAAAATTTTGAAATAAAATCGATCCCTATTTTAAAACAGATCCTACATTTAGTAGAATTGGTAGCAATTTAAAAACGTTCGCTTTTCTCTATATTCCCAAAAGCAGTGTTTTGGGAACATAATGGAAAGCAAAATGTCTTTTATTGCATCCATGAAAATAAACTTACTTTGCTTTGGGGAATTCGTGAGTATTTAGGTAATCTGGTGGAGTGGAATGGGTTTTTCAGTTTGCTTCCGCGTTCCATATCTATATACGAGTATTTGAAAATACAGTATTTTACAACTTCTGGCTCATAAACGCTTGGTCAGGATCATATAAGAAAGAAAATAAGTTTTTTGGGCACTTGCAAGAAGTGCATAAATTATTAAAAAAAAGAAAATAAAAATTAAATTGAAAATAACTTAAATCTGAACACAAAAAGGATAGGAAAACAGGAAAAATATTTATTAGTCGCAATGACAAACAATTTATTTGTCGCTCACAAAAAACAAAAATAAGATATTAGACACACAAAGCATCACAAATATTTATAAACTAGATGGCGCCCTCGGCTTCGCCCAAGTGATATCGAAAAAAAAGTCCTATCCTATATGTTATTCCAGACCATAATCTACCTCTGTGCCAAATTTCATCAAGATCCTTTCAGCCGTTTTGACGTAAAGGGTTACATTCAAACATGCGTACATCCTCACAAACATTTGCATTTATAATATTGTAAGATTTATCAGAACGGAACAAAAAAGTTTATACCTTGCATTGTGAAAAGCAGGTTACGACGAAGCAAGATATAGATTTAACTCCCTGTCCTTATACAGACGACATCTTAGCAACGAATCCAGTTACTTGCAGCATTGGGTTTTATAATCTATGCGTGGGTTGCGGGTTGTTCGAAAAAAAATACCGCGGCCCCGGAACACGAAGGGCAAAAGAAGGAACATGGATAGGGTGGGGTGATCGATGGTGGGTGGAGTGGAAGAAATCATTTGATGATTTCGACGACATGGTTGGTGCTATGGCAGTGTAATCACTGCTGAGCTGTGTGGCTCGGGTTCGAACCCCACACGGAACAAATATTGTTACCGCTTACAGATAGTTGTTCCAGGTCTGGCTGTTTGTGTTTGTGAGTTTTAATGTTTGTAAACGCACTCACGATACAGGGCAAATCCCTAGAGTGAAGCAACGTTTAAAAAAACCATTGAAAAAAATAATAAAAGCCTGGTGATTAAAATAATGAAATTCACTGTCTTCGAAAGTCACAAAATAAATATTAAAAAAAAATGAACAATATGAAAAAAAAACTGAACAGTAATTTTACTTTTGGGTAGGGTTTATTGGATTCGTTATAACAACGGCATTGAGTTCGTTATAACTACGCGATCAAAAAGGTCTGACTTGATTAAAATGTATACAATTTTGATGTATTTGTTTTTTGTCGACTTCAAACCGTTGCTCCCGGTCGCGACACATTTGTTATTAATATTTACTGGATTCATATTTTGACTATTTCGTTGGTCAAGTGGTATCAAGCGCAACTGCTGAATATGAGGTACTGGGTTTAATTTTCGGGTCAATCAAAGTGTTGGGTTATTAAGTCGACGGCACAGTTAGCGCAGTGGCTGAGCGATCGACTGCTGCGCTGCGTGTTGCGGGCTCGATCCCCGTACGGAACAAATATTTGTATGACCTACAAGTAGTTGTTTCGCGTCTGGCTGTTTGTGTATGTGAGTTTAATATTTTGTAAACACACCCACGATACAGTAGAAATTCCTAATTCATAGTGTGGGGCAACGTTTTAAAAAAAAAGTGATTTCGGAGGATTAGTGCCCTATTGATAGCAATAAGCTGACCCCCTTTTACACAGAACTAAAACATATCTGGTGAAATTTTAGCCCAAAATCTTTTTATTTTCCAGCAATTATTCTGCCCCACATAATAAAAATACCTACTAAATTTTGAAATTAAATTATAATAGGAGACTAGAAGGTACTTCCTGCTTAGCCTTTCCGGGCGTGGTTCGTGGGTCCAGGCGTGGTGGTTATGTTATGTTGTTTTTTGTTCAAATTGATTTTGCACCATTAAACCAATAAATGGTTTGTATTGGTACTTACATTCTTTACTTAATTACTGAAAACAAGATACGTACTTTCAATATAAGATTTGTGTGTAACGAAACGCAGAATAGTCGGAGAACGACTATTCTGCGGTTCGTTAAATAATAACTTTAAAACCTACGTAGACCACGATAGAAGCTCAAAATATAGAAACTCATATCGTAAATACAACTGGGATGCGAAAGGTAATCTTTGCTGTATATACAAAGTAATATCTTACAAAAGATAATAGAGGGTATCTTTCTGGATACTATTGTTTACGGTTTTCAATAAAAAGTAGGGATTACTCATAAACATTTGGGGATTTTTTGTGCTGAAAAAACGGCATATTAACTCTAAGTATTTGAGTTAATATGCCGTTTTTTCAGAGCTTACAAGATATAAATGTAGACCTATATTTAAGTAATTGTATCGTGAGTGTGATTTAATTTTTTTTTGCAGAATTAATCTCTTAACATTGTCTTAACCACTGCTTACTGTATTAAAGTCTTAGCGTGATGACCCGACCACCGTAGACGCGAGTATGTTGGCGGGTGGCCCCGGACACAAAGAAGAAAAGAGGGAATAGGGTGAGTTTTACTCAGTAAAATTCTTCCGCTCTGTGTTGAAGTTATTTGATGATGTCCCATTCCAAAAAAATAAAAAACGAAAACGGACGATGAGCAACCCTCACTGTCCGTCTGTCTAGTGACGGTAGGCCGTGTTGACGGTGTGTTCCTTTTTCACGCGCGCCTCAAACAAATGTCAGCAAAACAGAGGGGCCTGTCAGGCCACTGCTTGCGGGGGTTGCGAGTTATTCGTAAGAGATACTACGGCCCCGGAACACAAAGAGCACAAGAAGGAACATGGATAGGTTTTAGTCAGTAAAAGTCTGATACTCCCCCCCGCTCCGCCCCGAGCGAGGGAACTTATTTGATGAAATCTCATCCGAAAAAAAACGCGTGAAGTATAAGTAGATAATTCAGTACTTTACGTAAATTGCTTTCTGAAACCGTCGCTGAAAAGATTACAAAAGGATAATCAGAAAAAAATTGAATATATTAAGTTCTATTTTTAGAGAGATAGGCACCGTGAAGAAAACTGGAGGGCGCTAAACCTTTTCATAAATTGCGAGGTCGTCAGATTGGAGAAAATTGACAAACCTGTGATTTTTCCACGTTGAAAATTAAGTGGTTTTGTTAGATGATGATAAAATCGCAAAAACCTACCTAGGTTTTACTCTTCCTAAATGGGTTGTATCATCAGCAATCACTCCTGAGCGGGTGTTTTTTTGGTTGATAGGTGTCAAGTGTGTTCTTAGCTACTTTTTAAGTTTTTTTTTCTGCACCGTGCACCTTTTCTCGACGTTTTATAAGCGCCCTTGTTTGCCTTTGTAGGTAGAATATGGAGGACCTAATTAAATACGAAAACATCTATGTAACAATTACCCATGTTTGCAAAAATAAATGATTTGATATGATATGTGTTTTTTTATTTGGTTTGATTTGATTTGATTCTGCTCAGCCATTTGAAGGTCATCATCTGTTCAGAATGAATATCGTATTGTCTCTTGATTCCAGTAGCAGGATTATCTACGTATAAAATTATTATCAGCAAGCATGCTTTTAATTTAGACGTCAGATTATTAAATTGCGTGTTAAAAGACAGGTTTATTCCCTTATCAAAATTATTGAATCGTATCCGGCTGTAAACGAGAACATAACTAGGTGACTAATCAAGTAGACCTTGTTATGTATGATTCATAGGTTTACGTACGCGTAAAGTGTTTGATAACTATCTGTGAAAACACCTGAAACATTTGCAAGTAATGATGACATACATACATGTGGACGAGCCTTTCAAAATTTAAATATATTTAAGATAAGATTAAAACAAAGTCTATTTTTAAATTCGTGACTATATGTTTAGGTTATGGATCTACACCAATATTATGAAACGGAAATATTTGTATTTTTGTATGTAACGAATAAACTCAAAAACTTAGTTTATAAAACATCAAGCTACTACCTACGCGAGCGGGGCAGTAATCAAAGACGCGAGTGGGACCGCGCAGGACAACTATTTTAAAGTGAAATGAAACAATGGAGCGAGTAAGCGAGTATCTTGTAGATAAATAAAATACGTTATTGCAACATATACACGTTATAACATACGTTATTATAACGTTATCGGAAGACATATTTGGGCAAAACCTGCCGAGATTTCCTCAGAGGGCACAGATCGTAATTGAGAGGGGTACCCAACTCCCTTAATGATGACTAGTTAGGTATAATTTTGATCATATATGCTTTGCCATGTTTAGTTTAATTTAGAAAAGTATTAATCTATTTTTAATTTAATTATCGTGTTTTTTATGTTGTTTTATTTGGTGAGTTATAGCATCATATTGGATATTTCTGTAAAGGTGCTATAAATTAGTGGTTAATAAATAAATAACACATTGCATTTTTATGCAGTTTAATCTTTCCATAGAACCACTTTTTTAAATCTAAGAGAACCGCCTCCTTGGTCTAATACTTGCCAGTATTAGGACCAAGGAGGCGGTTTGACTGCTCAGCATGACATCTAGCCAAGCGTATTGTATAAGTAAATTATTTATACAGTACGCTTTGCTACATATATTGGTTAGAGCAGTACACCCGCGGTTTTGACATCAGGATGGCGGGTCTACCTAATTTTTAAAATACCATTGTACGGGTATAGGTACACAGATTTTCAAGAGAGGTACGTAAAGTTACACAGAAGGTAACAAATAACTGTAATAAAATTTAGGCAAACCTGGGAAATTACACCCGTCATTCTGACACACACGATCATCCTTATAGACTTAGAGAAAAAATATGTTTTATAGACCTTAACTCATAAACTACCTTAGCAATATAAATAAAATTGATATGGGACTACCTGGGAAGCGTACCCTATCAAACAAAAAATTGCAAATCGGTCCCGGTCTCTGAGTAATCGGTGAACATACATAAAAGAAAAAAAAACCGACGATTTGAGAACCTCCTCCTTTTTTTGAAGTTGGATAAAAAGGCAGGAATCACAGATTCTCTTAATACATGGGCTAAAACATAACTGGCGAAACTTAGGTGTACCTTAACATACACCTTGGCCGAACCCTTCGGAGGTAACGACCGTGATGTTTAAGGAACGACGAAACCGAGAGTATGCGTCATGTTGTAAAGGATAATATTCATAGAGCTGCATCTTTGAATATGCAATACCCTTAAGTCTTATGCAAACTACAACGCAAAACCGGGAACTTGGAGGTCAAATTTAGAATGATAAGAACATAGTGGATAAAATAACCAATACATCAATTTATTTGAGGTGTAAAATAAAAAAAAAATATTGTCTAGCCACGGGTACGTTTTTAAAAACCTACTTTTATTGGAGTAACAGGGTATCCAAATTCATTATAGTATAATTATCCTTGCTAGCTTTAGCAATTGTAAAAAGCTTAACCATTTATTATTGTACGGAAATTCTAACAAAAAATAAAATAAAAACCATTTATTTATTTTTTTAATTTTCAAAAAAAGAAACTCTATTAACAATACATCGGTTATTTGGGGCGTGGCTCTAAACGGAACAAACGTTGCCATCCCATCCGCAACCAGTTTTTTTTATAGAAAACCTTGCAGCCCTGCTACCTAATCGAACATTGTTTATTATTTCGGCCTGTTGAATATTGTGACGTCATAGAAATCCATTAGTGATACGTCACGTGGAAACAGAGCAATAACTCTGTCCCTTTTACTCACTGCTCATCGATAGTGACCGTCTACTTCGACACCAGTTTCGTTCGGATACGTTGATGGCTAAAGCCGCGTTGGTTTGTTGAAAACCCGTGATGAGTCGATGTTTTGAAGCTGTAAGCTGTCTAGTTTTTTAAAGAATGTTATTTTTTTCTTACTAAAGATAATAAATTAAGCTCGATGTTTTTTTTTTAAAGAAAGGAATTTTTGCTACTGCAAGTTCTACGATTAAACATTGTAGTGTGTTTCCGAACATAACTTCATGAATATGCTGTCAGAAAGATTACAAAGATTGACGTGTTTTTTTGTGTTTACAAAATTATTTGTTTTGAAATGAAGAGAATAAAACACGGTGTTGTGAATAAATCTAAAATACTATAATTAGTGGACACAGTGTTGGATAGTTGGAAAATAACTAAAACAATAACAGAAACTTTGGTATTTCTTTTATTGGGCGTTCCTTATCGTGTTTGTGTATTAAAATAGGATTCTGAGAACACATTTCGATATCGATAACATTATCATGATGATATTCCGATAACATAAATTATTCTTGGGAGTTTGTTGAAGACTTTCAGAGTGCGCTAACCTTATATAAAACAGAAAATAAATGAAAAAATGAACATAATTCAGTGAATAGTCATTTTAATTGGCGAGTGCTCGTAAAACCGTTTAGTTCAAAATGGGAATATTTTGTCAGATTAACTTGAACAAACCACCAGACGGCGCTTTCTATGGCGGAGAAGTCGTTTCTGGAATGATTAAATATGCACTTGATGAACCAATGGAAATGGAAAAGGTAACAGTGTCCTTAAAAGGAATGGGTAATTTGAGAATAACAGAGAGAAGCAACAGAAAGAACCGAAGACGTACATATGGTAGCAGTGAAGTCTATGTAGATACTGATGAGGTCATTCAAGAAGGAAAATACACCGTACCTCCAGGGTCATATGAGCTAAAGTTCAATTTTCGATTGCCTCAGAACGTACCTCCAACTTTTGACTATGACAAATACATTGTAAGTTATGGCGTCAATTGTAAGATTAAATATTATGTGCGCATAAAATTTGATAGACCAGGTTGGTTTGCCTTCGCCAAACATTTTCGTAAGGAAATAACTGTAGCCTCTACTATCACGCCAAAACTATCAATGGAGCCTGTCATGTATGGTGAACGAAGAAAATTACTACAGCTGTTCTCCAGCAAAGTTAGCACCGTGATCATGAAAGCAGACATTCTTAACTCTGTAATTACAAACGGAGGCAAAATAGAAATCGAATCGGAAATTCAAAATGATACGAATGTAAATATAAAAAGTGTTGAAGTGAAACTGGTGGAAATGTACACGTTTAAGGCATCTGGACACTCTGATGTCAAGACTTGTGAAGACATACCAAATTGCGAAACAAAGACTGGTTCTATCAAGAATGGCGCAACCCTACACATGCCAGTAGATATTATAGTTCCATCTGATATAGTCTCTTTAGATAATTCAAAGATAGTATCGAGAGATTACGTCGTTAGAATAACAGCTGCACTGCCCATGCCTTATAGAAATGTGGTGTTGGACATACCTGTGCAGATAGGAGACAATGTGCAGAGAGATGAGATTTGTGATCCTCCTCCTACGTATTGGGAAGCAATGGGCGAAGCAAGAAAAGATGACGAAGATGGAAGCGATGATGAAGCAGGTGGCGATGAAAAAGGAGAAAGCGAAAAGGCAGAAAAAGGCGAAAAGTCTTAAAACGATCTTCTTTCTTACGAACTTTCACGACCTATTTAAACCAATTATGTTCATAAATTGACCAAAAAACCTCCATCAGTGTTGCTATTCTTTAAAAATGGTACTTATGTGCAAAACGTTGTATTTCTAGACTCGGTGGTTTTGTCTGTGCGTTGTCTGTCAAAAATTTTATGTAACAGTTTTTTATGATTAGTTTTCATACTTGAATAACGAATACTCTTTGAAGCTATAAATGTGTTAGGAATTTTCAGTATTATACTAATATCAGAAATTGTTTAAGTGTATAAAATATCGAATATATTGTAGTTTAAACCATAATTAGGGTTAATGACTCAGGCAAGTACTATCTAAAGGAAACTATAAATTAATGTATGAAGATATTAGTTTTATGTGTAAATATTTTTAAATGACTGTTGTTATGTCGTGGTTTAGACTTGATTGCCAAATCAAACTCACTGTACTTTTCCATCAATACAATTTTGACTTTGCTTTTACGTTGCTCAAACTATCTATGTATATTTTAACATCTTGTTAAATTATGTGTCATATTGTTTTTTTTTCATTATAAAATTTATTAAAAAATATATATTTTTGTTTCATTAATCAAACAGCGTTATCGAAGTTCTTTCAGTCGTTAAGGTTTGAAAAGTTAACCAGGCACAAAGACATGGTTATTTTCATCATCTTCCTAGTCTTTTCTTTCTTTGTAGTGCACCCAAAGACTTGGTATCTTACATGCAGTGACTGCCCATCAGATCTCCACATCCCAGTTACTGGGTAATACCTTTTGAAAAAAGAAAAACCCTAAACTTGTCTCGTCTTTCGTCTTTGGACAGACTAGTTACATTTTCATGTGTCATATAGTACGCACAGAAAATTTGAAACAAATTTCCAATGAAAACATATACTTTCACACTGTCTCCCGACTAGCTCAGAGCTTCGTACCCATTAGGGAAGGCATATAGTCATTTATTTTATCACTAGCTTTTTTTTCACTCGCGTTTTTAGGGTATCACAGTTCCCCTTTCCTGATTTACAGGTACCTGTAGTTTTTGCCCTTGTGCCTTATTTATTGTAATAGCAATGCTAAGTTTTCCCTTTTCTTCCCTCTTTCTCCCTCATATCTCAATCTTTGTTTAAAAAAACCTACGCCTATGTCTGTCTCCAGGGTCCCAACTATCTCTGTACGAAAATTCATCAAAATGGGTTTATCCATTTACGCGTGAAGACGTAACAAACTTACTTTCGCTTTTATAATATTAGTAAGGATTATTATCTTGCCTGGAGGTCTTGACCAGCGTCAGGTACTAGCTGCTCGGCATTTTGATAAACTGGGCCTATAGATACACACAGTACTAGCTTTTAATTTTATTTTTTATTAGCTGGCACCCGCGGCTTCGCCCGCGTGATATCGAAAAAAGTGTCCTATGTGTTATTATTCCAGACCTGCCTGAATCTACCTCTGTGTTTCATCCAGATCCGATCAGCCATTTTGACGTGAAAGAGTAACAAACATCCATAGATCCATACATGCATCCATTCTCACAAACATTCACATTTATAATATTATAGTAGGAAGTAGGATTTTATTTGTAGTAGATTTAAGTTTTTCTTTTCTAGTGCGGTGTGTATTTGTGGCAAGTGCCAAATAAAACTTGTTTTATATCTTTCTTTTTCTTTTCTTACTTTCAAGGCACTCACAGTATGTTCCTATAACGCTGTCGATAACCTCCTTGACAAAAGAAATTTCATCACAAAATTAAAGACAAGAAAATATTTCAAATCAGTTTTTTTATTGCTAAAACCCGTCACCACATAATCTAATAACTTCAGAGTTCTAAAACATCTAAATCTAAATTTTACTTTCATACACTGTAAATGCAACATAAAATGCAAAAACAGCTTAAAATAAAATTATCTATGAACAGTTACATTTTCATTGATTGTTTTTTTTTTTTAAAAGAAACATTATATTCGGCCCAACAAACAAAGATGCATTTTTACAAATACATTCGCATTGCACTGTATACTGTTGTATTCAAAATTGTTGACTGTCGTCTGTGACTAAAACACACAGTTCAAAACAAAGTGCCATAAATACAATTATAAACCTAAGAGTATCGTTATACGAGTCCAAAAAATAAAGTCCCTATCTTAAATGATCATCTCTCTTGTAATAATATAAATAAAATAAAAAAATCCTTTATTTATTACTAAACGCAGGATAAACAAATCGCTAATAACAAAAGTATAAAGTATTCAAATTAAGATAACATAACAAATAAACCAACACCTTATTAGCAATAATTTAACTAGTTGCTACTTAAAATGACTATAATATGTCCTTGATTTCAGTGTGCCTATTGGCAAAGGCCTCCTCTAGCTGCTTTCACTGCTGTCTATTATTCGCTACTCTTCTCCAGTTTGGTCCGGCTGTAAGTTTGGTCTCATCTTCCCATCTTCTATGCTGTCTGCCTTTCCTCCTTGTCCAGTCCCTCGGGCACCAATTTGTTATTGTTTTGCTCCATTTTCCCTGCTCATCTTTCATCATATGGCCTGTCCAGCTTCATTTCTGTTTATCTATGCGTGCAAGTATGTCCATCACTTTGGTTTTTTCTCTAATAATATACTTCTTACTTTACTTCTTCTTGTAATAAAATCTATAAAATATTCTCCATCTCTATTCCTCTATTTAATGTTTCTCATTCATGACTTGCCAAAATGAAGGTGCTTGAATGAATGAATTTTTATATTCATCAATTTCCTCTGCAATGACCACCGGCATTTCCACACACAGTTCCCGGTGCAGGAAAGGAAAGTTTAGAGTAACTTTGATTCCATATTCTTTTGTAAACGTAGTAGAATGAATTGTAAGTTTGTTTGGTGGTATGGAAAAATAATGTTTTAGTAAAAGCTTAGTTTGCAATCTATCTATACCAAGAAATGTTATTTTCGACCCTTTTATTATCTTGGGATATCCTCGAACACTATTTCCGTAACTCACATACTCAATTAAATCAATCTTTAAAAAAACAAGAGGGACTTGTTCGGGGTTATAGATTTCCAAGAATACTTGTATTTCGTCTCCCAAGTATGCTGGCGTCAGAATCCCTGTTAATAAACTGACAGTTTTCTTTGAAAACATAACATTAAACTCTTTTTTGACTTCGTATGTGCGGTATTTCACTGTAGGTCGGGGTCTTATGCCATTTTCTATTTCTATGTCTAAGTAAAATATCTGAGGTACGCTAAATGGTTTCGGTTTTACGAATTCCACTTGAAAGAAGAACGATGTAAAGCATATTTTGATGTCTTCATAAGAAGATAGAATGTCTTCTGGAAGTACAAAACAGAATAGTTTTTCATAACATCCTGCTTTAAGAGTCACTGTTTCACTTTCTTTAGCTTGTTCTAAGTCCATGCCTTGATCGATAAAGTTTTCCGATTCAGTGTAAACTGTTTTGGAAGAGATGGGTTCCGAAAAGATCAATTCTTTACTTTTTATAGAAAGAGTAACACTAATGAACTCCGTTGGGGTGTCTATAGCATATTGTATTGTCCCTTCCACCGAATCTCCAGGTATGTAGACATCTTTTATTTTCTTTAGTAATATTTGACATGTCACTCCCATTTTAATTTAAGTCGAAATTATCTTGACACCACTGTACCTTCCCGAATAACAGAGATAGACTAAACGATAGTATTGCGTCTTTCTTTTTAAATGTTTTGCAACTATGAAGGCTATGTTATCAATGATAATAAAGCTAATCTAAATTAATATCGAGTCACAATTTTTTTGTCGTCTGTTGTACTGCTGTGCAAAGACTTCCCTTTCTTTCATCCAGTCAGGATCGAGATCTTGCCGATATTTGGCGCGCATAGAAGTTCAGATGCAAAGAAAAGACGTTAATTCGTCACAAGGGTCGCGTTTCAGAGCTCTTGTTGGAACTGCAATGTGCTGCAGTTTCTAGATGCCTTGCCTCTGTATAGGATTGCCCTGTTTCACTATATTTGTGCTATTCGTAAACCAAGGCTCCCGAAGCGCATTCTTCTCCAGTTTAACAATTCGTTTATTTGTCCAACGTTTTTCGTTCTCCTGCTTAGTTGGTCTGTTACCGAACAGAGGTCCTGTTCAATTCCTAGGTCGCGCAATGTTATGTTTTTACAGTATAAGTGCCTCGTGAGTTGGGCAAAGTATTTTTAGGTTAATTCATCTGGATTTGGGCCTGGTGTGATGTAGGAGTACTACTACTACACCTACACCTCGGTTTCCTTCAGAAATTATAGGCGTGATGTTAAATTCTCATTATCTAAATCATCTTCTTTATTTTTCTCTGCGATTGCGATTGCTATCGACGTGTAAAGGTCTTCGTGGGGGTAGGGAAACTTCAGAATTATTCTGAGTCTATATTCCAATCTAAATTTTTTTGAGTGTACTGTGAAGTTATCTGGTGTTGTTTTAAAAGTTTGGACATGTTTTAACACAGGCTCCAAACCATTCAACCCAAGATATTTTACTTCTTTACTTTTTAAGACCTTGTAATATTCCTCGCGATTACATGTGTAACAATTATAAGTCGAAAACTCTATTAGCTGAATTGTTGTAGAAATTATAGGCAATTCTGGGGAACTTTTTATAATGTTTACATTCACTTGTATGTCTTCACCCGCATACAAAAATGGCTTTTCTACATATAATACCAAAGTCACAGTTTTCCTTGGCATTATAAACTTATTCTTCCTGCTACCTTTCACCATCTCGATACCTCGTGGTTTCATAATTACATCATGAATCTCTGATTTGAACCTTTGTACCCTTTTCGAGTTTGGTTTGATAAATTCTATTTGAATAAAGAACGCAAAATAACAAATATTAAGTTCTTTAAAAGACGATGGAACTTCTTCTGGCAGTATGAAGCAGAATGGTTTTTCGTAGGTTCCCGCGAGGATTGTCACAGATTCATTTGTCGTTTTTTCAAGCAAATTTATGTGCTGATCAACTAAAGTCTCAGATTTGTTGTAAACAGTATTGGGCATGTGTAAATACCAATACCAAAATGGTTTACCTTTTACAGAGACTACTACACTAGTAAACTCCGTGGGTTTGTCTATAACATATTTCACTATTCCATGCACTGAATCTCCAGCTTTGTAGGATTCATTTGTATTATTTATATGTATTTTACACTTAACGCCCATTTTTTTATTTATAATTGACAATACCTTCTCTTTTTGGTCAACAGATAAACACTAAAGGAAAAGTTTGTATGTTTTTTTTTTAAATACATTACAGGTGAATTTATCTATCCTATATCAGTGATATTAGTGATATAGGATAGATAATATGGCTAATCTGATACACATAAACAATGAACTTTGTGTTTGTGTCTGAAAATATAAAAAAAAAATATCTTGAACAACTGTCAAAGATCTACAAATGTCATCTTGGACTAATGGTTTATGAGAAAATCGTGCATCAGCTCAAATAAAATTTTTGCCACCGCTTCCTCAGCCTTCACTTGCGACTATTCTTCTCGTACTTGCTTACGGATAGTAGGATTTTGACATAAGTCTCATAGAATTTATGTCAAAATACTACCATCCGTAAGCAAAACGAGTCGTTTTTGTTTATTGGAACGGGGCTTAAACCATTTATAGGCGTGAACTACACTATTGATAGAAGACAACATGTATTGAAAGAATAAACATAATTTAATTTTCTTGTATAACATCGGTATTCGTTTTCACTTTTCAAAATACAACGTTTTACTAAGGGCATAACATGAAACTATAAACTTTTCAAATTACAAAAAAATCTTACCTTTTTAAACACCTTTGTAACATATATGTGGCAAGCAAGCGCATGACCTGTAGGCCTACCATCAACTTTTAGTTAACCATTCACTTCCGATGTAATCCAGTATAAGTACCTAAACTAAATCGTGCAGATTCGTACCATGAAGTGCCTTTAGCTGACAGGAGTTCCAATCTTCATGGACTGAATGAAAGATCGAAATTTGTCTGTGGTCCGCGGTGTGAGAAAGAGATGACGCTATACAGACGTTGCATAAGTCTGTCTCTTTTACTCGCACCATATGCGTTGCGTTTCGAAGCATAATCTGTATAAAAATTACAACAAAAACATTTTCAAATTACGTTTTCTAGCTTCAAATTATATACCATTACGCCATATTTAGTACTCATTAAATAATAGTAGTTTATATAATTATTTAATTAAGAAATATAAAAGGTTTGCTTAGTGTTGTTGTTAAAATAAATTGATTAAGACGAGTTAGGAACGCACCTCCACAGACTAAGTAACCTGTCGATGACAAATGACGTTCTGTTTTACGTAGTTGAACAAAAAGTTGATCTTACATAATTATTTTTTATGACAGGAATCCGTAATAAAAATCAGTATATTAATTGATTTAATGCCTGCACACTAATTGTATTCAATTGCAGTCAACAACTATTCTACTAACTAAAATAAATAGATAAATAGAGTTCTTTACTTAATTTTATTAGTATTATTTGAAGTTATATTAATAAGTAATACGAATAATGGCTGAAATACCTTGAATTACGTATATTATCACAATTTTTATAAAGTTATTGACAAAACGACTCATTTCACGCCAAGAAATACCAACTTTTTTTGAATTAGTTACTTTGACACATAAGCCATCCTTTTCAGGTTGATAGGTCACGTCATGGTATGAAAAATGAATGAACGAAAACAGTTTCGAAGCAATTGTCGACTTGATTTGGCGTTGCCTAAACTGGATCATGTTATGGATATTGTGGTATGAAATAGCAAAACAGTTTATTTTAGGCCATCAATTGAATCGCAATAACAGTTGATGGTAAGCCTCCTGGACGCCAAAGGTACAAATATGTGACAAAAAAGCTGCGTAAACTTAGAGGGTTGATTTTAGCAGCTACAAAGGATCAGACTTGAGTATATAGTTTTAATTTCAAATCGATACCTCCACTCGTTCTAGAGATAAAGGGTTTTGACAGAGAGACAGGTAGACAGACAGATAAACGGACAGTCAGGCCCTATAACGGTTCCGTTTTTTCCTTTAAAATGAGTTTGGTATCTTCTTTTTATAAAGTTGCCCCACACTAGGAATTTCTCCTGTATCGTGGGTGCGTTTACAAACATATAAACTCACATACACAAACAGCCAGACCAGAAACAACTATTTGTAGGCCATACAAATATTTGTTCCGAGAATCGAACCCGCGACACGCGGTGCAGCAGTCAATCGCTCAGCCACTGCGCCAACCATGCCGTCACGTTACGTATCTTCTAAGCCTTTTAACTATTTTTAATTCTGAGGGGCTCGTCCACATGTTACAGTATCATTATTTAGCACATTCCACATCAGATAGCTTTTATCGTTTATTTTTTTATCAAAAGCCTAAATCGTACGTTTATCTCAACAAAGACGTCCTTATCAGTTAAAAATATTCGTGTTAAACAGGATACGGGTGTATCAATAATCTGACGTAAAACTGAAAGCATGCTTGCTGAAAACAATAGATAACATATCATCCTACTAATCCTTACTAATACTATAAAAGCGAAAGTGAGTTTGTATGTTTGTTACGTCTTCACGCCTAAATGGCTAAACCGATTTTGATGAATTTAAAGTGAGTTTGTTTGTTACGTCTTCACGCCTAAATGGCTAAACCGATTTTGATGATTTTTTGTACAGAGATAATTGAGACCCTGGAGACGGACAGAGGCTATTTTTTTTAAAGTGAGAAATGAGCGAGAAACAGGGCAGAAAAGGGAAAACTTAGCTTTGTTATTACAATAAAAAAAAAGAGTTAAGGGCAAAAACTACAGGTAGCAGGTACCTGCAAATCAGGAGACTATGTTACCCCGAATTTAACGCGGGCGAAGCCGCGGGCAAAAGCGAGTAATTATTATCTACTCATCATTATATCGATGGCCCCACCGAATAAACGTGTAAGAGAAAAATGACAACTTTTCAGTAGAAAATAAAAACGTTTAAACTTCAATAACGCTCATTTCATTGTAAATAGGTATAGATAATGTATTATCGAATTATAGGTAAGAAAAAAAACTATAGACTTGTATATTTACTTTTTTTCAAACATCAACCAGATTCAGGAAATTCATGAAAAACTATTTAATATTTTTACTCTTGTGAAATTTGCATGACTAGGTCAAAGCAATATATCATTACACGTTTATTCGTGTAATAATACACAACGAATAAATCTTACTGTAATGTTACACTATTATTCTCCGTATATTAAGTTTATTTTTTAACCCAGCTATAACTATTTACACGCTTGTTTACAGTACATTGTTCGGCTATTATATGATTATAAAGACCGTATGCATTTATATTAGTGTTTATAAAATCAGTTTTCATTTATGTAATACAACTTTTTTAATGCATGGTATAATTATATAAATAATTTTGTAAAAGGATGAAATAAAATACAGCTATATATAGAATTAAAAATATAATTATGTATTTGTCTACGTGAACACAAGTCTTCTTAATAAAAAAATACGTTTTTATTGGTACAAAAAACACATACACAAGCTATTACAGCAACCACGAGTACAACGACGACGACGACGTTCCGGAGGTGGCTGGGGTAGACCTAAGGGTGGCGGTTGGCAGGCTGAAAGCCAAAAATACCGCCCCGGGATCCGATGGCTTGCACGGCAAAGCCTGGGTCCTGGCCTTAGAGGCTCTCGGGCCCCGAATACTATGGCTTCTAAGCGCATGCTTGGAGAGAGGCCAGTTCTCACTTCGTTGGAAGACGGGGAAGCTGGTCCTCATACAGAAGCCGGGGCGCCCTGCGGACTCTCCGTCCGCATTTCGGCCCATCGTGCTGCTCGACGAGGTGGGCAAGTTCTTTGAAAGAGTAATTGCAAACCGCCTCGTCGGGCACCTCGTGGGGACGGGGCCGGATTTTGCGGAACACCAGTTTGGTTTCCGCAAGGAGCGCTCGACGGTGGACGCCAACATGCGCGTGAGAGCCCTCACGCCGGCGGCTGCAGTGTCCAGGGGTGGGGTTGTCATGGCGGTGTCTCTCGACATCGCCAACGCGTTCAACACCATGCCTTGGAGCTTCACCAGGGAGGCACTCCGATACCACCGGATGCCGACCTACCTTCGTCGTGTGGTCGGGGCATATCTGACGGACAGGGCCGTCATCTACCCCGGTCGCTCTGGAGAGTGGAACCTGCGAGAGATGTCGTGCGGTGTCCCACAGGTCCATCGGTTACGACTGGGTGCTGCGCGCCGACCTCCCCAGCGGCGTCAGCGTAGTTTGTTACGCTGACAACACGCTCGTTCTGGCTCAGGGGGGGTTGCACCAGGCGGCGGCCGATATCATGACACGCAAGGTTGTGATAGTCGCAGAGAGGATCCGGCTACTGGGTCTCGAGGTGGCATTGCACAAATCCAAGGCCATGGTCTTTCATGGCCGCGGAAACACGCCACCGTCGGGATCCCAGTTGACGCTAGGAGGGGTTCGCATCGGCATCGGGTCGACGATGAAATACCTGGGAATCGTCCTCGACAGCCGATGGAATTTCGTGGAGCACTTTCGACGTTTGGCTCCCAAACTCGAGCGGGCGGGGGCTGCTTTCAAGCGGCTCCTGCACAATCTGAGGGTGCCCAACGCCTCCTGCCGTAGGCCCTATGCCGGGGTCGTGCGGTCCATGGCCCTTTACGAGGCCCCGGTATGGGCGCTTTCCTTAGGGCGGCGCGCCGCCCACTACCTGTACGCGCCCAAAAGGTGGTAGCCATACGGCTGATCCGGGGCTACCGCACGATCTCCGGCGAGGCAGCGAGCCTCCTTGCCGGATTGCCACCGTGGGATCTGGAGGCGATAGTTGTCGCGCGCCTGTTTGAGTGGCGCGCGGAAGCACTACACCGGGGGAAACTCTGCTACCGCGGCAAATTGCCGCTCAGCGGACTGACCTCCGGTGCGATCTCATGGTGCATGGAAAGGGCGACTGTCGCAACCCCGTGCAGGGCACGCCAAAATAGTGGCGGTAAGTCCCCTCTTTGAGGAGTGGCTGGAGAGGCGTCATGGCGTCCTCACCTACCGCCTGATGCAGGTCCTCAACGGACCCGGAAGTTTCGGGAGGTTCCTGCACATAATCGGGCGGGAGGAAAAGCCCGGGTGTCACCATTGTGACGATCGCCCGGAGGACACGGTGGAGCACACAGTGGCGGTCTGCCCAGCGCGGGGCGGATCGCCGCCGTGCCCTCGTATAGGCGATCGGCGGCGGCGATCTCTCGCGTCCGGTCCAGGTTCAGTCCATGGTCCGGAGCGAGAGGGAATGGGAAGCGGTCACCTCCTTCTGCGAAGCAGTCATGCTAGTGAAGGAGGAGGCCGGGCGTTTGAGGGAGAGAGCCTCAAACCAACCTAGCCACCGCAGGACACGCCCCGGGCACCGGCTTTTGACGACGGGCCGTGTCCACGGCGCGTTCGTGTTTCACGCGCGCCTCAAAGAGATGTCAGCAAACGAGAGGGGCTTGCCAGAGCCTCCGCCTGCCGGGGTTGCGGGTTGTTCGAAAGAGATACCGCGGCCCCGGAACGTAAAGGGCAATAGAAGGAACATGGGTGGGTTTTAGTCAGTAAAAATCTGACACGCCCCTCCGCTCCGCCCAGAGCGGGGGAAGTTATTTGATGATTTCCCACCCCAAAAAAAAAGCTATTACAGCAATAACTTGTGATTTGTAGTAATCTATTGAAAAGTACCGCTGTGTATATCCAGAGATCTCCATCAGATCTTCACCCATGTAAATAGAAGCAACCTTATTTTATTTAGGTCATTAAAAACTGCATTTAAATCACATAATATACACAGACGAACAGTCACATAAGCCTTAAATTAGCAGCGGAGTATTTTTACATCGGTCTTAGCTAAAAATATTTGATAATATTTAGACTTACCTAATATTAAAGTTGATTCTTACCTTTATTTCGTAGACAGTTCGCTAATTCTAATATCCTTTTGCAGAGACTAGAAGCATCCCGAAACCTTCTCATTGTTACACTTAACTACAAAACAACAATTTGACTATAATAAAATTATAATCGAATGATGTTACGCGAAACAAAATCACGTAATAGCGCGCATATAATCACAACAAGATAGAACGTACGATTGCAATAGAATTTATCGCGTAAACATTTGTTTATTTACCATTACTAGCTTTAAACTTAAACTAATATGCAAAGAATATTAATGTTTGAATCTTTAACACAGTTGTAAGAAAAAAAGATATTATAGTAAAAGACAATGCAATACTTTAATTTTAATAATCTATTTATATTCAAACTTCCATTTTGTGCAGTAAAACATTAGTAATGAAATTTGCATACATTTCTACACGAATAAACGTGTAAGAAGACATTACCCAAATTCGAAAACAATCACAAATCTTCTCAAACGTCTGTAGGTTTTAGCATGTTTATTCTTGTGTACTTGGCGACTCAAAAAGCATGTAATAAAAGCATAAACTATTATTCCTATAATTTTAAAATTATTTTTTTCCCTAGAATAAAGAAAAATACTATCATAAAACTCGTGTTTTGAGTCTAAAATTCATAAAAAAAATTAAGTAGGTGCAGGATAGGCAAAAGAAATGAAAAATGAAAAAAAAAAAAAAACGTGTAAGAACTCTTGCACGTTTATTCGGTGGGGCCATCGATATACTCATCGCCATCTTCGAGGATTTGTGAGGATGGATGGATGTATGGCCATCCATATGTATGGATGTTTGTTACTCTTTCACGTTAAAACGGCTGAAAAGATCTTGATGAAATATGGCACAGAGGTAGATTATAGTCTGGAATAACAATAAGTATTTTTATTTTTCGATATCACGCGGACGAAGCCGCGGGCGCCAGCTAGTATATCTATGCTATAAGAAATCATCAAATAACTCTCCCCACTCTCGGGGGGCAGGGGGGGGTGTCAGACTTTTAGTGACTATACCCCATCTATGTTTCTTCTTTTGTCCTTTATGTTCCGGGGAAGCGGTCTCTTTCGAACAACCCTCAAACACAGCAGGTAGTGGCCCTAGCAGGCCCCTCTGCTTTGCTAGGGTACTATAATGCTGTGTAAACCTGGTTACCAGAATTTCGATCCACTAACTTCTTGTAACGACATGGCGACAGTCATATCATCTGCCTAGCCTTTTCCCAACTATGTTGGGGTCGGCTTCCAGTCTTACCGGATGCAGCTGAATATCAGTATTTCACATGGAGCGTCTGTCTATCTGACCTCCACAACCCAGTTAGTACTGGGTAATACTATACCTGGGCGCGGGGCGCATCTAGTTATTTTATAATCTCAAAATGAATTTATGGAACCATGAGCTTGTAAAATTATTATGATTTAAAATGTCTCCATGGAGTTTCTTGTTCATTCTTCTCCATAGAGATCAACGCTTTGAAATGTGCAACTAAAGTACTTGCACAAGTTATTATGCATTGTGTCTGGGACTGTAGCGTTATCCTTTTGATTCTTGACATTCAAAAATAGCTGTAATGGTATAATTGAAATAAATGCTTTGAGTTTATTCTATTGATTACTAGTTTTTGCCCGCGGCTTCGCTCGCGTTAAATTCGGGGTAACACAGTTCCCCTTGCGCCTTATTGATTTGTAATAGCAACGCTATGTTTTCCCTTTTCTCCCCTCTTTCTCCCCCACATCCCAATTTTTATTAAAAAAAATTAGCCTATGTCCGTCTCCTGGTTCCCAACTATCTCTGTACCAAAATTCATCAAAATCGGTGTAGCCATTAAAGCGTGAAGAGGTAACAAACAAACAAACTCACTTTCGCTTTTATACTATTAAAGTAAGGATATCCTGGTCATTCACCACAACACGCTATTAAAGGTTACCAGAAATGAATTCGTTAGAAGAATAAATTTGTTTATCTCAGAAAATGGAGCCCATTTCGAGCAACTAATTAGTTAGTTTACCATTTTTTGTAAATAAATAAATTAATTTAAGATTTTATTATTTTCCTTTCATTTAACTTATGAAGTTTGTTAAAGAGATTTCATCCTTATTGACCCTAACGATCGATGCAATAAAAGTACAGGGTGCAACTTTTACAGATTTTAGTCGGTTCGATTACCATGTGCAGCAAGCGAATTTTTAAAAATCATTCACTGCCGTTTTCTTTCTTTTCAAAAATAAAGGAATGTTTTCTTTGAGTAAAATTTTCTATCGAAAGTATTAAGAGTACTTCCCCTTCAGGTGGCATTGCAAAATTCCACCCTGCAAACTGTGACTGCTGACGTTTTGTTGACGATGATGCGTAGACAATTGTTTATGTTGTTTATAGCTAGATATAAGTTTAATTAATATAATATTATTATGAAATTTCCTACCACACGTGATATTAGATACTTACTGAAATATAATGTTATTAGTTTTAAGACATTTTGCTGCGCCCTAACAGGGTCATGTACTCATTAGTTATAAGCCCAGCGTATAACTATTTGGTACATTGTGCATTAAATGAATAAATAAATAAAGGAATACAAAGCTTAATCCCACAAAACCGATGTGTATTAAATAAAAGTAATATTTATTATAAACATTGTTAAAACATTACATGCAAAACCATGATCATATGAATGTACAAAATTTCAATACCTATTTGACGCAATATTATTGGACAGACGATTAATCTTTCGCGGTTTCTGCTGGCTGTCCTTTAAAGATATTTAGAGTTGTTACAAGAAGTCTGACAACAAGTCTCCAGGGTCTAATCTTATTACGTATTACTGTGTTAAGTAGGTCAGGTAGGCAGGTGCTTTATGAAGAAAACAGGTATTCAGCGGCCGAGTTAAGAAAAGGTTAGTCAGACGATGAAAGAAAGAAAGAAAATTTAGAAAATTTAGCGTTTATTCAGCATTATTAAAAAAAAAACAGGATCACCTTAACATTAAACTAAATAAAATAAATAATACCAAAAAGGCCTCAGCTCAGCATAATGCCAGATGGCAACACAAGGCCGCCACCTGACGCTGATTTTTAGCTGCTACGCTCAAAAACATAAACAAACCTCTGATAAACATCAGAGTTGAAAACAGTAATAAAATTGAATAATAAAATAAAAACAATATTAAAAAGTAAAAATGATAACATTAGTTAAATGTCAAGACGTAAAAGATCGGTACATGAAATAAAAGAAAGAAATAACAATGCTAAAATGATAAAATGCGTAATATTGCACAGCTATATTTTTTAGATAAATAGGTAGGTACCAATTTATTTTAAATACTTACTTAATAAAATATATTACGAAAAAATTATGATAAAAAAATACTTTCTTTAAGGTGAAAGCTCCAACCTACCCGCGAAATTCAAATT
The DNA here is from genome assembly GCA_905475445.1 of Ochropleura plecta. NCBI lineage: Eukaryota > Metazoa > Arthropoda > Insecta > Lepidoptera > Noctuidae > Ochropleura > Ochropleura plecta. The sequence goes on along the minus strand of FR997728.1, from coordinate 19,633,259 downwards.
TTCTTACGTTTTTTGCAATTTTCAGGCCAGTGCTAGGTTGTATGTTGATTAAAATATTATTCGCGGCTGTAAGACGTATGTAATTATAGAATTATAATCATCAAAATCACCAATACAACCCTCCAAGTTCATAAAGGCGTAGGAACAAAAAAAAAACAGAAAAAGTCTTTCCTACAGCTTTATGAACTTGGAGGGTTGTATTGGTGATTTTGATGATTATAATTCTATAATTACATACGTCTTACAGCCGCGAATAATATTTTAATCAACATACAACCTAGCACTGGCCTGAAAATTGCAAAAAACGTAAGAAAATTTGAATTTCGCGGGTAGGTTGGAGCTTTCACCTTAAACATTATAATTATCATACTTTTAGTGGGCGCTTATAACAATAATTTATTTTGATTTTACTTGTTATTTATTTATGATATGATATTTTACTTATGATAATTTCCAATACAATTGTTTTGAGCTGTCTATTTCTTCGTCAATTTTTCTTCTAGATTCATGACTTGCGAATACGACGGCGGTAGATCAACTGGTTTGACTTCCTCAGACACCTCAATTTCCTCTGCAAGAACTATCGGAATCTCTACGTGAACTTCTTTATATGGGGGAGGTAACTTAAAATTAACCTTTACTGTGTAATCTCTTGTTAAAATATTAGAATGTACGGTGAACATTTCTGGTGTTGTAGCAATCGATTGGAAGCCACTGTAAATACCGTTCATTTTTTCATCATATAAGTTTGCTTCGTATCCATTTACTGTCTTCGTTGTTTGCTTTTTGTGATTACAATTTGATTTATAAGTAATACACTCTATTAATTCCCCTCTTATGGAAAAATTATTTATTCCAGACAAGTTTTTTGTATCAAGTTGTAGTTTTATACTTTTCCCCGGGTTCAAATGCGTCTCTTCAATTGCTATATTAAAAGTTATGGTTTCGTTTGATGAGGGATTTTCCAGTATCGCATTGTAAGTCGTAGTTTGCTGTTCAAGATGTGGTTTTGTGCCACCCTGTACAATGAGGTCAAGCTTTTTAGAGAATCTTGTACCGTTTGAACTTAAGAATTCCAGTTCAAGGTAGTACTCGATAATGCACCTGGAATCTTTATAAGACGATGGAATTGTTTCTGGCAACACAAAACGGAATTCTTTTTCATAAGTTCCTGCTGCAAGTTCTGTTTTTTTATCTTCAATTAAATTCATGCGTTCATCAATGTAATCTTCGGTGCCAATGCATGTAGATCCTATGTGGTTCCAGCCTCCCAGCCATCGACTTGATCCGATACCTCTTAACGATAGAGTAATACTAGTGAATTCCGTCGGTTTGTCTACGGCATAATTCACTAAACCTTGCACTACCTGTCCTGCCCTGTATTCACCTTTTGCGTTGTTCGTTAGTAAAATATCACAAGTCACTCCCATTTTGATTTAAATATCCTCGAAAACAACCGCTTTTTGTAGGCAGCGGAGGCAAACTAATTTTTTATCGCAAAAATTGTTTTAGTTTTTGGCAGCATAGGGAAATTTATCTTATCAAAAGTATTGCTAATCTAGAATATGAATATACTAGCTTTTGCCCGCGGCTTCGCTCGCGTTAAATTCGGGGTAACACAGTTCTCCTTTCCCGCTTTGCAGGTACCTGCTACCTGTAGTTTTTGCCCGAGCGCCTTATTTATTGTAATAGCAATGCTAAGTTTTCCCTTGTCTTCCCTCTTCCTCCCTCATATCTCAATCTTTTTCTTTAAACCGATTTTGATGAATTTTGGTACAGAGATAGTTGGGAACCAGGAGACGGACATAGGCTATTTATATTATATATTTATATTTTTTTTTCTTAAAAAGTGGGATATGAGGGAGAAAGAGGGAAGAAAAGGGAAAACTTAGCGTTGCTATTACAAATCAATAAGGCGCAAGGGCTAAAACTGCAGGTAGCAGGTACCTGTAAATCAGGAAAGAGGAACTGTGTTACCCCGAATTTAGCGCGAGCGAAGCCGTGGGCAAACGCTAGTTATTAATATAATATTTAGAACTAGCTGTGCCTAGCAGTTTCACCCGCTGCTCATTTCCCCTACTGAAGAGGGCCATGCTCATCAGTTAGGGTATGAAAAATAGGGGTTGGATAATGTCTGATTCTCAGACCTAAAGTCAAAGTTAAAGTTATTTATTTGTGAAACATAGGTACCTACCCGATATGCACAGAAAATTTGTATACAAATCGGTCCAGCCATTTTGGAGGAGTTTGGTAACAAAAACCGCGACACGCGAATTATAATGTATTAGATTAAGGCGGAAATATTGCTTGCGATATATAAAACAGCAATTGAAACCGGTAATGTCTGCCTATCAAAGATAATTTAACAATTAATCGTGTCAGCAATTGAAGTGATAGTTTAGATATTAAATCCTTATACAAGTGTAACGTCGCAATAAATATGCATAATTAAAAATTATGATAATGCCGTATCATGATCGGTATCATTTAAGTATTCATTCGAATGCTGAGCATAAGTTCTTAGGTTCGATTTCTGGATTCGGCAAAATGTCATTAAGTTCTGCCTTTAGGAATTTCTCAATAGCGAACACGTACGGGTAGGCTTACCATAGGATTTAAAGAAACAGGTGATATCTGGGTGGTATTAAGTACACCTTCAGAAATCACAAGCGTGGTGTTTAGTATAAATGTTATGTTGGACTCCTTGTGCTAAAATGAAAGCGTAATTATGTACAGTGGACTTAATTGGGTTAGCCTAGTTGTATTTTTCAACCCAATTGACGTAGGCTCCACCTCGGGAGACATTTCAAGCATCGGGTGTCACGAGGCGACTTTTGGCCACCATAGATGCAGGGCTGTGGACGGTGACGGGATGAACAGTGAGCTGCCCATTGTAGCTCATAGCTCGTCCGTCCAGCGACGTCATGCCGTGTCAATGGCGTGTCCTACGTGCGCGTCAAAGAGATGTCAGCAGAGAAGAGGAGCCTACCGCGGCTGAGGGTTGTTCAACAAAAAGGGCAAAAGAAGGAACATGGATGGGTTATAGTCAGTAAAAGTCCGATACTGTCTTTAGCTTTTCCCAGAGCGGGAGAATTTATTTGGTGACTTCCGAACCGAAAAAACATATAAAATGCTGTCCTGATAAGTCCTAATATTATATGGTTCATATTGATGACTTCCGTCCACTATCTTTCTTTGTGTAACCCACTTTATTAAAGTACGGATGGTATTTAAAAGTACTTCAATTTATTCCCATTTCATTTACCTAATTTTGCCTGTGTTCCACCAAATATACTGAATGTGCACCAAAATATGTTAATTAAAATATGTCATAACGAGCATCTATTTAACAACTGTTGCAAATTTGTAAAAATAGTAATACACCTAATTTTAAAAACAAGCATTTATTTTTTTAGTTTTACTTCAGATAATGCACTGCAATAGTTATTGTTACAATAGAATATTTGCAGCGCACTACAATAAATAAGTGTTATATCTTTATCCATTTTCTATTAATGCAAGTCGTTACTGGTCGTAGGGGGTCACAGTTTTAACCTAACCTAACCTAGGCATTTTTTTTACATTCAGGAATATTTGGTGCACGATTAGTATTTTTCGGGGAAGAATAAAATAGTTATTGTTACAATTAATAAGAATATTTGCAGCGCACTACAATAAAAAAGTCTTATATCTTGGTGTTAATTTGGAATTTGTTTGATGTAACATATTTTGTTGGCCGAGTAGTTTAAGTATAGTAAAACAATTAAACTGGTTTAAGATCTATATTTTAGAAATGCATACATAGATGTACCTTAAGATTTTTGGTGAACACAAAAATATTATCCTTAAAGTACTACATTTCTTTTATGTCGTATTTTATCGCAGGAATGCAAGAATAACTGGTAGCCAAGGTCAGGCCAAAGAGACCACGGCAGTCCTGGTTGGATCGAATTGATCGTCAAAGTCACGAGAAACACTTGGATAAGGGATGCAAAGAATTGGCGAGTATGGTAGTAGAAAGAGGAGGCTTAACCAACAGTAAGTGATTCCGGGTTGATATGGCGATGATGTAGAAATAATGTTTTAATTGCAGTAAATACAATCGGTTTTAAATGAGAATAGGACTGCGCCTTCGCCATGTTGTTACTCTATTTGTCAACTGTCACTTGAAAAGTCTGGTTAGCAATAAAAACATTACTTACGCAAATAAATTAAGATGGCAAGTTCCCAAAGTGTTTTTGCACAGTCTTTGTATAGTTCGAGGCATTCGGAATTAAATAAAATCTGCTTATCCAACACTGCCTAAACTGTTTTAGGCGACTTATGACTTTTCAAACAATGTCTGAATAAAACACTTTGACGGTAACATAATTATAATGTCTCCTCTTCAGATTTCAAGTATCATTAAGTATTTCAGCAAGGCTAGTTATTGGCGATCAGTGCTTAGAATCAGTCGTTTTAGTTTAAGTTTTTCAAAATGGGTATCGAGTGCCACATATTAATTCAAACAGCAAAAATCGGTGCATTTAGACCCGGACAATTAGTGGCAGGAACAGTAAGGTATTTTATAAACAAACCAACAAAGATTAGAACCATAGATATCACGTTTCTCGGCAAAGGAACATGTCTTTGGCTAGACGCGGGAAACCAATATAAAAATGAAGAAGAATATGTCAAAGTTTATAGAAACTTGTTCAAACTTAGACATGACCAAGAATGTCTTACTTCAGGATCTTATGAATTTCCATTCGAATTCTTGTTGCCGGATGATTTACCATCATCAATTAAATATAACACACATTGCAAAATAGATTACAATGTTATCGTTACTTTTGTGAAAGCAAAAGGTGTGACAGTAATAAACAAATTTTGTAAAGAAGTACCCGTGTTGGGCTATATAAGGCCTTGTTCTCCAGAGCCTTTGACATTTGCCTTACAGAAGAATCTTTACACAGCGACATCTAACATTAATGTTAAAATAGAAGCAGAAATTGAGAAAACATTTCTGATGCCAGGAGAAAACATCAGACTTAGCCTAGCAATAAATAATAACTCTGATGTTCCAATCACAATTAAAGTAGAACTGCTTGAATATTTTTCCTTTACATCACATGATAGAAGAACACGCAAGGCAGTCACAATCATAGAACAAAGATCTAGAAGTATAGTAGAAAACAGTTTATCAAATATAATGTGCGTTGTTCCAACCTTACCAAATTTGTATTCTATACAGCACGCACAGATATTGATAAGAGATTATAAAGTTAGATTGGTAGCTAAACTGCCAGATCATCAATCAAGTCCTGAAGTTGAAGTACCAGTAGTGATTGGAGTAAGAAGAGATCGTCTCCGAGCTGCAGATGAAGGAAATGAGTGGAACATTACATCTTCAAAAGAGTCAGTAACAGAAGATTTTAATTTGATTGAACTATAGATGAAAAGAGACGCAGTGGCAGACTTAGATAAAGTTGATTTTATAAGAGATTGAATAGCAACCGGCTACAGCTATGAGAAACGGAAGGACTGGAGGGAGAACTTTGCTCAGCTGTGGAGAAGAATAGGATGATTTCATAATATAAATAAGTAAAGCAATAAAAACCCTGCGGTTGCATTATCAGCAATGTCACAGATCGTGTAATGTTGCAATGAAGAATTCAAATTTAATATTTATGCACCGGTATTTAAAGTTGTTACATATTTAAATGTTGTTTGTTTTCTTAGTTTTTTACTGTACTTACATTATTAATAAGCATGATTTTAATTACTAAAGCGTTAATATGTTTACTTATAAAGGTTTTTTTTACCTACTAGTTCAAAAATATCGTTAAAATGCTCAAACTATCCTATTTCTAAACTCCCCCTTTTTTTCCAGGTGGGAAATCATCCAATGACTTCCCCCGCTCTGGGCGGAGCGGGGGGGCATGTCAGACTTGTACTGACTAAAACCCACCTATGTTCCTTCTATTGCCCTTTACGTTCCGGGGCTGCGGTATCTCTTTCGAACAACCCGCAACCTAAACTCCCCCTTGTCCCCCCAATTGTTTCACTTTGAATTTTTGTTGCAAACAGGATTAATTTAATCAACAAATAAATAACATACGAGTGAACTACATCTTCAGAAGCTCGAGGAGCTCATGGTTAAATAATAGCAACCGCTCAGGTCGATCTTTAGGTTAAGTCGCGCTCGCCTAGGTTGTTCTGTGGATGGGTGACCACCCGTTACATACCGAGTTACCTCCGTGCCTCGGAAAGCACGTTAAGCTGTTGGTCCCGGCTGTCATTTGTAGGTCTTTGACAGTCGTTACGGCTAGTCAGTGTCCCGAAAGGCTGACAACCAGTTTTACCAAGTACTAACTGGGTTATGCAGGTCAGATAGGCAGTCGCTCCATGTAAAATACTGGTATTCAGCTGCATCCGGTAAGACTGGAAGCCGACCCCAACATAGTTGGAAAAAGGCTAGGCAGATGATGATGAAATACAACTTCAATTCACTTTGGAATATTTAATGTTGACCGCATTTGCGTGTTATGACGCCCACTATAAACTAAATACAATAACAATACGCGCTTGCTTTAGAACGAAACAGGAGTTCCACTAAGAAATGGCGTAACTTACTGTAACACATAGACAATAATACACCTTAACTCTGTAGCACAAAGTTCATGTTTTATTGTTACAAATCATGTCCTCTAACATGTCCGAATGCCGAGCGGTGTTGTCATTCTGAATACAACTTACTTTTCATTACCATAAGGTAATATTTCGGCTATTAGATAAATCAATGTTTTGTATACATCTGAGTTTCATGAGTCATACTTTTAAGTAACAACGCTAGTATTTTGCCAACAATGTTTGAGGACGGTCGTTGGCATCTTTTAACCTTTTTTTTTAACCAATAGTCAGTAAAAATGGGTGTTGTGTGTCAAATAATTCTCAAAGAAACAAAAGAAGGTGTCTACCGACCCGGACAGACTGTGGTTGGCACAGTCAAGTATGTCATCGACAAACCAACGAAATTTGGTAGTATAGACCTATATTTTGTTGGCAATGGAATGTGTGAGTGGTCAGAAAAGGATTCAGATGACAACACGACTTATTACAAGAATGAAGAAGAATACACAAAGCAATACAGGAATGTGTTCATAGTGAGAGACGACCAAAATGAACAATCAGGTAATTTCGAATACCCATTCGAATTCTTACTACCAAATGATTTACCTTCAGCCGTTAAAAATGATATCTGCACTATAGAGTACAAACTCATCTTAACATTCGTGAAGGATAACTTATTTGAAACTAAGTACAAGTTTGAAGAAGAAGTACCAGTTTACGGATATGTAGAACCATGTTCTCCAGAGCCCCTGATATTTGGTTTAAAGAAAGATCTCTTCTCCCTTACAACCAAAAAGACCATTGATGTAAAAGCAGAAATAGAAAGAACATTTTTGACTCCAGGAGAAAACATCACACTACAACTTACAGTAAACAATGATACAGACATTCCAATAACAATTAAAACAGAACTTATGAAATATTTCACTTACATAGACAAAGGTAACATATCAAAAAAGATTGATAAAGAATCCGTGAGAAGCACGAAGACATATTCACCAAGTTTGAAGGAGAAGAATGTTTCAAAATTTACATGTGTTGTTCCTACGTTACCAAGTTGTTATTCGATACAACATTCGAAGCTTTTGGTTGGAGAATACAAAGTGAGAGTGACAGTCAAAGTTCCATTTCCTCATATCAATGCAGCAGTGGAAACATTAGTGGTTATTGGAGAGAGAATAGACAAGCTTGGAGTCTCAGCTGTGGATTTAGAATATGAGAGCCCTTCGTCTTCAAAAGTAGCAGAAAATGATACAAATATAAAAAGTGAGAACGTTGACTTTTTTGATCTTAACAAGAAATTGAAAGAGTTACAGTTTAGTTGAAATGAATATTGAACAAGACTGGAAGTGTAGCTTTGTTTTTAATATTAACATTATTATTGTGTAGTGCACTTGATAAAAACAACATACTCACCACGCTGGGTTGCTAAAAATTATATAAGCGTTATAGAGGTTTTTATGGTTAGAAACCAAAGGTTTCTATAAAATTTTGTAATTTACAAGTATGGATGTTTTGATGCGGAACATTTTAAACAGAAATAAACACTTAAAAATGTTTTATTATTCATATGAAATAGGTTTGATTTGACTCATTATTGAATGGCATTACGTTTAAATAATTATGATTTTTGCCTCAACGGTAATTTAGTTTAGTTAAATAAAGTCATTCGCCTTTAAGATAAGCTACTATAATTATGAGCTGTTGCCACCGTTACAAGGTCACGGCGTGTGTATGCGGTTAGCGCGCCGCGATACAAAGATAGTTCTGTCGGTAGGTCAGTATGCTTGTCATACATCAGAGAATGAAAAACAGCCATGTTCAAGATTTTTATTTTTTTATTTCTTGTAAGTTTGAACTAATGTTATTTGTTTTTTGTAATTGAAAGCTGAGAAAAATAAAATCAGCCAGATATAATGAACAGGTTTTTTCAATTGCAAACCCCAACTTAACCCCTAGCGATTAGCTAACGAATATTATCTATCTCAAGAAACGTAGGGAAGTCTCGAGTCAATAAAAGGGTATATAATATTTTATTATGTCCATTTCTATCAATATTATATCAATGGTCATCTCTGTGTCAAGTAGAGATGAACCATTAATATATTTTTTTCTGGCATGGACTCCTCTATCTCCTCTCTCTATTGCTAGACACTCATTTATTGTCAATTTGTCATACATCGGCTGCATAACAAGTGCTTCAAAAATAAGCTCTGTTTGGTAAAAAAACATTCAATTATTTCTTTTTTTTTAATAAGAGTGCAAAGGCAAAGTTGACAAAACTTATTATGAAACCTTAACAGAACATTTTTTTTTGACGATATCGCTGTTCTCTAAATCAAGCTAAATTTGACTCAATACGCGTCTACCCATCGTCTACCATTCCACTTACATTCCTTAAACACGCTTGTTATCGAAAAGGAGGTCCACTTAACGATGACTTAACATGCCTAGCCTCTAACAATCGTAGCTATTAGAGACCTTAAGTCTATTTCACAAAGTTTACATTTAATTGCTACATAACGACGTTTGACAAGGTTTGTTTCTGACAATCAGAAATCAACTTTACACTGATTACGTTAAGGTTATTTTTAACTAAACTCGAATCAATGTTTTGTACAATCTTGTTGTCACGAGTCAATTAATATTTTAACGCATTAGTTTTCCGCGTACAATGCTCAATAGCAGTCGTTTGCACGTTTTGACCTCAGTTTTTCTGCCGTGATGGGTGTCGAGTGTCAAATATTACTCCAAAAGACAAAAGAAGGCGTATTCAGACCCGGCGAGGCTGTGTCAGGAACAGTCAATTATTTCATCGATAAACCAACAAAATTTGTAAGGATATTTATCGATTTTGTTGGCAAAGGAAGATGTCAATGGTCAGAATCGGATTCAGACAACAATTCAACAACCTACAGGAATGAAGAAGAATATGTGAATATACACAAGAACTTGTTCATCCCCAGCGATGATGACGATCTTGTATCGGGAACATTTGAACATCCATTCGAGTTCTTACTACCAGATGAATTACCGACATCTATTCAAAATCACATCTGCACCATAGAGTACAAAGTAATAGTCACATTCATAAAAGATACTTATTTTGGAAAAAAGAAAAAATATGATGCAGTAGTACCTGTCTATGGTTATGTGAATCCGTGTTCTCCAGAGCCTCTTGTTTTTGGCTTAAAGAGAAATCTCTTCTCTCTCACTGCTACCAACAACTTTACTATAAAGGCAGAAATAGATAGAACATTTTTGACTCCAGGAGAAAACTTTACACTGACGCTTACAGTAGATAATAATACAGATACTCTAATAACTATAAAAGCGGAACTTGTCAAACATTTTACGTATGTAGCAGCCACAAGACTAACAAAAAACATTCAAACAGAGATCGTGGATACAACTAAAGTGTATTCAGCGCCTTTAGACAAGAAAAGTGTGACGAGACTGATACTTACTGTTCCAACGTTGCCAAGTTTATACTCCATACAACATACGAAGATTTTAATGGGTGAATACAAAGTGAGGGTGACAGCCAAAGTACCATTGGCATTGCGTACTAATATCGCTTCTGTGGACGTACCAGTGGTTATTGGAGAGAGAAAAGATCATCTTGGGGTTGCAGCTTTCGATATTGAAGATGAGTGCCCTCCTAGTTACGCCCCATAGATATGGATGGAGGAAACTAATGCTGGAAATGTTTTTGAAAAAAAAAACCAGTGCAGAGTGATTTGTGGTTCTATAGACACTAATATTGAATGTGGACTGTATTTCTGAATTCTTTCAAATCTGACATTGTGTAGCGTAAGTAGTCTGTGGTGGCTCAAAAGTTTACCAAAGGGAATGATGTTAACTAGTACTAATTGGGTTGTGGGGGTCAGATAGCAGTACTCCACGTAAATTACTGATATTCAGCCTATTTCCTTAGACTAGAAATCGACCCCAACATAGTTGTTAAGGCTAGGCAGATGATGATTCGATTACTCATATATCAAATTACATTATTTTTTTAACTTTTTTTATTCTGCCAATTTTTCCTTTATTTTTTTAATTTTTCTCCCTACTCAAAGATATTGACACTACATTAGCAAAATATGAGCAACATGAAGAATCAATAAACTATTATACAATAACTTACAATGCAATTTTAGTAATGTTTATTATTTTGGCATTTATGCCGAATGATTCCATGTCCCTTTTTGATGAACCAAAAAGGAGGAAGTGTCTGATTTTTACTGACTAAAACGTCATCATACTAACCATGTTCCTATTTCCCTTGCCCCTTTGTGTTCCGGGGCCCTGGTATCTATTTAAAACAACCCAAAATCCCATGATTACATATCCTGCTGTTAAAACTTATGGAACATGGAGTAACAATAATTGGTTGTGCTAGTCGTTACCTATAAATTAAATCAGACAACCACCTTAAATGTCCTACACCAAAAACAAGTTACAAAACTGCCGAATTGGAATTCGTTGGTCAAACTCACAGATTATGGCAGTCGAAGTCTCTGTTGTCTTGCTATCTCTTTCACGCAAGATGCGTTGTGACCTTGAAATTCAGACAGTTGTTTTGATCAAGGAACTTATTTGAAAACTGGAATGATTTCAAATAAAATATTAAAAACAAACGACAGCTAACTATCAACTCTATCTCAAACGAATATAGTACGTTTTACTTTAATTCATTAAAAGGAAAAAAGTTTCTTGTGGGATAGCGTCAAAAGTCCGCACTTTAAGACTATTTCGCTCCATAGCACTATCTATGGAGCGAAATATACTAGTTTTAGTATTAACTTAAGGACTGGTTCAGAAACTCATAGTTATCCCCAAAAATCAAATACCTGATACTGGAATTACAGTTGCTAGCAAACTAGCATTAGCATTTCAAAAAATGGAATTGGGCTGGTCACGACTGCCGCATGTTGAAGGAGCAAAGGTTAACTCTGTGGAAAGAAACGACAACTCAGCAGACCCAGAGTGAGATTGTGGGATGAGTTAGGCTCATTCTCAAAGGATTGGCCTACATTTGCCCAAGATTCCGAATATTGATAGGAGCCAAATTCATATAGAACCTGTGTGGCAAATAAGCTAATAAAGTGAAGACGGTACTTTAAATATATAATCGTGTTGTGTGAAGGGGTATAATAGTGAGGGGTTTGCTGGATGTTCTTTATACTAGCAATTGTTAGACAAGGATACACTCCACCTTTAAAACTATTTCGGCCGGAGCGCTTTTGAGTTGCATGTTATCACTCCAGTTTGTATGAAAGTTCCTTGGTTTTGATGCTTATATTGGTGTATTCGTTTTTTTTTTATATTGCGAAGTCAAGAAAGATGCAAAGATGTTTTACGTTGCATTTTAATTCTCTTTCAATTTAAAATGATGATTAAAATCAACTCTAAAAATACATTTGACTGTAATATGATTAATTTATGAAAACAAAAATGAAGAGCTGAGTAATCTTTTTCTTAGCGTGGCCATTTTGGGATCGTCCTTGCAACCATTGATGTATAGACAAAACACATCGGGTTAGCCTAGATTACATTTAAATTCAAGGTACAAGAGGCCCCAGGCAACGCCTAAATTGGATTCCCTACTCCCTGAACCGTGCAGGGTTAGCCCTCCTATAGACCGGTACATGTGATTAAAATGATGTAGGAATCGAACCTGAGACTTCTTGTTTAGCAGTCCCATTTGCGACCACTAGACCAACGAAGCGATCTCATATACACTTAAAAACTATACGAATAAGGTTAATTTTTGGATGATGAATTATTATAGTTTGAGCTTAGTCTAAAATTGAACTATAGATCTTCGCCTAAAAGCTTCATTTTATAAATCAAGATCCGAATGTACGTAAGACATATGCATACCTATTGAATAAAAACAATAGTTCAAGGTTAATAAATATAATTTCAAAACCCATATCAGCCAAGGTAACCTTGTTACAAATATTTCTTGGTCGAATAACCAATTCTTGATAAACAGGAAAATCTGTAGATTCAGATTAATTCACTTAATATTTAATGCACTACACAATCACAGGTTCGTATAATTTAAAATCTATCCATTTCAATCTTCACGAAAACTGGCTCCTCTTTTCCAACAAATCCTTCAAGTTTTTATCGTATTTTTCTAAGAATTCTGCAACAGTTGGTTCCTTCTCATCTTCTTCGGGCAATTTCGAAGACGAAAGACTCTTATTAACGAAACTCACGACTGTTTCTTCAAGATGACTCTCTTCTCTGACTTCAAGATGACTTCTTCTCTCTCCAATAAACACTAGAGCTTCCGCTGAAACATTGATGTGGGGAAATGGAAGTTTAGCTGTCACCCTTACTTTATACTCTCCTATCATTACCTTAGAATACAATATTGAGTATAAACTTGGCAATGTTGGCACAACACATGTTAATGATGACACACTCCTTTCCTTTAAAGATGGAGAATTTTTCACTGTAGTTTTAACAGACTCTTTATCAATGTTTTTGTTATCGTCCTGTGATATATAAGTAAAATATTTCATAAGCTCTGTTTTAATAGTTATTGGAAAATTTGTGTCATTGACTACCTTAACATTCAGTTTAATGTTTTCTCCTGGATTCCAACATGTTTTCTCTATTTCTGCCTTTACTACAACCTTACTGAATGATGAGAAAGAGAATACATCCTTTTCTAAGCCAAATTTTAGACATTCTGCTGATAATGGTTCTACATAGCCGTATACAATAACTTCTGCATCAAATTTGTTTTTAGTCCCAAATAAATTGTCCTTTAAAAATGTAGCGACCACTTTGTACTTTATGGTACAAATTTTATTTTTAAACGATGTTGGTATGTCATCTGGCAAAAAGAATTCGAATGAGCAGTCATAAGTTCCAGTCGGAAGTTTTTGATTTGCTCTTCCTGATAGGACACTTTTGCTTTTATTCACAAACACTTCTCGGTTGCCATAGAAACTTCTTTGGTTACCTGGTCTTGACCAATGACACTTTCCTTTGCCCACAAGACAGATATCAATACTTGTGAACCTTGTTGGTTTGTCTAAGGTATACTTCAGAATTCCTTTCACAAGTTCTCTAGGACGATAGCCACCTCTTTCCGTTTTTTGGATTAAAATCAGACCTTTCACGCCCATTTTGGTAAATAAAACTAGGATTAAAACATATAAACAAACACTCTGAAGCACTACCTGTGGAATACTAAAATTGTTGGCTTCGCTTCAAATTTATGCATACAAGTGAAGCTTGTAATAGGAACATCAGCTTTAAATTAATCAGAACTAAGTATGTTTTAGAATGACGATAATCATAGGTCACATTAAGATGTATAAAAACAAGGAAAAGTCAATATTGTGTAACAGAATTAAAGCGGTTAGTCATATTTTTATGTCTCTGTCTCTCTTTTACGTTAACTACAACGAGGGAATTCTTATCAATGACTAATAAGATTTACGGCATACTGTACTGTTTTAAATTTGTACATTCCATACGTCAAGGATATAAAAACTTGAGAAGTGATAAGGGACACCCGGATGGAACGAAGTTATTATTTACTAGCTTTTGCCCGCGGCTTCGCTCGCATTAAATTCGGGGTAACACAGTTCCCCTTTCCTGATTTGCAGGTCCTGCAACCTGTCGTTTTTGCCCTTGCGTCTTATTTATTGTAATAGCAATGATAAGATTTCCCTTTTCTTCCCTCTTTCTCCCTCATAATTAATTTTTTTTAAATAGCCTTTGTCCGTCTCCAGGGTCCCAACTATCTCTGTACCAAAATTCATCAAAATCGATTTAGCCCTTTTGGCGTGAAGACGTAACATACAAACAAACTTTCGCTTTCATAATATTAAGTTTTTGTAAGGATTATGTACAAAAACACTGTATACGCTCAACAAAAATAATCGTTGGGACACCAAACTGTTCAGTAAAAATAGAAGGACGAAACGAAAATAACTGGCTTGCTTTCTATGAGAGAGAGAGAGACAGACAGAGAAATACGCGCACACCACACGTCTTACAAGTATAGCAAAAAGTGTTGTTACAACTTTTGGTCTTAAGCAAAACGTGTTGTTATACTTTTAGTCTTAAGCAAAAAGTGTCGTTACAACTTTTGGTCTTAAGCAAAAAGTGACGTTACAACTTTTGGTCTTACTTTTTTGCATCTAGCTCTCTTTCGCAACACGCGATAAGGAACTTCGTGGCAATTTTAGACCCCCTGCTTCAACAAATAAATCAATTGTATAAGGTGGGCTGACTTGTTTTCGAATATGTATAGGTTGGAGTGCGGAGTGAGGCGAGGCGGTCAGGCCACTCCACGCCTCTTTAGCCTGTGCATAAATCGTTGAGCTCATCAGTTGTTACGTAGACGGAATATGTGTCAATAAAATAAGTTATGCTGATGTATGATGTTGCTGAGTCTGACAGTTGATTAAATTTAATGATGAGTCTCGTCATGATGTGTGCTCTCACACATCGTTACGAGACCCTGGGCTTCCGCTTACTCACGGCTTAGATAGAATTTAAGGAAATGTCAAGTATGTACTGGTTTTTTTTTAAATTTTGCCCCACACTAGTATTTCTCTTGTATATATTTAAACTCACATACACAAACAGCCAGACCCGAAACAACTATCTGTATGCCATACAAATATTTGCTCCGTGCGGGTATTTAACCAGCGACACGTAGCGCAGCAGTCGATCGCTCAGCCACTGCGTCAACCCTGTCGCCAAACCGTATTAAAACCTAAGTGATTGTACCACAATTGAAATTTTGTGGAAGTCTCTTAACTCAGACTAGATTCACTGGGCTGGGTTTCCGTGATGTGGGTTTCTTCATGTCGTAGAGACAGCCTGGATTAAGCTCCAAGTGTAGGCTGTCCACTGCAATATATTGGCTTGTCAGACTCGCTCACGAAGTGTTCAGTAAAATTATCTAAATGCAGCAAAAACCGTGTTTGTTGTATAAAAATAATAAACAACAGACCCGTCGTGTACCTCCGGTATATCTCAACGGCGTAGTGCTCAATGTGGTTGATAGTTTTAAGTGCTTGGGTCACGTTGTCACAAGTGACCTACGTGATGATGGCGACATAGAACGCGAGCGCAGGGCGTTAGCGGTTCGGGGCAATATGCTCGCCCGTAGGTTCGCTCGCTGCACGACAGACGTCAAAGTGAGTTTATTTAAGGCGTTCTGTCAATCCTTCTACTCGAACGGCCTATGGGTGTCATATACGAATCGAGCTTACAACGTCCTGCGTGTACAATACAACAACGCTTTCAGGATGCTGTTGCGGTTGCCGCGGCGTTGTAGTGCATCAGGAATGTTTGCTGCAGCCCACACGGATGGCTTCCATGCCATCATGCGCAAGAAAGCGGCTTCCTTACTGCAACGCTTGCGTAACACTCGTAACGGCATCCTGATAATGATTGCTGGTAGGCCCGACTGCCATTCAAGGGCACTGGGTGAAGTTAGCCATAAGTTTGTGTAATTAAGTAATACTAATAATACTAACATAGTATATTTAAGCATATTCCGTTACTAATTCATTAACAAATTATGGATTATTCTGGGTCTGAAATAAAGATATTTTATTTATTTTAAATACATCATCTATAAAAAAATTAACTAGAACTATCACGGTTCATGAGATAGATGGACAGACGGTCGGCAGAGTAGTCTCAGTAATAGGGACCCGTTTTACAAGTTGGGTATGGAATCCTAAAACACAATGTCAAATCTCGTTCGCATGTGAAAATTGAATATATTCGCTTCCCCATTTTATAAAAAATCACTTATGGGATAACAGCTTTGGAAACTCTTTTAAGATAATACGAATTTTGTTCGACAATAAGCAATTTATCTTCTTTGAAGAAGCGAGAAAGCTTATTTTTTATTATTTAAGTGCCTAAAGCGAGCTACGTACTTATTCAGGTTGGCACATACGAATTGGCTGTTAGATTGTTGAACAAAAAAGCTTTGTTGGTAAATAATAACAGCCGTACGGGTCGACAATAAAGTCAAAACCGCGTTTGCCAAGGCCGATCTACATCCTTGGAGCGGTGACCACCCATCCGATCACTTATACTAAGTTACCTCCGTGTCTCGCAAATCACAAAACAACAACATTTAAACTCACATGCACAAACAGTTAGACCCAAAACAGCTACCAGGTCATACAAATATTTATTTCATGCGGGGTTCGAACCCGCGACACGCAGCGCAGCTTTCGATCGCTCAGCCACTGCGCCAACCATGTCGTCAACCTACTTACTTAATTACTACACATATCGGCTTTTATTTAGTTTGTGCCGATCGGGAAACTTTCGTTTGGTTTCTATAGCGTCTACGAGAAGACTGCCGCAACTTATAAAAAAAAAATGGACCAACAATTTGAATCCGTGCCGGCGGGCTATCTAGTTAATAAAACTTCGTAAAGCTTTGTGAAACAATTTATGAATATTTGTCAGCATTTCGTCGAGTTTTGAATTAAAGTGAAAATTTTGAACACTCCGTCTTGAAAACGTAAGTTAGATTCTCTGTTTCACTAAGTATTGAACTACAGGCCAGCATACTAAGAGAGTACTTTGTAGCATGTAAATTTGGGGTGGGTTTTTGAGCAGTGTAGCCTTTTTTTGCGAATGGGAAATCATCAAATAACTTCCCCCGCTCTGGGCGGAGTGGGGGAGTGTCAGACTTGTATTGACTAAAACCCACCCATGTTCCTTCTTTTGCACTTTATTTTCCGCGGCCGCGCCTTCGAACAACCCGCAACCCCGACAGGCGGTGGTTTTGGCAGGCCCCTCTGCTTTGCTGACATCTCTTTGAGGCGCGCATGGAATACTTACGCGCCGTCGACATAGCCTGTCGTCCCTGGACGGGCGGACAGTGAGCTACTCTTTGCTCACTGTCCACAGACCCGCATCTACGGTGGCCGGGAGTTGTCTCGCAGCGCCCGATGCCCGGAGCGTCTTCCGCGGTGGCTGGGTAGGTTTGAGCAACAATGTAGCCTACCAATGATGTTCGGGTCAACTTGATATAATTTGGAGTAAGCAGAGTTACTTTTTCCTGAAATTAATTCTAAGTAATGCAAAATTTGCTACAAAACCTTATCAACCCGGGGGTAAATCGTTAAACAACTAAATTTCAACAAAGTTTAATATAATAAAACAATAGTTGTCAAAGCAAGAAAATATTTTGGAATTATTTACTTATTAATTATTTAAAAATCGTATACTTAAGCTTACATAGGAATTGTGAAATACTTATTATGCAGTAGGTATGATCAATGAGGATCTGCAAATTATTTCTTCTTAAAACTAAGTCAACATAAATGCTTGGTACATAGCTTACAACTAAATCATCTGGAGCTTTTATAAACAAAATAAAAGACACTATTTATTTTTCTATCTAAGAATATAACAAAATAAAAAAAAACAAAATTAATTAACATAACAGTAGCAATATCAAATAAACGGAATCTTTAAAAAAATGTCGATAAAATCATTCTGATTATTGAGATAGGAAGGAAACGTAGTACTATAAAACACCAGTATCTAATTTGTTTCTTTAGATTTGTATTCAGTCATAGTTTCCCAGTAAGACGGTGGCACTTCCATGGGCGCACTTGCTTCAATTGCTCTTATATCAGTACCTCTAAGTCTTTCCCCGACAAACACAGGAATTTCAACAGAAGAATTTACATGTGGCAGCGGTAATTTTAATGTCACTCTTAACTTGTACTCTCTGGTAATAATCTTAGAGTGTCTTACCGTGCACAGTTCTGGAGCCACCGGTATTACTGCAAACATACATGAAACACTATTCCCTGGTTCACTTGGCGTGCCCACTGTACAGGAATAAATCACCTCTCTCACAGTTTTTGGACCATCAAATGAATACTTTTTAACAACAAAGTCATCTTTATACTTGGTTTTGCTTATTAGTTCAGTTTTCACTGATAAAGACACATTACTGTTGTTGGTTGCAACGAATGATATTTGTCTTTCACTGGAAGGATTAAGATATCCTTTGTCAAGTTCTGCTTTAAGATTAATCTTGTGTTTGTGAGAAGAAAATACTTTATTCAGAGTTTTGTCTATTGAAAAAGTTAACGTTTTGTCTGTAACTGAAGAATCAATACCTGGATATATTGTTATTTTCGTCTTAAACTTTTTATTTAAGCTAAAAAGTCTTGGCTTTTTAAATTTTAAGACCAAGTAATATTTAATTTCTCCAATTTCTGTTTTCATTGATGGTGGTATATTTTCTGGAATGATCATTTCGAACGTGTACTCATATGGTCCAGCGGTCAACGTTGTATTTTCATTATTATTTTTGTTCAGCAAGTTAATTTTCTTTACTACTTTTGTTTCATTTCCTTCAAATAAAAAATGATTTCCAACTTTTTTACGACGAATTTGTTGACAGCGACGAGTAATACAAATAGGTTCACATTCATACCACTGACAGTAACCTTTCTCATTGAGAGACAAACTTATCCTCTTATAAACTGTGTCTTTGTCCAGATGAAACTTCACTAGACCTTTAATACGTTCTCCAGTAATATGCTTTCTATTTTCAGGAGTTTCTATCAATATTTCACTGGTTATTCCCATTTTTTTTGTTTTTTACGTCGTTTTAACAGTGTGATTAGTTTCGTACTAAATTATCAGAAACATGGGCGATTGTTTGATCAATGTACAGTATTCGGTGTTGATAAAAGATAAGTTTGTGAACGAGGGATAAATTAATTATGAGTCGTATAGCCCAAGCGCTTAGGTTAGTTGTGAATGTTGTCTTTGATTTTAAAACAGAGCTTATGCTTTACCGTATTTTTTCTTCAGTTTCCACGTCCACGCATCGTTAATAAATATTTGGAAGCTGAGATTTTACTAATGCAGATCAAAAACATTGCATTTTGAATATTTTCAGTCAGCTATATATGAGAATATGAAATCTAAACAACCCGTTTTAAATGATAATGACAGACAGAGAAATGTCAAACAATGACGAACTGTCATTTTTGGTTAAACATATTTATTAGAATAGGGAAAAACAAAGGAGGTTTTATTCGTTTGCGATATTTAAACCTCGTTGCTTAATTAAATATTATTTGCTTTAGGTATGTGTATGAAAACAGGTTTAAAAAAAATATTCTGCCATGTTTTTCAAAGGCCAAAAATCACTGCAAGATTTTTTAACCTTTTACTAAAATTTACTGTTTATTAATTTTTATATATTTTTGACATTATATAAAACAAAAAACATTTTAAAATACAAAAATTGTAGCCCACAAGTATCAGGAACAGGGTCCAAGCTAACGACGGTCTCGAGGCTCTCGTAAGGCAGCTAAATCAAGGGCTTGATACAGAGAACGGTACTCTTAGACACGTATTTTAAAGAGGATTCTATCTCTGGACCCCTGACCATCGCGCCGGTAGCTTATTGTTCCTTGTCCCCGATACCGGTGGGCATATACATATACGATACGGTTAGCGCAGTGGCTGAGCGATTTGTATGACCTGATAGCTGTTTCTGGTCCGGTTGTTTGTGTATGTGAGTTTAAATGTTTGTAAAAAAAGAATATATAAAATATTTTTTTGGTTATATGTATACTTAAATAAGAAATATAAAAAAGGCGTGTAAAAATGAACAAACGTAATAGTAATAGCATTGCAAGATCTTAGACTCTTGACATAGCTAGACGGGGATGCAACAGAGCGAGAAAAATATATTGGATGGCTTCCTAGTAAATTGGCAAGAAGGAGCACATGACGTACAGAAGTGTGTCAGTTAAGGCTTACAAAAATATGAACTAACAAAATCAACAAGCAAAACTTAATTTTAATAGTATACAATACGTAATAATAAAAGAAAACTGTTATTGAAAGCATTATCATCCAACTTTCACCTCTAGACGTTGAATTCTTCGAAAGCCTGTCACTTTTGCAAACTGTCTTTAAATATTTTACACGACACTATTAGTTTTATCTTCATGCACTGTTTTCTAATAAGAGGAAGTGGCTTCTCTATTATTAACTTTCACTTTGATCCAATAAGAGGAAGGGATTACTTCATCATTAATCAACTATCGTAGGATTTTCCCCAACGAACAAAGGTATTTCAACTGACGAATTAACATATGGCAGTGGTAACTTCAACGTTATTCTCAACTTACATTCTCTTTCTACTACTTTTGAGTGTCTTACTGTGTATACCCAATTCGACACTGGTATTATGTTGAACATTGTTGATACGCTGTTATCAGGTATTTGTGGTGTCTCTACCGTACTCGATTTAATCACCTTTGTCATAGTTGTCGTTTTTTCGCCAGATATGTATTTTGTTTTCCTAATCAGTTCTGTTTTTATCGCTAAAATAACATCGCTTTTATTTTCCACAACAAACGTTACTTTTCTTTTACCACCAGGAGTTGAGTAACTTTTGTCTAGTTCAGCTTTTAAGGAAATTTCCTGCTTCTTCGATGTAAATATTTTGAAAAGTGTTTTGTTTAGTGAAGCTATTATTGGTTCGTCTGTAAGTGATGAAGCTAGTTTGGGATATATACTGAATATTCTTGTTTTGAACGTTCTATTACATATGCTACGTTCGGGGTTTTCAAATTTGACTTCCAAAAGATATCTTATTTCTCCATGTCTTGTCTGTATAGTTGGTGGTGTATTTTCTGGGACTATGAATCTAAACAGGTGCTCATACGATCCAGCTCTCAGCATCGTATTTTCATCCGTGGTCGTGTTCAAAAGGTAAATCTTCTTTATAACATTTCTTTCATTCCCTAGGTATACTGTTTGATTTTCCGGTAATGGTTTGGTTAGCTTTTGACTTTCAGCCCATTTAAATTCACCTTCTTCAACGAGCAACAAACTGATTTTCCTAAACTCTATGTCTTTGTCCAAGTCAATCTTTACTCTTCCCGTAATAGGTTCTCCAGTTATATGTCTTTTTATGTCTACAAATATTTCAGCGCGAAATCCCATTGAATTGATTTGTGTTGACGTGTTTCTTGTAGTATAATTAATTTGGTACTAAATAATCAGATTGATATTTATTATATCGTATTAAATGTTGAAAAAAGATAAACGCGAGGTAGCTGATAATGCATTTTTTAGGGTTGTGAAGAATCAACTCTTTAAGATTACGTAATCAAAAGATATCGTCGGGAATCATTCCGAAATTCGAAAATCATCAATCCGAAAACCGTAAATTTGTAAATGCATCTTATAAACAATATGATTACCAACTAATTTTAATTGCAGTCGGTAAACTAACTGCGATCTATATCGATGTATGGGGACAACAGTTTTCCAACGGCAAATTTACCAGTAAGATTGTCCTCCAAAACAGTTTATCTTTTCGTCGATTTTAGTATAATATAGAAGTTTATACGGAATCCTCGGTACGCGAGTCCGACTCGCAATTGGCCGGTTTTTGTTTATATGACTCATCATTTTCCTGCCCTTGTCCCATTCTATTTGGGGTCGGCGCAACACATTTTCTTCTTCCATTCTCCCCTATCAGACGTCACGACATAATTTACTCCTTTCTCCTTGATGTCACGGTTTTTGTTTATATGACTATCCACCACATTCAAATAGTAACCAGGATTTTGAAAAGAACAAACGACAGTAAGCCTTTTTATGGTTTTTGGTTTTTGTCAGAATCAAAGTGATCAAAGTGATGTATGATATCCCTTCTTTATAAAGTCAATTCCAAGAATCAAATCGCTCAAATTGCTTTCTAGTATAAAAAAAAGTTTGACTACCAGTCTTATTGAAGGGTACAGTCATCATCTGCATAGCCTTTTCCCACCTATATATATTGGGACCGGCTTCGAATACCAACATTTCCCCTTTAGACTCCACAACCCAGTTAGTACTGGGTAAAACGACACTCCTCGGACGCGGTTGTCAGACTTTTAAGCCTCTGGCTACCTGTAACGCCTGTCAAAGATCTACAAATGACAGCTGGGACCAACGGCTTACGTGCTTTCGCAGAATTTGGTAGAGGAAAAGGCTTGACCAGTGATTGTTTTTAGTTATTGCATATCTCTATACTGAAATAAGTTTGAAACTTACAACGCCATCTACCAAGAAAAAATGAACTAAAATAATGGTTTTTGTAAAGACATCCTCTTTACAAAAACCATTATTTTAGTTCATTTTTAGAATTTATTATTTTAGAATTACGGTTGTTACCCTTAGTTAGTTATTTGTTAACCATAGATTTGTTGGAATATTATGATCGAATTTCTTTAATGATCAATTAACATTGATTAATTTATTTATGACTGCAAAATACTGATTTTTTGTTCACTTTATCAATATAACTAAATTATACGAATAAATTTAGATCTGTGGTGCATAAAAATAAGTAATTTACTTTAATTATTATAATTTACAGAAAGTAAATCTTCTCTACCTCATTTTTTGCGTGCATTACAACACATTCTTAGTATAATATGTTTATACTCCGTCTCTGCCTCTTTTTCAATCCGAACTGTTACTGTTATAGGTTCTGGATTTTCAGTAGGTAATGAAAAAAAACATATTCACCATAACTTAAACAGGTACCAGGCAAGTCATTTAATATTATTTAACCATTCGCTCCCATTGTTGATGTATTTATTCGTTTTTCTTATGCTATGATGCGCTACGTTATAAATTATTTTTAAAAAAAGTTGATATTGTCATATAGTGTTGTGTTGAAAAATCATAAGCAATTACGATTATAATCTGATAATATTAATCAGTTTATCTACCGAATCACAATAATTTAAAAACAAACGTCATCGTCACAGAAGTGGACTATAAACAACTTTGTCATCAGCGAAATTCGATAAAATTTATATGACAAGAAAAAGAATTTCAAATTAATTATCTGGTATTCCAAAACAAAGAATTTTGTATTACACTTTTATGAGTAGGTTGTTGATTTTGATCTAATCACAGTCAATAATGATTAAGAGATACGTTTCATACGCCCCGGACACGACCTCAGTAGATGCAACTCGCGCGTGTCTCTCAGTCTTATTTCATTCGTGTTTAAAAACCCACCTGAGGAGAAAACGTCGCAACGAAAATCACATCGCAGTGGAGTGTGGCATGCTCTAAGCAATTCTTTTAATTTTAACTCTTCTACCACTGTCTTAACCATGCGCGTCGCTTGCGGTAAGATGGTCAACATTTAGAATGTAGAATCCTTCCGCTCGCACGCTCTTGACTAAGTGGAAAGGAGTGTCAGACTTGTACTGACTAAAACCCATCCATGTTCCTTCTTATGTCTCTCTGCCGGCTATTCGTGCCCGACAAATACATCGGACAACGACAGAACCGCTGACACAATATTTTCGCTCAACCGTTTTCCAAAACTGTCGCCAGAGCTGAATCGCCTGTTTGTCGTATGCATGTTAAGATGTTCAACGCCCTCCTGACTGCCCATCCTGAATGGCCTGTATTTGCGGATGAATGGAATAAAGTCATGCTAGTATGTCTGGTGTTTTGTGAAACAAAGTATGCAAGAGTGTCTGTTCAGTGTAAGTTTTACTTATATTTTATTTTCTGTTTCTAAGTTAATTATTGTAATTATTGGTGTTATACCGTTTTAATTAACTATAAATAAATAAAATGTCCTCTGTGTTCCGGGGCAAAGGTATCTCTTTCGAAAAACCTGCAGTCCCGACCGGGGCCGTTGCCGACCCCTTCTGACGCGCGTATACTTGACGCAATTCGGATTGCGTGAGGACATGATTAGGTCATAATAAGAATTTGTAGGTATATCCCCTCGTGATGACGCTATAATTATAATTATCTAATCAATAAATATTTACTTTGTAGGCAACTTAATATGATTTTAAAGTCAGGGATAGAACTGATAAGAAAATGATTATTATATTCCGTTCGGTCAAGAGCAAATGTTGATGACGATTTATTCGCTCTTTTTGTCTGGATTTGAAATCATCGAACGCCTTTTCCTGCACCGGGCGGAGCTGAAGGGAGTGTCAGAATTGTATTGACTAAAACCTATCTATGTTCCTTCTTTGTGAATTGTCTTCTTATTTAAGTAGGTACGCGTTTGTGAACGGAGCCTTCATGAAACCATTAACAAGGCAGTCTGAGGCCCTAACAGTTCGCGGCTTTATCGTAACGAATTACGTCAATTTTAATATTAAAAGTTCCCGCTTTACTTGTAATATTCAGAATGTGTTTATAGATTTGAATAAATTCTGATGATATTGAGTGTGCTTGTTTCAAATGATAACTGAAATTCTACAGAATAAATGTATTTTCTGTAGAATTTCATAAATCGTTGTATTTCATTACGTTATTGCTGCGATCTCGTGCTTTAAATCTGTACATCAAACTAAACTAACCTACGCAAAAAATATTATTTATTTATCAAAATATTATTATTAATTTTTTGGGTATCAAAAATGAAAAGGAAGCTCGTGGCTAAATAATAGAAGCCGCATGAGTCGATCTTTAGGTTAAGCCGCGCTTGCCTAGGTTGGTCTGTGGATGGGTGACCACCCGTTACATACCGAATTCCCTCCGCGCCTCG
Organism: Ochropleura plecta; assembly: GCA_905475445.1. Taxonomy (NCBI): domain Eukaryota; kingdom Metazoa; phylum Arthropoda; class Insecta; order Lepidoptera; family Noctuidae; genus Ochropleura; species Ochropleura plecta. The sequence continues at coordinate 19,608,058 of FR997728.1, read as the reverse complement.
GAAAGCACGTTAAGCCGTTGGTCCCGGCTGTCATTTGTAGATCTTTGACAGTCGTTACAGGTAGTCAGTGTTCCGAAAGTCTGACAACCAGTCTTACCAAAGGGTATCGTATTACCCAGTATTAACTGGGTTGTGGAAGTCAGATAGGCAGTCGCTCCATGTAAAATACTGATATTCAGCTGTATCCGGTTAGACTGGAAGCCGACCCCAACATAGTTGGGAAAAGGCTAGGCAGATGATGTATCAAATATTTACTTTTTACGACAGGACTAAAAGTATCCATGGAGTTTCTTGCCCATTCTTCTCCATAGAGATCAACGCTTTGGAATGGGCAACTACAGTACTTTCACAAGTTATTATGTCTTGTGACCGGGACTGTAGCTTAACATTTTGTTTTTTTTTGACATTCAAAAGTGCCTGTAATAGTCTAATTGAAATAAATGATTTGATTTGAGTAACTTTTTTTTCCTGTATAGAAAATAATCAAATAGCCGTGCGGGAGGGAGTTTATCAGACTTTTACTGACTAAAACCCATACATGTTCCTTTTTATGCTCTTTGTGTTCCGGGGCCGCGGTATCTCTTTTAAACAACCCGCAACCCAGGTAGAATATAACTATGTGTTTCTGCAATTCTAGTAGCAGTATAAAACCAGCACTTAGCTACCCTCTAGGGGGGACCTAAGCATAATGCTGACGCTTGAACCTCTTGCTTCCGGTATTATAGTTTTTTTGTATTTACTACTACTGACTGTAATACTGGAGACAATAAACGTTTATTCTATTCTATTCTTTTATATTCTAGTATGGTTCTTTTGGTGGCCAGAGGTTTAATATCCGAAACACTTATTTCTGCGATTCATTTGCAAGACGAAGTGTGGAGCGCCATCTTTAGAAATTAATACTAAGCTTTACTGGTTGCTTAAAAATGATTGATGCCTTGTTAGTCTAGTGGTTGTAAGAGTGGCTGCAGTCAATAATGGGTTCGATTCGGTTCGAAGTACATCTGTACCCATTACTGACCGTCTGGAGCTCTTGGGCATGGAGTTGACGTCAGATCTCAACTTCGGTCCAACCATCGAGTCAAAAGCACAGACTGCAGCTTAAAAGCTGGGCATCCTAAATAAGGTGAGGCGATACTTCACGCCGGGACAGCTTTGTAACTTGTATAAAGCACAGGTCCGTTCCTGTATGGAGTATTGCAGCCACCTATGGGATGGCTCGGCAAAATACCAGCTCGCTGCACTCGACTCGGTGGAACGCAGGGCCAAAAGGCTCATAGGCGATGAGATGCTTGTGTCCAAGCTTCACAGCCTGGCGCATAGGCGTAACGTTGCCAGCTTGTCGGTTTTCTACAGATTGTACTTCGGAGAGTGTGCGCTGGAGCTCCATGACCTGATCCCACCATCTCCGTTTTACTACCGGGCTACCAGACGAACGGCAGGGTACCACCCGCACTTGGTCGATATACCGTCTTGTCGTACTAAGCGCTTTTCCTCAACTTTTATTGTGCGCACGGCCAAGGTGTGGAACTCTCTGCCAGCTTCTGTGTTCCCTACCACATACGACCCGTCTGCCTTCAAAACAAGAGTTAATAGGCATCTTCTGGGCTCGCTCGCTCCATCGTAGACCTCATCTGTCGCTTACCATCAGGCGAGATCGTGGTCAAGAGTGAGTTCATTATAAATAAAAAAAAAAGATAGTGTTATAGGGTTTTTCCATCAGTTTTTTTTTATTAGCAGTTTATAAACGTTAATTAGAACCACATGATATAATTATAACAACTATATAATTATAAACCCTACTGTAATATTATAAATGCGAATGTTTGTGAGGATGGATGGATGGATGTAAAGGTGTTTTTTATCTTTCACATCAAAACGACTGTACGGATATTGATGAAATTTGACACAGAGGTGGATTACGGTCTGGAATAACACATAGGATATTTTTTTTACATCACGTGGGCGAAGCCGCGGTCGCCAGCTAGTAATATTTATATTTGAAGATAAAGTATTGATTGTTCTATTAGCTTCTGTAAATTATGATTTACTAGCTTTTGCTCGCGGCTTCGCTCGCGTTAAACTTGAGGTAATATTATTCTCTTTTCCTGATTTGCAGGCACCTGCTACCTATAGTTTTTTGCCCTTGTGCCTTATTTATTGTAATAGCAAAGCTAAGTTTTCACTTTTCTTTCCTCTTTCTCGCTCATTTCTCACTTTTAATATCCAGACAAAAATTTTGGTCAACTTAAAATACTTTTCCTTAAAATTACTTTTTCTTGTAAGATCTTTAGAGCTGTAAAAAAATCAACCCTGTAAGTTTACGTAGTCAAAAGATGTCAAAAGATATTTATGTCGCAAGTTTGTACGGAACCCTTGGTGCGCGAGTACAACTCGCACTTGGCCGCTATCAATAATTACAAAACGCTTATTTTTTATCAGTAATTTGTAGGAACAAAATATTTTAGTGTATTTATCTTATCATTGAACTATCTTTATAATGAGGGGGATTATAAAACTTGTCTTGTATTAAACGTGCAGTGTCGGAGAGCGATTGTTGAAGGGCGTCTTTTGCCGCATTTTTTTTCTCAGCGCTCATTGGTCGATTGTTCGGGTGTATGTCGACTTCTGTTATGTTTTTATATAAAAAAATATATACACATTCATTTTGTTTATTACCAAGCCCTTCTAGAAAATTAGCTCTATTATTTATGTAACTTTAAAATACTTTTCAAAGTCATAATTTGGTAGAAATACCCGTTAGAAATCGTAAGTTAGTGTTTTCTTTTCTATCGAGCCAGATAATTTAAATCATGTCGTCAACTAATAAATATTTTTATTTATTTTAAATTAATTACTAAATAACTACAACCTATAAATGTACACAAACTAATAATAAAAATATATACTTACAAGTAAAAAATGGAAAATTACAGGGCGTCAAAAAATTCGTCCGTATCGCCGTCAACAGGTAAACTTAAATAAAAAATTGTTTTTACTGAGATTGTCTTTTTATACAATAAATTTGTTTTGCTGCCGTTTTCTGGACACGCTTCCGGATGACAGTGATGTTAAGAAGTACTCTGACGCATAAAGATCCTGTTGTTTATTTAGTTTGTTTATTTTATAAAAACTAATCTACGGATCTATCCGAAACCCTATATGGTTATAGTGCATTCAGCTGTCAGCAAAACTCAGAAATTCATCAGTACCTGAACTTGAGTATAGTAAAGTAAAGGACGAAATAAGTGTTTACGCAAAGGCAAAGCAAATACATTAATTAGCAGTGCACCTAAACATGAACAGCCTACAATTTTTTTTGACGGGCCTGTTGGTCTAGTGGTCAGTGGCCCTGACTGCTGAGCCGGAGGTCGTGGGTTCGATTCCCACCCAGGACAAACTTTGTGTGATGAGCATGATTGTTTGTTCTGTGTCTGGGTGTTATTTATCTATTATATGTATGTATTTATAAATTATATAAGTATGTATATTGGTTGTCTGGTTACCATAACACAAGCTCTGCTTAGCTTGGGATCAGATAGCCGTGTGTGAGTTGTCCCAAGATATTTATATTTATTTTATTTATTAATTAGCTACCAATCACAAAGAGTCAATCCAAGCGCGAACTGACTCTGCATCACAATTAATCTGTGACATTACATCTCCTCATAATCAACGGACTGATTGCACGATTAAAAGATAAAAACAAAAAAAAAGTTTATTTCAAATAAATTAGTTTTAATTATGACGAAATACTACTTTCGAGTATAAATAAACAGTATTGCATTAAACTTTACTTACATAACAATTTCTAAAATTAATTATGTGATACAAAATATTCTGTTTAAATAATTTAGTCTTAAGGTTTTTTTGTTCAGTCTCTTATAACGATGGTAGCTCTTTCATCGCTTCGTTTTAATTACTTACCATATTTTACTAACAAACACCGATTCTTAATTTTAATGTTCCTTGTAAACTTTTATTCTCATACACTACTTTTCTTTTATTACTAATGTTAAGTATTATTGCCCTTATCTTATGTTCATCGATCTTATTATCCAGGGGAAGCCCTTGCTCCGATTATTGATTCGATGTCTTCACTCAAAGTTTGACAGCTCCAACCACTATCAGTTCTTTGGAAGATATGACTTCTATTTGGCTTCCTTAGCAAAAAGAAGTTGCGTCGTTCTCTGCTGTTCTTTTCTCTCTTCATTCCTTAATATATGCATCTATTATTATTAAGTTTTTCTTTTACTCACAGTCTTAAGCGAAATAATAACATCAGTATTGTTGGCCACAACAAATGAAACTTTGATCTCTCTTGATGGAGTAATAAATCCTTTTTCAAGCTCTGCTTTCAAATTAATTTCATGTTTCTTCAAAGAGAAGAGTTGCGTGAGGGTTTTGTCTAGTGCTGATAAAAATGGATCCTCTGGAAATGGTGAAATAACAGTGGGATAGATCTTTATTATAATTTTAAACTTGTTCTTCAGACAGAATATTCCAGTAGGCTTTTTGAATAAGATTTCTATATGATATCTCTTTATACCCTCGTTGTCGTCTATTTCTTCTGAAGATGTTATGTTTTCTGTTTCAGGTGATTTAGTAGTCGATGTAACACTACCATCAGGATTCTTATTCAGCATTTTAACATTGAGGAGCACATATGTCTTATGGTCTTCAAGCTTGTGACGATTCCTCACCTTATTTCTTTCACGACCATGCTGACCCCGGTTGACTCGATAGTTGTGCACATATTCGTAACAGGAACCCGATTTATTCTCTACAAGTACCAGATTCACCTCTTTATACACAGTTTCTTCTTCCAGATGATATTTAACTATTCCAGCTAAAGGCTCTCCAGTGATACGTTTTCTATTTTTAGGAATTTGTATTAATATATCAGTAGGTGCTGCCATGATTGATTTGCGTCTTTTCCGTGTCTATCACATAATATGATTGGTTTTATACTAAACATTATCAGCGTGATAGGTAGTAGTATTATCTATGCTGTTGTGTTGATGGTAGATAAGTTTAGTAGTGGCGTGAGTGATCTAAGTAGAAAGTGATCGTGATTGTAAGCTTTAGATAACACTAGCTTATACTCGCGACTTCTTTCTGGTCCGGAAAAAATAGAAGTTTTCAAACATTGATCAAATTCCTATAAAAAGTTTGTAGATTAGTGACTGAGAAAATCTTGTGGATAGCGATTATCGATCGGCATAGAATGCAACTGCAACCGAAAATATTTCATCATTTATTGAATTTAAAAGTATTTTTAACAAGTTTTAACTTGACACGGTTGGCGCAGTGGCTAAGGGTTTGACTCCTGCGCTCCGTGTCGCGGGTTCGATCCCCGCACGGAACAAATATTTTTATGGCCTACAGATAGTCGTTTCGGGTCTGGCTGTTTGTGAATGTGAGTTTAAATGTTTGTAAATGCACCCACAATACAGGAGAAATTCCTAGGGTAGGGCTAAGTGTTTTTAAAAAAAATATCTATCTGCACAAGACAACACGGTTTCTTTAAAGAGAATAATATTTATTGAATAGCAATTATTTTGCTTCCTAGTGAAAAGGTACATATTATTAAGGTTTGAGAGCTCTGACGCGAAAATAAGAGGATGTTGCGTCATAACTTTATCAGCTGCACAAAGTTGGATAAGATCTGGCGAAAACGCAGAATTACAAAAAATACTAAAGTAAGCTTCTATGCTGGCTTAAAAGTGGAGTAGGTAATTCTGTTTCCATAAAATCAATAACGGTGACATGACTTTTAAAAAAACTGCAGGCTTTAGTATGGATGGAAAATCATCAAATAACTTCCCCCGCTTTGGGCAGGGTGGGTGCGAGTGTCAGACTTTTACTTATAAAAACCCACCCATATTCCTTTGTTTGCCTTTTATAATCCGGGGCCGCGGTATCTCTTTCGAACTACCCGCAACCCTGGCAGGCGGTGGCCCTGGCAGGCCCCTCTGCTTTGCTGACATCTCTTTGAGGCACGCGTGGCAAACGAACGCACTGTCGACTCGTCCTGTCGTCAATAGACGGACGGACGGTAAGCTACACAGCTAGCCGGGATTCATCTCGAAGCGCCCGACGTCTGTTTGCTTTTAAAAGAAAAAATTAAGCAGAATACTTTTATTTGGTACATGCCACAAGCACACACAGTTATAAAATCTTCATCATCAAATAACTTCTAATGCTCTGGGCGGAGCAGGGAAAAAATCCCATACGCAGAAAAGGCTTTTTGTTCATGACTTCATCCTATTGGAAGCACAGTGGCCCATCCAGGAGGTTTTGGCTCCATCGCGCTTCGGACAAATTGATCGTGAATTTCACACGCTTTAATTAACTTCACTTGGAAATATGTGTATCATGGATTAACGAAACGTAAGAACAAAGTGTGAAATGAAACGTAATGGTGCGAGCGAAAAAGACAGATGAAAAAAAAAGCAAGCAAATGGCGATCGAATGAAAAAAAAGAATATATGTATAAAATAATTGATTTCATACCGTAATCGCGTACTGTATCTCGTAGTCTACATTCCGAACTATCGAACTAGTACCAAAAAAATACGACTCCGCAATGTTTCCTACAAGCCACACTCCTTATTTTTGTAATTTTGCAAAAGTATTAAAATCCAGAAATGCGTGTATTTTAGTTTTTGTAATCAGCCCCAATCCAAAAAAAAAAATATAAGTAATCAAGTAAAAATATTATTGCACATAAGAAGTTTTGAAGACTGAAAATAAAACAAAACTGTTTTTTTTTACTAAACCGAGTTTATCTGCACGTATGCACGATCTCATATACTACATAATGCAAACAAATCTTGGAAGTAAAATTTGACCCACTTTCCGGTATCTGAACTGAAATTTTGCACATATAGTTTTGATGACAATCATGCATGGTTGGCTTTTCCGCATCATTCTAATCTTCCAAATATTTAAAAAGTACAAAACACATTCAAATTAAAACAACACGATCTTTTTTTCGCAAAGTATATTAATGTTAGTATGGATGCTTGCATTCATTTGGTTGCCGAATTTCATTTTGTAGAACAAATCCCTATCGTGGGTAGATAGCAATTGTCTAAATTACGTTGTTTACTATAAACACTACGGAATATATCCGGCAATTTCTGATTAAATACTGGATTAAGCTGGTAACACCTGATTTTGTTGGTAGTAACCACTAATCTATTGTGATACCGTAAATTACGTTTTTAATAAGTGAAAATAATTACTTGATAACATTAGTAACTCCTTGTGCACTTTTTGTTGTCGTCTTTGTTATCAACAGGAAAACATATCGTTATCTACTTTCTTGGAAAAAAAGCAATTTGCAGCATTTTTCCCAAGTAAATATCGGCAGCAAGTTTGCAAGTGAATCCTTACTAATATTAATTTGATTTAATTAAACCGATTTTGATGAATTTTGTTAAAGAGATAGTTGGGAGGACCCTGGAGACGGAAATAAGCTAACTTATTTAAAAAAAAAGTGAGATATGAGGGAGATAGCAGGAAGAAAAGCGAAAACTTAGCATTGCTATTACAACAACTAAGGCGCAAAGGCAAAAACTACAGGTACCTGGTAATCAGGAAAGGCAACTGTGTTACCCCGAATTTATCGCAAACGAAGCCGCTGGCAAAAGCTAGTAAACAATATGAACTACAGACCTCATTGAAAGCTAAAGTCATTTCAAGATGGCGCTGCATGTTTCATGCAGGGTCAGACTCGCGAACCGAGGGTTTCGTATAAATTTACGACATAAACGGCCATGTCTTTTAAGTGCGTAAACTTAGAGGGCTGATTCTTTCACAGCTCCAAGGAGCTTTGACCAAGAACTTACATAATTAAGTAGCAATTGTTTTCAAACGATTCGTGTTTCGATGATGATTTCAACAGGATTATTGCAGCATTCTTTCTCTCTCTCAGTTTCAAAACTCGATTGCATCGATAACGTTGGTGCAGAGGAAATAATTGCATAAACAGCAAAACATAAGGTCGAATATCGTTTATTTGTAGTGTTATTTTAAAACAAATAAGGAAAATTCAAATTTATGGATGTCATGTTTTACTTCTGAATATTATAAAATACACGAACGACTAATATGAGTTGGTAACCGCCCTATTTTTGAAGTCGGTTGTAATTAAATCCTACGGATAATAACTTGGATAACGATACATTGCGCATTGCTTATCTTTTATCAAACCAATATAGATATAAGATCAGCGTTATTGTTACTTGTTTTAGTACAAAACGAATCATACCGAAAGAACGACGTAAATAGTAATAAACGAATCAAAAATGGGAATATTTGCTGAAATATTAATCCATGTTCCTAGAGAAAGGAAACATATAACAGGTGAACCAATAACAGGAATAGTGAAGTTTCGTCTCGACAAAGACACAGTGTATAAGAACATTGTATTATCGCTCATTGGCAAAGGAATTTGTCAGATGCATGCAACGCCCAACACTGTAATTACAACCACGGAATCGATACTTGCAGAGAAAATTGACTTGCTGAACAATATCAGAGAGGAAGCTATAAAGTTGAGCGTCGGATCATACGAGTACCCGTTCGAAATCATAGTACCAGAAAATGTACCACCATCAGTAAATACATGCGTTGGAGAAATAAAATACCATTTGGTACTGAAGTTTAAAAAGCCTGGATTACTCACTTGGGATAAAGTATACAAATCAATGATAATGATCTATCCTAGAATCGATTCGGAACTTTCAGACCAACCAGTAGTTGCTGCGCTAAACAAAACCTTATGCAAATGTTTTTCTTCGAAATTGCAAGATATTGGCTTAGAAACTATACTCAAGAAAGAATATTTGAATCCTGGTGGTGTAACCAACATAGCTTTTGTTGTGGCCAATAATAGTAATCTTAGTTTCAAGATAAAAACAGAACTAATATGCCAAACCTCTTATTTAATACCTAAGCGTAACAAAAAAGTGTCGAAGCAAAAAGTGATTCATGCAAGCACAGTAGAGACGCCTAAAATACCGGATAATTGTGTATCAAATATGTCGAATACAATACCAGTGGCGCTTGATATTGGTACAGTAAGACACTCTAATATAATTAACAGAGAGTACAAAATACGAGTGACTTTGAAACTACCAATACCACATGCAAATGCTTCTGTGGAAATACCAGTGTTTGTTGGAGAAAGTGTTGGAGAAGGTGCAGTAGCAAGCGTGCCGATAGGAGCACCGCCAACTTATTGGGAGACTATGTTTGAAGATAGAGAAAAAGATGATTAAAATGCGTCGTTTTAAGGTACAGTTTAGAATGCAGCAGCATATCGTTGTACCCAGCTCGTTCAGAGTAACCCAGTGTATACCAGACACGACTGGTTTACATGTATGTCTACAAAAAGCATTCGTCGATTGTGAATGAATTTGCAATTGAATTTTAACCGTAGTTATTTTAATTTTAATACTTGTGTCTGATCATTTCGTGATATTTCGGACCTTTGATAAAATTATGAAAAAAAAATAGAATAGAATATAACTTTTGTGCCATATTAGAATGTGAATTGTCAATTGTTGAGTGAATTAATTTAAATTTTGAAAATGTAAAAAAATGAGTGCTTTTTTAATAATGTTATTTCTTATTATTCTTAGTTATTTTTAAGACAGCTTTTTATTCACCTTGTGGATAGATTAGGTTAATACTTTTTTGGTCTACTAAAATAATTATCTTGTCGAAATAGTTTTAATGTGCTATTGAGACTGATATCTGTGGCTGATGACTCTGTTTAGATGTATATTTTGAGATATGCAATAAAAAAGCAGGATAGTTCTGTTTAGGCCACGTTTCATAAAATCTTTGTACTAGGTACGGTTTATTAATGTTTTTTTATCTATATCTTTGTATTTTTTTAAGATGCCTTTTTTGTTGTTTTTTTTTGTAGTTCAATCATAAGTTGAACCCATGAAAACATGTTTTATTTTTCATTTCATCCGTTTTTTTTATGTGTTGATATAAAATGATTTGTCAAACAGATTGATTCAAACAACCAGTATTGTCAACAATGAAATGCTAATAGATCGATTGAATATACTGTATTGTATACCAAAATTGATAAACAGCATTATCAAAGCAAAAAAATAATATTTTTTATGGTATTACAGTGTGTGGTGACGTTTCCGATCATCACATTCAACCATAATTAATACAATAAAACATAAATAACTAGAAGGCGGTAATTTTTTAAGGATGCGCATGTTTTGAAGTACTTTCTATTTAATAAAAAAAAGATGTTTATCAACAGAATATCACAAATAAACGTGATCATTTATAAAATAACTAGCTTTAGCCGGCAAAAGCTAGTATTTAATAAATTGGCATTTAGTATAAACATACGTTTAGGGAAACAACCTAAAAATATATTAAAAAATGCCGTAGAATTTTGCCCCTGAAAACAAAGCATGTCTTAATCACCTTTTATCAGTTAATTTTATCTGTAACTTGGCGATCATGGCTAAATGTATAGTAATAAATATTGCATCACTTGTAGGAAAAGTACCTTTGTACCTAACTGAAAATAACAATACTAAAAGATTAAGACAATCCTTACTTTCTTACTAATATTATAAAAGCGAAAGTGAGTTTGTTTGTTACGTCACGCCTAAATGGCCCAACCGATTTTGATGAATTTGGTACAGAGATAGTTGGGACCCTGGAGACGGAAATAGGCAATTTTGTAAAAAAAAGGGAGATAAGGTGGAAAAAAAGGGAAGAAAAGGGGATAGAAAGATAATTTTTGTTTGATCATAACGCGGTTTAAAGTTAGCGTTAGCCCAAAGTAACTATGCCACGTGGACGAAGTCGCGGGTGGAAGCTAGTCCTTACTAATATTATAAAAGCGAAAGTGAGTTTGTTTGTTTGTTTGTTACCTCTTCACGCTTTAATGGCTAAACCGATTTTGATGAATTTTGGTACAGAGATAGTTGGGAACCAGGAGGCGGACATAGGCTAATTTTTATTTAAAGAAAGTGAGATATTTTTTTTTAAAATTAGGATGTGAGGGAGAAAGAGAGAAGAAAAGGGAAAACAGCGTTGCTATTACAAATCAATAAGGCGCAAGGGGAACTATGTTACCCTGAATTTAACGCGAGCGAAGCCGCGGGCAAAAGCTAGTAATTAATAAATCATTTATTGAATTGGAAATTACTTATCGTGCAGGGTTAGTGTGTGCTTGTTCAAAGGTAAATGTTCCCAGTACAGACAAGTTTGTAAGGTTGGGGGTAAATCATCAAATAATTTGTCGTAAGGAGTGACAGAATTATACTGACAAAAACCCTACCATAAGGAATAAGGGTGGGTTTTAGTCAGTACAATTTGCCCTTTATGTTCCGGGGTCGCGGTATCTCTTTTGAACAACCCGCAACCCTGGCAGGCGGTAGCCCTGGCAGGCCCTTCTGCTTTGCTAGCATTACTTTGAGGCGCGCGGGGCCATCGCACGGCCCTGTGAGGGCCTAAAATGGCTGATTTAGCAGAAACATAATAAAATACTAAGCACGATAGTTTTCAGTACCCAGTATCACTTTCAGTCTTTCTTTCTTTCTTTTCTTGTTTGAACGAAGTTCCTTATCGCGCGTTGCGAAAGGGGGCTAGGCGGAAAAAAATAAGACCAAAAGTTGTAACGACACTTTTTACTATAGTTGTGCGCGTGTTTCTCTCTCTCTCTCTATCTCTCAAAGAAAGCAAGCCAGTAATTTTCGTTTCGTCTTTCTATTTCGCATTGCACAGTGTGATGTCGCGACGATTATTTTTGTTGAGTGTATACAGGTTTTTTGTACATACAAAAATAACTTCGTTACATTCGGTTGTCCCTTGACACCTCTCAAGTTTTTATATTCTACTCCTTCGCGTACAACACACATTGAGTGTAGTATCCAACATTAAAACGAGCTAACATAGGTAGCCGCCATGGTTCCTGTGTTGGTTTAGGTTCACAATTCCGTATGTATCTAATACCATGTTCCAGCTTGTTTAGGTTTAAATTTACACTGCGTACGTGAGATGCATACGGCCACGTAAATTGTTGTGGGATACTTCACCAACCTTTGCAGTGATCTAGTTGGGGAGGTATATTTAGTCAGCCATTTTGACAAAGTAATTAGTAATTGAACATTTAGACCAAGTACCATTTTGACAAAGTAATTGAGAATTTGAAGGCACGGTTGGCGTAGCGGCTGAGCGATTGACTGCTGCACTGCGTGTCGCGGGTTCGATTCCCGCACGGAACAAATATTTGTATCTGCAGATAGTTGTTTCGGGTCTGGTTGTTTGTGTATGTGGGTTTTAATGTTTGTAAACGCACTCACAACACAGGAGAAATTCCTAGTGTGGGGCAATGTTTAATAAAAAAAATCCTTTTTTGGGTTATGTTCAAATGTGAATTTAACCGAGAAGTTATTCAACCATAAAATATTTTAGATCACCCATAATAGGCTAATATTTTTTAATTTGACTTAGGACTTAATTGTAATATTAATAAATATTAAACATGTAATGGTGTATTCAAATAATAAGTTTATTTTTGTTGGCCGCCAAAAAAAACAAAACAATTTGACGAAAAAAAAACAGAAACAATACGCCACTTTGAAGAAAAGGGGAAAATATATCCAATTCCATTCTACGTAGAGTAGACTTTTACATACACTAATCCGTAGAAGCATAGATAGAGAACCAGTTCGCAACAAACATTATTATAAACTGCCAGTCCAGTTGAGTAGCAATATGGTTAACGTAATAAGCCAATATATGGCGCTAACTGGGTTCCGATGGAGTCTGTCCCCACTTCAATTACCTCATGTAAATTAATGGCAGTTATTGCATGAGACGTTAACGATACAGCGCGATGTAGGCCTGACTAAACTGATTTAGAACATGTTGCTGCGTATAGTTAATGGGATGAATCTCAACTTGTGAGAGATTTTATTAGCACACTAGCTTTCGCCCGCGGCTTCTCTCGCGTTAAATTCGGTATAACACACCAAGCAGACCTGCAGTTTTTGCTCTTGCGCCTGATGGATTTGTAATAGCAACGCTAAGTTTTCCCTTTTCTTCCCTCGTTCTCCCTTATATCCTACTTTTTAAAATAAAAATTTGCCTATGTCCGTCTCCTGGTTCCCAACTATCTCTGTACCAAAATTCATCCAAATCGGTTAAGCCATTAAAGCGTGAAGAGGTAACAAACAAACAAACAAACTCACTTTCGCTTTTATAATATTATAGTAAGGATTTGCAATTGGACTGTCAAAATCAAAATCATTTATTTCAAGTAAGCCAGTTACTGGCACTTTGGAACTATCGAAACATTGACAACAATAAAAATGAAGCTACAGTCCCAGTCACAAGACATAATAACTGTGAAAGTACTGTGTGTGGACTGCTGTTCTGCTGAGCACAGGGTCCTAGGTCCGATTTCCGTGTCAGGCAAAAAGTGTGTGCGAGATACCGCGTCCCCGGAACGTAAAGGGCAATAGAAGGAACATGGGTGGGTTTTAGTCAGTACGAGTCTGACACTCCCCCCACTTCACCCAGCGGGGGAAGTTATTTGATGATTTCCCATTCGCAAAAAAATGGCGTTTAAATTGTATGTATGCTGCCAAGTTTTAAAGATGAAACAATTACAAAAAAAGTTGCAAGGTAAAATTTAAGAAAAAGTATTCTAGAAAATGATATGGGAACATTTCCTGTAACATGTTAATGGTAAGACTGTAATTATATTTTGAAAAGCCCTTAAACGTGTTCCAAAAATAAAATTGAAATTTGAGAGATGTGAGGAATAAAATTCCTGGCAATATTGATTATGAACTCTTTTTATAAAACTCGGTCACAGAATAAAAAAAAATGTTGCAACATTTTAAATTCAGAACATCTCAAACCCTATAGATTGTGATTGAAATGTATTGTAATTTATGTGCATATTTGCTTATTAATCAGCAATAAAATTATATTTTACAATGGCGGTCTGCTAGTGACAGATACAATGCGTGTCGTTCCAAGTAACTGGTTATATTGTTTTAGTTCAGTAGGAGCTTAGTGAATTTAGTTTGAAAGAAAATGTAATTAACTGGTTGGTTATACTCATGGCCAAATACACACTAACAGCATGGGTCGATCATATCCTCAACACGCAATGACTCCGGCCACCGTAGGCACGGTTCTGTATTCAAAGAGACGTCAGCAAATCTGAAGGACGCGTCGGGGCTGAGGGTTGGTTCGAATGAGATACCGCGGCCCCGAAACACAATGGCCAAAGAAAGGAACATTGATGAGTTTTTTTGGTAATTCTCAGAGTGGGAGAAGTCAATGATGATTTCCCATCCGAAGTGTCAGACTTGTACTGACTAAAACCCACCCATGTTCCTTTTATTTCCCTTTATGTTCCAGGGCCGCGGTCTCTTTCGAACAACCCGCATGCCCGGCAGGCGGTGACCCTGGCAGGCCCCTCTGCTATGCTGACATATCTTTGAGGCGCGCATGAAACAGTAACGCGTCGTCGACACGGCCTGTAGTCAATAGACGGACGGACGGTGTGCTACCCATTGCTCACCGTCCACAGGCCCGCATCTACTGTGGCCGGGAGTCGTTCGGTATCGTTCCCTTAGTGGTTCGGAATACGCATAATGCTGTTGGTCCCTGCTGTATGTAATTAATAGATCTTTGTCAGGGGTAGTTTGGCGGTCGCGTTACCCAGTTATTCAGTAATTGGGTTGGGCAGATCAAACAGGCAGTCACTACTTAGTTGGTAAAATAGTGGTCCTTCCAACATAGTTGGTATTAAAACTCTTTGGCAAAAAAAACATTCAGGGAAAAATAAATTTGTTTCCAGAAGTTGGTGGCAAAAAAGTCAATGGAATAAACATTGGCTGGTTAGAAATCGGTAAGTTTCGCAAAAAAAAAACTTTATTTCAATCTTTTCTGGTTGATAGTATGATTGTATTCTGTGTTTTACTCAAACTCTTGTCGAGTAATCATTTTTTATTCTCACTAAAAGATCATTCACAAAGAGATAGATGAAACAATATGTATTATAAAAGATAAATCACGAAATATACATGAAACGTGAATTTATGTGAAAATATCGCGTGTTACCTAATTTTAAAAAAAGAACGTGATCCTCGCCAATAATCACGGAAATATGTAGTTGACATTAAGAAAAAAAAGTTGCTTTTCTTTTTTAGGAATAGATTAAAAAGACTAGCAAGATGGCTCTGAAACTGACAGTTAGAATGTAAGTGGGTCGTTTCGAAAAACTTAAGTGTATTGTTTCAGTCTAATTTAATATGAACGCTTGCCAAAGGTAGGCTTTCCCCAAAGGCTAGGCAGATGATGGTCTGCGAGTGACAGATGTAACGAGTCATTTCAAATAAACCAAGCGTAATGTTTCAGTTTAGTAGGAGCTTGTGAATCTAACATAAAGGGAAAGTGGATTATGATAATTTTGGAGATTATTGATAAAGAGTAGTGTACATTTTGGTTCAACTTTGTCGTGTGGCCGAGGGGAATTAAAGCGCTCGTTGCAATAAAAGAAACAAATGAATGAATGAAAAATATATTGCATGTTAAACCTAATTGAATAGCAGTAAGAGCCAATTTTCGAGGTAGTGAAAATTCTTTCTCTTTGAAGTTTTAAAGTAAATAACTTAACTTTAATTTACAAGACTTTTAAACTATATCATTGTTGTCAATGTTTCGACAGTTCAAAAGTGCCTGTAACTGGCCTACTTGAAATAAATCATTTTGATTTGATTTGATCTGATTTATATAACAAATGATTAATATATGTTTTTTTTTTATATTTGTTCATTACTTACTGAATAACCGGTAACCGGTAGGTACTACCGGTTATTCGACTGTCATGATGAACTGATAAGCCAGTAGGTACACACGACGACAGGTCAACCTATTCTAAACTATTATAACCTGATCTCTCTACTACGGATCGCACACCGTAGTAGAGAGATCAGGTTAAAATGGTTTTGTATAGGTTGATGTGCCGTCGTGTGTACAATAGCTTCCAGTAGTGTGGTTCTAATATTACAGGTATTTTTTTATCTTATTACATTATCTAATACAGAAAATTCAAAACGCAAAAAAAAATATAATTTTGCAGTTCCCGCTCACACTTGTGCTATATATAACCACTAGCTTTTGCCCGCGGCTTCGCTCGCGTAAAATTCGGGGTAACACATTTCCCCTTGCGCCTTATTGATTTGTAATAGCAACGCTAAGTTTTCCCTTTTCTTCCCTCTTTCATACGCACATCCCACTTTTTTTTTTAAATAATTAGCCTATGTCCGTCTCCTGGTTCCCAACTATCTCTGCACCAAAATTCATCAAAATCGGTTTACCCATTAAAGCGTGAAGAGGTAACAAACAAACAAACAAACTCACTTTCGCTTTTATAATATTAAGTAAGGATTATAATTATTAAAAATGAGAAATTCCTAGTGGGAGTTAAAGTTGTTTAATTTAAAAAAAAACCGGTAAAGGGTGAAGTGGAGTCGCGCACGAAGGGTTCAGTAATCATGTTTGTTGTATAGGAGCCCTCTGAATATTATTTTATTCAGTTTTTCAGTATTTGTTGTTATACCGGCAACAGAAATCCATCATCTGTGAAAATTTCAACTGTCTAACTGTCACGGTTCATGAGATACAGCCTGGTGACAGACGGATGGACAGCGGAGTCTTAGTAATACCCTTATTTAAAAAAAAAAACGTTGCCCCAAACTAAGGATTTCTCCTGTGTCGTGGGTGCGTTAACAAACATTTAAACTCACATACACAAAAAACCAGAACCGAAATAACTATTCTACAAATTGTACAGGTCAAATAAATATTCGAACCCGAAACGCAGCGCAGAAGTCGATCGCTCAGCCACTGCGCCAACCGTGTCGTTAATGGGTTATTTAAAAAAAAAACAACTGATTCCTACAAAAATGTATGTTACAGCTTTTATTTTAAAAACCACTGAAAATTTCTAAGTAACTCAGGGTGATGTGCTGAATACGTGAAGGTACGTCGGTGTTCCTTGCACATTGTGTATGAACCCGACAAACACACAATATGCAGCAACGATAATGACTAGCATTCAGCATAACTAGTTAATCACACACTCCAGGCATTCGCTGTAGACATAACCCACCTAATGAATAACGTGTTAACTAGTTCGTGAGTCTGGAACCGATTATAGTGAAATTAGTGAATTGCAAAACTCAATCTCAAAGCATTTATTTCAAATAGACCCTTTTTTACGAATGGGAAATCATCAAATTACTTTCCCCGCTTTGTGGGTTCGGGGAGAGACTGACTTTCTCTGACTAAAACCCACACATGTTTTTTTCATTTTATATTACAAAATATAAGGCGCAAGGGCAAAAACTACAGGTACCTGCAAATCAGGAAAGGGGAACTGTGTTATCCCGAATTTAACGCAAGCAAAGACGCGGGCAAAAGCTAGTATATTAATATTTGCTTGCATGCATGCACAAGAAGTCACGAGCAACAACCAGTATATTACACTAATTTTTCTTACGTCCACAATGGAATATTCTTACTTACCGTGTGTTTTTCTTCAAAAAAGGTTTTACTTAGTAATGTTCTGAAATCGTCTACTTTGATTGATTGAGGGGCTATTATGATAGATTGGATCTATCCGAAACGCCTGGATATTTTCCATTCTTTCATCACGTTTGGTTATAATTTATTATCTTGTCTTGCATCTTTATTATCAATCCATAATCGTGCATCCAGATTAAGCGACACCTAAATAAGTGTATTTATTATTGCATTGTTTTAACTTTAGACTCTAAGCCAACCAGTGAAAGTTCAAGATGTATTTGTATGTGTTTCTTTAAATCTACAAATTTCATATGGTTTATCGTGAAATATATCCAGATGTATGTGCTGAGTGAGCAAAGAGTTGAGCAGTGTGACAGCTCGAGCTGTGGGCGCAGCAGCCGCTCGGCGTGTGCACTCCCGGGGTCGTGGCGGACAGTCTTCTCCAACGACGAGGACACTCCACGTCTTCACCTCCCACAAGAAAACGACTAGGCACACCCGCTAGACCTACCCGCTCCAGCGTAGTTGGGTTATCAACTTTGTTTGTCGGTGGTAGTGAATTAGTAAAAGAAAATACCGCCTAAGTTCTAAAGTGTCTAGTCCCACCATCCCCATAACAAACAAAGATGGGTATATTTACGGGTAGTACCCGTACATACGCCTATACATAATCTCCGCTGATACTAGACACCGTAGCCAAAAAACGGTCGGGAGGACTAAATAAACGCACAAAGCTATCACCAACCTACGATGCATCATCATCTGCCTAGCCTTTTCCCAACTATGTTGGGGTCGGCTTCCAGTCTTACCGGATGCAGCTTAATACCAGTATTTTACATGGAGCGACTGCCTATCTGACCTCCATAACCCAGTTAGTACTGGGTAATACGATACTTCTTGGTAAGACTCGTTGTCAGACTTTCGGGACACTGACTATCTGTAACGACTGTCAAAGATCTACAAATGACAGCTGGGACCAACAGCTTAACAACGTGCTTTCCGAGGCACGGAGGAAACTCGGTATGTAACGGGTGGTCACCTATCCACAGCCCAACCTATGTAAGCGCGGCTTAACCTAAAGATCGACCTGAGTGACTGCTATTATTTAGCCACGAGCTCCTCCAACCTATGATGCAATAACTATTTAAATCACCATCACATCAGGTCATCGATCTAGATAATCGTCTTAAGCCGTAACACCGGGCTTGCTAGACTCAATTTACTACACGTAGAGCAATTTTATGGCTTCGATACGATAATTGGTTTATCGCCTTTCCTATTAAACTGAATAATTAATTCAGGTTTTATAGTTCTCCGGGGGTGTATTGGTAAACGTTGTTCGTGCTTAGACTGGTTGGATTAAAAATGAAGTAAATAGAAATGGATCCATATATTTAAGAGCGTGTACAAAAATTGTTTAGTTCATTTATTTAGTAACGATTTTTACGTCGTGTACTTTTTTTTATCGTTGCCCCACACTAGGAATTTCTCCTGTATCGTGAGTGCGTTTACTAACATTTAAACTCATAAACACAAACAGCTAGACCTGGAACAACTATATGTGGACCATACAAATATTTGTTCCGAGCGGGAATCGAGCCCGCGATACGCAGCGCGGTAGTCGATTGCTCAGCCACTGCGCCATCGTGTCGTAAATACTAAAAACGAACCAAATCCATACAAATTATCATACAAGCAATTCATTTATAAAATCAATGCAATTTCCACAAAAAAGTTCAAGTCAGAGTAATACAAAAGCATATTAAATAGTTTAAATAGAAAAAAAAGTATACATAAAAATAAATATAAATTAATGTCATTAGTCAATTCATCAAAACATTGAAATTTCCATTTCCAAGTCAATTCGATTATGAGATTATTGTTCTGAAACTTTCTGTACCAGTTCACCTACAATAAATGTTCGTAAGAAAACTCCAAATACATTAATTACATTTAAAACATCAGGCTTTTAAACTCCTAATGGATATGCAGAGATGTACCTTATAGTACATTCACATATCGCCAGTTATGTTTGTAAGTCTCTGTAAAAGGGCACGAGCCTTTTGCCATCAAACATGCACAAATCTAGACCCCGTGCCTACTACACTGAAAAAAATGCCTAAATTAAATTCAAATAACACTTTATCCAAAGGACGTAATGCTGAGTAGACCATTTTTTTTTTGCGGATGGGAAATCATCAAATAACTTCCCCCTCTCTGAGCGGAGTGGGGGGAGTGTCAGACGGGTCCCAACTATGTCAGAACCAAAATTCATCAAAATCGGTTTTGCCATTTGGGCGTAAAGACGTAACAAACAAACAAACTCACTTTCGCTTTTATAATATTACTAGCTTTTGCCCGTGGTTTCGCTCACGTTAAATTCAGGGTAACACAGTTCCCCTTTCAAAAAATTTGCCTATGTCCGTCTCCAGGGTTCCAACTATCTCTGTAGGTACCAAAACCCATCAAAATCGGTTTAGCCATTAAAGCGTGAAGACGTAACAAACAAACAAACAAACTCACTTTCGCTTTTATAATATTAGTAAGGACTACTAGGCTTGCATGAATTCACTGTGGTATTCATTCCCACAGTTTGGTCTGTGGATGCAAATTCTTGTTAGAGCCAACTTACTTTTTATCCCGGTTTACGGGGCAAAACCGCAAAGCGCAGCTATGGGTTATATAACATCACGCTGCAATACTTAGGAGCTGAGTAGCGGGTGAAACCGCTGTTCACAATTAAGTAGCTATAACATAAAGTAGTTGGACTCACTGATATCAAAATACATACTCGAAGAAACGTGACTCGTTAGAATCAATTTCAGCCATTATTTTCCTGTCATTTATCGGAAGTATCTATTGTGAAGTACTTATAGATTACGGACTTAAGCCAGTACTATCGAACAAATTGAATAAGTAACCAGCCGAGAAAATATCAGGTTTAATAGACAAACCACAAAAACCGGCCAAGAGCGCACCGAGGTTAATTTGATAAAAACCAATTAATTTAATTTAATCGTAAAAAATAATATTGTTACTAAAACTGATCTCAATATTTTTTGTTGTTGTTATAATTTAGTTAATTAATATTTTTTTGGACTAAGTTTAATATAATAATTTTGTTGTGACAGATCTTAATACAGTAATGTTATAATTTGGTTAATTTATATTAAGAATTATTTGGTTAATGTATTAATTTAATTTCACAATTGTTTTTATACTCTTTACTGTGCCCTACAGGGTCCATAATTGTAACTTAGCTTTAAGCCCATTGTAAGATCCTCACACATTATGGAATGCAAATAAAGATATGAATATGAGGTCTTCGTACAAATTTGCGACATATCTTCTGACTGCGTAGACATAGATAGATTTTCACAGCACTAAAGGACTACAGACGTAAGTATATGGTTTAAGTTTCCATTCAATACCTCCACATGTTTCCAAGATAAAGGTTCTTGACAGACAAACAACAAATTGATCCAATAAGGGTTCCGTTTTTTTTTCCTTTTGAGGTGCGGAACCCTTAAAAAAGTGCTATAGTTTCTTTGTCGCAAAAGTTTCGCTCTGGGAGTCTGCCAAAGAGATATGGAATGACATTGGGATTCAAATTCAAGACCAAGTTCGCGACGCTGCGTTCCAAAACGTGATAGTAGATAAGGCTGCCAGCCTCACAAGCCGCATGCACAATGACCGTTTGGCGAAAGTCTCCACTCATTGGGTTCCTACACAAGCATAGGGGCCTGCCAGGGCCACTGCCTGCCGGGGTTGCGGGTTGTTCGAAAGAGATACCGTGGCCCCGAAACGTAAGGGTCAAAAAAGGAACACAGGTGGGTATTAGTCAGTTAAAATCTGCGCTCCCCCCCGCTCCACTTTGATCGATGTAGTACTGGACAAGAGTAGAAAATGTTCAGGATCAAAATTTTTGTATGAAAATATTCCCAATATCCGTTCTAAAAGTCTTTTAAATCTCTTTGATAACAGACAACAGCATTTTTATATAGAAGAAAAAACATCGTTTCGGCTCTCTCGTTAATTCGGCCGTAGGTTGAATACCGCCCACACGTTCCACGGTTAGGTAATCATATATGTACAAGTTCAAAATCTCTAATTCCTCTGTGGATTACACAAGACCACTAGATAGACGGTACGTAGGTTGCTCATCCAAAACCTAAATGTTGTTCAAGGTCAAGTCGCAAATATGCGATGTAAACTTTGTGTGAATTCAAAGGAGTTTTGATTGAATAGGTGTTAGTGTTATTCCACGGGGCGTCACCCGTGGTAAATTAACTTTTTTTGTTTGTTTTATAATAGCTTGTCAAGTCTCTCACAGCTGGGCAAAAAGTAAAGTGTTTAAAAAGTGAAAGAGGGGGCCTCTTTCACTTTCTAAACCTCTTTATTGTATTTATTTATTACAGAATGTAGGACTTACAGCTTAAAAAAAACTTAATTAAAAATAACCATTTACAACAGCAAGCCCTCACGTTTAGTACGACAATAAAAAATTAAAATGAGATATTTTGTAAGATGATTTTGTGCAATTTTTGGCCATGTTTGCGCAAATAAGAACAAATCGCCACACCATCTTCGCCGCAGTCACGGATCGTCTCTCGCCACCGAGCTGAAAAACTATATTTGACTTATTTGATCAATCCACAGGAGCAAGAAATTTCCTTTGATAAAAGTATTAGGTAATACAGAATCTGCAGTTGCGGTAACAAAGTTTGTGTGGGAGAACGCTATTATTTGACCGGATTGACTTGAATTTTCACATAAGCATTCGTTCACGCCCGCGACTTTGTTTGCGTAGCATAGTTACTTTGGGCTAACGCTAACTTTCACCCGGGTGATGATCGAAAAAAAAAATATGTTTCTCTCCCCTTTTTTTCCCTCTTTCTCTCCCCCTTTCTTCCCTCTTTCTTCCCCTTTTCTTACTTTTTTAGCCTATGTCCGTCTCCAGGGTCCTAACTATCTCTGTACCAAAATTCATCAAAATCGGTTAAGCCATTTAGGCGTGAAGACGCAACAAATAAACAAACAAACTCACTTTCGCTTTTATAATATTAGTAAGGATCACGTTATGACACTAAGGAGCTGGGCACAACTAGTGGTGAATAAAATACTAACATGAAACTCGACGATGATACGATGTTAATAGTTAATACGTTCCATTGCGTGTATAGTTTGCACTCAAAGTGTGAAGTGTTAATCAATGATAATATTGTACGTCATTACAATCTACGAGTAGGAAATAGATTTAAAATAGTAATAATGTAGGTAGCTACAAAATCATAGTTTTGCATGATCAATGTGTGAAAAATCTAGAAAAGGAGGCATTTAAAAAAGGAGCTTCAGAAAAACTTTGAAAAAATAAACAAGGGAGGTAAATGACCCAAAACAGGAATATTCAAGTAAAAACACAAAAATGTTTTCGATTCAATAACGGTCATATCTTCAATTTCAAAACAGTCACACATCAGACATTTTTCTAAATTTTAAGATGGCCTTTTTTTGCGTCTGGGAAATCATCACATAACTTCCTCCACGTGTCAGACTTGTGCTGACTAAAACCTAACCATGTTCCTCCTTTTGCCTTTTATGTTCCAAGGCCGCGGTATCTCTTTCGAACAACCCGCAACCGTCGTAGGCATTAAGATGGGCCTACTCTTAATTTCAATAAGCAGGGTGGGAATCAAACTGGTTTAAAAGTTCAATCTAATGTTTCCCTTACACCTCTAAAACTACTTGCTCCAATATCAACAAGTTTAAACGTAGGTATATTAATTCTACACGGTCTGGCTTCTCAAGCCTCCATCATTAAGATGCTTTGTTAATCTCTGACATTTCTAAGTTATAATTAAGAATTCCCTTTCGGCATTTCTATTGTAAATTATTTAGGGGTGATTGAAATTGGAAGGGTTTAACGTTTAAGTTAAGAAAGCATTGTAATCATAGGATAGACTGGTTGACTTTTGTCCGCGAGAAATGATTATTAAAAATGTTTTCTATTTAAATCGGATTATGTAAAAAAAAACGTGTTTTTTTTTAAACTGAACCCATAGCCCTTTTCTAAAATTCAATTGACTCATTATACACGAGCTTTATGACAATAAATTTCTTGTCAAATCAAAATCGATTCAGCCGTTTCAGAGATAACCCGGAACAAACTAGACGACGCACAAAAAAAATTGCACTAACGTAAAAAAATATATATTTTTATAACATTAAACTGAGAACGGCAACCAAACATCAACAAATATAAAACATGGAGGTACAATTAAAGACCAAATTTGTATATATGCTTTTAATTTCAACTCGATAACTTTATGCGTTCCAAAGAAAAAGGGTCTTAATAGACAGACGGACAACAAAGTGATCTTATAAATGATCCGTGTTTTCCTTTTAAGGTACGGAACCCGTAAAACGGTTATCAAAGCAGTAGTTATGTAAACCTTTTCATCTGCAGGTTTTTTTTTTTTTTCGGGTGGGAAATCGTCAAATGACTTCCCCCGCTCTGGGTGGAGCGGGGGGGCATGTCAGACTTGTACTGACTAAAACCAACCCATGTTCCTTCTATTGCCCTTTACGTTCCGGAGCCGCGGTATCTCTTTCGAACAACCCGCAACCCTGGCAGGCGGAGGCTCTGGCAAGCCCCTCTGCTTCATTTGCAGGTTTACGCATAGAGAGGCTAGAAAGTGATTACTCAACAAGTAGCCAATTGTAGCTACAGAGGTTTTTCCAAAGTTTCTTTGTACAATACTACCGTATATACTCTGAAACTACTATAATATTAAGAGTATTCACTTGTAAAAGTTATTGGGTTTTATTATTCCAGTCACAACTTCGTAGTAGTTAGTTTTTTTCTCATTGTTAGTGTAGCTTATCCGTGTATTTATAAATATTTTAATTTATAATTATACTGTTTATTAGTATAAAAAGTATAGAAATAAAAGTTTAGTATATCCGTATGTTTAAAAATATTTTAATTTATAATTATAGTGTTATATACATCCTTGCAGTAATTTTTAGTATAAAATATAAATATAGTCACATTTACAACTAGTCAAGTTGTAAAACTGAAAATATTTTTGCATCACCAAATGTTCACTTATAATACCACAAGAGCTTCAAAATTATCGGGTATTTCCCGATAGGTTCGTTGCAAACAAATGAAGGAGTCAAGTTTGTCAGGTTAAAAAATCACGAGCGCGAAGCGCGAGTGATTTTTCCTGAAAAACTTGACGAAGCTCGTGTGGTATTCGGGGGATTATTTTTCCGTCCCAAATGTCGGCCAATAGAATTGCACCATGTTTTGTTTTTTATGCATAGCAACGACCGGAGAAAATTTTCAAAAAATTATCAGTATAATACCATGTAGGTTGTACCACGTGACGTCGAATGGTGCAATTCTATTGGTCGATATTTGGGTCGGAAAAATAATCACTAGTAAAAATTACTTTTAATCCGCCTTGTAATATGTAGTTGAAGTTTAAAAAAAAATATATGATTTTTTCTCGACTTTTTAATAGGCGCTTACAGCAATGAACATCTTACAAACACTTTATTACGTAAATTTTCCGAGGGACATTAAAATTCCCAATAAGTAATTAACTCGTTAAAATAACTTTACTTTGGTTAAATATTCGTGCTTAAAAGATTAGACCCGTAATTAAATGTCGACCTAGTTTTGGAATAAGTTTGAAGTTTAAAATTAAGAAGGGTTGGTCAAACTTTTGCGTTATTACGCTTTTTTTATTTTGACATTGACATTTAGAAAAAGAACATACGTCAAACACTGTTCTTCAAAATTGTAAGAATATGTAAAGTAGGTATAAGCTTCATGAAACGATTAAGACAAAACTTTCGACGATTACTTGTGAAGAGGGTCCTATAAAATTCAATATTACAAAACAATCATCGCAATTTCAGTAAAAGTTGACATCGTGCCAAAAGAATATTGCTGTTGTTCTTAATTACAATACAATTATTACAAAATGACTTACCATTCCTCCCACGGTAAAATATCACAAATCACACTGTGTCAGTCATTTTAATAACACTTTTAATTCACATTTTATTTCAAAACTTCATCAAATTAAAACAGTTTTTATATTAATCATTACAAGAAATTTTAATAATATCAATTTTTTTTATCACTTATAACCAACATTAAAGTTACAACTACGTAATTGTTGTTTTATATTCAAACAGAAATAATTATTTTGAAAATAATTGGTATAAAATAAATTCACAAACACATACTTAATACTCGTAACTAAAAATCTTTGAAAAAATCTCCAAGATTCGAAAGTTTTCGTGTAGCTCGTAGCGCGTAGGCGGCGTAGCGGTCGTTCGCTACGAGTGCTACGAATCGACTGAGGTGGATCGGATACCCGTTAGTTCCTCCCGAATGTATTAGGGATCGTCTCTTATAAATAAATAAATCGTATAATCTCTTTGGAGAAAAGTTATAATGTTTTTTCAAAACGTTGCACTGATGGTCGCATTGAATGTAAAGTTGTCATTAACCATCTGCAGTAGGGTTACTGGTTGTTTGAAATAGATACGCGGAACCGGAACACAATGGGCAAAAGTAGGAACCTGGATAGGTTTTAGTCAGTAAATGTCTGACCTCCATATTTCGCCAAAAGTGAAGGGTTTAGTTATGTGATGATTTCTCATCCCAAAAAGCAACTTACCGCTGCCCGTTTCTTCAGGGAATACATACAGAATATTTTATTAACATGTTATTGTTTTCATATATTACTTACGTCATGCAAGAATTCGCAATGAATACAATAGTTAAGTATCCACGTTAACCATATCACAAGATTTTTATTAACGAATGAGATCATAGGTTTTTGAAATTATCTCTTGGGTGTACAAAAATCAATGCTGCTCTTAAATATTTAAACCTTTCTTTCGCGTAAAAACTGAACGTTATTTACCTTCCCAAGTTATTAACAATTCAGATTCAAACTCAGACATTTTAGTAATGAATAAGGTATGCCTGAAAACCATGAAGACTTATTTCGTACTATGCAAATCAAATGAAATCAAATCATTTATTTCAATTAGACCATTACAGGCACTTTTGAATGTCAAGAAACAAAATGAATATACAGTCCCGGTCACAAGGCATAATAACTTGTGAAAGTACTGTAGTTGCCCATTCCAAAGCGTTGATCTCTATGGAGAAGATATATATATATATATAATATATATATAATATAGAATATGTGAGAACGATGTAGAAAGACGTGCACAGTAAGAGCGTCCAAAGTAAATAAAAAACAAAATTTAATTTTAAATCTAAATAAGTTAAAAATGAATCGTGGTAGCTAAAAATGACCAGTCCCAACTGACAGCGCCCGTTCACGAACATGACGTATGGATCAGCCCCATTCAGCTCGACCATTTTGAAGGGAGCTAAATGACCCGACACACCCGCCACCGCACAGTTTTTTTTCATCATCACATATCACATCAAACTATACATTTTGTATAACTTACCACGTTGTACTCATTATTGACCTAGGGCTCTGTATGCATTTTCCGTGCAATGAGAGATACACATAGGTTTCTGTTTAGCTCGATTGGTCGCTGTGCGTACAACAAGCGGACAGTAAACAAAATGGCATGTTTGGTAAATATGACCATAAACAGTATCATTATAATCGGATTACTGGTAGATGTATCTAGATCATTCCAATTAGTCAATTTAATTACGTTAATCACACTGATGGCGAATGTATGTATGTGTTTGTTACTCCTTCACGGTCAAACGCCTAGATTGATTTGGATGGAATTAGGTATGTAGATAGTATATGATTGTCCTTTTATGTGTGATCTTGGACTGCGCAAGCTTTAACCAGATCTCGGCCTTAATATAAAATTCTAATTTAAGGAAATGCTGGCTTACTCGTGATGTGTTCTGGTACTGGTTTGAGAATAGTAGTATAATTTTAATATTAAATTTAAGAACAGATGTTAAAAAAAAATAGTGATAAGTTTATCTTTTTTTTGTATTCTTTTGTAAGAAATATAAGGCTTTTTTATTTTATTTATTTATTTATACTGGTTTGAGAACAGGTGGGGTGCAACATGTACATACATAAAGTAAGACGACTGGCTTATTTTTTTTAACCAACTTCAAATAATTAGGAGGTACGCCAACCGATTGTCATAATTCTGGGTAAACTTCCGAAGTGGTCCCATATCAATTTTATTTATCTTGCTTGGGTAGTTTATGAGTTATTGTCTTTAATAAATGTATTTTTCTTCTTTGTTTATATGGATGATTTGTTAACATACATACATTTGTTTATATGCTGTTTGTGCTCATATTGCATTTTCAATTTTTAGTCCTATACTCACGTATAGTACCAGACTAAAAACTTGTATCTTTATTTATTTTTTAAGTTTTTTTTGTTAATTGTCCTCCAATTCCTCCATGCTGTAATAAATAAATATTTTAGTAACAATGAAAAATGTATACTCGATAAAAAATTGTTTAAGATATTATCACACAATAATTAGAAATTATGAAATCGAAAAAGGTAGGTATTGCACAAAAATAAACACAAACTAAAGTCACCGACTTTCCTGTTTCGTAGATGCGTTTACAAACATTTAAGCTAACATACATAAACAGCTAGTCCACTACCAAAATCCGTGCGGGAATTGCCTTTGCGTCAACCCTATGACGGGTTCGAATCAACGAATTTTAACTCGCAAGTCGCAGTTGTTTCTACTGGGCCAACGCTACTCAGACAACTCAATCAAATGTAAATCTAACCGTTCCCAAGAAAAGGGTCCAGTTCAGTAGATAACATTTCAAATTAAATTTTTCTTCATCATTTCAGGAATCGAATCTATTTCAGAGCGATTCCGAATTCAATTATAGTCTACAAATAAATTTACAATTGAGCCTAGAATTTAAAGAAATTCTTTTTCATCATTACATTGTTAGTAGTAATCGAGTATAAATTAATAGTAGGCATTTCTGATGTTTGAGGTTCTGTACAGACAGGCGTCTGTACAGAACCTCAAACATCGAAAGCACATCAAGCTACTACAATCTGTCAGATTTCTTTGATAGATTTTCGACTTTATTTCTAAAGTATTAGGTTCAAGGTTCATTGGGAAAAATTTACAGTTTCGGGTAGCTTGACCTGCTGGCGTCTGTACCACAAAAGGAAAAAAAACGGAACATTTAAGGAATCACGTCGTTGTACGTCTGTCTGTCTGTCCATTTGTCGAGAACTTTTCTTATATAATCTCGGGAATGCGTATAGGTATCGAGTTAAAATGATGATCGATTGAAGATTTGGCCGTTTATGTTGCTTTTCTTATACATACGCAAAGGAAATCAAAAACACGGTTACTTTCGGGAGGATCTTGCACGTAATAGTTCCGGGGAATACGCCCGGGTGTCTGCCCCCCTTAGGCGGAGCACCGCTGTGTCCTCACAGTGGTAATCGGCGGCGGCGTCCGGCCCTGGTTCGGGGCGAGAGGAAATGGGAAGCAGTCACCTCCTTCTGCGAAGCAGTCATGCTAGCAAAGGAAGTGCTCGAACGGTTGAGGAAGAGATCCAACCCGGTCGCCGTGTGATGATTCCCTGCCACCGTAGACGTGGGTTTGTTGACCGTGAGCAATAGCTCACAGTCTGTCCATCTATTGACGACAGGCCGTGTCGACGGCGCGTTCGTGTTTCACCCGCGCTTCAATGAGATGTCAGCAAAACAAAGGGGCCTGTCAGGGCCATTACCTGCTGCAGTTGCGGGTGGTTCAAAAGAGATACTGCTGCCCTAGATCACAAAGGCCTAGAGAAGGAATATGGGTGGGTTTTAGTCAGTAAAAGTCTGCTCTCTCTCTACCTCTAGCTCTGCCCAGAGTTGGGGAAGTTATTCTATGACTTCAAATCCGAGATAAAAAAGGGACAACATTTTCATTCGTTACAAGTTGCGGAAAGCACGTTAAGCCTTTGGTCCCGGCTGTCATTTGTAGATCTTTGACAGTCGTTACAGGTAGTCAGTGTTCCGAAAGTCTGACAACCAGTCTTACCAAGGGGTATCTCATTACCTAGTATAACTGGGTTGTGGAGGTCAGATAGGCAGTCGCTCCATGTAAAATACTGATATTCAGCTGCATCCGGTTAGACTGGAAGTCGACCCCAACATAGTTGGGAAAAGGCTAGGCAGATGATGACAAGTTGCAGGTGCGACTCACCACTTGTCCGGTTTTTTTCCATCCGAGTGACCATTCGAATCAATTATGGTGAAATACAAAACGAAAAGAATTATTATAACTTATAATGATCATTTTCATGAATTATTGTAAATTATAATAATTCTTTTTACCGTACTAGATAGAAAAAAATCTGTAGATGATCAGAAATCCAGACATTACGGCAACTACTGAGAAAGTTCCTGATGGGAGAAACCAATACACTGCCCCACCTGGGACTCGAATCCAGACCCTCACGCTCAATTAGTCGCGCTTGCAACCACTAGACCAACCAAGCAGTCCTAGTAAAAGTTATCCCTGATTTTTTGCTTTCTTTCTTTTTAAAATTAATTAATATTATCACATAAAACTTATATTGCAAAGTCAAAAATGTGCGTGTATGTATGTGTAATGTAACCTTCACGCTCAAACGGCTCAACAGATTTGGATAAAATTGATGGTATGTAGAATTGTAGATAATTTATAGCCTGGATACTAAGACCGCACGTGAAACCGCGTAGCCCAGCTGCAAAACTAAATATAAATAAAGATTGTTTTCAAAAATATTAACTACGCAACAAAACTTCCATTCTAATAAATATTACGTAGTACTTATGTTAAAAAACCGCAGCGCAAAGCGGGAAAACACAAGTAATTTCTTTAGAAGCATTCATGAAGAAACATTTGCATTTTGATGAAAAATAACATTTCACATGCAGACATCAGCTTAACAACGGCAGTCGTTCGTGCTTGCTCTGACAATTGTAAAAGACGTTAAAAAAGATTAATGTAAAGATCGTTTCAGAAATGAACGTCTTAGGTGAAATTTCGTAAGAGTCGACGAGACTAAAACACACAAACATTTTGACCCAGTTGCTGGATTCTCTACCAAACACGCTATTAGAACATTGGAATCGGGATTGAAATAACTGACCGTATTGTGTAAACGACGTTAGACAATGCACGGCCTTCAAGCCACACCTCCGTGCCCGTCGGAGTGGGGAGCGTCAGGTTTTTTTTCGTTACGGAATTTCTGGATTCGGTCCCCGCGCTCAAGGTCCGCGATAGAAGCTATGCAATAGCTTAAAAATGTTTAAATTATTTATAACAAAAAGACAATCCATGTAAATATTTCAGAATCTATTAAATACATGCCTTTACTTAATATCTCTCTTAGCTACCACGGTTTGTTTTAATTCATCTATTAAACTCTTGCTAATTATTGCTTTTACTCTGGACGCTCTAAATGTGCTCGTTTTTCTACATCGTTCTCACATTATGTATAATCTCAACATGAATGATGTATCCATGATTTTATAAAATATTATGATTTAAAAGAGTGTCCATGGAGTTTCTTGCCCATTCTTCTCCATAGAGATCGACGCTTTGGAATGGGCAACTACAGTACTTTCATAAGTTATTATGTCTTATGACTGGGACTGTAGCAGCATCATTTTTTTGTTCTTGTTTTTATGACATTCAAAAGTGCCTGTAATGGTCTAATTGAAATAAATGCTTTGAGTTTGAGTTTTATACAACAAATACATTATTATTTTTGTTCTTGTAGTAAAGAAAATGAGTTTTTTCCCGGCCTTTATAAAAAGGCATCCTGATAAGAACTTTCGATTGAAATTGTTTTGCAAAACTCTTATCAGTGAATTTTTTGAAATATTGCGTTACAAGAAAGTTATTATTAAAGCGTTATAAGCGACTTTGAATTCCAAACGTTGAAAAATTCTCCCAAAGCAGGTTTATTTAATAATATATATAACCTTTCATGTTTTTAGGGTTCCGAAACTCAAAAGTAATAAACAGAACCCTTATAGGATCACTTTGCTGTCCGTCTGTCTGTCTGTCAAGACCTATCCTCACTAATATTATAAAAGCGAAAGTGAGTTTGTTTGATTGTTTGTTTGTAACGTCTTCACGCTTAAATGGCTTAACGATTTTGATGAATTATAGTACAGAGATAGTTGGGACCCTGGCGAGGGACTTACGCTTTTTTTAAAAAAAAAGGCTGGGATGTGATTTAGAAAGAGGGAAGAAAAAAGAAAACTTAGCATTGCTATTACAATAAATAAGGCGCAAGAGCTAAAACTATCAAAGAGATGTCAGCAAAGCAGAGGGGCTTGCCAGAGCCTCCGCCTGCCGGGGTTGCGGGTTGTTCGAAAGAGATACCGCGGCCCCGAAACGTAAAGTGCAATAGAAGGAATATGGGTGGGTTTTAGTCAGTAAAAGTCTGACACTCCCCCCCGCTCCGCCCAGAGCGGGGGAAGTTATTTGATGCCTTCCCATCCCAAAAAAAGGGCTAAAACTACAGATGGCAGGTACCTGTAAATCAGGAAAGGGGAACTGGGTTACCCCAAACGCGAGGGAAGTTATCTCGATAAAGCGTGAAGGTATGGAGTTGGAATTAGACCCATATAGGCAGTCAAGTTTCCATAAACTATCATCATCAACATTATTTATCTCATTAAATTAACTATTATTATTTACAAACTATAAATAGATATAAACTTATAGTAAAAATATGTACAAGTATATAGTACCTCTATGGTTTTAATTAGAGCAGTGAAAAACACAGCTCTCTGAATTTACTCAGTCAAAAGATATGGCCGTTTATGTGGTAAGTTTGTACGGAACCCGCGGTGCGCGAGTCCGACTCGCACTGTGGCTGGTTTTTTCCAACTGTATTTAGATTGCTTTGCATGTGTTATATTACAAAAAGTAGCTTATTGTCATTTGTTTATCACCCATTTGTGTTCCACTGCATAGCTAAAACCTCCTTCCACTTGTCCCTATCTAGCTGTCTAGCCAAACATTGATAAAAGAGTCGAGTTGGTACCACCGTCATCTCCTTTTAGGGCTGGCTTCTGTTTAGGACCCACTGGACTCATTGTATCTTAGATGAATCATCACTACATAGTATAAAACAAAGTCGCTTTCTCTGTCCCTATGTCCCTTTGTATGCTTAAATCTTTAAAACTACGCAACGGATTTTGATGCGGTTTTTAGTAATAGATAGAGTGATTCTTAACGAAGGTTTTAGTATATAATTTGTTAAGTTTTTGTATTTATTTCTGTGTACATTAACTATATTTGTTGAAGATGTCGGCAAAAAGTATGAGTCGCTCATCGCTGAGTGCGCGACCCGAACATGGGCAGACGCGTGAGCACAGAGTACGTTGAGTTGACACGTTCCTTACAAACTAAATTCAAATCCTTTATTTGTGAACATATAGGTACAATAAGATCTAATTACATAAAATGTAATAAAACATAGGTTTCATGAAGTTTCATAATACATACCTATTAGTTAGATTCGTACCATTACCTATGGACGGACGGACAGCGAAGACTTAGTAATAGAGTTTTTACCCATTGGGGACGTAACCTTAAAAATGAGACGTACCTAATTTTATTTATACTTCGATTTTGTTATTTTTGCTATAGGCTGCTTTTTATCAACACACCACGCGGGCGAAGCCGCGGGCGGAAGCTAGTTACTAATATTATAAAAGCGAAAGTGAGTTTGTTTGTTTGTTTGTTACCTCTTCACGCTTTAATGGCTAGACCGATTTTGATGAATTTTGGTACAGAGATAGTTGGAAACTAGGAGACGGACATAGGCTAATTTAAAAAAAATTGGGATATGAGGGAGAACGAGGGAAGAAAAGGGAAAACTTAGCGTTGATAGTACAAATCAATAAGGCGCAAGGGGAAAATCTGCAGGTAGCAGGTACTGTGTTATACCGAATTTAACGCGAGCGAAGCCGCGGGCAAAAGCTAGTTCAAATATAATTTACTAGCTGGCGCCCGCGGCTTCGCCCGCGTGATGATCGAAAAAAAGTATCTTATGTGTTATTCCAGACTATAATCTATCTCTGTGTTAAATTCCATCAAGATCCGTTCAGCCGTTTTGACGTGAAAGAGTAACAAACATCCATACATCCTCACAAACATTCGCATTTATAATATTAGTAAGATGTTGTTTTCTAAAACTAGTTATAAGCATGCTCACGACATGTAGCTCGGCTTTAAACAGACAGCTTCGTTTATTTAGGGGGTGTTCTTAAACCCTTCGTTGAACGTATTCAGCCGTGGTTTAAAAGAGATACCGTGGAACACAAAAGGAAACAGAAGGACCTGGTTGTAGTCAGTACAAGTCTGACACTTCCTTCCACTCTAACAGGCAGTGGCAGGAGTCATGTGAAGATGTCCCATCCCAAATAATTAAATCAATAAACCTTATCTGGGTGAATAAAATCATCAGTATACATACTAATATTATAAATGTGATAGTAACTATGAGTAGAGTAGTATTGTTTGTTTATTTATTTGTTTCTAGCTTTTTACGGCTGGTCAGATCGTAATGGAATTTGGCAAAAAGATAGATTTTAACTTAGAGAAGGACATAGGCTATATATCAGGATAATGCCTATGGTCTTTTTTGCGGATGGCAAATCTTCAAAAAATTTTCCAGCTCTGGGCGGAGCGGGGGGAAGTGTCAGACTTTTACTGCCTAAAACCCACCCATGTTACTTCTTTTGCCCTTTATGTTCCGTGGCCGTGGTAACTCTTTCGAATAACCCGCAACCCCAGATATGTCTATGTCCTTCAGCAGCGGCAGTATTGCATTATGTCCATCCTAAACTGTTTGACAACTGACAACTATAATGACATTTATGAGAATAGAATAGCTGTATTGCAAAGGTCAATCTAGCAAATCAACGTCGCGGGCAACAACTAGTTTGGCACGGTTAGCGCAATGGCTGAGCGATCGACTGCTGCGCTGCGTGTCGCGGGTTCGATTCCCGCACGGAACAAATATTTGTATGACCTGCAGATAGTTGTTTCGGGCCTGGGTGTTTGTGTTTGTGAGTTTAAATGTTTATAAACGCACCCACGATACAGGAGAAATTCCTAGTGTGGGGCAACGTTTTTTTTTTAAAAGAAAAGAAAGATTTAAATAAAGATCCTTTATTCGGATTTTGTATCCAAAATTACCTACAGGGGGAATTTCGTTACTATTTTGGCCGCCGCTAAGGACGTTTTATAAGGGATGATTTAGGTGCAAATTGTTCGCTGAGTATAGCCACTGACGAACCATAGTGATTACGAT
Source organism: Ochropleura plecta (assembly GCA_905475445.1). Taxonomy (NCBI): domain Eukaryota; kingdom Metazoa; phylum Arthropoda; class Insecta; order Lepidoptera; family Noctuidae; genus Ochropleura; species Ochropleura plecta. The sequence goes on along the minus strand of FR997728.1, from coordinate 19,573,098 downwards.
GCAAATGAGAGACGGCGGTACTCCTCAGTTAGCTTTTTGGAGGCTGTGGTTTTTATCGTTAAACCTTTTAACAGACTGCCGTGAAAAGGTACCTGTAATTTTGTTTGACCCACAGATAATTGACTCACAATTTTTGTGTGTAATTTTATGCTTTATGGAAACCAAAGGGTTCCCTCTATCTGGCAGAATCTTGATGCTCCGAAATTGATTTGGCATAACACACTAAGCATAATGTTCTTTTAACGACAATTTTAAAGGCAAAAAAAATATTTGATATAATTATCGTTTGGCATATTGTTTGAAACTACGAATTTAATCCGTTGTTATGCAAAGTAAAATTATGACATAAAAAGGTTTGCTATAAAGGGTGGACCCAAAACCAAATATTACAATTTGTTTGCTACTTAATACGTATAACCAAAAGGAATATATTACCTATAAGGATAAATAGTATCTTAAGTTCTTTTCATTATAGCGAAACAAAAAGGCAAAAGAGGAAACAAGTGGGTTTTTGTCAGCAAAAGTCTGACACTCCCTCCCTTTCTACCCAGAGCTGGAGAAATTATTTGAAGATTTGTCATCCGAAAACAAGTTCGAATCTTTGTCTATCCATATGCCACATTTCAATATTTTGAAAAAACTTGTGTAGCTTCACAAGTTTTGGATTCGAAATTTCTAGATCTATAAAGCTCAACGACAAAATACTCCTCAGGTAAAAAATGTTAAAGAGATTTCCTTTTTCGCAAGAAAAAGAATTCTAGGTATAGATTTTTGTCCGAACATTCGACGTCTAAGTTCTTTCTGACCGTAATTTCTTGTAAAAATAAACAACACTCTCTTGAATATTGATCATAATAATTCACTCCGTTCCAGCATGGCAGCATTAAAATTCAACAAACCCCTGAAAGCTTTGCGTGGATAATTGGATATGTAAGAGGAATGTCAAAAGTTATGATACCAGCATGCGCATGAAAAATATACCGGAATGAAACATATACTGAGATCACGTAGGAGTTAGTAGGGAAAATTACAAGTGAAATATTACACTTTGATTCCAGCAAAAAAAAATTGTCATTGCAGCCGAAGCGGATTTAACGCACCAGCCGACCGGCGAGGGTGTTATAGAGCCGAGAACAGCAGTGAAAAATGATTGAAACGACGTTTTTCAATTTATAGAACACAAAGTACTTTTGTCATTAATAAATATGAAACTCTATGTTTATTGATATCCGTGAAAATGAAAGCCCTTGTTTCGGTAAATGTGTAAAAAACCCGCGTGTGAAATACACTGATTTTGAAATTGCATGTTGAACCTAATCGTAGTGCAATAAGAGTTAATTTTCAAGGAAGTGTATTGATTATAGTATTCGTACGGTATCTTATGTATTTTTAGGGTTCCCGTACCTCAAAAAGAATAAAACTGAACCCTTATAGAATCATTTTGCTGTCCGTCTGCCTGTCTATTAATATCCCAGAAACGCGTGGAGGTATTGAGTGAGCGAAATTAAAACCATTTACTCAAGTTCGTGGTCCCTTGGTGTGTGTAATGTGAACAAACAACCCTTTAAGTCTACACAGTCAAACGATATGTCCTTTTATGTCGCGCACAAACACAGTATGATAACTCCCATTCGTACTTGGCCGGTTATGTACACATCGACTATTACTACTGCAAAATTTCAATAGATTTTCTCCTTACTGGGGAAAGTAAGAAAGTAAGTATTTTATTTGCTTAATAAAAACACGTTGTACACACGACGGCACATCAACCTACACAAAACCATCCTAACCTGATCTCTCTACTACGGTGTGCGATCCGTAGTAGAGAGATCTGTAGGCCTACCATGACGTCTTAAAGCAGAACTTATTCCACTGAGGGAAAGAGATGGTGCTAGACACCCTGTATAGCTCTGTATCTTTCCCTCAGTGGAATAAGTTCTGCTTTAAGATGTCATGGTAGGGTAGAAGGTTATAATAGTTTAGAATAGGTTGACCTGCCGTCGTGTGTACATGATACATTGCATGCAAGATAATTACAAAACAGAAAAGTTTTAACATGGTGATGGCACGGTTGGCGCAGTAGCTGAGCGATTGACTGCTGCGCTGCGTGTCGCGGGTTCTATTCTCGCACGGAACAAATATTTGTATGGCCTGCAAATACTTTCGGGTATACTCTCTTTCGGTTATATGGCAACGCTTAATCTCTCTTAATAAGGTGAAGATAAAAGACAGCCTATGGGATGGGTCACGGGAAGTGTCAATTAAGCGTTTTAAAAGTAAGTGAGCAAAATAACGACAACAATTGACGACACGGTTGGCGCAGTAGCTGAGTGATCAACTGCCGCGCTGCGTGTCGCGGCTTCGATTCCCGCACGGAACTAATATTTGTATGGCCTACAGATACTTGTTCCGGGTCTGGCTGTTTGTGTATGTGAGTTCAAATGTTTGTAAACGCACCCACGATACAGGAGAAATTCCTACTGGGGGGCAAAGCTTTTTTTTTTAAATGTTAACCCGTATTTCGTCACGTACAATTTGTTAGGAAGCGATGGCGCATAATATTTTATTATATATAATTTATGTAGGTACACATTACAATATCATTAATCGAAAGAATAGGGATCCGTCAGACTGAATAAAACCACACAGGTATTTCCTCAGGGTATTTCTATTCTGTTTCCGCAGCTGCCTTCTGCGACAGTTTTGTTTCGCAGAATGACATGACTGTAGCCAGGACTCAGCGATGCGGACCATCGAGAGAGGAAACGATCTGCAGCGACAACATCAATTTCTTGAGGTAAGGTAATTGATGAAGCAGAGGTGCCTGCCAGGGCTACCGCCTGCCAAAGTTGCGGGTTTTTCAAAAGAGATACCGCGGCCCCGGAACATAAAAAGCCATAGAAGAAACATGGGTGGGTTTTAATCAGTACAAGTCTGAGACTTCCCCCCGCTCCGCCCAGAGCGGGAGAAGTTATTTGAGGATTTCCTATCCGCATAAAAATAGGTTCATTGATGAAGATAATTCCTGTAAGTAGGTATTAGGTACCAAAGAGTTCTGCTATAGGTACGTATTGTTTTCGTTTACTAAAAAAAAACACAAAATTGACATAATCTGATAAAGTTAATTAAATCTGACCAGCTGTGTAATAGGTACCCTGAAATTAATAAAAGAGGCCTATTTTTTGTACGTTACCACTTTTTTGGTATTATTTTTTCATCGTCGTCACATGCTTCGATATAATTCAATCTGATATTTCATGCTGGCAACACATTGCTCTAAACGGCGTTATTTGATTTATGGCAACATTAAGCTAGCTGTCAAAGTAATAATATCTAAATCGACACATCAAATGCTCGTTGACATTTTTTGGGATCCGTACGATTATAAAAACTGTTTATAAATGCTCGACTATAATCACTTTAGTATCACGCCTTTAATTCAGAATGGATTATGCAGAGGTGTATCTAATTAAATTAATTACCTACTATACATATAAAAACTATAAATAGACACAAACTAATTAAATGAACTTATTCTATTATTCTGTGGAAACCTGAGTTCAGTCAATAGGCTAGTTTCCGAAAAAATAGTCCGTCTTTTAGATTATTCAAAAATAAGGGACACGTATTTTTTATTTATAAATTAGAATAAAAATTATAAAGATATACCTAGCCCATTAAAGTTACGGGTGACGTCATGCGTTGCTGCATTTTTTCGGAAGGAGTGACGTCACACGTACCTAATCTAAAATACGGGCTAAATATAATGTAATTACTTTGACCCTGGAAACTACCCTTTTGGCTGTCAAACCTCTCCATTTTGCAAGAATAGACTTTCAGTCAGATATCAAATACCTTAAAATAACTAACTAATAGAAAAACTGAAATATTCGGCCTCAATGCTGTCAGCTGGTAATGTCCCAAGAGACTGTCGGCGTGTTATATGGCGACGCTTAATCTCTCTTAATCTGCTGAAGATAAAAATCAGCCTAATAAAATGTCATTATGGAAGTGATGTATGTGTGAATTAAATGTATGTATGTGTGAAATGTATGAATTAAAAAAAAGTAAGTGAGCACAAGGACCCCACAGTGGCTCATAATGTTATGTTCACCTAAGTAGGTGAACATAACATTAACATTTCTGAAACCTCTGAAGGATACCTGGGTAAGTACCCAGGTATCCTTCAGAGGTTTCAGAAATGTTATTAATCCATATTGTTAACATTATGTAGGCACGGGAGTGTAGCCTCCCGAATGGTTTGAATTTAATTCGGGGTTCTCTGCCATTCTCTGCCTACATAAGTTATACAATTAACCAGGAGTTTGTAATACTGATGTACTGGATACGGTAGATTGGCAGAAACACAAGGAAGAGAAATAAAATTGAAGGTAGATAGATAGAATATTCTTTATTATGTACACCATTCAAATAACAAGAATAACATTAAACAACTTATAAATAGGGTGTCACAATGGGCAGTCTTATCAAGACAACCTTTTGTAGGTGAGTTTTTTAACGATTAATCCGCCAACTGTGAACTGATTTTCACATATAATACCACAAGAGCTTCAAAATTATTGGGTATTTTCCGATAGGTTCGTTGCAAACAAATGAAGGAGTCAAGTTTTTCTTTTCAGGTTAAAAAATCACGAGCGCGAAGCGCGAGTGATTTTTCCTGAAAAACTTGACGATTTTATTTGTTTGCAGGGAACCTATCGGGAAATGCCAGATAATTTTGAAGCTCGTGTGGTATTCGGGGGATTATTTTTCCGTCCCAAATGTCGGCCAATAGAATTGCACCATGTTTTGTTTTTTATGCATAATAAAAAATTTAATTAATATAAATTTAAATAATATAATAAAAAAAATTATTAATATTGCCTGGGTAGTTTTTGATTTATCGTCTTCGCTTGCGTTAAATTCGGGGTGACACAGTTGCCCTTGCGCCTTATTGATTTGTAATAGCAACGCTAAGTTTTCTCTTCACTTCCCTCCTTCACCCTCACAATCCACTTTAAAAAAAAATAACCTATGTCCGTCTCCTGGTTCCCAACTATCTCTGTACCAAAAATCATCAAAATCGGTGTAGCCATTAAATCGTGAAGAGGTAACAAACAAACTAACTAACTCACTTTCGCTTTTATAATATTAGTAAGGATAATACAATCATATTATTTCCTCTATGTATAAATGGATAATCTGCTAATATCTTATAGTAACAATGGTTGACTTTTTTTCCCACTAACTTCCGGAAAAAAAGTTATTTTCCATTTTTTGGATATTTTTTTAAGTCGGTTATTTTCTTGCAGAAAAGTTTTAAAAATTATAAATCGTAATATTTTTATTTTGACGGGCCTGTTGGTCTAGTGGTTAGTGGCCCTAACTGCTGAGCCGGAGGTCGTGGGTTCGATTCCCACCCAGGACAAACTTTGTGTGATGAGCATGATTGTTTGTTCTGTGTCTGGGTGTGATTTATCTATAATATGTATGTATTTATAAATTATATAATTATGTATATCAGTTGTCTGGTTACCATAACACAAGCTCTGCTTAGATATTTCCCAAGATATTTATTTATTTATTACGGTACATTGGTTTCAAAAATGCTTTTAAACGTCACGTCATGTTATATGTATATTAAAATTAAATGACGCCGGTGATATCGGTGTAGCCATTAAAGCGTGAAGAGGTAACAAACTCACTTTCGCACTACAACCGAAACAAACTCAGAGGTAAGTCTCTTTTAAAGACCAGATTTCGTCACATGAAGACCATGCAGAGTAGTGTCTGAGATGGTTTTTTGAACAGAATCACAGAGATTTGAGTAAAACAGAACCCACTCTTATCTTTTAATTGAACTATACCACATCCAAAGAATGTAACTTCTCGGGTTTATTTAAATGAAATCAATTATAATATACAGGTAAGCCGCTCACTATGGTACAGAGGACGAGAATAATAAGATTTGCGTGCATATGTTATAGATAACATGCTTTTAGACACGCCAGTACCTACTTCAATTGATTAGTAACCAAACTAACCATTGTATATCTTACGTCCGTTCACGGATGGATTTACTTACCTGCCGGACATATTTATAAATGTTTTAGGAAATTGACGACAAGGTTGGCGCAGTGGCTGAGCGATCGACTGCTGCGCTGCGTGTCGCGGGTTCGATCCCCGCACGGAACAAATATTTGTATGGTCAACAGATAGTTGTTCCGTCTGGCTATTTGTGTATGTTAGATTGAATGTTTGTAAACGCACCCATGATACAGAAGAAATTCCTAATGTGGGGCAACTTTTTTTTTTAAAAACAGGCTAAGTGCGAGTCGGACTCGTGCACCAAGGGTTCCGTACAAACCTGTGGCATAAACAGCCATACACCATACACAACCATATCTTCGAAATTCGGGGTAAGACAGTTCCCCTTTCCTGATTTGCAGGTACCTGTTCCCTGTAGTTTTTACCCTTGCGCCTTATTGATTGTAATAGCAAAGCTAAGTTTCTTCCCTCTTTCTCCCTCATTTTCCACATAAAAAAATAGCGTATGTCCGTCTCCAGGGTCCCAACTATCTCTGTACAAAAATTCACTAAAATCGGGTTGGGCATTATGGCTTGAAGACGTAGCAAACAAACTCACTTTCGCTTTTATAATATTAGTAAGGATTTCAACTCAATACCTCAGACGTACACACACACGCCAGCACATCAACCTACACAAAACCATTTTAACCTGGGGCCTTAGTCTGCTATTACAATAGTGTCAGAATGGTCGATCACTGATCGCATAATGGTTGATTTTGACATCTACTACATACTAAACTTGTCAAAATCAACCATTATGCGATCAGTGATCGACCATTCTGACACCATTGTAATAGCAGACTAAGGCCCCTGATCTCTCTACTTCGGTGTGCGATCCTTAGTAGAGAGATCAGGGTAGCAGGTTATAATAGTTTAGAATAGGTTGACCTGCCGTCGTGTGTATAACAGAGTGTTCCTATTTATGGTTTAGTTTTTTTCCTTTTTGGGTACGGAACCTTAAAACAAGAGGCTTGACCGAAACGCTCATAATTTAATGCCGTAAGTTTTTTGACATACTTATATGACAAATAATTTTAGTAATCTTGAACTGGCTAGATTACATATGGACTATTTCAAAGCTATCACGAAATAGACTTTATTCAACCAATGATAACTTAAGGTTAAAAAGTTATAATATATGTTTTGACGATTATGTGGCAGTTTGAGTATTATAAGCGACCTACACAAATGTTTTTTTTTATATTGTTCGTCGTGTCGTTGAGCTCCTTGAGTTATGAGCCGAGCTATACGATAACTGACAAATGTTTACACTGACAGGAATCTCAATCTGTGTGGTGCTTTCTTAAAAAGACCATTGCAGATACTAAACTGCGTAGTCCTCATGTAAGTTGACCAAAATTTTTATCTGGACCTTAATGACGACTGACTATGACCTCTGAGTTTGTGTTGAATGTTTCTTCTCAGAGTAGTCATTTTGTTTCGGGTACGAAACACCGGCCTCATCTAGTTTTTTAAAACAGAAAAAGTCTGTTTTAACCCTTTTACTTTTTTTAAAACCCTACTTGCAAAATAAACATCATTTATAAGCGCGGTTGCAAGCGGCACGATAAAATGTGGCTAATGGCCAACGCAACTGTTAATCTAATGGCGCTAGGACAGCTTGTTCCAAGCATCTTTATTGGTTGAAAATCTGTCAAATGTCGATTCTATAGTTTTAAACTATACTAAAACTACTCTAAAATCAAACTTCGTTTTTTATTCTAAAATTGATTAAAGTGACTCAAATTGTGAAAACATTTGTGAATGTTGTGTTGGTCACCCATGCACACTTTAAACTTATATTATAACTAGCTGTGCCCAGCGGTTTCACCCGCTGAGGTTTAGGGGTATGAAAAATAGATGTTGGCCGATTCTCAGACCTACCCGATATGTACACAAAATTTCGTTTAAATCGGTCCAGCCGTTTCGGAGGAGTATGGGAACGAAAACTGTGACACGAGAATTTTATATATTAGACTAGCTGTGCCCAGCGGTTTCAGCCGCTGTTCCAGTCCCCTTTATCACTTATGGTTTTGAAAGATAGATAGTTGCCGATTCTCAGACTTACTGATTATGCATAAAAAAAAATTATAAAAATCGGTCGAGCCATTTCGAAGCAGAATGGGAAAGAATATTGTGACACGAGAATTTTATATATTAGATTGTATTTAACTCTAAGTTAAGATTTGGAACGAGCAAAACTCTAGAAGAAAATATATTATGTTTTACGGCGCTTTAAATGTTTTCCTTACTTTTAGTTTTAAACAAATATTTAAGGAAGTTATAATCTAAACCGTGACAGAAGGTAACAAAAACTCTCAATTTCTATTCTCAAAGGAAAAACACGAAATTGATTCAGTCTCGACACTTTCAATTTAATTATAAAGCTTTCGTGTCGTCAAAGTAAATGAATTTTGATTAATTTTAACGAACTAATTTTAATGTTTTTTGTCTCTTTCTATTAGCCTGGGATTGACAGGTGAAGTTGTTTAATAAAGAAATTATCTTGTAAGTTGTCGCTTGTTCGGATTTTTTATTAATTTAGCAATTTATAATGTTTTTTTTTATTTAATAATCCAATCCCCTGCTTAGCACTTACAACTTCAGCTATTAATATTCTTGGCCACATAGACTTGGCAGAAAATAACTATATGTTTTTGGAGCAGAGGTGAAAATTCTAAAAAGTATCCTTAATAAAAATAATTAAAAAAAGCGGGCAAGTGCGAGTCGGAGTCGAACACCGAGGGTTTCGTACAAACTTGCAACATAATTGGCCATGTCTTTTGACTGCGTAGACTTATGGTTTTTCCACAACTCCAAGGAATTACTGATTTGAGTAATAGTTTAAATTTCAACTCAAGCCTTAACGCGTAGCTCACCGCCCGTCCGTCTATTGACGACAGGCCGTGTCGACGGCGCGTTAGTGTTTCACGCGCGCCTCAAAGAGATGTCAGCAAAGCAGAGGAGCTTGCCAGGGTCTCCAACTGCCGGGGTTGCTCGTTGTTCGAAAGAGATACCGCGGCCCCGGAACGCAAAGGGCAATAGAAGGAACATGGGTGGGTTTTAGTCAGTAAAACTCTGACACTCCCCCCCCCGCGCTGCCCAGAGCGGGGAAGTTATTTGATGATTTCGCACCCCAAAAAAAAGTTTTAACGCGTTCCCGAGATAAGGAATCTTGGCAGATAGACGGACTACAAAGTGATCGTATAAGGATGCCGTTTTTTTCTTTTTGACGTACAGAACCCCAAAAAATTGTGACAATTCCTCGTCAAACACACCGTTGAGAGAAGTAAAATAAATAAGGGGGAGGCCTTTGCTTGAGGGCAAATGGGGCTAATAAAAAAAATATACAAATAAATCTTTACTTACTAAACTAAATATTACAATACCACATCATAATTTTATAACACAAAAACCAAGAAAAATCATAATAACCAGTACCAACTGGGTTATGATCAGAGGTCAGATAGGCAGTCGCTCCATGTTGGTATTCAGCTGCATCCGGTAAAACTGGAAGCCGACCCCCACATAGTCGATAAGGCTAAGCAGATGATGAAATAAGCGCATCACATCTACTTTAGCTTCAAATACTTGTGTACTCCCTTAGAATAATCTCTCAAGTAATCAGCCCATTCGATCTGGGTGGGATCACAGGGGAATGTCTTCTTATCCTCAGGGGAAAGGGAGGCGTAAAGCTCCCTCATTCGCTCCGCCTGCATCATCCAGGTTCTAGATGTGAAATAGTCATAGCCTTTTATCTTGATGTTGGTATCGGAGACGAGTTTCGCGTACCTGGTGATGATAAAGAATGCTTATTTTAGTGTTAATTATTTGAGATATCGAATAGAATTGGTTTTTGTTAAATAAACAAGGTTACAACACCACAGACTACCTACAGTACTGTCTCTCCTCCTTTAAATCCATTCAAAGGTTGTGTTGAAAAGATCGCTTTTAGCGATAAAACCGCCCATGGCGTCACCCTATTTATGAATTGTATACTATTATTCTTCTCATTTATATGGTGTTCATAATAAAGAATATTCTATCTATCTATCTATTAAAACTTTGATGATTTGAAACAGAGGCGGGGCTAAAAGTGCCAGTTTATAGGGTAGCCTAATGGCATAAACGGGTCCCCTATATATTTGCTTTTTCCGTCTGTCTGTCTGTCTGTATGTCACAGCCATTTCTTGTCGTTGCTGATGGCACCATGCTTCTGAAATTCGGAGAGTTGGTGTCTTCTATGAACCGCTACAAAACTACTCCGAAAACTAACTACCTACTACTAACTACAAAAGTGATGTAACACTTCGAAAAAAACAAGGAAGGCTCTACATATAAATTGTATTTGGGGGTTGAAAAAAAAAGTATAAAACTTAATAAAAAAAAATATTTTAAAAAAATATATGAAAGTTCCTAAAATATTTTTTTTCATGAGACACTGTCTGATAAGTTATTTGTTTTTCTTCTTTCTTTATCTCCGTTTCCAGCAATCATTTTGGGCAGAATGACCTACTTTGAAGAACATGGTTGAAGGCTTAGTGGAAGGTTTGTTTACAACCTATAAAAAAAATATATTTAATTAATAGAAACGTGATAAAATACATAAATAAATAACTCACTTCGGTTCTCCGCCCGTAATTTTCAGATACAAGTCAACGATATGCGCAGGAGTGGTTTGAAAAAAGAATACTCCAATTTTCTTTATTACTTTTGATTTGACGAATATCAAACTTGGCCATGGCATATCATCTGAAAATATAAAATAAACCTTCTAAAACAGTGACGCCTTTTTATTTGTAGTTTTTTTTTTTTGCATTGTATTGACCATGATCGAATGGAAAGAGAATCTAATATTCTCCGTGTTGGCCACAGTAGAACAGCTCTTTTCCGCAAAAGTATATTTCAAATGGCTCAGTATTTATTGTACAATAAAATTCCTCGAGAAATAAAGGAACTCAATTTAGTTTCATTTAAAAAGGGACTTAAACAATTTTTTATTATTAAATCTTATTACTCTACGACTGAATTTATGGAGGGTTGTTAAATTTATTATTAATAACACATTTTTATTTTGACTTCATTTACTATTTTATTTTTTGTTTGACATTTTAATTATTATTTGATATACTTTTCGACATTTAAAAAATCTTATGTAATGTATGTTTAATATTTGTATGCTTGAATGCAGAATGCAGCGCACTAACATAATTATTTTTAACACCTATTGTGAACGATAAACCTGCATTATGGCAAATAAAATGATTTGATTTAATGGAGTGGCGTGAGACTGAAAAGGGCTTCTAGAAGTGGACTACTGTAAGCTAACTATTATGATGATTATTATGATTATGATGAAATAACAAAATGATCACTTACTTTTACCCCGTGCTATCATATCTTGGCTGAAGTACTTATGAATATTCGACCAAACGACAGGATTCAGTGAGCTACTGGTGGTATTAAATACTTGTACTTCACTTTTTCTAGAATAATAAATTATTAGTTTTAATATCGTTGCAGACGGCAAACATCTTTTGGCTATCAGTGGGACAGAAAAGGCAAATAAAAAGACTGGACTCGATGCTTTGGATATGAGAGACCGTATACTGCTGACCGCAAATTGGAAACACCGCCCACGATCTTCGGTGATCAGACTTTACATCTCGTGAAAGTGTGGTAGTCAAGGCGTTTTAGACGCGAAGACCCTCCACAACCGATATGTGTGCAGTCTCAGATAATATTTTTTTGAAATCCGGGGTGTGTATGCACCGAAATGTGGTCTCAGTTGACAAGGGTCTCACCCCGCTCTCCATGGCTAAAGACTAGTGGCGCACACCTGTAGTACTTACTAATGACGACCATAAATAAGGAAGTATGGCAAGGCCAGGAGCTCTACGGCCGTTTTACATGGCTCCTCATAGGCCGATGTAAATTTTCTAGAGTCTAAATCCAGTCTGCGATTTGGCAGCCTTTCAACTTCGACTTCAGTTTTTTCAATATTTTAGTTTAAATGTATGTCTATCGGACCTCAGCCACACTGCCCATTTAACCTCCATTTGCTCACGCGTTAGTTTTTGAAAGCGATAAAACACTCTTTAATGCTTTTTTTTTTTTTCTGCCTAGTACAATTTCTGGCCATGTTTGCTCCGCTTAGAGGATTACATCGTCACACCACTTCGTCGCGATCGACTTAGGTAGTGATCTCATACATCAGGCCTCCCATACATCAATCTACAAAATATATTTTTTCTTACTTAGCTCTGGCACCAGCAATAACACTGAAGTTTGAAACGTAATCGACAGGAATAAAGTCGACAACGTTGCCGCTGCTACCAAGAGTGAAGCGGTGCCAGCCTTTGGCTGCGACGAATAAAAAGCGGGTGAGACCATACCAATTATCCAACCAGCCTATTACAGGTTCGTCTTTCGTTGATGAAACTGAAAGAAATGGATTCTTTATGTATTTAAACTCAGATGTAGTATAACGTGTTCAGCATGTATCACGTCTGTCACTGAGGACTGACGGCGTTGCGAGATATCCTGGATGCCCATCATGAAGGCTGGTTTAAGGTGGGGCGGGAAAAGAATATTTGAAATCACATTGAACCAGTCTTTGATCGGTTAACGAAAAACATGAAGCTCAATTTGTGAAGAAACGTCATAGCAGTACCTACTATTGTAGAACAGGTATTCATGAATTTGAAATTTCGGATCTGGACACAAATACGGATATAGAAATGTTATTATACCGGTTTCGAACACGGTTACCGATTTGAAACTATTTCGGACTAGCTTTTGCCCGCGGCTTCGCTCGCGTGAAATTCGGGGTAACACAGTTCTCCTTTTCTGATTTGCAGATACCTGCTACCTGCAGTTTTTGCCCTTGCGCCTTATTTATTGTAATAGCAAAGCTAAGTGTTCCCTTTTCTTCCCTCTTCCTCCCTCATTTCTCACTATTTTTGGCAAAAAAAGTTTGCCTGCGTCCGTCTCCTGGGTCCCAACTATCTCTGTACCAAAATTCATCAAAATCGGTTCAGCCATTAAAGCGTGAAGACGTAACAAACAAACACACTTTCGCTTTTACAATATTAGTAAGGATTATCTGGTAGATATGGATATTAGAACTTTAAAATTATGTAAAATACAAATCATAAACAATGCAAATAGCAACAGACACGCGTTGTTTCTGTGACCAGCTGTCAGATTTTCGAGTCACTGACTACCTGTCACTACTGTCAAAGATCATATAAATGATACCCTGCTTTAACGTGGCTTAACCTGCTTTCAGAAGCACGGAAAAGTCTCGCTATGTAATGTGTGGATACCCATCGTCGGGCCAACCTAGGGCAGCGCGGTTAAACCACTAGATCGACTCGAGTGACAGTTATTACCTACCACAAGTTCTTTCCCGGGGAATACCTTACTAAAATTATTACCAGCTGAAGGCCTAATGATGACTGTGGGCACGTCTCCATGATTCTTCGCGATATAAGACTCTGTTAATGCCTTGGTGAACGTGTATGTGTTAGGTTTTTCATGGTCCTCTGTAACAAACATTTTTCGTGATAAATGTGTTAATGGTAGCAATTTGTTGACAGTTTTTTAATCGAATAAAAATATTAGAATTATATTGCAAATATTGGAATTGTGTTGCAAACATGTACATTATTAATAAAACATGAAAAAAAAATAATGAATAGTTTGAATTAAATTAAAAATATCAATAATCAACAAATGTTTTCACTCGTTAGGAATTCAGCTACACTGAAGTAAGTTTTACTAATCAAAAAACGACTTGGTAATTTATTGTAAATAATAGGGGCCATGCAATAAACACTTTTGCGCATGAAGGTAGTGTAAGTTACTTGACATAGCCTGCTATTAGCACGCCTATTCCTTCCGAGTACATCAGCTTGGCATTTAAAACGACTTGGATTTTGCAAACAAACAAACAAAACAGAGTGTTGGAGCTCCAACGAAAATTTGAACACTTTTTCGTTGGAGCTCCAACACTTGCACACGTTAACGTCGAACTGTCACTTACGCAATTTTTTTCAAAAAAAATTGTTTTACTACAACACATAAAATTTTAGTCTAATGAATTAGAAACTTAATCCCACACCATCTAGTATTTTTAAATAGAACTGAGCGCACTTGGGCTTATCTTTGTTTACATTTAAATAAATAATCACGTGGCGACTCTTTGGGGACATCTTTTTTAGGCCTTAACTGCCGTGTCTCTATTCTCTATCAGTTGAGTTCCACCAGTAAATGATGCCGTAGCGTATGTAAGTTTCAACTATCCCATAGTAAGCCGTAATAAGTGTTTTGGTATCCACTATGGAGGATAATCTATATACAAATACAGATTTTCGGCTTAGATATGCTAATGGATGTCATCCGCACTGAGGAGAGGTCTGTCGGAATATTCACAATTTTTAAATAACTCTTGACTAGTGTCCATTGTAAAGTTGGTCAAGCTACTAAGTTTAACGTTGTGACCTAGTTGAGAAAACATAAATTTTGCTATGACTGAACAAATAGCTAGCTACGATTACAATGAGAACTTTTTGCCTTGTCTAATTGCAGCCTCGGTCAGGTCCCTAAGGTCGACTCGTGAAGCTCTTATTGCCTTATTTAATAAATTGCCAAAACAGTTCAAAAAGATGCCAATTAATCAATTTAAACAAAAACTGAGAAGTATGCTGTGTCAAAAATGTTATTATTGTGTATCAGATTTTTTAATAGATAAATTTTGACACCATATTTTTTGTAATATGTAACACATTTTTTTTCTTTTAAATTTTAGTCTAATGAATTAGAAACTTAATCCCACACCATCTAGTATTTTTAAATAGAACTGAGCGCACTTGGGCTTATCTTTGTTTACATTTAAATAAATAATCACGTGGCGACTCTTTGGGGACTCTAGTCACCACGGACAGATAAGGCGATTTTTTGGAGTCCGTTGTCACCACGGACGGAATAGTGGATTATCAAACATAGCCACTTCAAAAATATAAACATTAAGAAGTGTCAAGATGCCTGCTTAAAGAAGGCACGCAATTAGCTGTAGTTATAAGCTTAAACAGCGATCGGAGACATCTTTTTTAGGCCTTAACTGCCGTGTCTCTATTCTCTATCAGTTGAGTTCCACCAGTAAATGATGCCGTAGCGTATGTAAGTTTCAACTATCCCATAGTAAGCCGTAATAAGTGTTTTGGTATCCACTATGGAGGATAATCTATATACAAATACAGATTTTCGGCTTAGATATGCTAATGGATGTCATCCGCACTGAGGAGAGGTCTGTCGGAATATTCACAATTTTTAAATAACTCTTGACTAGTGTCCATTGTAAAGTTGGTCAAGCTACTAAGTTTAACGTTGTGACCTAGTTGAGAAAACATAAATTTTGCTATGACTGAACAAATAGCTAGCTACGATTACAATGAGAACTTTTTGCCTTGTCTAATTGCAACCTCGGTCAGGTCCCTAAGGTCGACTCGTGAAGCTCTTATTGCCTTATTTAATAAATTGCCAAAACAGTTCAAAAAGATGCCAATTAATCAATTTAAACAAAAACTGAGAAGTATTCTGTGTCAAAAATGTTATTATTGTGTATCAGATTTTTTAAGATAAATTTTGACACCATATTTTTTTTTTGTAATATGTAACACATTTTTTTTCTTTTTTTGATAATTGTAACTAATTATTCAAATCTGCTTTCTTTGACATACTGCTTACTAATTAATATTGACACTTATTTGATTTAATTGGTACTAGTGCAAAGTAACATTCTAATTATTTATGTTAGTTAATTTATAAATTTAGTAACAGTAACTTTTTAGTTTTTGATTGTATAATTTTTATTTCATTATTTTATTATGCCTGCAATAGGCTGATCATAGCGCATTTTTGAATAAAACATGACCAACCTACCTATGTACCTATGGATCACAAATAAATATTTCTGTTTTCTAAGAGTACACCGGTTAAGTAAAGCTGACCTGTGACATTATTGGAATATAATACGTACTTATATATTTTTTGGTTTCTTCAGCATCACATCCATATTCCTCGATGAATTTGTACACATCTTCCACTTCAGCTGGTGGTGGGTATACTGTCTCAACCAGTATCTTTCTTTGCGATTGAGTGAAAGCCGTTGAAATGTACAGAAAAGCCTGAAAAATTTGAAGTTCTAGGTTTGGTTGAAAAAAATAAATGCATTCGTAACTATAATGACTTTTTTACAGTCGAGAAAGATTAGCAGTGTCTTGACTTGGCTCACGAGAATGTCGACATGTGAGATGTGAACTCTGCAAACATTGTGTCGATAATAATCGTTTCAGCAAATGACTTAAGGCGCCACCCCGACCAAAACGCCGCGCAAGCCGTTTTTGTACAGTTTTCTAGAGCTATCTACTTGTTATTTAACCCTTAACCACCTGCCAGCGGTCATGGTGACCGCAACGACTTTTTAAATTTGAATTTCGTCGAAATCCTTTATCGTGTTTCATTGTGCGTCTATGTACCTTTTCTGTTGGTGGTTTAGTTTTGCGTGATCGCTCGGCAAGGATACGAGTGCGCGCGTTTGGCTTGGGTGAGTAAAAATATTTTGTTACCGGTCATGGTGACCGCGTGCAGGTAGTTATGTGATTATTGATCATAGCTTCTATTCGCCGGATCTTGAAAATAGAAGACAAATTGCCTACAGTTTCTGGAGCTGATCATCTTCAAACACGTAAAACGTGTTCAACTTGTGATCCCAAAAAAAAAGAAAAAAAATTCATCTGTTTTTTATAATGTAAAAAACCAATCTTTGTGGAATGTTCTAACAAAATTGTCGTGAAAAATTGTAAAACTTTACCCTCTGCAATTTTCTCGAAGTTTTGATTTTTTTCATACTTTGATTTTTTTATGTCATTAGAATATTGTTAAGTTCTTTAAAAAAAGTCAAAATTTATGTAATATTTTGTTCCTATGTTGATTGATCTGAAACTAAGCAAATAGATATATTTTAAGTTAAAATGTGCCAGCAATTTAATTGTTTACACTTATGAGAAGGATATGTTTTGTTATTGTTTCTTTTTTCACTTAAATAAATAATTTAATATAAAATAATGAGTTTTATCAATTTATTCTTATAATAAAACCTTAATTTCCTAAGAAAACTCATGTGTATCCGACGCGGTCACTGTGACCGCGCGCAGGTGGTTACGTTACTGATATAAGGGTCAGGTGGCTAAGGGTTAAAACGAACTAAGTAACAAAAAAAATACATTAAATTTCTTTATAATCTTGATTCCATTATTGTAGATTTAGTTTTTATTTTTATTGAGTCATTATTTAGTAAATCTTTTTACAACAAAGCCCCAGAAATGAGAAAAAATATCAATAACATGCATCTCCTCGTAAAGTAAACATTGTTTAATTTTGCTACTGACACTAATGGATACACAATTCTATAATGAACATTTTGGTAGAAATATTTTTTCCAAAAACCCAATACTTAATTTTATATAGATTTTATTCCAAAAAATAGGCATTATTCACCACTGCTCTCACTCACTCACTCCTGCGCGGCAAAGAGGGAAGCGAATGCTCAAGGTTATTTGCGTAGGGTACGGCCTTAATTGTCAAGTGCCTGGAACAATATCTGAGGAGGCTCTCGTCAGGCAGCTTAATCAAAAGCTTGATTCAGAAAGCGGAGCTTCTGGACACGGCTGGAATTGTTAGGAGGTTCATCTCTCTGAAGCTACCTACCATACTACCATAGGGACTAGTTTTAAGTGAAAATATTTTATATGTAAAATTGGATATAAGTTAAATAAAAATCGGCCAAGAGCGTGTCAGGCCACGCTCAGTGTAGGGTTCCGTAGTTTCCCGTCCGTCACAATAAGTGTTCTTTACCACGGTAGCTCATGAAAGCACGAAAAATCTTAACTGATTTTTAAAAAAATGACGTCATTACGCAACGCCATCTATCGAACCATTTATGAACTGGTTTTTACCTTAACATTTTGATGGTGTTAAAAAAATGAATTTTAGTTTTGTTCTAAATAAATTGCCTTAGCATGTTCTTGATAGAAGTTTTATGTAGTTATAAGATACCGCCAATGCCAAGGAGAGACCAACCGAACAATTCGGTAATACCCGATCCAATGTAATAAGTATCTACAGCGCCATCTCTCGGGGAATTGGGTAACTAATTAATTCAAAGACAAGAAGTGCAAGAAGTTTTCGGTGGTAATTTTGGATTGCGAGAACCGATTTCAATATTTTTTTTTTTTGTTTGAAAAAAGATACGTTCAGGATAATAAAATATGTAAACAAAGTTAAAAAAATGCTTGCATATACGATTATACTACAAACTTAGTCCAGAAATTATTTTGTACAACTTTTTGTCTTTTTTGTACAAAAACTGTTGTGTCAATCAAGTTCAAAATGATTTTCATAGAAAGTCCTTATAAATTTCTACTTTTCAGATTTTTTCATATTTTCTAAACTTATGGTTCAAAAGTTAGAGGGGGGGGGACACATTGTTTTTTACTTTTGGAGCGATTATTTCCGAAATTATTGACATTATCAAAAAATGATTTTAGTAAACCCCTATTAATTTTTAAATACCTTTCCAACAATATACCATACGTTAGGGTTGAAATTAAAAAAAAAACACTTCCCACTTTACATATAGGGTGGCTACCCTAATAAAACATTTTTTTCCAATTTTTATTTTACCACTTTGTCGGCGTGATTGATATACATATTGGTACCAAATTTCAGCTTTCTAGTGCTAACGGTCACAGAGATTAAGAGAGGACGGACGGACGGACAGACAGACATGGCGAAACTATAAGGGTTCCTAGTTGACTACGGAACCCTAAAAAAGGAAATTATGGTCTTCCTCTATCTTATCATCGTTTGGCCTGATTTACGTGTTAAAGATGTTTAGAATTTTTTTTTTTGTTTAAAAATGAATATGAAATCCAATAATAAATAAATGAATTGGTATTATTGAGTTTTTTGGTCACTTTTTTCAATTGTATCAATCATTTGTAAGACACAGAAACCCTAAAAAACAATACCAAATGTAATTATTTCAAAATCAAAATCATTTGGTTTTACAATGTTGTTGTTACAGCGTTAGTACATAAGTATGAGAAGATAAGCCCGATAATAAGTCATTGCTTACTTTACAAAACGTAAAATAAGAAATTAACAAAAGTTAACTAGCGTTTATAATCTTTAAAGCCCGGTGGTTAAGTCCCAATTTTCAGAGTTAATTACCTCCATATTCTTCATACGCTGACTGAGCTCAAGGATCTTTCTCGTGCCTTCAAAATTGATATTCATGGCTACAGATAACGGTTCGTTAAACCGCACCGTAGCTGCCGCGTGGTACACTACTGACACCTGAAATAATGAGCTGGTGTTAAGATAATGTGTTATACATTATTATATTTGATATGGCTAAATTGAAGATGGATAAATGGTGTCAATAAAAATATAATCTTTACTAGCTTTGCCCGCGGCTTCGCTCGCGTTAAATTCGGTGCAACACAGTTCGCCTTTCCTGATTTACATGTACCTGCTGCCTGTAGTTTTTGCCCTTGCGCCTTATTTTTTGTAATAGCAATGCTAAGTTTTCCCTTTTCTACCCTCTTTCTCTCTCATATCTCAATCTTTTTTTTTTAAATAGCCTATGTCCGTCTCCAGGGTTCCAACTATCTCTGTACCAAAATTCATCAAAATCGGTTTCGCCATTTAGGCGTGAAGACGTAACAAACAAACTCACTTTCGCTTTTATAAAATTAGTAAGGATTCTACGAAAGAACGCGTACGCGTTCTTGCCAATATAGAAAACACACAAAGCTGCAACCTATCCTTTACAAAGTCTTTACTAACTAGTTTTGGTATTTTAGAAGTTAGAAATCTGTAAGTAAGAAAACACTAGTTTGTTCCTACTTTCAAAGGACCTTCATCCTTAGCAGCGCTTAGCATTTTAAGTGTTGCGTGTTTATTTTTTATTTTGTGAGCTGCCGCGACCGTGCCCTAGCAGAGTTCATGTGTAAAAACATATATGTATATATATATTTATAAAACACACTGTAGTAAACTACATGATTGCAATAAGCGATGAATTGATATGAATTAAATATTATAATCTTTGATAACTAACTAATTTCCAAAATAAACTGGATCGTTTCATAGCTATGAATTTTGATTTTTCCAAGATTAAATAATGGTGATAAAATGAGCCAAAATCTGAACTAAACTAAAACTGTTTGTTTGTGTTTTAGTGTTGTTCAAATTTGGGCTGTTATACTCATTTCTAGCTGTTATATCTACCTTATCAACCAAAGCCTGTTCATCTTTTGGTCTCAATCCTAAGTTCGGTAGTGTCAAGTCACCGCTGACCGGTACTACCTTCTTTAAAAAGTCGGGATTACTTTTCTTTAACCTCGAAAATATCTGAAAATTAAAAATATATCAATGTGGAAATTTTCGACATTTTTCCCTACGGCACAAGGCCCTTAGAAAAAAAAGAAATCTGAATTCCAAAGACTAAAAAACTAAAAAAAAAGAATGCTATACAAAGTGGTTATCATAATACGAAAATAAATGAAAACAATGACAATGTTTTCATTTTGGTTTAAAGTTTTTTTGATAGTTTAAAATTATTCATAAGAACTAGTCTTATGAATAATTTTAAACTATCAAAAAAACTTTAAACCAAAAATAAAATATAAAAATTTCGAACAAACTAAATGGCATAAAAGTGGAAGCAAAATAGAACACCCTTTCTTTTGATGTGTATACAGATGCGGGGGTCGCAGGTCGTTAACCTGACGGTACTTCCCTATTATTAATACATCGTGTAGCAAATTTTAAAAATGTAAAATAATTTTCTGTGACTAAACTACTAGATATATTCAAATGATTTTTATAGGTAGACTGAGAACGTCTTGAGGTATGCGTAATTTAATTTACTGTCGTATTATCTTAACCACATTGTATAACAATAATTAAAGATGAGTTAAAAGTTGAGTGCGTAATTGGTCGATTGGCCGCAAGCATAACTGCTGGCTATGAGGTCTTTTGTTCAATTCATGGGTCGGAAAAAGTGTAATTGGGTTATTCCATCACCATTTTCTCAGTAGCAGTCACGAGGCTGGATTTCTGCCCGGTTGCAAATAAGTCTTCTCTTTTGTTTGATAATACGATAAAAAGAATAGATCCGGGTTAACCTCATCCTTTTTGAAGTCGTTTACAAACTAAATTTTTCAAAAATTAAATTTAGAACTTCAACTTACTGGATTTGCAAATAAGTCTTCAATTCTTTTGTTTACATCTTTACCTTTTTTCTCTCGCACCAAAATGTAGACTTTGTCTAACTTATTGCACGAGTATAGGAGTTTTTCCACGTAGACCTGAAAAACAATATTCCTTCTATAATCACAGATTGAATATCCTGCGAAATATTCAGACATATTTCAAGTTTTAAATTGAATGGTGCCGATTCTGAATCACCGAATTAAACTTGACTAAGATTAAAATGACAAATGACACCTAACCTAACCTAACCACATCTAATTGTATTTCACACCATTTAAGTTGCGATTAAAGATAGTCCGATTTAGCTTGACAATCACTATTTTTGGTGAAAAATGTCAATTTCAGAATCGCGAGATTGCAATTTTCTCTAAATTGAGTAACTTAACTAGCAGTACCTACCTAATGTTGTTAAGTTGTTAGTAACTACATATAATATGGTTAAGTTGTGTCACTTGAATACGTTTCAGAAGAGGAAACTTTGTTTACTAGGACTAAACTAAATTTCAGTGATGTTTAGAGTAGTTTTTTTTATTTATAAAAAATAAAAATAAAAAACTATTTTTTCATGGAATTTTTAAAAAAAATATTCGCTACTGTGACCTCATCGTAAACAAAACGCCGTAACTATTAAACTAAATTATTTATCACGACAATATTTAGTTTTTTTTATATATTTTTTCCGTCGATAAAACTAAGCATAGATTCTCTCATTTCAATATGTGCACATTATAAAGACTCACACTGTATATTGATGTACACACAAAACATATTATGATGGAAAAAATACATACAGAGAAATGAGCACAAAGATAGTAATCTCTTCTAGCAGACCAGCGATAGTACAGATTCATACGACACGTAGACACAGTGTGTAAAATATCAAATTAAGAACTAATTTAAATAAACAGAACTATATTAATATAAAAAACATAAACAGTAAAAAAAAAAAAATAATTTAGTGTAGTTTGTGACAACAAATTTGACACCATTTTCTATTTTTCATTCTCTCAGACTCGCGGATGAGGGGTTCATATCCAGGCGACTACTAATGCGACTTTTTCTATTCATATGTACTTTTCTAAGTTTATTTTAGACTTACGAGTATATCCAGGATAAACCTAGCGAAGTACGTATGAATTGATCCTGGATTTGTAATTACTAGTCTGAAATCGAAAATCCGTCTTGAGCAAGCGTGGTAATCTATGGTCGTGTCTTCTCAGTTTGAGAAGATGCCTTTGCTCAGTTTGGTAGTACCAGGTGGTACTATTATTATTTAAATGTAACATATATATTGTATTTTTATTATATATATTGTATTGTGATATTATATATTAAACAGCTTTTGCCGGCGGCTTCGCTCGCGTTTAATTCGGGGTAACACAGTTCCCCTTTCCTGATTTGCAGGCACCTGCTTCTTGTAGTTTTTGCCCTTGCGCCTTATTTACTGTAATAGCAATGCTAAGTTTTCCCTTTTCTTCCCTCTTTCTTCCTCATATCTCAATCTATTTTTAAAAAAATACCGTCTCCAGGGTCCCAACTATCTCTGTACCAAAATAAATCAAAATCGGTTAAGCCAGTTAGGCGTGAAGACGTAACCAACAAACAAACAAACTCACTTTCGCTTTTATAATATTAGTTAGGATTAAGATTAAGACCTTTCACATACCTTTCCTAAGAATCCAGTGCCTCCAGTCACAAACACAGACTTCCCAGCATAAAAGTCTGGTATTGGCTGATAAGTTGTACTGCACTTGTTGGCTGTAATTGAATTTCCGCTGAAATTATAATACGAATTACAAATAAATCACAAGAAAGAAAAACTATAAGAACTTAAATACTTGATGTTGCAATGGCATTATGATTTTTTATGATGTTGAACGTCATAAAACTACAGCGTATTTTTTTATAGTGTAAGAACAGTCAATATATAATTATTAAATTATAAAGATTAATAAGAGGTAAAGTTTTTATAAGATATCACAGACATCCTTGAAGGAAAACATTGTGCGAAATGAGTCAATAAGGAGTAATTGAGTTTCCACTGAAAATATAATAAAAAAGTCACGAAAGAAACACTATGAGTACTTATAGTGAGAGAGGAACATCCTAACAATACGAGACGAGGCCACTTAGCGTAGAACCTCAAACCAACCCAGCCGCCGCGGGAGACGCCTCGGGCGCCGGGCGCCGCGAGACGACTCCCGGCCACCGTAGATGCGGGCCTGTGGACGGTGAACAATGGGTAGCTCACCGTCCATCCGTCTATTGACGACAGGCCGTGTCGACGGCGCGTTAGTGTTTCACGCGCGCCTCAAAGAGATGTCAGCAAAGCAGAGGGGCTTGCCAGGGCCTCCGCCTGCCGGGGTTGCGGGTTGTTCGGAAGAGATACCGCGGCCCCGGAACGTAAAGGGCAATAGAAGCAACATGGGTGGGTTTTAGTTAGTAAAAGTCTGACACGCCCCCCCGCTCCGCCCAGAGCGGGGGAAGTTATTTGATGATTTCCCACCCTAAAAAAAAGGAGGCTATCGTTAGGTAGCTGGATCACAGGTTTGATATAATTATGTACAAAGTACTACTCAAAAAGTGACATTACGCAAAGTGGCCTTTTTTTTTGGGGCTCTACTGACTAAAACCACACCGGTGTGGTTTTAGTCAGTAGAGTCTGACAGACCCCCCTGTCCTCCCCAAGGACGGGGGACATCCATGATCATTTCCACATCGACAACAAAAAAAAGGTAAGATGCACATGTTGACAAGCTTTCTTTTAACTTTAGTGGAAGGTTTTCCTTTATACTACTAATATTATAAATGCGTTTGTGAGGAGGGATGTATGGATGTTTGTTACTCTTTCACGTGAAAACAGCTGAACAGATCTTGATGAAAGTTGGCACAGAGGTAGATTATAGTCTGGAATTGAAACGCGGGCGAAGCCGCGCGCTCTTGCTAGTATTCACATTACTTCATAATTCCAGTAAATAATTGTAAATTTACAAAAAATGCATAAAAATAATCCTCTTAACTGCATTTATTTATGATAAATTTACTGAGTAATTCACCTTAAGAAATAATGTATTTAATAACATACATAGATTTGCATAAAATAATCATTTATTTCCACGCTCTAAGTATGTAATCGATCAAATAATCGTTTGTTTATTAGACAAGTACTTTGTAATACTACTAGTACAGTCATTTGATAGATAGAATATTCTTTAATATGTACACCATACAAATGACAAGAATAACAATATACAACTTATAAAAAGGGTGACACAATGGGCGGTCTTATCGCTAAAAGCGATCTTTTTAAGACAACCTTTGGATGGATTTAAAGGAGGAGATACATTTGATAGTGTAACCTACAAAGTTTTCAGAGTATTTTAAAAATGGGTGATTATGTCGATTTCAGTGTGCTCTTTTCGATTATTAATTTTACATGTCGAGTAGGGGGGAGTGGCAGACCCATGTTACTTCTTTTGCCCTTTGTGTTCTGGGGCAGCGGTACCTCTTTTGAACAACCCGCAACACCGGCAGGTAGAGGCCCTTTTTTACTAACTTCCCTGAAGCAGGGGGTAGTGTCAGACTTGTACTGACTAAATCCACCCATGTTCCTTCTACTGCCGCGGTATCTCTTTTGAACAACCCCGGCAGAGGCAGAGGCCCTAGCCCTAGATTTCAGCAAAGTTAAAGGGGCGTGCCCTTTAACTTTGCTGACATCTCTGAACACGACCGACAGGGCCTGACGTCACTAGACGAACGGACGGGGAGCTACCCATTGCTCACCTTCCACAGACTAAACTAATGCCGAGTTAAATTTAACTTTAACATTTGTTACATAGTGACGCTACTAAAAGCGTGCGAACTGAAAGCATTTCATTACAATTAGATCAGTATTTTACGCAAATTATAACTTAAGGAGGTCAACGATTGTGACGATCGCTCGGAGCACACAGTGGTGGTCTGCCCAGCTTGGGCGGAGCACCGCCCTGCCCTCGTAGAGGCGATCTTTCGCGTCCGGCCCTGGTTCAGTCCATGGTCCGGAGCGAGAGGGAATGGGAAGCGGTCACTTCCTCCTGTGAAGCAGTCATGCTAGCAAAGGAGGTGGCCGGGCGTTTGAGGGAGAGAACCTCAAACCAACCCAGCCGCCGCGGGAGACGCCCCGAGCGTCGGAGGCCGCGAGACGACTCCTGGCCACCGTAGATGCGGGCCTGTGGACGGTGAGCAATGGGTAGCTCACCGTCCGTCCGCCTATTGACGACAGGCCGTGTCGACGGTGCGTTAGTGTTTCACGCGCGCCTCAAAGAGATGTCAGCAAAGCAGAGCAAGCCAGGGCCTCCGCCTGCCGAGGTTGCGGGTTGTTCGAAAGAGATACCGCGGCCCCGGAACGTAAAGGGCAATAGAAGGAATATGGGTGAATTTTAGTCAGTACAAGTCTGACACTCCCCCCCGTTCCGCCCAGAGCGAGGGAAGTTATTTGATGATATCCCACTCCAAAAAAAAGAGGAGGTCAACGACGAAAAGACCAAAAAAGGACATTTGTGTAGGTCACTTATAGTTGGAGGCGGTTTGGACTCTGCGCAGCATAAGTTCGAGGAGTGCCCTGCGTGGGACTTGGAACGATGGGTCTTGGTCGCTAGGATCGGGCAAGATCTGTCTCTGCCAACCGTAGTTGGGGCTACGCTGGCGAACTCTGACAACTGGAGAGGCGTAACCTCGTTCTGCGAGACAGTGATGGTCCAGAAGGAGGCTGCTGAACGGGATCGTGAGAGGGCAGATCCCAGTAGGAGAAGAAGTTGAGGAGGCAACCGTCTCGCCGCTTAGCACGCCGAAACCCCACCTGTAACACTTAAAGTAGGTGGGACTTAGGGGTCACGGGCGTTCAGAGTGGGGACCCTGAGCGTTCAGTGAGAGACCTCAGAGACGACCGGCAGCACCGTAGTCACGTGCTGTCGTGCATACATGCACAGCGAGGCTCAGGGGTGACCTATGTATAGTCGCCCCAGGGATGTGCCTTAACAAGCGTTGCACAGAGGGGGCTCCGGACAGGTCTATTAAGAGGAAATAGGGCCCCCTCTCGTTTGCAGATGGTGATCACTGGGGTGGTTTTAGTGCTGTTAAAGTCCCACACTGTCCGGTCTTGTCCCCAAAAACCGGTCGCCTTTTGAAGGTTTCCCCCAGACAACAAGAAAAAAAAAAGGTCGCTTATAGTAAAAATCTAAAAAAAAGTAATGACCCCACATGGTCCTCACGTTCACAATAAACAAAATAAAATATGAAATGCAATTCAAAAATATTTAACAAAGTAAATATGGGCGAGATTCGAATACTTGGTAAAATTGTCCTATATAGCATTAGTGACCAAAAGTACCAGTCTAGCATATTTACTTACCTGACTAAACTGGAATATCCTCCAATGTGTTTTATTTTCACACTTTTGCTGAGCACCAAACCATCTCTACTTTTCAATATTCGTAATGCGAACATTTTGTATAAAGTTCTTTTCTAATATTGAAATTTAAATGACACCTAACACATCAATTTTACAAAACACAGAACCACTTTATCTGCTTAGCGTTTTGGCAACTGCTGGAGTCGAATAACTGAATTCATACAAATATTTTACTTAAAAGTAAAAACTGTTTTTTGGGGTTCTGTACCCCTGTACTGTAAAAAAATGGAACCCTTATTGGATCATTTTGTTGTCTGTCTGTCAAGGCCCTTCATTTCGAGAACGCGTAAATTTATCGAGTAAAAATTTTAACCATATAATCAAGTCTGTGGTCCTTTAAAGCTGTGAAAAAATTAACCTTCTAAGTCTAAGCAGTCAAAAGATTTGGCCGTTTAAGTCAAAACTCGCTCTGGGCTGGTTTGTTTATTTAGAGTTTAATTACTTTAAAGTAAAACTACTTTTAGTAGGTATTTATTTTTGTATGAACCCGGTAGTTACTGAATCTTGTCGTGACTTCATTCACATAAGTTTGTACTGTAATAATTAAATATCAAGTATTATTATCATTTTATACAAACGTTTTGTATAAACTTGTCGTAAATGACAGAGTTAATCGGACAAATTACTCATTTGTAACCAGTATTAAAACACAGAAATGAGGAAAAAACCAGCCAAGTGCGAGACGGACTTGCTCAAAAAGGGTTCCGAAGCATCAAAGCACAATCCTTACTAATATTATAAAAGCGAAAGTGAGTTTGTTTGTTTGTTACGTTTTCACGGCTAAATGACTAAACTGATTTCGATGAATTTTGGTACAAAGATAGTTAGGACCCTGCAGACGGACATAGGTTAAAAAAAGTGAGATAAGGGGGAGAAAGTGGGAAGAAAAGGGGAGTGAAAGATTTTTTTTTCGGATCGTCACTCGCGTTAAAGTTAGCGTTAGCCCAAAGTAACTATGCCACCGGACGAAGTCGCGGGCGGAAGCTAGTTAACATTATTTTGAACACTATTCTTATGCCAATTTACACTCAAAAGTAATAGAAAAATTATTTCTCATAGTATGTTATTTTTACTAATATTATAAATGCGAATGTTTGTGAGGATGTATGGATGTTTGTTACTCTTTCACGTCAAAACGGCTGAATGGATCTTAATGAAATTTGGCACAGAGGTCTGAAATAATACATAGGATACATTTTTTTTTCGATATCACTCGGGCGAAGCCGTGGGCGCTAGCAAGTGAAAAATAAAGTTATTGTTGCAGTATCACGAAACTTGTGAAAATACTGTTGTTGCCCGTATGGAGAATAATAGGCAATAAACTTCATGAGTGTCCATGGATTTTCTTGCTTTTTCTTTCATGCTGTGCAATTAGTTTATGCTACTATAAAAATGACTATTTTCAGACAGGCTTCTCTCTGAAAATATCCCCTCATCGCCACTGGAACGATTGTCACATTTTGGTCTAACCTCACCAATCGAGGAGCTCGTGGCTAAATAATAGCAGCCGCTCGGGTCGATCTTTAGGTTAAGCCGCGCTTGCCTAGGTTGGTCTGTGGATGGGTGACCACCCGTTACATACCGAGTTTCCTCCGTGCCTCGGAAAGCACGTTAAGCCGTTGGTACCGGCTGTCATTTGTAGATCTTTGACAGTCGTTACAGGCAGTCAGTGTTCCGAAAGTCTGACAACCAGTCTTACCAAGGGGTATCGCATTACCCAGTACTAACTGGGTTGTGGAGGTCAGATAGGCAGTCGCTCCATGTAAAATACTGATATTCAGTTGCATCCGGTTAGACTGGAAGCCGACCCCAACATAGTTGGGAAAAGGCTAGGCAGATGATGGTCTAACCTCACCAAAATGTGAGTATTGCATGTGAAAATATAATTATCGTGATACCGTTTTTACTAGTACGAGGGGATAGGGCGCATCAGTCCGAAGACAATAAAACTCTATCAAAAAAATCTATCAGTCACATCTACCATTTCACATTTTACAACTGTTGACTTGTAGGTTATAATTAAGTTACTGTCTGTGATTGTCTCAAATTATACAATAAAGATTTTTATTATTTATTTATCCTATTTGAAAACTAAATATAAAAATAAATAAATAATAAATAAATAAATAAATTTTGAAAACAAAAAAAAATACAAGTTGTGCAATAAGGCGGTGCTACTATATACATAACTATTTTTACACTACGGCTTTTTTTGTGGTGGGAAGTCATCAAATAACTTCCCCCGCTCTGGATGGAGCGGGGGGGAATGTCAGACTTTTACTGACTAAAACCCACCCATGTTCCTTCTACTGCCCTTTACGTTCCGGGGCCGCGGTATCTCTTTCGAAAAACCCGCAACCCCGGCAGGCGGTCACTCTACGGCTTCCCGTCTGAAAATATCCACCCGTCGCCACTAATACGAAACCCTAAAAGGATATTTTTCAGACGCATACACTCACATTTTGGTGTGTTCAGACAGTTTAAAAAAAAAACGTTACCTTCTCCTGTATCGTGGGTGCGTTTACAAACATTTAAACTCACATACACAAACAGCCAGACCCGGAACAACTATATGTAGGACATAAGTACAGATATTTGTTCCGTGCGGGGATTGAACCGGCGACACCCAGCACAGCAGTCGATCGCTCAGCCACTGCGCCAACCGTGTCGTCAATTTAATTGTGTGTGATTAATGCCCGAATACTGAAACGTCACTCAAAATTTGAGGGCTGCTTAACATTTGAGCAGCTCTTAAACTTTCGATTTTGTATTGTCAAACGTCACTTTTGAGTATCTGTTAAATTTAAGTGGTACTTAAATTTTGAGTGACGTTTCAGTATTCGGGGGTAAGTCTATTACAAAGAAATGGACACAATTCCAAATTTGAAAGCCGCTATTGAAAAAATCCATATGGTCAAACCCCATTACATCTTGCTCGACCTGTACACACAGTAGATGCGATTGAAATTAAAATAGTAAATTAATGAAATTTTCCTGATAATAGTTTATTTTAACACTGGCGTCGCTCCAATCACCCGAAAAATGGATGCATGGCCAATTTCCCAATAAATTGGTATTCAATCATTTTGCGATTGCAATTAAAACATTTGCTGCCAACAACTTCATTAGCGATACTCATTAAAAACCTGTTAACAATTTTTATCTTATGGCAAAATTAAAACTGGTTCTTTATGATGCGTTCTTTAAAATAAAATGGTTACTTACATGTATTTTTTTTAATGATTTAAACACTGCCTGTGTTTATTGTCAACGTAAAACCAAAATAAACGATGTTCTGATCGTAAATAATTATAGAATAATTTATTAAAAACCTTGGCAGCATTTTGTATTTTTTCTTTTCATGTAAACTGGAGCAACATAAATGCCTGAGAAATGGCAGCCATTTTGTTGAATGAGAACGAGAAAAATACGAAATCTTTTTTTGTTTTACTGAAAGTTTATTCTATGATGTGAAATATGGCTGGTATACCTATTGAGTTGGAATTATGATTATTTATTCATTTTATTTTTTAAGATATTTTTCTACAGAAAAATAATTGGCATTAATTAATTAATGTTGGTGACCTTTTAATAAATAAATAAAATGATAATGGTCATAATTACCACTTTTTAATTTGGTGCACTTGTTTGTGCTATCCTTTCCTTACTAATATTATAAAAGCGAAAGTGAGTTAGTTTGTTTGTCTTCACGCTTTAATGGCTAAACCGATTTTGATGAATTTTGGTACAGAGATAGTTGGGAACCAGGAGACGGATATAGGCAATTTTTTTTTTAAAGTGGGATGTCAGGGGGAACGAGGGAAGAAAAGGGAAAACTTAGCGTTGCTATTACAAATCAATAAGGCGCAAGAGCAAAAACTGCAGGTAACAGGTACTGTGTTATACCGAATGTAACGCGAGCGAAGCCGCGGGCAAAAGCTAGTTTTACGATATTCCAGAGTGTCTAATATGGCCGCTTTATAGTGTGTAGAGTGGTATTTAAAAAAAATAACTGAGTGTCATAAAACATTTAATTAAAAACATTTTTAGTTACAGAACCTTAAAAAATCAAAAGTAACATGATACTTTATTTTTTATTAATAACATACAACTATTCTTAGAATTTACGTACCTTTTTTATATTTACATTTTTTTTCTACATTGTCAAACCAAACAAACAACACGGTGTTAATATTATTTTATTTTAGTGAACGTATTTAATTTATATAAGTTTCTCTAGTAATTATATCTAAGTAGTAAGTATATACTTACTGATTATCCTACTTTCTTAATAACAATATTAAACCACGCCTACAATCCTCAAAGGAAAAGGCACAAGTTTTTCCCTTAATTTTATGTGATAAAATCGATCTCATCAGAAAAAACCTACTTCTCTATCTTCTTCTCCAAAAACCGGCGGACACCCGAACAGTAATCTTTGATATACTCTGTCCAATCTATGCTGGTAGGATCACAAGGAAACATGTCTTTATCAGAAGGAGAGAGAGAGGCAAACAGCTCTCTTACTCTATCTGCCTTCATCACCCAGGAGTGAGATGTGAAGAACTCGATCGCCAACCGGGTTTGGATGACCAGGTTCTGAAGTTTGACGTACCTGATTGGGAGAGGAGAATTAGTTTGTTAATTATCAGTTCGGTAATACAAAGTATAACAATCAGAAAGCCGTCAACCATGCGTTCCGTACGTTAATGCCTATAGCACACCTCCGCTGCGAAACTCAAAGGGCGAAACCACAATAGTTTCGCTGTGGGTTGTAATTCTTTGGCGTCGAAGCAGGAGCGAAATTCCCTGCTCTAACGTACAAAACTGACTATGATGTTGTCTCTTTCTAACACGATTTCGCTCATTTGCTCAGGCGCCATCTACATCTCCGCCCGTTGACCGCTATTTCGGAGCGGTTCCGCGTGTGACTCGGACGCGTCTCTAGCAATCGACTATTTGTGAGAGCGAAATAGGAAAGATGGATTTGGAATTTACGGAAAAACTTATACAAGCAGTGAGAACGGTCTTCATGTGACTGTTACTGCTACTCTTTACATAATCTATTTTCTCGCAACTTTTTTCTAATTTTAATAATATCATGCACCCAGGTACTACGCCTTTTTAAAGTTTTTGACCACAGTAAGATTAGTTCCTCTTCCGACTCCAAAGCGACGACATTTTATTTCGATTGTGATTTCTCAACTGTTATTGATTGTTGATTTCTGAACTTTTAGGTTTCACTAATAGTTTCGCGTAAGTGAAGTACCGTTGCACAGCGAAATTCGCGCAGCGGTTTCACAGTTGTTGTTTCGCAGCGGGGATGTGCTACAGGCATAAACTATTTATTTATTTATAGTTAATTAAAACGGTATAACACCAATTACAATAATTAACATAGAAACAAACAACTTACACTAGTTTACCAATAAAGTAAACAACTTACACTAGGTTCAATTAAAACTAACATGGAACAGTGGACACCCTTGCATACTTTGTTTCACAAAACACCAGACATACTAGCATGACCTTATTCCATTCATCCGCAAACACATCACATTCAGGGTGGGCAGTCAGGAGAGCGTTGAGCATCTTTAAAATACGACACACAGGCGATTCAGCTCTAGCGACAGTTTTGGAGAGCTGAATAAACTAAGTTACTCTGTGATGGTAAATGTTACTGGGAAATAAATTTTTATTTAGGTGAAATATGACCAATACACTAGAGAGTCAATGTACACATAAATTACATAACAACAGAACAAATATCTGGAGGCCATAAAAATATTTGTTCCGTGAGGGGATCGAACCCGCGACACGCAGCGCTGCAGTCAATCGCTCAGCCACTGCGCCAACCGTGTTATCAAATACTTTCTGTTAGGGTACAAAAATTATATCTAAAAATATATATATTTACCTGTTAGTTTTCGAGAACTTATACATTTACGAACTAATGCATTTACATACAAATAAAATAAACTATTAAATACTTTGAAAAAAAAAAAAAACGAGAAAGTTTAACAGTAATAAATAGTGATTACGAACTTTTCTTTAATAAGTTAATTTACTTTCAGTTTCAGGTTTGGTCGAAAATAAAATGAATCGCTATGACGAAGAAAATAATTACTTTTAAGTTTCATTCAAAGGTACTTTACACCCAAGTAAAATTCTTACCGCGGATTCTTCCCTATGAGAGTCCGATAAAAATCAGCTAGATGCGCTGGTATCATTTGAAATACTAGAGTCAGTAGTACCATCAGCCATCTGTACCTGGTATATACGACCCAACCCGGCAGTGGCATTGCATCTGTAAATAAAGATGGAGGACGGTGGGTTAATTTAAGACTCAATTTTATTCGCTCATTACATACTCTCACCTACACACATACAAAAACACTCTGAAAACATCATGCACACACACTTTCAATATTACTTTCAATAATATTTTTTTTCGTAGATTAGTTTATTTTTATTTTTTATTATTGTTTTATTATAAACAAGTTTATAGTTAATACCAACAATGTATAGAAGAGCGGAGTCTCCTAATACAGGCTTTTTACCTAAAAAGGAGGCTCCAATCACTACTTAGAACGTAGGAGAATTTGTTGAGTCTAATAAACTTTTTTTCATTTAATGGACAGCCTTTGTTTTGGGTTTCGTTGTCTGTTGACACGACATAGATGAATAACTTAGGAGTAAAGGTATAAAAGCCATATTAAAGTGTTAACCAGCAAATTATAACCGTTTCATTCACAGAGTTCATAATTTTCCCTAAAAATTATGCAAGTCAGTAACGAACTCAGTCCGCGATCGGTGTTTTGTCAGTCATTCTGGATGTGACAATGTCAAAATGGTTACCTAACCCATTTAATATAAAGGTTAAACCGTAAAATGTAAGTGCGAAAAACCCGATTCACCCGCGTGATATCGAAAAAAAAATTGCCTATGTGTTATTCCAGACCATATAATATCTACCTTTGCGCCAAATTTTATCAAGATCCGTTCAGCCGTTTTGACGTGAAAGAGTAACAAATATACATACGTTCATACATCCATCCATCCGCCCTCACAAATACTCGCATTTATTATTTACTAGCTTTTGCCCGCGGCTTCGCTCGCGTTAAATTCGGGGTAACACAGTTCCCCTTTCCTGATTTCCAGGACCTGCTACCTTTAGTTTTGCCCTTTTTTTTCGGTTGGGAAATCATCCAATGACTTCAGCTTCAGCTTCAGGGCATGTCAGACTTTTACTGAATAAAACCCACCCATGTTCCTTCTGTTGCCCTTTACGTTCCGGGGCCGCGGTATCTCTTTCGAACAACCCGCAACCCCGGCAGGCGGAGGCTCTGGCAAGCCCCTCTGCTTTGCTGACTCTCTTTGAGGCGCGCGTGAAACACGAACGCGCCGTCGACACGGCCTGTCGTCAATAGACGGACGGACGGTGAGCTACCCATTGCTCACCATCCACAGGCCCGCATCTACGGTGGCCGGAAGTCGTCTCGCGGCGCCCGGCGCCCTGGGCGTCTCCCGCGGCGGCTGGGTTGGGCAGATGTTCTCTCCCTCAAACGCCCGGCCACTAGTTTTGCCCTTGCACCTTATTTATTGTAATAGCAATGCTAAGTGTTTCCTTTTCTTCACTCTTTTTCCCTCACAACTCAACCTTTTTTTGAAATAGGCTACGCCGTCTCCAGAGTCCCAACTATCTCTGTACCAAAATTATTCATCAAAATTGGTTTGGCCATTTAGGCGTGAAGACGTAACAAACAAACTCACTTTCGCTTTTATAATATTAGTAAGGATTATTTATTTAGTAGGATAGGAAGACTAGAACAACATATTATTTTTTTGAAAAAATATTTGAGTAGGTACCCACCTAAAATGTAGACATTATTAAAGGTTAGTAGTATTCTAATACTTTTGTAGTCCTCTCATGTCCTCACATAAAAAAAATAAAATAATAATATTGTACAGACGCCTGCACATCAAGCTACTACAATCTGTCAGATTTCTTTGATAGATTTTCGACTTTATCTCTAAAGAATTAGGTTCAAGGTTCATTGGGAAATATTTACAGTTTCGGGTAGCTTGACCTGCTGGCGTCTGTACCCAAGAATATGTACTTATGTAAAATCAAACTTGATTATGTAAATTCTTCTCCGTGAGATCTACGATTTTGGAATGGGCATTTAGTCACAATTATAATGCCTGTGACTGGATTGTAGGTAAATTTGTTTGACAGTGGAAAAGTGCCTGTTACGAGTTTATTTCGAATAAAAGTTTTTAGTTCGAATTTGAATTGGCTGCAATTAGTGCCAGTTGAGATAAAGCTCGAATAATCGCATCAGGCACATCTATGAGATTTTCGCAGTATCACAATGTGACTGAGCATGGTTTTTTTTAAACACAAATCCATTAATTAATCATTTGTAATAGACATTTTCATATATTATTTATTTATTTTATCATATATGAAAACACTGTACAAAAGAGAACTAATGCCTTGAGCATTTTCTATAAGTTTACCTTCGTAGTTCCAGCATAAGAGAAGGTTTTCAAGACAACAATTACAAATGAATTCCTTACAATATTGATAAAAGTGAGTTAATTGTTTGTTACGTCTTCACGCCTAAATAAACCGATTTTGACGAATATTGGGACCCCATTTATTTTTAAAGTCATAAAATAAGGGGGAAGAAAAACGAAAACTTAGCTTTGCCATTACAATAAATAAGACGCAAGGGCAAAAACTACAGGTAGCAGGTACCTAGCAAGATACTAGGCAAATCAGGATAGGGGAACTTTGTTACCTCGAATTTAACGCGAGCGATGCCGCGGGCAAAAGCTAGTACAACGATAAATACTTATTGAATGGCTTTATCGCTAAGAGCCTCGACTAATGCCTAAGGAGGCTCTTGTTAGGCAGCTGGGTCAAGGGCTTGATACAACAAACGGTACTCTTGGACACGGCTCGTATTGTCAGAAGGTTAATTTCTCTGGAGCCCTGACTGTCGGTAGCTTGGACCCTGTTCCTAATACCAGTGGGCTACATTTTTCATGTAATTTAAATGATTTTTGTTCTAAATATTTATGTAAAAATAAAAACCGAAATAATACTTATATACACACTTATAAACAAAAAATAAAGTGAAGAGAGTTTAAAATACATGAAGAAAATCTAACAACCATTAAATTTACCTAGCATAATCTACCTAAACGTAAAAGATATTGACAACAAAATTATAATAATGTATATTGAGGAGCGGAGTTGTTTTTGTTCATTTGCACGTCACATGTCGATAAGGCATGCACTGCGAGTTTCCCAAGATATCTCATAAATTATTAATCCGTTTCCTACTTTTTTTCTCATTTGGCATTGGAACCCTAAATAGCTGTGTATATTTTGTAACTAGCTTCCGCCCGCGACTTCGTCCGCGTGGCATAGATACTTTGGGCTAACGCTAACATTAACCCACGTGTTGATCGAAAAAAATGTATCATTTTCTCCCCTTTTCTTCCCTCTTTCTCCCCCTTTTTTCACTTTTTTGAGCCTCGGTCTCCCAGGGTCCCAACTATCTCTGGACCAAAAATTCTTCAAAATCGGTTTGGCCATTTAGACGTAACAAACAAGCAAACTCACTTTTGCTTTCATAATATTAGTAATTTAAGGATTATAAACAGAATATTTAATTTATTTAACTGAATATATAGTCCTCCTGATCGTTTTATCCTCAGCGGAAATTAACCATCTGCGCGGGAGATAATTATTACAGTGCTCGCGTGTGTGCGCAGGCGCAGGAGCACTCTCTGTTCCCTCACACTCATACTCATAGTCCGATGGGGTCACAGCCCATTCGTCCCCTAAAATTCGTCCCCCAGCATAAAAGTTGTGGATTCGGCCCCTACATAGGTGCCCATTGGTCTCTTGGTAGGGGACCAATTAATATTTTAATAAAAATATTATTTTAAGGTATCCATTCGTCCCCTCTAATATATTTACAATTTAAGTTAAAGATTCGGCACCTACTCAGGTGCCTATTGGTCCCCTGAGATAAAATTAGCTATATTTTACATAAGAAACGGTTAACATAGTACACTTGTGAACAGTTTATTAACGGAATTAATTTAATAAATCATAACAGATCATCGAAAAAAGAGACATGACATATTGGTTCTTGAAAGTGACTGCGAATACGAGACTGTTCAATGTGTCTTTAGTCTTTTAATAAATGAAGTTCGCCTAACGAAATAAACAATACTGATTGAATAGAATTATCTCATTTGAATCCTGGAATATGATTAGTATTATTATTGATGGTAATTCACTTTATGGGGTTATATTGGTATTGATACATATTTGGTTACTTATTTGTTTGTACACTGGATGTAAATTAATCTAAAATTCAGTTATTACTGGGATTTTATATAAATAGTTACACAGTTTTATTTTACTGCATAAAGATATTATAGTTATCATATATTTTGCGAAATATTTACAAATGTCCAAGAAACCAAAAGTTGATTAATTATTTTGAAGACTGACATAATGCCTAGAGCCTGACGCCGGGCGCTTCCAGACCGGACTCGGGGCATTGCCACGTCGCAGATTTCAGACATGGCCTCCTGGAACCAGTCCGCCTCGTGGTTGGTGTCGGCAAGCCTGTCCGGTGATGACATCCAGGCCTGCACGATCGAGGCTTCCAGGAGGAGCTCCCGGTCCAGCTGTTTCAGCGCCCACCGCGAACCACTCGGGGCCTGTAAGACCGGCGCGCTGGAGGTCTGGGTGGAGACGTCGAGCCGGATGTACCGGTGATCGGAGTAGGTCTCCACCTCCTCCATAACGCGCCAGTCGATGACACGCGGCGACAGAGCGGGGCTGGTGAACGAAATGTCCACCACCGACTCGCCCCGCATCCGCACACACGTGGGAACAGAACCCCGATTTAGGACGACCAGGCCTGTCTCCAGTGCCCAGTCCTCCACCATCCTTCCCAGCACATCCGTGCAGCGAGAACCCCAAGCCAAGTTCTTGGCGTTGAAGTCCCCGACCACTAGCACGGGGAAGGAGCAGTTACCGACGACGACGCTCAACTCCGCAAACAATGACAACGACGCGCAACCCCGTGCAGGGCACGCCACAATAGTGGCGGTAAGTCCCCTCTTTGAGGAGTGGCTGGAGAGGCGTCATGGCTTCCTCACCTACCGCCTGACGCAGGTCATCACCGGATACGGAAGTTTCGGGAGGTTCCTGCACATCATCAGGCGGGAGGAAACGCCCGGGTGTCACCATTGTGACGATCGCCCGGAGGACACGGTGGAGCACACAGTGGCGATCTGCCCAGCTTGGGCGGAGCACCGCCGTGCCCTCGTGGAGGCGATCGGCGGCGGCGATCTCTCGCGTCCGGCCCTGGTTCAGGCTATGGTCCGGAGCGAGAGGGAATGGGAAGCGGTCACCTCCTTCTGCGAAGCAGTAATGCTAGCAAAGGAGGAGGCCGGGCGTTTGAGGGAGAGAACATCAGGCCAACCCAGCCGCCGCGGGAGACGCCCAGGGCACCGGGCGCCGCGAGACGACTCCCGGCCACCGTAGATGCGGGCCTGTGGACGGTGAGCAATGGGTAGCTCACCGTCCGTCCGTCGATTGACGACAGGCCGTGTCGACGGCGCGTTCGTGTTTCACGCGCGCCTCAAAGAGAGTCAGCAAAGCAGAGGGGCTTGCCAGGGCCTCCGCCTGCCGGGGTTGCGGGTTGTTCGAAAGAGATACCGCGGCCCCGGAACGTAAAGGGCAATAGAAGGAACATGGGTGGGTTTTAGTCAGTACAAGTGTGACATGCCCCCCGCTCCGCCCAGAGCGGGGGAAGTCATTGGATGATTTCCCACCCGAAAAAAAAAATGCCTAGAGCCTAGAGGCATTTTATTAAACTTAATCTTATTTCAAATAAACATGATATCTACCGAATTACTATGTTTTTTATTTTACCCTTTTCTGCGCGATTGTACCAGGACTACCAAGTTGCAGTATACACATATACATATACTTATATTAGAAGAATGAATAAAAATAAATATTCTTCAGGGGACGAATGGGCCCCTCAAAAGTTCCAGGGGACGAGTGGGCACAGGGTGCGAATCTTAGGGGACGAATGGGCTCTGACCCGTCCGATGGGACCGCAATCCGAAACGACCGGAGGCCAGAGTTTAGCTTGCTTTGAATGAATAGGTAAGGTACCTATGTAAGTATTCTAGTTAAAAAAAAACCTTTGATTGAACTAACGAGACTTTTGTTTGATAGTATCCTCGGTGAACAACTCCAGCAGCTTTCCAATGGACACAGGATTACTCCCACTGGTGCAGCTATTGTAGACCTTCAGCTCATTCGACCTGAAATTTGAAAAAGATGATTGTGTGATAAATCTAAACCACCATATGCGACAGAAAGGACAATGTCCAAAATGGGCCTGTGCAATAAAGAGTATCGGAATACAGAATATATAATTGACGGTACGGCTGGCGCAGCAACTTAGCGATTGACTGCTGCGCTGCGTGTCGCGAGTTCGATTCTCGCACGGAACAAATATTTGCATGCCTACAAATAATTGTTTCGGGTCTGGCTGTTTGTGTATGTGAGTTTAAATGTTTTTAAACGCACCCACTATACAGGAGAAATTCCTAGTGTAGGGCAACGTTTTTTTTACTATGTAAGTTGCAAATACTTCTGTAACACAGATTACCTGTATTTTAGTATTTTACGCGACAAATAATAACATCCATCAGGTGGACGATTAAGAAAGCCTTTCTTTACTACACCCATCAAGTGGGCGATTAAGAAAACCTTTCTTTACGTTACTATTTAAAAAAAAAAAACGTACTTCTCTGCACCACTTTTCGCACCAGCAACAATCACCAAGTTGGCCACATAATCCACGGGGATCAGGTCGATGATATTACTGGCCTGCCCATAGACGACCCGGTTCAAACCCTTGGCGGTGAATACAGTTAGAGCGGTGGCTCCGTACCAGTTGCCCAGCCATCCTCTTACTGGATCATCTTTTATTGATGCCACTGCAAAAAAAGGTTTAAAATGAAATAAATGCTGGCACTGTTCTAACAGCCCGTATCTATTAACAAGTCCAAGTGATAACTTGAATAAAAGAACAGAAAAAAATCCTCATGAGTTTGTTTGTTTGTTTGTTACGTCTTCACGCCTAAAAGGCTGAACCGATTTTGATGAATTTTGGTACAGAGATAGTTGGGACCCTGGAGACGGACATAGTCTATTTTAAAAAAAATATTGAGATATTAGGGAAGTGTATGAAATAAAGTTTAAATCAGTCGCGGTTTTCTATTGTTTTTATACAAAAAAAACAATCAATCATGTTGTTAGTATGTCAAACGATGATATTTTATGAGATAATAAACATGACGGATATAAAAAATAACAATTTTCCATCTAAACCATAAAACTGTTTATGTTAGTTGTAAATAAAGGACGCACTTGGATTGTGTTTGCATGATTTTATTTACTGGATTTGGTAAAAACAGCACTTCCCTTTTTAGTAGTTTATGCTGCATCTGATTTTGAGTCGCTCGGGTCAGTGGTTAGGTTAAGCCACGCTTGCCTAGGTTAATCTCTGGATGGGTGCTCACCCATTACTTACTGAGTTTCCTCCATGCTTCTGAAAACACGATAAGCTGTTGGTCCCCGTTATTTATTTTTAAAAAAACTTTGCCCCACACTAGGAATTTCTCCTGTATCGTGGGTGCGTTTACAAACATTTAAACTCACATACACAAACAGTCAGACCCGGAACAACTATCTATATGCCATACAAATATTTGATCCGTGAAGATCGAACCCGCGACACTCAGCGCAGCAGTCGATCGCTCAACCACTACGCCAACCGTGTCGTCTGCAGATCGCAGTTGTCATTTGCAGATCTCACCCATCCACAGACTAACCTAGGCAAGTGCGTATTAACTTTAAGATCGACTTGAGTAGCTGATTATGTTTAGACGAGAGCTCCTCAAATAAAAAAAAATGGTACAGTGCGAGTAGGACTCGCGCACCGTGGGTTCCGTACAGAATTGCGACATAAATAGCCGTATATTTTGATTGTGACGACAAAAGCCCCGTTCCAATAAACAAAAACGACTCGAAGTCTCATAGAACTTATGTCAAAATACTACCATCCGTAAACAAAACGACTCGTTTTTGTTTATTGGAACGGGGCTTAAGATGGTAGATTTTTTGACAGCTCTAAGGGACTACAAACTTGAGTACCTATATGGTTTTATTTTCAATTAGCTTTTGCCTGCGGCTTTGCTCGCGTTTTATTTGGAGTAAAACAGTTCCCCTTTCCTGATACCTGCTACCTGCAGGTTTTGCCCTTGCGCCTTATTGATTTGTGATAGCAAAGCTAAGTTTTCGATTTTCTTTTCTCTTTCTCCCTCATGTACCACTTTTAACAAAAATGCTGATGTGCGTCTCCTGGGTCCCAACTATCTCTGTACCAAAATTCATCAAAATCGGTGAAGCCATTAAGGCGTGAAGAGGTAACAAACAAACAAACTCACTTTCGCTTTTATAATATTAGTAAGGATTCGATGATACCTCTACGCGTTTTCGAGATAGATTGTCTTGACAGTCGGACAACGGAGTGATCCTGTAAGGATTCCGTTCTTTCCTTTTTAATTACGGAAGCCTAATGATAAGAAACAAGATTGTCGACATGTGGGATGCGGACTCAGCGATCATGGTGCCGATAGTCGTATCTGCCAAATAGTTTAATAGGGTAGTTGACACCACCAATCAATTGATATACTTTTTATGAGCTGTCAAAACGCGCTTCCCCCATAGATTTTGTATGAGACTCGCAACCGATGACGTCACTAAGTTGTCAAGTCAATGATGCAACTATTTATTGATTTAAAAGCAACTAAAAATCGAATTTTAAAGTTATTTTGAAATGAATGGAGTTCTCAGGTCTAGAATAAGGAGTTCTTTCAGAAAAATTGTGTTTTTAAATTATTGGTTAATGGTGTCAACTACCCAATTGCCAACAGCCTCGACCAACACCTGAGGAGGCTCTCGTTACACGGCTGGATCAAGGGCTTGATACAGAAAGTACTTCTGGACACGGCTCGTACCGTTGGAGGTTCCTCTCTTTGGAGCCCTGACTGCGGGTAGCTTGGACCCTATTCCAGATACCGTTGGGCTACCATTTCTTTGTATTTTGAAATGTATCTTTTTGTTTTTTTAAATAGAAAATATGCAAAAATATAAAAAATTGTGTAAATATATAAATAAACGAAAAAACAAAATATAACTCACCAACTGAGGGTCTGACGATAATTGTGGGTACGTATGGCTGGTTCTCAGCCACCAGATGTTCGATCAACGATTTTGTCAATGTGTATGTATTTGGAAGTCCATCTGTTTAATAAAATAAAGTTTTAGTCTTTGTAGGGTCGAACGTCTAAAACGGAAACTGCTGTATCTGTCCACCTATCCACCTGTATGTCACAGCCATTTTATCACGTGTAAATATACTCCTGGGTCTTTTTTGCCGCCACCGAAGCGCCTCGGATATGTTCGTGGAGGGGCGTGGCGACTGTTTTCACCCGACGATGCGCATGCGTTCCCCAACGCCAACACTGTCTTGGCGATGATTGCGAGCACATAAGTTTGCTCGTACATTCACCATGCTCCAGTATTTCATAGTGTGTGTCTGTTTCTGTTATGTGACTTGCGTGTCGAGGGTTAAATCCCCGTACGGAACAAATATTTGTATGACCTACACGTTTTTATTTGTTTTTGTTTTTTTTTAATAATAGGATTTCTCCTGTTTCGTGGGTGCGTTTACAAACATTTCAACTCACATACACAAACAGCCAGACCCGGAACAACTATCTGTAGACCATGCAAATATTTGTTCCGTGCGGGGATCGAACCCGCGACACGCAGCGCGGCAGTGGATCGCTCCACCACTGTGCCAACCGTGTCGTCACTAGCTGTTTTCGGTCTGGCTTTTTGTGTATGTGTGTTTAAATGTTTTCTCAGTGTGGGCAAAGGTTTCAGTTTGATGTACAGGATGCTTGACTCACGCCTTCGTGAAGGGCCATTACACCTTGTAAACTCAGCAATAGTGAAGTCGAGCTGTAGCGGTATGTTGGTGATTATAATTAAGAAGCTTAATTACTCAATATCCGGTCAGTCTCCTCCTCAGTGACGCC
Source organism: Ochropleura plecta (assembly GCA_905475445.1). Taxonomy (NCBI): domain Eukaryota; kingdom Metazoa; phylum Arthropoda; class Insecta; order Lepidoptera; family Noctuidae; genus Ochropleura; species Ochropleura plecta. The sequence continues at coordinate 19,529,987 of FR997728.1, read as the reverse complement.
ATCTTTGATCAGCTGGTGCACTTCGTCTATATCAGCTGGCGCGGGATACAGGATCTCTTCTAACAATTCCTTGTTTGTGTTCGTGTATGCGGTAGATATGTGTGTGAAGACCTGGACAAGGAAACAGGATTAAGACGCAATCTATTATTTTATTTTTTTATATCCTTACTAAATATATTTATAATATTATAAAAGCGAAAGTGAGTTTGTTTGTTTGAATTGTTAATTGATTGATGAATTGTTGAAAAGTTGAATTTTAGTACAGACATAGTAATAATAGTAATGAATTTTAATATAGGGCACCCTGGCGACAGACATAGGCTATTAAAAAGTGAGAAATGAGGGAGAAAGAGGGAAGAAAAGGGAAAACTTAGCTTTGCTATTACAATAAATAGGGCGCAAGGGCAAAAATTACAGGTAGCAGGTACCTGCAAATCAGGAAAAGGGGAACTGTGTGTCGTGTTACCCCGAAATTAACCCAAGCGAAGCCGCGGGCAAAAGTTAGTCAGTATTTATATTAATAATAACGCTTTGTTTACCTCGATTCGTTTCATCCTGCGACTTAGTGCCAGTAACATTCTTGTGCCTTCTACATTGATCTTCCAGGCGATAGGGAGAGGCTCGCTCAACTTTACAGTGGCAGCCGAGTGGATGATCATTGATACCTTTAAGAACAACGTACAGTCAGAGCGTGTGATACAACAATACATTACAAAAATCCTTTTTTTTCCTCCACAAACAACACTTTTACGCTTCTTTTTGGGGTGGGAAATCATCAAATAACTTCCTCCGCTCTGGGCGGAGCGGGAGGGGGTGTCAGACTTGTACTGATAAAAACCCACCCATGTTCCTTCTATTGAACATTTATGTTCCAGGGCCGCGGTGTCTCTTTCGAACAACCCGCAACACCGGCAGGCCCCTCTGCTTTGCTGACATCTCTTTGAGGCGCGCGTGGACCACTAACGCGCCGTCGACACGGCCTGTCGTCGATAGGCGGACGGACGGTGAGCTACCCATTGCTCACCGTCCGTCACAGGCCCAACACTTATAGGCTTTAACTTAAAAGATAACAATATTGCAGTAACTATCTAATGTTCGTCAGAGCATCGATCACCCAGGCTTGCTTATTTAGTTATTTCACACAGTGATTATTTATTTATTTCTCACTGTGTTTTCAGAATCAGAATCAGAATCAGAATCTTTATTTGTTAAACATAGGTATTTACATAATGGTGTTAGTTTAACATATTTGAGCGCTATGTTTTGCCGTGTAGGCATACAAATTTTAAAATCAAAATAAAACAAAAATACTTAAAAGCTAAATAAAACAATCAATAAACAACAAGACTAAAATTAAACAAACAAATTAAATTAAAAATTATCATTTATAAAATCTTCAACAGTATAATAACATTTTTCTCTTAATAGAGCGGCAAGAACTTTCTTAAATTTTGTTATTGGCATGTTTTTAATACTATCAGGTATTTTGTTGTAAATTTTCGAGGCCATTCCAAAGAAACTTTTTTTCATCAAAGCGGTTCTGCATTTTATACCGCACAATTGATTTATATACTGAGAGCGCATTGGAGTTTTTTTTACATCAGAAATTTTTGTGAAAAGGTGTAAATTCATTTTAACAAACAAAGCAGTTTCGTAGATGTACATAGCTGGTAATGTTAGTAATTCTAGAGATTTAAAATGGGGTGCGCAAGATTCAGTAGTTTTTAAGCCACACATGGATCAAATACATCGTTTTTGCGCTTTAAAAACAGTCTCTCTTTCAGTAGATTGCCCCCAAAAAATAATAGCATACCTCAGAACTGATGCAACCAATCCGTGATATGCTGTTAAAAGTGTTTGTGTATTTACTTTTTTTGATAACTGAAATAGTGCATATGCAGATTTATTTAATTTTATACAAATTTCTTCGATATGCGGTTTCCATGTTATTTTACTGTCAATCCTTACACCTAAAAATTTAGCCTCGTTTGTCTCTTCTATTTTGTACTTCTCATATTCAATGTGAACGGGAGGTTTTTCACACCTTTGATGAAAGTGCATTACTTTAGTTTTATTAAAATTAATGACAAGGTTATTGCTAATAAGCCATTCAATAATTTTTCTTAGACAATCATTAATATCTCTCTCGTAACAGGCAAGATTATTACACTTCACAATAGCCGTACTGTCATCGTTCTTTCAAGGATGTCTGTGATGTCTTATAAAAACGTTTCCTATTGTTAAAAATTATTACTTAATCATTATTATATTGATTGTTCTTAAACTATAAATAATACGTTGTAGTTGTATGCCGCTCAAACGTCGTAAAAGGTCATAATGCCATTGCGACATAAATTATAATTGCTTCTTATTTTTATTCTTATAGTTTTTCTTAGTGACTTGTCTGAAATATATAATTATTAGAATCTAAAAAAAATACATAATAGATATCTGAGGTCATCGGAAAACCTGAGACTACTAGCTTCTACGATAAATCTTTTACGGTTCCAGCTGTACGGCTATGGAATGCCCTGCCCATGTCTGTAAGGAGCGCTCCAACCCTGTCCACTTTTAAAATTCTGGTCACCTACCTCTCTCCTTAAACAACAATATTAAACATTTCTTTGCTCTTCATGATTGTTATTTTATATGTATATTATAATAATATGTATTTATAAATAAGTATTTGTTTTTGTAAATGTTTTAAAAAATGGTTGAAAATTAATTTTGAAAAATGTTACGCCACCAGACTACCTACAGTACTGTTTCTCTTCTTTTTAAATCCATCCAAAGATTGTCTTGAAAAGATCGCTTTTAGCGATAAGACCGCCCATTGTGTCTCCCTATTTATAAGTTGTCTAGTGTTATTCTTGTTACTTGTATGGTGTACATAATATCTAAAGAATATTATTCTATCTATTATTATAATTTTAGTGGAAACTCAATTACAGCCAATGAGTGCAGTACAACTTATCAGCCAATACCAGACTTTTATACTGAGGAGTCTGTGTTTGTGACTGGAGGCACTGGATTCTTAGGAAAGGTGTGTGAAAATATCTTGATCTCTATTTAATAAATAACCTTAATACTCTTGCCTGGATTTGAACTAACAACCTCGTGTATAATCGGCGAGACGTTCGAAACTTAATTGCCTTTTTTACGGATGTGAAATCATCGAATAACTGTTTTTGCCCTTTACGTTCCGGGGCAGCGGTATTTTTTTCAAACCACCCGCAACCCTAACAGGCAGGCCCTTCTGATATACCGACATCTCTTTGAGGCGCGCGTAGAACACGAACGCGCCGTCGTCAAGGCAACTTGAAAAAAATAAAAAACCTTACCTTTTCCAGCAACAGGTCTTCGTTTTCGGCTGATATTCCCAAGTTCGGAGCAGCGATGTCTCCTGGTATAAATACTATCTTCTCTAGATCTGTGGGTCTTTTGTCTTTGAGCCTGCTGAAGAGCTAAAGACATTTGCCTTTTATTTATCTTCAACTTACAATGTCAACCGTTTGCCTTAAGGAATGATATGAAGGAGAAAGGAGTAAATGATGCCGTGACGTCTGATAGGGGAGAATGGCAGAAGAAAACGTGTTGCGTCGACCCCAAATAGAATGGGACAAGGGTAGGAAAATGATGATGATTTTTGCTAAAGAAAGTTTGTATTGGAGTTTTTCTCTTTTAATTCAAAGAATAATGGCTGATTCTTATTTGAATTAAATTTAAGCGTCTAGAAGTGACTTATGTACGAATGAAATTAAATATTTTTTTTAATATTTATTCAAACTATCATATTATTTATTAGAGCGGAGCAAAGAAATAAGTTTAAATGAAAAGTTAATTGATTATTTTCGTGAACATTTATTAATTTAGTGTTGCCATTTAAGTTTTTTTAAATAAAATGAAATGTTCGAGTTTGTGAGTCATGAGAATAAAATCATTTTTAGTTCTAGATTATGATTAAATGAAATAATATCTTTATCTTAAATAGGTATGCGTATTTTAGCACCGTGGTAATAAATAAATGACGTGAAATAATCATTGAACTTTTTCCCGAATGATTTGCCAAAAAGACTTGTGTCTAAAATCGGCATTGATTGAAAAAAACATAGAACTAGTGACAATACTGACAATTGTGACAAATGATACATAATAATGTACTCAGTGAATGTGAATGATACAGATGCTTGCGCTGTGTTCTGGGTGGTGTGTTTTGCTTTCGCTTGTGTTCCTTTTTCTCATTTTCCGCATTCTCCATTGACCTGGACTGCTAACGGACTCTGATATTGCCCGTGTGACCTGCGCGTGTTTATGGACTTCGAGATTTGCCTTGTGTGACCTGTGCGTGTTTATGGACTTGGAGATTTGCCGTTGCGACATTGTGCTGTTTTTCACTGGACACCGAATTTGGTAAACGTTCTGCTACCGCTGCAATGGAAGGTCGTCGTCGTGGCGGAATAACACGAATTCTGTGTGTAAACTGTAACATTTGTGTTAATACACTACGTCGATGTCGTGCTTTGGAACTAGATACCAGAGTTACCACGTTACTCTGTAACTGGGTATACCCACGAATTGTAAGTAGTTTCAATTCTTTATTATGATGTCTTTAAAAGTAGATCGAAAAAGTATAGTATTTCCCACTCGAATGTTATTCTAGGTACTTTATCGTTTTGAAAGTGTTTTGTTCAATCTAAAAAGACAATATAATTATTGTGTTGTTTGGAAATGTTATGTGTATGTTGGAGAGAGGTAACAGAGTTTTACCATTGTTTCAGATTGTTGAGGACAACTATGTTTGTGAAGCTTGCAGAGATCTTGCAATGTTCAGTATCAATCATAATTTACAACAAGAAGTTTCGGCTAATGATGATCAACCAAGCTGAGTCAAGTCACCAAGGTCACACTCATGTGTGTCTTTTATGTGGCTCTTCTATTTTACGTCGACAAAGTGACATGATACTGAGAGACAATCCTTCTTAGCTGCAGCTCACAATGAGAAACATTATAGAAAGCAGAGTAGCACCACGACAGGTAAGCTAACTAAAAAAGTACATAATAACTTATATTTTAATTTTGTAAAAATAAGTCTGGCTATAACATGAACTAAAGGATTTCATTGTATTTCAAAGTAAACATATCTTACCAGGGTATTTCAAGGAAAAGCACAAACTGCATGGATGTTTAGAATGATTGGCCTATTAATTTCCTTTTATTTGTTTTCAGATATCAGTATCTGACCGCGTGTGCCATCCTTGCTGCTGGTTACATACCCAAAGACAAGCACGACGTGTGAACATCACCGAAGAAAATAGATCTTTGCCTACTATGTAGTACCGCAGTAGAAGAGTCTCAAGAGGATTACCCTTCTGGGTCTAATACACTAGAAGAATCTACTCATCAAGCAGAAATTCCGACAATTGTCTTACCGGACTAAATAAATAAAGTCACATCACATATCCAGAAAGCAATATTATATTTATATTTTAATAAAAAATGATATTCCAGGCCGGACAGGTATCTGTGAATATTGCTGCAATTGTTTAATTGGTCGGCACACAGTAGGATGTTGCGCTCATGTTATGACACTAGTCTGGTACTTAGGATGGGCTAGACATCGACAAGATATTTCCGCACCTGCAGAATTCCTAGATTAAATTATTATCAGAGAGGATGAAGATGAATAAATGTTTTTGTTTAATAACAAACTTGTTTTAATAGTCCCCTTCCCTTCAAATAGTTATTTGGAAATGCTATCCTAAGATATATTAATGTAATATAATATATTCCACAACTATCACACACTGTCTAGTCTGGACTAGTCCCAAGCTAAGCAAAGCTTGTGTACTAGATACTAGATGTTGGTACTAGACAGCTGATAACTTATATATTTCTAAATACGAACATGTATAAATAAATTACACCCAGACAGAACAAATGATCGTGCCACACAAACATTTGTCCTGGGTGAGAATCGAACCCACGACTTCCGGTATAGCAGTCAGGGTCACTAACCACTAGACTAACATGCCAGATAGATTAAACGAACCAAACTGACGTTTACGAGCTGTCAGTTGGTGCGATATTTACCTTTATTGCTAACACTATTTTATAACAATACGACTGTAGTAACTCCAATCACCAACGAAACATTAATCTTTTCTGTTCAGAGTAACTCTAGTCACCAAACGAAATCTCTATAGCATTATAGAAATAACGGTCACTGTTTAGTATTTCTTACATTGTTGAATCTTGCATCTTACTTTTTTAAAGGTTATCTGTACGTAAAAATGACACTTTTAGTTACACATAACCTATAAAAAAGTAAAAGTTCATTTTTGAATATCTCTTTTTCTCGGCTTTCTCGAACCAAAATTCTTGTGTATAAGGTGTCAGGGGCTGAAGCTCGGTTAAATAGAATATTTTTCAATTGAAGACGTAGAGTTTTAATCGCAAATAAAACAATGTATGGGAACCTGCCATTGTTCTTTGTAAAGGGTGAGTTTTTGTCGTAGCAACATTTAAAAAATGCAAAGCTAAAGTGTTTTAATGAAGATTTCTCATGAATTTTGTTAGAAAAAAAAAACAGTTTGAGTTTTGATCCAAAACCACTTTTTTTCTTATTAAAGAAAACGTTGCCCCGCACTAGGAGTTTCTAAAGTACCGTAGATGCGTTTACAAGCAACGAACAGCCAGAACCGAAATCAACTATCTGTAGGCCATTCAAATATTTGTACTGTGCGGGGTTTGAACCCGCGACACGCAGTGCAGCAGTCGATCGCTCAGCCACTGCGCCAAATCAGATTGGGGGTCAGATTGGCAGTCGCTCCATGTAAAATACTGGTTTCCAGCTGCATCAGTTTAGACTGGTAACCGACCCTAACATAGTTGAGAAAAGGCTAAGCAGCTGATGATGAATAGGCGTGATTAAATTTCATCTAGTAATAAATAAATCAAATAAAAAACCTTTTATTTCATGCAAAGGTAGCATAAAAGCATAGTTTAAAGAAAAAAAGAGAAAATACTGATGTTGTTTACACGTATTTCACAGTTTTTAGAAAATGTTTAAATATAGTATAATGTTTAAGTATAGTACATAAGTAGTTTAGAAGTTTGTTTGCTTGAACCCCTCCTTAAGTGAAGGTGAAGGCCTCCTCTAGAGTGAATTTCATCTTGTATCGGTATTAATTTAATATAGTAGTACAAGATGGGCTTCAATTTGGCTAGACATTATAATTATAAGAAATATATTCTTACCACATCATCAAGAAACTCTGTCATCCTTTCTTCAATCGTCAGACCCTTCTTTTCTCGTATTAGCATGTAGATTTTGTCAATATCTGGACAACTGTATAGAAGTTTTTCTATAAATACCTGGAACACAAAGTAAATAGCCATTTTTCATTTATTTTATTTATAAAAAGAGCTTTTGAGCGTATGGATGTATGTACTTATTTGTAATGTTTTTTTTTTAAGTTTTATGTATTTGTGGACAATGCAAAATAAACATGTTTTCTTTCTTTCTTTCTATGTAAGTATGTATGTCTATTTATTTGGCACTCTCCAAAAACTCTAAGCTGTTAAACGGAATTCGACATATGAGGTGTCTTTGAATTCGTCTCAGTTGTGGGAAAAGAATTCTAAAGCTTGACAGTTTTTTAGGCTGTGGTTTAAAAGAAAAAAAAAAAAAATTGGTTGTTTGTAAAGTAGGTTTACGATCGAGATGTTTACGTGATAACGTCTTATTGGTGATTGTTAACAAGTACCAAATAGATACTCAACGGTTATGACGTAGTAGTTGCTTTTTGTTTATTCATAAATTACTTCCAAATATTCTGATTAATATCTAAATAATATTCCTTGTATTTTTTTTATCACAATAAGTCGTTTATTTGATTTTTATAACAATAATTTAGTATTTCATAACATAATGATAAATAATTGACAGTTGATTTAAAATATGGCGGTTAGGTGTATAAAAAGGGAGGCAAATCATTTCTAACATGCAATATATTGTGAACTAGTAATAAGGACGTTACTCTGCCGAAATACAGACTGAGTGTGAATTATAGTTCGTGTTTAATTGTTTAAAACCTAACATTTCAGAAGTGGGATAGTGATAAAATGTCAGGACCATATTTTCACGGTTTGGGGAAAGGTAAACGAAAGTGCAGTGAGTCAACCAGTTCGGAAGAAGAAAATAGTGAAATTTTTTTCTCTGAAGACCGTTATAAGACCAAGTCGCACAAAAAACGACATGTTGCTCCCAGTGATGCCGAAGTCATTCCTAAATTTCGACCCGAAGACAACAGCAGCAACGTTATAGGTTGGCTCCACAAAATAGACCAACTAGGCGATGTCTACGGCTGGGACAACACAGATCGAACATTTATCATGCAACTGCGGTTGCGTGGCGCTGCTCGAGAATGGTATGACGACCTTGATGACTACAATTTGACATGGGATGGTTGGAAGGAAATGCTTCAGGTCGCTTTTCCTCGATCGACTGACTACGTGGACAAATTGGAACGAATGCTGGCAAGGGCAAAGGAAGATAAAGAGACGATGACTAAGTATTATCACGAAAAATTATCCCTATTGAAGAAATGCAACATAGGCGGTGGAGATGCTATTTCCTGCATAATACGTGGACTACCTTCTGAACTGAGAGCTAATGCCAAAGCATATAGTTGTGAAACTCCTGAACAACTATACTATGGCTACCTATCTTCATTGGAAAACTTCAAACGAGTGGAGACATATACGGTGCGGAAATCGACGAGTACGTGGAGAAGAGGAGCGAGCAACACCATGCCAAGCTCAACACCGGGTCATCAGCTCCAGCCGAAGATATGCTACACGTGTCGGCGGCCGGGGCACGAGGCGCGGGACTGCAGACAGCGGCAGCACTGCGAGACCTGCCGGCGCAGCGGGCACACGACGGCGGATTGCTGGTTTGGCGCCGGGAGTTCGCGACAGCAACCACAAAGGGTTAGTCAAGTGCTGCATATTACCTATGATATTTATATTGATGTTTACAAAAGAACTGTGATGGTAAATGGACAGCAGCTCAGAGCTTACATAGATACTGGCAGTAAAATCAACATGCTTTGTCTGACACAAGCTGAAAAATTGAAAATTAAAATGGAGCCTAGTGCAATTGTCATGAAAGGCTTTGGAGGAGCATGTGTAAACTCACTCGGTTCATGTTGCCTAAGTGTTTTGATAGATAATGTAAAATTAGATGGAATAGTCGAAATAGTTAATTATATTACATCAGATATTGAGCTATTAATTGGACAAACAATGATTAATTGTAAGAATGTTAGTTTAGTCACTTCTGCTTCTTCTGTACGTTTTGTTCCAAGTGAAACTATACAGTATATATTTACGGATTTAAAATTACATGCAATGGACTTTATTGAAAAATTTCCAGTTTATATAAAGCATAATATTATAATACCAAAGCAAACTCAATTATATATAGAAGTTTATGTTGACTGTACACAAAACATTGGAAAAGAGCACACATTTTTAACGCACACAGTATGGATGCAGTTGGGTAATTTAACGTATTTAATACCTTCAGCTATTGTTAATTCAAACCATTCTTATTTAAAAGTTGTAAACCTAGGTCATATTGATGTCGTTTGGAAATCTCATAGGTTGATAGCTAGAGCGGAATTGGTAACAATACCAGCATTTAGTAGTGGGTCCACAGTACTAGCCATAAATAGTCCTGACACAGATAATATACAAATTAGCTTAACAGATATTGATAAGGGCCATCTTAGTGATAATGAAAACAAACAATTACTAGAGCTTTTAAATAAGTATGCTCACTCATTTGCCAGAAGTACTAAAGATTTAGGTTGTACTGATCTTATAAAAATGCATATTCGTACAATGAATAACCAGCCTGTTTGTTGCAAGCCCTATAGATTGTCGCATAGAGAAAATGAAATTGTTAATGGAAAAGTTAAAGATTTATTAGAAGCAGGTATCATTAGAGAATCAATGTCTGATTACGCTAGTCCAGTGGTACTGGTTAAGAAGAAGGGTGGGGATTACAGGCTTTGTGTTGATTATAGGGCATTAAATGCTAATACTGTGAAAGATAGGTATCCTTTACCGCATATTGAAGACCAGGTTAGTAAGTTATCAGGCAAGTTCTATTTCACCACCCTTGACCTTGCCCAGGGGTATTATCAAGTCGGCCTTCATGAAGACTCAATACCAAAGACTGCATTCGTTACTCCATCTGGCCAGTATGAGTTTTTGAAAATGCCATTTGGTCTGGCCAATGCACCGGCAGTATTCTCTCGTTTAATTCAAATGACGCTAGGTAGAGTCGATCAAAACATTGCCCTGTACCTTGATGACGTCATGTTACCTACGGAATCAATTCAGGAAGGGTTTGTGCTATTAGAGAAAGTATTACAATTATTGACCCAGGCAAATTTAAAACTAAATTTACGTAAATGTTCTTTTCTTAAACGTACCGCTACGTACTTAGGCCATGAGATTTCAGCTGGGACAATACAACCAGGCCAAGTGAAAATAAAATGTGTCGCAGAATATAATAGGCCGCGGAATGTACATGAGATTAGGCAATTTATCGGTTTAACGTCATACTTTAGAAAATTCATCCAAAATTTTGCCCAAATTGCTCGCCCCTTAACAGAACTCACGAAAAAGGATGTCAAGTGGCACTGGGGTTCTGATCAAGAAAATGCATTTAAGAAAGAAAGAAAGAAAGAAAGAAAAATTTTTATTTGCATTTCAAGGCCTCAAGCAGCGTCTGATTGAAAGGCCAGTTTTAGCCATTTACAACTCTGATGCAAAGACTGAATTGCACACAGATGCTAGCAAAATAGGCTTAGGTGGGATCCTTATGCAATACCAAACAGATAATAGTTTAAAACCAATTGCTTATTTTAGCAGGGTGACAAGTAATGAAGAAAAGCACTACCATAGTTACGAGCTTGAAACCCTCGCTGTCGTTGAATCTCTTAAGCGATTTCGAATATATTTGACGGGGATTAAAGTTAAAGTCGTTACAGACTGCTCAGCATTAAGAACAACTCTGGTAAAACGAGATTTAATACCGCGGATTGCTCGTTGGTGGCTCACAATACAAGAATTTGATCTTGAGATTGAATATAGGCCAGGGCCCCAAGTCTGCTATTTTCTATAACTTAGTCATTCCAACACGATTCCACTGTCATTTTGCTAAAAGTTCGTAATCTGCTAAATTACAATGGTCGATCATTGGTCGGCCAGTGGTCTCGTAATGGAATGGTAGTAGAATGACATTGTAGTATTGCCATTATTATAAAACCCGTTAGTAGAAATGATTTTCGAAAAACTACTACCACATTTAAACGTTTATTCAAGCCAGATTTTATTTATATGTATTTTTCCTGTCCCGATGCATTTTATGTTAACACGTTTAGATTTGTAATCAACTTAAAAAATATAAAATGATGATTTTTTAAATGATCTTCAACATTTATTTTATGTTTGTGACACTGAAACTTGTCAGTTGACAATATTAGAAATGTCATTTCATAACTTTGTTTACATTTGCATCATAGTGATTCGCTTCGTTTTCTATTAAAATCGACGTTTTTGACCATGAATACTGACTCTGGTGATTCTCCTATACCTTACGACCACGGCTTGAATATGGATTCCGCTCTTGCTGATAATGACAACTCCCACGATAACATAGATTTGATGTCATATTCGAGTTCTTCACTGTGAACTGTTGCAAGTGGATAATATGTACGCTGTGTAAATAAATTGTAATTTTTAACATATCAAGATTGCGAAGACACCTTTTGGAAATCGTCGAAGTTCGATCTCTCGAAAAACATGGGTTGGACATCAACAGGTAACTATAATAAGTTTTACAACTGTAATGATAAATGCAAATATGATTCAAAATAAGGTACCTATTCATACATGCTTGCAAATAAATACTCACATAATATTGTTTTTTCTTTTCCAGTCAGTTACAAGACAGTGATAGTTTGGTGTGCCATGCATGTTGGACCAAAGCATGGAATAAAATCAGTCAGGCAACAAGTCAACACTCAACAGTCCACATTTTGTTATTGTTATCCACATTCATATCTCTATTAGCTGTGGCACCTCTCTTTTAAGGCAAAGGTCATATTTGCTGAACATTGATACACCACAACGGTAAACCAAATAAGGAATCTGATTGCATATCAAATTGCACCACAACCATGTTAAAATAACAAACTATACTATTTTTAGAATCCTATTGAATGCAGTAAGATTGCTCTGAAATGTTAAAAGGCTAACATTATATAATTTTTTTTTGCAGCCTGTCTGTGTGATACTCAATTTTGACAATGTTTTAGTTTATGATGAATTAAATGTTTTCTATTAATATATTATTATTGTTTTATTTTCAACTATCTGTAATATTTAAATAGTATATCTTTTATCAATATATTATTTGGGGGGCATACTAATATTTACATTCAATGTTGCTTGTGGGCACTCAGGGCCTTAAGTCACTATAGCAGTTTGGCATCCCTCTTTATGTGTAACACAATTTTTGTAAAACAACTCAATAATGTTTTAGCTGTCACAGTCAAATGTGATATTAACGTCAGTAAGCAACTAACGTTAACCGTATAGTTCAGTACGGACCACAGAGTACATTTTATATACGGACCCCTTCAGGTAGGTACTTGACATTCAAACCTCCGCTGGCTCGGTACTATACTGGCCCCGAAAGGGGTCGAATATTTAAGTCATACAACCTCCTCATTATTTTTATAAATATTTTATTTTCTGGTTAAAAAATAATATGGGTGTGCATCAGTTAATAATAATAGTTTATTTAAAACAAGTCCATACAATATGCTTAATGTCTAGCTGTGGTTAACAATGATTGAAGGTGTACAAGACATGAAACCCTGCCTCCTAAACTAGGAAAACCTGTGACTTAGGAGACAGTGTTCTACTGCCACTTGGATACTATAAACCCTTTTAGAAATTAAAATTAATGGCTAGTAAGCTGATATCATACAAAAGCTTTTCTTGCTTATTTAATGGAAAATAGAAAATAATATAAAAAAGAGTAAAACAATTAAGGGAGAAATTAAATTAAAACTAAAAAGTAAAATGACTGTATGATTGGTTTTGTCGGTGTGACTGGGTAATGTGTGTGTTATGTGTGTCGAGTGGGTGTGTGTGTGACTGGGTATCGTGTGTTTTGTGTTGTGTGAGTGTGATATGAGAAGCCTGAGCATGTGACTTTGGTGGTGTCGAGTGTGAGACTGTTTGGGGTGGTGCAAGCTTGGTGTCTCCCGATGTATTAAGAAATTAGTAATACTATGTCAGAGGCATTAGAAGTGCCTCTCTTTGATTGTAGTCCAGGAGAAACAGCATACTCTTCAGCTTATCTTTTACCCCGTGTTTGCTTAACCTTGCTATTTGTGCAGCCTTATTAATATTTCGGTACACAAGAGAGCTCAACACGTAGAGCTGTCTTCTGGCAAACGTAGTTCTATGACTAGGGGTTGGGCAAACTATTGTTTGACCACGCTTATTTGAGTCTGGTAGTAGTACCTGGTTGTGCTTCCAGAGTGTGGTTCTGAGAACAAATAGTTGCCTAACTGTCAAAAGTTTGAGCTCGGTGTAAAGCTGATGAGTGGGATAGCGAAAGGGCTTTTGCAACATAACCTTGAGTACTGCCCTTTGTGCACGCTCCAACTCAAGGAACCTAGTTTTAGCCGATCCTCCCCAAGCCAGAATACAATAACCGAATTAAGATAATAGAATTAAAAACTCTTATGTAAACGTCATTAGAAGTTCTTAAGTTATTGAGCAAGTTTCTTAATTAACGCTTGTAAAGTCCAAGACCGTAAATTACGATCATCGCAATTTTGATGGCAGTGTAGGTCGACGCTAAAAATCATGAAAAATGTAGTTTTCGGACATGTAAATCCACTTTATTGGGCATGATTAACTTTAATAAATATTCTTTAGCTCGTAGTGAACATATTTCTCCAATCAATACTCCACAAACACGATGGATAGCAAACACTTTTTGTCAAACCGAGCTACTAAAAGCAATGACTGCACAATGACGTTGTAATGGTAGATCACTGATCAAAGGAACTGTCAAAATTTTAGCAGATTACCGCATGCGTCAGTCATTCGTTTGTCATTATGCACGAGATTACCATTCTAAGCAATTTCTTTCAATGGACTGTCAGTGACTGACCAGTGGAATGTCATAATGACGACATTATATTAGTAGATTACCAAACTTGTCAAAATCAACCATTATGCGATCAGTGATCGACCATTCTGACACTATTGTAATAGCAGACTTAGGCCCCAGGGGAACGCATGAGGCACGTAGATGCGTTAAGTAGAAATCCCGCGACTAATGCAATACTTATGATTGAAAGTTCCGATTGGTTAATAACTCTACAGATACAAGATGATAATATACAAAACATTATTTCTAGACTTCGTGATAACTCCAATTCAAATTTGTCTGCAAATTATATAGTAAAAGATAATATACTCTATAGGAAAACTGTTGCTGGAGAACGGTTTGTCATCCCTAAATTAGCGAAATACGGTTTACTTCAAAAGCTTCATGATCAGATAGGCCACCCCGGTTTAGAAAAATGTGAAAATTCTATTAAGGCTCAATTTTGGTTCGAAGGCATGACCAGATTTATACGAAAATATATAAACTCTTGTTTACAATGTGCGTTTAATAAGGGCAACTATGGTAGGTTGGAGGGTGAATTATATCCAATTAACAAGCCAGCCATACCTATGCATACGTTGCATGCTGACCATTTAGGTCCTTTTGCCAAAACTCGTAAAGGAAACACCTATATCTTAGTGGTTATCGACTCTTTTACTAAATTTGTATTTGCCCGACCAGCTAAAAATTGTAGTTCAATAGAAACCATTCGATTACTAAAAGAAATTATTATGCAGTTTGGCTATCCAGTTAGAATAATAACAGACCGAGGGAAAGCTTTTACGAGTAGGTACTTCAAACAATTTTCCGAGGAAAATCAATTCAAACATATATTAAATGCTATAGCCAGTCCTCGCTCCAACGGTCAGGTCGAACGAGTAAATCGCACATTATTAAATGGTCTTAACACTATGTCCGAAAGCGAATGTACATGGGATAATAAGCTAGATGATATAGTATGGGGAATCAATAATACAACCAATGCTACTACTGGCTTTTCGCCATTTTGCCTTATGTTCGGTCATTCTAATTCTAGGTATCCATCCTTCCCGTCTGACGCACCCTCTACTTCTGAAACTCAACAGAACCAACTGCAGGCCAATAGGGAAACTGCTAAGCTCCGTATCGATAGAAATATGGCTTCTATGAAAACGCGATTCGACAAAAAACATAGGAAATGTATTAAATACACCGTAGGTCAACTAGTTCTTTGGAAAGGTGGTGTAGCTAGAGATGCAACTACTGGGGTTACTAGAAAACTAATTGGGCAATATACAGGTCCCTACAAAATATCTAAGGCTGAACAGTCGTTGGACCGATATACAATCTCGAGTATAAAGGGTATGAAAGGCTACAAAAAGTTTAGCGCAGTAGTTCGAGGAGAAACTCTTCGGCCATACAAACCAACTATATCTGAGGAAGAAAGTTCAGGCAGTGACCGAGAAGTAGACAGAGATGACTTGATTGATCTTCTTGAAAGTTAATTAACACAATATACTGGTCGTTACAGATGTGTGACTCTTCATTATTTGATTCTTGTATTATCTTATAGCTAAGTTTAGTGAAGTTTAAGTAATTTCCTAAAAAAGAAAACAATACAGTGAATAGTTATTTCTCTGAATTTCACCTATCACTAATAATCATTTCACTGTGTGACAATAATTATTGGCAACAAATCCACGTACTTATTATAACGATACGATTCTATACATGTAGACGAGGGCAGCTGTGTGATCAAGTCCATCAGTATATTTTTATGGCTACGTGATCTAAAATCTATTAGTAAAGATTGCTGTGTGATCTAATTAATATTAATAGGGACGGCTTTGTGATCAAGTCCATAACAGGGACAGCTTTGTGATCAAGTCCATAATAATAGAGACAATAAGTATTGCGCTGTGTGTACAAGTTCATGATAAGGAACGCTTTGTGATCAATAGGGACGGCTTTGTGATCAAGTCCATAACAGGGACAGCTTTGTGATCAAGTCCATAATAGGGGCGCGGACGGCTTTGTGATCAAGTCCATAATAAGGACGGCTTTGTGACCAAGTCCATATCTTAGCTGTGTAACCATTTGTAAAAGATAACTGTGCAATACTTCTAAATGCGAGATCTGATCTATATTCTATAAAAGGAACTACATATTATTTGGACAAATAAAAACAAATCTTAAGGCTGTGTGATAAGTGGAAAATAAAATAACATAAACCAAGGTCAATAACTAATATGTTCAAACATATTATATTTCACAAACAACAAGTTACTGCTGTACATTATTTCTATTTCAGGACTCCAGGCAAGCCGCTGAAGGAAGCAACGAGAGCCGTGGGACACGGCCTATGCAGGATGGCCGAGTGTTAACAAGTACCAAATAGATACTCAACGGTTATGACGTAGTAGTTGCTTTTTGTTTATTCATAAATTACTTCCAAATATTCTGATTAATATCTAAATAATATTCCTTGTATTTTTTTTATCACAATAAGTCGTTTATTTGATTTTTATAACAATAATTTAGTATTTCATAACATAATGATAAATATTGACAGTTGATTTAAAATATGGCGGTTAGGTGTATAAAAAGGGAGGCAAATCATTTCTAACATGCAATATATTGTGAACTAGTAATAAGGACGTTACTCTGCCGAAATACAGACTGAGTGTGAATTATAGTTCGTGTTTAATTGTTTAAAACCTAACATGATATAAGTTATCACCAGTAGTGACATCTAAAATGAAATTAAGTACTAATTTAAAGTTTTTTTTTCGAGCCAAGTAACAGATGGCGCTACCATCTTTATGAAATGTCGCTTGTGAGGTTTTGGTGTGACACAAGTTTCTGAACATGTCACCCGACTAAAACGATTTTAAAGACGTTATCACGTCAAAACAAATCTAGTCTTTAACAGTCAGTTCAAACTAATAATGGATTTTATAAGGTTTGGGCCGGGATTTCTGAACCGGTCTAAATTTATAATGAGTCTCGACTGGACTTTTTTGGGGCTTTAAGATCACTTTGTAGTTCGTCTGTCGGTCTGTCTGTCAAGACCCTTTATCGCGGTAACGCTTGGAGGTATCGAGTTGAAATTATACTCAAGTCTCTGTTTTGTGCTGTGAAAAAATCAACCCTCTTAGTCTACGCAATAAAAAGATATGGCTATTTATATCGTAAGTTTGTACGGAACCCTCGATGTGCGAGTCTGACTCGCACTTGGCTGGTGTTTTTTTAATTTCTTACCGTATCTTAGTAAAATATTATTAGTAGTATTTTTTTTTGTACTGTACTAAAATTATCAATGGCATGGTTTTTTTTTGGGGTGGGAAATCACCAAATAACTTCCCCCGCTCTGGGCAGAGCGGAGGGAGACTTTTACTGACTAAAACCCACCCATGTTCCTTCTATTGCCCTTTGCGTTACGGGGCCGCGGTATCTCTTTCGAACAACCCGCAACCCCGGCAGGATCAATAGCCATATTTATATCCTTGTTTTTGGGCTATGGCCTTCTTTTTCTTTTTCTTAAACTCTCTGTTTTAGCGGCCTCAAACCACGTTAGCCATATTCAAATATTTACTATGTATACATTGAAAATGATTGTTTTACATCCATAGAGGTCAATAGGTACTGTTTGAACTTAAATAATTATTTGCAAATATCACCTCTGCCACATTTTTTCATATTTAAACTATCTGTTTGTTTAAAAATCCCGTGTACTTTAACACTTTACAAAAAACGACATCCTTACTAATATCATCCTTACTTATAAAAGCGAAAGTGAGTTTGTTACCTCTTCACGCTTAATGGCTTAACCGATTTTGATGAATTTTGGTACAGAGATAGTCGAGAACCAAGAGACGGACATAGGCTATTTAAAAAAAATGGGATGTGAGGGAGAAAGAGGGATGAAAAGGGAAAACTTAGCGTTGCTATTACAAATCAATAAGGCGCAAGGGCAAAAACTGCAGGTAGCAGGTACCTGCAAATCAGGAAAGGGGAACTGTGTTACCCCGAATTTTACGCGAGCGAAGCCGCGGGCATAAGCTAGTAAATTATATTGCAGGATTAATTTTGTCAATTTCATTAATATCGTACTCGTAAATTTGTATGTAAATGTGAAATCATGTGTTAAAATTAAAATGTTTGTACAAAATGAAGTGATAAATGATTTAAAGAACCAACTGAAATTAAATAATATCATTTTTACTTTAAGTTTGTCACAAAAGGTTTAAGTCCCATATTTGTATAAAGGCCAGGATATTTACATCATTGGGCATAACTGCTACTGAAAAAACTCTTGATGGAAAACCCTTATGACACTTTTCTGACCTAGGAATCGAACCTAGGACCTCAGTCTCATTAACGACCATTATACTAACCAATTAAATCCTTACTTCCTTACTAATATTATAAAAGCGAAAGTGAGTTTGTTTGTTTGTTTGTTTGTTTGTTACCTCTTCACGCTTTAACTGCTAAACCGATTTTGATGAATTTTGGTACAGAGATAGTTGGGAACCAGGAGACGGACATAGGCTATTTTTTATTTAAAAAAAGTGGGATATGAGGGAGAACGATGGAAGAAAAGGGAAAACTTAGCGTTGCTATTACAAATCAATCAGGCGCAAGAGCAAAAACTGCAGGTCTGCTTGGTGTGTTATACCGAATTTAACGCGAGCGAAGCCGCGGGCGAAAGCTAGTACTTATTAAAAGTAAAATGTTGCGACTTGTTATGGAAATTTTATTGACATTAGCTAGTTTTAACCGGCTTCTCAAAGGGAAGACAACTGATTTATGTATGTACTGTTGTACACCGATAACTCCGTAATTACTGTACCGATTTATGTGTTTTTTTTTCATTTGGTCACGCTTCGCTTGTGTAGTTAAGTCAAGGACTTCTAGTAACAATGTAATTTTTTAAATAAAAAAACAAAAAATTGAAAGAAATAACTTCTTTCAGGAGGCACTAGCTAAAAAAATAATTAAAATAAAAAAAGTTCACCGATTTTGAAAAGAATGTTATTTATGACTTAAGTTTTGAAAGCCATAATCGACTTCTTCAATTTTTTAGTTTTTCCATCCTAGATAATACAGGAAAAAAAAATTGGTTGTTTGTAAAGTAGGTTTACGATCGAGATGTTTACGTGATAACGTCTTATTGGTGATATAAGTTATCACCAGTAGTGACATCTAAAATGAAATTAAGTACTAATTTAAAGTTTTTTTTTCGAGCCAAGTAACAGATGGCGCTACCATCTAATGTCGCTTGTGAGGTTTTGGTGTGACACAAGTTTCTGAACATGTCACCCGACTAAAACGATTTTAAAGACGTTATCACGTCAAAAAGTTTAAATAATGCAACACAGATACCCATAGGTGGACTTAATGCTGTAGACTCTTTTTACCTATCAACCTTTGGGTAATTCAATTCAACCCAATTCAATCTTTTATTTAAGGACATCTTGTTCCAACGGTTAATATGCATACAGACTTAAAAACTATTGTTAGTAACACGAATGAAATTGCAGGAATCCAAAGGTACTAATATTTCGCCTCAGGGCAGGAAAACAGAACTTACCCTGACACTCATAAAGACTAATGCAGGATTAATACATACTACATAAGTGAAGTCCAAAAAAAATATTGTTGAATATTTTGAATGTATTACCTTTCCAAGAAATCCAGTCCCACCAGTGATAAATACGCATTTTCCTGCGTAAAATTCAGCTACTGATGGTTTTGCCACCTCCCTTAATGTTAACGCAACCATTTTGAGAATAATTCAAAACACAGCTTACACTTGTCTTTTTCGAAAAAGATATTTCAAATTTGGAAAAAAGGAACGGATTATAATTATATCTTAATTTTGGAAAGCAAACTACAATATTTCTCTTTTTAATTTTGTTTTCTTTTTTTAATTTTGTGAAAATAAGGAACAGTTTTAAGCACACCTAAATGTCAAAACGGTTGATACTGTAATGAGAGCTCTGAAGCCCGAGTAGATGAACACACGTGTGTCGCTATATTGCAAAATCAGGGTTGTTGCAAAATCACAATTAACATAACATGATATACTAGCTTTCGCCCGCGGCTTCGCTCGCGTTAAATTCGGGGTAACACGGTTCCCCTTTCCTGATTTGCAGGTACCTGCTATCTGTAGTTTTTGCTCTTGCGCCTTATTTATTGTATAGCAAAGCTAAGTTTTCCCTTTTATTCCCTCTTTCTCCCTCATTTCTCACATTAAAAACAAAAAATAGCCTATGTCCGTCTCCAGGGTCCCAACTATCTCTGTACCAAAATTCATCGAAATTTCGCTTTTATAATATTAGTAAGGAAGTAAGGATTATTTTTTAAACGATCATAAATGAAAAATGTGTGTGATTTAAGTTAATCATATAACATCTGCATTTGTCAAAGGGCAAAAAAATATAGTGTAAGGTTAATCAAAGCGCCACGCGTCGGAGCGTTGCTTTCTTTAAATAAAGAATGAAGTTAGCGGTAATGTTTTCAGATCCACACTATTCCATTTATCTTTTATTATTATTACTTATTTACATCATAATTATATCGTTATTTCACATTTATATTATTATTATTTTATCACTAAGTACCTACTACTTATTTATTTGTACTTGTTGCCATCGTCCGTGTGTCACTGCGGGTGCCAACTGAAAACCAGCGTTGGGTGTCTGACGCCTAGCATATGCTGAGTTGGTAACCCTTTCGTTATGGGCACGCTCAGCGCAACCTTGTCCATGTTTTTCCGTTCTGTGTACCTTTTTTGTTTTTCTTTTGCTGTTGTGTTGTGTCTGTTTCGAATAAATATTTTTCTATTCTATTCTATTCTATAATAGCTGGTAAAAACAATAATGATTTAAATGTGTATTATTGTATAACTGGCTAGTTTCCGCAATTCTAGGTCTTTTTTTGCGGATGGGAAATCGACAAATAACTTCCCCCGCACTGGGCGGAGCGGAGGGGAGTGTTAGACTGTGTACTGACTAAAAATCCACCCATGTTCCTTCTACTGCCCTTTATGTTCCGGAGCCACGGTATCTCTTTCGAACAACCCGCAACCTCGGCAACTCTACGTCTAAGGCGCGTATTTTGCGTACGGAAAATATGTATTATATTATACTAGTTGTGCCCCGCAGTTTTAGCCCCGCTCGTCTCGTAACGGCTTTAGCGTGAGGATAAATGGATAGACCATTTAATATTTTAAAACACTAAAATATTTTTTCAATTCAAACCAATACTCCCTAAGATTTTTTGGCTTCTTACAAAAGAAAATCTTTAATACATAAAATAATATAAATATACAATATAATATATATATATATATATATAATATTATACACAATATAATTTAATAAAATATATATATACCAAGTAATTTTGAACTATACATTTTTTAAATTAAATTAAATTAAATATTATAAAAGCGAAATGGAGTTTGTTTGTTTGTTACGTCTTTACGCCTTAATGGCTATACCGATTTTGATGAATTTTGGTACAGAGATAGTTGGGAGTTTGGGACCCTGAAGACCCGAGTTGTACTCGCGAACCGCGGGTTCTGTACAAACTTGCGACAAAAATGGCCATATCTCTAAGTCTACGACTTAGAGATATGGCCATTTTTGTCGCGAGTTTGTCGCAAGTTTTGATTTTTGTCGCATTTTTGTCGCAAGTTTTGATTTTTCTCAGTTCTAAGAGGCCACAGACTAAAGTATATGGCTTTAATTTCAACTTGATACCTCCACTCGTTCCCGAGATAAAGAATCTTGACAGACAGACAAACTCACGGACAACAAAATGATCCTATAAGGGTTCCGTTTGTTCCTTTTGAGTTACGGAACAATAAAATGAGATAGGTTATTAAATTCAAGACAGATAAAAAGTTTTTGCTTTGAATTTTTTTCAAATAAATGCACTGAAAAATAAATTGGTATTGATCTGAATCTGGTTAGACTGGAAACCTACCCCGGGAAAACGCTTAGCAAAAGATGGTGATGACGAAAGAAAATACAGAATTAACTACTGTCACAATTTGGAAATTTGACGTTAGCTAAACGACATACCGCAACAGCCCCACACACAGTACAGGATCGTGTGCGCGTATCGACGAGATCCTCGGCTACTTTCGAATAAATTCTTGAGCTGCGATTATAATTTACACAATAATTTACCTCATAACCAGATACTAAAGACCTATTTCATCAAAACTTAATTTTATAATAATCCTTACTTCCTTACTTCCTTACTAATATTATAAAAGCGAAAGTGAGTTTGTTTGTTTGTTTGTTTGTTACCTCTTCACGCATTAATGGCTTAACCGATTTTGATGAATTTTGGTACAGAGATAGTTGGGAACCAGGAGACGGACATAGGCTATTATTTTTTTAAAAAGAGTGGGATATGAGGGAGAAAGAGGGAAGAAACGGGAAAACTTAGCGTTGCTATTACAAATCAATAAGGCGCTACCGAATTTAACGCGAGCGAAGCCGCGGGCAAAAGCTAGTAAAAATATAAAGAAGAGGTAAAATGTTTTTGTCAGTTTGTATGTCGGAGGTAATCTCCGAAACTACTGATCTGATTTCGAAAATCATTTAAAAAACGGGAAACTACATTATCCTCGAATGTCATAGACTACATTTAAGACGTTCCCGTGCGTTATATACAGAAGTATATAACGGAAATAAAATCGCAAGCAACAGCTTATTTTCTTCATAAATTATTAATAAAATCGAGTATTATTAACATACTGACATAGCATAGCAAACAATCTTAAAAGAGCTTAACAAATTTATTTTTATCAATACATTTAAAAGGACAATGCATTAATCATCAATTGATATATTCCTTACTAATATTATAAAAGCAAAAGTGAGTTTGTTTGTTTGTTACGTATTCACGTCTAAATGGCTAAGCCGATTTTGATGAATTTTGGTACAGAGATAGTTGAGACCCTGGAGACGGACAGGGTCAAAAAAAGTGAGAAAGAGGGAAGAAAAGGGTTGAGGAAGATGCATTTTTTTCAATCATCACGCGGGTTAAAATTAGCCTTTTTTTAAAGTGAGAAATGAGGAAAGAAAACGGAAAACTTACCTACCTGCAAATCAGAAAAGGGGAACTGTGTTACCCCGAATTTAACGCGAGCGAAACCGCGAGCAAAAACTAGTACATAATATATTTAAATAAGAATGATTTTATTATCTACTTAGGCTAGACAAATCATACACTGTCTATAAGTTGACATGACAAAGCCTGAAAACTTAGGATTTAAAAACACTGCGCATCTTAATATATAAAACAAGTCTAGTTTGTTCGAACGCTTATAAGTCGAGAACGGCTGGACCGATTTTCATGATTCTTGATTTTTTTAATTTGTCTCCGTGCCGAATAGCAGAATAAGTAGAATAGAATAGAATAGAATAGAATATACTTTATTGCACACCAAAAATAGAAAAAACAATCTGTTTTATAAAAAAGTGCTAAATCTATGGTTACAATGGCGGTCTTATCGCTAATAGCGATATCTTCCAGACAACCTTTGGATGGACTTTACGAATATAAAAATACAACGGGGGTAGTCAATGATGTACCTACTGCTAATACTACACAAATAATTAAAATAAAGTTACATAATCAAAATATATAAATACATAAATAAATACATTATAATCTATTTATTTAACATGTGTTTTATAATATTATACGGTTGACAAATAGGTATCTAACATTTATTCAGAAAAAAAATAAAAATCAAAGGGAAAAATAATGATTTGCAACTGAGGTTTTAAAAGCAACGAGTGACTGAGCTTGTCTTACTGACAACGGCAATTCGTTCCACAAACGGACAGCCTGAACCGTGGTCATAAATTTTTGTGGAATGTTCAGGCATCAAAAGTCTTAAATTCTCCGATGATCTCAAAAATGTCTACTATGTGTGTCATGAAGGAACTTGAAACGTTCTTTGAGATAAGAGGGTGTTGTTGGATTAAAAAGAATACTGTAAAGTAATGATAAAATGTGAGCATTCCGGCGAAGACGGATAGGCAACCACTTGAGCTTAACGCGAAACTCTGAAACATGATCATATTTACGCAAACCAAATATGAATCTAATACAAAAATTTTGGAGTCTCTCAAGCTTTTCCAGTTGCACTACAGTGAGATCTGGATAACAGGTATCAGCATAATCGAGGATTGGGAGAAGAAGGGATTGGGCGAGCGCAGTTTTAGTGGCAGTTGGGAGGAAATTACGAAGTCTGCGTAAAGACCCTGCCGATGCAAACAGTTTTCGGCTCACTTCTTGCAACTGAGGACCCCAGGATAAGTCTTTGTCAATAAAAATACCCAGGTCTTTAACTGAGTTACTGTAAGGAATTATAGCACCATCAAAGACAATCTGAGGCAGCTTCGCCCAATCAATTTTAGAACGCAGCCTAGGGCTGCCGACAACAATGACCTGAGTCTTTTTAGGGTTAACCTTCAGACCATGAGCCTGACTCCATCCAGAAATACGCTCCAAATCCCTATTCACCAAATTCACCGCTTCAGAAGGTTCATCTACGGGAGCCTGTGAGTAAATATGTAAATCATCAGCATAAAGGTGGTAGGCTGAAAGAAGTTCATTAGAAATTGAATTAATAAATATTGCGAAAAGAAGAGGAGAAAGAACGCCCCCCTGTGGAACACCGGCAGAGGTATTGCACCAAGAAGATGACGAATCTTCAATGCGAACACGCTGCCGGCGGTCACAGAGGTAACTACGAAACCAATCAACAGCCGTTGGAGATATGTTAAGAGAACAGAGTATACCGAGCAAAACATCAAAGTCTACCGTGTTAAAAGCATTACTGAAATCTAATAAGGAAAGAACAGTCAGATTCCCATTTTCCATACCGAATCTAATATCGTCCGTAATACTAATAAGAGCTGTGGTAGTGCTATGACCTGGACGAAACCCAGATTGGTAACAATTAAGGAGAGTGTTTTTACAAAGGAATGTACTGAGCTGATTATGGATAAGGCGTTCTAGGACTTTAGATAGGAACGGTAATATGGAGATCGGGCGGAATTCAGAAAAGGAAACCGGGTTACATTTTTTTGGAAGTGGGGTAATCTGGGCTTCCTTCCAACAAGAGGGAAAAACACCACTGGATACGGAGTAATTAAAAATATGACAAATGACAGGAAGGATTTCGTCCAGGATAGGAAGTATCATCTTGCGACTAACACAGTCACTACCAACAGCATTTGACGTGATTGAAAGTATGCTCTTCTTAACATCACAAGCAGCAAATTGATTAAAAACGAACGGAGAATAATCGGAAGTGGGAAGAGATGGAGATGAAGTATTAAAATATACGGAAAAAAAGAAAAAACAAGAGGTGATTTTGATACGACCTTTGACGACGCACGTTCTATTTGGTAGGTAGGGTAGGTCGGGTACGTAGAAAGGTAGAAAATTGCATTGCACGCATCGGGGCATAGCTAGTTAGTTATTAAGTTGCATTAGGAAATAGCGCGCGTATATAACCAGATGAATGAACTTGGATGAGGCGAAAGCAGTAAGTATGGATCGTAATAGGTGGTGTACTATTTTTATTTTTAACTTTGCCCCACACTAAGAATATCTCCTGTATCGTGGGTGCGATCACAAACATTTACACTCACATACACAAACGGCCAGACCCGGAAAAAGTATCTGTAGGCAATACAAATATTTGCTCCGTGCGGGGATCGAACCCGCGACACACATTGCAGCAGTCGATTGCTCAGCCACTGCGCCAAAAGTGTCGTCAAACACGGGCGGTTTTGACCACCACATGGGAAAAAAATCGTGAGTTCATGTAAGTGAGTCCCTCGACTGAGATTTGGACCACGACGGCACGGTTGGCGTAGTGTGCTGATAGGTGGGGTTGGTGTAATGTATAGTACGGGGTTGGTGAGGTCCTCTAAGAAAAGTTTATCATCATTTTCTTGCCATTGTCCTATTTAGGGTCAGCGCAACACGTTTTATTCCATTTTCTTTAAAAAAAGTTATAACAGTAAAATATACGATTTCGAAAAACTAGTAAAGTTTGATTTTTGACCCCCAATATGTCCATAACTTGAAGGTTCCCAGGAAAAAAAAAATTGCACGGTACGGATGAACAAGCGCCTTACTGCATCTGATTCTTATCTTTTTACTTATAAAAAGTTGTTAATACTCTTAGGTTTTTAATAAAAAATACATAATTAAAGACCCATTAAGAATTATTATTTAACATCAGTCTAAAACATCACCTCTATGTCGTGGTCAAGTACCACTAAAATTTTTGCCCTTTGTGTTGTGGGCCGAAGTATCCCTTTTTTTTGGGCTGGGAAATCATCAAATAACTTCCCCCGCTCGGAAGCGGAGGGGGGTAGTGTCAGACTTGGCCTGACTAAAACCCACCCATGTTCCTTCTATTTATTGCCTTTTATGTTCCGGGGCCGCGGTATCCCTTTCGAACAACTCGCAACCCCGGTGTAAATTAATTCTACTCTAATTATGAAACAAACTTCCTCGTTGGTTTCGCGACTGCTAAGCATAATTACATGGGGAATGATCAAACAACTTCCCCCTCTCTGGGTGGAGCGTGGGATTTATTCATGTTTCTTCTTTTGCCCTTTGCGTTCCGGGGCCGCGGTATCTCTTTCGAACAACCCGCAACCCCGGCAGGACCAACAGATCCTTGTGCAGCTATTAAAGTGTAATAAAAGTTAAAAGTGCAGAACTCTCGACATTTAAGATGACAATTCAGAGAAAGTCACTTGCTGCTTGAGGTCTTGGATTAAATTCCCAGGTCGCGCAAAGTGTTATCGGGTTTAGTCGATCTTTCAGGTTCATCCTATTAAATTACTCGGAAAACACGTGAGGCCATACTCCTGTCTGTCATTTGAAGATCTTTGACAGTCGTAACAAGTACTTCAAGTTCCATAAGTCTCAACCTAGTCTTATGAAGGGGTATTCTTATTCTTTATTGCACACAAAACAAATATACACACAAATTACAATGTATAGCTTATGTACAACGGCGAGCTTAACCCAAAATTGGGTTTTCTTACAGCAAACCTTCCTATATATCGGTATTGGGTATCGTTTTACCAAGTACTAGATGCTCTGTTGAGGTCAAATAAGTATTCGTTCCACGTAAAATACTGGTATTCAGCTGCATCCGGTAAAAATGGAAGCCGACCCCAATAAAGTTGAGTAAAGGCTGGTAGATGATGTTACAATGCATCCAATGTTAAAAATAAAAACATACACTTGACCTAAATGGTTGTGACATAAACAAAAAAAAATAAACCGGCCAAGAGCGAGTCAGACACGCCCACCGAGGGTTCCGTACAAACTTGCAACATAAACAGCCATATCTTTTGACTGCGTAGACTTAGAGGGTTGATTTTCACAGAACAAAGGGACTACAGATTTGAGTGTATGGTTTTAATGTCAACTCAATACCTTCACACGTTTCTGAGATAAATGGTCTTGACAGACAGACAGTAAGAAAGAAAACATATTTATTTGGCTCTGGCCTCAAATAAACATAGCAAAAAAAACTAACATCCTTACTATAATATTATAAAGTGAAAGTGGGTTTGTTTGTTACGTCTTCACGTCTAAAAGGCAAAACCGTTTTTGATGAATCTTGGTACAGAGATAATTGGGACCCTGAAGAAGGATATAGGCAATAGGGTATTTTACTCTATATGAAAGAAATTCTAAAAATATACAATTCAGATAGCTTAGGCAATAAGCAGTCGGAAAATGTTAGATTTAGTTAATAAAATAACTAAATAAATTTTATAATTGATTTCAAAGTTTTCACTTTTTTTAGTCTGTTGTTTTACTATGCGAAACAGTGTCCGCCATGATTATGACGTCATACGGTCATGTTGTGAACAAAAAGTGACAACTGTCAACTGAGCAACGTCTGTTATTTTTGTATTCAAAAACTTTACATTTCAATTTTTATTGAAATAATAGTAATAATACCATGGAAGACGGTTTCGTAAAAGAAGACAGTACATTTTTTCATTTTTAAATTATAGTGAAATATACAACTAAACAGAAAGACTAATAACAGCGCATTTGTTTACATGACCAACTAACGTCATGACCACAGAGTAACATGGCGTCAAGCGTTTTTGTGATTTTACGCGCGAAAATAAAAATTGTAAAATTGAAATGCAATTTTATGGCACTTATCGATTGAATATTTTTTTTGTTTTTTTTTTTGGTGGTTTACTAGGACCCTAGGATCAAAATGAGATACTTTTTAAAAATGGGTGTAATACCGTATTAAAATAAAAAGTTGAATTTGACTATCACCACGCGAGTGAAACTGCGGGGCGCAGCTATGTAGTTACAAATAAAAAAGACAACGTTGTGTGTCTCATGGCTGTCCCAAATACGCCCAGTAGGCCTACCATGACGTCTTAAAGCAGAACTTATTCCACTGAGGGAAAAAGATGGTGCTAGACACCCTGTATAGCTCTGTCTCTTTCCCTCAGCGGAATTAGTTCTGCTTTAAGACGTCATGGTAGGGTAGCTGTTCACCAAACTGGCGAGCCTGCAGACAGACAGTCTGGCAAGAAAGTGATCCAATAATGGTTCCGTTATTTTCCTTTTGAAGTAGGAAACCCTAAAAATACAAAAAATAAATAATTGAGAATCAGACATGATGAATACATAAATAATAACTTAATTTTACTAATTAAAGCCCAAAAAAGATATTGACGATGCATTGTTTCGTTAATAACGATGTCTTCGGGCATGTAAACACAAATCGGGCAAGTGATTAACACACATCGATGATAAAAACTTGAATTGTCGTAAGGTACATGGAGTGAGCTGTAGGATTTTCAATTTTCAGTGCAGGGCTATAGGTTGCTAATTCAACAGCAAGCTTTATATCACTTATGGTTATTCGGATTTTAACCGTTGTTATAATAATGTGGTTATACCAGCCAACAAGGTTTTGATGACCATACTGGCAAAGGCCACATTTTTAATTGACAACGCAGAGGCGTTGTCAATAAAAAAAAATAACTGATCGATAAGGTATTGCAAAACCTATAAGATTTAATGTACAAATAGTAATGTGCAAATAATAATAAATTAACGAAGCTATTTAAAATCAATATATATATTTATTAGTAGCTTTTGCCCGCGGCTTCGCTCGCGTTAAATTTGGGGTAACACAGTTCCCCTTTCCTGATTTGCTACCTGTAGTTTTTGAACTTGCGCCTTATTGATTGTAATAGCAAAGCTAAGTTTTCCCTTTTCTTCCCTGTTTCTCCGTCATTTCCAAGTTTAAAAAAAAAAGTTAGCCTATGTCCGCCTCCAGGGTCCAAACTATCTCTGTACCAAAATTCATCAAAATCGGTTTAGCCATTAAGGCGTGAAGACGTAGTAACAAACATACTTTCAGATTTACCCAAAATGTGTAGTACACTAAATTTCATATAAATCGGTCCAGCCGATGTGAGCGTGTATAAACCCAGTACATCTAGTAACTTATAACACCTACATAAATATTATATCAACAAAGTATTAGTATTTCTGATATTTCCTGGTAACGTAATAAGTTATTGGCTTTTAATAGTCCTTAGAATGTTATATTTTATTAGTGTCATCAATTATTTTTTTATCGGACAATTAATCTATCTTCTATCTATATCTTCTTCTATACTTATAATAAATCTGTAGAGAGGTCAATTCTGTACATGAAATATATTTCCAAAATAACTATCAGGGGGTGATTAGTGATCGATACTGATGCCAAAAATGCAATCAGTAAAATTTTTGTCTGTCTGTCTGTCTTTCTGTCTGTCTGTCTGTCTGTCTGGATGTCTGTATGTTCGTTATAGAAACAAAAACTACTCGACGGATTTTAACGAAACTTGGTACAATTATTCTTCATACTCCTGGGCAGGTTATAGTATACTTTTTATCACGCTACGATCAATAGGAGCAGAGCAGTGAAGGAAAATGTTGGGTAATCGGGAGAAGTTGGTTAAAGCTACACAGAAATCATGTATGACGGAAATGTTCTCCTTAAAATTATATAAAAAATATCCTACAACAGCATAGGTCTATCTTTTATGGTTGACTCACAATAACACGTGTAACTCCCGATAACTTAGCAGTTCGAAGCTTTCTGATTATATTTGTCTACTCTTACGTTTATAACACTCCCACTCATCTCTAATTAAAAACAGTTAACATTATTACGTATTCAATAAAAAAAGAATCATATAAATCGGTATACAAACACCAAAGTTATGCATGAAATACGCTAATAAGCCATCGCGCGTGAATACTGAATCATGCTATAAGGATTATTTTTGTGTAATATTTGGCTGTTGATGCGAATAGACGTTCAGAGTGTTCGACCTTATTGACAGACAATGCTTTCAGCCCGACTTTTAGTCTTTAAATAATTTCTTTTTAGATTTCTTTTACCTATTGTTATTTTATAAAATAGGTATTAGTTATTTTGGTAGTGTTTAAATATTCGTTCTAATTACAAATTATTCATAGTTTACATTTTATTTCTTTTTAGGTGAAGTAGTAATAGGTACGCATAGATTTTTAGAAACCGAGTTTCGGCTAATTTATGCTCAGTTTTTTTTATACTATATTGGTAAAAGCGTAGTTTATTATACATTAGTACTTTAATTAATATTACCTATAACTATAATTATATAGTTATAGGTAATATTAATTAAAGTATTTATAGGTTTTTATTTTTAAGTGAAGTAGGTATACATAGGTAGATAGTATTGGACGGGTTCCCTCTATCTGGCAGAATCTTGATGCTCCGAAATTTATTTGACATAACACACTTAGCATATTTTTCTTTAAACGAACATTTTAAAGGCATAAAAATTATTTGATATAATTATCGTTTGGCATAATGTTTAAAACTTCGAATTTACTATGGCATACTTTTAAGATGGCAGAATTACATTTAGTATAATTACGATTGGCAGAATTCAAATTTTGCATAATATCGTTAAGCATAATCTTCATTTAGAGCTATTATTATTTGGTATAATTTCACCTGGCATACCATCAGATGGCAGAAATGGCTAGGGTAGGTTAGGTCAAAAGAGTGACCTGCTACGTGGTTAAATTTTTGCAAAAAAATGGGTAGGTTAGGTTAGGTTAAAACTGTGACCTCCTACGAGCACGAGCCGAGCGAGCGGAGCGAGCGGTGCCGCGGCAGCGGCCGGCGAGTGCCAGTAACGACTTGCATTAATAGAAAATGAAATGAGATTATTTTTAGTAGTTTACCCGGAACTGAACTATTTACATTAGGATAATAATTACTTATGGAATTAAATGACATTATTATAAATTCAATTAAATAGTAGTTAAAATAAATGACAACAAATAATTATAAAGATGATTCTAACTATAAACTTTCTGTTATATATAATAATTCTATTAGAATTATTTAGTTTTAGTACCTACTTTATTTGGTAATTAATAGGTTCCTATAGATAATAGGAATAATTAGATATATTAAAAAAAAAACAAAAAATATATATATAATTTAGTACTTAAATTATTTTCAGGTTAAATACTTATAAATTCAAATTATTATTTTTTAATTTATTTAGCTGTAGTTTTATTTAGTTGTAGCTGTAGTGTATTTAGAATCAGTTTTATTATTTAAGTAGGCACTTGGATTTTTTAAGTGTAAGGTAGCTACAGTTAGGACCTCTAACGTAGCTTATTTCGTTAAATAACTGAATAGGCATTCAGTTACCTTCGGTTATTTTCATAAATCCTTACTAATATTATACAAGCGACAGTGAGTTTGTTTGTTCTTTTTTACTTTTTTTTTAAAAACGTTGCCCCACACTAGGAATTTCTCCTGTATCGTGGGTGCGTTTACAAACATTCAATCTCACATACACAAACAGCCAGACCCGGAACAACTATCTGTAGGTCATACAAATATTTGTTCCGTGCGGGAATCGAACCCGCGACACACAGCGCAGCAGTCGATCGCTCAGCCACTGCGCCAACCGTATCGTGTTTGTTACGGCTTCACGCCTAAATGACCGAACCGATTTTGATGCATTTTGGTACAGAGATAGTTGGGGCCCTGGTGTCTGAAATAGGCAAGTTTTTTAAAAGTGAGGAAAGGGGGAGAATGAGGGAAGAAAAGGGGAGAGAAAGATACATTTTTTCGGGTCATCACGCGGGTTAAAGTTAGCGTTAACACAAAGTAACTATGCCACGCGGACGAAGTCGCGGGCGGAAGCTAGTAAATAAATAAATATCTTGGGACAACTCACACACGGCTATCTGATCCCAAGCTAAGCAGAGCTTGTGTTATGGTAACCAGACAACTGATATACATACTTAAATAATTTATAAATACATACATATTATAGATAAATCACACCCAGACACAGAACAAACAATCATGCTCATCACACAAAGTTTGTCCTGGGTGGGAATCGAACCCACGACCTCCGGCTCAGCAGTCAGGGCCACTAACCACTAGACCAACAGGAGCGTCATTTACATACCTTTTAACAGAGATGAAAATTCACAATAGGTTAGGTGAAAAGTAGGTAGTAAGTAAGTGATTCACAAACTGATTTTACAAATAGATAAAGCTTATTAAAAAAAAAACAATAACTTGCTCATGTGGCTGCTAGCCGTGATCCAAAAACGTAACGAGCCAAAAAATTACTGTTGAAGATGAAATGACAGAATAAAATGACAGAATAAAATTCGAAATTTGAATGTTTATAAATTTAAAAATCAGTGTTGATCCAAAGGGAAAGACGTTGAGGCAACAGAGAGGGTAAAATACCCACTCTGTTACAATGTGACAATCTGTAGACAAATTATTGGTTAGCAGCATACCATCGAAAATTAATAGCATCACTTTCAAGCCAATATCCTTACTAATATTATAAAAGCGAAAGTGAGTTTGTTTGTTTGTTTGTTTGTTACCTCTTCACGCTTTAATGGCTAAACCGATTTTGATGAATTTTGGTACAGAGATACTTGGGAACCAGGAGACGGACATAGGCTATATTTTTTTTTAAAAAGAGTGGGATATGAGGGAGAAAGAGGGAAGAAAAGGGAAAACTTAGCGTTGCTATTACAAATCAATAAGGCGCAAGGGGAACTGTGTTACCCCGAATTTAACGCGAGCGAAGCCGCGGGCAAAAGCTAGTTATTTATAAAGTAGGTACAAGCATAAGTAGGTAAACATTACATTTATCATAACATTACGAAGTAATCCCTGAAGGTCAAACCAGAGGTGTACCTAAAAGTAGGTACAAAATACAAAAAAAAATACAAAAATGTTTATTGCTTCAAAAAGTTTACATTTACAATGTTTGTGTTTGGAGCTCCCCTGTAAGCAAGTAATGCCTGTGTTGGGGAGCCCCGCTCTTCCATAGCAAAGCAATACATCATATTGAACTAACCTAGGTATTTACAGCTAGGTATATCTTATCTTAGTTGTGTGTGTGTATATATATGTGTGTGTGTGTGTGTGTGTGTGTGTGTGTGTGTGTGGGTGTGTGTGTGTGTGTGTGTGAGTTTTTTGTGTTCATAGATATAGGTGTGGATAAGTTGTGTGATTATTAGTAACCAATTAGCAAGAATTTAATAAAATTTTACATAATGTGTTCTAAAAGTGCCTCCGTGTCGTCATAATTTAATAATTTTATCCAATTTGTTAAAGTTTTTTTACAATCGTAGTATTTTTTTGGGTATATGTTAATTTTACTGTTAATTTTATTGTAAAGGAAAGCTGATCGCTTGTTGTATTGTCTAACCGCAAATACAGTTTTTGTATGAGGAATTTGAACGATTAGATCTTTTCTTCTCTGGGTTATTTTACTTGGGTCATATTTTAAGTTTTTGTGCATTTTTAGAATTGTTTGAATAATGTATAATTTACGAACTGAGTGCAAGTCACTTATTTGATACAGGGTTTCAGTAGGATATCTTAACTTTTTAAAATACATGATCTTAATTAAGGCTCGTTGGGCGCGTTCTACGTTGATAAAATTGGTTTTTGCAGCCCCACCCCAAACGGGGATGCAATATGTCAAGACAGACTGGACTAAAGCTACGTAAATCTCATTTAATATGTTCCTAGACGAGTTTCGTTTACTGTTCGAAATTTTTTGTTTTGGTGAGATATGTCTGAGAGTCTTGAAAATCCAGCTTAATCTCCTAAGTCTGTTCGTTACTTGATCAAGGTGGGCATACCAGGATAATCGTTGGTCGAGTATCACGCCTAAATACTTTGTCTGTGTGACCTGATTAATAACCGAACAATTACAGTGTCTATTATTAGTATCACCGCATACATGAACTTTTATATTAAAATGATCATTAGGTAGTGTGTTTTTGCTAATACTAAAACATATGTAGTTCGTTTTAGATGTATTAAGTGTGAGCAAGTTATTGATAAGCCAGTTAGCTACTTGGGCCATGCCTACCTCAGCTTTTTGCTTCACATCGTTCCAGGAGTTACCAAAGAAGACTATCGCAGTATCATCGGCATATGAGAAGACCTTTGCGTTATTGATGTTCATGTTGCAGAGGTCATTAACGTACACTAGGAAGAGTGTTGGGCCTAGTACGCTTCCCTGTGGAACGCCGAATGATACATTCGCTTGATCACTTGTAACCTCTCCAACCTTAACTTTTTGTTTTCTCTGCGATAGATAGTCTTTTAATAAGTTGAGCGCAGTTTCCCTTATTCCAGCCTTCTCCAGTTTTTTCACTAGGACGGGGATAGAGACGGTGTCAAATGCTTTCTTTAGATCCAAGAAAACAGTCAAGCATTTATTCCCAGAGTCAAGATGCTTAGTTATTAAAGAGCTCAAACCAGTAACTGCGTCCTCAGTGGATAATTTCTGTCTAAAACCGAATTGTGAATGTGATAATATGTTGAATTTTGTTAAATATTTTACTAATCTACGATTTAATAATTTTTCCAGAATTTTTGATATGCATGGTAAAACAGATATAGGCCGGTAGGCAGGTACACCTTTTTGTTTCTTTGTCGTTCAAAAGGCGACCGGTCTTTGGGGATAAGACCGGAAACGCCCGGGTGTCACCATTGTGACGATCGTCCGGAGGACACGGTGGAGCACACATGGGCGGTCTGCCCAGCTTGGGCGGTGCACAGCCGTGCCCTCGTAGAGGCGATCGGCGGCGGCGTTCTCTCGCGTCCGGCCCTGGTTCAGTCCATGGTCCGGAGCGAGAGGGAGTGGAAGGCGGTCACTTCCTTCTGCAAAGCAGTCATGCTAGCGTAGGAGGTGGCCGGGCATTTGAGGGAAAGATTCTAAAACTAACCCAGCCACCGCGAGACGACTCCCGGCCACGGTAGATGCGGGTCTTTGCGTCCCTCAATTGATGACAGGCCGTGTCGACGGACGGACACGTTAGTGTTCCACGCGCGCATCAGACAGATATCAGCAAAGCAAAGAGGCCTGCCAGGTCCACCGACTGCCGGGGTTGCGGGTTGTTCTAAAAAGATACCACGGCCTCGGAACATAAAGGGCAATAGAAGGAACATGGGTGAGTTTGAGTCAGTACAAGTCTGACACTCCCCCCCGCTCCGCCCAGAGTGCCCACATAGTGCTGATTATTTACACTGTATATAGGTACTCACTTACTTTAAGCTGACTTACTAATAAAAATGTTTGTATTTTCGATTGCACAAAATGACAGTTTCCTCACGTTTTTCTCGTTCAGTTTAGCGAGCATCGGTTACAAAAAAAACTACAAAGTATTTTTTTTGACATTATCAACTGATTTATTTAAAAAAATTCAAAAAAAAAATTTACTATTTTCAAACTAAAAATAGACACAAACTAATAATAAAAATATGCACAAGTAAAAAATGGTAAATTGCATGGCGTCAAAAAATTCGTCCGCATCGCAGTCAACAGGAAAAGTGCCCAGAAGGCTGGCAGCATTACCGCGTTGGATGGCAATGCTAATTTTTTGAGCAATTAACCGGCCAGCCCTATCTCTGGTCACGAGAAGAGTCGACCAACCGTTCAGCAATTTCTCGAAATACTACGTGGGCACTTGGACCCCATTAATATATAAATAACTAGCTTTTGCCCGCGGCTTCGCTTGCGTTAAATTTGGGGTAAAACATTTCCCCTTTCCTGGTTTACAGGTACCTGCTACCTGAAGTTTTTGCCCTAGAACCTTATTTATTGTAATAGCAGTGCTAAGTTTTCCCTTTTCAAAAAAAGATTGAGATATGAGGGACAAAGAGGGAACATCCCTCATATCTCAATCTTTTTTTAAAA
The DNA here is from genome assembly GCA_905475445.1 of Ochropleura plecta. Classification (NCBI taxonomy): domain Eukaryota; kingdom Metazoa; phylum Arthropoda; class Insecta; order Lepidoptera; family Noctuidae; genus Ochropleura; species Ochropleura plecta. The sequence continues at coordinate 19,493,369 of FR997728.1, read as the reverse complement.
AAAATTAAAAGCCCATGTCCGTCTCCAGGGTCTCTCTGTACCAAAATTCATCACAATCGGTTTAGCCATTTAGGCGTGAAGACGTAACAAACAAACTCACTTTCGCTTTTAAAATATTATTAGTAAGGAAGTAAGGATATCCCAAAGTAATTAATGCTTTTGACTTGGTTCGAACTACAAAATGTAGAACTCATTTTTTCAACATTCGCGACAGAATTTATTTCCAACTCCACCAGAACACTTTTCTTCCTAAGTGGGTTCAATTGCACTCGACACTAAGAAAATAATATTATCTATTTCCTTTGAAAGGTTTTCAACTGCAGTTCGCAAGAAAGAAACTACCTGTCTTTCGCAGCTGAAATATCTCAGACTAAGCTTCTTTTATCTTGAAGAAGTGTTGTAATAACTCTTTAAGAGAACAATCAGTTGTAGTTTCTTGCGTAACAATAAGATTGTTGTTACTCCACAATAAAGGCCTAGTACAAACAGGTAGATATCACATTCTTCATTCGAATTTCAAATAGTTGATTTCAGATAATGTTCGTATATATCTACCCCGCGCCTTCTACTCGCGTAGAACGGGGCAAAAATCAGCTCATGTGTTAAAATTTTATTCAAATCCGTGTAGCAGTTCGGGCGTGAAGGAGTTACAAACACACACATACGAACATTAGACTTTACAATATTAGTGTGACGACCTTACTTAAGGTGACATCTATCTCCTTGCCTAATTTTATTAGAATCTGATCAGCCATTTAGCCGTGAAAAGGTAACAAATAAATAAAAACCCGCGTTAAACTAACGTCATATGTATTTCTCTTATTCTTCTCAGCATCTTGAAATGTGTTGTAATAGGTACTTACTATTTTAAAACACTTCGAAAATAAATATTGCAAAAAGTAGGCAAAGATCTGACCTATACACTGCACGCAAATTTGTCAACAATGTCATAGCAGAGGGGCCTGCCAGGGCCACCGCAGGTGTGGCGGGTTGTTCGAAAAAGATATCGTGGCCCCGGAACATATAGGGCAAAAGAAGGAACATAGGTGAGTTTTAGTCGGTACAAGTCTGATACTTCCCCCCGCTCCACCCTGAGCGGGGGAACTTATTTAATGATTTCCCATCTCCAAAACAAAGTCATGATTTTTTTTTTTTTTAGGTTGGGCCACTCGCTGTTCAACTCTCTTGAGTTGTTAGACTGCTTAACCGGACTTTCCTGTGGTGACCTCAATAAATTAAGGCCCCCAGCCAGGGCTACAAAAACTACTGTTATACTAAGTGCTCGCTCGCTAAGGGCACCCCCTGTGGGGTACGGACATCGGCTTAGGGCGTCACTGAGGGAGGGCAACAAAGGTGGCTGGGTCGATTATTTAGGGACTTTTAGATTTACTGCTCAGCATCGTGGGCTGGCTTGTAGACCAAGGGACGGTTTCGTTACTGGGGGTTTCGCGACGGGCCTCGGCGGCGAGGTCGGAAGACGGATCGCGGTCTGTGCTTATATTTTCGAATAGTGCTAGTTTCCCTACTGCTTTCTTGCAGGAACAAAGTCATGAGTCATTTAGCGTAAATATATATAAAAAAAAAACAAAATGTCTATTAATCAATAACACATTATTTATCTAATCTATTTTTTATCTGATGTTTTAGTATGAACTGAATCATACACTATGTATGACATTGAAAGCAGAAATTTTTAAATTAATTTATTTAACAACTTTTGTTTCCTGATCTTAATTGAAAAGTCATAGTAGTAGTAATTTATTGGTTATAGGATTCTAACAAGTTAAAGTTACATTCAAACCATTTAAAACTAAAAGCTCTCAATCAATCATCATCATCATTTTTCTGCCCTTGTCCCATTCTATTTGGGGTCAGCGCAACACGTTTTCTTCTTCCATTCTCCCCTATCAGATGTCACGGCATCATTTACACCTTTTTCCTTCATTTAAACAATCAATAATGGTCAAATTAATTTAATGGCCCGAGCGTCATCATCAAAAAATCGTCAAAACAATAGAACGATTGCTCGACAAGCCATCATTACGTTCTCATCACATTTCAGTAGACGTTGGATTAAAGTTGCTGATATGTACGTAATTACTTCACGATACTGTATCTAAATTTTATCATGTTTTAAAACACAAAAATATTGGAGCCCTGTGACCTGTGTGATGTTTTCGTGTTTTTAGGCTTTTGTGCCTCAAAATGAAAAAGGGAACTTACAAGATCACTTTGTTGTTCATCTGTCGGTATGTTTATCTGTATATCTGTCAAGACCCCTTATCCCAGGAACGCGTGAATGTATTGAGTTGAAATTAAAACCATGTACCCAAGTCTGCGGTAACTTGGAGCTGTAGAAAACTCAACCCTCTATATTCTTGCAATCAAAAGAAATGGTTGCTAAACTAACCGCGACCTTTGTATATGTATATGGGGACAATAGTTCCAACGGTAAAGTTGAGTTTTTCCTTCGAAAGTGTTTATGTTTTCGTTAGGCAAAGTTCACCATTTCGTTAGTTACCTAAAAGTTTGTACGGAACTCTCGGCGCGTAGACTCGACTCGCACTTCTCCGTTTTTTTTTAATTATTTTCACAGCTGACGATGACGAACTCTTCCAAACTTCGCTACTCGCGGTAATCATTAATCGATCCAGTAATCTGTTGAGCATAAGTTTTACTTTCAAGGCCATAGTCCATTCATTTATCTTTTATCAGTAACAAAATACAGCACATTGTTAATACAAACCGCTATTTATCTGATAATTTAGTACGATACCGTTTAAACCTATAGAAAGACGTGTGAAGTGGAATATCAATAATGGTCGCAGAAAGTGAAATATTAATACGAATTCCTGAAATAGTGAAGCATGTAACAGGAGAGCCTCTTAAAGGATATGTGAAGTTTCGTCTAGACAAAAATGAAGTATACGAGAATATTAGTGTAACTCTCGTTGAAAAGACATGTTCGAGGCAGATTTATGATCACAAAAATATTGCTGACTACTGTACTGTTTCAATACAACCTGGTGATCTTAGCGATTATCAAACGCGCAAAGTAAAGAAGGTTAACTTATTGCCTGAGAATACAGAAGAAGATAAAGTATTGAGAACCGGATCATACGAATATCCGTTCGAAATGACAATACCTGAAGATATAGCTCCAACAGCCAGAACAACCCTTAAGAATATTACACAGGCGGGGATAAGACATTTCTTAATATTAAAATTTAAAAAACCCGATTTATTTACTTTGAGTGAATATTTTATTACAAAACTAACGATATATCCTAGGATTGATTCTTTAACAATGGAGAAACCATTAATTGCTTCTCTAGGAAAAACTCTGACCAAACTATTTACTTCAAAGAAACATGAAATTGAATTAAAGATTGAACTTGATAAAGAATATCTGACTCCTTCTTGTGAAAGAAAGATATCATTTACTGTGACTAATGATACAGATAATAATTTTACAATTCAAACCGAATTGATTTGTACAACAAAGACTAGTTTACCATTTAAAAAGTCAAAAGAAAGAACAGAAGTTTTAGCAAGAGCAGAGACACCAAGTGTACCGGATAACAGTGTATCAAATATGTTTAACATAATACCAGTGGCCTCAAATCAAGTGTGTGTAGACAATAGTGTGGCAAATAAGTTAAATTCGGTACCAGTGGGTGTATACACAGTCAGACACTCAAAAGTAATAAGCAGAGAATTTAAATATCGAGTTACTTTAAAATTACCTGCGCCACATTCAAATGTGTTTGTTGACATACCTGTGTTTGCAGGAGAGAGAGTCTAGGATAGTGATAAGGAAGCAGGTGGATGAATTGAGCTGGAGGAAGAAGCACCGGCCTAAGATTAATTTACAAATTTCAAGATATCGATTAGTCACATCAAAAGTATGACATAGAAGAATTCAAGTAAACAGACAGTGGACTCAGCCATCCATTTTCTCATTTTCGGACGATGCAGCACTTTTATTTGCTTTGGATAGTTGGGAGGACACCAAGCCGTCATGGACAAAAAGGTTTTAACATAGTCAGTGAATGACTTAGTATTAATTTGCTTACACTGAATTTCGCGAAACCAAAAATATTAAATTTTACTATTGGTAATACCAATGTTTCAACAGCAAGTTCACTGTATGTTGCTGTCCAGTTGACTCGATCAAATGGTAGTAGCAACGGTGATGGCACTTATGATCACAGTATCTGCAAAATCGAATGAATGCCATCGATTAAGTATCTTGAGATTGTGATGGACCAACCTTTGAAGAAGAGAAGAACCAGAAGCTCTCTTTGACGTATTAGTCTTATCACACTAATCCCAAACCATAATCACTGTCACACATACACACACCCCAACACCCTCATACACAAACGTACACACATTAAAACCTACCCACCCCACAAATGACGTCACACGTAACTTTAATGGGCTATATCTTTGTCATTTTTGGTCTAATTTAAAAATATATTATCTCCTTTTTGTGTTTATATTTAAGTTTTTTTTTTAAATTTATTTTTATGTCAACTCAGTTAAACTTGTGACGAAAGCGCCTAATACCTTAAAAATGTTCCTCGTCTACATAATCCGTATCTGTTTAAGTAAGTAAATAAGTTCTCGAAAACAAATAGTAATATTTTGTTTGTTATATAATTTTTGTACCATATTACAATGTTGTCGTATTTAACCCAAAGCTTGACTGGAGGAAAATGGCACTAAGTCCGCCTAAATACCACTATAATTGTACATGAAGTTTAAATAAATAATTTTGTGATTAGAAATGTAATGTTGTCGCTTTAGCATTTATGGCATCATTATACCATAGGAATGTGGATGACCACAATAAATAATAATTAAAGGAGTAATATGAATTACTCCTTTAATTATTATTTAAAACAGTAACCATGGAGTTTCTTGCCGGTTTTTCTCCATAGGAAACGACCAACCCGAACCGTACACCTTTTCTCGACGTTTTATAAGTGCAGTTTTATTTTATGTGAAATAAAAATATTTTGATTTTGAATTCACATGCAAGAATTGCAGAAATATTATTGAGCTATGAAAAATAGTTCAAGCTGAAGCAATTTGTGTAAAGTTCATAACTTACCTCAATTTGAACTTTTTTTAGTTTTGCAATTTTCGTGATGAATTTTATATTACACATTTTAATTTAGCTTTTTTAGTGTTGTCAAAGTTTAGTTTTACGATGTTACCAGTTACTGCACAATTTTAAGCAAAGTTTTGAAGAAAATGTTTAAATTAAAGGTAATTTATGAAAAAAGATTAAACTGAGAATAGAACACGGTTCAACCTCCACAATTGTTTGGTTTGTTAGACCTTTTGAGTCTGTCATTGGTCTGGTTTCTGACGAGCCTGAAGTTCGACTCCTAGGTCAGGTAAATCTGATATCAATTCAAAAAGAAAAAAAAAACGGATCCACTTGGTTGTCCGTCTGTCTCTCAAGACCCTTTATCTCGTTAACGGGTAATGGCATCGAGTTGATATTAAAACTTTTTTACTCAATTCTGTGGTCCCTTTGAGTTGTGAAAAGTCATCCTTCTAAGTCTACGCAGTCAGAAGATATGGCTGTTTATGTCGCAAGTTTGTACAGGAACCCTTGGTGCGCGTGTCCGACTCGCACTTGCCTGGTTTTTTCATCAAGGGAGACATCCCAGCAGCCACTGAGTTCGATTAACAATTATAGGTTTGTGTAACTTTACGTATACACATTTCTGCGTAAAGGTTTTTATGCGAAATAGAACTGGAGTTTAAAGAAAATTCACAACGCATAATATGCGCATTGAACTTTATTTGTGGTCACTAATCCGTTATACAATGTGTCCGGTCATGGACTAGCGATATTCTAGATACTTATTTAACGAGTGTTTTAATATACCTACTATTACGCTACACACTTGGGTCTAATTCACTTCCCCGCTTTTTGGCAGTCATTTTGAGATATTCTCTATCGTGTACAAAAAACGACGATAGGTTTATTCAGAGGGCAACAATATTGTCTATCGTTTGAATTAAGAATAGCAGTAGTTTTTTTTTAATCAATAAATTACAATAAATAATCATATCTCTCAAAGTGTTGGTCTTACTGAGACGACAATAAGTTTATTCAGAGGGCAAATTTGAGTACAAGAACGTTTGTTATATGAGTACATAGAATATCGCTAGTCCGTGATTGGACACATTGTATATAGTCCTCTTGACTATTTTCGGCTATGGCGGCCATCGGCGCAGGACATAATCATACTACACAAGTATATGCGCAGGCACAGATGCACTCTCTATTTCCCTCACTCTCATAATACGATTTGACGGCCATCTGACACGACTGGTGAGATATCACGGGCCTGTTGGTCTAGTGGTTAGTGGCCCTGACTGCTAAGCCGGAGGTCGTGGGTTCGATTCCCACCCAGGACAAACTTTGTGTGATGAGCATGATTGTTTGTTCTGTGTCTGGGTGTGATTTATCTATAATATGTATGTATTTATAAATTATATAAGTATGTATATCAGTTGTCTGGTTACCGTAACACAAGCTCTGCTTAGCTTGGGATCAGATAGCCGTGTGTGAGTTGTCCCAAGATATTTATTTTATTATTTTATTTTTATCAGGCACAGGACCAACGGCTTAACGTGCTTTCCAAGGCACGGGGGTATCTTACCGCCAACTTCCATACTCCGAGCTGCTACTATGAAATTCCCCATGGAAAAGCCCGAAAACACTGTTTGCCCGACCCGGTAGTCGAACTTAAGACCCTGTGCACTACAGTCGCGCTTAAGAACAAGAGACCAACAGAGCAGTTAAATAATGTAATCCAATACAATAGAACCTTTTTTATTTTTTGGATGGAAAATTATCAAATAACTTCCCCGGCTCTGGGCGCAGCGGGAGGAGTTTCAGACTTGTACTGACTAAAACCCTATGTTCCTTTTACTGCCCTTTATGTTCCGGGGCCGCGGTATCTCTTTCGAACAACCCACAACCCTGGCAGGATACAATAGAACCTAACAACGCCTATTTTCCTTCTTTAATTTTTATATCAAGGTATAATTATATAGAAAAAAAAAACACAACACAAAAATAACACTGACATTTAATTTTAGAACCTTAACATTTGTTTTGTCGTCTCTCAGGTTAACTTATGAGGTTTTTAGCTGCTCAACCAGACCATCCTGAGGGGGCCTTAAAGTCAAAGCCAGACAGAGGCTTAAAACCTTAATTATCCTAATTATAAACGAATACAGTGAAATGCTGCGCGGGAGCCACGCTAAGCGTGACGCTGTCGCCGCTACAATCGCCGGTTACGCGCCGTACCACGCCCACCACGTCTGAGTGCACCGTTACACACTTCATGCCTGGGAGGGATATTCCTATCTGAAAGTTAAGAAAAGTTTTTTTTTATAAAAACGTTGCCCCACACTAGGAATTTCTCCTGTATCGTGGATGCGTTTACAAACATTTAAACTCACATACGCAAACAGCCAGACCCGAAACAACTACCTGTAGGTCATACAAATATTTGTTCCGTGCGGGAATCGAACCTGCGACATGCAGCGCAGCAGTCGATTGCTCAACCACTACGCCAACCGTGTCGTCAGTCAGTTTGTAATATTATGTTCACTGTTGGGACACATACCTCTTCTTATAGAGGAGAAGTCGGTTATCAATGCGGGTTAGTAGATTACTCATGTCTTGTTTTGGTTTTGAATTTCTGGTTATAACTTAATAGTTATTGTAAACTTGTACTTCAGTGCTACATTATCCTTTATCCATAGTTAATACTAGCTGCGCCCCGCGGTTTCACTCACGTGGTGATAGAATATACAATATATCTTTATGAATTGTAGCTTATGTGATATTCTGATATGTAAGCTATATTATTGTGAAGTTTCATCAACATCCATTCAGTAGCTTTTTCGTGAAAGAGTAAAAACATCTATACAAACTTTCGCGTTTATAATATTATACTGGCGCCCGCGGCTTCACCCGCGTGATATCAAAAAAAAAATATCCTTTGTGTTATTCCAGACTATAATCTATCTCTGCGCCAAATTTCGTCCGTGCATCCATCTATCCTCACAAATTCTTGCATTTATAGTATTAGTAGGATTTCACCAGTACAAAAATATTTGTATGGCCTACAAATAGTTCTTTCGGATCTGTTTGTGTATACATGTGAGTGTTGTTTGTAAACGCACCCACGATATAGGAGAAATTCCTAGTGTGGCGCGAAGTTTAGAAAAAAATGCATGTCACACACTTCTTAAGCCATTCTATTCTTTTTTTTAAAACAACTTGAGTATCGAACGTCATTGCAAACCAGCCTGCAATGTTAAAGGTTTGATCAATGTTATTAAAAAAAAAATATTAAAACTCTATAGTACCTAAATTCCTAGGTAAACTGCAAAAACTTTGACAATGTCCATACCTGTATGGCCACGGTCTCATTACTAAACATATCAGCATCTACGGTGTTGACTTCGGAATAAATGAGCCTGGTCTCATTAATACTGTCGCAGTTACCGCATTTCCAGACACCGCCGGTTAAAACTGGATCGTCATCTAAAAAGAAAAAAAAATATATATCAATATTCTGTAGAAAACTCGCTCTCTTTATTTAGTTTTTTCAGTAGTAAAAACCCGGGCAAGACCGAGTCGAACACAGAGAGTTCTGTAAAAACTTGCGTTAAGTTTTTAGAGAATATTAGTTATTATTATTACTTAGAGATATTTTGATTTTTCCACAACTCAAAGGGACTACAGACTTGGTATATGGTTTAAATTTCAACTCGATATCTTCACGTGTTCCCGAGATAAAGGGTCTTAACAGACAGACAGACGGAAAACAAAATGATCCAATAAGAGTTGGTTCTCTTTGAGGTACGAAAAAGAACATTTTTTTTTTAAATCGTGTGTGTGTTAGTGCCTAACCAGGCTCGTGAGCTTTTATGTCATCCATGGGCATCTGACTTGGCCTAAAATGCCGTCGTGAAGAATCTATCAGGCACGCTAGTTTCCTCACAATTTTTCCTTTACTGAAGCATGTGATGACTATACAATGCTCAAATTAATCCGAATTTTTTTTGAGTTTTTGAGTTTTTTGATACAGAGACACTTTTTTTTGCGGTTTTTTGTAAAAATCACCAATAAGTTCCCCCCAGCTCTGGGCGGATTGGGGGGGAGTGCTGACACTCCTACCTTGGGATGGATCTTGAGACCTTTAACTTGGCAGTCTAACGGTCACACTACTAGGGTAGGGTGTGTGTAGCCACATGAGGTTAAAAAAAAATACAACAAAATATTTACCGTTGGCATCTTCCCCCGAATCCTCGAACTCTCTGCTGACCCCATTCAGCAGCATATCCAACACGGCATCAACATACTCGTCTTCGCTCACATGACCAACACAAGCACTTATAATCACCACCAGACACAATAATTTGGTGAACATTGCTCTAACGTGGTTCACATTGTTTTGTTAATTCTTCCTCATAATTTGACAAGATATTATATAAAACAATTGACACTCGGAATTGTAAAGGCGCGGCCATAATATACATCGCACGAAGCACGTTTTCCAAAGACGTAAAAAGGTAATAAGGTATAAGTATAATCTTTATTACACAAGAAGTGGTTACATTTTTGTGAAGTCCCTGACTCCGGTGCTAGGTGGAAGACCTATTTTACAGGAGCCAGTGCCTTCTCCCAAAGGATATTTTACAGTGTTTTGTGCAACAAGATTTACAAAACATTAATATTCAAAATTAAAATAAAAGATAAATAAAATAAAAGATAAATTAAAGGCGATTAAAGTAGCCTGTTATTGGTTTAAGAGTGTTAGTATGTATTTGGAGTTTGTGTGTGTGTGTGTGTGTCAGAGAGAGAGAGAGAGAGAGAGAGAGAGAGGGAGAGAGGGTGCATGTTTGTGTGTGTGAGTGTATGCACTTGCGTAAGTACGTGGGTGTAATTAATGATCAAGTGTTTGTTTGGGAAGTTAAACATTTAATTTATTTTAGATCATAAGTAAATTGTAAAATGTCATGGTAAATAAATACTGTTATATTATATAGTTGCGCATGATCACTGAGCATTCGAACACAAAGTTATCTAAACATTTTCGATTTTTGAGTTGTCTTCGTTTAGATCTGAGTGTGCGATATTTTAAATGCAGTCATTAGTACTCAGTACGAAAAATCGCTTGATCTGATACGCTAGCGTCATCCAGTGGCACTCGATGGAGTTGATGGCCCGGTGCCATATAGGCTGGACTAGTTTCTTTGCGAGCCAGCTGCGCGAGTGGCCCACTGTACCGTCGCGTTCTGAGATAGGTACCTACTATGTTGCAACTGTTTAATTTAAATTATAATCTGATTAAAAGTGTTTAGTATTAAAAGCAGTTAATCGCACTTGTCGTTTTTTCATTGCACAAAACCTATATTTTGCCCATAAGGAGCCCAAGTCTAACGGAAATAAAGTATGACAACACAACGTACATAATTATTGCAAAAATAAACTGTTTTAACCTCGTACAAGACAAAAAAATAAAATGAAATTAACTAAAAAAAGAAAAAAAACAATAAAAAGAGACAAAAAGACAATTAATTAAATTGGTCCTAGGGTAATTACTATTCCGGGGTTGCGGGTTATCCGAAAGATATCCGCAGCCCCGAAATATAAAGGGTTAGTCAGTGCAAGACTGACACTCCTCCCCGCTCCGCCCAGAGCGAGGGAAATTATAAAATTATTTCCTCTATCATGTTTCTCCTGTATCGTGGGTGCGTTTACAAACATTTAAACTCACATACACAAACAGCCAGACCCGAAACAACTATCTGTAGACCATACAAATATTTGTTCCGTGCGGGAATCGAACCCGCGACACGCAGCGCAGCAGTCAATCGCTCAGCCACTGCGCTAACCGTGTCGTCAAAATTATAGGTCATTATCAGTTTTATCTTATCCTCCATTATCTAGCAGTTGTCAAAACATTATCTAATAGCAGTATTACTTCATCGATTCAGTGTGTAGCTTCACAGCTGTGCTACACAATATTAAAAAAAGACTGTGGTAGCACTGCTGGTTTCCATAGAACCACAAAACATCATACCTCTTTTTCCCGTAGGTTTTCCCAAAGGTTATGTGAAAGTGGGCGGATCTATTGCCATCAAACAGGCACAACAGTTGGAAAGATGCACACACACAAACACGCACACTCATAAACACACCCACATACATCCTCACACCCAGTCACACACACTCCTTGGTTACACGGGCCTCCTTGGTAGCACAGGTATTTATTTTACTTAAAAAGAGCTCCCAATGTATCTAATATTTACTGTAAAAGTTGTCAAAGTTTCTGCAATAAACCTTTTTTTATTTTACTACTCTATGCTCCGTGCCTGCTACTGAGAAATACGTATCATTCTTCTCATATTCCGAATGGTTCGAAGACCCCCTTTTTTGTCGGATTGTAAGTCATCAAACTTCCTCGCTCTGAGCGGGGCCAGGGGTAGTGTCAGTCTTTTACTGACTAAAACCCATCAATATTCCTTCTTTTACCCTTTGTGTTCCGGGGCCACGGTTTCTCTTTCGCACGACCTGCAATCCCGACAGGCCCCTCTGCTTTACAGATATTGCCCCCTTATAACAAAACCTTGCCAGTTTATATATAAATGTTTAATAAAAGGAAATAAAGTATATATCTTATGCTGGGTTGTTCCGCGCGATTTAAATCGCGGGATAAAATGTGTCCGCACCCTAATACTGGAAGTATACTTTATCTAATTTCATTGACCCCGCGAAGATAAGTGCGAACAGACGATCGAGTTCAAGTACTATATTGTGTAACATTATATAACAGATACACAAAAATATTATGATAGATACCTACCTATAACTATAGACAGCAGTGGCGACGTGTCCATTAAACACGATTCCCATCTGTGTTCCTTAACAAAATGTAATTGAGAGGTCAACGACATAATATCGCAAGCTGAAAAATACCGAGTTATATCTTCAAACTAGAACACCAGTGTCGATTCGCAGACGATGTTTTATACTGACTTTTATTCATATAGATAGCTGTTTAACAGGTTTTCTGTTACGCTACGAAACTTGGTTTTCAAAACTAAGTTTCGAAAATGAAAAAAATAACATGTTGTGCATTAGGCCGTACTATTCAAAATATAATAAGAGATAAAAAAAAAAAACCGTTATTTCGGCTTCCCTTCTGAAAATATAAACCCGTCGCCACTGACACACAGCATGCATATTGTATGCATAGTTAGGTTGACCATATGACAATTCACTTAAATCATTTGCATAGCGTTTTTTGAAATCCGAACCTACAAACCAAAGACACCTGACAACTGACTTGGTCTGACATATTTTTAGGAAAAAAACGGAAGCCTAATAGGACCATTTTGTTGTTCTTCTGTCTGTCTGTCAAAACCTTTTACTTCGGGAACGCGTAAAGGTATCGAATTGATATTAAATATTACTAGCTTTTGCCCGCGGCTTCGCTCGCGTTAAATTCGGGGTAACACAGTTCCCCTTGCGCCTTATTGATTTGTAATAGCAATGCTAAGTTTTCCCTTTTCTTCCCTCTTTCTCCCTCACATCCCACTTTTTTTGTCCGTCTCCTGGTTCCCAACTATCTCTGTACCAAAATTCATCAAAATCGGTTTAGCCATTAAAGCGTGAAGAGGTAACAAACAAACAAACAAACTCACTTTCGCTTTTATAATATTAGTAAGGATTATAATTAAATATTGAGTTTAAAATTAACCCTCTAAGTCTACGCAATCAAAAGATAGGATGCCCGTTTATATCGCATTTCCCATACATTCGCAAAAGGAATCAAAATCCTACTTCGGGGTACTTCCCGTTAACCTAGAATCATGAAATTTGGCAAGAGTACCGTAAATTTGTAGATGTATCACAAAAAAGGCGATTACAAACATAATAGGGTAGTTTCCAGGGTCCAAGTAATTACATTCTATTCAAATTAGACCAAAAATTACAAAGATACGTAACTATAATGGGCTATCCATTATAGTTACGTGTGACGTCACTTGTTGCGAAAAAAGCAACGCGTGGCATAACACTTATTATATAATTATATATACAGGGTTATTTGTAAAACACTGGCAACGTCTCAGGACCATGTTACTAATATCATAATCAACAACTTTTGTTCTAGGACATTTATCATATTTTAGTTCATCAGATTTTCATACAAAACTAAAAATATTGAAATTGAACTCTCTAAATGTTACGAAATCTATGCGAAGCAAACGTACCTACAAGCGGCGGTGTAGGTATGTAGGAACAGCAAAATACGGAGTTGAAATGATGAAAGATAGGACAACGAAATCTTGAAGATTTGTTTTTGGTCAATGTATAAAATTTTGTAAAACATCATAGAGCAAAAGTTGTTGTTTATGATGATTGTAATACAGTCCTGCAAGGTTGTCGGTGTTTTACAAATAACCCTGTATTATATATTTATTCTAATTTACAAATAAAACAATACGTGTCCCTTATTTTTGAATAATCTAAAAGACGGACTAACTTTTTTTTTAAATTTGCTGCTTGTTGGGTAAACGAACTGAGACCCTACATACGTGGCTGTATGGGGATAACAGTTTTCCAAAGACTAAGTTAGGTTTTTCCACCAATACAGTTTATCTTTTCGTTAGAACAATATACTACTCTGTACTGTCAATAGTTCCCTACAAGGTTGTAAGGAACCCGCAATGCGAGACTCGCACGTGACCGGTTTTTCTCATAAGGTTATGTGTCTAAATAAAATATTCAAGCTCGTATACAGTGACAAGTTTGACACAAGACGATCCCAAGAGGTCTATAAGAATATTAAGTCGCCCTTGAGTGATGGGGTGAGAACCGTATCTCATAGAGAAGATGTTAAAGATACATCCTTACTATTATTACAAAAGCAGAAGTGAGTTTGTTTGTTTGTTACGTCTTCACGCCTCAATGGTTAAACCGATTTTGATGAATTTCGGTACAGAGATAGACGGGACGCTGGAGACGGACAAAGGCTATTTTTTTAAGTGGGAAATAAGGGAAGAAAAGGGAAATCTTAGCTTTTCCATTACAATACATAAGGCGGAAGGGCAAAAACTACAGGTAGCAGGTACCTGCAAATCAGGATAGGGGAACTGTGTTACCCCGATGTTAACGCGAGCGAAGCCGCGGGCAAAAGCTAGTATTTTAAATAAATAAAAAACTCCTCACTCTGGTATTTCTCATGTAAATTGGGTGCGTTTGCAAACATTGAAACTCACATCCAGAACACACAAAAAATAACTACTTACAATTTTTTCTGTTTGTACTGCTGTCTTAACATTAAAGGAGATTGCCCGTTTTGTAAGGGAAGTTCGGTCCCAGTGGAAAATGCTTGTGCCCTGAAGTATTTTATTTTACCTAATAGTAAAAACATAGCATTTTCATAATCTCAAACCTTTTTTCATTTATTCACCCTGGTTCAGGAGATATAATTAATTTTCTGTTTTAAAAATCTAGGTTATAATTACAAATTGACATAAACTAGGTATACATAACTATTACTTTATATGCAGATTTCCATAATATAAGCATGTTTATGCACAAAGTAATGAAGACATAATTACGTATCGTAAATAATAACTACGTAAATACGGGATTCAAAACTCAACGTAGGTATCTAAACCAGGGTTGACAATCTTAGTAGTGGCAAACGGGTAATTGTCCTCCTATAAGTATACTAAATAAGATTAGACACCAAAAGTATTGTCGACCTACACATGAAACTGACATTTTAAATTGGTTGCATTATATTGTGTTACTCTTCCAAAACTCCCTAAGAGATGGCAGTATTACATGATTTGTGACTACGTAGTTCTACTAGGTACGCAAGATGGCGTGCAAACAGTCATGCATTCGGCTCTTCAGTGTGACCTGCCTTTGCTCAATTTCCATGAGTAGCATAACCTCGATAAACTTATGTAATAAAAACAATACAACGAGAAAATATTATTTAAGAGCTTAATAAAAAAAAGTACTTAAGAACAATTTCAAGACTTAGAGATTGAATTTATTTTTGTATACAACACTACAACAAATGTCAATCAAAACAAACTTGGCTGCCGGTTTGCGTGTGCGCATTTTCCGCGTCTTGCTTGTTTTTATCTGTTTTTCTAGATTTTAACCGTCTAAAAGTGCTTTTTCCACCTAAGTCCGTTGAGTACAGCCTCTGCTCCTCCGGCCGTGTTGATTTTGTGCTTGTGTTGATTGTTAAAATCGAAGTATTGAGACAGGACTCTAACGACCCTTCTGGTGCCCCAAATTTTGTGTTTGTGACATTGATATCTTCCTAAAATGTCTAATAAACAGTGCTGTGTCCCCGGATGTTTAAATAGCTTAGGTAAGTGTTTCATATAATGCCGCTGGGACAAAACTTCGTTTCGTTTGGGGGGTGGGCTGATACGTAAGCAGTTTAGACCCTTAAGAGAAACGGGCAGAGTCCGCTACCCGTAAATTGCATGTTTTTTCTTTCAACTCCACTGATCACTTACTCTATTATTTCAGATACCAATGCGAATTTGCATAAATTCCCCAACCCAGATAAGGATAAGGAGTTATTTAATACGTGGGTCTATTCCGTTGGTGGCGACATATTGCAACTTGAAAATGAACATATTTTCAAATACCGCCGTGTTTGTCGAGTACACTTCGAACAAAAATATTGCTGCCGGAATAATCGACTCAGCAAAGACGCTGTACCAACAAGAAACATGCCAGGTTAGATATAATAAATTCTAATAAACACAAAGAATAGGTACAGATTTAGGATAGTAGGTTTATTATTATTTATAACAGTTTAAAACCCCAAACCGCTATTGGTGGTTTATATCCCCTTTAGATTGGGTTTCCTCCGTGAAAAGGAACATGGGGACACAGAGGTTCAACACTCAAAGACCCTTTAGGGAACTTTCTTCTAAGATGGTATGGGACACAAACCAGTATCTCCCCATGGCTGTACTATAGAAATAGTCATGGTTTGTTCCTGGAGTGTAGAGCTATTGCTAACTATGGAAACTAAAATGACTGGTTGTATGGGGAGTGATGTTTAATGGATTGGTTAATAACTTCTTTATTTTGAAGAAAACGGCATCTGCCTTTCAAGACTAATAATGAAATATATTGGCAGACAGTATTATTTATTGGTTTGTCCTACTTTCACACAGCAACAGATCAAAATTTTTTTAGAGATAGATTTGAGCCCGAAAGTGACACTGGCTACCCCATTCCATTTAGAAAATTAAACTAGTTTTAAATAATAATATGGTCTAACTGAACCAAAAGTTCACTTACTACTTTTTTTAATGGATTTTTATTTTATTACAGGATTATCTTTCTTAAAATTCAACTCGGAAAGAGGAGTGTTGAGACCTCTTCAGATGTCAGAAGCATCTACATCAAAAGGTAAATTAATATTTTTTTATCAAGACATTAAATGTCCCATCATGAGCTCCTAATTATGCTTCCTCTGCAAAACATGGGTGTCTTAACTGGTATACTATATTGTTTGGTGATATACCTAATAACAAATTGCCCCAAGTTGGGAATCACACTTAATTGCTTCTGCAACTGATATACCTAACCTACCAATGTAGGTACTAGGTACACATAATATGATGACAGTTCACACTTAACGCCTCTTGTTGAAATAATAGATTAATTGTCATTCCAGAACCTGTTACTTCACATTTGGAGACTGGATATGCAGCCTTGCACTCAAAGTGCTGTGGAAGATATACAAATAAAGGAAAATTTTGGTAAGTGAAGATATAAGCATAACAGCATATAGCAGTCATTTTTATTTAATTGTCCTTGATTATATTAAGACATTGTAATTTTTACCTACTTACCATTGTGATACCAACCACCTAAAATAGGCAGAAGCTAATTTAATGATAAAAGTTTACTATGTAGTGGAATTAATTTATTCTATACATCGTACATATGACTAATATTGCATTAGACATACATTATAATGATTAAACATAAATAATTTCAATATTGCCTGAGGCTGCAATAGTTGATAATGATTATTATCTATTTACACATTAATTTATAACTATAATAAGTAATCAATTAATTGTCATTCCAGAACCTATTACTTCACACAGATGTGCCACAGTTTCCAGAGATAATGTGCCTATGCATCTGCATGCTACAATTGCTGTGGAAGATGTACAAATTAAGAAAAATCTTGGTAAGAAAAGCTAATTAATTATTTATCATCCTAAGGGCTGATTTTTCATTAATCAAATAACTTTTAGCTGAGGAATAAAAATAGCGGTTTGACATATTTTCTATAGATAAGCTGTCAAAACGCCATTTTTATTCCTCAGATAAAAGTTATCTGACTATTGAAAAATCAGCCCTAAGAGTATTTTAGGTAGGTAGTATTTAGGTAGGTAGGTAGGTATACAGGGTGGAAAAAGTCAATGTGCCCTGAAGGGAAACCACTTTAAATTCTTAAGATAAATTATTTTACTAATAAGAAACATTCTTTTATTTTTAAAAAGAAACAACACTGTATTCACAGATTTCTCGACAAGCTTACCTAAACTGGGAATCAAACCAGCTAGCACATATTTTAGACAAAATTATACTCTATCTGTAAACATACCTATGTTAAACAAAATAAATGATTGATTGATTTCTTTTTAAAAATACAGGATTCTTTAAGATAGATTATTTTACTTAAAGTGGTTTCCCTTCAGAGCCCATTGATTTTGTCACTCTGTATATATTGTATTTTTACAAAACATTTAATTATTCTATGATAGGTAAATGTAGTAGAATACAAGTAATGCATTTATTACTATTATGCCCTACTTGTTATGGTAAAAAACTCATTCCTTCATCAAAACAACATACTTACTAAATAAGTTTCTGTAATAATAAGTATAATAAGTTTTCTTTTATTACAGAGCATCGCAGAAAGCAACAAGTAACTATCACTCCTAGAAAGCGGGTGAAACGCGTTGCTCTAAGTCAATCTGAGCATGCTTTATACAGAAAACTTGTGCTAGTTGGAGTAAAACTAAGTAAGTGCCGCAACAAGGTCAAAAATCAGGCAAAAAAGATCAAGGCACTGCAAAATCTAACAACGAATCCTCAGTTTTTGAAAACACTCGACAAATTACCTAGCACATCAAAAGTTTTGACATTATTACAGTTCAGAGAGCATAAGAAAGGTAACAAAGGCCGTCGTTTCACTATGAAGGAAAAAATTATTGCTTTGTCCTTCCTCAAGCAGAGTCCAAAAGGGTACAGATTTCTTAGGAAAATATTTATCTTGCCATCACGCCAAACTCTCTTGAAGTTGCTTAATATGGCTGATATAAATCCGGGAATCAACAAAAATATGATTCAGCAAATAAAGAAAGCTACTGAAAAAATGAAATTAGAACATAAAATATGTATTGTCCTGTTTGACGAAATGTCACTCAAACCCAATGTGACATACAATGAACGAAAGGACAAAGTTTGTGGGTTTGTCACAAATGGCCTGGAGACACAACCTGATTATGCAGATCATGCGCAGATGTTTATGGTAAGAGGATTGCTAAAAAACTATAAGCAACCTGTTGCATACACTTTTTCACAAGCTGCAACAAAGGGGCCTGAACTTGCGAAGCAGTTAAAAGCTGTAATTACTGAATTACAAAATGCTGGTCTTATTGTAGTAGCAACTGTGTGCGACCAAGGCACAAATAATGTGAACTGCATTAAACATCTTGTGCAAGAGACAAGGGGAAACCTGTTGAGAAAGGGAGAAGAGCCCCAAGATAACAGTTTTGTGATAAACGACCAACAAATCATACCATTATATGACCCTCCCCATCTGATTAAATGTATACGCAACAATTTAATTTCAAAACATTTGAAATATATAAAAAACGGGGAAGTAAAAATCGCAAAATGGGCTCATATCATGGCCTTACATAAAGAAAACCCAGGGTACAAAGGAATCCGATTGGTGCCTAAATTGACAGATGCCCACTGTGACCCAAGCAAAATTCCCCGGATGAAGGTCAAAAATGCTACTCAAGTTTTCAGTCAAACTGTGGCATCGAATATGGGCTATCTAGCAGGTAAATTTCATCAGTGTCTATCCCTAATATTGTCTTCACTCACTAGTTCTTTTTTGATGATCACAATGAAATACAAATATTAAATACTTACTGTAGTTTTACATTACGCAGATCAGACATAAAACATTATTTATAATAATAATAATAAAGCCTTTTATTTTCTGTTATACAGGTTTTTCATTTCAACATTTATGTACATCTTACATACTAACAGATCCCTTTCGGGTATAGGCCTCCTCCAAGCTCTTCCATTTTTCTCTGTTCTTGGCAGAATTTATCCATTCTGGTCCAGCTATTTCTTTTATGTCGTCTGACCATCTTTTCTTTGGTTTTCCCACTCTACGTTTTCCTATTGGGCCCTTCCATGTTGTTGTTCTCAGTGTCCACCTCTTGTCTTTATATCTGGCAATATGTCCAGCCCATTTCCATTTAGATTTCATAGCAAAGTTTAGAGCATCTATGACTTTAGTCTTGCTTCTTATTTTTGTGCTTCTGATTTTATCTATCCTTTTTAGTTTTAGAATGCTCCTCTCCATTGATCGCTGGCATGTTGTTATTTTGTTTTTGACTTTGCTTGTATACACCCAGGTTTGGCTGCCATATGTTAAGCAAGGTAAAAGGTTAGTATCCAGTACCATCTTTTTGAGGTTTAAATTGTAGGGTCCTTTTAAGATCTCTTTCTGTGCCCAAAACTTCTTCCAGGTTATATTGATTCGTCTCTCTACTTCCTCTTCATTGTTGTTTTCTTTAAACGATATTTGTTTCCCTAGATAAATATACGAATCAACATAATCTATATTTTGATTGTTTACTATGATTGATTTCGCAACAGAATTTGTCATTATTTTTGTTTTGCTTATGTTTAGGTTAAGGCCAACTATACTGCTTTTCTGTGCAAACAGGCAGACCATTTCTTCTAGTTCTGTAGCAGATTCAGCGAAGATTGCAATATCATCGGCAAATCTAATGTGGCTCAAATATTGGTTTTGTATTCTAATTCCTTTGTCCTTCCAGTTTAAGTGGCGAAAAATACTTTCAAGCACGGCTATAAACAACTTAGGTGACAGAGGATCCCCTTGCCTGACACCTCTACCGATTGGGAATTCCTCGCCTTTCCTTTCCAGTTTTACTCTGCTTGTACAGTTGGAGTAAATGTTCTTAATTATATTTATATATTCCTGACCGATTTTACATTCTTCTAATGCCTTCCATATTGATTTGTGTGTTATACTATCGAATGCTTTTTCGAAATCAATAAAAGCAATATAGATTGGCCTCTTAAACTCCATGTATTTTTCTATTATTTGCTCTATGGTTTGGATGTGGTCGATAGTGGAGAATCCTGATCTAAAACATTATTTAACTAACTATAATTTTTCACAGATAAGGGTATACTTCCCAAGGAAGCGAAAGACACTGCAGACATCCTGTTGTTCTTCGACAAGCTGTTCGATTCCCTAAACGGAAGCTTTGGGAAAAGAAAGAAACACGGCAAACCTCTTCTAGGAGCTGCGACGCCTACTTCTATCCATCACAAAACATGGAAGGAGTGTAAAGTTATGATGAAAGACATGAAATTTATTCATCCTAAAACATCAAACAATGAATATGTTCCCACGTTGAACAATTGGGTATGGACACTAGAAGGAATTGAATTATTACTAAAAAAAATGCAAACAAAATATGGTGTAATAGTATCAGTTTGGTTGCGGCATCTGAATCAAGACCCGATAGAAAACTTTTTTGGGTCCATAAGGAGCCACGGATGCCGCAACGTAAACCCTACACCAGAACGATTTGAAGCAGCATTCACGACGTTATTAGTAAACAGCCTCTCTAGTGTCCACGCTCCTGGAGCTAACTGTGAAATAGATAATTGTGAAACTTTACATGAAGTACTCATCACAAGCGGGGGCAGCAAAGAGCAAACAGATTGCGAACTTGGTAATATTCCCGATATAACATTCACACCCCTTGAAGAAAAAAATGACCCACGCATAATTGGGGGCCTACAGTATGTAAGTGGATATTTTGTTAAAAGCGCCAAAAAAAAGGTATTTAAGGGGTGTAATGAATGTAAAAAAGATTTAATATCAGACAATGAGCACGAATATTTAAGATATCGGGAATACGCAAATAAAAAATGGCTTTGCAGCCCCAGCGACTCCCTCTTAAATTGTATCTCAAATCTGCAGGATATAAATTATATATTATTAAAAGAAAATTTAGCTAAGCAACATTTAAGGGAACTTATAACAACGATTATTTTTGTAGCTGTAGATTTTTCATTCTTAAAATGCTCAATCCATAGCGAAAAATTAATAGATTTTTTAATAAAAATATCCTGCAGATTTTTTATTTACAACTATTGTAAAGATATTAATAATATATTAATAAATAAGAGAGAGTGTGATGATGATACGGATATGTATAAAATTAAAGCTAAAAAACTTAATAAGAAGTGTTTCAAAAGAAAGAAATAAATATTTAAATCGAAGATTACCTATCATTGTTTTATTGTTTACTAATGTGAATTACTTTTTCGCTTTTCTACTGCAAGCGATTATGTAATTCACATACCTAAAATACCTTAAAAATATCTAGGCTGTCAAGTAATAAGCGACGTATGTACATACATACGTAGCTATACTTATGATTATGTTGGCATTAGTTCCAAAACCTGCGTCCAGAGGGCGACATTTGACGTTTCTCACTTTCGTTGACGAGTTGTACCTCTATTCCATATATAATAAAGTACTCTGTGATCTAAACGAAGCAATCAGGAACGAAACGAATCTCAGAATCAACAAAGTGCTGTGACATGCGCAAGTAAATGTTGCCAGATCAATTATTTTTAATCCATTAGTAAATCGATTTCAGTTTTTTTATCGATTAAAACTCTTGTTAATACGGCGTTTCCAAAATACTTTTATGTTTGTGTAAATCGCTTTTATGAACATCTAATCAACAATATAGACTTATGAAAATAAGCAACCTATTGTTGTCATATTCCATCGCTATTACTCGCAGACTATAAGCAGTGTATATCCACTAGTTTACGTCATTAAATATTTTACATAATTAAACTCATACTTGGCCTACACCTGTCTTCGTGCATTCCAGATATAATACGCTACAATAATAAGTACCTATGAAAAAAACAGGGTTTACACCATTCTAACTCATCGTCGAGAAAACATAATGCCAAATCAGTAGCTTTGAAGTTGTCAAATATTGAGACTTACATTTAAATGTTGCGACTTATACTAGCTTTAATAATTATTGTTAAAAATATTTTTTAATATTTTTTTTGTTTTGATATCGATTACTCCATTGATTACTATACGTCATTTTCGATAGTTATTTGTTTTCTGGCAACTTTTTTTTGTACACCTATCAAACGGATGTCGATGTAATGTTTAACTATTAATAATAATTAACTTTATTCCCAGGGTGAAAGAAATTGTATAAAAAATAATTTGCACACAAAAAAATAAATAACATTTTTTGGTTATTATTCCAATCAGGCACACGATTGCACAAAAGGGACCTGCCCCGTGGCAATGTCCTTTAAACACTATAGAAATTTATATATTACTAGCTTCCGCCCGCGACTTCGTCCGCGTGGCATAGTTACTTTGGGCTAACGCTAACATTAACCCGCGTGATGATTGAAAAAAAAAAACTTTCTCTCCCCTTTCCTTCTCTCTTTCTTCCCCTTTTCTCACCTTTTGTAAGCCTTTGTCATCGGAATTCGAACATCGGAATTTTTTAAATAAATATTAGCCTATATCCGTCTCCTAGTTCCCAACTATCTCTGTACCAAAATTCATCAAAATCGGTTTGGCCATTTAGGCGTGAAGACGTAACAAACAAACTCACTTTCGCTTTTATAATATTAGTAAGGATTAGGTTACGATTAGGTTTTAAGTTAAATATATTAGATTTATGTGTATAACTATACTATATAAATAATATATAAAATATATATATAATACATATAACTATACTATAGTAAGTAGTTTTGCTATAGTTGAAACCTAAAGGGTAAGGCAGGAATGTAACGAATAGTCTTCCCAATTATCTTTAAGGGGTGAGCCAATTGCCATCAACCGAGTAGAAATCAAGAGTCCGTGGTTCTTTTGAGATATTCTTCTTCGAAAAACCCAATAACACTTTTCCCGACCCAGAAGTCGAACCCAAGACCTCAAGGCAGTAAAAAAAAGAAAAAGTTATGAATCAAATTTACACTCAAATCGTAGGACTTAAAGTAAAACAAACACCTCTTTGGCTGAAAAAACGGTTTAGCCTTTAAAAGAATCTTCCCCTCAATTTATAAAACAGGTCGTAAGCTAATGCCTCAAAAGAGATCAGTTAAACATTGCTCACAAATATCTTCTCTAAAAACAACCTTATTCCTTCAAGCTAAGACTCGACGTAACAGCATTTCAGAAGTTTGCACAATAACCTTAATGCAGATTGGTTTTCTAAACAAATCCTTTAATCTGGAATGAAGAGGCTTTTCTTTTTAATACGAGCGTTTTTTGGTTGAAATTTTATACAAATCTCTCTAAAACAACCCGGAAAGTAGACCGCGATTTACTTGAGAAGAACAACACTATGCCTTGTTTCCATATTCGAATTTCATTGATGAGTTTCATTGTTCTCTGAATGAGTTTAAAAAAGTCGCTTTATTTGTTTATGGAAGTGAAGTGAATTGATTTCTAAGACACAGATTCTTTACCTAGTTTGGAAGTCAGGCGCTTTTTTTTGCGGATGGGAAATTGATAAATAACTTCCCCCGCTCTGGGCGGAGCGGGGGGGAGTGTCAGACTTGTACTGTCTAAAACCACCCATGTTCCTTTTATTGCCCTTTATGTTCCGGGGCCGCGGTATCTCTTTCGAACAACCCGCAACGAAGTCAGGCGCTCATTTAGTTTGTTTTTGTTATGCTTTTTTATAACATAACTTTGTGTAGTATTATATTTTACTAGGCTAAAATCTTTTATATTCTATTACCTACCTAATAGTAAGCCTATGTTTGACCACTTATGTTTACATGTTACGGCAGTATAAAGGAGCGAGCCTTTAGTCATGAACTGGAAAAAACCTAATAACACTGTGCCTAACTTGGGTATCGAACTCAAGACCTCATGCTCTCAGTCACTAAGTTAAACTTACAGAGATTGAAATTAATCTTGGTGAGTTTTGCCTACATATTTGTTAAATATTACTATTTGGTAAATCGTCAAAACATAACATTTAAACAAGTGATTGTGAAGTGTGAAGACTAGCAAACTATTTATCTCTGCCAATTCATAGGTACAATATCCAACAGCCGTTCAGCAATAGTTTCCGAAAGGCCAATTAAATGTGGCGTAGTTTTTGATAAACAATCATATCACATGACACACACACAACAGATCGTCAATGGCACTAGGTCCACCTCTGTGCTCTATGGTTAAAGTGTAAAATAAATAACACCACGCCTGTGGTCCCCAAAGGGTAAAGCAGAGACGTAGACTATAAAAATCAAGCTCTGGCAAGCTATACAATATGTATAAAGTTTTTTTTACGAATGGGAAATCTTCAAAGAGTGACAGACTTTTACTGACTAAAACCCACCCAAACTTTCTTTTTTTGCCCTTTATGTTTTTCAAGGCTGCGGTATCTCCTTCGAACGACCCGCAATCCAGGCAGGCCCTACTGCTTTGCTGACATCTCTTTGAAGCGCGCGTGAAACACGAACACACCATCGACACGGCCTGTCATCACGAGACGGACGGTCGGTTAGCTACCCAATGCTCATACGTCACAGATCCGCATCTACGGTGGCCGGGAGTCGTCTCGCAGCGCCCGACGTCCAGAGCGTCACCCACGACTGAGTTGGTTTGAGGTTCATATCTATGAGGCTTAGTTATAGCTTCTGTTAGGACTATAAAAGGCCGTTTATTTAGAAGTTTTAGTTTTTATTTAAATTATACACTCTACTGGCGTATTTATAGTATAAAATATTCATTAGTAACTCGATATTTACTCCATCAACGGCGACGTCAGACCTTCGTCTTGTTGAGACACCTAATATGTGGGGGCGGACGTATTCTGTAGACATTTATATTAACTACCTTTTTTATTCAAATAAGTAAAGGAAATGTGAAATAAATTGTACAAACTGTCTTAAAATGAAATGACAGAACTCATGAATAAGTAAAATATAAAACAGCCGTAACTTAGTTTATCGTTAATTTAATATGAAGAACATCTGTATTTTTGCGGTTCAGTGTAAATTGAAAACGCGTTGAAAATATTTGTTACTGTATTAGGTATATCTTATAATAATTAAAAAATTCAATGCTAATTTTAATTTATTTATACACAAAATAACAATACTAAGTTTTAACTAATTTGAAAATTATGTATTCATGTGTTTAGGAATGTGAAATTTTGAATTTTTGTGTAAATTTTTATTGTGGTAGAATAAAGGCTATTTTTATTTTTTATATTTATTTTATTGTTTGATGCTACGGAACGCTGTGTATGCAAGTCCGACTCGCACTTGGGCGGTTTTACAGTTTTTTAAGGGTTCCGTAAGTCAAAAGTAAAAAATGAAACTCTTATTGGATAACTATGTTGTCCGTCTGTCTGTTTGTAAGACCTTTTATCAACGGTAACGGGGAGAGTTATCGAGTTGAAATTCAAATCATATACATGTCGCAGAATCAACAAAGAGAAATGATTGAAATCGTTATTTTAGAACAACGCCATCTATTATAGGTTGTCGGAAACGTCAAGCAGTAGGCTTGGGTGAGGTCGGTACAAGGTGGCAAGTCTGGTCATTTGTGGGCATTAGAGGAATGAGATTGAAGAGACGTTACTTTTTGGATGGACACGAGCGTGAGAGGTCGTTTTGCCAGCCTGTACCGAACTTCCCGCGTTCCTGATTTAAATCTGTATCGATCATTGGCATCTTTAGTTATTTTGTTTTATTGATTTTGTGAAAGGACAATACAAGTGTAAACAAAAGTTTTGCGAGTATCATTTCGTGTCCTCCGCCATGATGTCTCGACCATCCGACGACAAATCTCCGTCATACACAAGTCTGTGGTAATTTGTGCTGTAAAAAAAAATGTATTTGTATTAGTTGTATTTTGACATAAGTCTCATAGAACTTATGTCAAAATACAACTATCCGTAAGCAAAACGAGTCGTTTTGTTTATTTGAACGGGGCATAAGTCTACGCAATCAAAAGATATGGCCGTTTATGTCGAAAGTTTGTACGGAACCCTCGATGCGCGAGTCTGACTCGCTCTGGTTTTTAATTTTGAAATAAGTAAGAGACAGCTGAACCATACATTCTTGTATAGATTCTTTTCTACCAATTCGTTGTTAATGAGTAGACATGGTTGGCCTTGTAGATTCTTAGACGCTTGTTAACTTTTGTTAACGTATTATTTTATTTTACGTTTTGTAAAGTAAGCAATGACTTATTGTCGGGCCTACGCTGTCCTCTCACGTTTAAGTACTAAAACTGTAACAACAACATTGTAAAATCAAATGATTTTAAAAGAGTAACCATGGAGATTCTTGCCGGTTCTTCTCCATACAAAACGACCAACCCGAACCATGCATCTTTTCGCGACGTTTAATAAGTGCCCATGTAGGCCTATGTGAAAACTCAACTTTTGTGACTGTGTTCTGATTATTACACAAAAGGCTTTGTGTAATAATCAAAAAATCAAGTCTAGTCTAGAAACAACATTATCTTAATGAAGAACAGCAACGACTGTATAAATTACCACTATTTCACCGGATCCTATTAAGATATATCTTATTATAATCTTCGGGACCTAAGTTATCTTTTCAAGAACAATGATGACCGCGTTTCTATAGAATAGGGATGTCCCATCTGCCCTATTTCGATTGTCTATTACATGTCTGTGTTGGGGTGAACCCACGTGAGGTTATCGGGTCTCATTGGCAAGGGGAAGATGCTGTCTTATCTTTTTTTAAATAAAACACAATTCCAAAAATAACTCTAAGATTTGAATATTAAATCTTCTCAAAAAACTTTCATTTGAAATATCTACGCATCATAACAATCAAATACTACTTCAATACTACAAAACTAGTCCGCCATTTTTAGGACTCCGACATATTGGATTTGTAATGACACCACTTACAGCTAAAAAGGCCGAGATGAGATACGTTTTTGTATCGTTTGTTTTTCAGTTTTTTTTCTAGGAATTGGTTTTTTTTTTCTTAAAAAGACTTAGTGAATACTATGCAACTAAAAATATGGGACCACCGGGGGAGGTTTCTGTACCAATTGGAAAACCAGTCACGTAAATCGAACTAGCAATCACGACGTGGTGTTATGAGGTAACAAGCATTAAAACAAATACAGCCAAATTGAGAAGCTATGACTACACCTTCTTAAAAGTCGGTTAAAGAATTAATATAGTTATGTTTTAAATAAATACTATTGTGAAATTTTAGCTAAAATATCAAATACATTTAAAATAATTACTTTTCAAAGAAAATGAATTGAGCTAAGTAATTGTGTATCCGAGAATGGGGCCTATATCTTAAATCTTTTGAATTGACCTTTACAACCGAACTTCTGCCAGCTATTAAGATTACATAAAATTTATATTTCAATGAATTTCTGTAAGTCATGCACTTAATTTTAGTCTGATAACTAAAAGTGTCATTATTACAAGTCTCAAGTATTTAATTGCAAATAACTATTAAAAGTCTTCGTAAGTTGTTTTTACTTGAGTTTTTGTTATCAATTCTTTAAGAACCGAAAAATAATGAACTGGCAATTGTTTACGGCACGGCTTTTTTTTCGTCAATAAACCGGTGACAATACTAGGTGCTTTTACAAACACGTAAGTGTTTAAAACTCACACAAACAGCCACATCAAAAACAACTGCCTGTAGGAAATATTTGTCATACAAATATTTAATTTTATTCCAAGCGGGAATCCAAGCTGCGATACACAGCGCAGCAGCCGATCGCCTATCCATTCATCCATTGCTTCAATTGCGTAAATTAAATAAAGAAAACGTCGCGGTCACACAGACAGATGGTCTTAATTTATATCAGGTGTGTATATATTTTCGTGGTCTAGAAACACGTGGGCACAAAAAGGTCCTTTGAAACCTGATTTAACGAAATAAAACTAAGGTAATATTTATCACCAAGATTGCTAGACAAGTTGTGTGATACATACAAAAAAATATTCTCAAAAAAATCCTTTTCCTACACACAAAACCGTATTAACTGGATCGCTGAAGATTCTTCAAAGAACGTAAAAGGGTTTTCTTTCAATAGCACTTTGTACCATTAGGTATGTCGCGGGCGGTCCCATTGAGTCAAATCCCAAAAAGGCGTCACCAGACGCTTCAGTTCTTGAAGAACTGAAGCGTCGTTCATTTTTTGTCTTACAATCGGGGTGTTTCACTCTAAGTGAAATATTTGTGCATTATTTATGTACACACAAAACACATATTATGGAAAAATACATACAGATAAATAAAAGAGCACAACAGTACCGCTTATTTAATTTAGAAATGTCTTCTAGCAGACCTGCGATAGGACAGATTGATAAAAAACACGACACAGTGTGCTAACATAATAAATTAACATCTAACTTCATATTAAACTAAATAATCTTAATTATGTTAATTAAGTAATTATAAATTTAACTAAAAATCATAACTATATTTATTTATTAAAACTTTATGCACAAGTAAAAAACTGTACAAAGGCGGACTTAATGCCTTAGACATTTTCTACCAGTCTACCTTAGGGTGATGTAGACACAAAAACAGTAGTATATCAATCTAGAATAAACATACATACTATTAAAATGAAAATAATCAATGTGTGTGTTGTTTGCATTTTATTCTAAAATAATTTATGTATATCCAAATAAAACGAGGAAAAGAATGAAGTGCTTTATACATTTTTGATTCTGGTACTTGACATTATTTTACTCGCCTACCGAATGAGCAAAATATGTAATTGAGAGATTAAAAGTTTAACTTACATGGCTTCTAAGTTTGTCGGTATCGTGTGAAATTAAAATGAAAATAATTATATTATCTATGCTGCCGACTCCAGTCTGGTCTAATCGGTTGCAGCTATACCAGTATAAAACATAAACTAAATTAAGTCCACATTTCCTGACAAGCCAGCGAAGAAATGGCGAAACAAATAAATGAAGCGTCTAATATCGGCATAAGGTTTATAAAAGCCACATACTTAAGTCCTCCTTAAGTCTTCAAACAGGACAATTATTTGAAAAACGTCTGTTATTTCGGGACGAAACGGATGTGAAAAGGAATTGGTTTGATTACTTTTATTAGATCTTATTATCTCGTTTCTTTTTGCTTCGTTAAAGGCGTGTTAGAGAATTTAGGAGAACGAATAAGTATAGCTCTTTTCTTGTAATAAACTTCCCTAATAATATGTGGTTAAGGCGCGGCAATAAGCTAATCTTTAGGTACTCACGAAAGTGACGCTAGCTGCATACTAGGCATGGTCTGACACAAGTACACGACAGTATTGCATCGAAAGAATAGAAATAAGGTCGAAAATATTTCGGTGTTTGATTTTATTTGAATATCATGTCCGCCAAAATGTAGGTCATTTTGCAGTTTTTATAGAAAATTTGAAAAATTTTAGATATCTCTTTAGTATATACAATTTTCTTTGTTATAGATAAAAAAAACATGATGGTTGTCGCTGAAAAAATTGAGAATTTTGAGACGAAAAAGTTTTTTTCTTGGTCTTTTTAAAAAATTTTTTTTCGTAGTACTAGACCACTTTTGTAAACTTATTTTATTTAACTCTTTACTTTATTTATTGAACTATAGGTACACGGTATTTTTTTTGGCTAGTGGCATGTACAGATACGGCTAACTTTGCGACGAAAAACTATACGTTTTACGAAGTGTTTGCTTTGTACAGCGCCTTAAATTTTATCACGGGGAGACTGCGATGGGCCTGAACACACATGTATTTCTTTAAAAGTATTAAAAATAGATAAGTTTGTAGGTATTGTTGTGATTTTTTGTCGATCTTTTTATTTTGTTCTTATTTCTCGTCGCGTTGTAATCAAATAAGCTTTGTCTATAACTCATATTCATTTATTTGCGTATCATAGTGGTTCTATGTACTTACTTATTATGACTTATGTATTTAATTACAGTATTCATAGTTACTTTATTTGATAATTTTCTTATATTTCAAAAATTATATTCAAACAATTATTCATCCTTGAGATTAATTTGCTGAATCACAAAATATTTATTTGATAATATGTTATTAAAGTTTACTAGCTTTTGCCCGCTACTTTGTCCGCGTGGCATAGTTACTTAGGGCTAAAGCTAACTGTCACCCGCGAAATGATCGAAAAAAAATCTTTCTCTCCCCTTTTCTTCCCTATTTCTCACCCTTTTCTCACTTCTTTTTATGTCCGTCTCCAGGATCCCAACTATCTTTGTACCAAAATTCATTAAAATCGGTTTAGTCATTTAGTATAATATTACTTGCTTTTGCCCGCGACTTCGCTCTCGTTAAATTCGAGTAATACCTGAAGTTTTTGCCCTTGCGCCTTATTTATTGTAATAGCAAACCTAAGTTTTCCTTTTTCTTCCCTCTTCCTATCTCATTTTTCACTTAAAAATAGCCTATGTCCGTCTCCAGGTTCCTAACTATCTCTGTTTCAAAATTCATGAGAATAGGCTTAGCCATTTAGGCGTGAAGACGTAACAAACAAACTCACTTTCGCTTTTATATAATACTAGCTTTTGCCCGCGGCTTCGCTCGCGTTAAATTCGGTAGCGCCTTATTGATTTTTAATAGCAACGCTAAGTTTTCCCGTTTCGTCCCTCTTTCTCCCTCACATCCCACTTTTATAAAAAAATAATTAGCCTATGTCCGTCTCCTGGTTCCCAACTATCTCTGTACCAAAATTCATCAAAATCGGTTAAGACATAAAAGCGTGAAGAGGTAACAAACAAACAAACAAACAAACTCACTTTCGCTTTTATAATATTAGTAAGGATAAGGATAGTAAGGATTAAGTAAGGATTTCAAAATAAAATATTTTGTAACTGATTGCTTATTGCCTTAAATATTAATAAAACGATTTAATTTTCCAATTCATTTCGTAAATAAGTACAAAACATAAAAGATTGAATTGCTTAAATTCAGCGCCATTGAACATATAATTTGATTTCAATTAGTGCGTTAATAATTCAACTCGTTTTGAGTACTACCTAACTAGCCGAAATAAAGCTGTGACCACAATAGAAAAGGTTTGTGGATAGAAATGCCTATTTTTTAGGGTTCCGTATTTCAAAAGGAAAAACCCAACTCTTATTACATTATTTTGTTGTCCATCTGTCTGTCAAGACCCTTTATCTCAGGAACGCGTGGAGGTATCGAGTTGAAATTAAACCCAATATAATTAACTCTGTGGTCCCTTTGTGCTGTGAAGAATCTTTAAGTCAACCCTCTAAGTCTCAATTTGTGAACAGGTACCCCAGGGCGGTACCAGCTGCTCCGCAGCTGGAGAATCCGCCACGGTCCCTTCGGGGCCGTCATGCCCACCGTACTCTGGGGGGGGGCAACAAATGTCTTCCGCCTGCCATTGGCAGCAAGAGCCGAGGAGGCTCCACAAGATCACGGTCTGTCGAAGACCTGATCTCTTGTCAGGTGCCCGACCGAGAATCGGGTGACGAAGATAGGGAGATCATGAATGCGGGGTGCGAGTCCGACACCGCATCGAGTGTGGCGAGCGCGGGAAGCTCAGCGAGCTCCCGCCGCGAGAGGGCTGGGGCTGCTAGGAGGGCGGACGCTAAGTCCTTCCTCAAGCGGCCCAGGCAGGTGGACGACCAGGGGTCAACCACCGAAGGAGAGCTGGCTTCGGCGCGCAAGATCCCCACTAGCAGGCGCGGTGGAGTGCGCGAGCGCGGTGGAGCACGTGGGCGTGGCCGAGGCAAGGGCGAGGGCCCTCTGACCCAGAAGGCTGGTGAGGCTGGGGGGCCCCCGGTCCATACCGAGCCTGAGGAGGTCTCCCCGAGCGTGGAGGCAAGTGCAGATGGCGGCTCCAACCAGGAGCGTAAGGCCAGATTTGCGGAGGCAGTGGAGGCCGCGGTTAAAGACGTGGCCTACAAAATTAAGAAGGCCACAAAATTTAAAGCCGTAGGTACGGCCGCGGCCTCCATAATTGCGGCGGCAGAGGCCAATTTCGGGCCCCCCTCCGCGTCGGGCGAGGTGGCCGAACTGCGGGCGGAGGTGGCCCGCCTGACGGCTGCCACGGAACTCCTCCTAGAGGAGAACCGGAGGCTTCAGGCGGACCTGGCCGGTCTCCGGGGAAGGAGGTCCCCCGAAACACCCGAGGGGGGGCAGCAGACGGCAAGCCATGCCGTTCCGGTTGAGGATCGCATTCTCAACCTGGTTCGGCAAGAGATGGCTGCCTTCCAGGCGCGGTTCTCCGTGCTGGAGGGCATGGTTCTGCGCCCCCCCTTGGCGGCAAGCAAGGGTCCGGTCACGGCAGGCGGGGCCACGGGAACGGCAAAAGGGGGCCCAGGGTCGGCAAGAAGGGGCCCGGGGTCGGCCTCATACTCGGCCGTTGCCGCTGGACCGAAGCCATCAGGCCGGCCCAGTTGCATGACTCCGACAGCCCCTCTACAGCAGAATCCGGCAAAGCCCGCGTCGGCCCCTGCAAAGCCGGCTCCGGTTAAACCCGCGTCGGTCCCAGCCGGACCGCCCCCGGCAAAACCGGCGCCGGCTCCGGCAAGACCAGCGCCGGCCTTGGCGAGTCCGGTTCCGGCTCAACAGGCGCCGGCTAAGAAAGCGGGACGGAGAGGCAGGGCGGCGAAGGCACCTGCGCCTGCCACCATTGCCCCACCACCTGAACCCCAGATGGCCGAAGCCGAATGGGAAGTGGTCGGGCAGAAAAAGAGAAGGCGCAAGGCGGCCAAGGCTGCCCAGAAGAAGAAGAAGGCGCAGAAGCAGCGGCGAAACGTCGCGGCCAGGCTTCGCGCCCCGAAGACCGCAGCTGTAGTTCTAACACTACAGCCGGAAGCGGCACAGAAGGGCGTGACCTACCGCGACGTGCTTGCCAAAGCTAAGGCGGCGGTCAATTTGGTGGAGCTCGGGATCACCGGGGGCCTCCGGCTTAGAGTCACCGCAACGGGGGCTCGAATGCTGGAGATCCCCGGCGCAGCCAGTGGCCCGTCCGCTGACGCCCTAGCTGAAAAGCTCAGAGCGTCCATAAATGCGGACGAGGCCCGAGTGTCCAGGCCTGTCAAATGCGCAAGCCTGCGCATATCAGGCCTGGACGACTCCGTGGTAGAGGAGGAGGTGGTGGCCGCCGTCGTCAGGACTGGTGGGTGCCCTGCTGACCAAGTGAAGGCAGTGGGCACCGTACGTCCTGACTTCGAGGGTATGCGAACCGTGACGGTTAGCTGCCCCGTGGCGGCGGCCAAAGCAATCGTGGAGGGCCGAAGGCTCCTGGTGGGCTGGGTCTCCGCGCAGGTCAAACTGCTGGAGACCAGACCTCTGAGGTGCTTCCGCTGTCACGTGGGTCACCACGTGGCAGTGAAGTGCTCGGAGGTGGACCGCAGCCGACTGTGCTTCCGCTGCGGTCAGCCCGGTCACAAGGCCGCGACCTGCGACGCCGCGCCGCACTGCGACGCATGTGCGACGGCGGCCAGGCCGGCCGATCACCGGGCCGGTGGCAAAGCCTGCGCACCACCCGCAAAAACCAGGGGCAGGGGTAAGTCCTCCGCGACGACCTCCACCACCAACGCCGCCGCCACAGCCACCGCCGCTGACGCCGCTGCTGCCGCCGCTACGAGCGCCACCGCTATCGCCACAGCGGTGGCAGCCGGACCCTCACAGGGGGTCCAGGAGGGTGCTGTAATGGAGTGCCAATAACGGCCCCATTACGCCTCCTACAGGCGAATATCAACCACTGCGCCTGCGCTCAGGATCTCTTGCTCCAGAGCATGGCACAGTGGTCGATTCATATCGCCGTGGTCGCTGAGCCGTACTTTGTCCTCCCCAGGGACGACTGGGTTGAGGACCTGAGCGGCTCAGTGACCATCATCTCGTCGGCCGCCGCCGGTACCCCGTCCTTCGAGGGTGTCAGGAAGGGTCAGGGGTGCGTCGCAGCACGGTTCGGGGATATAGTCGTAGCGGGTGTCTACTTCTCCCCGAGCCGAACTCTCGCCGAGTTCCACAACTCCCTCAGAGAGTTGACCGTCGTCGTCGGTAACTGCTCCCTCCCCGTGCTAGTGCTCGGGGACTTCAACGCCAAGAACCTGGCTTGGGGTTCTCGCTGCACGGACGTGCGGGGAAGGATGGTGGAGGACTGGGCACTGGAGACAGGCCTGGTCGTCCTAAATCGGGGTTCTGTTCCCACGTGTGTGCGGATGCGGGGCGAGTCGGTGGTGGACATCTCGTTCGCCAGCCCCGCTCTGTCGCCGCGTGTCGTCGACTGGCGTGTCATGGAGGAGGTGGAGACCTACTCCGATCACCGGTACATCCGGCTCGACGTCTCCACCCAGACCTCCAGCGCGCCGGTCCTACAGGCCCCGAGTGGTCCGCGGTGGGCGCTGAAGCAGCTGGACCGGGAGCTCCTCCTGGAAGCCTCGATCGTGCAGGCCTGGGTGTCATCACCGGACAGGCCTGCCGACACCAACCACGAGGCGGACTGGTTCCAGGAGGCCATGTCTGAGATCAGTGACGTGGCAATGCCCCGAGTCCGGTCTGGAAGCGCCCGGCGTCAGGTGTACTGGTGGTCGCGCGAGCTGTCGGCACTGCGAGAGGCATGCGTCGCTGCGCGACACCTGTACGCCAGGCACCGCAGGCTCCGCATTCGAGCACCGGATGCGGCAGCCATCGAGGCGGAGCTGTATAAGGGGTACAGAGCGGCGAAGACCGCCCTCCTAGAAGGTGTCTTGCGGGCCAAGGATCTGGCCCGCGAGGAGATGCTGGAGTCTCTGGACGGGGATCCGTGGGGGCGCCCGTACAAGATGGTGCGGGATAAACTCCGCACCAGGGCCCCCCCGCTGACGCAGAGTCTCCGGCCCCAACTAGTTGAGGATGTGGTGAGCGCTCTGTTCCCTTCGCGAGGGGAGCATGCTCCTCCGCACATGGCTCCGCCGCTTGCGGTGCCACAAGCGGACCACGAGGACAACGACGACGACGACGTTCCGGAGGTGACTGGGGTAGATCTGAGAGCGGCGGTGGGCAGGCTGAAAGCCAAAAACACCGCCCCGGGACCCGATGGCTTGCATGGCAAAGCCTGGGTCCTGGCCCTGGAGGCTCTCGGGCCCCGACTACTAGGGCTCCTAAGCGCGTGTTTGGAGAGGGGCCAGTTCCCACTTCGTTGGAAGACGGGGAAACTGGTCCTGATACAGAAGCCGGGGCGCCCTGCGGACTCTCCGTCCGCATTCCGGCCCATTGTGCTGCTCGACGAGGTGGGCAAGCTCTTTGAAAGAGTAATTGCAAACCGCCTTGTCGGGCACCTTGTGGGGACGGGGCCGGATCTTGCGGATCACCAGTATGGTTTCCGCAAGGGGCGC
The DNA here is from genome assembly GCA_905475445.1 of Ochropleura plecta. NCBI lineage: Eukaryota > Metazoa > Arthropoda > Insecta > Lepidoptera > Noctuidae > Ochropleura > Ochropleura plecta. The sequence continues at coordinate 19,457,557 of FR997728.1, read as the reverse complement.
TCGACGGTGGACGCCATCATGCGCGTGAGAGCCCTCACGACGGGGGCTGCAGTGTCCAGGGGTGGGGTTGTCGTGGCGGTGTCTCTCGACATCGCCAACGCGTTTAACACCATGCCTTGGGGCTGCATCAGGGAGGCACTCCAATACCATCGGATGCCGACCTATCTTCGTCGTGTGGTCGGGGCATATCTGACGGACAGGGCCGTCATATACCCCGGTCGCTCTGGAGAGTGGAACCGGCGAGAGATGTCGTGCGGTGTCCCACAGGGATCGGTCCTGGGGCCGCTCCTGTGGGACATCGGTTACGACTGGGTGCTGCGCGCCGACCTCCCCAGCGGCGTCAGTGTAGTTTGCTACGCTGACGACACGCTCGTTCTGGCTCAGGGGGGGTCGCACCAGGCGGCGGCCGACATCATGACACGCGGGGTTGCGATAGTCGCAGAGAGGATCCGGCTGCTGGGTCTCGAGGTGGCCTTGCACAAATCCGAGGCCATGGTCTTTCATGGCCGCGGAAACACGCCACCGTCGGGATCCCAGTTGACGGTAGGAGGGGTTCGCATCGGCGTCGGGTCGACGATGAAGTACCTAGGAATCGTCCTCGACAGCCGGTGGAACTTCGTCGAACACTTCCGACGTTTGGCTCCCAAGCTCGAGCGGACGGGGGCTGCTTTCAAGCGGCTCCTGCCCAATCTGAGGGGGCCAAACGCCTCCTGCCGTAGGCTCTATGCCGGAGTCGTGCGGTCTATGGCCCTTTACGGGGCCCCGGTATGGGCGCGTTCTTTAGGGCGGCGCGCCGCCCACTACCTGAACGCGCCCCAAAAGGTGGTGGCCATACGGCTTGTCCGGGGCTACCGCACGATCTCCGGCGAGGCAGCGAGCCTCCTTGCCGGACTGCCACCGTGGGATCTGGAGGCGATAGTCCTCGCGCGCCTGTTTGAGTGGCGCGCGGAGGCACTACACCGGGGGGAAAACCCGCTGCCACGGCAAGTTGCCGCTCGGCGGGCAGACTTCCGGTGCGATCTCATGGTGGCATGGAGAGAGCGACTGTCGCAACCCCGTGCAGGGCACGCCACAATAGCGGCGGTAAGTCCCCTCTTTGAGGAGTGGCTGGAGAGGCGTCATGGCGTCCTCACCTACCGCCTGACGCAGGTCCTCACCGGACACGGAAGTTTCGGGAGGTTCCTGCACATCATCGGGCGGGAGGAAGCGCCTGGGTGTCACCATTGTGACGATCGCCCGGAGGACACGGTGGAGCACACAGTGGCGGTCTGCCCAGCTTGGGCGGAGCACCGCCGTGCCCTCGTGGAGGCGATCGGCGGCGGCGGAGATCTCTCGCGTCCGGCCCTGGTTCAGGCCATGGTCCGGAGCGAGAGGGAATGGGAAGCGGTCACCACCTTCTGCGAAGCAGTAATGCTAGCGAAGGAGGTGGCCGGGCGATTGAGGGAGAGAACATCTGCCCAACCCAGCCGCCGCGGGAGACGCCCATGGCGCCGGGCGCCGCGAGACGACTTCCGGCCACCGTAGGTGCGGGCCTGTGGACGGTGAGCAATGGGTAGCTCGCCGTCCGTCCGTCGATTGACGACAGGCCGTGTCGACGGCGCGTTCGTGTTTCACGCGCGCCTCAAAGAGAGTCAGCAAAGCAGAGGGGCTTGCCAGAGCCTCCGCCTGCCGGGGTTGCGGGTTGTTCGAAAGAGATACCGCGGCCTCGGAACGTAAAGGGCAATAGAAGGAACATGGGTGGGTTTTAGTCAGTACAAGTCTGACATGCCCCCCCGCTCCACCCAGAGCGGGGGAAGTCATTGGATGATTTCCCACCCGAAAAAAAAAAAAAAAAAAAAAAACCCTCTAAGTCTATGCAGTCAAAAGATATGGTTGTTTTTGTCGCACACTTTACGGAACCCTCGGTGCACAAGTCTGACTCGCTCTTGGCCGGTTTTTTTTAAATATATATTTCGTTTCCGTTATCACTTACTCTACTGCTCAGTTCCCGTAGCTCACAGCGTGATAGCCTATGACTAACAAATAACGTGGATTTTTATGAAGGACTAGCTTCCGCCCGCGATTCCTTACGCGTGGCATAGTTACTTTGGGCAAACGCTAACTTTAAGCCGCGTTGCTACCGTCTTTTTTCCCCGTTTCCTATTATTTTTTATCCTATGTCTGTCTCCAGGGTCCCAACTATCCCTGTACCTAAATTCATCAAAATCGGTTGGGCCATTTAGGCGTGAACACTTAACAAACAAACAAACTCACTTTCCTTTTTTATAATATTAGTAAGGATTTAAAAGAAAAAAAATACGAATACAAATCTAAAACTTAGTGATTTATGTTTGTGTAGCATTGATCACTTTTAACGTCCGTCCCAAGCACAACACTAACATACATAAGTAACTAACTTTATATTCATGTCTGCTCCCAGCCTAACTCGTTCGTCCTAACAGATTTTCATAAATAAATGGATGTCATGAGCATTGAGGACTAACTGGAGCGGTGTCAGACGCATCCAATTGAAAACTTCACTCTCATGTTGGTTTTATTACATAGACGTTGTGAGTTATTATTTTTCTGACCTTTATATCCGAACTAAAACTAAATTCAGGGTAACGCAGTTCCCCTTTCCTGATTTGCAGTTACCTGTTTTTGCCCATGCGCCTTATTTATTGTAATAGCAATGCTGAGTTTTCCCTTTTCTTCCCTCTTTCTCTCTCAGATATCAAGCTTTTTAAAAAAAAAATAGCCTATATCCTCCAGGGTCCCAACTATCTCTGTACGAAAATTCATCAAAATCGGTTAAGCCATTTAGGCGTGAAGACGTAACAAACAAACAAACAAACAAACTCACTTTCGCTTTTATAATATTATAAGTAAGGAAAAGTAAGGATATAAATGGCTGTGTCCGTCGGTGAGTGAGCGCAACTGCGAGATGAGGGGGAGGGGGGTTGCGAGTTGTTCGAAAGAGATTCCACGGCCCCGGTCAGTACAATTCTGACACTCCCTCCGCTCCGCCCAGAGTGGGGGAAGATATTTAATGATTTCCCATCCGCAAAAAAAAGCTCCGCGTTCCAGTACCAGCTCGTCCTGCATATGGGTGGGTATATACAGTACGAGTTTTGGTCCCTACCAATTGAGCAGACACACTTAATGGATGGTTGCCGGTAAATAATAAGCCCATTCCCAACCGTTAAATGGATTAAAGGATTATTTCTAGTGAATGGTTTCTATAACCAGACTAGACATAGAAATATCCTACAACAAACAATTCTCGTCCAAGTGAAACACAAACGTCCCTATTTTAGTTTAAAGAATAGGATAGTTTAAAAAATATATATATTAGTCCGTCTTTTAGATTATTCAAAAATAAGGGACACGTATTTTTCTATTTGTAAATTAGACCAAAAATTACAAAGATATAGCCCATTAAAGGTACGTGTGACGTCACTCGTTGCTATATCCTACAAATATTATAAATGTAAATGTTTGTGAGGATGACTGGATGGATGTTTGTTGCTCTTTCACGTCAAAACGGCTGAACGGATTAGTAGATTAAGGTCGTGAAAAACACATAGGATACTTTTTTTCGATATCACGCTGGCAAAGCTGCGTGCGAGCTAGTTAAAAATATTTTGAATTTAGATTATTTTAAGTGTATTTAAAATTCCATTTTAGTATCAAATAAACGTCACTGACGCTGTTTGAAGAAATACTTTGCATAGGACGACACAATGGGCAGACGTCGCTAACAGCGATTTTTGTTTCGATTCGATTTTCTAACTAAGCTTTCGACGTAAGTTCTACACACTCTCCAAGTTCAGTATTCTGAAAACTAGTACCATGACCGAATAGGAAACTAATCACGTTCAGCAAATATTATCGTAGGGGGGCAAAGTTTGAGTTCCACAGTATTGCGGTGTGGTCGCATTAAACGTATCCCCTATTAGTATTCAGAGTATAACCCCATTGATATCGACGAATCAGCGGCAATGAGCGAATTAAGGTGTAAACGTCAGACAGCCCGCGATTTCAATGCAGCCAGTACCAGGGTCCAAAATGGCCGCTTTAGCTACTTGACAGTGATCTGAAAATGCAAAAAAAAACGTCGAAATATTTGAATTTTGATAGCTTTTTTTTTGCGGATGGGAGTTTATCAAATAACTCCCTTCATTCTGGGCGGAACGGGGGGGTAGTGTCAGACTTGTACTGACTAAAACCCACCCATAATCCTTCTACCGCCCTTTATGTTCCGGGGCCGCGGTATCTCTTTCGAACAACCCGTAACCCCGGCAGGCGGTGACCCTGGCAGGCCCCTCTGCTTTGCTGACATCTCTTTGAGGCGCGCGTGGACCACTTACGCGCCGTCGACACAGCCTGTCGTCAATAGACGGACGGACGGTGAGCTAGCCATTACTCACCGTCCACAGGCCCGCATATACGGTGGCTGGAAGTCATCTCGCGGCGCCCGGCGCCCGGGGCGTCTCCCGCGGCGGCTGGGTTAGATTCTTTCCCTCAAACGCCCGGCCTCCTCCTTCGCAAGCACGACTGCTTCGAAGAAGGAGGTGACCGCTTCCCATTCCCTCTCGCTCCGGACCATGGACTGAACCAGGGCCGGACGCGAGAGATCGCCGCCGAAAAAAATAAATATTTATGGCATCATAAAGCTCTTAAAACTGTTAAAATATTGTAGAAAGAAAATATTTATTATTGCTCATAGAATTATTTCTAGGGCGTGTTGAACACAAATTACGCGTTCCTTCCTGTAAACCTCGGTTTTTGACTTAACCTTATGTACGTAGGAACCGTCGAAATATTTGTATGACCTACAAATAGTTGTTTCGTGTCTGGCTGTTTGTGTATGTGTGTTTAAATGTTTGTAAACGCACCCACAACACAGGAGAAAATCCTAGTGTGGGGCAAAGCTTAAAAAAAATATCTTCTGATATATAAAATTCTCGTGTCACAGTTAGTCACCATACTCATGTTGTGTACATTTCGAGTAGGTCTGAGAATCGGCCAACATCTACATAATTATTTTTCATACCTGTCTCTAGAAAAGAAGCCAAGCAGCGGGTGAAACCGCTGGGCACAGCTATTATATGTATATATATATATAATTAAAAAATAGTGAGATAACATCAATATTAGGTATTAACGAAAATTCACTTAAGCTCCCAGATTTATTACTTACCCAATAAAAAAATTCATAACAATAGATTTTCACGGGGTTTACTCATGATCCATTTCACAGAGAGGCGATAAAGTTATGCCCCGCGACCCATCTCAAACGGGGTCACAGTGACACGGGGACACTTTTTATGGAGTCTTTTAACACCATATATCTTGACAAGTTCGGAAGAAGATACATTATACAGTGAAACTTGGTTAAGTGGGACCTGGATAAGTGAGAAACCTCCATAACTGGAACTCATGCTGAGGTCCCAACACTTAGGCACTGAATTACCTCTGTTAGTGGGACGAGGTAAGCCTCTATATCTGGGATTTGTTCTTTCGATTTATCATCATAGTTACCTCTATAACTGAGACAGCGAGTAAATTTTATATGCATAAACCTCTGTAACTGAGATAACATTGTTTGTTTACTCATTCTTATTCTACTCACAAATTCATTTACATACATAACACGTTATTTTATTTAATGATCGCACCTCTATAACTGAAATAACCTGTATTCTCACCTCTCTTAATTGAACCCTCTATAAATGAGACAGATATTTATTTATACCTGTATATCTGAGACACTGGGTAAGTGGAATACCTCTATAAGTGAAACGACATTGCAGGTCCCTTGATGTCTCACTTAACCAGGTTTCACTTAACTTAACCTTTGTGTTTATTGAACTAAAATGTACTACATTACTATCAATTATAATTAAACAGCTTTTGCCTGCAGCTTTGCTCGCGTTAAATTCGGTGTAACACAGTTCCCCTTTCCTGATTTTCAGTTATTTTTCGTTGGTAACAAAGAGTGTGTTTACCGATTTTTAGCTTCCTACCTTGAAAACTGCGAAAAGTCACATATAAAATTTCAACACTTCTTTTAAGGGGTTGGGGGCAAGATTTCCAAAAAAAAAATTATGCTGGATGTTTTCTTAGTGACAAATAGTCCGCATTCCAATTTTTAGCTTCCTACCTTGAAAATTGCGGAATGTTCGATACAAATTTGCTCGCCCTATATTTGGTAAGAGGGGGGTTAGAAAGAGACAAAAACTAGCCTTTGTCCGTTTCTAGGGTCTCAACTATCTCTGTACCAAAATGCATCTAAATTGCTTTTGCCATTTAGGCTTGAAGACGTAACAAATAAACAAACTCACTTTCGCTTTTATGATATTAGTAAGGATGGAAACAACAGAAACAGAAACCGCGGCCCCGGAATATAAAGGGCAAAAGAAGGAATATTTTGGGTTTTAGTCAGTAAAAGTCTGTCACTCTTGGTTCCACCCAGAGCAGGGGAAGTTGTTTGATGATTTACTCATCAGCAAAAAAAAATAAAGCACATTTTAGCTAATTTCGGACGAGTCCGTTATCATGGACCGTTACCGGGGACTTCCCCTGGAGCGGACACTGTGTATCGGCAAGCGGTTTATCCCCCAGCTATGACGGAGCGATGATCGCGATGAGGTCGAGTCAGACTGTATGCTAGTATTTATGCTCTCCATATATTAGTTTTATTAATGTTAGTCTATTAGTTTATCTAGTCCTGCGTAAAACTGAGTAATGTAGTTTATTTTTGACATAATATTTTATTTTTCTTTTTTTAAAACGTTGTCCCCACACTAGGATTTCTCCTGTATCGTGGGTGCGTTTACAAACATTTAAACTCATATATACAAACAGCCTGACCCGGACCAACTATCTGTAGGCCATATAAATATTTGTTCCGTGTGGGGATCGAACCAGCGACACGCAGTGCCGCAGTCGATCGCTCAGCCACTGTGCCAACCGTGTCGTGAAATATATTTTCAGGAAAAAGAGGAGAGGAAGAAGAACTCGAGGATAAGTAAAAAGATCTTCGGGTTGTCTAATGCCCCGTTCCAATAAACAAAAACGACTCGTTTTGCTTAAGTTCTATGAAACTTATGTCAAAATATAATACAACTATCCGTAAGTTTCATAGAACTTATGTCAAAATACAACTATCCGTAAGCAAAACGAGTCGTTTTTGTTTCGGGGCATAAGTCAGTGAGGAAAATAAAAGCCGACTACCGACACAAAAAGTCGTAAAATACTACTTTCGGAAGTTGGTGGCAAAAAAAAATATGAATTAAACAGAGTTCGGAATAAAGTCGCTTTTTTTGGTAAGAATGTTATTTTGCGCCCTTTTTAGTTGTGGTATGGTGGTATCACATACAAATTATTATCGAGTATTCATTTTTCATTGCTACTAAGAGATATGTTAACCCGAATTTCACGCGAGCGAAGCCGCAGGCAAAAACTAGTTTTTTTTTATAAAAGATACCTCATAAATTACCGAAGCAATATAGATAAAACTCATATGAGTTTTATCTCTAAGACTTCGGAAGTATAAGCATTTTGAAAATTGGCTCACATTCGTCGAAAAAATCTCATACCTCTTTTTTTTGAAGTTGGTAAAAAATAAATTTATTTGGCACATGCCACAGATGCACAGAACTTTATTCAACAAAAAAAAATAAGCTTAAACTGAAATAAAAACACAAAAAGATCAGCAAATATCTAACTGAAGAATGGTATTATAATTGGATCAACATTTAATCATTGGAGATAGACATGAAATTACCCACAAAGGAACAATATCTGAAATTATTAAATTCAATCAATTAAACGAAATTGAATTTCAAACACAGCTTTAATATTAATTGGTGTGTAATTGAATTTATTTCCTGTTGTTTGTAAAGTTGTTTTGATAGCGATATTTCCGAAATACATTATAAAGGTTTAGAAAATTAAAATTGAATCCGTCTTTTTAAGGCGCTGTACGCTGTACGTGCGCTTTTTAAAGCAAAAAAAACTTTGTAAAACGTCTAGATTTTCGTCGCAAAGTACGCCGTATCTGTATATACCACAAGCCAAAAAAATACTGTGTATAGTCAAATACATAAAAAAAGAATTGAACAAAAACAGTTTATAAAAGTGGTCTAGTACTACGAAAAAAAAACGTTTAAAAACATTTTTTTTTATCTCAAACAAAGAAAATTTCATACTCTAAAAACATATCTAAAACTTTTAAAACACGGAACTGTATTTTTTAAATATTCAATTAAATGATAATTATTAAACTAAAATCAAACTCCATTCTTTCGATGCACTACTGTCATATACTACTTGTACGCACAGTCTGCAGCTAGCCTCACCTCCGCGAATACCTAAATATTAGCTCCTTACCACGCCTTAACACACACGCACACATATTCAGAATCGTGTAAAAATCTTAGAAGTCAAATTTGACCCACTTGCTGGTATCCAATGACATTTTGCATGCATGTTTACTTTTCACAGCAATGCAGAGACGTATAAGTGACGTCACTAAACTACTAATCCTAGACTAGTTATTTTTCCATTTTTATTCTTGTAGATATTTTATAATTCGTTTTTTTTAAAGAAAAAACTTTGCCTTATCAAATTTACGTTAACAAACATTTAAACTCAAATATACAAACAGCCTATTTGTAGTTTATGAATAATGAACACGAGAAGGCAGGTCAACCTATTCTAAACTATTAAAACCTGATCTCTCTACTACGGATTGCACACCGTTGTAGAGAGCCCAGGTTAAAATGGTTTTGTATAGGTTGATGTGCCGTCTTGTGTACTTAGATGTGATTTTTTTTGTTATGCATTGGGTGGGTTACGGTACATAGTACACTACCTAATCAATAATTTCATAGTAACCAATCACTTAGCTTTTAAAGATCTAACATGTGAATTAATTAATCCTTACTAATATTATAAAAGCGAAAGTGAGTTTGTTTGTTTGTTACGTCTTCACGCCAAAATGGCCTTACCGAAATGGCTGAATTTGGGGGAGGAAAAAAGAAGACAAGGGAAGAGAAAGATACATTATTTTTTTCGATCATCATGCGGGTTAAAATTAGCGTTAGCCCAAAGTAACTTCCACACGCGGACAAAGTCGCGGGTGGAAGCTAGTTTAACATAATATTTTACTCCTAGTTCGAGGTGGCGCAGTAGAAGTATCTGGAACGATATATGGGAAGGCGTCTGCTAAACAGCAGTGGGACAAAAAAGGCTACTGTAAAAAAAACTGTGAGCACGCGTAGTTTTAGCTGGTTGTTCGAAAGAGATACCGCAACTCCGGAACATAAAAGACAAAAGAAGAAACATGGGTGGTGGTACAGTCCACCCAGCAAAAAAAGACAAAAGCTCTCGTAATTTGCATAGTTAAAGTTATAAAAGGCTGAAAAAAATTAACAAAAGACTCATTCAATCTACTAATTGCTTATATTCTATGTAGATTGTACCATCATAACAATAGTAGCTACTGATAATAATTATAACGTAGGTATTAGAGATTCTTTGTAAATTAGTTCTAATCGATTTTTCATAATTACAAATCCGAACAATATGAGATCATTACAGTTATTAATTAGGAATTTCTTTGTACACAAAGGAAACGGTAATTAGGTTTGAAAGAAAAATAATGACAAAGAAATATTGTTTTTTTTTGGAATTTCGTGTTCTAATGTATTAATTAGATTTTATTGGAAATAATCTAATAATACATTTCGAATTGATATATAAATAAATAAAGAAAAAACAAGAAAATTCTCATACCATTAGATGGCGCCACATGTCTTCCGAATCATGATTGAAAGAGCTAATTAATAAATATAACAATATCGTTATGGTACTTGGCAGCATCCATTCAGAGAACTTGTGTTATCAGCGGAAATAGTTATCTGTGCTGTGCAGGGCTCTATCAATGCAGAAACGTTGATGTTTAAAAACGTATTTATTGATGTATAAAGAACCCGCACAGGAATATAAGTTTCTCTTTTTAGGGTTTCGTACTTCAAAAGGAAAAACGGAACTATTATTAGATCACTTTGTTGTCCGTCTGTTAATAATTTTCTAATGTCAATAATTCATGAGACAGAACCAAAACGCTCGCCCTTCGCTGAAAAGATTGCTTCATCCGTTTTTCAGGAAAAGTTTCAATTGCAAACCACTATTTATGGCTACAACCATACTCACCAGAAGATGAGGAACTAACGGAGGAAGCCAGACAATTTACAGTAAGTGTATTTCAAATAATACTAAAAATAAGAGAAGTGACCATGCCAAATATCCCTTTATTCCGGGAACGCGTGGAGGTATCGTGTTGAAATTAAATTAAACCATATACTCAACTCTGTGGTCAATTTGTGCAGTGAAAAAATCAATCCACATGGGCCATTTATGTCGCAAGTTTGTATGGAACCCTTGGTGTATAAGTCCGACTCACAGATGCCCATTTTTTAATATATATATTTTTTTTTAACTTTGCCCACACTAGGAATTTCTCCTGTATCGTGGGTGCGTTTACAAACATTTAAACTCACATACACAAACATCCAGACCCGGAACAACTATCTGTAGGCCTTACAAATATTTGTTCCGTGCGGGAATCGAACCCGCGACACGCAGCGCAGTAGTCGATCGCTCAACCACTGCGCCAACCGTGTCATCAAGGACAAACAACCAACGTGGCGTGTTTTTTTTTCTATTAAATCAATTCAACTTTTTCGAAAACATTCATGGATCTGATGAGCTGTATCCGACAATACTGGTTACTTGTGTCCCTCGCTGACTGTACATCTATACACATCGTGTTGTCAGTTCCTTTGTCTCTTGGCAATATGCCCTGGCAATCAGCCTCAATCAATGAAGTTATTTTTCTAGATTTAGGCCTAAATGACATCATCAGTGGTTTTAACACGCACTGACGTATTATGGTGTATGAAGTATAAAGTCCATATCAGCTGGACTTTTGTTTAGCTTTTGCTTATCTATTGATTTCTCAAACTGTCTGTTCGATTTCGACGTTTTTTATTTGCATTATCCACATCACGGTCGTGTGTTAATTTAAACATGAATTTAACCGTTTAAAAAACAGGTTTACTGAATTAAAATAATCATTAAAAGCATCAATACAATCCTCTAAGTTCATGTAACCCCACTAAGTATCCTGGTTCAGCCAATATCCCGGAGCGAGAGGGAATGGGAAGAAGTCACTTCCTTCTGCGAAGCAGTTATGCTAGCGAAAGCGATGGTCGGGCGTTTGAGGGAAAGAACCCCAAACCAACACTGTCCCCGCGGGTGAAGCTCCGGACGTCAGGCGCCGCGAGCCGGTGAGCAATGGGTAGCTCACCGTCCATCCGTACAGTGACGACAGGCCGTGTCAGCGTCAGGTATCGCACGCCTCAAAGAGATGTCAATGAAGCAGAGGGGCCTACCAGCGCCACAGCCTGCCGGAGATGCGGGTTGTTCGAAAGAGATACCGCCGCCGCCGCCCTGGAATATAAAGGGCAAAAGAATGAACGTGGGTGGGTTTTAGTCAGTACAAGTCTGACACCCCGGAGCGGAGGAATTAATTTGGTGATTTTCCATCAGCAAAAAAAAGGAAAGAATCGTAGCAGATGTCGTTCTGTGGTTTCTGCCTACCCTAATGGGAACACGGCGTGAGTTTATGATGATCCAAACTGTCCTCACGGCATTTTTCTCATGACTATACAATGGCACAAAGAATGTATAATGATTAGATAGTCGTCATTTCGAAAAGGCCATAATAATATGAACAACTAAGTTTAGTTCTGATAAAAAAAACTTTTTTGTAAAAAATAAATCCGACTTAACTTTACTTCCGGAAGTCGGCGAATTTTGTTGAAATCGTTGACTTTTTTTGCCACCGACTAGTAAAGTTATTTTCTACTATTTTTTGCAAGTCGGTTTCATATTTTACAAAAAAGTTTTTTATTTCAGCATGTTTAGTAATGGTATATTGATATTATCACATTATTGTTATCGATTATTCATTTTCCATTGTTCATTTGATTTGATTTGAATATAAATAAAATTGATATGGGACCACTTGGGAAGTATACCTATCAAACAAAAAAATAATTGTATACCTATTAAAAAAAAAACTTTGTAAAGTAATTGCTAATGAACCCGTCATTATCTGCAACAAATTAACTTTAGTTTTTAGGTTTCAAACTGGCTCTAAGTTACACACTGCTGTCGAGAGGTCAGTTATGACAACACAAGTCAGTGTTTATATCTCATTTAGTGATAGGGTGTCGAGCCAATAACACTACAAGTGAGTGAAATAATAATTATTAATTTTTATTTGAAGAATAAATTGTGAGAAGTAAACCTAACCTAATATTTGTTTGGTGTGTAAAGTGTGATTTATATATTAGTATTCTATCTTTTTAGTATGTGTTTCAGTGCAGTCAAAATAAATAGTGCTGTGTGTTCAAAAAGGTACGAAAGTAACCGATGACGTAATGTGACGTGGCATTTTCCCGCAAAAAGTTGACAGTAAGTTATGAAAACGTTTTATTAAATTAGTAGCTTTTGCTCGCGGCTTCGCTCGCGTTAAATTCGGGGTAACACGGGATTCCCTTTTCCTGTTTTGCAGGTGTTTTTCGTTGGTAACAAAGATTGTGTGTACCGATTTTTAGCTTCCTACCTTAAAAACTACAGAAAAGTCCCATATAAAATTTCTCCTCCGTTTCTCACTTAAAAAAAATAATATTAGCTTATGTCCGTCTCCAGGGTTATAAATATCCCTGAACCAAAATTCATTAAAATCGGTTTTGCCATTTAGGCGTACAGACGTAACAAACAAACAAACTCACTTTCGCTTTTATAATATTAGTAAGGATATATTACGCTGTTCCTATTTCGTGTATAATCAAAAATTTTTAAAAAAAGACTGTCTATATTATCTGGTAATGTTTTAGGTTTTATTCATTTATGTTATGTACAGACGCCAGCAGGTCAAGCTACCCGAAACTGTCAATTTTTCCCAATGAACCTTGAACCTAATACTTTAGAAATAAAGTCGAAAATCTATCAAAGAAATCTGACAGATTGTAGTAGCTTGATGTGCAGGCGTCTGTATAAACTACACAATCATATTGTTAATAACATTTGAAACGGGATATTAATCATGTTTATTTTATTTGTGCGTTTGTTGTGGATTGTATTCCGTTCCAAATATTATCAATCTTTTCTCCGCAACAGACATAAATAGAAGTGATAATTTAAGTGATATTGAAGTCCGTGGCGGTGAAAAGGTTAATAATGTTTGACAGCACGGTTGGCGCAGTGGATGAGCGATCGACTGCTGCGCTGCGTGTCGCGGGTTCGATCCCCGTACGGAACAAATATTTGTATGACCTACAGGTAGTTGTTTCGGGTCTGGCTGTTTATGTATGTGATTTAAAATGTTTGTAAACGCATCCACGATACAGGAGAAACTCCTAGTGTGGGGCGAAATTGTGACCATGTCAGTTTCAAAAATTAAACTAACAAATAGGTATTTTTTGTGGACGGGAAATCATCATATCACTTCCACTGCGGTTCTGAGCGGAGCGGGTGGGATTGTCAGACTTTAACTAAAACCCACCTATGTTTATTCTTTTGCCCTTTAAATTCCTTTACTTTTACTTTTTGTAAAGTAAGCAATGACTTATTGTCGGGCCTACGCTGTCCTCTCATACTTAAGTGCCAACGCTGTAACAACAACAACATTGTAATACTAAATGATTTTAAAAGAGTAACCATGGAGTTTCTTGCCGGTTCTTCTCCATAGGAAACGACCAACCCGAACCGTGCATCTTTTCTCGACGTTTTATAAGTGCCCATGTAGGCCTATGTAAAATAAAAATATTTTGATTTTGATTTTGATTCCGGGGTCTTGGTATGTCATGAAGAGCTGCAACCCTGGCAGGTTCAAATAAATTAGAAAATAATTAAATTATGTCAATTAAAATGGTCTACGATTGTAAATACAGTACCTACCGGCTGAAATATTTATTCTTCAAGCGCAGTGGTGTCCTACAAAATCATGCTTTTTTACACTTGGATCTGATTGAATCAAACATGAGATATTGTATAATTGCAGAAAATTCTTTTTTTGTACTTATATCGATATATATATATACTTTTAAAAACAATTGTTTTTCATACTTAAGTACTAACGCTGTAAAACCAAATGATTTTAAATGAGTAACCATGGAGTTTCTTACCGGTTCTTCTCGACCAACCCGAACCGTGCACCTTTTCTCGACGTTTTATAAGTGCCCACGTAGGCCTATGTGAAATAAAAATGTTTTGATTTTTTTTTCAGGTCAATTAAAAAAATGGCTAAAGCAGCAGTATTTTGTATATCATTACTTGTACTTGTATATTCTTCGGGATCAAGCTATGTGTTCCATGAAAACACAAGAATAGTCTTTCAGCCAGAATACAATGCGGAGTATTTTGGCTTTTCAACTATTTTAAGTCCAGATGGGTAAGTGTTTTCACAATTTTGGAGCTTAAATTCATTAGCAAAAGGTCTTTTTTGGGTTAGCTCGTTCCATCATCGATCTCATATCTTTCAAGAGTGGGGGTTTATAATGACACGGTTGGCGCTGTGGTTGAGCGATTGATTGCTGCTCTGCGTATCGCGGGTTTGATCCCCGCACAGAAGGAGACTCAGGCACAGCTAGGTGTTCCAAATAGTACCCAAACATTACGCTAGTTACGTTTAACAACAGTACCATATAATAGGGGCCATCATCAAGAATGCCCAAATCTAGACTCCAGCTACTACTGAGGAATTCCTCATCATCTGCCTAGCCTTTTCCCAACTATGTTGGGGTCGGCTTTCAGTCTAACCGGATGCAGCTGAATATCAGTATTTTACATGGAGCGACTGCCTATCTGACCTCCACAACCCAGTTAATACTGGGTAATACGATACCCCTTGGTAAGACTGGTTGTCAGACTTTCGGTACACTGACTACCTGTAATGACTGTCAAAGATCTACAAATGACAGCCGGGACCAACAGCTTAACGTGCTTTCCGAGGCACGGAGGAATCTCGGTATGTAACGGGTGGTCACCCATCCACAGACCAACCTAGGCAAGCGCTTCTTAACCTAAAGATCGACCCGAGCGGCTACTATTTATTTAGCCACGAGCTCCTAACTATTGAGGAATTCCTGATGAAAAAAAATATTCGAATAAAAAAACTGAAATTGTTATTGGGTTTTTTAATACCAATTTCAGTATTTTTTTATAAATCTGCATGGCGACATATCACACTATTTTTTTCTAGTATAACATGACCTTGCTTTGTATAGATTTCCCTTTCCGTACAATGAGAGATAAACTACTAGATAAATAAATGTCAATAAATAAATAAAAGTATTCAATAATAATTTACTATTTTACAAATATATCTCATTCAATTTCTTTTCTTTCACTTACACAAAATAATTCAACATCTGTAACTTAACTCGGTCTACTATCAACTACAATCCTCTCAAATAATTATTATTAATATTTTTTGACAAAAAAATTGCTATATGTAACGAAATACGAAAACAAAAAAAAAATTAAATATACATAGATTGGTCGCCGTGTGAACGCCAAGCTAGAAGTTTATCTGTATCTTGGGGATCAGTTATATGAAATTTCAAATCACCATAAATCTAACTTGACGTAACGGTTGGCGCAGTGGCTGTGCGATTGACTGCTGCGCTGCGTGTCACGGATTCAATCCCTGCACGGAACAAATATTTGTATGGCTTATAGATAGTTGTTCCGGGTCTGGTTGTTTGTGCATGTGACTTTATATGTTTGTAAACGCACCCACGATACAGGAGAAATTCCTAGTGTGGAGCAAAGTTTAAAAAAAATACTTTCGATAAAACTTTCTAACGTCCTTTTCTATCGACAGACTCCTAGTTGGTGCACCAAAAGCCCTGGTACCTGAAGCGGGATCAGGAGTAAAACCAGGAACAGTCTTCAATTGTTCTCTAAGCGACCTGGATGTCAAGAATGTGTCCTGTACAACCTTGAAAAGAGCTGGTGGAACAGGTAGTGTACCAAAAATAATATACATCCTTACTATAATATTATAAAAGCGAAAGTGAGTTTGTTTGTTACTTCTTCACGCTTTAATGGCTTAACCGATTTTAATGAATTTTGGTACAGAGATAGTTGGGAACCAGGAGACGGACAAAGGCTAATTTTTATTTAAAAAAAGTGGGATGTGAGGGAGAAAGAGGGAAAAGAAGGGAAATCTTAGCGTTGCTATTACAAGTCAATAAAGCGCAAGGGGAACTGTGTTACTCCGAATTTAACGCGAGCGAAGCCGCGGGCAACAGCTAGTTACATTATATATCTACAAGTTGGAAAGGAAAAAATAACTGTTTTTTCAGTTGTATAGCAAATGAGAGGTGTAGTGTATCTATTTAATAGATATGTAAACACTGTCTCACGACCACGAGTAGTCCGGGAGCTGTCACTAACGTTAACTGTCAGTCAGCATATTATACATTTTTTTTTTAATAAACGTTGGCCCACGCTAGGATTTCTCCTGTATCGTGGCTTATCGCAGTGGCTTAGCGATCTACTGCTGCGCTGCGTGTCGCGGGTTCGATCCCCGCACGTAACAACTATTTATTTGGCCTACAGATAGTTGTTCCGGGTCTGGCTGTTTGTGTATGTGCGCTTAAATGTTTGTAAACGCACCAACGATACAGGAGAAATTATTATTGTGGGGTATAGTTTAAAAAAATAGTTCTGGGATTTACCAGTTTCTCCACGATGTTTACCTTAACAGTTTAGATCTGTGGTGACGTGTTTCTTTAAGCAAAAGTTGCCCTCTGACTTTTGACCGGTCTACAACTCAAGTCAGAACTATTACCAATGAGAAATCAATGTTCTGACTCAAATAACTATAGTAGTATTGTTATGATTCATGCAAACCGCAATAAATGTAAAATAGATATTGCTATTATTATACTCAGAGGGGTTTAGTCTATTTCCTTATTGTAATCAATATATTAGTCAGCTATTGCAATATACTTTTCTTTGTGTCAAACCTTTTCCCAGAAGACTGAAAAAAAAGTTTTTTATTTAAGGTTTTTTACGCAAATTCTTATCGAGTATTCATTTTACATTGCTACTAAAATATATTAACATCTCAAGACCGCCATTATTTATGTCAACTATCCGTCAAGCACCGCCGGGCGGGCTCTTATCGTAAGCATAATCTGATTTTAAGACTTATCTTTACTACAAATACAGTTTTAAATCGGTCGGGGTTTGGTGGCACCAATTTGTGACAGCGAGGCTCAACGGTAATACTTGTTTACTGGCACGTTTTTGTGCCGCTGGGGCTTTAGAGGTTAAAGCTTCTAATCAACTTACTAAAAAAAAAAAAATTTGTTGGTTAAAAACAATTGAATCAGTTTATTTCTTAAAAAATATGTATTTCAAGAGACATATTGTTTACATGATAAAAGTTTAAATATTTAAAATTAATACTATGTAAAAGTAATTTAATATTAATAAATGTAAATAATACATTAATTATTAGGTATGGTGGTTAAGAGTAGGGACATATTATATCTAAAACAAATACATTATTGTTTCTTTTGTTTCTATAAATAGCAGTGATAAGCAGTAAATAAATAATAATATATACAGAGTAGCTAATTGGTTTGAGTAACAATAGACATAATTATGTCTCTGTATTTAGGTAAATTTGAAGGAAAAGGGATTTCACAAACAATATGTTTAGGCAGATAATTTATTAACTTTAGGTAACAACAAATTAATCTTGAAAAAACCGACTTCCAAATAAACTTGAAAGATTTTATTAGTTTTTTCTTGAAATGGTTTTTTTCAGTATTTTTAGTCATGGCATGGTATTACACATATTTTTATTGAGTTTTAATTTTCCATAGTTACTAAAAGATCATCAATAAAGAAATAGAAGATTAAATATGTATTATAGACGATAACTCATTATAAACTATCAAAGCCATTTAAATAAAATAAATATGGGACGACCTCGGAAGTATACCCTTTTGAACAAAAATGAATTATGAAAATCGGTCCACAGTTGGTGGAGCAATCAGTGAAAATATACAAAAGAACGGTCAAACATAAAATCTGTTTCTTTATTAAAGTCGGTTAAAAAATCATCATCATCTGAAGGTTATAATTTTCTGAATAATTTTAGGTAGCGAGACCATGTTTAGCAGACTACCACCTGGTTTCCTGAGAGACGACATGTGGTTCGGAGCAACCATGGCGCTTCTACCCAATGGAAGGTTGATGGTATGACATTCTTCATTTTGAACCCCTGCTTATCGTTTTTTAACCGACTTCAAAAAAGGAGGAGGTTCTCAATTCTGCGGAATCTCTTTTTTTAAATATAATGTCGTTTTTCCAACCAAGTTTTACACGGAATGGCTGCAATGTAATAGGGTAGTTGACACCACCAATCAATTGACATACTTTTAATGAGCTGTCAAAACGCGATTCCCCCATAGATTTTGTATGAGACTCGCAACCGATGACGTCACTAAGTTGTCAAGTCAATGACGCAACCATATATTAATTTAAAAGCAACTAAAAATCGAATTTTAAAGTTATTTTGAAATGAATAGAGTTCTCAGGTCTAGAATAACGTGTTCTTTCAGAGAAATTGTGCCTTTATATTATTGGTTAATGGTGGCAACTACCCAATTACATACCGGAATTACACCAGTAGTTTTACACAGAATGGCTGCCTTTTCGGTCTTTGCAACTCAGTTTGTGGATAATACACTTTCGAAAACTAGTCTTGCTGTTGGAAACATTAAACCAACATGTATTGTACAGTAGATTTTATTATTGTTTTATAACAACACCAATTGTTATGATAGTGTGGCAACACCAAATTGTACCACTTCGTTTCTTTTAGACTGGCACAAAGACCTGAACTCGCGTGTGCCGTGCAATATTATTATAATAAGTTAATTTAACAGTTATAAATAGTGATACATCTTACATTCCTCAACTCCATGACCTGTTCACCACCAGCACAACAAAATACAGTCCACTCATTCAACACTTGCCAAGAAACAAATTATACTGTTAAAGATGTATAACAACCAGAACCCACTGCTTAGCTTGCGTCTCAAGACCCAGAAGAGATTTGGTATTAAATGGAGGGTCACCCGTCCACTGACTGAGCCCAGCAAATACTGCTTGATCTTGAAAGTCGACTCGTAGACCTGGACTAATTTAGTATTTGTATAATATTCAATTGCTAATACAAGACTTAAACAAATTAAAATGTCTAGATTCAGATCGCGATGTATATTGCCCTTTTATGAATCATTTTGGACCTTTTTAGGGTTCCGTAGTCAACTAGGAACCCTTATAGTTTCGCCATGTCTGTCTGTCCGTCCGTCCGTCCGTCCGTCCGTCCGTCCTCGCTTAATCTCTGCGACCGTTAGCACTAGAAAGCCGAAATTTGGTACCAATATGTATATCAATCACGCCGACAAAGTGGTAAAATAAAAATTGGAAAAAAATGTTTTATTAGGGTAGCCACCCTATATGTAAAGTGGGAAGTGTTTTTTTTTTTAATTTCAACCCTAACGTGTGATATATTGTTGGAAAGGTATTTAAAAATGAATAGCGGTTTACTAAAATCATTTTTTGATAATGTCAATAATTTCGGAAATAATCGCTCCAAAAGTAAAAAACAATGTGTCCCCCCCCTCTAACTTTTGAACCATAAGTTTAGAAAATATGAAAAAAATCTGAAAAGTAGAACTTTATAAGGACTTTCTAGGAAAATTATTTTGAACTTGATTGACACAACAGTTTTTGTACAAAAAAGACAAAAAGTTGTATTTTGTACAACTTTTTGTCTTTTTTGTACAAGAACTGTTGGAGCGCCTATCGCGGAACGTGCAACATTGCACGCTCCTCCACCTTTAAACTCATAAGTGGGAACACTTATTGTGACGGACGGGAAACTACTGAACCCTACACTGAGCGTGGCCCGTCACGCTCTTGGCCGGTTTTTTGTATTTCCATTTCAACTATTATTAACAAACTACAAATAGAAGTAGTAAAATATTTACAGGGCGTCAAAAAATTCGTTCGCATTGCTGTCAACAGAAAAAGTGCCCAGAACGCTGACAGTATTACCGCGTTGGATGGCAATACTAATTCTTTGACCAAAAAAAAGGCCAGCCCGCTGGTCACGTGAAGAGTGAGCCGAAAGTTTCCCCATTTTATTATACCAATAGAACCTCCCGTCGGCTAATAAAAATGAAAAACTAAGTTCCTCATAATATATTTTATTGTCAGGTTAATGCACCAAGATGGACGTCACCTTACGGAAAGAAACATCTGCTAATGAACGGCGTCAGCTTTCTCCAATCAAGCAAAGGAAATAGAATTATTTACCTTTTAAAAGAATACAGTAAGTGTAGCAAATATTATAATGCGTGTATTTATATTGTAGACCATACCTAGGGACCTTGTGAAAGTAGTGTGAATTGACGACACGGTTAGCGCAGTGGCTGAGCGATCGACTGCTGCGCTGCGTGTCGCGTGTTCGATCCCCGCACGGAACAAATACTTCTATGGCCTACAGATAGTAATTGTTTCGGGTCTGGCTCTCTGTGTATGTGAGTTTTAATGTTTCTTTAACCCACGATACAGGAGAAATTCCTAATATGGAGCAAGGTTTTTTTTTAAAAAAAGTTCCATCTTTTCAGAAGTTTTTAAGGTGTCTCAAAAAGGAAGAACAGAACTCGTATAGAACCGCTATGTTGTCCGTCTTTCTGTCTGTCAAGACCCATTATCTCGGGAACATATGGAGATATCGAATTGAAATTAAAAGCATAATATACTCAAGTCAGTCGTACCTTGGAGCTTGATACAACCATTTTAAGTTTACGCCGTCAAAAGATATGGCCGTTTAAGTCGCAAATTTTTAAAGAACCCTCAGAACGCGATTCTGTCTCGCACTTGGCCGGTTTTGTCTT
Organism: Ochropleura plecta; assembly: GCA_905475445.1. Taxonomy (NCBI): domain Eukaryota; kingdom Metazoa; phylum Arthropoda; class Insecta; order Lepidoptera; family Noctuidae; genus Ochropleura; species Ochropleura plecta. The sequence goes on along the minus strand of FR997728.1, from coordinate 19,436,504 downwards.
TCATTCGATGATTTTTTTTTGTTTAATATAAATAAAAACTGGGGTAATGCAGGCGTACATCAAAGTTATCCTATAAGTATCTGTTTCTTTCTTTTTTTCTAGTTTTCCCGACGCGGACGTAGGAATCGATCCCAAACCTCAAAATAAGAACATAAATATATCTATTTTTTCCCCAGATCGTCAAGCCTACGTTACAGATGGCAGCAGACGAGAGTATGGTGAATACGGAACCCACCTGAACTTCTACGCGTATGGTGAAGCAGGTGTATCGGTAGCCATTACCAAGATGAACACTGTCATTCTTGGAGCACCCGGCCTTCTACAGTGGACAGGTGGAGTTTTATCTAAAAACCCTTTTGATAACGGTCTAGCACAGATAATCAATAATGCTCACTAAAGATTCAATACCAATAAAAAAATAAACAAAAAAGATCACGTCTGTCTGTTTTCTCACGATCTTTTCCTTCGCCGTGTTTGGGAGCAGTGAAGATGTAATTTCTGATCTGATTTGTCCAATTAAAATTGAGTTAGACCTTTGACCCAAAATGAAACTGTCTTTTTATAAATGTATTTTGTAGGTGGAACTTAAAATGAATTGATAAGAAATGTCTAGACTTTTAAGTAGGACCTCACCTTTAAATTTGATTAGTATCTCTTAACAAAATTTACCCTATTGGTAAGAATTCCAAGAATATTATAAATAACAGTAACAGAAACAGTGACCAAGGTATCCTATGTGTTATTTCAGACTATAATCTACCTCTGTGACAAATTTCATGAAGATCCGTTCAGCCGTTTTGACGTGAAAGAGTAACAAACCATCTATCCTCACAAACATTCGCATTTATAATACATATTAGTAAGATTTATTAATTTGTGTTTTTCTACTTACAGGTGGAATTGTGAGCTTGACATTCTACCCAGATGACACAGGCACATACATGAACAGGGCCCCCGTAGCCAACCCTTATCTCACTAAAGATTGTGGGCCAGACGATTATTTCGGTAAATATTTACATTTATTATTGCTATAGATACATCTTTATCTGTACTAATGTTAATTATTATGATTAATATTTTAATGTTGTTTGTTTGTAAGTTTTGAATGGAGGGAGTAAACTATGGAACTTCAAAGTCGGGTCTGAAAATTCTTTTATTTACGGGAAGGTACAATATCTTTGAGTAGTCTTAGGTAATAGTCAGTGGCAGGATTCAGCAGAATAACAGAATGTCAGGTATCTACCTGGCATTATGCTGAGCTGGACTTTGAACTTTTTGGTGCAATCTTGAGACACACACCGCCCAGTAGTGGGCGACCGTTATAAACGTATGTGATGTGTCTAAATGTCTATGGGTCAATCTAACTTATACATTACTTTTTTTTTAATCTATTTCTCAGTTTGATATTTTTTGTGTTAATTCCTGTATTGTGTCTTTTGTTGCATCAAATAAGTGATTTATCTATTTATCTGTATATATTTAAAACGTCCCCACGAGATAATCTCGGAACATAACACAATTGAAAAATAAGAAGTAAAAAATAGATAGATAGAATATTCTTTATTATGTACACCATACAAGTAACAAGAATAACACTAGACAAACTTATAAATAGGGTAACACAATGGGCGGTCTTATCGCTAAAAGCGATCTTTTCAAGACAACCTTTGGATGGATTTAAGAAGAGGAGAAACAGAAAATTTGCAATGGCTATCAAAAATCTGGCCAGGGTTCCGTACAAACTTGCGACATATACCTTTTGACTGCGAAGATTTAGAGGGTTGATTTTTTTCAAAACTTAAAGGGATCACATGTTTTAGTATATGGTTTTAAGGCCGTACCCTACGCAAATAACCTTGAGTATTCGCTTCCCTCTTTTCCGCGCAGGAGTGAGCGAGTGAGAGCAGTAGTGAATAATGCCAATTTTTTGGAATAAAATCTATATAAAATTAAGTATTGGGTTTTTGGAAAAAATATTTCTACCAAAATGTTCATTATAGAATTGTGTATCCATTAGTGTCAGTAGCAAAATTAAACAATGTTTACTTTACGAGGAGATGCATTTTATTGATATTTTTTCTCATTTCGGGGGCTTTGTTGAAAGGAGATTTACTAAATAATGACTCAATAAAAATAAAAACTAAATCTACAATAATGGAATCAAGATTATAAAGAAATTCAATGTATTTTTTTGTTACTTAGTTCGTTTTAAATAACAAGTAGATAGCTCTAGAAAACTGTACAAAAACGGCTTGCGCGGCGTTTTGGTCGGGGTGGCGCCTTAATTTCAACTCAATACCACCCCGCGTTTCCGAGTAAAAGGCTATTGACAGACAGAGAGCGAGAGATCCTATAAGAGTTTTGCATTTCCTTTTAAGGTACGGAACACAAAAAACTGCTATTCCACACATTTTGACCATGAAACCAGCACACATTATGCACAGCTGATGTTTCCATAGAGCGTCAAGGTCCCTTTCAGCCTACAGGACAGCCCGTTTTTTGGAACAAAGTTCCTTATCGCGCGTTGCGAAAGGCGTCTAGACGGAAAAAAATTATTAATTAATTAAATTAAAACTTACCCATATTCCTTCTATTTTCCTTTATGTTTCGAGGCCGCGGTGTCTCTTTCGAACAACCCGCAACCCTGGCAAAGGACAGCCTTTGGTGTAGTTTCTGATAGAGGCAAGAACTTGGTAAAAGTCTATTCCTGCTCACCCATGAATCATTCTTATTCATTCTAGGTTACAGCGTCGAATCTGGAGTTTTCCAAAAGGATGGTAAAGTTTTATACGTGTCTGGGGCTCCTCGGTCAAATATTGCTAGTGGACAGGTAAGCAATATGCTGAGGCTGTAAGCCTAAACAAAAAACGCAGAGAAAGGCAGTCAAAATGCCAGTAATAACATTATCAATAACATAAGTTTTTAAACGGATATGTTCACTAACATTATTTATAACATTTGAAACGGGAGTTTTATCACGTTTAATAATCAAATCAAAGCATTTATTTCAATTAGACCATTACAGGCACTTTTGAATGTCAAGAAACCAAATGATGCTACAGTCCCTGTCACAAGGCACGCTTTGGAGTGCCAAAGCGTTGATCTATGGAGAAGAATGGGCAAGAAACTCCATGGACACTCTTTTAAATTATAATATTATTATAAAATCGTATTTACATAATTCATTTTGAGTTTATATAAATATGTGAGAACGATATAGAAAAACGTGCACAGTAAGATCGTTTAAATAAATTAAAAATGAACCGTGGTAGCTAAAAGATGACCAGTCCCAACTGACAGCGCCCGTTCACGAACATGACGTATGGATCAGCCGCATTCAGGTCAACCAAACAAATTGTTTACTAAACATGATCAATTTCAAATGTTATAAATAAATTAATGAAATCAAAATATTTTTATTTCACATAAGCCTACATGGCCACTTATAAAACATTGAAATAAGGTACATGGTTCCGGTTAGTCGTTTCTTATGGAGAAAAAATCCGGCAAGAAACTCCATGGATACTCTTTTAAAATCATTTTTGGTTTAACAATGTTGTTGTTACAGCGTTAGTACTTAAGTATGACAACCTAACATTTACACTCCAGGTTCTGATCTTCGATCCACCGACTATAGAACTTAAAGCACTAACCGTGAAAGCCAAGATCAAGGGTCCTCAAAGTGGTTCCTACTTCGGAGCAAGTCTCTGCTGCACAGACATCAATGGTGATGGATTGGATGACCTTCTAGTTGGGGCACCAACCTATGTGAAGAATGATGTTGGTCTACCGTACGACCAGGGTGCTGTCTTTGTTTATTTGACAAAGGATGAAGTAAGTGGAACCACATTGTAAACTGTTGCTATAGCATGGATTCACTTCCTACAGTTAGTCCACGATTTAGTTTATTTTGGCATTTCAACATAGAGTCTTTAGTATATTTATCTTTAAAAAGCAAGTCAAAGAGCATTACCTCTCCTCTTTACTGTAATATTTTGCAAAATTATACGATCATAAAAAAACGGTTGAACATAGAACCTCCTCCTTTTTTTAAGTCGGGTAAAATGAGTAATCAATGATTACGATATCCGAGTCAAACTTGCAAAAAAATATGATAATGTACTATGTCGTATCAGTAAGTGATATTTTGCCAATTGTTTCCTGATGCCGGTTTATAATTTTCAGGGTTCTAAGTTTGTTTTAGAAGAACATGGTCATGTATCAGGTTCTGGTACTGACGGCGCATGGTTTGGAATCTCCATTGCCGATCTGGGTGACATTGATGGAGATAGTTATAAAGGTAAAAACAAAGTCATTATTATCCTTACTATTATTAGTGAGTTTGTTTGTTTGTTACGCCTTCACGCCTAAATGGCCGAAACGGTTTTGATGAATTTGGGACCCTAGAGACGGGCATAGGCTATTTAAAAAAAAAGTAAGTTAATAGAGAGAAAGAGGGAAGAAACCGAAAAACTTAGCATTGCTTTTACAATAAATAAGGCGCAAAGGCAAAAACTACAGGTAGCAAATACCTGCAAATCAGGAAAGGGGAACTGTGTTACCCCGAATTTAACGCGAGCGAAGCCGCAGGCAAAACCTAGTCATTAATAAAGTAGGTTTTCACCGGTCAACCTGTCACGAACGCCGCTAAGGCGTCAGACCAGCGTTTTCCAGGCCTCTCTCGACGACGTTCGTTATCGAGAAAACTACATGGAGAGAAGAGTGGCAGGCTGTAAAGAAAGCCTTTGTCCAGCAGTAGGAAATATAGGCCAAAAGAGGTAGATTTGCTGAAAATGTAAAGGTAGACGACTCCCGGCCACCGTAGATGCGGGCCTGTGGATGGTAAGCAATGAGAAGCTCACATTGATGACAAGCCGTGTCGACGGCGCGTTAGTGTTCCACGCGCGCCTCAAAGAGATGTCAGCAAAGCAGAGGAGTCTGCAGGCTACCGCCTGCCGGGGTTGCGGGTTGTTCGAAACAGATACCGCGTCCCCGGAACATAAAAGGCAATAGAAGGACCATGGGTGGGTTTTAGTCAGTACAAGTCTGACACCCCCCCCCCCGCTCCGCCCAGAGGGGGGAAAGTTATTTGATAATTTCCCATCCGCAAAAAAGGCCACATAGTACCGGAACTAAAAGTAGTCCATAATGCCACTGTGAATTCTTGCAAACTTAGTAGTTTTATTATTAGTTGGTTCTACCAAGAACTTGCAACCACGGGCCAAACTATTGGAATTTATACAAAATGAATTCAAGTTTAGTAGTTTGTATCATAAAAGTCAATCTGGTCAAGGAATGAAGTTCTGTCATAAAAACTTTGCCACGAAAAAGGTTGCATTAAAGCTCCAAACATTGTGAAAATGTACTAAGTATTACCATGAGTTTACATAAAAATAGGCAAAGTACTTCACTATCTTCATGCCATTGTTCTATTTCACTTAGGTTTGGAAAGACACTTCATAAAACAAAATAATTTTCCTGTCACAAATTATTTTTATTTATTTATTTAAATTTCATGTGCAATAGTGGTACATAGGCGGACTTCTTGCCATATGGCATTCTCAACCATTGTGTTAAATACAAAAATGTTTTTTTTTTTACTATTTTTAATTTTCATGGAATACTTCCATTTCTTATTTGGGTGTTCTTTTTCATCCATGCTATTAATTTGTCCTTATAACTTGCTCATACACAGCTCAATATTTTATTCAACTTTAGCATTTTTCTTGTGGACTCTTTCTCGACATCGTACTTATAATTATACTACCATACTTTCCAGACATCGCTGTAGGAGCTCCATGGGAAGACGATGGAATGGGGGCTGTGTACATTTATAAAGGATCTTCAAAAGGATTGAACACAAATAATGTACAAAGGATCCAACCTGAAGGAGGGAGAGGCTTTGGTTGGTCCATAGCCAAAGGCGTCGATGTCGACCAAAATAATTGCAGCGGTATTAACATTTTTGTTCTACCTACTTATTTTAGCATTGACACCTGTTCCTGTTTCAAATCTCTAAATGTGAATTGTTGTTAAATCCACTAAAAGAAAAGTAAACCTTATTCTCATGTGAGTTAAGCTGATTTCCGAATTATATGAACTCTTTTTTTATGTGTGAGCATTCATTTTCTAAAGTCACAATATATTTGTTAAATAAAAGTCATAAAATAACAAAGTCGGGTGACAAAAATGTCACTCATTCTTCAATCTCTCCTAGATAGGTAGATAGATAGACAGATAGATAGATAAATCATCTTCTTGTTTATTGCGTGGTTTGTGTATAATCTGGTGTCAGAGTTTATATACCGCCCTAATGGCCTTTGACTAGGCTTAAAACGCCGCCGAAAAATACCTCAAAGGCATTCTGGTTCCTTTTCGGGGTTGCGGGTTGTTTGAAAGAGATACCATGGCCCCGGAATAAAAAGGGAAAAAGAAGGAACATGGATCGGTTTTAGTCAGAAAAGTTAATTGATATTTCCTCACGATGTATTTTTCACTGAAACAATTAATAAACTAATCAATACACACATGAATCCAAAGAATCAGAGGTATTTTTTGCGGATGGGAAATCATCGGAGCGGGGGGGAGTGTCAGACTTGTACTGACTAAAACCCACCCATGTTCTTTCTATTGCCCTTTATGTTCCGGGGCCGCGGTATCTCTTTCGAACAACCCGCAACCCCGGGAATCAGAGGCATGATGATTTGGCAGTACGACTGTATCCTTTAATGAAACTCATATCTAATGTTTATTTTGTTTCAGACTTAGCTATCGGTGCTCACAACAGCCAAACCTCATACTTATACCGGTGTATTCCAACAATGAAAGTGCAAGCTAGAATCAATGTACCTAATGCTATAAACTTGCCGCAGAACACCACATCGTTTGCAGCAAAGTTCTGTGTGTCTGCTCCATGGATTAAGTCTTGGCCATTTGTGGAGATAAGTGAGTATCAGCTACCCTACCATGACGTCTTAAAGCAGAACTTATTCTACTGAGGAGACAGAGCTATACATGGTGTCTAGCACCATCTCTTTCTCACACAGGAATAAGAACTGGTATAAGATGTCACGGTAACCCTACAGTTACTAATATATCTGAGTTGGTGCCAACTGTCGTTTGTAGATGTTTAATAGTCGCTACTGCTAGCCAATCAGACCAGTCTTATCAGCGGATACTGTATTACCCAGAACTGAGTTGTGGAGGTCAGATAGGCAGTGGTAGTTGCACAAAATACTGATATTCCGCAGCATCCAGTAAGACTGATGCCGCCCCAATAAAGCTGAGAAAAGCCTTGGATGATGTTTAGCATCTAAACTACTGTTTTAAGTAGATTAATCAGTGCTTTTTAAGTTAGATGTTGTTGGTTCTGCTACTTCTTTGTTCTAGCTAAATACAACAGGCTAGTTTCCAAAAAAAATTAGGCGGTTTTTTAGATTATTTTTTGTCATTTTTGGTCTAATTTACAAATAAAAAATACTTGGTATATTTGAATAATCTAAATACCGGACTTAATAGAATGTAATTACTTTGACCCAGGAAACTACCCTATTATGGAATTTATTTTGTTGTACAAATTTGAGTAAATGAAATTATGTTTTTATTTAGTGGATCCCACAGATAAACGATAGATACGTCTCTCGTCATCATCTATACTAATATTATAAAGCTGGAGAGCTTATTTGAATGCACTAATCTCAGAAAATATTGCTTCGAATCGTAACAAAATATTTTAGTAAACCATCACACAACGAAACTTGAGAGATAAGCAGTGGGCAAAACAGTTGGGTACAGCTAGTGGTCAAATTATTTGAATTTCGAATTTTAGCGAACTAAGTTATCATAAGCCTTGATAAATCTAACCAGGGCCGAGTTTGGCCACACTATTTTTATTTCTATAAATACTAACATAGGTTTTAATGATAATACTAACACAATGTGGGCCAATTGTAGTCTGTAAATAATGATTGTTTTTTTTTATAACCATTACTATTATAGATATGATTGCGAAAATCGAAGTTGATCCTGAGTTCAATAGAGCAATGCTCTCTGGTGATTCTACGTATACTGTAAATGTCAAGCCTGGAAAAGAAATATGTGACGAGCAATCTATTGAAGTTAATGTAAGTATAATTAAAATTTAATAAACCAGTGAATCATCCATCACGCACAGCTTGCATGAAAAGCAGAAGTCGAAGTATTTTTTTTTATTTGTGTTATCAATTATTGCGATAGGTAAATAAATAAAGAGAATAGAAAATTTAGACCTAAGAGCTTGTACACCAACTAGTAACTAAAGATCTCTTGTGTACTAGTGTACACAAGAGATGTTAGTGCTAGTGTTTGATTTGATTTGAATTAGTATTCAAATCAAATTAAATCAAATAATTTATTTCAATTAGACCATTACAGGCAGTTTTGATTGTCAAGAAACAAAATGAATCTGCAGTCCCGGTCAAGCCAAGGCATAATAACTTGTGAAAGTACTGTAGTTGCCCATTCCAAAGCGTTGATCTCTATGGAGAATAATGGGGAAGAAACTCCATGGACACTCTTTTAAATTATAATATTTTTACAAAATCGTAATTACATCATTCATGTTGAGATTATACAAATATGTGAGAACGATGTAGAAAGACGTGCACAGTAAATTCAAATCAAATTAGATTCAATACTCTAATCTTAATGACAGAGACAAACCAGAGAAAAATGAACATAATTCCTCTAATTTCAATCACCATTTTGCTTTGGCTAAAGTTGGTGAAAGTAATCTGAATAAAATTATCAACTTTGATGCAATGATCTCTTTTTCAGCCGGCTGCTGATCTATCAAAGCCAATTTCTTTAATATTTCATCTGGAACCGGATGAACTAATGAAAGGTAAGAACTAAGAAACTTCAAATACTATGTAGATGTGAAACATTTATTTTCAATACACTTCCTCGAAAATTGTCTCTTATTTCTTTACAATTAGGTTCAACATGTAATTATTTTCACGCGTGTGCTTGTTTTCTTATTTATAGCAACAAAGGCTTTCTTTTTTTTTATTTCAACACCTATGACAATTAACAACTGCTGATATTTTTTGAAGAGCAACGAGGCTTATATTTTTAAGGCCTTCAATTTTTCTGCTGTTATCTTCTGCTAGCTATATAACACCCTCGTCTGGTGGCTTGTGTGTTAAATTCGCCTTGGCCGCAATGACAAAGTTTCCTCACTTGAATCTAAATGTACTATTTCTGTCTAGTTGCAAGCAAAAAGCAATAAGTTTTTCAACTATTTGATGGAGCTGAAGGTATAACATAATAATATATTAATGCATATAAACGATCTCATCCTTTGCAATGGCCTGGACACACTTGATGTTATGAGCGCTGGAAACCAATAATGATGATGTCAGTTTACTTTGGCGCAATTTTTCAATGGCCCGCCGCGGACGTTTCAGAATAATTTTACCTCAAACAGCTGCTTAGTCCAAAAACAATCTTACTATTACGACAATAATGACCACTATAACTTGATATACTGGTCAATGGTATGGAATGGTATCAGCAAGGTTTCTGTCAGCTACAGTCTTTTCATACCGATTGTAGTTAATGTTTTTTTTTACAGAAAATTCTACAACATTTCTAATGAACGCTGGTAGGTTATCTGAAACGTCGACATTGAAGACTTCGTTTCTGATTCAGCTCGTGAGAGATTGTGGTGAAGATCTGATCTGTACTCCTTGGTTGGTCATGAGTTTGCAAGCCTTGGATAAGTAAGTTTAAAAAAAAATGTTTTAGTATTGATGAGAGCTACTTTGCAAATGGTTGTCATCAGGTACTGTTTTTAAATAATTTATTTTTTTCGTTGCCTGTTCTGGGTTGTAACGTCATTTATCATTAGGAACTTCCTATAACTATTTCTTAAGCAGTTAATTTAAATAAAATTAAAGAATCATTAAAAACATAAAAATAAAGCATCATTGAAAACATAAAAAGGCCAGAATTAAATTATTTATTAATGTATACCTATAATCATTCAGCTGCATCTGGTTAGACTGGAAGCCGACCCCAAAATAGATGGTAGATAATGATACACCTTGTTCATCCAAGTTTCACTCATATTTTCAGCCCATACATTCCCGGATCAAACACAACTTTAGGTGCCAAGCTAAAGATCCTCAACAAGGAAGAGCCAGCTTATGCTGCAAAAGTAAACATCTCCCTGCCAATGCCACCCAAGAGGATCCCAAGTGCCTGCTCCCTGCAAGACTTGGATATGACCTGCGATCTTCCATCTCCATTACTCAGAGGCGAAGCTGTTGAATGGGAGTTAGAATTAGACTATGATATGTACCACAATGAGAATGATACGGATGACGAAGTCTTGAAGATAGGAGTGGAATTGACAGATGCATTGTATAGAAATATTACTGATGTTGACAAGATGGTGTTAGTTATTGACGTTGAACATGTAACGAATATTAGTGTTAGTGGGTGAGTATCTGTAATGAAAACGACAAACGTATTTTTCTTCTTTTTTTCCAACGTTGCCCCCACCTTTGGAATTCCTCATGTATCGTGGGTGCGTTTACAACATTTAAACTCACATGCATAAACAGCCAGGCCATACAAATATTTGTTTTTTATTATATAAATATTTTTATACATTTTATTTTTCCCTCCCTTGGTATTCTTCATGTATCGTGGGTGCGTTTACAACATTTAAACTCACATGCATAAAAGGCCAGGCCATACAAATATTTGCTTTTTATTATATAAATAAATATTTTTATACATTTAAAATTATTTCTTTAAAAAAGACACATTTAAATATAAAAAAATACCTACTGGTATCGGGAACAGGGTCTAAGCTACCGGTAGTTAGAGCCCCAGATAGAGGAACCTTCTAACGATACGTTTCCAAGAGTACCGCTCTCTGAATCAAACCCTTGATCCAGCTGCCTAACGAAAGCCTTCTCAGGTATTGGTCGAGGCTCTTGGCAATTAAGTCATTGGCTGTAACAGCTATTGGCACAATGATCGCTGAATCGTCGACAACCTCGCGAGCCCAGTACACACATCAAAAGTATCTAGGGATCAACATATATTTTTGCAATAACTTTTCTCCTGATTGATATTAATTAAAATTTTCTTTAAGGATTCATCAAATAAAGTGTTTTCGTTTGTCACAGTAACGATAAACCAAGTCACCTTTGCATTAATAAAGAAATTTGCCATTTTCTTAATAAAGGGATTTTTGACATTTGAACCACTAACATTAAAGTTCGAAAAAAAGACTGAAATAACAGTTTTCTTTAAAATTTTATTGGGTAACTTAAACAATTAATAATCCGTGTTTCTACCGCGAACACTAACAACACAAGAACATCGGTTTGGCATACTCAAAATGAGTTCATCCAAATCACGCTGTGGAATGGCCGCCCATGTTCGTTGCAACAACAAAAAAAGGTCTTCTTGCGACTGGATACCCTCCATATTCGGCAGAGCTCTTCTCTGTAGCATATCCCATGCATGCTCAATCGGGTTCAAGTCTGGCGACTGAGCAGGCCAGGGCAGGACATTGATGTTAGCTGCGGCGAGAGTCTGTCTTACAACTCTTGCGGTGTGCGGTCGTGCATTATCATGCATTAACTGAAATAAGGGACCGATTTGCACTTGTAGAGGAACGATGACGTCTGATACAATCGTCTCAGCATAAATTTGAGCGTTGAGGTTGCCTCTGATCCAAATCAACTCAGTTCTTCCGCCGATCCAAATACCCGCCCATACCATGATGGTTCCACCACTATAAGGATGGACTTCCTGGCAGGATTTTAATCGCTGTTGGCGTCCAGGGGTTCTCCAGTGTCGTATACGTCTTGTATCCGGTCTCATACCAAAACGAGACTCATCAGAAAAGCACACGAAACGCCATTGTTCTTCTGCCCAATTTCTGTGTTCAAGAGCCCATTTTTTTTTTTAATTTTTTTTTTTTTTTTTATTTTTTTTTTTTTTCGGGTGGGAAATCATCCAATGACTTCCCCCGCTCTGGGTGGAGCGGGGGGGCATGTCAGACTTGTACTGACTAAAACCCACCCATGTTCCTTCTATTGCCCTTTACGTTCCGGGGCCGCGGTATCTCTTTCGAACAACCCGCAACCCCGGCAGGCGGAGGCTCTGGCAAGCCCCTCTGCTTTGCTGACTCTCTTTGAGGCGCGCGTGAAACACGAACGCGCCGTCGACACGGCCTGTCGTCAATCGACGGACGGACGGTGAGCTACCCATTGCTCACCGTCCACAGGCCCGCATCTACGGTGGCCGGAAGTCGTCTCGCGGCGCCCGGCGCCCTGGGCGTCTCCTGCGGCGGCTGGGTTGGGCAGATGTTCTCTCCCTCAATCGCCCGGCCACCTCCTTTGCTAGCATTACTGCTTCGCAGAAGGTGGTGACCGCTTCCCATTCCCTCTCGCTCCGGACCATGGCCTGAACCAGGGCCGGACGCGAGAGATCGCCGCCGCCGATCGCCTCCACGAGGGCACGGCGGTGCTCCGCCCAAGCTGGGCAGACCGCCACTGTGTGCTCCACCGTGTCCTCCGGGCGATCGTCACAATGGTGACACCCGGGCGCTTCCTCCCGCCCGATGATGTGCAGGAACCTCCCGAAACTTCCGTGTCCGGTGAGGACCTGCGTCAGGCGGTAGGTGAGGACGCCATGACGCCTCTCCAGCCACTCCTCAAAGAGGGGACTTACCGCCGCTATTGTGGCGTGCCCTGCACGGGGTTGCGACAGTCGCTCTCTCCATGCCACCATGAGATCGCACCGGAGGTCTGCCCGCCGAGCGGCAACTTGCCGTGGCAGCGGGTTTTCCCCCCGGTGTAGTGCCTCCGCGCGCCACTCAAACAGGCGCGCGAGGACTATCGCCTCCAGATCCCACGGTGGCAGTCCGGCAAGGAGGCTCGCTGCCTCGCCGGAGATCGTGCGGTAGCCCCGGACAAGCCGTATGGCCACCACCTTTTGGGGCGCGTTCAGGTAGTGGGCGGCGCGCCGCCCTAAAGAACGCGCCCATACCGGGGCCCCGTAGAGGGCCATGGACCGCACGACTCCGGCATAGAGCCTACGGCAGGAGGCGTTTGGCCCCCTCAGATTGGGCAGGAGCCGCTTGAAAGCAGCCCCCGTCCGCTCGAGCTTGGGAGCCAAACGTCGGAAATGTTCGACGAAGTTCCACCGGCTGTCGAGGACGATTCCCAGGTACTTCATCGTCGACCCGACGCCGATGCGAACCCCTCCTACCGTCAACTGGGATCCCGACGGTGGCGTGTTTCCGCGGCCATGAAAGACCATGGCCTCGGATTTGTGCAAGGCCACCTCGAGACCCAGCAGCCGGATCCTCTCTGCGACTATCGCAACCCCGCGTGTCATGATGTCGGCCGCCGCCTGGTGCGACCCCCCCTGAGCCAGAACGAGCGTGTCGTCAGCGTAGCAAACTACGCTGACGCCGCTGGGGAGGTCGGCGCGCAGCACCCAGTCGTAACCGATGTCCCACAGGAGCGGCCCCAAGACCGATCCCTGCGGGACACCGCACGACATCTCTCGCCGGTTCCACTCTCCAGAGCGACCGGGGTATATGACGGCCCTGTCCGTCAGATATGCCCCGACCACACGACGAAGATAGGTCGGCATCCGATGGTATTGGAGTGCCTCCCTGATGCAGCCCCAAGGCATGGAGTTGAACGCGTTGGCGATGTCGAGAGACACCGCCACGACTACCCCACCCCTGGACACTGCAGCCCCCGTCGTGAGGGCTCTCACGCGCATGATGGCGTCCACCGTCGAGCGCCCCTTGCGGAAACCATACTGGTGTTCCGCAAGATCCGGCCCCGTCCCCACAAGGTGCCCGACGAGGCGGTTTGCAATTACTCTTTCAAAGAGCTTGCCCACCTCGTCGAGCAGCACAATGGGCCGGAATGCGGACGGAGAGTCCGCAGGGCGCCCCGGCTTCTGTATGAGGACCAGTTTCCCCGTCTTCCACCGAAGTGGGAACTGGCCTCTCTCCAAGCACGCGCTTAGGAGCCCTAGTAGTCGGGGCCCGAGAGCCTCCAGGGCCAGGACCCAGGCTTTGCCATGCAAGCCATCGGGTCCCGGGGCGGTGTTTTTGGCTTTCAGCCTGCCCACCGCCGCTCTCAGATCTACCCCAGTCACCTCCGGAACGTCGTCGTCGTCGTTGTCCTCGTGGTCCGCTTGTGGCACCGCAAGCGGCGGAGCCATGGGCGGAGGAGCATGATCCCCTCGCGAAGGGAACAGAGCGCTCACCACATCCTCAACTAGTTGGGGCCGGAGACTCTGCGTCAGCGGGGGGGCCCTGGTGCGGAGTTTATCCCGCACCATCTTGTATGGGCGCCCCCACGGATCCCCGTCCAGAGACTCCAGCATCTCCTCGCGGGCCAGATCCTTGGCCCGCAAGACACCTTCTAGGAGGGCGGTCTTCGCCGCTCTGTACCCCTCATACAGCTCCGCCTCGATGGTTGCCGCATCCGGTGCTCGAATGCGGCGCCTGCGGTGCCTGGCGTACAGGTGTCGCGCAGCGACGCATGCCTCTCGCAGTGCCGTCAGCTCGCGCGACCACCAGTACACCTGACGCCGGGCGCTTCCAGACCGGACTCGGGGCATTGCCACGTCACTGATCTCAGACATGGCCTCCTGGAACCAGTCCGCCTCGTGGTTGGTGTCGGCAGGCCTGTCCGGTGATGACACCCAGGCCTGCACGATCGAGGCTTCCAGGAGGAGCTCCCGGTCCAGCTGCTTCAGCGCCCACCGCGGACCACTCGGGGCCTGTAGGACCGGCGCGCGCGTTCTTCCGCCGATCCAAATACCCGCCCATACCATGATGGTTCCACCACTATAAGGATGGACTTCCTGGCAGGATTTTAATCGCTGTTGGCGTCCAGGGGTTCTCCAGTGTCGTATACGTCTTGTATCCGGTCTCATACCAAAACGAGACTCATCAGAAAAGCACACGAAACGCCATTGTTCTTCTGCCCAATTTCTGTGTTCAAGAGCCCATTGATATCGAATCCTACGATTGTGCAATGCTATAGGTGGTACCCGTAGCGGTCTTCGGGAATGAAGGTTCACTTCATGCAAGCGATTTCTGACTGTTTGGTCGCTAATTAAGTTCCCTGAAGAGTGATGAAGCCTCACGGCTAACATCACGGCGGTTATTGTTGGAGCTCTTCGAGTTAAGATTTGAATGTATCGGTCTTGTCTCCGTGTGGTGCAGCGATACCGTCCTCCATGGCGCTCAGCCGTGGCTGAGCGCCATGGAAGACGGTATTGGTACCGTGGTACCAGTGCTTCGGTAACGTGTCCAAAGTCGACTGATAACACTCTGACTTGTATTCAGAGCTAAAGCTACAGTACGTTGCCGGGAACCAGCTTTTATCATTCCCACGGCTCTGAGCATTTCTTCCCTGCTTAAATGACGTCGCCGCTCCATAATAACGTTGGTTTTAATCAGTAGTAGGGAAACAGTAGCACTAATAATGTCTTCAATGCGTTGTATGTTTTTATAGGGAAAATATTGACAGCTTATTTTCATCTTTTACTCGAATTTGATTGAGAGTTCCTGATTCAAATTATGAAATGCACCAAAAAGGATCCATATAAATTTATAAAATCATAAATTTATTACAAAGCCACATCTCAATCTCAAAAAATCCGCATAAAAATGCTTGATCCCTAGACACTTTTGATGTGTGTAGATATTTAGTATAGATTTTTAGTATTATTATAAAGATTATAAAAAAAAGCTAGTAACTTCATTTCCGTAGATGCGATTAAAATAACTGATATTTTTTACAATGACGGTAGTGATTTGTCAGATTTGTACCTTAATTAAAATGAAAATTGTGTTTATTTTAGGACAGCAATACTGAATGAAACGTTAATTGTTTCAAGAGAGAACTTAGCTGCTGGTTCAATCGTTACGTTCAAACACTATTTCCAAGTAAGTGTGTCTATGGTTGATCTGATACTGTGGTTGATCTAAAGAGGTTGCTAGCGTTGCTGTCGATTCTATCACAGCGTAACGGTTATACAAGGTGCCGCCGGGGTTGCGGGTTATTCGAAAGAGATACCGTGGCCCCAAGCAAAACGAACATGGATGGGTTTTAGTCAGTAGGTACAGCTCAGGGCGGGAGAAGACATTTGAAGAATTACCATTCGAAAAAGAAAAACTGACATTCTGACAGACGATTTTATTAAGCCGGCTGGAAGAAAGATAGCTATGGCACAAAACTGCCTGAACTAGAGAGATTTGGAAGATGAACACTACTAAAAATGCAGTTTTGACGAATAATTATTTAAACATTTTTACAGATCACCAATCTCGGACCCTCAGACTCATCGGCTACAGTTGTCTATATAACAAAATCTGAAAAGGTTAGTTCATTTGTATTTTAAAGATTTATTAAGGCTAAAAATGGATAGGAGGAGAACTGGCTAAACTTAGGTTAAGTCGTATAATTTTTCGGTTTTGTAAAGTTGTTATTCAGGGTCTGTACCTCGAGAGGAAAAAACGAAACCCTTAAAGGATCATTTTATTGTACGTCTATCTGTCTGTCTGTCAAGATCTTTTATTCCGAAAACGCATTAAAATATCGAGTTGAAATTAAAAAAAAAAACGTATACTCAAATCTATGGTCCCTTATAGCTATGAAAAAAATTAACCCTCTATGTCTACGCAGTCAAAAAATATGGCCGTTTATGTCGCAACTTTGTAGAGAACCAATTGCATTTGACCGTTTTTTTTTTATTGATACTTTTTTGACAACTCAAAAGTGCCGGTAACCTGTTGTCAATATTCTGACAAATCAGATGGTAGATGCGTGAATTGGATTCGAACTCGTAAACATATCAAATCATTCTACAACTGTCGCTTGTTTGTTTCTCCTCCTTTAAATCCATCCAAAGGTTGTCTTGAAAAGATCGCTTTTAGCGATAAGACCGCCCATTGTGTCACCCTATTTATAAGCTGTTTAATATTATTCTTGTTATTTGTATGGTGTATTTAATAAAGAATATTTTATCTATATATGTAAACGTATAGTGTATTTAATAAAGAATATTTTATCTATCTATCTAAGTAAACGTCCTAAGTTTAAACATTTCCAGGTAAATTTTACTACCGACATAAATGGGTGTGAACAACATGATGCTCACACGTTGAAATGTGTCTGGTCAGTGCCTGCTAAAGTTTCTCATCCAGTCTACGTATCGCTACTGATGGATCTCAGTAAAGAAGGTAATAGTACTTTTACTCCTTACTTAATATTATAAAAGCGAAAGTGAGTTTGTTTGTTACGTCTTCACGCCTAAATGGCCAAACCGATTTTGATGAATTTTGGTACAGAGATAGTTGGGACCCTGGAGACGGACATAAAAAAGTCAGAAAAGGGGGAGAAAGAGGGACGAAAAGGGGAGAGAAAGATATTTTTTTTTCGATCATCACGCGGGTTAAAGTTAGCGTTAGCCCAAAGTAACTATGCCACGCGGATTAAGTCGCGGGCAGAAGCTAGTTAAAAATAATTTCATCAACTCATCAGCGATGTCATCAGCATGTGTACCGATAATCCGTTTTTTCTTACAGGAAATTATCTCAAAGAGAATTTAACATACAACGCTACCACATTCCTAACAGTTAACAATAAATATCGTTTAACGTAAGTAGTTAAAAAATCGTATGTTTTTTATTTAAGGTTGACTGTCATTTGTTTAAATTATTTTTTACCTCACTGGGTAAAAGAGTATTTGCCTTTACATGCCGTCGATAGATATCGTTCAGGCATGCTGGTTTCCTCATGATTGAATTTAATACGTAAATGAATCTGAAATATCTGTATTAAGCAGAACATAATTTATCAAATAAGGACATTCTACATCACTGTCTACCTTTTTGGAGAATATGCCGTGAAATTATTAAAATATTTATTTTTTAATATTTTTAGAGAGTTACAAGTGATGACCACGCTGACTTTGGAGCCAGAAAGTATTACCTGGACGTTGATACTGATTTGTGTGTTACTTGGATTGTTACTACTGGCTGTGATAGTAACCATACTGTACAAGGTAAGTTCCTTTATAATCCATCAATATATAAGTTTAAAAAAAAATGGACATCGTTCCTTACCAGTTTTGCCAAAGGGTATCGTGTAACTGCGTGAAAGTTATGAATGATTTTCTAATTCGATTAAACACATCTTAGACAATATAATTATGCTAACTTTTAGAGTCAAAGGATAATAGATAGATAGATATTAATATAATAAAATATTGTTCTTTTGTATAATATTAAAAAAAATAATACAATATTGCTAATTCTATTGTTAATGATGACACTTTCAATGTCTTGTACCTACACATGACGGTTGGTCAACCTATACTATGGTTTTATATAGGTTAATGTGCCGTCTTGTGTACATAGTCCTTCTGCTCGTTTACGGCCACGGTGACCAATCTTAGTGGAGATTAGCCATAAGCACGGGAGATGTTATAGTGTAGGGGTGTGTGCGTAGGTGCACTCTCTGTTGCCTCACTTTCATAGTACGATGAAACGGTCGTACGGTCGGTACGGTCGTATCCGATTGCCGGGATACGACCGGAGAATAATCCGACACAAGACTTACTGCTTGATGTGCTATCAACACAGTGCGCAGGCGCGGTGGTATCTTACCGCCAACTTTACAACTCCGGGCTACTACTGTGAAATTCCTAATGGTAAATCCCAATTTCACTTTATGCCCCAACCAGGAAAACCCTGTTCTCAACAGTGGCGTTTGTGACCGCGAGATGAACGGAGCAGTTTTCTTGAATATGATGTTATTGAAACAAATGAACACTTTTTAAGCAATCAGTCTAAAATAACTTCAAACTTATTAAGGACATCGCGAAAAAACAGCTGTTGCCTACATTATTTGAGATTCGCGAATTTGAAATTACAGGCTTTTTTGGGATTTTAGTTTTTCTACACAAAAACTTTAGGAGATAAAACGTTTTCAGTTACTTCTATATAATCCCTTGTATTGCGCGTTATTGAATTTCCATTATTCTTCATCACAATAATATGTACCTACCTTCTCCCCACAGCGCGGATTTTTCCAGAGAACCACACATATGATGCTGCAACAACAAAAGAACAGTCAAAAACGACTGATTGAAGCGAGCGACAGTTCTTCGGGACAAAACTTAAATGATGAAGATGAAGATGATGATATACCACTAGACGACTCGGACGATGAGATATTTAGATGAGAGTTACTATCGTTAAGGCGCTCCCTAACTGGGCAGTAATCGCTTGCAATTCAGATTCAAGTATTATTACATTAGTGTATGAGAACAACCAAGTATTAAACGTTTCCTAACTGGCTATCGATCATATGATGACACATGGTTTCTACGTTCTCGTCGCACGATGAGTTCAAACATCCAGATTTCTTCAAAGTGTCCTAATTGACGTTCGCAAGTCATCGCGCGAGCACTGGCAATGTTTTATTGTTTTTTTTTTTTATCGTACTACGAGAACGCGTTGTGCCATCGTACTTTCGCTCCCAAATAGGACAAAGCCTTAAATTGTACAACTTTTAATTATAAAAAAACATAATTTGTACTAAATTGAATCTTGGACATAACAGGCAATTATGCTCTATGGAGGGAGCGTTTTCATATTACGGACTAGGTGTGAAATACACAAGAATATAGTCAACGCGATGATGATCACGCTATCGATCGTTACGGTTAGAACACGGGGCTAATAATTAATTAAGGAAAGAAAGCACAGATGTATTTGAAAAAAATTGTCCTTAATTGATGGTGCCACCTAGTTAGGGGTGGCCCTTACTGGATGGCGCTTTCAAATAAATTTGTTCCTAATTCGTGCTTACCAAAAAGTAAACAAAGAGGCTGTTATTATAGTATTAGTATTAATTATATAGCAAAAAAAATATTTTCATATTTTGTTGTAATAAATCATAGTTTTATACATTTTATAAATAAAATCTAATATATTAAATTCTCGTGTCACAATGTTTGTTCCCATACTCCTCCGAAACGTCTGGACCGATTTGTATGAAAATTTGTGTGCGTATTGGGTGGGTCTGAAAATCGGCTACTATCTATCTTTCAAACCCCTAAGTGATAAGGGTGGAAAGCAGCGGGTGAAAACGCTGGGCAAAGCTAGTAATTAATAATATTTGAAATATAAGCTCGTAGTTTTGTTTCAGCATTTTTAGTTATGGTTTGATAATATATCACATTTTTTTATCGAGTATTCATTTTCCATTGTTACTAAAACATTAGCAGATCATCCATATAGACGTAGAAGAAAAATATGTATTATAAGACTATAACTCATAAACTTCTCAAGCAATTTAAATAAAATTGATATGGGACCACCTCGGAAGTATAACCTTTCGAACAACAAAAAGAAAATATGAAAATCGGTCCACAGTTGGCAGAGTTATCGGTAAACACAAATAAAAAATAGGTTGAACATAGAACCTTCTCCTTTATTGAAGTCGGTTAAAATATATGTGCTGAATAAGTTTAACTCAATGTCGACAGTCCATTCTGCATAAGTACAAACGTCCCACACATATAGATTAAATACAACAGAATATTTATTATCATAAATATTTTGCTTGTCAAACTTCCTTTAGCTTTGTCGTTGGTAACAGCTGATTATATTCATTATATATTTAATTCAAAGGTTCACAATAAAATAAATTTAACAAACTAACCTTTATATAAATTAACTAAAATAAGCGTCAAAAAAATCGTCTTGAATGCTGTCCATTGGTAATGTCCCCAGAGACTGGCCGCGTTTTCACGTTATATGCTGGTTATTAAAATGTTTATGAATGAAATGAAACATAACATCCTTACTAATATTATAAAAGCGAAAGTGAGTTTGTTTGTCTGTTACGTCTTTACGCCTAAATGGCTAAACCGATTTTGATGAATTTTGGTACAGAGATAGCTGGGACCCTGGAGACGGACATAGGCTAATTTTATTTTAAAAAAGATATGAGGGAGAACTAGGGAAGAAAAGGGAAAAGATAAATAAAATATCTTAAATATAAATATCTTGGGACAACTCACACACGGTCATCTGATCCCAAGCTAAGCAGAGCTTGTGTTATGGTAACCAGACAACTGATATACATACTTATATAATTTATAAATACATACATATTATAGATAAATCACACCCAGACACAGAACAAACAATCATGCTCATCACACAAAGTTTGTCCTGGGTGGGAATCGAACCCACGACCTCCGGCTTAGCAGTCAGGGCCACTAACCACTAGACCAACAGGCCCGTCAAATTTCGCTTTTGCTATACACTACAGATAGTAGGTACCTGCAAACCAGGAAAGGGGAACTGTGTTACCCCAAATTTAACGCAAGCGAAGCAGCGGGCAAAAGCTAGTAGGATATAAAACAAATTTAGCGCACTCAACTCAAACCAACCTTACATGTGTTTTTAGACTCCGTAAACTAGAATATCTACCCAACATTCAATTCAGTAGTTGATTTGCACTGCTATCCAATTTATCAGTTCGGTACCAATCTCATTAACACGGTTAAAACTTCAGCGTTTTGAATTAAGAACACATTCGTGATCAATTTAACTTTAGCGAGGATTCCAAACATGTTCATTTAATTTGTCGGCACGGTTGACGCAGTGGCTGAGTGATCGAATGTTGCGCTGCGTGTCGCGGGTTCGATTCCCGCACGGAACAAATATTTGTATGACCTATTTCAGCATGTTTCAGCATGTGTATGGCAGTTGTTTCGGTACTTTGAAAATCTTGATATAGACGTAGTTTTTTTTTTTAATTCGATACCCCACACTAGGTAATATTTCTCCTGTATCGTGAGTACAATTACATTTAAATTCTCAAAGGTAGTCATACAAATATTTGTTCTGTACGGGGATCGAACCCGCGACAAGCAGCGCAGCTGTCAATCACTCAGCCGCTGCGCCAACTGTGCCCTAAAATCGTTATCCATGTTCCTTTTTTCTATTCTCCAATGTAATTATGTTTAATGAATGCATTTGTGATCTAAGTTGAAGTCGTTTGTATCTCATTCCATTGTATATATTTAATGTGTTATTTTAATTCAGTGTTTTTACTATTGGCTTAAGCCTGAAATAACAAAATTTTATTATTTAACCTACAATAGAATTCCCAAAAAGAAAAATAATCTAGTACAGTTTAAAACATTTATATAGATTATTAGGAACTGGAGGAAATGGCCCATTCAAAGCCCTTGTACCCTCATTATCACCCCCGCTCGTTAAGGGTGATAAAAGTAAAAAATACTTCTCATTAGTTCTTTGAGCATCTAATGAGAACAATAAGTCTTCTTTTTAAAATAGTTCAAGAAATTTGGGAGGTGTCATTATCCTGTTATTATTTCTTGAGTGAAAAAGCTATCGTTAGGTGTGTGTCTCTGATCAAATTTTCTAAAGCGTTACGTTTCCCAAGTATTTTTAACTGACTTGAATAAAAGAAGGAGGTTCTAAATTCGTCAGAATGTTCGTGAACGGGCACTGTCAGTTGGAACTGGTCATACTTTAGCTACCACGGTTCATTTGTTGTTTGTTCCTTGACATTCAGAAGTGTCTGTAATTTTCTAATTGAAGTAAATACTTTGAGTTTATGGGTTTCAGTTTGAATATGGATGATCTGCTGATCTTTTAGTTACAATGGAAAATGAATACTCGGTAAAAATGGTGTGATAAAACATTTTAGGTACCCCCTAACTAAAAATGCTGAAATAATAAAAACTTTTTTGTAAAAAATAAAACCGACTTTACTTCCGAAAGTCAGTGGCAAAAAAGTCACCGACTTCCGGAAGTAAAGTTTTTTTCCACTATTCAGTTTTTTTTTGCCATCAAATTCACAATCCTCGCCGTTAGCATATAAAACTTGTTTATATTTAAACCAGCAGTGTTTTTATTTTACAAAAAATTTAAAGTACGGAAGATAGGTAAAAAGTCAGCGTTAGGTGCAGTCATTTTACAAAAAAATAAACCTATAGCATACAGTTCAAAAACTTTAACTCAAACCCAAGAAAGGTATGCTCAAATAGAGAAGGAGCTGCTAGCAATTCAATTTGGTTGTGAAAAATTTCACCAATATGTAGGTATATGGTAACAGAGTCACAGTTCACACTGATCATAAACCATTAGTCTATCTGTTTAAAAAACCATTACATGACGTCCCAGCTAGATTACAGCGTATGATGTTAACTTGTCAAAAATATGATTTAGAAGTTATACATGTCCCAGGTAAAGAAATGTTTATATCAGACACTTTGTCAAGAGCCGCCTTGAAAGATCACTATATACCTGAAAATGAATCAGAAATGTCTTGTCATGTCAATCTAATGTATGCTAACTTAGCAATTACAAAAGAATATAGTACACAATTGGCACAGGAAACCAGAAAGGATGAATCCTTGCAATTATTAAAAAAATATTATAATGAAGGATGGCCAAACAATAAAAACAATGTCAGTCCATTGGTAAAACCATTTTGGAATATTCAAGGGGAAATTCATGTAATTAAAGATTTACTTTTCAAAGGCTCAAAATTAATAGTACCACAGTCTATGTACAAAGGAATGTTAGAACAGATTCACAAAGGTCACCAGGGTATAAACAAATGTTTAAAACTAGCTAAAGAATCTCTGTATTGGCCAAATATGTCAAGTGATATTAAGAATCCAACATAACAAATCCATTTGCCACAAGTTTCGGTAATAGCTCCATTTCGAGTTTTGATACTTATAAGACAATCTCAATTTCATCTTGCTACATCGGAAGAGGTAATCTGTACCTAATATCGCAAATGGGCCCTTTCAAGATAACAAGGTCATTACCGAAGCGTGAAGTTTGCGATAAGGGTCTGTTATCTGTTATTATATCAATCTTGAGAGAGTTTCGTGATAACCTAATCGAGTCATTATTTTTTGGAATTATTTGTTAATTATTTCTAAACATTACATAAGGCATTGTGTTTCACCGTGGGATCTGGAGGCGATAGTGCTCGCGCGCCTGTTTGAGTATATCTAATAATAAAATCTTTATTCACATAAAAGAGAGGCGCGCGGAAGCACTACACCGGGGGGAAACTCTGCCGCGGCAAATTGCCGCTCAGCGGACAGACCTCCGGTGCGATCTCATGGTGGCATGGAGAGAGCGACTGTTGCAACCCCGTGCAGGGCACGCCACAATAGTGGCGGTAAGTCCCCTCTTTGAGGAGTGGCTGGAAAGGCATCATGGTGTCCTCACCTACCGCCTGACGCAGGTCCTCACCGGACACGGAAGTTTCGGGAGGTTCCTGCACATAATCGGGCGGGAGGAAACGCCCGGGTGTCACCATTGTGACGATCGCCCGGAGGACACGGTGGAGCACACAGTGGCGGTCTGCCCAGCTTGGGCGGAGCACCGCCGTGCCCTCGTAGAGGCGATCGGCGGCGGCGATCTCTCGCGTCCGGCCCTGGTCCAGGCCATGGTCCGGAGCGAGAGGGAATGGGAAGCGGTCACCTCCTTCTGCGAAGCAGTAATGCTAGCAAAGGAGGTGGCCGGGCGTTTGAGGAAGAGAACATCTGCCCAACCCAGCCGCCGTGGGAGACGCCCCGGGCGCCGGGCGACGCGAGACGACTCCCGGCCACCGTAGATGCAGGCCTGTGGACGGTGAGCAATGGGTAGCTCACCGTCCGTCCGTCGATTGACGACAGGCCGTGTCGACGGCGCGTTCGTGTTTTACGCGTGCCTCAAAGAGATGTCAGCAAAGCAGAGGGGCTTGCCAGAGCCTCCGCCTGCCGGGGTTGCGGGTTGTTCGAAAGAGATACCGCGGCCCCGGAACGTAAAGGGCAATAGAAGGAACATGGGTGGGTTTTAGTCAATAAAAGTCTGACATGCCCCCCGCTCCGCCCAGAGCGGGGGAAGTCATTGGATGATTTCCCACCCGTAAAAAAAAAAAAAAAAGGCATTGTGTTTAAAGTGTTGTGCCGACCCCGCGGTATTTCTTTCAAACAACCCGCAACCCCGGCAGGCGGATGCCCCTCCGAATTAAAAATCTTAAAAAGGCTGTGAGCACAAGATTTCAAAACGTTTTGTTGACATTTCTCATGAGTCAAGAGCTGGTTTTAACTATGCCTAGAGTCTAAGCATTGCCATACAACGTGGCAACGCGGCCAGAATGTTACCAATTGACAGCGTTGAAACCCAATTTTTGATGAAATTTTTAGTTTACTTACTTAGTAGTTTTTTTAAGTCATCATTTTGTTAGGTAATAAAATAATTCTCTGTGTTTAGTAACATAATAATTTAGAACAATAGTTCCTTTTATCACGAGACTTACAACAAAGTCGCGAAAATTATGGTGGCGCTATAGAAAAACCTATTCCGTTTGATCGTCTCAATCGCACCCTTAAATACGATCACACACCTTTCTCGTTCATACTGTATAACGATTTAAAGATGGCTCACATGACCAAACGTGAGCATTAAAGTTTGTATGAGTATATTAGTGGAAGTTTGAAAGTTGCGCCTGTTCCAGAAATAATGAAAGGGAGTCGTCTGTATGGACCAGTAATGAGGAGGGACGAAGCACATGTGACTAAAAGAGTGATGGATCTGAACGTTGATGGACAGAGAGCGAGAGGAAGGCTAAAGAAAAGATGGATAGATTGTGTAAGGAATGATATGAAGGAGAAAGGAGTAAATGATGCTGTGACGTCTGATAGGGGAGAATAGAAGAAAAAAACGTGTTGTGCCGACCCCAAATAGGCAGACAAAGGCAGGCGAAGGCAGGAAAATGATGATGATGTAATCAACAAACTTTTTGCGAGGATAAAGCGAATCGGGTACACAGCATGATAAGAAATAAAAATTGATTCAAGCTGGTCACAGTCTCAATAAATAAGCATATTCTCATACGCTGTTACAGTCACGTCACGAGTAAATATCGAACACAGACTAGGCTTTATGTACTTATGTGTTGCGAAATTGGACAAAGATTTCGAACCGGATATTTGTAACTATCTATGTTAAAGGCTCTCGACTTAGAGAACACATTGAAAAAAATAAAATAAAAAAAGAATGGAAAAAAATTTGAAGATAATTATGACGATGTCGAAATGGTGAAGATTTGTAAAAACTACAAGTTTTCAAATGCCAAACCATAAGGGAAGTAAGAAGATGAATTTTATAATTACCGTACTTGGTTGATTGTGCCGTTGGTTCCGGCTGTCATTTGTAGATCTTTGACAGTCGTTATAGGCAGTCAGTCTTCCGAAAGTCTGACAACCAGTCTTACCAAGGGGTATCGCATTGCCCAGTACTAACGGGGTTGTGGAGGTCAGACAGGCAGTCGCTCCATGTAAAATACTGATATTCAGCTGCATCTGGTTACACTGGAAGCCGACCCCAACATAGTTGGGAAAAGGCTAGGCATATCATGAGAATTATTGGACGAAGCTTGGTCTCTGAAAAACTTCTACTCTTACACCAAGGCCTCATATGGAACAATACAACGCGAGTGGCCTCCATTGTAGCCGCCCATTGTATTTTTAGAACAAGTTCCCTTTTGTGACCGAGTAATACACTACACTGTGGTTTGTTACTTTTTTTAGTGTTACTTTATTTATTTGTATAGGCTGTGAAGGCACTTTGTTTTTGAAACCCTGTTTTTTGAGCCGTTTTAGGCACTGTAAACTGTGTTTCTGTTTTTTTGGCTCTAAAGGCTGTTTGCACGACTACTCACTAAAACAATTAATACTGAACTTATTTAATACATCCTTCTGCCACGAGACGTCTCACGGCCACCGTAGACGAAGGTCTGTGGACGGTAAGCAATTGGTAGATCCGTCCGAGTAGTGACGGCAGGCCGTATCGACGGCGCCTTCATGTTCCACGCGCCCCTCAAAGAGATGTAAGCAAAGGAGAGGAGCCCGCCGGGACCAATGCTGCAATGATTGCGGGTTCAAAAGAGATACCGCTAAAAAGCTAAAAGTAAACTTACCTTTAAAAGAAAAGTTCGTAACCACTATTTAGGTCCGTCTACCAATTAAAAGTCATAGTAATTACTGTTAAAGTTCTCGTTTTTATTTATTTCTTTAATTGTATTTATTAGTTTATTTGATATGTATATGTGTATTAGTATCCGTATAAATATATATATATGTTTTAATAAACAAATAGTTTTAGATATATATATATATTTATATATTTTTGTACCCTATCACAATGTTGTCGTATTTTACCCAAAGGTTGACTGGTAGAGAATGCCTTATGGCATTAAGTCCGCCTATGTACCACTATTGTACATGAAGTTTAAATAAATAAATACCGCGGCTCTGACTCAAAAGGCAAAATAAAGAACATGGATAGGTTTTAGTCAGTAAAAGTTTGGGTTATTCACCAACTGGACACAAGAGACTGGACACACGTGTGTTCAGTTGGTGAAACTCAAAGTTAGTATCACTTATTATTTCGTCATCTGGACACGCCAAGATTTTCATTCGTGTCCACTTAGTGAAACTTAAATTATATCACTTTTATGTTTTCGCCAACTGGACACAACTATTTTTTTTTTGCAAAAAAGGGTACAGTCAGGTACATAATCGCCTCAATTTCATGAAAAAGCTGCCATACTTTTTTACTTGAAAAACCTTATTAGCTTCTACGAGTATTTAAGACAATTTTTGAAATAAAACAAATTTAAGTAATATCATGACGATTTATTAATGTGAAAAATACTATACTTAACTAATGTTAATTTTTTGATTACCTGTAGGTGCTTTTATAACATCAGCGTGACAATATTCAATATAATCTTCGAGTATCACAGAAAAATCATATAAGGTCATACATAAACACAGCAAAATATATTTTTATATTTTTCAAGGTTAAACGCAATGACGTTTTTAACCTTTAAAGATACACTCCACTCTTATACAAACTTGCAAAGCTTGCTTTCTTATTAAATGTAGTTACAGTAAAATTTGTACGAGTACGGAGCAACGCCACATTGAAGATCCATCATTATTTTTCCTTAGGTGTACATATTTATATCCATCTTTTAATAAAATTGGACGATTTCTTTGGGAATTGATGAATGAAAATGTATTTCTGTTAGCCAATGATGGGCCTGCGACTTCTTCAATAGACATATTTGTCTTTACATGAAACAATAAACAAGATTTTTTTAAGAAAAAATAAAATATAACGGGATTGCTAACCTAAATTAACTTAAAAAATACAATATTTAATCTAAAACTGAGTAGGTCTTACCTATATTAAAATCCACGTCACTTTTAAATGGCACAAATACTGCACTTAATGCACACGCGAAACGAAGTAAACTGATAACGAATTATGACCAAAGGGTTACCGGGTTGGGATTTTTTACCTGCTCCAACCAATCAGAGCAAACTACGTCATTGTTAGTCGCCGGCGCCGGGAATACAGAAAGTGTAATAAAACTGGTTACATGTTGAAGATTATAAAACAAGGATAGAGATAGTGACTGTCAGTGTTAAAAATACATTCTTTATAAATTCACAAATTGTGAATAATTTTAAAATTACATACTTAATTACCCATTCTCAGTAGTGGGACGTTCAGTGGCCGATGATGTTTGACACAAAATATTAATGTGCTTGACTGTACTTTATCTTGAATTCGGGTAAAATGCGAACTTGTGTCCAGTTGGCGAAAACATAAAAGTGATATAATTTAAGTTTCACTAAGTGGACACGAATGAAAATCTTGGCGTGTCCAGATGACGAAATAATAAGTTATACTAACTTTGAGTTTCACCAACTGGACACACGTGTGTCCAGTCTCTTGTGTCCAGTTGGTGAATAACCCAAAAGTTTGACACTCCCTTCCGGTCCGCCCAGAGTGGGAGAATTATTTGATGATTTCAAAAATGAAAAAAAACGATATACAGTATGTAGTTTCCTTGTTTTTGTTGTTTGTTATTTTTACGTTATACTTACATGTTAGAAGTAATATTATAACGAAACCATTTATATTCTTTTTGTCATCATGTGACATTCATATATTGTATGTTACGATTATGTTATTAATTTCATACGCTTTAATTGACAAATTGCTAGCCTAATAAAGTATTTTATTTTTAGTGTGCTAATGTAGCTTACAGTAAGTGCATTTTGTTACTATGTATGTTTATGGTTAATAAAGATATTTGAAAATGAAAATGAATCCTCTACACAGTCTAACCATCGTTCGAAAATTTTCCAAGTACTGAAAGACGAGTAAGAACAGAACAATTAATAATACTGTACATAAGTCCGCAATAACCGCGGACAGGTTCCGTCGAAGGCGGATAAGCTGCGGATATTTAGTGGCAGGCGCCCCGCTCTACTCGTAATTAAGACAACGATAAATAAAAACTTGCTGTTGTGAAAATGGTGAGGATTTGTCGACGTTTTGGATTCTAGTAAAACGAAGCAAGCTAGGAATATCCGTTTGTAACATTTATTTTCAAGTGACTCGTAAAATGTTTATTATCTATACTTGGTAGAGAGAGAATATAAAAGAGAAAATCACTGACGCACCTATCATTCTCAGAAAACAAAGGAGTTAGGAGTCTCAAATTTTAATATTTAGGACGTACCTCTACCTGCTCACTAAGACGCTCTGTGTGGAGCGGGGGTGTGTCAGACTTGTACTGACTAAAGCCCAGCCATGTTCCTTCTATAGCCCTTTACGTTCCGGGGCCGCGGTATCTCTTTCGAACAACCCGCAACCCCGGCAGATGGTGGCCCTTGCAAGCCTCCTGCTTTGCCGACATCTCTTTGAGGCGCGCGTGGAACACTAACGCGCCGTGGACACGGCCTGTCGTCAATAGACGGATGGACGGTGAGCTACCCATTGCCAATTTAATATGTTTATGTTTCTAAAGAACAATTCATTACATTACGCTACATAAATGTACATGTACCGTATATCTGTGGATGCATTGTAAGTAGTACGATTTGTGCCGGTGACAGTCCAACACTGTTCAGACTTGGTTATGTGTGAAGCAGGCTGTGCATCACTGTAGTAACTTGCATTTCTCCCAAAGCATTAACCTCTATTACAATACTAGCACTATAATTTTCAGTAAAGAAGACATATTTTTGAAGTTTATCCGTTACTTTAACCGTGATCAAGCCGTTTGCAACAGTGCCGTAATATCGCAAATTTTAAACAAATATAGTTAGCTTGGTAAAATTATATCTCTGTCCAACCCACATTTCCAACCCCACTTGATCCTACACCTACTAATATTATAAATGCGAATGTTTGCGAGGATGGATGTATGGATGTTTGTTACTCTTTCACGTCAAAACGGCTTAATGAATTTTGATGAAATTTGGCACAGAGCTAGATTATAGTGTAGATACTTTTTGACATAGGATATTTTTATTTCGATCATCACGCGGGCGAAGCCGCGGGCGCCAGCTAGTCTACCATAGTTTTATTTTAAGCTCTGTTCTTTAATGAGACACGACAAGTATTTCACAAAAATCTGTCCAAACCGAATTACGTCCAAAATTCCAACTACCAAGCTCCTCGTCTACAGACTAAATGTTGTTTGCATATCAAGTGCATGTGACTCCGGCGAGCATTTGTCGTCAGAATCCGTTTTGGCTCAAATCTGTATCTGGTAGCAACGTCATTGCCTAGGTAAATTTATAGGCAAATTTTGTGCCAACCCCTTATCTAGATAAGCGGTTGGCACAAAATTTAGATTCACTTACGATCGATGTGTGAGGAAATGCAAGCTGTTCGGTTTGTAGGGTAAGTTGAATAAGAACATAACACATAATTATCACCAGTAATCCCTATTACTGGTAATAGGGATTACTGGTGATAATTATGTGTTATGTTCTGTGTAAAGGTTGGGCAGAGGTGTCCCTAATGGTAATGGTAGGCTTCCGTTAAGTTGGTGTCCGAAATGTCAGTTGAAAAAATATTTAAATTAAAATGTATCAATAAGAAAAAAAGGGCAAATTGATTGTGGACTAATCGTTAGCGAGCCAAACAAACTTACATCCTTACTAATATTATAAAAGCGAAAGAGAGTTTGTTTATTTGTATGTTTGTTTGTTTGTTACGTCTTCACGCCTAAATGGCTAAAACGATTTTGATGAATTTTGATACAAAGATAGTTGGGACCCTGGAGACGGACATAGGCTATTTTTTTTAAGTGAGAAATAAGAGAGAAAGAGGGTTGAAAAGGGAAAACTTAGCATTGCTATTACAATCAATAAGGCGCAAGAGCAAAAACTACAGGTAGCAGGTACCTGCAAATCAGGAAAAGAAAACTGTGTTACCCCAAATATAACGCGAGCAAAGCCGCGAGCAAAAGCTAGTTTATAATATAGGTGTAAAGTACAGCAGTGACCAGTCACTGCTGTACTTTGATCATAAATAATAAGGATGCATATTTCAATACCTACCGTATTGCAACGATTGGAATGACACAGTCAGGGGGACACAATTTGAGACAGGTTAATTCTGTAACCAGGAAAATAAACCGTAATATTTAAAAAAAAAACATCAGTACCATTAAAAAACGAAAATATGTTTATTCGGCTAGAGACGCAAACTAGCAAAAGCCATTAAATCTTAACAACGAAAAAAAAGCTTCCTTCTCTATAACGAAAAAAAAACAGCTAATTTTGTGTTTCACGGATACGCCGAATAGGCCCAGCAAAGGAGTCCTTGGTCCTGGTTTGAAGACTTATATTTTTTGTTTTTTTTTTTTATACGTTGCTCCACTCTACCTTCTCCTGTGTTGTGGGTGCGTTAACAAACATTTGAAATTCACATACACAAACAGCCAAACCCGAAACAACTAACTGTAGGTTATATAAATATATGTTCCGTGCGGGGATCGAACCCGCAACACGCAGGCAGCAGTCGATCGCTGAGTCACTGCGCCAACCGTGCCATCGTATTATGATTGATTAGGAAGAATAAAATACATGTCACTAAATGAGTGATGAACATACTTCAATGTTGAAGAAGAGAGAAAGCGACGGCTACCAACAACAAAACAAGACCAAGTGCGGGTGGGAATCGCACACTGAGGAATCCGTACATATTTGCGACATAAACTTCCATACCTTTTGACTGCTTAGAATTAGAGGGTTAATTTTTTTAAGATCTCCAAGGGACCACAGAGTGAGTATATGGTTTTAATTTCAGCTCGATTACAGATAGTATAATGTTGTTTTAAACGCCATAAAAATTGCCACAAACCATTAAAGCAACAAATTAAAATTAAACCAGTTTATTACTTCAAATATTCTAACTATAAATGGGTACCGGTTTTTCAAGAACTACCCATAATCATGTTTTTTTTTAATACAAATACGACACAAATAAAGTTTTTCTCGGTTATATAATGTGACTTAATCTTGATCACTGCCATTGACTTCAAAGCAACCTATTTTCTCACTACTCCGTGCTATATTTTAAACGTAGTTTAATTCTCTTGTTATTGCAGAATGGACCTAAATACGGCCCCCTAGTGTCAACATTGGTGTTACCTAATTATCTCTCATACGACCTCCTTCTCTACACACGATTTGTTGTTTTGCTTTTTTTATCTTTTAATAAAAAACTCATTACTCTTTCTTTATTGCGACGTTATTGGGTAATTAAAACTATCATTGTGCTAAAGTTTAAGTGTAATTTTATTTAATATAGTGCATATGGAAGGGATAAAAACTTATTAGAAAATATTTACAGTGCTTTATTATCATTATAAAGATTGTACTTTAGTGATCCTTGTGGCTGTGTATTGTCAACTACTGTGTGAAAGAAAGAATTAATGAATTAATTGGTGCTTTTATTGATAAAAGTGCGTTTTATTTGGACTGGTAAGTTAAATATGAAACTGATATTATAATTTAAATAAGTAAATAGGGAATTGACGACACGGTTGGCGCAGTGACTGAGAGATCGACATCTGCGCTGCGTGTCGCGGGTTCGATCCCCGCACGGAACAAATATTTGTATGGCCTACAGATAGTTGTTTCGGGTCTGGCTGTTTGTGTATGTGAGTTTCAATGTTTGTAAACGCACCCACGATACAGGAGAAATTCCTAGTGTGGGGCAACGTTTGTTATAAAAAAAATTGCGGAACAAATCAAGCGTATTATCACCAGTTTGAAATTATTCAAATTTTATTTATTTATTTAATAATTTATGTACACACAAGAAAAAACACAGGAAAACATCATAAAAAACAAAGAGTACAAAGGCACAGCTTATTTCTAAAGAAATTATTTTACATGGGCATTCATAAAACTTCTAGAAAAAGTTGGACGGTTCGTTGGTCGTTTTCTTTCTTATTTCCCATTGAACATTTTGTAATACCAACACACTTATGACAGAATCCTTGGCTAATAATCGAAACCATAGGATGGGTTGTGGATAAGGATAGGAGAATGACGTTGAATACTTAGACGTAATATTTTATGCAAACCTACACTAATCTACCTACACAAAAAAAACAGTTTTATATAAAGTCAACATTCTCAATTTTTTGAGGCTAAATGTGAGCCATAATTCCAATATGATTTGATCAAACCGAATTATTCGTTAGACATTAAAAAGCTTCAACATTTCAGGATTTTGCTGTGTGAACCAAAATATTCTTTAGCAGCCAACATCCTGAAAATCACTGAAATCCTAAAAAGCGACTACAAAAGTGACACACGGGATTGTAGACTGACATGCTTATTAATAACTA
This sequence comes from Ochropleura plecta, assembly GCA_905475445.1. Taxonomy (NCBI): domain Eukaryota; kingdom Metazoa; phylum Arthropoda; class Insecta; order Lepidoptera; family Noctuidae; genus Ochropleura; species Ochropleura plecta. The sequence goes on along the minus strand of FR997728.1, from coordinate 19,402,668 downwards.
GCAGCGCTCCGCAGTTTCCCTCGCGTAGTGATAGAATGTACAATATATCTATGAATTGTAGCCTATGTATTATTGTGATATGTAAGCTATATTATTGTAAAGAATAATTAAAATCCATTCAGTAGTTTTTGCGTGAAATAGTATCAAACATCGATACATCCATACAAACTTTCTCGTTTATAATATTAAAGTGGGAAGTAGGATAGCCTATGTGTTATTCTGATATGTAAGCTTATTATTGTAAAGTTTCATTAATATCCATACAGTAGTTTTTGCGTGAAAGAGTAACAAACATCCATACATCCATACAAACTTCCTCGTTTAGAATAGTATAAAAGTAGGATTTTGTGTTCCTTCTTTCTTTCTTAAATCGTGCCTAACCTAATGTTAAAGTTTTTATGCCACCCTCTGACTTGATTAAAAATGCCGTCGAGAAATATTTCTTAGACATGCTGGCTTCGTCATGAAATTTTCGTTCACCAAAGCAAATGATAATTGTATAATACGGTGTCTGGGGTTCGAACTTTAAACCTATGACTTCGCAGTCATGCAACTAGACTATCACTGCTTAATTTTATAATTGAAAAATGATGTTTATGTTGCAAGTAGGTTTTCACAAACACTTTTACATGTCTTTTACGTATTGACTAAGGACAGAGGAACTGGTGGCTAAATAATAGCCGGGTCAAACTCCAACTTGAGCCACACTTGCCTGGATTGGCTTATGAATGGGTGACTGTCAATTCCATAACGACTTTTCTTCGTGCCTCGATAAGAATTTCAGACACTAATCTGCGTAGTCCTCATGTAAGTTGACCAAGATTTTTTATCTGTACCTTAAAAGAGACTATGACCTCTGAGTTTGTTTCGGCTGTTTCTTTTTAGATTATTCGGGTACGAAACACCGGCCTGATCTAGTTTTTAAAAAAATACGTCTAAAATAGTAGTGTGTGTTTGTGAAAACCTACTTGCAAAATAAACATCATTTATCAAGTACATGAAACCGTTATAGATAGTCAGTGACTTGAAAGTCTGACTACCAGTTTTACTCTGGGAATGGTTAGGAATCGTATATCAAAGAGCTTATGTTCAACAATAGCGCTTAAAATTCCAACGATTTGTTCCATTTATTCAAAAAAAAAAACAAAGAGAGAAAAGTGTACCAAGCAACGGCGCATTGTGTGTAAGTGCTAGTGTTTTTTTTTTCTTTTTTTGCGTTTTGTGTTTTCATTGAGGCTGTACAGTAACAGTACAGTAAAAATAAGAAAGCTATAAGGTACAAATAATAATAAAAAAAATAAAAAGACCTACTAAAACTTACTTAGACTAAAACTTAGTCGGGTTTTTATTAGTAGCAGCCACGGAGACTGGGTTTCTGCCCGATTGATAGCATTAAGCTCGCCCGCTTTTACATGGGACTTAAACATAATAATTATATGTCGAAATTTAATCATCCTTATTTTAATATTATAAAAGCGAAAGTGAGTTTGTTTGTTTGTTACGTCTTCACGCCTAAATGGCTAAACCGATTTTGATGAATTTTGGTACAGATATAGTTGGGATCCTGGAGACGGATATAGTCTTTTTTATAAAAAAGTGGGAAATGAAGGAGAAAGAGGGAATAAAAGGGAAAACTTACCTTTGCTATTACAATAAATTAGGAGCAAGGGCAAAACTTACAAGTAGCAGGTACCTGCAAATCAGGAAATGGGAACTTTGTTACCCCGATTTTAACGCGAGCGAAGCCGCGGGCAAAAGCTAGTAGCTAATAATTTAGGTGGCTGGCCAAAATTGCAGGTCCATATTCCTCAACTGTTTGTCAACTCACAACTGTCATCACATACATTATAATAGAATAGAACGGCTATGAGGCAAGTCGAATCGCGAACCCAACGCATGCAAAGTCGTGTGTAACTAATATTATAAGGCTAATATTTTAAAAAGCTAGTTGTCAGTTTTTTTAATCCGTATAACCCGCTCGTTGTTAGACAGACAAATGCATTTTGACGACGTTTGGCTGGTATCCCACGAGAAACGGGAAAAGGGATTCCACGCATTTGAATGTTCACGCCTCAAAGTTGTCTGTGGTTATTGTTTTAATGGCGTATTCGTGTTGCGTATTTGGTGTTTTTTTTTAAATATAAGAAGGTTTTATTCGGCTCTCAGCCTACACAATGTAAAATTAGACTAAATGATTATGTTGTGAAATTTAAATAGGATTTAAAGATGAAGAACACTGTTAAATTGTTTTATGCCATAAGTCTATGCAAATAAGATCTTTTTAGTATTGAGCTGAATACTCAGGTCAACTAAAAGCGCCTTGCACCAGCGACTGAGGAGAAAAGAAAACAAAGAATTCGTTTTGAACAGCCATGAGGCACCGCGCAGCTGGTTGCGGTACGACGCGAAGGATACCCGCGTAAGTCTATCCGTAAGACGGGTCGCTCGAGGTCGTTAACTGTACCTTTTTTTTCTTTCTTCTTTGGCAACTGAGCCGATGTCGACTATTGTGCCAGGGTCACGTGGTGACGGCAACTATCTTGGTGAGCCGTCGAACTTTACTTTTGGTAGCGTTAGTAGATAAAGTTAGTATTACACGCCAGATTACATTTTAAGATCGTTGTCATTTCAACTGTACTTTCAACTGTACGACTTCTTAGTTCTACGTTATGTCTGCATTTTACTCTTTATTAATTACTTAATTATCAAAAGAATGATGCTATAAAAATCTGCCAAATATAGCACTACACTCATAAGTACCTACCTAAGTCATTTATTTAAAACCATTTCACAGTGTAGACGATGCCTGCATGTCAAATCAAATGAAATTTACCAAGAAGTTTTTTTAATCGGGTGTCGGGCGACATCTGTACGTGAATTTAAAAATCACTACATCGGGCAGTGTAGACTATCTCTTGCGAGATCACGATACGGAGCAGGTTCATGCTACTAAAAATAGATGGCACACACCACAAAGTTTTTAATAAATATTTGTAATATAACTATCAATAATTTCAAAATTTAACTAACAGGAAAAAGGTTCAATTAATTTAGTAACTAGTTTATAAATTAAATAGAAATTTTTGTTTTACACCTTTTCATACTAATTTGTACGTATTTTTCAAGACAGAGATATTAACTTCTTCCGCTTACGCCAATAAAAATAAGCTACAGCTTTTAATTATAAAGTATCTCATTGCGTCAATATCCAGCGGCCCCTTAGTTTAAATGAAACTATAAATTGTCCCTTCAACAAAAGTTCAATAAGTCATGGCGGACGATTAAAATAACCTTGATGCAGATGCAATGTAGTAGTTGCCAACAAAAGTCGGAAGATACAACAGCTTTGTATCAGATTTAATACCATTCAGCCAAGTATGATTTGAAAGAACACCATAAAAATCAAGGCAGCTATGAAAATTCCGCCATTTAATCTTCGTTCAGAGCCAAACTAGGCTGTATTTGAAACGCCTTCGCGTTTTTAAATTCCTCGGCGCGTTCGAGTGACATTCCAATTTCAAAAGTGGTTATTTAGAGTTTGTGTTGTCAATTGTTTTTTCTTTTGCTTAAATTTTGGAGGGAAGAAGTAGTGACCAGATATAGTGTTGTGTAGTTGAAAGTTAAATCAGTCAAAATTAAGCAAATAAAAGGTGAGTTTGTTTTGATTAAACTTATAATATAAAAAATATTTTGTGGGTATGTGCATACGATGTTAAACAAGACGTGTTTGTCAACAGTTACCAATCAAAGCTCATGATAATGTACCAATCAAAATTACGGTGGACATGGGTCATTCTGTGATCATTCTTGGCAAATGCAGTACTAACTACCAGTTTAGAAACAAGATGGAGGTACTCTTGATAAGCTTTTATTTTGCGGATGGGAAATCTTCAAATAACTTATCCCGCTCTGGGTGGATCGGGGGGGACTGTTAGACTGTTATGTTCCTTTTTTTGACCTTTATATTCATTATTATGCACACGCGTGCTCTACCCGAAAAACATTTCATTTTACCTCAATTTTGTCACATTTGTGTTGCTGGCTTCCATGGAACGCGCTTGCTTGTCAAATTATGTATCACATTGGCCTTGAACGCTAATGTCGCTTAAACCCCTCTAGGATTCTGGCCTTATGTTTCCAAATCATTCAAGGGCTATTAAATAATATCCAAAAGCACGAGTTCGCGATATACGTCGATTTTAAATTGAAAATAGAATTATAATTAATCGTTTTAGTTAAATTGTTTGCAAGAAACACAATCAGTATCATCAATAAAAATGAATGTTTTGTTTTTTTTTTAAATTATGACAACTTTACATTTGAAATGAGAACATAAAAATTTAAAACTGATGTTTTTACACCACGAAATCTTGCTAGACCATCTGCGTCCATAAACATACCATTGAAATTGATAGAACGTTGCTCATTCATCAGGCGATTAAAATAGTTATCTAAAACTTAATAATCATGAATTAATCAAACTGAAAATAACGGCTTGACGTTCCCATAAAATAAAATAATTATAATTATGTTTAGTAGGTGTAGCTACAATAGTATGAGACAAGATCATTACACGTGATTCGGTATGCTAAAATATATTTTTGAATTGAAACAATTATTGTAATGGCTAAAAATATTTTATGTCCGCCTGCTATTTTCTCGATATTTATATAAGGCATCGACTGTTTTTTTTAAACATTGCCCCACACGAGGAATTTCTCCTGTTTCGTGGGTGCGTATACAAACATTTAAATTCACATACACAAACAGCCGTACTGACTGTACGCTTTTCTCATGTCGACGAAAGTTCTCGTCATCTTTTTGACGTAGTGCTAGAATGTATTTGCTCACTATCTCCGTCTAGTGTCAGTGACAGGCTGTGTCCATGGTGCGTTCGTGTTCTACGCGCGCCTCCAAGAGATGTCAGCAAAGCAGAGGGGCCTGCCAGGGCCACCGGGTTGAAAAGGAAATGAATACTCAAAAGAATTGTGCCTACCTCAAGTATATCCATTTTTTGCGGATAGGAAATCATCAATAAACTTCCCCCACCCTGGGTGGAGCAGGGGGGGGGTGTCAGACTTGTACTGACTAAAACCCACCCATGCTCCTTCTATTGCCATTTATGTTCCGGGGCCGCGGTATCTCTTTCCAGCATCCCGCAGGCGGTGGCCCCGTCAGGCCCCCACTTTGCAGATATCTCTTTGGCCTGTCATCACTGGATGGATGGACGATGAGCTAGTTATGTTTTTTTTTAAAGAACGTTGCCCTACAATAGGATTTTCTCCTGTACCGTGGGTGCGTTTACAAACATTTAAACTCACATAAACAAACAGCCAGACCCGAAACAACTATCTGTGCTGGAATCGAACCCGCGACACACAGCGCAGCAGTCGATCGCTCGGCCACTGTGTCAACACGCGTGTGTGTGTGTGGTCAACCATGTCGTCAAACAATAAACGTTCAATAATAATAAATAACGTTCTCAGACCACGAGTTCTTTTATTGCTATTTACTACTTAGAGTTAAACTAGTCAGTTAAATATTGACTCGTATGTTCATTGACATACATTTTCAGTCAAATGAAGTAACATTAACTAGATCTTATCAAAGTAATCAAATCTTTATACTCCTTTATGCTTGCAAGTGTTAGAGACTTAGGAATAATATAAGTATAGTAAATGATAACATACTTCGTTATCTGATTTATACATTAAAAAGTGAGAGAAAAAATACAAGTGAGCGTCGGATTCGACCACCGTGCGTTCCGTATTAATTTCATTATATTTTATAAAAGACGTCCATTATATACTTTCTCAATATGTTTTTTTTGTGTTCCATCGACAAATTTTCGTTTTTTTTTCCTTTACGGGTACTCTATGATATTGCTTTTTGTCAATATCGTTCTAGGCCAACGGAAAGTATCCTATAGATTTTTATTTATTTTGTGAATGTATGGGAAATGCGACATAAAAGATAAACTGTTTTGAATTCGTAGATTAAGTAGTTTGTTTTTTTTCAACAGTTCCAAGGGACCGCAAATTTCAGTATTTGGTGTGAATTTCAACTCAATATCTACGCGTTCCTATGATAAAGGATTTTGACAGACAGACGGACAACAGTGATCGTATAAGAGTTTCGTTTTTCCTATTGAGGTACGGAACCCTAAAAAATGCAAAAGTAAATGAGGATGGATGTATGGATGGATATTTGTTACTCTTTCACACAAAGACCTGGATTCCCACAAAATATTTTTATCCCAGTACTAAAAACCCATGAGACCATTACCGAACAATACGCTGGTGAAACCGCGGGCACTATCTAGTTTAATCATAATCTCAAAAACATCAATTTATATCCATACACGTGATTCACCTAATAATAAAACTTCCTATTGTCTCCACACTGTTATGGCATTCAAATATTAACATAGTCTTGTCAGTTCGAGCTTGTCTGAGTTGCATACAGATACCGAGACTGCCAAGCGAGAAACGTGTCACGTATTACTCGTATTGGAAATGTGACGGAAGAGTATCGCAAATTTCTTAAGAAAACCACCATTACGGAGAAAGTACCAAGGATAGGAATTTCTCGAGAACAGTAAGTCTCATTTTCGTGTGAGTCATTCTGAATGTATATTTGCAGGCTTATGAGCTTCAGGTAGCAAAATAAGATATTCACTTTTTGACTTTCCTACCATGAATGGTTTGGTCTCTGAAGATTTATCATCACGGAACTGCTAGTACTGTGTTGCCGATAACTAGCCACCATCTTGTCTGTCACCATTCAACTTGAAACCAGATCGATAATGTCATCTAGATTATCTATTTTGTTAAATTGACTATAGATTTGTTATAAACAACTGTTGAAACTTTTCTTTTAAAATTAACCTTCTCGTCTTTTTTCATCGAAGAAGATTAGGATACAGACTGTCAAATGTCAAATCTTGCTCATGAGTCAATCAAAATCATTCACATCGGAGTGAAAATCAAGGAATAAGATCATTGATCTTATAATGAGTGTTTCAACCTGCTCTATAGAGTGTTTCGTCTATTATTGGCACTTGCATGTTGGCACGTGTTCATAATAATAGCTGGATGTAGTGCCGCGTCCAATTTTTCATTTAAAGGTGGACATTGACTGAGAGTGTCTTGTGCAACTGTTTAATTAGAAGATGTTACTAATTGACGGATACTAGCTTGTCGATTCTAAAAAAATGGACTTTCTGCTGGTCAAAATAAAGCTTTAGACCAAACATAATTATTAATTACTACCTTCCACCCGCGACTTCTTCCGCGTGGAACGTTACTTTGGGCTAACGCTAAATTTAATCCGTGAATCGTAGTATCGTAATCGTAGCGTGAATCCATCGTGTGATGATCGAAAAAAAATTCTTTCACTCCCCTTTTTTTCCCTCTTTCTCCCCCTTTTCTCAACTTTTTTAGCTTATGTCCGTCTCCAGGGCCCTAACTATCTCTGTACAACTGTGTCAAAATTTATTGGTACAGAGATAGTTAGGTTTATTGTGTGTGTATTATTTATTATTATTATTTGAAGTCGGCGCAGCATATCTTGTTCTTTGATACTCCTCTTTTAGTAAACATCTCATTAGACACCTTTTTGCCACATCATCCTTTACACATCTATCGTCTATCCATTGATTATTTGGTCATCCTCTACCCTTATAGCCATACAAATAAAAAAATATCTACAAGATATAGAAAACAAACTAACGATTCTAACTTTTACTCAAATTGAAATTTAAATGCTCACCTTCAGTACAGTACGCATTGATTTTATAACAATCTTTCGACTACCGACAATTGAAGGGACAACAAGTCATTGCCACAAATTCATTGACCTGAAGCCTTAAGCTCACGACACACTAACAAGCATTTCACCACCTCATCGATCCAAGACTCTGCTGCATGGAGTTTCATATTTCTAAATAGGCTTGCGTTTGATTACAACTCGTTTGGTGTACACCGATGTTGCGGCCTAGGCTGGAGCCCATGCTTGCCTAGAAGGCACCAATTCATCAAAATTTTGAGTATTTCCTCAAAGTTCAGATAAATTGGTGTCAGTCCAGACTATAAGCATAGAGAAACAGAGATACTGGCAGTAAATTCCAAATGTTACAAACAACTTTACGTAAAGCTGATCACTGCCGGAGTTTTGCGTGTTTTTCGAAAGAGGAAGGAACATGGTCAGTAAAAGTCTGCCACTAAGAGAGCGGGGAAGTTATTTGACGATTTCTCATCGACAAAAAAATGCTGATCCGATCATTTTTTTTACTGTGCGTTGACCATAAGATGTATCGTTCGTAGTAACAATTGAGAAATATTGATCGTGACAGATGCGCGAAGACATTGCACTCGATATGACCGGGAAGCGTATTCGTAAGGAAAGTGCGCACATTAGAACCGCATCGGGCAGCAGGGTATTGTGTTTCTATGCAAGAATCATGATGAAGCTCGACAACTGTCCTGGATACAAAGTCTAAAAAATGCAGGAGATTTGCATTGCTATCATTTGCTTAACATTTACCGATAGTTTTGACCAGTGCACGGATTTAGGGAAGCATAGCATATTATGTAGCGGTCCAGTGCATTCACAATTTGAGTTTGATCGAGCTATTGATGTGTATATATTTTGGCAACATTTTTATTCCAATTTTGGTATGAGGGAAAGAAATAAGTTACCATTTTTGGCCCCACTTTCAACAGACTGAACGAAGTCCGGCGAAGTTTTAATTGTTGCCAATTTACCAACAAAATTCATAATACCATCGCATGTCTATTGCCATCCATCCGTTAAGTTTCATATAAGAAATAATTTGATTTGAGCTTGGGGACCAGCCAACTTAATGATTTTGGCTATAGAGGTGTTTTATTACTTCTTAATCTGTTGTGCACATATTCTTCTTTCTTTCTCGCCTTTGACGTTTCCTGTTACAATAAATAAACCGCAAAATAACGATTTTCAATAAGAACGATCAATAAATCAATGTAAATCTACGACTGGAAGTACTCTTGGCGTACCGCACAAGTTATAAAACTCGCAAAGTATATGATTTACGTTGGTATGCGGTTGCGATGGGTAATGAATATGACATCACTATGTTGGAATGTAATTTATTGGCTCACTATCAAGCTAGGAATCCACCTGCTCTTGTTATTCAGATTATAGAAGAAGGTAGTGTAACGCCCCGGGTGTCACCATTGTGACGTTCGCCCGGAGGACACGGTGGAGCACACAGTGGCGGTCTGCCCAGCTTGGGCGGAGCACCGTGCCCTCGTGGAGGCGATCGGCGGCGGCGATTTCTCGCGTCCGGCCCTGGTTCAGTCTATGGTCCGGGGCGAGAGGGAATGGCGGTCACCACCTTCTGCGAAGCAGTAATGCTAGCAAAGTAGGTGGTCGGGTGTTTGAGGGAGAGAACCTCAAACCAACCCAGCCGCCGCGGGAGAAGCCCCGGGCGCCGGGCGCCGCGAGACGACTCCCGGCCACCGTAGATGCGGGCCTGTGGACGGTGAGCAATGGGTAGCTCACCTTCTGTCCGTCTAATGACGACAGGCCATGTCAACGGCACGTTCGTGTTTCACGCGCGCCTCAAAGAGAGTCAGCAAAGCAGAGGGGCTTGCCAGGGCCTCCGCCTGCTGGGGTTGCGGGTTGTTCGAACATGGGTGGGTTTTATTCAGTAAAAGTCTGACACGCCCCCCCGCTCCGCCCAGAGCGGGGGAAGTTATTTGATAATTTCCCACCCCAAAAAAAAAGGTAGTGTAAGGCTTCCTGTACACGACGCCGGACCCGCACCGGTGCCGGACCGCAATTATATGTATACGAATGAAAATTGCTCATGGACCGCACCGCAGCCGCGCCGCGGCCGCGTCGGCGCCGGACCGCCAGAGCGCCGCCGTCTTGTAGACATTACACGACGCTCAGTCAGCTCAGTGACAGGTCGCCCGCGCAGATGTTCACACGTGTGTCATCAGGCATTTTATTAACATGGAGGAGTTCGATTATGAGTTACTGATTAATTTAGTGCAGGAAAGGGAGGTATTATGGGATAAGACAAGTGAATCTTATAAAGAAAAAAAAAATAAAAGCATGGCAAGAGATTTGTTTAATTTTAAATGAGAAATTTGAAACTATACACGAAATTCACCCTTGTCCTCCCTAAATGATAAAACAGGGTGTACCCAAAATCTTCTTCTGCGTTTATTAATTTGCTCTTGCCGTTGCTTGTAGATTAAATAAGTGAGTAACACTTTCTTTTTTTTACTTAATGTTAACATTATATACATACCGACACAACTATCAACAGTGAAGTCTGTACAGTTACACCGACAATGTTATACTGGACTGTGATCGCTGCTTTATTATTGCACGCGGAGACAATACGGTTTTTACGCGGCGCCGGTGCGGCTGCGACGCGGCTGCGGCATGGTGGTGATGCGATTTTGATGTAAATACACACTATTGCGGTCCGGCGTCGTGTACAGGAAGCCTTCGGCGAAGGCTTCCTGTACACGACGCCGGAACCGCACCGGCGCCGGACCGCAACCGTATTGTCTCCGCGTTCCAGTATAACATTGTACATCTACAAGCAACGGCAAGAGCAAATTAATAAACGCAGAAGAAGATTTTGGGTACACCCTGTTTTATCCTTTAGGGAGGACAAGGGTGAATTTCGTGTATAGATTCAAATTTCTCATTTAAAATTAAACAAATCTCTTGCCATGCTTTTATATTTTTTCTTTATAAGATTCACTTGTCTTATCCCATAATACCTCCCTTTCCTGCACTAAATTAATCAGTAACTCATAATCGAACTCCTCCATGTTAATAAAATGCCTGATGACACACGTGTGAACATCTGCGCGGGCGACCTGTCACTGAGCTGACTGAGCGTCGTGTAATGTCTACAAGACGGCGGCGCTCTGGCGGTCCGGCGCCGACGCGGCCGCGGCGCGGCTGCGGTGCGGTCCATGAGCAATTTTCATTCGTATACATATAATTGCGGTCCGGCACCGGTGCGGCTCCGGCGTCGTGTACAGGAAGCCGAAGGGATAAAATAAAATAGTGGATTTTTTTGTGGATAAGAAAACATCAAATAACTGCCCCCGCTCTGGGCCGACCAGGGGCGCAGCACCACCACCCATATTCCTTCTTTTGTCTTTTATGTTCCGGAGCCGCGGTATCTCTTTCAAACAACCCTCAACTCCGGAAGATCCAGGCTTGTGCCTTGTTAAATCTCTCATTGAGTCTCTCAAGCCCTAATACTTACCTGTGGACGGTGAGCAATAGGTAGCTCCACGTCCGTCCGTCTATTGACGACAGGCCGTGTCGACGGCGCGTTAGTGTTTCACGCGCGCCTCAAAGAGATGTCGGCAAAGCAGAGGGGCCTGCCAGGGCCTCCGCCTGCCGGGGTTGCAGGTTGTTCTAGGTAAAAGGGTAATAGAAAGAACATGGGAGAGTTTTAGTCAGTGGAAGTCTGACACGCCCCCCCGCTCCGCCCAAGGCGGGGGAAGTTATTTGAAGCCTTCCCACCCCAAAAAAAAACCCTAATACTTATTCTGTGGTTTAACGACTTTTTCACTAAACTCCTACGTGAATAGTTACCACTATTCACGTAGGAGTTTCCAGAATGGATCCACTTAATCCTCCTCTCGTGTCCTAATGACGTCTATAAAAACTAAATCAGAAACGCATTTTGTCGTGAGTGCGAAAATTTATTTCTCACTGAAGTTAATGTCTTTAAGCGATTATGCCGTTGTTAACTTACTGCCAATGTAAGTAGAACTAAATGTACCTAGGAAGCCATATTTCTTGAAGGATTTCCATGAAAACTGCGCTTGCTACTGTGGTTTTAGCCTTGGAGTGGGTTTTTATCCAAGAAATGGGGACAATTTACTGTAATGACAAAATTCATTGTCACATTGCCAGTTGACGACACGGTTGGCGCAGTGGTTGAGCGATCGACTGTAGCGCTGCGTGTCTCGGGTTCGATCCTAGCACGGAACAAATATTATGTATGACCTGCAGGTAGTTGTTTCGGGTCTGGCTGTTTGTGTATGTGAGTTTAAATGTTTGTAAGCGCATCCACGACACAGGAGATATTCCTAGTGTGGGGCAACTTTTTTTTTTAAAGAGAACATTGCATGGCCCATATCTACTCGTAGAAAAACTATTTGAAACATGCCTAATTTACATTCGAAGTTATTTGTTATTTAAAACAAAGCACTTTGTTGTAAAATACATACTTACCTTCACATTTTAAGGGTTCCGAAGTCAAATTACAAAAAAACGGAAACTTAACAAGTTCGTTCTGTCCGTCTGTCAAACTGTATGTCACAGCATAGAGAGTAGTAGAAGAGAGATGAGAGGTTTTTGTACTAATTGTCCCCCGCCCCTTACAAAGCAAGAGGAAAAAAAAATAAGCAAATTTAAAGCGTAGAATTTTTTTTAACGAAAATTGGTTTGAATATAGTTCCACATTCAGTTTTTAAGATATGGTTGCAGTAAGTTTGTATTTTTAACATACTGTGAAACACTAATCAAGTTTTTCTGTTTGTTGTGAATTGACGTATGTGTGAGGTATGTACTGTTTATTTTATAATTATTAAATAGCTTAGTGCTATAGGATCCTTTGCGCATGAGTCCGTCTTGCAATTGGATTGACTGGATTCTTGTTTAATAATAAATGCATTACAATCATGGATTAAGTTGTGATGACGAATAACTACCGGAGGATCGTTAGGCAGGTGGATCAAAGGTTTTATACAGAAAGCGGTACTCTTGGACACGACTCGTACCTATTGTTAGGAGGTTCCTTTCTTTAGAGCTCTGACCGCCGCCGCGCCGGTAGCTTGGACCATGTTCCCGATACCAGTGCGCTATTTTTTGATGCGTATCAAAATATAATATATTTATATGTCTGTGAGGATGGATGGATGTATGGATGTTTGTTACTCTTTCACGTCAAAACGGCTGATTAGATTTTGATGAAATTTTGTTCAGAAGTAGATTATAGTCTGGAATAACACATAGGATACTTTATTTCGATATCACGCGGGCGAAGCCGCGGGCGAAGCCGTGGGTGCCAGCGGTAGTGTAAAAATATTTAAAAAAATATGAATAAACGGTATAACGCACTACAAAACCTAGGTGTCATTGGAAGCGAATTTGATACTGTCCCTATTCGAGATCAATTAGATGCCCTATATTTATTCTTTTCATCGTATCGCTCTCGCTACTAGTTTTCGTCGATGTGTGAAATCGGTTTTTCGACTGACTGAAGCCTTTTATTATCGATGCCAGGAGAATTTACATTCATAGATGAGGTATGTTATTTTTCATTGATATAAATATCCGTATCGTGGCTTGTACACACGACGGCACATCAATCTATACAAAACCATTGTAACCTGATCTCTCTACTACGGTGTGCGATCCGTAGTAGAGAGATCAGATTATAATAGTTTAGAATAGGTTGACCTGCCGTCTCGTGTGTACCTAAAATATAACAGCTTTAAGGGTCAGTCTTCAAGGAATGCTTACCGACGTTTATCCATTTACATACCAAGTTTCCTTCGTACCTCTGAAAGTACGATATTAGTGTCTTAGATTTTAGAATGGTACTGGTTATCCTTACTAATGTTATAAAAGGGAAACTGAGTTTGTTTTTTTGTCACGTCTTCACGCCTACATGGCAAAACCCATTTGAATTTTGGTACAGAGATAGTTGGGACCCTATAAAAGAACACAGGCTATTTTGAAAAAAAAAATGATAAAAAGGGGAGAAAGAGGGAACAAAAAGGGAGAGAAAGATTTTTTTTCTTCGATCATCACTCGAGCTAAAGTTAGCGTTAGCTCAAAGTAACTATGCCACGCGGACGACGTCGCGGGCGCAAGCTAGTCTTTGATACATTCTTGACGGCCGTTACGAGTAGTAGAAGCCCGAGAGTCTGACAACCAGTCTTACCAAACCGTATGGTGTTGTCCTGTATAGCCCGACAACCAGTCTTATCAAATGGTGTCTTATTAGCCTGTAAACTCTCAATCAAAATAAAAATCAAAATATTTTTATTTCACATAGGCCTACATGGACACTTATAAAACGTCGAGAAAATATGCACGGTTCGGGTTGGTCATTTCCTATGGAGAAGAACCGGCAAGAAACTCCATGGTTACTCTTTTAAAACCATTTGGTTTTACAATGTTGTTGTTACAGCGTTAGTACTTAAGTATGAGAGGACACTGTAGGCCCGACAATAAGTCATTGCTTACTTTGCAAAACGTAAAATAAAATAATACGTTAACAAAAGTTCACAAGCGTCTAAGAATCTACAAGGTCAAACGTATCCAAAACCTATCCTCTATGTACTTTGGTATTCGACAATCATAACAAACAGCCAGCACACTATAAGGTTTGTTAAAAGTTATGAAACCTCAAAGCTGGATAAAATGGGTGTGCTATTAGATACACTTCAGCCTAGCCTTTTCTTAGATTAGGGGCGTGTTCTTGTGTTATGCGTGGTGTATTTATTGCCCTCAAACCCTTACTTGTCTGTAGGTACAGACTGCAGAATCGGTTCTAGGTATATTTATCAAATCATTGTCTTTGCATGTTCAATTCAATTTAACATTACAAATTAACTGTTCAACTTATTCAGTTTTATTTCAAGTTCAAACACCAAATGGTTTGTAAGCACGTTAGTGCTTTAGTAGAGGCGAAGTCACGGGTTCGAATAGTCGTGACCTATTTACTATTTAAAAAAAAATACATTAGTATCTGGTTTTATCTGAAATTCCAAACTTTGTGATATGTGTGTGAACTCTGGTCATAATTGTCCCTTTCTATTTGGGGTCGGCGCAACACGTTTTCTTCTTCTATTCTCCCCTATCAGACGTCACGGCATCATTTACTCCTTTCTCCTTCATCATTCCTTACACAATCCATTTTTTTCTTTGACCTTCCTCTCCCTCTCCATCCATCAACATTCATATCTATCACTGTGTGAGCCCTGGTGATCTTTCTAAATGTATTGGGGTGAATCTCGAAATGAGTATAAATTTGTGAAATGGCTTCTCCTGGTAATCACAGTTTAACTAGCTAAATGGCTAGTAAGACTTTCAGAGGTAATTATTAGTATTTAGTCGTATGTATACTTGAAGAAGGCACTTTTTACAACAGCACAAATAGTTCGTTTGTGACTCTTGGCAACCCTCGATAAGCGTAGTCAACTATTGCGCGAAAAGATTTGTTTATTGATACTATTGATAAGAAATAAAAAAATCCGTCCAAGTGCGAGTCGGACTCGTGCATCATGGGTTCTGTACAAACTTGCGACATGGATGACTATTCATTTTGACTGCGTAGACTTAGAGGGTTGCTTTGAAAAATCAAAGCTCCAAGTGATCACAAACTTGAGTAAGTATCTAGTTTTTATTTCAACTTGATACCTTTACGCTTTCCCAAGATAAAGGGTCTTGACAGACAGACAGACAGACGGACTACAAAGTTATGGTTGCGTTTTTTCCTGCTTAGATACGAAACCCTAAAAATAAGAATTTGTACCTATATTTAAAATAAGTAAATTCAATTGGGTCTTAATGTCCAGTAACCAATTGCACATGGATCTTTTTCTTTATATGTCGATAAACTCGTGTTTATTTATTTAAACTGCATGTATAATAGTGGTACATAGGCGGACTTAATGCCATAAAGTATTCTCTACCGGTCAACCTTTGGGTAAAATACGACAACATTATAATAGGGTATAAAATGTATATATTGTGTTGTGTTTGACCATTGTGGAGCCATCTGTACAGCTCTAACATTTGTTTCGTTTAAACCCTGACAGGTGCAAGTGGTTGTATGCTGAGGTATTTAAACTATACTGTTGACATCCATACTAATATTTATTATGAAAGTAACTCTGTTTGTCTGTGTTTGTATGATTATTTCTCTGTTACCTTTCAAGACTAAACGGCTGATCAGATCGTAACGAAACTTGGCAAGGACATAGTGTTTTTTCCCTTTTCTGAGGCATTTTGTGGAAAAGATGCCCGCTTGAGAAAATTGTTTTTATCTTCTGTATAAAGGTGACTGAAACCCAAAAATCGTTTTTATTTATGAATGTACTAACACAAAATTTAAGGAGTCTGCTAGTAACAATATGCATCTCAGTTATCTGATTATTGTAATATTTTTTTATTATTTATAAGCTATATAGTATCACGATAATAATAAAGTTAAGGAGGTCAACTGCTTAACTGTTTGACAACTGACAACAGTGTCATTGCTTTTTTTTTAAGATGAGAAATCATCAAATAACTTCCCCCGCTCTGGGCGGAGCGGGGGGTCGGGAGTCATGGCTTACATTAGAATAATATGACTAAAGGGAAGGCAAATCTCGACCCAACCGCGTAAGAAGTAACAGCTAGTTCTATTAGAAGTATCTGTATTGATTGTGTAGATGCTTATTCTGGGATTTTTTTTTCAAAACCACGAAATCAAACTTAAACTTAAAACATTTATATTCTATATCGCGCAAAAAGGTAAAAGCAAAATTGTCCGCGAATTAAGACCCTCATACATGACAAGGGCACTAGACACACTACTCACCTCAAACTCAAAGCATTTATTTCAACTAGACCATTACAAGAACTTTTGATTGTCAAGAAACAAAAGAATGAAGATACAGTCCCAGACGCAATGTATAAATAACTTGTGAAAGTACTGTAGTGGCCCATTCCAAAGCGTTGATCGGTAGGGAGAAGAACGGGCAAGAAACTTCATGGACACTCTTTTAAATTATAATATTACTAGCTTTTGCCCGCGGCTTCGCTCGCGTTAAACTCGGGTTAACACAGCTCCCCTTTTCTGATTTGCAGGTACCTGCTACCTGTATTTTTGCCCATGCGCCTTATTGATTGTAATAGCAGTGCTAAGTTTTCTCTTTTCTTCCCTATTTCTCCCTCATTTCCCCTTTTTTTTAAATAGCCTATGTCCGTCTCCTGGTTCCCAACTATCTCTGTACCAAAATTCATCAAAATCGGTTTAGCCATTAAAGCGTGAAGAGGTACCAAACAAACAAACAAACTCACTTTCGCTTTTATAATATTAGTAAGGATTACAACAAAACAAGTAAAATAAGTATTAAGGATCATTGCAGGTAGCCGAGTAGTCCCAATGCTCGTGTTTTAATGGAACTGAGTCACTTCAAGTTGTTATTTAAAAGAATGGAACGGAATTGTCTACCATTATCAACTTATCTGTCATTAACTGAATTAGAGACAGGAACTACATTGTTCTAACTCTTGCATAATATATCAAGTAAGTGTAGAATTCTAGGAAATTACCGAGGTTAACTAACAAATAAAAAAATTAACTTATATTTAATGCAATTCAATTTCAAACAAAATTGTGTGTGTGCCGTAGTTTTATAGCTCGAAAGTCTGTCGTCCAGTCTTACCAAGGGTTATTGTGTTACCCAGTTAGTGGATTATGAAAGTCCGATTTTTAGTCGCTCAATATATTTTTTTATGTGGTTGTTGCTTAACCCTGTGTCAGAACTTTTTATCACCCATAGTTTTCTCACTTGGACGTGGAAATTTTTCTTCACCGAGACAAGTGATAATTATATAATAGGCACATAAATCCGAAAAACCAGAAGTGCTCTATATAAGGTTAAGCTGTTGTGATGAATGCATTATGACAAAACAATGTTATACTAGCTATCCTGTGCGGTTTCAACTGCGTCTTTATTTGCTGCCCCGCTCCTATTGGTATTGGCGTGAAGTTGTATGGCCTATAGATATTACTTCTTGATTCTTGATGATCAGTGAAAAAATGGTTAAAATTGGTCCAGTAGTTAAGAAACAATCAAATTTTTCCCCTTTATAATATTGGTATAGACTATTGACACGATGTGCTTCATATGGCGCCATCTATCAGATCCAAAACGAACGAGAACTCAAAAAAATACGTTAAAATCAGTTGTTGGTTGGTCTGTTTTGGCGATTAGCTTGTATGAACATAGTGTCACTTGAATTTTTAAACAAAGGTTTAATGAACCATATTCTCAATCCTTACTAATATTATAAAAGAGAAAGTGAGTTTGTTTGTTACGTCTTCACGCCTTAATGGCTAAACCGATTTTGATGAATTTTGGTACAGAGATAGTTGAGACCCTAGAGACGGACATAAGCTATTTTAAAAAATGGGAAATGAGGGAGAAATAGGGAAGAAAAGAGAAAACTTAGCATTGCTACAACAATCAATAAGGCGCATGGGCAAAAAATACAGGTAGCAGGTATCTGCAAATCAGGAAAGAGGAACTGTGTTACCCCGAATTTAACGCGAGCGAAGCCGCTGGCAAAAGCTAGTAAAAACATAACATGTCACTTACTTGAGAACAATAACTATCATTTAAATACTAAACTCTGTTCGACAACATCCGTTACTAACTAATTTAAACTAACTGAAAGTCTACCCACCCAACGTATGCATACCGATTCCGTCCGTCCGGTTTGCGATGAAATACAGGTTAATCTGGATTTTAAATACATTGAATGATTGTAGGTTTCTTATGCGTGATGGTCTTTATTAAATCGCTTCTTTGAATGTTAGCATTTTTCTGACCATAGTTAGTCCGGGATTTTTGTAAAACTAATTACCTATGTTTCACAAATTAACTTTGTCTTTGCGCCGAGCCCTTTAGGATAAGAGCAGGAGAATGATTTATTTTTATATTACTTTACATATTTTTATTTATGATAAGTTTAGTATTACTTTATTTAAGTAGACAGTATGATGGTATAACCAAGAGATCAGTCAGAAATCTAGGCTTGTTTGCTATTAAATACAGTCATTACTTTGCGTGTGAAAAATACAATGACAAACAACAATCAACTCAACATTTGATTGTGATTTGGAAACATAATATTTACCTACTTTAAAAATAGTACAAAAATATTTTTCCGTGATAAACTGATAGCAAAAAATCAGCGGCCTTATCAGGAATTATGCATGATTAAGTTGTAGTTGATTATTTAATTCTTATAGATTGTAATAACAGACATTTTAGTTTTGTTAAGGCAGTGATACACAAGTATATAAGTATTTAAAGCAGTTTCTAAGAATGATAGCCTAGTGATGTGAATGTTGGATAGCCGAGTCATAGTTCTCAAGTTCGAACCCAAACCCTCTAATTTTTCAGATTCATGTGCATAATTATCGCATGCTTCGGTGAATGGGAATCTTATGCGGAACCAGCATACCATTTTTGTGGATGGGAAGTCATCAAGACTAAAACCCACCCATGTTCCTTCTTTTGCCCTTTATGTTCCGGGGCCGCGGTATTTCTTCCGAACAACCCGCGACCCCGGCAGGAACCAGTATGCCTGAAAGATATTTAATTTTAATGGCATGTTAAGCCAAGTCAGAATCTCATTGGTGGCTTAAAAACTCTCGACACCAGTTTAAGCTAAGCCCATTGGTGGCTTAAAAATTCTCGACACCAGTTTAGGCTAAGCCCATTTGGTGGCTTAAAAATTCTCGACATCAATTTAGGCCAAGCCCATTGGTGGCTTAAAAACTCTCGACACCAGTTTCAGCACTAACCACACAAAAAAAAAGAAGTGCATTTCTAAAATGCATTCTCCGTCAAACAAAAGAAAATCTCTCGACCAAATTAAGGTCGGACATATTGACAGAAATGTTGGATATGCGTATGTCTTACCCATTTTCTCATAACCCCTTACAAATAATTACATAACAAACGCTTACAATACCTTAGTAAAACGATAATGCTCACAATTTAATAATCTATTTATAGAAACTTAATATAACTAAGTGAATGGAAGTGCAATCGATGGCTGCGCGCGCATCCGTCAACATGGCTTCTTGCGTCAATTCCGGAGTAACGACACTTATTTACTCTAGTTATCCATTGCTGCTTGTAAACATTTTGATAGGAAGAGCTTAGGAGAAAACAGGCAGTGAAAGCCGAACGGTTAGATGAAAACATGATTAAGCTTATGTAGATTTTAGTTAGTGAGGGGTAAGAAAAATACTGTGGGTTAGTGTATCACCCGACATAGGGGTTCGCGCACCGAAAGACACTCCCATACCGTAAAAAACAACAAAAATAATGCTTAAATCGTCCTAAACAAAGAATCAAATATTTATCTTTTAAATACGTAATACTAGAATCACACGTAATTAATGTAGTCACGCGACAACAATCATGCAATAAACAAATTAGCACTGACGTTTGATAACATAAAACAACAAATAATTAATTAAAAAGAAGTGGGAAAAGTGACAGCTGTTTATAAGACAAACCAGGTCCACAGGATCTGGACTGAACAGTCCTATTTCACCTGTAATGGAGAAAGGTGATCGGTTTTCAGAATATTTGTTCGCGAAGATGGGCCCTGGAGATAGGGGGCCGAAGACCACCGAAGACCGGTCAGCTCAAGTCGAGAGGACTGGAGTTCGGAAGATTCTGGTTGACAATGTGATGCTCGTGATTACTTTGGTTGGAGTCATCACCGGCATTGGTCTTGGTGAGTAGAAACTTTTCTTTAAGTAATTTTTTCTTAGGTATGTGATTTTCTGTATAAGTGCATTTTTGCAGTGCAGATAGCATAGCAGTAGATTTTTAGTTGCAGTGTTATTATAAATTAAAGTCATAGAATGCATTGTGGACACCTACTTATTTATTTGTAGTACGAACTAGAACTACTAATTCAATTATTACTTTGCTCTATTCAACTCGTAATTTATACATAAAAACAAAAACATCTGTTAAGAATGAGAGTAAAGTAACTATATTATAACAACTAAATGGGTTCCCTCTATCTGGCAGAATCTTGATGCTCCGAATTTTTTTTGGCATAACACACTTAGCATAATTTTCTTTAAACGAACATTTTAAAGGCATAAAACTTATTTGGTATAATTATCGTTTGGCATAATGTTTAAAACTTCGAATTAACAATGGCATACTTTTAAGATGGCAGAATTACATTTAGTATAATTACGATTGGCAGAGTTCAAATTTCGCATTTAATATATTATTTGGTATAATTTCACTTGGCATACTATGCAGACGGCAGTAATGGCTAGGTTAGGTTAAAACTGCGACCTCCTACGCACGAGCCGAGCGAGCGTAGCGAGCGGTGCCGCGGCAGCGGCCGGCGAGTGCCAGAAACGACTTGCATTAATAGAAAAAAGAGATTGTTTTAAGTAGGTTACCCGGAACTGAACTAGTTAGATTAGGATAATTACTTATTGAATTCAATGACTGTACGGTGCAACCGCACATCTGCAATTCAGCAGTTTACGCCACACAATCATTTACAGTCATGCGCGCACTCAGTTCGCGTTGGGCCATCAATACAACCAGGCGTTCTCGATACAGCCAACAAGGGCCGCGTCACTCACTATATTTGTCACACCATCAGTCCATACACATCTTTTTGGTCCTTCGAGCCGGATTATAATCGGATGCATCTTATCTTGATTAATATTGGCCTTGCTTAGTCTTCCTCCGACTCTGAGCAGTCCTTCGTTGTCAAGGAATGGATTTAATTGCAATAACTTGGTTTTTGCTGACAACGGTTTATTTTCTTGTAAGTTATGTACTTCCTGGGCAAATTCCCTTTGCTGTACATATAACATTATTTTATGCTTAGCATTTTTTAATTCTTGGAATGTGAAGTAAGTTTGCACGCGGTTTTTCTTGTATCTCGCTTGCTTGATAAATCTTAACATCCATGCTAAAACTCTTGTTAGTTTAGCGAGTGAACTATATCTTGCTAATAATTCACCCAAAATGTTATCGCTTTCTTGCTGCAATATATGGTTAATATGCTTGGTTTTTCTTGCTTCTTCGTCTGTGGTGAACACTGCTTGTTCAGTTTTTTGGTCAGAGTCGTAATTCCGCAGCCACGACGGTCCTTCCCACCACAGCGAATGGTTTTTCAATTGATCGACACCCAATCCGCGGCTTGCGCAGTCCGCTGGATTTTCAGCTGACTTGACGTAACGCCAAAACTGTTTGACCCTCTTGGTTGGCTGTCACCGATATCAACCAAGTTAAAACTGTTATTTCAGCAAGTTTGGATATCAAGTATACAATGGGATGACAAGTTACCCGATAAAATTAACAAGGAATGGTTGAACATTAAAGGTGACATGCATAAAATCAATCAATTCAAGTTGGAGCGTTGGTTGGGTACAGGAGAAAACAACACGCTGGAATTACATGGATTCTGCGATTCCTCTAATAAAGCCTACGCATGCGTTGTTTATTGCAAGACTCAAAACAACGGTGAAACCAAAATCACGTTAGTAGCAGGAAAAGCGAGATTAGCTCCAGTAAACAAATCAATTTCATTACCAAAATTAGAGCTCAGCGGGGCTCTACTATTGACAAAATTGCTATCAAAAATTGAACAATGCCTTAGCTATCATAATATTAAAATATATAGCTGGACAGACTCAATGGTGGTCCTAGCCTGGTTACAAGGAGAGCCAGGACGATGGAAGCCTTTCGTCGCCAACAGGGTGCGACAAATATCAAGCATAATACCTACAAACAGCTGGCGTTACGTCAAGTCAGCTGAAAATCCAGCGGACTGCGCAAGCCGCGGATTGGGTGTCGATCAATTGAAAAACCATTCGCTGTGGTGGGAAGGACCGTCGTGGCTGCGGAATTACGACTCTGACCAAAAAACTGAACAAGCAGTGTTCACCACAGACGAAGAAGCAAGAAAAACCAAGCATATTAACCATATATTGCAGCAAGAAAGCGATAACATTTTGGGTGAATTATTAGCAAGATATAGTTCACTCGCTAAACTAACAAGAGTTTTAGCATGGATGTTAAGATTTATCAAGCAAGCGAGATACAAGAAAAACCGCGTGCAAACTTACTTCACATTCCAAGAATTAAAAAATGCTAAGCATAAAATAATGTTATATGTACAGCAAAGGGAATTTGCCCAGGAAGTACATAACTTACAAGAAAATAAACCGTTGTCAGCAAAAACCAAGTTATTGCAATTAAATCCATTCCTTGACAACGAAGGACTGCTCAGAGTCGGAGGAAGACTAAGCAAGGCCAATATTAATCAAGATAAGATGCATCCGATTATAATACCTCACGAAGGACACCTAACAAACTTAATCATAGATCAAGCACATCAACTTACCTTCCATGGAGGAGCACGGGTGACATCAGCATTCATTCGCAAGAATTACTGGATCATAGGCGGTAATCGAGCGGTCAAAAAGCGTATACGTACCTGCGTTACCTGTCGTAAACATAATCCAAGCAAGATGACACAGTTGATGGGTGATTTACCTACGCAGAGATGTAACGTTGCAAAGCCCTTTGAACACACAGGTGTCGACTTTACCGGGCACGTGCTCATAAAGGCCAACAAGGGCCGTGGTGTCAAGACCACAAAGGGCTACGTGGCGGTATTTGTCTGTATGGTGACCAAACTTGTTCATATAGAGCTGGTTTCAGACCTCACATCATCAGCATTCATAGCTGCGTTGCGAAGAATGGCTGCAAGAAAGGGCTCGCCGAAACATTTGTATAGTGACAACGGCACAAATTTTGTCGGCGCCAATAAAATTTTACAGGAACAATTGGAGCAGATACGAGAAACATTCGATCAAGATTTTATCAAGGAAATTACTGGCATGGAGATCGAATGGCATTTTAATGCGCCCTCATGGCCTACAGCAGGAGGGCTGTGGGAGGCTGCAGTCAAAAGTTTAAAATATCACTTAAAAAGAGTAGTTGGAGAACAAAAGCTTACCTATGAAGAGTTCAGCACAGTTCTGGCCCAGTTAGAAGCAGTACTTAATTCGAGGCCACTGTGCCCTCTGACTGAAGATCCCAATGACTTGGATTTCCTCTCTCCCTCAAGTTTTATCAATCAAAATCAAGACATGACTATATTAGAAACAGAAAGAGATATGAGGACGAGATGGCATTTAACTCAAAAAATTGTACAAGATATTTGGAAACGCTGGCATACAGAATATCTCACTCAGCTGTCAGCAAGAAGCAAGTGGAGACATTCTCAACCAGACATTGAACTAAATGACATTGTTACAATTAACGATGCAAACTTACCTCCCGGGAAGTGGGCAATGGGTCGCGTGGTCCAGCTGCATCCCGGTGCCGATGGCCACATCAGGGTGGTCACATTGAAAACAAAGAATGGGTTTATCAAGAGGCCTATTCTCAAGCTGTCTATTCTCCCTGTGAATGATAGAATCGACAAACAAGAGTCACGTTCCAAAGAAGTGAAAGTAGGCAAGCCATATCAAAACAAAAAAGTAAACTACAGCTTCTCGTCGCTGGTAATGTTACTTTTGTCTTTCATGAGTATTTTGACCACAGCTCTCTGTTCATACAATGTTACACAATTAAAAGACAATCAAGGTCTTTATTTTGACATTGTATGAAAACATGCAATTAATTAGAGATGAATGGAAAATAGTAACATACTATGACATGAATTCATTTTGGCAAGGTACAGAAGCATGCAGCAAATACCTTAGCTACTTAGATCAGTTATGCACCAAGTTTAAAGAAACGTCACATTGTGACGTCATACAAGTTCAATTGCAGCAAGAATTCTCAGAACTCGAGTACTATAACCACCTGCTGCTGAGTCAGCATTCCAGCACGCGCCGCGAACGACACCTACACCGACGCAAGCGAGGCCTTATCAATGGCATAGGGTATATAGCAAACAGCTTATTCGGTGTACTTGACGAGAGATTCGCAGACCAATACAAACAAGATATTCAAACAATACATGACAATGAAAATCATTTGCTTTCTCTCTTGAAACAACAAACGACAATTATTGAAGCAGAATACAACGTTTTGAAAAGGAACGGGCAAGCAATTAATAAGCAACACAAGATGCTTAATTCACTATCAATCAAGTTAGATAAGATTGAGAACGTTTTATTGACCGAATCAGAAAGAAATCGAGCCATGAACGATTTTAGCACGGGAGCAATTGCTACAAGCAATGTTTTAAGACAATTAAAAACAATCCAAACAAGTTTATTAGATACCATAACAGATGTTTATCACGGAAGACTCAACTTTCATTTATTGTCACCAGAACAGCTGAAAGACACTCTGAATACAATATCGAGTCATCTTTCAAAGGATCTTACGTTACCGATCAACAACTTACAAATTAACTTGAGAGACATTTATCATTTATTGACAGTCAAAACAAGAATGACTGAAGCATATTTAATCTTCGAATTAAAATTGCCTCTGGTGTGTAGAGATTCATTTTCAATTTTGAAAATTATTCCAATACCTAAACTTGTAGGTAATTCAAGCATGGCTACTTTAAATCCGATTGCTGAACATGTTGCAATCAATTTAAAGAAGGACTCGTATTTACCGATGTCGATAAACGACGTCCAGACATGTCTACGTGACAACGTAGAAAACTATCTATGTCATATAGAGAAACCAATTTACCATCTCAAGAATGATGAAAAATTGTGTGAAGTGGAACCTGATTCCGGCAAATGCAAGATCAGCATTACGCCTTGTTCGAATCAATGGACAGCTCTTAGCAAAATAAACAATTATGCATTTTTCTGCTGTAGTCAGTGTCAGATAAGAGTTCTATGCAACGATAATGTGTCGCAGGGGCACTTAGTAAAATCAGGCATATTGGGAATCGAACACGACTGTCTAATTAAAACCGAAAGTTTTACGGTTTATTCACGCAATAAAGGTTTTAGCACTTTAGACATAAAAACATCTTTTAAGCTGCCTGAGATAGAACCAATCAATCATATCCTAGACGTAGGCATCCCAACTCCACTGATACAAAACTCTACACTCTTTTCAAGCAACCAGGAGCTTGACGAAATCAAGAAGCAACTCCACATTCTCAAAGCACAGGAAATTTTGCCAAATCAAGTTTCTTATCATGATATTCATCACTACACAGCATTTTATGTGGTGATCGGACTTGTGTTGGTGATTGGAGCAGTCTTCATGGTACGACGGCTGCGGAACAGTCGAACCGCGTCTCTCACGGGGGCAAGGGCTGCATTGACAAGTCTACAGAGCACGCAACACGCGACACCGGCACGGGCAGAGGCTGGGGCCTCTATCTCATCGTCCACAGTGCAATATAGTGTTAGTGCGCGTAATCAGTGTGAAGTTCCGTGTGTATCGGATTACAGTGAAATTCCAAAGGTGCATAAGATAGACAAGTGTACAGCGCCTATGTCTCGTGAAACGGAGTTCAAGTAGAGACTCTAAACATAGAATAAGTACCAATAGGAATCACCTTGTCAATCATTTAGTATAAGGACCAATTGGCATCACCTTGTTACTCATCTTTTCATGTTCATCTTATATTCATCTTCCCGCTCGGGAGCATGTACGGTGCAACCGCACATCTGCAATTCAGCAGTTTACGCCACACAATCATTTACAGTCATGCGCGCACTCAGTTCGCGTTGGGCCATCAATACAACCAGGCGTTCTCGATACAGCCAACAAGGGCCGCGTCACTCACTATATTTGTCACACCATCAGTCCATACAATGACATTATTTCAAATTCAATTAAACAATAACTAAAATAAATAACATTATTTTAAAGATATAATTAATTAAAATAAATGACAACTTATAATGACAAAGATGATCCTAACTATAAACTTTCTGCGATATGACAATTCTGATGTTTAATGATTATCGATATAAAATATATGCCAAAAGACGATTCTGACTGTGAACTTTCTGCGATATGATGTTTCTATTTTTTAAATATTATGGATATTAAGTTTATGCCTAGAGATGATTCTGACTTACAAAATTATGAGTTTAGACTGTATGATAAATGAGTGTCTGCTAAACAATTTTCTGCGAAGTGAAGTTTATGCCATCCGTTGTTATGCAAAATAAAATTATGACATAAAAAGTTCTGCTATAAAGGGTGGACCCCAACTAAATTGATTAAAATAATTAAACTAATAAACTAGAAAACAACTTTGCTTTTTTATTTTTTTATATTGATGCCATTGCTTTCTTAAAAACAATCCAAGCAAAATTCTTTATGAAAATAAGCTGCAAATGCGATGGTAACTGAACAGTAGCATACAAAGACAAAGAAAAAGGGCCCACGTGAATAAAACCATATGGTCATCTTTAAGATTATTTATCTTGACAGTTAGTGGATTAAGTTTATTTTAGCAACACGATCAATTAGTTACTGTAAGCGATGGAAAATTGCCGGTAAACTAGAAAGTACAAACAATAAGTTATTAATTCCTTTGGTACTGATATTGATGTGTGACATCAATGCACATGTATGTAAATACAAAGTGCTTTATTTTAATACTATTACTTTACTTTACTTTACTTACATATTTTCATATTATTTTTTTCTATGCTACATGGATGATCTGCTAAGCAATGGAAAATTAATACTCGATTATTTTTCCGACCCAAATATCGACCAATAGAATTGCACCATTCGACGTCACGTGGTACAACCTACATGGTATTATACTGAAATTTTTTTGAAAATTTTCTCTGGTCGTTGTTATGCATAAAAAACAAAACATGGTGCAATTCTATTGGCCGACATTTGGGACGGAAAAATAATCCCCCGAATACCACACGAGCTTCAAAATTATCTGGCATTTCCCGATAGGTTCCCTGCAAACAAATAAAATCGTCAAGTTTTTCAAGAAAAATCACTCGCGCTTCGCGCTCGTGATTTTTTAACCTGAAAAGAAAAACTTGACTCCTTCATTTGTTTGCAACGAACCTATCGGAAAATACCCGATAATTTTGAAGCTCTTGTGGTATTATATGTGATAAAAATTATACCATAACTAAAAACACTGACATAAAAAACTTTTTTGTAAAAAATAAAAACCATTGCCAAAAAATTTAAACAAAAACGTGGAAAATAACTTGTTTTTTTTTTGGAAGTCGGTTTCATTTTAAATGTATATTCGTAAATTCAAATAATTTAAAATCTTTTTTAGGTCTTGGTCTCCGCCCCTACCACTTAAGCCCAGATGCGCTAATGATAATATCCTACCCAGGAGAACTCTTCATGAGGCTCCTCAAATTGATGATCCTGCCTTTAATAATCGCCAGTCTGATCGCCGGCTCAGCAAGTTTGAACGCAAAGATGAGTGGCAAGATTGCTGTGAGAACTTTACTGTACTTTATCCTGACTTCGATGTTCAACGCGTTTTTGGGACTAGTACTAGCGATGGTGATTCATCCGGGGGTGCCAGAGATAAAGCAGTTTGGGTCTTATGTTGAAGGCAAGAGGGAACATAGTATTTTGGACAGCATTTTGGATATTGGCCGGTAAGGACCTATCTTTGTTACTCCAATTCCAGACGGATTTAATTCAGCTTGGCGATTCTAAAGCTAAAACAAGCGCTTCCAAATGATCATTATCAATATTCGTGAAAGGGCAATTGGCTTCCAATAGCTCAAAAAGATTCAGAAGGCCATCAACACCAGATCTGGGAGCTGATTACTAAGTGGTTGCAGATTCTTGCTGAATTGAATGGCTGCCAACCAGCTTGTACGGAGCAATCTCTTTACTTCCCTTTCATAACACCCAGGGGTGATATTTTCGTGAATAAACATGTAACTATTTTTTGTAAAACTTTTATACAAAATCCCATTATAGTGCGTCCCATTATAGTAAGTCGTTTCCTTCCGGGGCTGCGTGATGCACGAAATAGATACTGCGGCCCCGGAACAAAAAGGGCAAAAGAAGTAATATGGATGGGTTAGTAGATGTACCTAGTCAGTAAAAGTCTTACACTCGCTCCCGCTCCGTTGACGTTTACGGGAGAAGTTATTTGTTGAATATCCATCCGATAAAAAAGGGCGAAGCCTTAAACCAAATCCTTTTAAGCTCATATTTTGATCAACTTAATCAATGAATATGATTGTTTACAGAAACTTATTTCCGGACAACATAGTACAGGCCGCTTTCCAACAAGCTCACACGGTGTACACCCAACCTCCTATCATTTTCGGGAAGAA
Organism: Ochropleura plecta; assembly: GCA_905475445.1. NCBI lineage: Eukaryota > Metazoa > Arthropoda > Insecta > Lepidoptera > Noctuidae > Ochropleura > Ochropleura plecta. The sequence goes on along the minus strand of FR997728.1, from coordinate 19,373,555 downwards.
CATCAGCGACAATGACACTGTGCCCGCTATGGTCAGAGTTGTTGCTTATAGGTGAGTTTTTTTCAAAATTCCTGTATAGTTTTCTGTTGGCTTCTAACTGCCTCTTTGGTGGTTGGTGCTTGTTCATGCTTAGTAACTGCAAAGCCTGAAGACCTTAGTTTGATTCCCTGGCTGGGTAAAGTGTTAATGGGTTTTTCCATGTAGTATCTCAGTAGCAGTTACTGAGGCTGGATTTTGGGCTATTGATGGCAATAGTCTTTCCTATATTACGCGTGTCTTAAACATAATGTTCTTGAAAAAAGTTGGGTGTATGTACACTTTAACCTAACTCTTCGGGGATTACTGTCGTGAGGTTACTATGGTGAGTTTTCTGTTTGTTTTACTACATTAATGGTAATGACAACGTCAACTTCATAAGTGATAAACTTTTAGTGCTATTAGCTAATGATTTTAGTTTCTCGTCGCACACAGTTGCTTAATAGAGACATCGGGTAATGATTCGAGATTTGATGGACGTTGGAATACTTGAGTCCATTGAACTCACGACATATTTAGAAGTGAATTGTTTTTGTTACGTTCGTGACAATAAAATACCGAGAGTCAAAGCCGACTGATATGAGAAACATTCATAAATTAGTATTTAGATATGATATACTGTCAATCTATCATGAATTGTTAATCTAAATCTGCAAAGAAATACTTTTATTGTTTCTATATTTTATAAATTACTGTTTATACTTGCTAAATAGCGGCTCTCCGGCGTTTGATAGTTTATTAACAGTTTGCACGTGATATTGGCAAAATTGTGGTATCTCTTGTCCACATAAGCCATTAGAAGAGTTATTTTTTTTTTGATATGCCATACACTGGCACTCATGCGAAGCTCTTCATCCCTTATATGTAGAAAAGGGAAGATTCTCCGACTGGTATCGTGTCTGGTGCCCATGTCATTCTTATGGTCTTAATTCGCGGACAATTTTGCTTCTACCTTTATGCGCGATGTCAGGCAGTTAGTTTTTCAGTGGTTGCATATATGGCGCTGTAGTACTTTTTGCAATGGTCGGAATTGTAGTGTCGCTACAATGTAAAATAATATTAACGTACATAATAGTACATTACTGCCGCGGTCTATAATGACTACTTTGCTGGTCGCGCTGATGATGGCCGACAGCGCAGCTCCAGGCCGACACAGCGCGGTCAGCGTGCAGCACTTGATGGACGAGCTGAGATAAAGGCCGAGACCGTAGGTCGAGGCCTTTACAGCGAGGACAGCAAGGGCTGCAATGATGGCCAAGCTGAAAGGCCTAGAGCGTAGCTAGGCTAGCTCCAGGCAATCGTAGCGTGACCAGCGAAGCAGTCATTGTGGGCCAAGGTTTGTATAGTGCTTTACTCAAAAATGCAAGTACCTAATCTAAATAAAACCAGCAAGTAATTTAAATAAAAAATATATTAATAAACTAGAATTTTAATTAAAATGACAATTATGAAAAGTACAGTTACTAAAATTCAACACCGACTTTCCCGGTTTGATATTACTGATAGTTGATTTTGTTGTTGTTGATTATTTCTTCATTTTTTTTTTTTTTTTTACCTTTAGACGTACAAACAGCTGTGTTTTAAATAAAATCTTTTTGGAATTGATTTTTTAAAACGTTGAAACGTCAAAATAGCGGTCGGCAAAACATTGCCGGCCTGTTAGAGCGGCCAGCAAAACTTTGCCGGCCGCTCCTTGAAACAGAACGGCAAGGTCGACTTTGCTCAAACAAGGTTGTCAAAATAATGACAACATTACATGCATTTTTGAGTAAAATAATAATAAAGCCTTTTATTCGGATATAAGATTAACAATTTCTTTCCTAATACCAAAACAACATTTTATTTATTACTTAAGTATTCACGTATTTGGTTCTTCTTTATTTGTTGTAGATCCGTTTGCCAGTTGGCAAAAGCCTCCTCCAATCTATTCCATTCTGGTCTCTCTCTGGCCACTCTACTCCAAGTTATGCCTGCTACTTGCCTGATTTCATCGTCCCATATTTGTTGCTGTCTCCCTCTTTTCCTCTTACCTTCTCTCGGATACCATTGTGTAACTATTTTGCTCCACTTGTCCTTTCCTCTAACTATGTGTTCAGACCACTTCCATTTTAATCTTTAGGGCTGAAACTGCGTTAAACGGGCACCCGCGACGGACACTCGCCGCGTGTCTGCAAGTGTGGGTTCTGTGGGTATGTGAAGGACCCTGTCACAGGTACCTAAAGAGTTCATTCGCTTGGCCGCATATGACAAAGCGACACTGCAGTTTCACAATTACTCTTTCTCTGTCGAAAGACATTGTCACAAGCTTTTCATCAAGCGTTATTAACTGAACAAGCCCGCGTGTGTTACCGCTGGCGGGCCCCGCGCGTGTCCCCGTGTCGGTTCACTTTTGTATGAAACCGCGCGGGTGTCCGTTTAACGCAGTTTCAGCCCTTAGGGTTACATGTACCTTGGTTTTTTTTTCCTAATGTTATACTATTAAAAACAAAATAAGGGCCACGTATTTTATCCGTACCATGAAAATAATAAAACCAGTATATATTTTTTTGTCTCCATAACGAAAACTAATGTTGTTTTTACCATGTAGACCAATAAATTTATTCAAATAATAATGATTAAAAAGTTTATTTGCTTTTGAAAGAAAAAACACATTTTAGGTTAAAAATAAAAACAATGTAAAGTTACTGAAAACAAAAGAAAATACTCCATGTTCATCTTTTAGTAACGGGTATGCACCCTTCGTTTAGCTACGCACTCCTGTAGCCTGGAGTGCATGCTCTCAATCAAATGCCTCACATTTTCCATTGGAATCTCTTCCCAGGCCCTTTTAACAGCGTTGATGAGTTGCTGTTGGTTGTGGATTTCCTGATCATCGTCTCTAACTCTTCGTTTCAACTGATCTCACATGTGCTCTATTGGATTTAAGTCCGGTCTGTTCGCCGGCCACGGTAAGACTTGAATTTGAGAGGCTTCCAGTACAAACCGAGTCGCTTGAGCCGTGTGTGCACGAGCATTGTCTTGCATCAAGATGAATCCAGGACCTGCTCGCTGTACAAATGGGATCACATGTGGTCTGACAACTTCCTCAATATACCGCTGAGCAGTAACAGTACCTACCCTCATTTAAAATAGCGAGCTCAGTTTTGCCGTGTAAGCTTATCCCGCCCCAAATCATTACATTTGGACCACCAAAACGATCGACTTCATGGATGCAGGCTTCTGAAAATCTCTCGCCGCGTCTTCTCCATACTCTAATACGCCGATCGTCGTTAAAAAAAATAACTTTGCATTCGTCTGTGAAGACCACCATGCCCCATTGGTTTATGTCCCAGTCCAAATGTTGACGGGACAATCTTAAACGATTTGCACGATGATTTCTGGTTAATGGAACACGGACAACTCACCTTCTTGATGCCTGCTGGTCTTCATGCAATCGATTACGAATTGTTTGGTCACTGACACGAGTACCCGTTGTCAGCCGTAAACGATTTTGCAGCTTGCGGGCCGTCGTTGTGCGATCTCGGCGCGCACTTAATCGAATGTAACGATCCTCTTCAGCTGTCTTAATGCGAACTCTGCCCAAACCAGGTCTTCTTCTTACACATATCAATGAACTCTGATAATTTCTAATAAACCAAGAAGCTAAGGAAAGCAAAACGTCAAAGAAAATGGAATCAAAATTTTCAAAAAGAATTTTAAATCAAATTTTATTTAAAATTGTTGCCAGCATAAGATGAATTTAAAATGTTTAGGTTTCAAAGAGTTTGTATACTCAATATTTTACTACTTTCAATATGTAAATGTTTAATAAGTTACACTAATTGGCCCCTATTGTGGCCCCTATTTTGTTTTGAGCAGTAAATATATCTACCCATACTTGCTTGACAGCATTAATGATAGTTTAGTTACTCTACTAAGATAAAATGGCAATTTCGCTATTCTGAAATTGACGATTTCACCAAAAATAGTGATTGATAAGCTAAATCGGACTATCTTTAATCGCGATTAAAATTGTGTGGAGTAAAATTAGATGTTATTAGTTGGGTCACTTTAATGAGGAGCACGTGGCTAAATAATAGCAGCCGCTCAGGTCGATCTTGAAGTTAAGCCGCGCTTGCCTAGGTTGGATAGCTGACCACCTGTTACATACCGAGTTTCCTCCGTGCCTCGGAAAGCACGTTAGCTGTTGGTCCCGGCTGTCATTTGTAGGTCTTTGACAGTCGTTACAGCTGGTCAGTGTCCCGAAAGACTGACAACCAGTCTTACCAAGGGGTATGGTATTACCCAGTACTGGGTTATGAAGGTCAGGTAGGTAGTCGCTCCATGTAAAATACTGGTATTCAGCTGCATCCGGTATGACTGGAAGCCGACCCCAAAATATTTGGGAAAGGGCTAGGCAGATGATGAGTTGGGTCATTTTAATATGAGTTTACTTTAATCCGGTGGTTAATCAAAATCAGTACCACTGTAAAGGAAAGTAGATTTTAAAACTTACTTAAAATAATTAAAACGAACCAATACAACTTATTCAGAGACTAACAACATTTTTAATTGCTTAATTTCAGGTCAGGAACGAACACTTTAGGTTTAGTTTTCTTCTGTCTAGTTTTTGGCAGTCTCCTGGGAACGTTAGGAGCCAAGGGTCAGGTGGTGATAGACTTCTTCCAGGCGATTTTCGAGGTGATCATGAAGATGGTGACGGGAGTCATGTGGTTCACGCCTGTGGGGGTCAGCAGTGTGATTGCGGGGAAGATACTTGGGGTCAACGATGTGGGTGAGTGCCTTGTACTGCTCGATTGCTCTATTTCGTGTGGGTTATTTTGATATGCGTCTTGTCGTTGCTTTCACTATAACCTCATTTACTTTATGTTGAAGTCATCGATTTATGTACATCAATGTTGTATGGTTATCAATGTATTTATGTCAATAATGTACATATTTCTGTCAACATAGAATTTGTTACTGATATACGTAACAATGTTAGATTAAAAAAAAATGTGACTATCGTTGTACGTGTCTTTTCTTGTAATTCAGTACGAGGTAATAAGCTAAATATCTATGACTGGTTAGTTTATAATGAATTTTTATTTTTAAAAAACAAACCCCATTCACACAGTTAAAAGACCAAACGAAATCAAAATATTTTATTATAAAACGCCGAGAAAAGTTGCTCGGTACGGGTTGAACGTTTTTTTTGGAAAGATCGGCTACTAACTCCATGGTTACTCTTTTAAAATCATTTGGTTTTACAATGTTGTTGTTACAGCGTTAGAGTGTGAGGAAAGCGGTGGCCCTTTGTAAAGTCATTCCTTACTTTACAAAACGTAAAATAATATAAAAGTTAAATGTCAACAAGGCCCACAACGCACACATTCACAAAAAAAAAACGATAAAAAATACACTATACAAGAAATAGGAAACATATTATATGGGTGAAGACTCTCTGTCAGATTGATCCTTTGACAAAGGCAAGAAATACAGTGGTTTTCTGTAGTCGAGTCTGTACACGAGCTATATCCTATACTATCGCTTCTGCTAGGATACATACAGTATTTTTTTCTGTGAAAGGAAAAAAGCACCTCTGTTTTTTTTCTGAATGGTATCTCGCAACCGATCTGCTTAACCGAGCGAATCCAGTGGATGCCTTAAAAATTAAGACCTGCAGCCAGGGCAAAAAAAACTTACAAACTTAGCGACTACACGCTAAGGGTACCCCCTGTGGGGTACAAGCGTCGGCTTAGGGCGTCGCTGAGGGAGGACACCAAAGGGACAGGCTGCATCTGAGTAATATTATTTGGGGACTGATTTGAACTTACTGGCTCAGCAGCGCGGGCTGGCTCTAGCAAAGGAACGGGTTGGGGCAAAAAAAAAAACTTCCGGGACGCCGCTACGGGCCTCGTCGGCGAGGTTGGAAAAAAAAGCACCTCTGTAAAATTTTAACTTTTATTTTCCAGCATCAGTGATGTCCCAACTGGCCTGGTTTATAGCAACGGTGGCCCTTGGAGTGTTCTTCTACCAGCTCATCGTGATGCAGATCATATACTTCCTGTTCCTACGACGGAACCCCTACAAGTTCTACTGGGGATTGTCACACGCTATGCTCACAGCCTCCGCTACTGCTTCCACGTAAGTTTTAATTGTTTACTATATATTTTATACTAGCTGCTCCTTACTACTGGTGATAGAATCCTTACTAATATTATAAAAGCGAAAGTGAGTTTGTTTGTTTGTTACCTCTTCACGCTTTAATGGCTAAACCGATTTTGATAAATTTTGGTACAGAGATAGTTGGGAACCAGGAGACGGACATAACGACGGACTAATTTTTATTTAAAAAACGTGGGTTATGAGGGAGAACGAGGGAAGAAAAGGGAAAACTTACCGTTGCTATTACAAATCGATAAGGCGCAAGAGCAAAAACTGCAGGTAGTAGGTACTATGTTATACCGAATTTAATGCTAGCGAAGCCGCGGGCAAAAGCTAGTATACAATATATCTTTATGAATTGTAGCCTATGTGTTATTCTGATTATGTAAACTATATTATTGTAAAGTTTCATTGAAATCCATTTAGTAGTTTTTGCGTGAAAGAGTAACAAACATCCATACAAACTTTCGCGTTAATTATGTAATATTAGTTGGATAGGATTTTTTATTTATTTTTCTAATTGCACCACATTAGGAATTACTCCTGTATCGTGGGAGCGTTTAAAAACATCGAAACTCACATACACAAACAGCCAGACCCGGAACAACTACCTGTAAGCAATACAAATATTTGATCTGTGTGGGGATCAAACCCGCGACACGCAGCGCAGCAGTCGATTGCTGAGCTACTGCGCCAACCGTGTCGCCAACATGTTATGTCAATGTCTCATTATGTTCTTATTGATTTTATATATAATTTAGATATATGTATATTTTTTATATGTATGTTTATATAGAATATGATAAGATGTAGATATATGCATGTTTTAGATATACGTATTTAATTATATATTTTTTAACACCCTTGCTCGTAAAGCTGATGTAATTCCACCGGTTTTAAATATGTAAAGAGGGTCATAAAAAACGCGTGTGTTATCAAAGCAAATAGTTAAGTTATAGTCCATACAAATTCCATAACAGTATTATTTGCCATTTCAAATTTGGAACTGATCGCCCCGCCGCACGACTCCAGCTAGTGAGCAGCGCGCTGTTGCTATTCTTTTTCTTTTTTTTTATTTATATAAAGGGTTTTGTCGCTTAGCGCTGTTGCTATTCAAATTTCGAACTAATTCGAAAGTAGGCAGCGCTAGCTCGCTGTTAAAATGGCGGGAAGCAACAATGTGCATTCACAGATTGAGTTTATTTAAAATGTTTTTTTTCTGTTTCCTCGCAAATGTGTTAAAAAACGTCGTACGATATACGTGCGTATTGGTTATAACATGCTCGGCTCAATTACGCCCTCGCCTACGGCTCGGGCTGAAATTCCGACTCGCATGTTATAACCATCTTAACGCACTAATATCGTAATTTACTATTATATAATTTTTGTACCCTATCATAATGTTGTCGTATTGTACCCAAAGGTTGACTGGTAGAGAATGCGTTATGGCATTAAGTCCGCCTATGTACCACTATTGTACATGAAGTTTAAATAAATAAATATTATGCTTCTTTCACACGGTTAAAATCGCTAGTCAAATAAAAATTACCAAAATATTTCTCACGATCCATTCACAACATTAACTAATAACCTCAACTTTTTCATTACATCCATGAATGAACTCCATTGCCTTAAATTGAACACAATAGACACTTAATCAAAACAATCAAGGTACACGCACATTCAATAAACTTCAGTAACTATTATGTAACATCCTTGACTAGCGTGCTTTCAATTCGTTTCATTGCGTTAGAAAGTAGCTAATATCTATATTGATACTAGCTGTGCCCAGCGGTTTCACCCGCTGGGGTTTAGGGGTATGAAAAATAGATGTTAGCCGATTCTCAGACCTACCCAATATGTACCCAAAATTTCATAAGAATCGGTCAAGCCGTTTCGGAGGAGTACGGTAACTAACATTGTGACACGGAAATTTTATATATTAGATATACAGATACTAGCCGTGCTTCGCGGTTTCACCGGCAATTTTTTTAGTAGGTAATTTCATAGATAGTGTAGATTTTAACTTAATTTTAAAGGACTTTGTAACTTAGTGATATTACCATCTTAAGACTTTTATTAACTTATTAATACTTTATGCAAATATAATACAAAGGCAGAGTAACGCCTTAGGCATTTTCTACCAGTCTACTTTAGGGTGATGCAAAGACAACACACACACAGCAATAATAGAAAAAAAGGATACTAGAAAATAATAATTTATATTCATACATAAAAAAAGATTATAAAAAGTTAAGACACCGTAGCAACCAGCTAAACCGATTTTGATGAATTTTGGTACAGAGATAGTTGGGACCCTGGACACGGCAATTTAAAAAAAAAGTGAGATACAGGGGAGAAAGAGGGAAGATAAGAGGGAGAGAAAGAATTTTTTTTTTCGATCACCACGCAGGTTAAAGTTAACATTAGCCCAAAGTAACTATGCCACGGGGACGAAGTCGCGGGCGGAAGCTAGTAATTTTATATTCGTACAATCCATCCAAAGGTTTTTCGATAGATATCGCTATCAGCAATAAGACCGCCATTGTAACCATAGAATTAGCAATTTCTCTAAAACAGTTATGTTCAACTTTTGGTGTACAATAAACAAAAAATGTTTGTATATTCTATTTTATTGTTGTTTATGTTCCGGTCACATTCCATCAAAACATGTTAGATTATAATGGATGGTATTTAAAAGTACTTCAATTTATTCCCGTTTCATTTACCTAATTTTACCTGTGTTCCACCAAATATACTGAATGTGCACCAAAATATGTTAATTAAAATATGTCATAACGAGCTTCAGCGCACTACAATAAAAAAGTGTAATATCTTTATCCATTTTCTAATAATGCAAGTCGTTACTGGCATACGTAGGGGGTCACAGTTTTAACCTAACCTAACCTACGCATTTTTTTAACATTCAGGAAAGAATATTTGGTGCACGATCAGTATTTTTGGTGAACACAAAAATATTATCCGATTATAATCAATCACAACACAATCTTGATTGTTAGACAAGAAATCAATATTATTGATTTCTTTCCCTGCGTGCTCAGTAATGACTTGACATTAAGTGATTATGGAAAAGCCTACGTTTTATAAATACGATAACCTTGAACGGAGGTTATGTTAGTTCGTATAAACGACAGTTTAAAACAATTCTGCAGTACCCTGATTCTAATAAATCTGAAGCACGCAATGTGTCTGGTTAAGCGTGCTATTTTTAACCAACGTAAAAAGGGAGGTTCTCAATTCGACATTATATTTAATTACTTAAAAAAAAACTAAAATTATTAAACATACTACCTAACTTATAAATAAATTAAAAAATTGCGTCAAAAAATTCGTCCTCAACACTGTCAGTTGGCTATGTCCCCAAGAGACTGGCCGTGTTGCCACGTTCTATGGCAACGCTAAGCCTCTGGCCAAAGTAAAAGCCTTACTTTTTAAATCACTATGGTTTTAACGTGACGTCATGATGGCCCAGAGTTAAAGCGCCTTGCTTCTTATGCATGAGGTTGTGAGTTCATATCCGGGCAAGTACGAATGTGACTTTTTCAATTCATATGTACTTTCTAAAAGTTTATTTAAGGCCGTACCCTACGCAAATAACCTTGAGCATTCGCTTCCCTCTTTGCCGCGCAGGAGTGAGTGAGTGAGAGCAGTAGTGAATAATGCCTATTTTTTTGGAATAAAATCTATATAAATTTAAGTATTGGGTTTTTAGAAAAAATATTTCTACCAAAATGTTCATTATAGAATTGTGTATCCATTAGTGTCAGTAGCAAAATTAAACAATGTTTACTTTACGAGGAGATGCATGTTATTGATATTTTTTCTCATTTCTGGGGCTTTCTTGTAAGGAGATTTACTAAATAATGCCTCAATAAAAATAAAAACTAAATCTACAATAATGGAATCAAGATTATAAAGAAATTTAATGTATTTTTTTTGTTACTTAGTTCGTTTTAAATAACAAGTAGATAGCTCTAGAAAACTGTACAAAAACGGCTTGCGCGGCGTTTTGGTCGGGGTGGCGCCTTAAGATATCTCAGATATAGGTGAAGAAGTGTTCCATCGTGACGAAGCTTGAATTAGTAATTAATATAAGTCTGAAATCGCCAACCCGTCTTGTTCAAGCGTGGTGATCAATGGTCATGCCTTCTGTGTATGAGAAGATGCCTTTGCTTAGCATTGGAACAGTTATAGGCTAGAATTATTTGTTTTTATTAAATTAATATTATAATATGGTTTTATCAATAACTTGGGGTACCTATAATACACACATCAAAAGTATCTAGGGATCAACATATATTTTTGCAATAACTTTTCTCCTGATTGATATTAATTAAAATTTTCTTTAAGGATTCATCAAATAAAGTGTTTTCGTTTGTCACAGTAACGATAAACCAAGTCACCTTTGCATTAATAAAGAAATTTGCCATTTTCCTAATAAAGGGATTTTTGACATTTGAACCACTAACATTAAAGTTCGAAAAAAAGACTGAAATAACAGTTTTCTTTAAAATTTTATTGGGTAACTTAAACAATTAATAATCCGTGTTTCTACCGCGAACACTAACAACACAAGAACATCGGTTTGGCATACTCAAAATGAGTTCATCCAAATCACGCTGTGGAATGGCCGCCCATGTTCGTTGCAACAACAAAAAAAAGTCTTCTTGCGACTGGATACCCTCCATATTCGGCAGAGCTCTTCTCTGTAGCATATCCCATGCATGCTCAATCGGGTTCAAGTCTGGCGACTGAGCAGGCCAGGGCAGGACATTGATGTTAGCTGCGGCGAGAGTCTGTCTTACAACTCTTGCGGTGTGCGGTCGTGCATTATCATGCATTAACTGAAATAAGGGACCGATTTGCACTTGTAGAGGAACGATGACGTCTGATACAATCGTCTCAGCATAAATTTGAGCGTTGAGGTTGCCTCTGATCCAAATCAACTCAGTTCTTCCGCCGATCCAAATACCCGCCCATACCATGATGGTTCCACCACTATAAGGATGGACTTCCTGGCAGGATTTTAATCGCTGTTGGCGTCCAGGGGTTCTCCAGTGTCGTATACGTCTTGTATCCGGTCTCATACCAAAACGAGACTCATTAGAAAAGCACACGAAACGCCATTGTTCTTCTGCCCAATTTCTGTGTTCAAGAGCCCATTGATATCGAATCCTACGATTGTGCATTGCTATAGGTGGTACCCGTAGCGGTCTTCGGGAATGAAGGTTCACTTCATGCAAGCGGTTTCTGACTGTTTGGTCGCTAATTAAGTTCCCTGAAGAGTGATGAAGCCTCACGGCTAACATCATGGCGGTTATTGTTGGAGCTCTTCGAGTTAAGATTTGAATGTATCGGTCTTGTCTCCGTGTGGTGCAGCGATACCGTCCTCCATGGCGCTCAGCCACGGTACCAGTGCTTCGGTAACGTGTCCAAAGTCGACTGATAACACTCTGACTTGTATTCAGAGCTAAAGCTACAGTACGTTGCCGGGAACCAGCTTCTATCATTCCCACGGCTCTGAGCATTTCTTCCCTGCTTAAATGACGTCGCCGCTCCATAATAACGTTGGTTTTAATCAGTAGTAGGGAAACAGTAGCACTAATAATGTCTTCAATGCGTTGTATGTTTTTATAGGGAAAATATTGACAGCTTATTTTCATCTTTTACTCGAATTTGATTGAGAGTTCTTTTTTAATGATAAATGATAAATGATAAATGATAAATGATAAATGATGTTTATTTTGCAAGTAGGTTTTCACAAACACTTTTACACGTCTTTTTTTTAAAACTAGATGAGGCCGGTGTTTCGTACCCGACTACTCTGAGAAGAAACAGCCGAAACAAACTCAGAGGTCATAGTCTCTTTTAAAGTCCAGACAAAAAATCTTGGTCAACTTACATGAGGACTATGCAGATTAGTGTCTGAAGTGGTCTTTTTAAGAAAGCACCACACAGATTGAGTAGACCTGTCCAGTCAGTGCAAGCATTTGTCAGTTATCGTGTAGCTCGACTCATAGCCCAAGGAGCTCAACGAAACGACGAACAATACCAAAAAAAGGACATTGGTGAAGGTCCCTAATAGTACTCAACTGCCAGACAATCGTCAAAACAAGCAAAGTAAATAAAAATTATGATCGACATGGTCCTCACATTCACAATAAACAACTACAGACTAGAAAATATGTACAAAATAAATTAATGAGATCATAATGATCTCATAAAATGTCATAATAAAAAAAAATGTAAAATTAAAAAAAAAAAATAATAATAAAATATAAAACAAAGTAAATATCAATGTCAAATATTAAATGTCAGTGTATAGAATAAAGGAATAAACAATAAATAACTGAAACAAAGGAAAATTTTGACACTCACTGAGTAAATTAAATTGGAGCAGCTTAATCCCAAGCCTTTTTATCTTCAAGGTAATAATTAATATTATAGTAAGCTTTAAGAGCTAACTTACGTTTTACAAAAACTTTAAATTTATTGAGGCTTAGTGTTTGAACGTCGTTTGGGAGTTTGTTATAAAAACGTATACATTGGCATGTGAACGTACCCCCTATTTTTTTGAGCCTCGTTGCCGGGACAACAAATTTGTGTTTGTTCCTCGTATTTATGTTGTGGATTCCTGATATATTATGTTCCTGATTCAAATTATGAAATGCACCAAAAAGGATCCATATAAATTTATAAAATCATAAATTTATTACAAAGCCACATCTCAATCTCAAGAAATCCGCATAAAAATGCTTGATCCCTAGACACTTTTGATGTGTGTATTATGCTGATAGGTTTCATCAAAAAAAAAAATGTAGTTCGATAGTACACACGAGACGGCAGGTCAACCTATTCTAAACTATTATAACCTGATCTCTCCATTACGGATCGCACACAGTAGTAGTGAGATCAGGTTAAAATGGTTTTATAGAGTGTGTTCCGTCGTGTGTACATCTGCGGATTTTTATTTTCAAACAGGTATTGTTCCACGAGTTATTGAAATTCGCCAAAAAAATATTGGACATTGTAAAGCAACTAACGCGATCAGCTGAAACTTGTATGGAAAAACTTTAAAAAAGTCATGAACTTCTAAAAGACATACAAAAAGACCTGTAGGCTTACCATGACATCTAATAGCAGTTTTTATTCCTGTGTGAGAAAGAGATGGTGCTAGACACCCTGTATAGCACTGTCTCTTTCCCTCAGTGGAATAAGTTCTGCTTTAAGACGTCATGGTAGGGTAGCTGTTCAGTTTAATGGTCTGAGAGATCATCCGGGAGGTGTTACGGTTATTATTTAACAACATTTATCATTTAATAGTACGGCACTCGGGAAGGAATTAAAGTAAAGATATTATTTAAGGTATTTTTTAATTTAAGTTCATTTAAAGAAATATATTGTAACATTGGAACTTTGACCCCTTTAGCTCTGTAACTAGGAAGTTCCTAGGTAAAGTCAAGAAAACAAAAAAAACTATCGCAATGATAGGCAAAACAAGTGCTTTTTAGCTTTCTTAAGAGTACTTTTACACCCTTTATTTCAGTTGTCTCTTTATTACTAGCTTGACGACACGGTTGGCGCAGTGGCTAAGCGATTGACTGCTGCGCTACGTGTTGCAGGTTTGATCTCCACACAGAACAAATATTTGTATGACCTACAGATAGTTGTTCCGTGTCTGGCTGTTTGTGTATGTGAGTTTAAATGTTTGTAAACGCACCCACAATAGAGGAGAAATTCCTAGTGTGGGGCAGTTTTTTTTTAAAAAAAAAAAACTTTATTTTTATATTTTTTTATTTTATTTATTTATTGTTCTACAAAAAAGTACAGTTATATTATCATCATTATCAAGATCATTATATTAAGAAGCGTAATAGAAGAAACTCAGCAATAGTGTTCGTGAGAGTATGGTTTGTTTTTTAACCGGATTTGTAGTTTCGTTAATTAACCCGTACATGCAAGCTTACAAAGTTTACCTCTATAGTAAAAGTTTAGAAAGTTTTATTTACTTTTAGCCACGCCCCGCGGTGAAAAATCATCTTTGAATTATTTTATCAAACGACGGAAAAACCGCATTAAAAAAAAAACAAAAAAATTACCTTCATAGACAAAAATCTTCACCGTATTTTTTCTCCATTTCCAGTGCAGCAGCTCTCCCAGTAACGTTCCGAGCGATGGAAGGTCCGCTACAGATCGACCCGCGCATCACTCGCTTCGTGTTGCCAATAGGATGTAACATCAACATGGACGGGACAGCCCTATTCCTTTCGGTCGCCAGTGTGTTCGTATGCCAGATGAATAACATTCATCTTGGATTCGCTCAGCTTGCTACTATTTTGTAAGTATTGAATTTGTTTATTCAGTTAAATACATATTAATTAGATTTTTAAATAATTCTTAATAAAAACATAGAAAACAAAAAAAAAAAACATTCAAAAATACAAAAAATAGTAGCCCACCGGTATCGGGAACAGGGTCCAAGCTACCGACGGTCAGGGCTCCAGAGAAAGGAACCTCCAATGATACGAGCCTTGTCCAAGGGTACCGCTTTTTGTATCAAGCTCTTGATAAGAAAGTTTTTATTTTTTATTATTAATACTCCCATAATAAATAGTTAACAAGGTAAATATTCCATTTCAAATGTTATGAATATTGTAAGTTACCATGTCAGTTTAAAAATCTTATATCTGTTACGTAACAGCCTTATGATAATATTAAAAAAAAACCGACTTCCAAAGATACATTAAAAAGATGTAGATTTAATTTACTTCTGGAAGTCGGTGGCAAGAAATCTATGAATCATAAACATTTCAATTTAAGTGTTTTTTGGAAGTAGGTATTTTTGTGGTAAATATTTTTGTTATGGTGTTTTTTTTTTTTAATTTTTAAAACGTTGCTACACACTAAGAATTTCTCCTGTATCGTGGGTGCGTTTAAACATTTAAACTGACATACACAAATAGCCAGACCTGGTACAACTATCTGTAGGCTATACAAATGTTTGTCCGGTGCGGAAATCGAACCCACGACACGCAGCGCAGCAGTTAATCGCTCAGCCACTGCGCCAACCGTGCTGTCAATCAATCATAAACATTTTAAGTGTTTTTTGGAAGTATGTGGCAAATATTTTTTTATGGTGAAATATTTATTTTATTTATTTAACGGTTTATGTACATACACACTGAATACAGAAAATTATAAGACAGGAACAGAAAACAGGTACAAAGGTAATGCTTATTTCTATAAAAATCTCTTCCAGCATACCTGCAAAAGGAGAGTAAATAAAAAGAGATGTAGACACAGTGCGTAAAGAAAAAAGAGAAAAGAAAATACATAAAAACATGAGCAAATAATGACTAAATACAATATAAGAATAAATAAATATCTTGGGACAACTCACACACGGCTATCTGATCCCAAGCTAAGCAGAGCTTGTGTTATGGTAACCAGACAACGGATATACATACTTATATAATTTATAAATACATACATATTATAGATAAATCACACCCAGACACAGAACAAACAATCATGCACATCACACAAAGTTTGTCCTGGGTGGGAATCGAACCTACGACCTCCGGCTCAGCAGTCAGGGCCACTAACCACTAGACCAACAGGCCCGTCACACAAATATACAAACATACATATAATATTATTATTTTTCTAATCCGTTACTTTTGAATTCCAGCCTAACTTCAACGGCTGCGTCAGTGTCGTCCGCATCAGTCCCGTCGGCAGCCATGGTGTTGTTGCTGGTAGTGTTGGCGGCAGTGGACGCTCCCACACACGATGTCTCACTGCTGTTTGCTGTTGATTGGCTCGTGTGAGTATATTTGCCTATTTTTTAGGGTTATGTGCCTCAAAAGGAAAAACGAAACCCGCATCTTTTCTTTTCTTTCTTTTTTTTACAATCGTGATTGCATTTACAAACATGTAAATCAAACAGCCAGACCAGAAACAACTACCAAATGCATACAAATTTGTTCCGTGCGGGGATTGAAACCGCGACACGCAGCGCAGCAGTCGATCGCTCAGCCACTACGCCAACCGTGCCGTCGTATAGGAATACTTTGTTGTCCTTGTGTCTACCTGTCTGTCTGTCAAGACCCTCTCATCTCCATCTGGGGAACACGTGGAAGTATCGACTTGAAACCACATGGTCCCTTGGAGGAACAAAATCAACCCTCTACGTCAACGCAGCTAAAATATATGGCCGTTTTTTTCGCAAGTTTGTACGGCCCCTGCGGTAAGCAAGTCCAACTCGGACTTGGCCTGGTTTTACTAATTAATACAATTACTTCGTTGATCTAGTAGTTGGTAGTAGAAGCTGGGCTTGGGGTTCTCAGTTCGCCAAAGACCAAAGTGTTATTGGGTTTTATTCATTTCTCCGAAGCACAGACAGTCTGGATTTATGCTTGACTAGCTTTTGCCCGCGGCTTCGCTCGCGTTAAATTCGGGGTAACACAGTTCCCCTTGCGCCTTATTGATTTGTAATAGCAACGCTAAGTTTTCCCTTTTCTTCCCTCTTTCTCACTCACATCCCACTTTTTTTTAAATATAATAGCCTATGTCCGTCTCCTGGTTCCCAACTACCTCTGTACCAAAATTCATCAAAATCGGTGAAGCCATTAAAGCGTGAAGAGGTAACAAACAAACAAACTCACTTTCGCTTTTATAATATTAGTAAGGATTGTTGGCAATAAGCTCGCCCCCTATTAATTGGGATTTAAACGTAACGGATAAAATATGGGTGAACTATTGGGTCGTGATGACCCAGAGGTTAAGCGCCTATAAAGTTTGTGAGTTCAAATCCGAGCATTTACCAATGTGACTCTATCAATTCATATCTATTTTGTGGTTGTCTAAGACATCACAGACATCGGCAAAGGCAAACATCGTGAGGAAACCTGGTCTTATATTTAACTAGTTTCCGCCCGCGACTTCGTCTGCGTGGCATAGTTACTTTGGGCTAACGCTAACTTTATCCCGCGTGATGATCGAAAAAAAAATCTTTCTCTCTTCTTTTATATTATGTAACGTTTCATCTTACTAATATTATAACTGCGAATATTTTTGAGGATGTTGTTTGTTACTATTTCACGTCAAAACGCCTAAACGGATATTGATGATATTTGCCACAGAGGTAGATTATAGTCTAGAAAAACACATAGGATACTTTTTTTCGATATAACGCGGGCAAAGCCGCGGGCGCCAGCTAGTATTAGAATATTTTTCTGTGTATACATACAAGTACTTAATAGTGTATTGTGTAACTACAGAGACCGCATCAGGACGACCAACAACATGTTGGGCGACTGCTACGCGGCCGCTGTCGTCGAACATTTGTCCAAGAACGAGCTCATGGCCTGCGACGCACTCAACGCGGTGAGTTCTGTTCTGTCTCATTTATTTCAGAATAAGCCGAGCGGTAAATGTTTTTTTCAAAAGCGTTGCCCCACACTAGGAATTTCTCCTGTATCGTGGGTGCTTTACATACACAAACAGTCAGACCCGAAACAACTACACTACAACATATTTGTTTGTCGTTGTGTATGTGTTTTTTCGGTCGCTCAGCAACTGCGCCAGCTTTGCCACCTTCGATCCCAGTGCCTTGTTTTATTTCTAGTCGATAGACAAAACATACGAAAAACTAAAAATATCAAAGTCTTTTATTCGAACTAGACTGATGGTCAGTACTTTTTGAACGTCAATTTACACAACCACAAGACAGTCCTCTCCAAAATATCCACTTTTAGACGTGGGTCTGTGGACGGTATAATAAATGCTCGAATGTAAAATGATCAAATATTTTCACCCGCTCGGGGTGGAGTGAAAGGGAGTGTCAGGCTTATACTGACCCTCTGCGGGAGACGCCCCGGGCGTCGGGCGCCGCGAGACGACTCCCGGCCACCGTAGATGCGGGCCTGTGGACGGTGAGCAATGGGTAGCTCACCGTCCGTCCGTCTACTGACGACAGGCCGTGTCGACGGCGCGTTCGTGTTTCACGCGCGCCTCAAAGAGAGTCAGCAAAGCAGAGGGGCTTGCCAGGGCCTCCGCCTGCCGGGGTTGCGAGTTGTTCGAAAGAGATACCGCGGCCCCGGAACGTAAAGGGCAACAGAAGGAACATGGGTGGGTTTTAGTCAGTAAAAGTCTGCCACGCCCCTTCGCTCCGCCCAGAGCGGGGGAAGTTATTTGATGATATTTCCCACCCCAAAAAAAAAGGCTTATACTGACTACAACTCACCCATGTTCCTTCTTTTGCCCTTAGTGTTCTGGGGACGCGGTATCTATTTCAAACAACCCACAACCACGGAAACACTGATCATCATTCATCATTTTCCTGCCCTTGTCCCTTTCTATTTCGGGTCGGCGCAACACGTTTTCTTCTTCCATTCTCCCCTATCAGACGTCACGGCATCATTAAATCCTTTCTCCTTCATATCATTCCTTACACAATCCATCCATCTTATTTTTTGGGTCCTTCCTCTCGCTCTCCGTCCATCAACATTCAGATCCATCACTCTTTTAGTCACATCTGCTTTCACGGAAACACCCGTTCCCCACGTAACGTTTTTTTTGCGATTTTTTAAGGCTACAGCTAACCCAGCAGTTTAGGATGTACGTCATCTTTGTAAATATTAAGAAGATTTATGAGGCTTACCTTTTCAAAATCCTTTTTCTGCTTCATACATGTTTGCTCTTACAAAAAGTTAAGGCGCTTATTTGTGACCACTTGCAATGTTCATTGTTAAATGAATGAATGAATAATGATTTTCTTTAGACTAAGTTTATAGTTTTAGTATTATTGTTACCTATATTATCTTAGTTTCTAATGTTAGTAGGTACAATAACGATCATTTTCTTGCCCTTGTTCTATTATATTTGGGGGCGCAACACGTTTTCTTCTTCCTTTCTCGATAGTTACATAATCCAAAAATAAAGATATTGTTACAAAGTGTTTCTCTATTTCCAGGACCCCATTAACGGTTTGACCCCCAATACGGACGTGGACATCGGCATCGTGACCCCCAGTAAAAAGTCCATCGGTTCTGACGAAGTTATCATAGATATGCATTTACACAACCACACGGAGAAATCCATAAAGCGGATATAGTGATAATTTTGACTCCTTCATTAATTACCATTTAGACAAAATGTACTCAACTTTATAGAAGTTTAGGTATGGCCTGTGTGCGGTTGTGGTGGTCTAGAATGAGTTTGGACTATTTTAGCTTATAAAGGATTCGAAAAACTGTCTTTTGAAATAAAATGAGGTGTTTTTCACATTTATTTGTAAAATGGAGGCAACAGTTTTGAAATATATAACTATTTCCATTTATTCACAACTTAAGAAAATAGAGAGCAATAAAACTAAAAATTTAAACAGCACAGTAACCAATATTGAGGTACTTGTGTCGGACACGCAATTCTGATTTTTTGACTTCATATGCGTATTGTATAGTTATCAGTTGCTTCGTTGAATAAAAAATATATTGATATAAAGCCGAAACAGGGGGCAATGGGCGGCATACAAACTTTTAACACCTTTTTTTATATGGCCACTCGCAGTTCAACTCCCTGTTGAGTTGTTTGACTGCTTAACTGGACCATCTTGTGGTGGTGACCTTAAATGAGGTTTAGGCCCCCGGGCGGGGCTAAAAACTACTAGAATATCGATGACTGCTCGCTAAGGGCACCCCCTGTGGGGTACGAGCCTTGGCTTGGGGCGTCATGATTGAATCGACTATAAAAGGACCGGGTCGGGTTATTATTAAGGGACTTTTAAAACTCGCGGGTTGGCTATTAAAGCAAGGGTCGGACGACTTTTAACACCTGCTTTTTTATATACAATATCATTGCCCCACTCTAGGAATTTCTAATGTGTCGTGGGTGCGTTTGCCAACATTTAAAATCATATACACAAACAGCCAGACCCGAAACAATTACCTGTAGGTCATACAAATATTTGTTCTGAGTGGGGTTCGAACCCGTGACACACAGCGCAGCAGTCGATAACTCAGCCACTGTGCCAACCGTGCCGTCACAGATGTTTTAAGTAGTGGAAAGTTTGAAATAAACTTTTAATTCATTTTGTTTAAAATAATATATGTATATTCTCTACTGATCAGATTATCGTTAGAGTTGCATTATACCCTCAGGCATAAGTAGGCATAAGCATGATTAGATAGACAGGGTTGACCAGAGACGGCCTTACCTTTTTATTAAAAGGCATTTTGAGAGAAATTACATCGGAATAGTTACAGCAGTTTTGGATCAGCAACCAGTTTGATAGAGACAAATGATAATAAAATAACATTAATGTGTGTACTTAGGAATTTGTAGTCATTTTGCAGTGTATTAAGAAAATTTACTGCGTGTCCTAAGCAATGCGATTGCTTGCGAATATGCGCACTTTGCATTCAAATGTTTGGAATATTTAAAAGCGCCTTGTTGGCGTTACCACACGTTCGAGTCGAACATAATGTTTGCGGCAACGTTTGCTTTGATTAGGACGTGGCCTTAGACTTTCTATATATGATTTGACAAGCTTGAGAAAGTTGCCTTATAATCGGCTATATTATATCACAATATCAATATATACTTAGGTTTAGAAAATAAAACTGATGCCTGTTTTTGATCATTATTTTATAAGTATATTCACAATATTATAAATGACTGTAGTACTTATTACATAATTATTGTACAAAGTGTAATTGAAATAACTGAAAATCTTTATTGTTAAAAATAAGTTAACAATCTTGTTGAACTAGCTGTTTAGTTTTATCATCAGAAACTTCTCAGTTTGATCCCGGGATGGTACAAAAAGTTCCTGATAAAACCGGACGGATGAACTTTACCTCCGGGACTAGAACTTGTGCCCAGTCCGTAGTAATAATCTCCCCCTTATAACTTAGGACTGACTTAAGAGGCCTTACAGAGACCACTAGAGCTGCCAATTAAAAAAAAACATAACTCTTAATTACAACCAAAGACGTGGCTTATGGACATTTTAGAAAAGACAATAAATTATTTGTATTCTTCAAGATATTTTCAGTTATTTCTTTTAAAGCTTGTATTTATAGGAAAATATATCAAAACCCATTCCTATTTATAACACCAGCAACATCTATATTGTAATAATTGTAACAGGGCCACAGTGTTCGTAGGCATTTTATATAAATATATAAATTAGTATATTATATAATACCGTAATATATAACACGCTTTCCCCCATATGGGTTGAGTAGAGATGCTCAATAAACATTACTTTTTTCTACGCTTATATTTCTGCTAATTTTAATATGACTGAACACCGATTTTTTGTATCAATTTAAATCAATAATTAATATGAATCATTGTGTTAAAATAAACCGTAATCTTTCAAACGTTAAGAACATATTGTAATAATGAACATGCAACAAAGGGTAATGCTGGCTTTGTATTAAGGATGCAAACGATTATAAATGTCAAAGTTCAAAATGCAGGCTTAATTTCAAGCTAATCACCGCTGGTTTAAAAATGACCACATTACGACATTTCTAGAACCAAAAACTCTAAAATGTGTGTTTTAACATGAGCTTACATGCCCCAGCGTTGACAGTTATACCCTCTTAGAGCGAGGACGTTATAAAATGAACTCATTAAATGTCGGTTGTTTTTCTTTGGAGACCCACAAACCTTAAGAAATTTGAAGGAGGAGCGGTTTATAATAGGTGAAAAAATACCCTCCGATCCATTTACATCTCGTATGAAAATTCTACAAACAACTTCCTAACGTTAGAAATTCGATGAAAACCGGCCTTATACAATTTTTATTAAGCATGTTTTGTGATTTTTTAATGATATTTTAATTATGATCTATTTATCCTTTAACACGTTTCTTAAAAATACTTATTTAAGTATTAAGCGGTAAAACTCAAACTGATGAAGTTCAGAAGTTGATCAAAAACAAAATTATATTAATTATATTTACCAATGACACCAACCAATATTTAAATATTTTCTTCAACACTAAATGTTTGTTGATGGGACTATTTCGTTTTAGCTATTATTAAACATTGAATCGTTATGATTATCATTAATATCGTGCGTCCTAACAAAAGCAATCGTTCATCCACAGTAGCGATACTTACGTTAATAATGTCATGGTCATTCAGAATTTAGAAAAACGCCATCTATTGGCGCGAACACGCGTTCAAGTTTTTCGAATGTTTCCTCGCGCGTTTGTGCACGCGCGATTGCTTTGTATAGGACGTGGTCCTATATTTTCCTGCCTTATATTTTTATTATCTTCATTATTTTCTGCAAGCTACTAAAATATTCTCCTAACCTGGGTTACCATAGTTGGTAATCATTATGATATCATTGGTAGTTGTAGCTCCAACTGTGATAATAATATTTAATTTATCATTTTATCATTATTTAGCTGTAATGTTATTATTATATCGGGATAAATAATTCTGCAAAAAAAAAAATGAAACTTATCTAAAATTTTATTTGTAAATTCGTCAATTAATTAATCGCTTGTTTTTCATAAATCATATCCATAAAATAAAATATTCGGCGTTGCCCTGTAAACCAATCAGTTAATTTTGTGTTTCCATTGTTTGCGATCTAATTGCTACTTAACTAAAATTTTGCAGAATTATTAATTTATCTCTGAATATTTCGTAGGTATGTATTATTTCACTGTGAAATAAATAATCACTTTTTAATAAACAAAAATTTTCTTTCAACTTTGTTTTATTTATTACTAGCTTTTGCCCGCGGCTTCGCTCGCGTTAAATTCGGGGTAACACAGTTCCCCTTGCGCCTTATTGATTTGTAATAGCAACGCTAAGTTTACCCTTTTCTTCACTCTTTCTCCCTCATATCCCACTTTTAAAAAAAATATTATCCTATGTTACGCTTTTATGGCTAAACCGATTTTGATGAATTTTGCTACAGAGATAGTTGGGAACCAGGAGACGGTGGTTCCCAACTATCTCTGTAGCAAAATTCATCAAAATCGGTTTAGCCATTAAAGCGTGAAGAGGTAACAAACAAACTCACTTTCGCTTTTATAATATTAGTAAGGATACTAGCCCGCTTGCTCGCGTCATCGGCCTCGTCAAAATGTATCCCAAGGGAACATGGAACGGGGTTAAAGTAGTCTTTGTGTTAATCCAGATTCGTTCAAATCCACGCAGCAATTTGAAAGCGTGACAAACATATCCCTAAATCTCACAAAATTTTGCACTTATAGTTTTTGTTGAAAGTTCCATTTTGTGATCCAACAGTTTTTCTGATCTGTGGGTTTGAGTTTTGCCTGAGTCACGACATAATCGACGGTTGACCGTCAAGACTTCTTAACTCAAAATGTTAAAACTTTTTTTTTATGAATGGCATCTCGCAGTTCAACCAAGGAGGTTGTCGTCTGCTTAACCGGGCGAATCCTGTGGATGCCTTAAAAATTAAGACCTGCAGCCAGGGTGAAAACTTACAAACTAAGCGACTACACGCTAAGGGCACCCCCTGTGGGGTACGAGCCTCGGCTTAGGGCGTCGCTGAGGGAGGACAGCAAAGGGACGGCTGGATCTGAGTGATATTATTTTGGGACTGATTTGAACTTACTGGCTCAGCAGCGCGGGCTGGCTCTAGCAAGGGACGGGTTGGGGCAGTAACCGGGACGTCACGACGGGCCTCGTCGGCGAGGACGGAATGATTGTTAAAACTTTACAGGATGTGCAATTTATATTGAAGCAGCAATTGACGCCAACGTGCATGTTCTGATTTCGTGGGTAGTGGCAAGATAGAAAAATACTCAATATGTTACGAATCTGTTCATGAGGTTTTCGTTTTGTGTAGGATAGATTTTTGATTTTTTAGTAAGTAAAAGCAATTTGTCGATATACATAAATATGTCGGTTAGGAGTGGTCGGCGGTTAGCCATCGATATTTCTATCTTGAAAATGAATATCGTTTCCACTTTATTTTAGAAATGGTAAATCATCAAATAACTTCCTCCACTCTGGGTGGAGCGGGAGGGAGTGTCAGACTTTTACTGACTAAAACCCACCCATAATTCTTATTTTGCCCTTTATTCTTTAGCTCCACGGCCACGGTATCTCCTTCCAACAAGTCCAACCTCGAAACAGGAACTTTGTCTAAAGATTCACGGGTGACCCACCCGTGAATCTTTAGAATACAAAATGTCCTTGATCCATTTTCACTAAAATTTGTGCCACATTCTGTAATTCTTTTTTGGACTTATGTCACAAGTAAATTTTCGTTCTTTCATTTTCTTTTTTAAGTTACGACAGTACTCCACTCTATTCAAAATATTTGCCAGTACACTCAAGTGTTATGAGTACTTCGTTTGCGGTACTTCTCGTTGCGCCACTGGTGTGTATCGATATCGTTAGGACAAAACGTTATTGGGTTATTCTATCATGAATTTCCATCATATGTATTATCCATAGGTATATTTGCTATTTCAGGAGGATTTATTCATTGATATCCTTTATTTACAGGATTATCGTTAAATCTTTTATTTGTGCCTGTCTCGACACGTGACCTACACATAACTAGAGAACTGTAGGTATATCTGCTCTGCCTTTGGAGAAACACAGGTGTGTGATACACGAACGTCTGATAAAAGTAGGTAAGTCTTATACACATTTTGTTCACCGCGGGGATCGAACCCACGACACGCAGCGCAGTAGTCGGTCGCTCAGTCACTGCGCAAACTACCCTCGTTTACTAGAGCCTGACGGATCGGATCCAGACAGTTCTGAAAAAGTTTCTGCTCCAGAATTAGAACTGTTGTATGAGGCCGATATGGTGGGATTTCATCATATTTAGGAGGAGCAAACTGATTAGCTGAATTTACTAACTTAAGTCACAAGTAAAGCTTTGTTCTCGCATTATCATCTTTTCAAGTCACAACAGTTTACTCCACTCTATTCAAAATACTTACTTACATTGCTAGTACACTTAAGTGCTTTGAGTACCTCGTTGTTTGAGTCCTCGTTGCGCCACTGCTGTGTATCGATATCCAGTTGGGACAAAACGTTATTGGGTTATTCCATCATAAATTTCCATCATATGTATTATCTATAGGTGCAGTATTTGCAATTTCAGGAGGATTTATTTATTGGTATCAGGATACTAGCACACTCTCTTTACTTTGGAAAAAATATTAGTAGTATTATTAGTCTGTCTTTTGTCTTTTAGATTATTTAAAAATAAGGGACACGTATTTACATCACCTGTTGCTGCATTTTTTCGTAATGAGTGACATCACACGTAACTTTAATGGGCTATATCTTTGTTGTTTTTGGTCTAATTTGTCCCTTATTTTTGAATAATCAAAGACGGACTAAATAGAATGTAATTACTTTGACCCTGGAAACTACCCTATTACAGGATTATCTTTAAACCTTTTTTTTTTTGCCTGTCTCGACACGGGACCTACACATGACTGGAGAACTGTAGGTAAATCTTCTCTGCCTTTGGAGAAACACAGGTGTTATGTGATATACGTGACTCCGCTACTGAATGTCGAAGTTTGAGATGTCGGCGTATGTTATTTCAAAGTACAGGATCTCGATGTACGCCAGTATGAAAGTTCACTGGAGCGAAGTACGCAAGGCCGACGTATCGTTAGTTAGAAAGCATACGACTGCGATGTACGCCAGTTCGAAATTATCCTGTTACGAAGTATGAAATGCCTCCGTACTGTTAGTTAGAAAGCATACGAGTGCAATAGAACTATTTGCACTCGTATACTTACTAAGGTCGATATCGACACTATCGCTATTGGAACAATTGAACGTCTGATAAAACTAGGTAAGTCTTACACACATTTGTTCCGCGCGGGTATCGAACCCACGACACGCAGCACAGTAGTCGATCGCTCAACCCCTGCGCCAAACGGGCCGTCGAATTGGTCAGCACATATTTGTAGGGGTAAATATTTCAGCAAATTAAATAAAACAAGGGTATATTTTAAATTCCATTTTATTTCCACCTAAACAATAATATTACAGTCGGTGGAGTCTACGACTAATTTATTAACATGTAAACTAAGACAAGTATTTACATTCAATATTACTAGTTTATCAGTTCAGAATTTTTGATACTACCATAAACGATTTATGTTTTGCGGGTACGGTTAATGTTACGCCAGACTACCTACAGTAGTGTTTCTCCTCCTCTAAATCCATCCAAAGGTTGTCTTCAAAAGATCGCTTGTAGGGATAAGACCGCCCATTGTGTCACCCTATTTATAAGTTGTTTAATGTTATTCTTGTTATTTGTATTGTGTACATAATAAAGAATATTCTATCTAACTGGGGTAAAGTGTTATTGTGTTGTTCAGCTGATGGTAATAGGCTCGCCCCATATAGTAACTGGCGAAACGTGAGTACTATTAGGTACACCTCTGCCCAACCCTATGGAGATTAACAGGCGTGAAGTTATGAATAAAAGATTGAGGCTGGAAAGCACATCATCTGCCTAGCCTTTTCCCAACTATGTTGGGGTCGCCTTCCAGTCTTATCGGATGCAGCTGAATACCAGTATTTTACATGGAGCGACTGCTATCTGACCTCCAGAACCCAGTTAGTACTGCGTAATACGATACCTCTTGGTAAGACTGGTTGTCAGACTTTCGGGACAGTGACTATCTCTAACTGACTGTCAAAGATCTACAAATGACAGCCGGGACCAACAGCTTAACGTGCTTTCCGAGGCACGGAAGAAACTTGGTATGTAACGGGTGATCACCCATCCACAGACCAACCTAGGCAAGCGCGGCTTAACCTAAAGATCGACCTGAGCGGCTGCTATTATTTAGCCACGAGCTCGTGAGGCTAGAAAGCACATTGGCAATAAATGTTTTTGCGAAATAGTACATAACGTTTCAAATACATCAATGTTATGACAGGGACAAAAATAATAGGATATTGATTAAAAATAATAAATTTCCTGGATTTGTGCAGATTAGATAATGTGCTAAAGCTGATGATAATTACATAGTTGAAGAAATTGTATTACTCTTATAGTTAAAATAATAAGTAGTTGGTAGTTAATTAGAAGTGGATTTCCTAGCTCTGCTCGGGTTAAAATAGTGAAAATTAACTTTCCCATGTAAGACGCTACATAGATAAATTTTTTGCCTCCGTAAGACCCTATAAATATTGCAACTTTCATCGAAATGGTTAGAGCCGTTTCCGATAACGTGATTACAAATATACATTGCTCGTAAATAATTAAAGATAAGTATCAAAAACACTGAACTGAATCTTTCGGCATCATCAAATCACAGAGAAACGAAACATCAACGTTCAATTCACTGAAAACTAATATTACATTATATTTGCAACAGAATTTTACAATATCAAGTAGTAGGTACATACATCTTCGTGTAATAAAGCTTACAGTAACACTGATTCACCAAATTGATTAACCATTTCAAAGCCACGAACTTCAATAGATATAAACGAATTCAAAAGATTTAAACGTGATATTGAAGTTCACGGCGCTGAACAAGTCAAAATCACACGATCAACTAAATCAATTTAATATATCATTTCAAATTGCGTTTCCTAAACATAATACTTATAGCTTAGAGTAAAGCTGTATTTTTTGTTAAAAATAAAAAAAATGGCAGTCTTTATATATTTTATACAATGAGTATAAGTAAGTATGTACACTTAAAAAATACACCCGATTTTTTATTTATATACATTTACCGCAAAAATCGGTAATAAGCGCTTAGTGATCACTTTGAGCATATCTGTGAAGTTCGTTTAAATATCAATATGCGCAAAATGAGTTAAGCCGATCAGATCGGCCGAATAAATAATACTAACTACACTATAGGCAAAACAGTCGTCCATTATGTACAGTATTGAATATACTACGATACTAATATTTTCATATTCTCATAGTCGAGTGTGGAGGTTTCCTATTGGCGGGTGCTGGTGGCAACCCGGGACCTACTAATGGTGACATAGACGGTGATCTCGTCGCCAATGGTGACAAGGATGGCGAAAATGAAGGTGACATGGCAGCTGCTGCCGAAAACCCACCAGGTACATCATGACTTATTGGTGACCTTGGTAATAACAATTGTGGCTGTCTGCACGACAACGACGGTGCTGGACAGCTTCTAGGAGCCACTGTCGTCAGTAATGGTGGTGGAACACTCTTCCCTCCTGACAAAGAAGTTCCTTTACTCTTCGCGCTTGATGCCCCACTGTTCCCACTTTGCAGAGATACTGCGTCGTCTTTTAGTCTAGCTATTTCAGAAAATACATGAGCTAAGGGCTGGTACTGAGGTCCCCAATCCAGTAAATAATCCCAATTATAGCTCCCAGTTAATTCTTCTTCGGAGTGTACTATTGAGCTAAGACTACCAGTCATTGAGGGCCCCGCGGTGGGTACGGCGTTGCTGTCTCCCGGAGCACTTGAGAAAGCTCCTAGAGCCATAGCTCTATCAACCGCTGCGCTGGCTTCATCTGCACTACTCGCTCTTTCACTACCAGTAACTTCATTAAGCTTAGCGTAAATTAAATTGGTAATATCATTCTCATGAGCACCATCCTCATCAAACATGTGCATCGAGTCAATGGGTGCGTGATGTAACATGGTGTCCTTATTTCCTACATTTTCTGAACATCTCCTTGAAGACGTCGATGCGCCACCACCCGTTCCTGTGTCAACGATTCCTAGTCTCGCTAAGTATTCCTGAGTGTTATGTACAGATACATCAGAAAGATTGTCATCGTCAACTCCGTTAGATTGTCGGTGTATTCCAGATTCTCTCTGCAAAGGACCCTCGTTTATCATCCTTATTTCTTCATCTTCACCATCTTCGCCATCTTCTGCAGACCCTCGTCCACTAGAGCCTGACTGATCGGATCCGGATAGTTCTGAAGTAGTTGCTGCTCCAGAATTAGAACTAGCTGTATGAGGCCCATATGGTGGGATTTCGTCATATTTAGGAGGAGCAAACTGATTAGCTGAATTTACCGCGCCAGTATTTCTAATCGGAATAGTATCAAAAGCACTCGGATCTACGTAACTGTTCGTAGCTCCAACACCTTCGGAACTTAGGCCTGGTTTATTGACTTTCTTGTGTCTCTTATTCTTCATGTGCAGGAATAGGAATGCTGCCGCAAATATAATAATGATGAAAATGAAAACAATCAGTAATCCTAACGCCCAGTCTGATAAACCTCCACTTGCGACTGCAGCATCATTGACCTGAGTCGCATCCGATGCCAATGCCATGTCATTCATGCCAATTTCAACAGCAGTTTTGTTCGTCAAGGAGCCTTGTCTTCCAGAACTAGCCGTTACCACCAAGCTTATAGATTTGTCTAATCCAAAAAGATTTTGTACGGAATCAACTTTTTTCTTCAAAATGATAACACCAGTGGTTCTGTTAATTTTGAAGTATGAATGTGAAGTAGATAGCTGGTAAACTATTCTTCCGTCGATACCTTTATCTCTGTCAGTTGCTGTAGCTTGACCAATCACATAGCCAGCTGGTAGAGATCCAGACTTGGGCACTCGGAACTTGTAAGTCTTTTGAGTAAATTGAGGGTAAAACTCATCCCTGCTTTCAATATCGATCCTGACTTTTACAGTAGTGCTTTTTCCACCCAAATCCGAAGCTTTGATTGAAAACTCGTATTTATTTTTGACCTCATAATCAAACACAGCATTCGAATTGACTAACCCAGATGAAGAATCAATAAGAAACATTTTCCAGGAGTCGTCGTTCCGATTGTAGTTGTTAGGGGAAGCTACTATTGAGTAATTAAGTTGACCATATCTTCCTTTGTCTAAATCTGTGGCTCGTGCTGTAAAAATGGAAGTTCCGACTCGTTCGTTCTCACCGATAGTTTCAAAATACTCATTTACGGGAAATGTCGGTGCGTTGTCGTTTTCATCGAGTATTCCAACGCTAATAAACACAGCATTACACAAAGATGGCACCCCTTGATCGCATGCAACTATCACAAGTTTATATTCAGTATTGCCAGTATCATAGTCAAGACTTTTATTGACAGTCAAAAGACCCGTTGTCGGATGTACGAAGAACAACTTCTCATCATCTCCAGAAGTGATATTATAAACGATGGCAGCGTTAGGAGTTCCATAGAGATCAGCATCAGTAGCAGCTAATTTAGTCAGTGTGTATCCAATTTTGACATCTTCACTAACGGTCAATTCGAATTCATTGATAGCAAAAACCGGTGGGTTATCATTGGCGTCTGCTACAGTGACGAAAACTGTGATAGAGGTTTTATTCTGATTGTGTGTTAGCATTTTTCCTTGCTCGACTGCAGCTAGTCCAAGTACGTAAGAATCTTGCGTTTCTCTATCAAGGCTGTTAAGAAGAATGAGAGCTCCTTCAAGAGTGACATCAAAGGTGTTGCCTTCGTTTCCAGATGTGATGTGGATGTCTAGGTTGTATTTCTTGAGGACATCGTTGATGCCACCGATCTGGAGCAGCGTTGATCCTTTCTCGGTGTCTTCGTTTACCGTGATCCTGGAATTGATAATAAAGACAAATGATTTTCAAGTTTTGATTCAAAATTTTCATAATTTAGTTATTATAACATTTTAAATTATATAGCTACTTTTCGGTTTCATCAAGAACCGTAAAATTGATTTTAAAGTCTTATCGCATAGCCATGCATATAAATGTTTGTGATAATATTTACCTGTAAGTATCTTGCCCAATAAAAGGCTTGATCTCCGAAGATGCCCCAGTACTAATCCTTACAGACGCAACGGCACTTCTATTTGGCTTTCCATGATCTGTCGCGACAACGGCTAGTTGCGTATCTCTCTGATTAGGTGGCAGAGCACTGTAATTCACAAAGATGCCCCCAGAAACTGCGTCTATGTAATATCCTTTAGTAGGTCGGAGGATTGAGTAAGTGATCTTGCCATTGTCTCCATCATCACGGTCCTTGGCGCTAACTGAGCCGATTTCAAGAGTGTCGGTGCCTTCTGAAATTGAAAAGAGGTCACATTATTTACTTTTCTGATGTTATAATTTAGAACTGGTGCAGCATTATTTTTAAATAATAAGAATCTGAAATATTTAAAGTAGTTTAATGACTAAAACAAATATTTTAAACAAAAACTAAAACTTACCAGGTAAAATTCTGTTGTAAGAAATATCATCAAAGACAGGAGAATTGTCGTTTACATCAGTAACTTTTATTGTCAGCGTTGTCTTGGCAATATGTTCGCTATCTGATGCCGTGATATTCACTTTATACATCTTCTTCGCTTCGAAGTCAAGGGGTCGATTCAACACAATCTTACCACTATATCTGTCTATAGAAAAACTGTTGTCTCCTTGTATTATCGAGTACTTCAGTGCCGGATATGTATCAACGTCATTCGCAGTAACAGATGTGAGCACTGTCCCAACTTCCGTTCCTAAAAACAAAAACAAAATATAGTATACTGACGGGTCTCGTTTGACTGCCGTTTTAACGATCCGCCAAAATAAAATTTCTCTAAAACAAAACCTCTGTCGACTTACAATGATACAAAAAACGAATAAAAACCGACGCGAACGCCGCGGACCGTTGGTGAACCGCTAAAACATGCACTCGGAAAAAATGTAATACCATCCAATAAATATTGATCCCAAAGGAGTCCCTTTTATTTAATCTCGGCGTTGGAATCGAAAAGTCGCAATGTTACCAAGTCGAGAATACAAATTATGTAAAATGC
The DNA here is from genome assembly GCA_905475445.1 of Ochropleura plecta. Taxonomy (NCBI): domain Eukaryota; kingdom Metazoa; phylum Arthropoda; class Insecta; order Lepidoptera; family Noctuidae; genus Ochropleura; species Ochropleura plecta. Next base: position 19,341,596 of record FR997728.1, on the reverse strand, counting down.
CTCCCTCTCTGTGGTACGCTTTTTGTTCTACCAATTTATTTCGTAAAGTCGATAGGCCGACCAACGGCAATTTAAAACCCGAATGCGAATACGGAGTAAACAAGTAAAAACGTACCTTCCGATACTGAGATGACGTTTGGTGGTGGGAATGTTGGCTGGTTATCATTCACGTCCACCACGTTGATCCTCAGCGTCGCTGTGCCCGTCATCTGCGGGTCGCCCTCATCAGTGGCTATTACTGTCAGTTTATATGTCTCGCGTATCTCCCGATCAAGGACTATATTTGTTTTCACCGACCCTGAGAATGCCGGTTCTATAATGAATGCATTATCATGATTGCCGTCGACAATGTGGTACAGTATCCTTGCATTCACACCACGATCTCCATCCTTAGCCGCGAGTTGCACAACAAATTCGCCCTTAGTGTTCCCTTCAAGGACATTTGCGATGTACTGTTGTTGCGTAAACCTGGGAGCGTGGTCGTTCTGATCGATCAGATTTATTATAACGTCGCAGTAGCCGTATAGGACGGGCGAGCCTTCTGTGCGCGCAACTACAACAAGCTGTCTCCGTGGGCCTGGATACGACTCATAATCCAGATTCACTGAGTTATTCACCCTTATGACGCCTGAGTTAGAGTCTATTTCAAAGGCGTACTGATCGTTGCCATTGCCGATTTCATAAATTATTCTCTGACGCCGCCCGTCGCTCCTAACTGCGGTTACTTGAAGCACGTCCTTTCCATACGCCATGTTTTCTTCAATAGTTACATTGTATGTAGCATTTTGGAAGTTTAATGTAGGTGTTTGATCTGAGAAATCGCCGACACGTATTTCTATAAGTCCTATGGAGCTCTGAGGTGGGTTGCCTTTATCTTTGGCGATCACTTTTAGGTGGATCAATTTGCCGTTTTCGCTTGCTAAGCTTTGTGTAGCTGTGAGTACACCTGTTGTGGGGTTGATACGAAACTTGTGATTTGAAGTATCCAGGAGTTCATAAAGTATTTCGGCGTTTATTCCTATGTCATTGTCCATTGCTGCTACTCGAAGTAAACTTTGACCTGGCGGTGTTAGAGTGGCTACTTGTTCTTTGAAAGGGTACTTTGTGAATATAGGTTTGTTGTCGTTGACGTCATTAATTGTGACTTCTACTGAGACTCTTTGAGATCGAGTGATGTATCGTCCCTCATCCGTTGCCACAGCTTCAAAGTGATACACGCTTGTTTTCTCTCTATCAAAGGTTCTGTAATAGAAAAATATAAATTAGTTACAAAAAAAAAGGAAAGTTTAAAGAAATAACATTGTGTTTAAATTTGCTCTGGTCTATAACACTTACCCAGTTGTGAAAATGATCCCAGTTTTGTTATCAATTCTGAACAAACCTTGGCTTTCATTAGCCAATGAGTACACAATCCTTTTGTTAAAACCCAAATCTGCATCAGTAGCTCTGACTTTGATCACAGATGTATCAATCATAGCATCTTCTGGTATCGCAGCAGAGTAATGACCGGTATCAAAAACTGGATCATTATCATTCTGGTCTTCAACTATGACTGTAATATTACATGATCCTTGCAATGCCACAGGGGAACCGTGATCAAAAGCAGTAATCGTCAAGTGATATTTGGATTGTGTTTCACGGTCTAGAGTCCTTGCTGTCAGTTTTCCAGATGTGGAATCTATTGAGAATTTGTTTCCATTATTGCCAGATGTGATACTGTAAGTTATAACTCCATTTGCTCCAATATCTTTGTCAGTTGCTGCGACAGTGTGTATAACTTCAGGTTCATTGTTTTCAGGGACGACTAAAGGATAACAAGACCCTGTTTTGAAACTAGGTGGGTTATCGTTCACATCCATAACGCTTATTGTGACCGTAGCCACATCAAAGTTGGTGGTAGACTGGAAAGTACTTGAGTCTGTAACGTAGACGGGGAAAATGAATTGGTCCCTCTCTTCTCTGTCTATTCTGGTTTTAACTGTGATGGTACCAAGCCTTTCATCTATTGCAAACTTGTCATCAGCCACTCCTGATGGGATCATGTAAGTAAGATTACCTGAAAAATAAAAAATAAACATTAGTGTCATATTCAACTGGACCTCACTTGCTCAAAGTTCAAGAATTTATACAAATAAACTACTTGTAACGGAAGAAAAAACTTACTTGCACTACCTCTTGAAGATTTAGCAGACAGTCTTGTAACAAAACTGCCCGGTCTAATATCTTCAGTGATGTTAGCTCTGTAGAAAGAATCAGTAAACCTGGGTGGTATATTTGTAGACTCTTGCAAAGTCAATTGAAGGGTCATGTGGCTTTGTCTTGGAAACGGTATACCATGGTCTGATGCAGTCAGATTTAATTTATACTGTCCCGGTCGAACCCTGGATACGTCTTGAGAATATTTGTTTGATAACGTCAATTTCCCAACGTCATATTCCATAGAAAAGTAGCCTTGATCATTGCCTCCTGATATGTAGTACGAGATTTTACCATTTTCTCCTGAGTCAGCGTCTATCGCTAATGCTTGATAGAGAGTACCTGATAGTGTGTTTAGTGAAACGATCGCTTTATTAGCAGAAACAAAAGTAGGAGTATTATCATTGGCGTCAGTAACAGAAATGTGAACTGTAGCTGATGTTGCCATCCTTTCTGTGACATTCGTGGCCAGATCTGTCGCTTCGATGATTAACCAATATTCCTTTAACTTCTCATAATCCAGTGTGGAAGTCAGAGTTAAAGAACCAGTAAGTGGATCTAAGTTGAAAACGTTTTTGGTGTCAGGTAATGAAGATACAACCCGAAAATTCAACTCTCCATTAGGACCAGCATCAGCATCTTTAGCAGTAAAGTTGTAGACTATCATGCCAATTGGAGTAAGCTCAGATGTTTTAATGTTTATGGGATCTTGGGGCCATTGTGGTGAATTATCATTAACATCTACGATTTCTATTCTTACAGTAACTGCACTGCTTTGAGGATTGTTGGTTGCTGATGTATCTAAAGCTCTCACTTCGAGCCGGTACTCATCTTGGATTTCTCTATCCAGCTGTCTGGCTACGACTAACGAACCTGTTCGTCGATCAATTTCAAAGGTACCAGGAGAATGATCTGTTGTTAGAGGCATAAGTAAGTAAGAAATTTGTTTCTCGTCGTCATCGTTGACTAAGTTTTCAGTGATGTCATTATCACAGCATGCCACAGTTCCAACTACGTGACCAATTTTAGCGTCTTCCTTTACCTGAAAAGATGAATTGTTAATATAGAATGCCCATACATCTACTTATACCACTAATCACATCTGAAAATATTATTATCTATATTTTAACTCCACGGATTACTTACTTTAAATGACAAACTAGAACTGGTAAAAGTTGGCCTATTGTCATTTAAATCCAAAACTTCAACTTTGAGTTGCCTTACGGTCTGCTTTGGTGGTGTGCCTCCATCTGTTGCTGCTACAGTTAGTCGGTAAATAGATCTCTCTTCGTGGTCTAGGACTGAAAATAACATTAATTCATTATAATTTACTCATCTAAAGCACATTCTTATCCTATTTTGCAATAACATTATTACTGAGTAATATGAATTCATTAAAAATCTATAGTTAAAATTACCTGTGCTGGTTTTAATAACTCCAGTATTAGCATCAATTACGAAAACACCAACTCCATCCATGTCCCTCTCACTCAAGATAGAATATCGAATAGTAGCATTGACTCCATTGTCTCTATCTATAGCCTTTACTCTTGCTACTTCAGCTCCAGGTTGCTGTTCTTCTCTCACACTGACTACGTCTTCTCTAGGGTCAATTATCTCAGGCGGATTATCATTTACATCAGTTATTTTAATTGAAATAGGAACTCGACTAGATCTAGGCAGCGTTCCTTGATCCTTTGCTTCAGCAAATAAGGAGAAAGAAGACTTAAATTCTCTATCAAGAATTTCTTTGGTTGTGATTATTCCTGTAACAAAACAAATGAATTTTAACATCACGAATTAATAGCCACAATATACATATAAATGCTATAATAAATTACTCTATCCGAAACCTAACTCAAACAAAAATCGTTAAATAAGTATAGAAGAAGGCATTAAATTAGGCGTCAAACGGTATTTAACCTTGAAACAGGATTATTAATCATTAATTTTTCAGAAGAAAAGGTACTTTAATTTAAAAACATAAAAATTTACTTTCGATTTATTAACCTACATGAACCCGACACACGTCTTTACCAAATTCCCCTTATAACACATGACCAAAGAAGTTTGTCAATTTCAAATCGATTACTTTTAAGTCTGCAACCTAAAATTAGGAGTACATAAAAGAGATCGCCTCGGGACAGAATAACTATGATTATCCAAAACTCCATATTGAGAGCCTAAAAATTGTGATGACAGAAACAGGGTAGCAAAATGAACACCGTAGTCTGAATCCGACGCAAACAATAATGGACCTAAAGAAGACAAAACTAAAGTTTCCATTGTGATAAAAGATGGATTTATAGGAGTATAATAAGACGCCACTATAATGAGCAATGGGAAGCGAGCTGTAGAAAAAAAAGGTATCCATCGTTACTTCAACCGCAAATATTGGACACTCTTGACTTCGGTGTTTGTGGTAAACGATAATATTTTCTCCACGATTGCTGATTTCTGTTTTTGTACGAAGATAATTGTTGCGGTGTAAGGTATCTTCAAGTTCTCTTCAGACCGGGAGGGCAGAGATCATAATGCCGCAGTCATAAATACTGGTAACTTTAAATCGTTGAGTTTAATTTGTTAAATCAAGTTTTTGATTTGTAAGCCTAGGTATAATGTACGACGTCAGAAGTTTTATTGGACTGTCGTACTTCAACTAGCTATAAAATGATCTGATAATATATAATGATCTGCAGGGTCCGCGCTAGTTTTGTGGAAATTCTGATGAAGATTATTATTCGTTTTGAATTCAGATGTACTTATTTTAACATAGCAGTAAATTGAGTACGATTCGAAACGAATATCTTTTCCACGCTTAAAATTTCGTCTTTATAGATTTGTTTCACCATAAAGCGTCAATTTTACGACCAAAGTTTGCGTTTCCCAAACATTTTGTGTGACTTTGTTAAAACAAAAGGCGAAATCATTTACAATAGCGTCATCTTCGATCACAATTACCTTTTTTGTTCCAACCCTGTTTGTTATTGCTGCAATTTATAGCACTCTGTTCAAAGTAAGATTCCAGCAACATTTTACACCTATAATTCATTTGAGAACATATGAAAATAAAAGGTATCCGTCAACAAAACGAGTTGTAGAGCCCAGTACGTCCTACACGTACATTTGTAACATATGAGCTTTAAATAGCCGACGACAGTATCTAGTACTGGTGGGGCTTGTAATAAAACATGGGAGAGAATAGCCAGGCTCCTACATAGCAATATTTTAATAATAGTTAATGGCGGGTCATGGCGCATGCGCGAGCGACGACGTTTATAACTCGCAATTGACGCGCATAAATTCATTGTCTGTTGCCTCCCGTTGTGGGATCTTGGCCGGCGGGTGGCGTGACCTTTTAAATAAAAATTTGCCGTCAGCTTGTTGATTGATTATCGGATTTGATTTAGGGGAAATTCCAGAAAGTCTTCCTCATTCCGGTTTGACTAGTATACGTAAGTAATGTTCTGAAGATAATGTATGCATACAATTTGACAAATAAAAGAGAATTTACTTCTATATTATATTTAATGTAATTAGCATTACCCACAATTAGGTACTTCCCTTTTCAACCAAATAAGCACTAACAGTTTTTTTTTTAACTGACTTGACTTTTTAAATGCAAAGATCCAAAAACACTGATCCAATCAATCCAAGTCCACCCATAATAAATAATGTTTAAGCGTTTTTGTATCCTTATAAGTCTTCAGTTACCGTGAACTTCTGTCGGATGTCACAGAAGAATTATTAGTATGAGTCAGCGGATACATCGAGCAAAACATTACTAATGGTGACCAGCTTTTATATGTGACGTATGAAATGACAACAATACTGCTCATGCAGATCTATAGCCACCTTTATTACACTTACTCGGTGTAATAAAATTATACTTTGTTTTCATATTGATGATGGCTTATGAACTGGCTAAGGCTTATACTTGAGTTGTAGAAGGTGCGTTATCGTGTGTTAGTTGAACTATCTGTGTTTCATATATTCAAAATGTTAACAATCAGTTCAGACCAATTACTGTCCCAACTACAACCAGTTCTATCAATGCCAAACCCAAAGATCACAAACGAACCGACACGACGGCTATCAATGCTCATAAAAGGCAGAGTTTTTGCCACTGGTAACATTGTGGGTGCACCTGTTGAAGACCGCAATCTTCCAATAGGGCCACATACAGCCGTCGCAAATGATTTACGAATTTAGCCCTCACGCGCTTCTTGCTAACTAGCTCGGGAGTGTTCGGGTGTGATCGTCGATAAGCCGAATTGAGACGAAAAGCTCCACCATTCATCAGTCAGTTATTGAGAATAACGAACTGCCAACCATCCTTTTTATGCCATGCTTAATACTCGCACGATTTCGACGATAAACATCGTTTTGGATAAGATCGGTTGGGGGATTCTTATTTGCATATCTTATTAAATTTAGCCGGTGTAAACAAGGCTAAACATGGAATAGTTTTTGCTGGTCTTCGCACTTGTTTTTCCTTGTTAGGTTGGTGAAGTTCTAAGTGGTGGCTGTGCGTCTGCGCTAGTCAAAGTCACATGCAAAAGTGTCCAGAGCAAAGATCACGATCGTGCCTCCGTAGTAAACGGCTGTTGGCTCATTAAACCTCAGATAATCCACATTTCTAGGTTGACCCTGAACGTGAGTAGTATGCAGGAAACCCAACTATCAGTTTTATTCAACATGTCTTATTCTAAACTCCTTCATTATAAATATTATCCCACAAACCCATCAGGCAGACACTCGAAATAATTCCATAATTACATAGAAGCATAGAAAGCGGTCCATGGGAAGGTCGAAAACAAATAAAGCCATCGGATCTGCTCCCCATAAGTTCAAATTGTGCAGGTATTAAAATGGCTGTATTTACCCTACGTGTTTGCTCTATCAATGAGTTTCAAGGGACTTACATACTTTGGGTTTTAGCTTTCAAAAGTGCCGGCAAGCTAAACAAAGGCCAAGTGGCCGACTGGGAGTTGCTTGCCTGATCAAATACGAACAAGTATTTGGTATTACGGTAAAATATCATTGTTCTTAGTTAGTTCTGTACACGATGTAATGATCCATGTAGCGCCGGTGTTTGTACTCATAATATACTTTCCATATTTTGAAATGTCAAGTTTTAGACTTAACGTTATTTGCCATAAAGTAGCAATTTAAGTACTAGATCCAGCCCTGTCGAAGTTCCAACTTCACCAACGCCTAATACTTTCTCCGTATCAATACATTCATCAACTACAGTTCAAAATCGTTACTAACTACTTACATCAACGGGTGCATTCAAGTCTTATAAGCCAGCTCATCTCATGACAAATAAGCATGGTCTACACTTGAGAAATCTTTCGACCTTGGGTCTGACAGCAGTCATTGTTGCCGGGTCAACATACGACGGTAGCTTTTGGAGGATTAAAATGATAAATAACAGCTAGACGTCATTTCCGATGAGCATTGAATGGTAGACGTAGTAATGTTTGTTATTAATCAAAAATGAGTTTTTGATTTTTATTCTCAGTTTGAAATATAGCTGTTACATAATATGCAAAAACGTGGTCGGATAAATTTGTTTGGTTCAAAGTGCAAAGAGGTTTTAAGGGATATTAGGTATATAAATGTGATATTGTTGTTGAGTTAGGTACATATTTTGTGTCTTAACATTATAAATTTCAAAAATGTCTTTTACGACAATCACATTCTTCAATCTAAACGTTTATTGATTGACTTTGTTAGTAATTATTAATGCTTCCAAACCTGCTTTACTCCGTTCAATTTAAAACAAAATAAATCACAAAAAATAAAATAAAAAAAAACAAAAACTTACCAGTAACAGGATTAACAATAAAACTTGTATTTGAAGGAAACAAGCTATATCTAACAACAGCATTATCCCCCAAATCAGCATCAGTCGCCGCAATCTTTCCTACAAAAGCTCCAACCTTCTGATTCTCTTCAACTTGAAACTCATACGCAGATTTACTGAACACAGGATCATTATCATTTGCGTCTATTACATTGACGACTAAGTTAGCGGTTGCAGACAGCGGTGGTATACCGTTGTCGACCGCTATTATGATCATTTTGTGTTTTGCTGTTGTTTCCCTGTCGAGTTGTTTTGCGAGGTAGACCCAGCCTGTACTTGGTTGTACTTTGAAGTACTCTTCAGTTGAGTTCACGTCTGCAGCTATTTTGTATGTTATGCGTGCGTTGTTTCCTGTATCCTTGTCTATTGCTTGGATTTCTAGGATCTGTTGAGAGAAATGTTTATCATTATTTTAAGCAATCGAGCTATTTTGTTCTAGGAAAAGTTGGTAGATTAGATCCGTACAAATTCATAACACATCAAAAGAGGAAACAAAATGGCAAGAAAAAACGTAATTGCACAAAATTTGTAAGTACTAAAAATAAACTTTTGGTAACGAAACCAGAATATATCTCATTAAAATAAACCGCAACATTGATTACAACGTATTACTCATTGCAGTTAAAACGTCAAATTCATTACAGAACCCATTAAAGTTATCTCCCCCACAGTTACAAAATAACTTTACAAATTAATTAGATAAGCCAATAAGTAAATGTCGCCATTTCACAATTGGAGACATAAATTAGTACATTCATAATTTTGCAAATATATGAGTATAACACAGAGAAAGGGCAGGAAGATGATGATGGTTAATACGTTTAAGTCAATACTAGGAGCATTGACTATTTTTGTAGTTAATAATATTTTTTATTCTACAGATCTTAAAGTAAAATAAGTTATTGAATCGTGTAAAGTGCCAGCTTAGGTTCAAAAACAATCCGGAACAACTCGGGGCCAATACCACTGAGTTGCTTTTAGCATTGTTTTAGAGTAAAAAAATCAAAGAACACAAAACTGTTCACAGTTTTTTACATTCAAGTCCAACTTTAAATTCTCTTTAAAAAATGATATAGTTTATTTTTAGTTGTTGTCTCGTGAACCCGATACCTTTTGATTATTATCGTTGCGTTAAACGATACCCAATAAATTCTACATAGAAATTAATTCGTATTTATGTGTGTATTGTAACGTATTTTTATTGACATGACATTCTTACGTTTGAATCTAACTACGAATAATATTATTTTTTGAAATTTTGTGTTGGCAATGACTTCATAACATGTACAGACGCCAGCAGGTCAAGCTACCCGAAACTGACAATTTTTCCCAATGAACCTTGTACCTAATAGTTTAGAAATAAAGTCGAAAATCTATCAAAGAAATCTGACAGATTGTAGTAGCTTGATGTGCAGGCGTCTGTACAAAGTCATGTTTTTTTGTTACTTTTGTATTGAATCCATCATTAATTAAAATTATTTTAATCTGGTGTGTTTTCCTTATACTTTGGGATTTTGTTCATTTAGCACATAATCTTTTGATATAGTGATAACAAGAACATAATCAGACCTTTTTAAAACGTCGACATGTTATGTTATTGATCCTTAAATTATAACAACTGTAAAGCCATTGATTTATTGTTTGATTTGTTTATTAACAAATGCAATCAAGGTCAAATAAGCTTTGGTATTTTGTTTTTTATTTATCTTTACACCGACTTTGAACTAAGGTTGACCAAAGCAATAAAAAGCTGATAAATGTTTGTGGTGCTGATCCACAAACAATGGGGCACTTAATATCATTATTATCCCTCATATATTGTTGTTACATTACAGGAACTGGAGGATACTACTGAAGGAACTAAGCCAAATTCTGGGGCAACTTCTTTTTTCCCCATTAAAACAGAAAACGAGGCTGTGAGCATATATCTATTAAATCTTACCTTCGTATTGATAGCTTCAGACTCTAAAACATTAGCGCTGTAAGATTCATGTTCAAACACTGGTGGGTTGTCATTTACATCTTGGACGTCCACGACCAAGGTGAGGTTGGCACTGAGAGAGGGAATGCCATTGTCTCTGGCAGAGATGATAAGGGTGTGGCGGACGAGATTCTCGTAATCTAGGGACCTGTGGAAGATGAGAAAGTGGTTATATTTTTATAGCAAGAAATAAGTCGTGTTATTAAATTTGCTGAATAGGACAAAATTGTATCACTTAAGATTACAGTAGGTTTAAATACAAAGGCTTTGCAAGAAGTAGGCAGTACAGATAAAAGCAAGCCACTATGGTTATCAAATCTGCAATAAAATTCTCATTACTAAAAATCTCTAATTCTATTTCTTACCTCAATAGAGTAACCAATCCATGTTGAGAATTAACAGCGAAAGTATTAGAAGGTCCAGTAGCTGAGACCAGGTTGTAGATGATATGTCCATTCTTGCCATCGTCTTCATCGGTAGCTCTTGCTGCGTAGACCACAGAACCTATAGCTGCTGACTCAGCGACTGATACTCTGACGGATGATGTGCCAAATTCTGGAGTGTTGTCGTTAATGTCTTCAAGGGTTATTTGGACCTGGTAAAATAAAAAAAAAAGATTAGGATAACCTATAACCAATACTATCACTGGTTCTACTTAAATCGAATCGATGTTTTCTAGTACCTAATTGACTATGAAAACTTAACAAATTGCAGTATTATAAGCACTAACAATTACATATTATCTTTTATAATTACTATGGTTTAGACAAACACTGCATATTTTTTTCTGCAATTATTGCATATTGGTGTCCACGTATTTTCCTTCTTTTTTGCTTTTGAATAATATTCAATACAAATATCATAAGGTTTCCTTCGGAGGAAAAATGATGGATGGAACTAGTAAAGGACCGTGAAGACTGGCACAAGAAAAGAGAGGCTTCTACACAGCAGTAGTCGAATTCAGGATATGATAATAATGATGATCCCAGAGGATTCTAGTCTCTGTGAGAGTTCTTTCTCACTCTTCACCGAAATAAAGCGATCAAATTACATACATCTCTTTTTTTCTCCATTTATTTATTCTTACATGATAAGTCTTACCTGAGTTTGATCAAAACTAGATGGGTTCCCAGTAGCAGCTCTCACATTCAACAGATACGAAGCACTGGTCTCCCTGTCTAGTTGGCCGGCAGTTCTGATAGCTCCGGTGAGAGGCTCGATGGTGAACCGATGTTCAGGGTCTCCGGAGACAATGCTGTAGCGTAGTGGTTGTTGACCTGGTGGAAAGACAATGAAAATGAGATAAAGAAATAAATCCGAACTAATAAAAAGATTTCTTCGAGACTAGCTGTGCCAGCGAGTATTTAAATTGTAAAGGTAAGATACATAAAATAAAACACAGTAGAAATTTCTAACGGCAATGTAATGTGGGATTATTTTGAAAAATCGAAGGGTAAGTTAACGCTACGTTTTGATTCTGTTTGTTACCTCCGTTGAACATTCTAAACAAGTCAAAAAATCATTTTTTTTTTGTAATAAGATAGAATGTAAGTTGTAGATACCAATGAGGTCGAAAGACCATAACATACATATCTCAATTTTCCTAGATTGTGGGCAACCCAGCGAAACTGTACGCACCAAGGTTTATAGACCTCGTAAATATTTATGCATCGGTATTATTTTACTTTCCGACTCGTATTGTCTTTTATACTGGGAAACTATTTATGTTCAACATTAGATACAGTATTAGGAAATATGCTGTGGGAAATGGTGTATTTAAATTCAAGAAATTCTTCATCATCAACATCTTCATCAGCTTTTAATCCTATGTGTCTACTTTGATCGTCAAAATCTTAAAGGATATGATTGTTTTCGATGCTGTCATCAATAACAGTATCTTTTGCATTCTCAACACCAATTTTAATCAAATTATTATTTTCAACAATTTATTAAACTAAACAACTGATTACAACAAATTGCATGTTCAGACTCTACTGCATAATTAAAACTAACTTAATTCCACAACAAAATTCCCTCCAATCAAATTAATTCCTCTCTTAATAACATTATAACAACATGTTTTTATTTCACCTGTAATTATATACTGATGCTTTTTGTCGATAGACAAAATGGCTTCCTAATTTCGTGACTAGACTTAAGTTACGAATCTTAAGCAATTTATATGCAAATGCAAAATATTAATTATTAACCGTATCTGGTTCAAATCTATTCATTGCGCCTTTTTGCACGGAGGTGCCTACGTTATGTAATGTATATTGTAGCGATGTACGAAAACAGTCATGTTATACAACAAATTTAAATCACGTTAAACAGTTGGTCCTGCTCCTGATCTCTCTCCGGTCGTTACGGATTGCCATCCCATCGGACTATGAGAGTGAGGAAACAGAGAGCACCTGTGCCTGCGCACACACTTATGTACTACAATATCTCCCGCGCCGATAGCTAATCTCCGCTGAGATTGGGTGCCATAACCGAAAACGGCCAGGAAGACTATATAATGACAAGACAAATATTACTTCTGGGTTATCCTTATCCTTGCTAATATTATAAAAGCGAAAGTGAGTTTGTTTGTTACCTCTTCATGCTTTAATGGCTAAACCGATTTTGATGAATTTTGGTACAGAGATAGTAGGGAACCAGGAGACGTAATTTTGTAAATAAAAAAGTGGGATGTGAGGGAGAAAGAGGGAAAAAAATGGAAAACTTAGGGTTGCTATTACAAATCAATAAGGCGCAAGGGGAACTGTGTTACCCCGAATATAACGCGAGCGAAGCCGCGGGCAAAAGCTAGTAAAATATAAAATAAAACGATTAAAAAAAAAATCAGCACATTAACGAACTGAAGAGTAGTAAGAAAGAACGGTTAAGAAATCTTTTTCCACGTTTAAAAGTCTCTACAGCAAGAAGTCTGCAGCCACGCTACTTCTAAAAAATCATTAGAATACTGAGCATTTCATGTCTCTCATATAAACATTTTTCGTCAATAGCCTCATTCAGTAAGAATCGCTATTCTAGTGGGCGATAGAATATAACCGGACAATATTATAGTACAGAACTACAGATGGTTGTTATCGTTTCGCGACTCGTAGCTGGATAAGCAGTAGATGTCGTGAAGCTCATGGACAACGCTCGATGACTGTCATAACTATTTATTCGTTGTACTTCACACAGCAGTGTCTAGGTCGTTTTGGAACTTCAAAGGTTGTTCAAAAATGGTTTTGTAAAACTAGTTTTGTTACTATTTCTGTGTAAAACTACTCTAAGGACAAATATTGTGAAAACAATATGTTTATAATAAAACATTAATATATAAAATTAAGTGATGAAAGAGAAAGCAGAAAAGTTTAGCTCAGCAACAATAACAATCTTTTGAACCACATTGATATTTGTGTGAATTTTAATATCGTTTTTAATTCTAATAATTATTTTTATCCATATGATAATCGGAATGCTATAACTAACTCAAACACTAACTCCCGACATTCATGTATCAGGCTTCATTCTACACTAGCTTTTGCCCGCGGCATCGCTCGCGTTACATTTGGGGTAACACAGTTCCCCGTTCCTGATTTTCAGGTACCTGCTACCTGCAGTTTTTGCCCTTGCGCCTTATGGATTTGTAATAGCAAAGCTAAGTTTTCCCTTTACTTCCCTCTTTCTCCCTCATAACCCACTTTAAAAAAAAATAGTCGTATATATATATGTCCGTCTCCAGGGTCCCAACTATCTCTGTAACAAAATTCATCAAAATCGGTTTAGCCATTAAGGCGTGAAGAGGTAACAAACAAACAATCTCACTTTTGCTTTTAAAAAATTAGTAAGGATTAACTAAAATCACAATTACGGATGCATACATTTTGATTATGCAGGTATGTAAAAATCGACGAGAAATTCCAATACATAGAGCGAGAAACATGTAGCCTAAGTAAGAGATCGTTTCTAACTTCCAACGTTCAAAATTCAAAGTATTCCACAAAATGTGTCTACCAAATCTGTTTTGTTCTCCTTTAAAGTACCAACAATAACATTTACCAGACCCAATATCTAGTTCAGATCTATTTTCATCACGTCTATACTAATTATATAAACTAAATTAATACCGGGATGTCTGGTATGCTCCCCGACGACTATTGTAATGTCCCTCACAAAACTTTTTAGTTTATTTTCCAAACGTTTTTATTGCTAATTGTCCGTTGTTATGTTTGATACAAGATTTACATACAAAAGTATTCTTTAGTTGTTTTGGCGTAGGCTGGAAGGTAATTCGTAATGATGTGGAATAAATGTTGGAAATTGTTTAACAAGAGTATGTTTTGTTTTGTAGGATAGATTTTGTTGCCAAAGTTGAAAATGCGATGTAGAAACTAAATCCAGATCTAGGCAAAAAATTGTATACGGCCATGCAAAGCGAAAAGTAATTACTATTTGCGAACGTCAGAAAGTATAGATAAATAATTAAGTACTTATTTTTAGGTAAATTATGATAACAAATACGATGAAAATACTGTAACAAGCTCGTCTTTTAACTTGATATGACACAATACTACAACAAAATTCGTAACCTATTAAAAAGTTTATACCTAGCAAAATCAAAAAAATATTTTCAGTAACTTTAAATAAATAAGTAAAAATTAATTTCCAGTACCTACCAAAGTACGTCTAGATGCACCAATTTTTTTCCGAAATAAACCATCCGCCGAAAACGGTTTTGTATCTATCAATTTTTAATTGGCAGTTCTCACAACAATTTAAAGGGGTTCATTGTCGAAATATTTTTTTTCCATCGTTTCGTATTTTTTGCGCGGGCGGCGCGCTTTTTTTTTCGCCAGTCGTTTTGGGCAGGTCTGCTGACATGAGATTGATATACAGTCTTATTCGTGGACATGCTCCGCAGTCTTTGTTTAACTGGTCCCGGCCCTCCCCCCGCTGTCCTACCTGTCCCCGCGTCGCCCCTTTGTCTCTCCTCTTTATACAGTCGGCGATGCGCAAACGTAAACTTATTTTCGGCTGGATTCACAGGATTTGGCGTAACTGTTGTTTTTGTGGAGAATTGTCGTTATTTTTCGGAGATTTTTTCGTTGACAGCGTCGATTTGTTTGTCTATGCAGTGGTGAGTTTTAATATTAGCGATAATCATTAAATTTGCGTGGTTTTGTAAATTTTTTAGCTTACCATCGTCATATTATTAATTCAGTATCAAAAAAATACCAGTTCATGCCTAGGCTGCACCAAGATCAGAATAAAGTATAACAAGAAAAAAATCGAAATTGCTTATAAACTCAATTTAGCTCAAACTTGTCACAACTGAATAATAAACTCAATTTCTTGATAACCCATTCCTAACATGCAAAATTACATCGAAACACCGTAAAATACTGTTCATTTAATACTAAAGATTATCAGGCTTTATTTGATTTAGCCTCCCCGCGACTAAAAGCTAAAATTCATGACTCTTTTAAATTATCATAATGCTACCTTTGGACGGATTTACAAAACCACCGCAGAAATACTGGCTAGCTTTTACATGCGTCTTTACCTATACCATCTTCATGTTCTTTGGAAACTAATGTTTATGAAAATAATGATGGTTTTACAGTTTTGATAATTTTATAGGATAACCATAGGCATAATAGGCCTATGATGTGATGTTAGATGTGATGTTAGAATGACCTAAAATGACCCCACTGCTGACTCGGGTCTTGTCCTAACGAGAAGAACTAATTTAATGCTCCGATCGAAAAACGTCAAAGACAGTCCAAATGTAACACTTAGGAACAGGACTGACACGACAAAAATACAAGCATCGCAATAAAGTTCTGTCATGAACGCTTAAGTTTGGGCGGAGTGTTCAGTCAATTCATTAGGGATCAAAGCTTCTTAAGCAGGGCTGGTCGTGTTTTTAATATTTTCTTTTTCGATCACAAAATCATATTCATATTTAAATCTCCATGGGCAAGTCTAAAACCTTTACTTAGATGAAATGTTGTTCACAGTCATTATTCTAATAATTTATTTGGGGTTGACTAAACATAATTATGTTCTTTTATACTCTCTCTATTAGTTATAATTTCGGTAGCATCATCCTTTCTAAGCATATCATCTTTCGCATTCCATGTATCGTTTTGATATGTTTTTGATACAATGGAATTAATTTGATATTTAAATGCGCGAATTTAGGAGCGGCTGTCTTGACAGCTAAAGGCGTTGATTGACGATTGGGGTCGTGAGTTCAAATTATAACACTTTGAACTTTAGTTAGGCCCACACCTCACACAGTTGTTAACTGGAGGGGGTGGCAGGAAATACCAATGACCATATTGCAGATGTAAAAGGGAAAGGAGGAACTGTTCTTCACTTGAAGTACTTTCGTGGGTAGATTCTATGTTTAGAAATGTTTAACAGTTTTAGGACTATCTGGTTTCATATATTTGGTACTAGATGGCCCCCGCGGTTTCGCCCGCGTAATAGTTGAAAAAATAAGTATCCTATGTGTTATTCCACACTATAATCTACCTCTGTGCCAAATTTCAACAAGATCTGTTCAGCCGTTTTGACGTGAAAGAGTAACAAATATCCATACATCCATCCATCTATCCTCACAAATATTTGCATTTATAATATTAGTAGGATTGTCATTCAATACTACCGCGTGTCTTTTAAATTATCACCTTAAGATGTTGTATAATGTCTTTCCACCTGTTCTAGATTTTTATAAGCTTTTGGTTCACAAAATTCTTCCGAAATTCAATCATTTTCACCGTCACAGCCCTGTTACTGTCGTGGTATACCGTCCCACTCCGCATTACAAAATAAATTTGCATCTTACCCTTCTAAATTGAAATCATTAACGGCTAAACTGATTATCTTACTCACGCGGCCCGAACCTTGTTCAATTAAAGCTTTGTAACCTATGCGGATTGTTAGATTTTAATTCAACTGAATTAATTTATCTACTGTGATTATCTTTTGTTTTGAATAATGCGTCCACGATTTTGATGTGATGTTTGAGAGGAGTTTTAGTATAATTGGTAGATCATTTGATAAGTGAAGATAGTGTTTTTGCTGTTGGATTTTATCTATTGTCTTTGATAACATCTGTAGCATCAGGGAGCATAGTATTTTTCATGCAAATCTTCTTATCATGATCATTATTTGTGTTAGTTGACTTACTTTAATACTAAACTGTGGTTTCATGCATGCTTAATTTTCTTAAATATTGCATCAAGTACTGTGGCATGTATTGCAGTGCAAATGAATGAAAGTAGGTTATGAATTACCAACGCTAGTGAATGCGACGTACACTGAATGGAGCATAACATTAACTGATTTCGACTATTTACTCCGCACGATTAAACTTAATTAGTACTTATAATAGGTTTTGTAGAAAGCTTGCATGCTTGCAATTGATTCGGCTGATGACAGGGAGAAAGCGTAAATACAAAGTAAATATACAAGTTGTATAATCATCAATGTGTAAAGGTATTGCAATTTATATCAAATCATCCTATCTTAATGCAGCAGTAATTATATTTACTGTAACTCACCATGATGCATCAAAAAACGCAGATAAAATATTAATAAAAAAAAAGAAATCTTCTCGTATATTTTTGAAACGCACAAATTCAAAATAAAAACTTAAATCTTTTTCCACATCTAAGTACAAACATCTGTTACTCACACGTTATTTGACGTACAACATTGTCGTGAACAAAATTACACCTATTAAACACCTACACGGTGAAATAAGGTGAATCAAATACGAAGTCGGAATAACGCGGGTGTAAAAAAGTCGAAAATAATTGAGGTACCTACAGGACTTTTAAAAAAGAAGGTCTAAAAGTTAACTCGGCAAAAACTGTCGCCGCGGTAAGGGTTCGCCGACCTCACAGGATTTATTTGGGTGTACTGTTTGTAGGGCTACCACCAAATCCAATCCCGAGTGCGGCAAAGTTAGGGTTATGTTTTTCATCCGTATCTATGTCATCTGTTTAGTATTCTTATAAACCTCAAAACATCATAACGAGTAGGTTGATTTTTAGAAATGATTGATTTTTTAGATTATGCGATGCATATGCTACGGTTTTTAAAAATGGCAGCGGTGGAATTCGAAATAGAAAAAAATAACAAAATAAAATGATATACCATATCGTGTGGTATACAAGTATCACCGAATAGGAATGAAAATTAATATTGATGTTTCCTTGACTACTTTAGCTATAAGCTCCGTTTTTATAAAGGTCAAAATAGTACTCGGAGATCAAAGGCGAAAGGTATGTCGAGATTTGCCCTTGCTAAAACGGAATTTGCTTCTACAACTTTCATTTTAATTGGTACTTAATTAATGAACTTTGATTTACATCACGTCTGGGATTGTCCTGATAACCTGAGGTCGACTAACGGTATGTAACTTACTTTAGTTGCTTCATTTACGACGTAAATATCATTTAAGATGGTTAAATAAACACAAATGTACTACTCAAAGTGTTTCCAAACAGAGAAAATATAAACAGAATCTATATCACTACTTTTCTTTGGTCTCTAAAGGGTAAGACAGGATTTTATTCTCATGCAACCTTTCACCTTCAAGATTAAATCAGTCATGACAAAAAAGACTACCTCGCTTAGTCCCGTAATACTGGCCACCCTACCCGGAGCCGGCGCACTCAGATCCGAACGTATCCTTGGATTTCTCTAGATTCGAATTTCAAATTTTCAGTCACTGTTCGATTGCGAGGGAGCGTGAAATTTTTTAACATATTTTTTTAAACCTATCATAAAATGGCAAAAGGGTTTACTTTAATCCTTCTAATGTTCATAAAGTGTAGGTTTAAATCTGTCCGAGGATTATTGTGTGAAATCTCGAAAATAATATAAAGCAATTATAAGCGGAAAATTATTGTCAGATATTTTATTCTTGCTGTTTTTTTGTTCTTTTTTATAACGGACGGGTGTAAAGTCGGGTCGGGTCGGGTCTAAGTCTAAGTCATAGCAGATTTAATATTATCTTCTTTAATATAAATTCCCCTGATCTCAAGGGTTTGAATTTTTTTTTCATCTTCGTAATTTTCATCAACTGCAATCTAACCTCCATGTTCAAATAAACCTTTATTACGTTTCTCTTTATGTTCTGTGGCTATTTTAAATCACTATAGCTTACGTCTTAGAGCTGAGACAGTCCCTGTCTGGGTGTCTACACAAAAGGCTCTGCGTCCAGCTATCGGCTCTAATTTGCGTAATGCTATTCATATTATTGCGCGACCATGTCTCTTCGTCGGTTTTCTTTTTTTTTTTGAGAGAACTCTGTGTTTTATTTACGATATTATATTTCTATTGGTTTTGTAGTTTTAAGATTATGCTGTTGTTAGGCGAATATTTTCAGGTATTTTTGTTGACAAAATCAAAATCATTTATTACAAGTAGGCCAGTTACAGGCACTTTTGAACTGTCGAAACATTGACAGCAATACAAATGAAGCTACAGTCTCAGTCACGTGGCATAATAACTGCGAAAGTACTGTATTTGCCCTGACATATGCCTGCATTTTTATGTTTTCATTTGTGATCATTTCACATTTCTATTGTTTATCACGCACAGATAATACAACACATAAATGATGTAAATATGATTTTGTAATAATATATTAATTTAAAGAGTGTCCATTAAGTCTTGCCATTCTTCTCCATAGCGATCAACGCTTTGGAATGGACAACTACAGTACATTCACAAGTTATTATGCCTTGTGACTGGGACTGTAGCTTCATCATTTTGATTCTTGACAAAAATGCCTCTAATGGTCTAATTAAAATAAATGCTTTGAGTTATGTTGGGGTCCGCTTCCTGTCTAACCGGATGCAGTTGAATACCAGTACTATACATGGAGCGACTGCCTATCTGACCTCTACAGCCCAGTTAGTACTAGACAATGCGATACCCATTGGTAAAACTGGTTGTCAAACTTTCGTGACATTGACAATCTGTAAAGACTGTCAAAGATCTACAAATGACAACCGGGTCTAAAAACCTAAGGTTATTTCCGAGCCATGGAGGAAGCTCGGAATGTAACGGGTGATCACCCATCCATAGACTAACCTAGGCAAGCGCGGCTTAACCTAAAGATCGACCCAAGCTAAGTAAACAATAGACTGAGATAATGTTCTTTCCATCAGTATGGAGACAGATTAAACTGTGACGTTAAGTACTATGTGTTTGATATATTCTGTCACTACACTGATGGGAAGTACATTATCCTTACCTACTAATATTATAAAAGCGAAAGTGAGTTTGTTTGTTTGTTACGTCTTCACGCCTAAATGGCTAAACCGATTTTGATGAATTTTGGTACAGAGATAGTCTCTGGAGACGGACATAGGTATTTTTTTAAACTACGATTGAGATATGAGGGAGAAAGAGGGAAGAAAAGGGAAAACTTAGCATTGCTATTACAATAAATTAGGCGCAAGAGCAAAAACTACAGGTAGCAGGTACCTGTAAATCAGGAAAAGGAAACTGTGTTACCCCGAATTTAACGTGAGCGAAAACGGGCAAAAGCTAGTCTTAGTATATTGCTTTCTTAGCTGAATCCAAACGAGGCATGATTACACATACAAACGAATGGGCATAACAATATCCCTTAAACTACGTACATACACTACAGGCTGCTATTATTTCGTCATGGGCATGTCATGCCAGTATCGATTTCATTTAACACCATTGACACTATAAGTCATCTTTGGCAACCGCCATCTTATTACGACCAAATAATTCTTGGCTGAAGCTCTTGGTAACGGCGATTGGAATTATTCACAAGATTAACTGTCACACGTGATAAATTAATATAATACGTACGCATGTGTGGTCTAACGGTGGTGCGAGTCAAATCGATATTTGATTAGCCGATAATCGAACGCTAATTATAGTATCGATAATCGAAATTTTAATTTTAATTAGATTTGTAGTTGATGTTTTGGCATGTCTAAAATAGAGTTGATAATGTAAGGTGCTGATGATGTTAATTTAATATAGGATATTAATTTTATCTATACGTTGTTATTAAAACAGACACGAGATTTCATATTAATTGAAGTGAATTAATTTACGACACTGTTCCAAAGTGATCATACTACTACAGATTCTACCTAAGGTAAGGTTAATTGAAATCATTTACTTGTAACTTAAACTCAAAGCATTTATTTCAATTAGACCACAACAGGCTCTTTTAAATGTCATAAAAACAAAAAAGATGCTGCTACAGTCCCAGTCATAAGATAATTATAATAACTTGTGAAAGTACTGTAGATTGCCCATTCCAAAGCGTAGATCTTTAAGGAGAAGAATGGGCAACAAAACATTGAAGCGGTTTTAGGTATCAGTTTGTATAGTATCTTGCAGTTCAGCCTATGACGAAAGTGAGGCCTCCAGCCAGGGCAAAAAACCTACAAACTAAACGCCTACACGCTAAGGGCACCCCACGAGCTTCGATTTAAGGCGTCGCTGGAGGAAGACAGCAAATAGATAGGCTGAATTTGAGTAATATCATTATTGGGGCAGGGGGTGTAACGTATCAGTCTCTCACCTTTTTTTAAACATTGCCCCACACACGGAATTTCTCCTGTATCGCGGGTGCGTTTACAAACATTTAAACTCACATACCCAAACAGCCAGACCCGAAACAACTATCTGCAGGTCATACAAATATTTGTTCCGTGCGGGAATCGTACCCGCGACACGCAGCGCAGCAGTCGATCGCATAATATACAGTATACCATAATACATAATTTCAATAATATCAAATCAATTATGTGCGTTATACCATATAATTAGTATTTGAGCTTATAAACTGTTATTGATGCATCTAAGACCTGGATTGCTGATTTTATTTCTAGATAAGAAATCCAAAATACACCTACTTATACAAAAACCCACAAAAAAAAGATCTGCACTGTTTACGTACCACAAAAAAAAACCATTTGCATTTTTTGTAACAAACAGGGCTATCACAAGATCACAATATTTGGCAAGAAGTGCCCATTCAAAAAACTTGCTTGTATCGTTCATAAACTTCAATATATAATATTTTTTTAATTAATGGAAGTTTATCTTGGGGCTTGCTGCAATAAATCTAAAGGGGCGTGCGTCTATATTGAACACAGGCGTTATGGAGCTCTTTCTAATTAAACTCAAAGCGGGTTCGGGTTTGGATTGTGTAATGAGCGGCAGCGGGTAGACAGCTGTAGATCCGGTTTTGACAAAGTAGACAAGCGTCAGGTTGATTAAAAAAAACGGCCAAGAGCGAGTCAAAAACGCGCACGGAGGGATCCGTAGGTACAAACTTTTGCGAAGCGAACCATTGATTCATTTCACAAATAACTATTATTTGTGAAATGAATCGATGGAACGCTTTGCAAATCCTACTAAATATATATAATATTATATATGCGAATGTTTGTGAGGATGGATGGATGGATGTTTGTTACTCTCTCACGTCAAAACGGCGGAACGGATTTTGATGAAATTTCGCACGACGGTAGATTATATAGGATACTTTTTTTTTCGATCATCACGTGGGCGAACCTGCGGGTGCCAGCTAGTATTTTTATATAGGGATGTGCTACATTATTAGTCGGTGCCAAAACTACTAATTTTAATAATCTGGTAATTAAAAGTTCTGACCTTTGATTATAAATGATGTTGATAGCTTTTTAATATCTCTTGCAATTTCTAATCTAAACTATAAATAAATTGAATTAGTAAAATGTAAATGTTTTTATCTTAAATTAATTATCACACCTATAAAACTGATAATTAAAATTTTGGTTTTGCTAATAAAAATAGTTCTTAACGGAGTCGCGCATAGGTAATTTAAAACGAAGTAAAGCTACATTTTGGACATACATGTTAATTGACGCAAAACACGAAATAATATAGACTAAGCCATCATCATCATCTGCCTAGCGTTTTTGCAGGACTGTTAAGACTGGTTGTCAGACTTGAAAGCCACTGAGTATCTGTAACGACTGACAGAGATCTACAAAACAGAACGACGTACTAACGTGCTTTCTGATTTACGAAGGAAACTTGGTTTGTCATGGGACTTATGGGTGATCGCCATTCCACGGACCAGATTTGGCAACCGCTGCTAAAGATCGATGCGAGCGGCTGTTATTATTTAGCCACGAACTCCAACTAGTCTAGGAAATTACAGCCTATTTGTGAGTAGAGACCTTGTATCGTTAAAATCGCCCATCACTTGGGACGATTCTAAAAATACAATGTGATTTTTAAGATAAAATCAACTCAATCTAAAGATTTGATTTGCAATACGTAGGTGATACCAGTATTGTGATTTAGCTAATAAGTTTCAAATTTATTAATATTACTACTGCAATGTTACCTCCCATGTAAAATAAAATTATAGTTCACACGATTTCAATATGAATTCTTGCTTGTAATAAGTCACCATATTAATAAATGGTGTTTTGTGGAATGTCAAAGAGTTATTTAATTTATAAGCTCAGCTTGATTAATGTCTTCGAAACGAGTGCAACGGTATCATCCGAGGTATTTACTTGATAAATAATATCTCTTAAAATATAATAATGAATAGATTTCTCGTACTTTCACACTATTGTCTCCATTGTTTTCTCATATCTCCTACCGTAGGTCTACTGGCAGAAATTTCTTAAGACATTAGCAGTACATTTGTTCTCAAATTTTATATATTTTTGCCTGTTTTGTCTACTGTG
This sequence comes from Ochropleura plecta, assembly GCA_905475445.1. Lineage (NCBI taxonomy): Eukaryota > Metazoa > Arthropoda > Insecta > Lepidoptera > Noctuidae > Ochropleura > Ochropleura plecta. Next base: position 19,317,784 of record FR997728.1, on the reverse strand, counting down.
TGTACACACGACGGCACATTAACCTATACAAAACCATCCTAACCTGATCTCCCTACTACGGTGGGCGATCCGTAGTAGAGAGATCAGGTTATAATAGTTTAGAATAGGTTGACCTGCTGTCGTGTGTACATACATTGTAAAATAAACAAAACAAATAATATACTATGACCAAGATTATCAAATTCAAATTCAAATTCAAAACCATTTATTTCAATTAGACCATTACAGGCACTTTTGAATGTCAAGAAACAAAACTAATCTACAGTCCCGGTCACAAGGCATAATAACTTGTGAAAGTACTGTAGTTGCCCATTCCAAAGCGTTGATCTCTATGGAGAAGAATGGGCAAGAAACTCCATGGACACTCTTTTAAATTATAATATTTTTACAAAATTGTATTTACATCATTCATGTTGAGATTATACAAATATGTGAGAACGATGTAGAAAGACGTGCACAGTAAGAGCGTCCAGAGTAAATAAAAAGCAAAATTTAATTTTAAATCTAAATAAGTTAAAAATGAACCGTGGTAGCTAAAAAAATGACCAGACCCAACTGACAGCGTCAGTTCACGAACATGACGTATGGATCAGCCCCATTCAGCTCGACCATTTTGAAGGGAGCTAAATGACCCGACACACCCGCCACCATCAGCGAGACATTTAAGTGAGCAAGACACTATCAACCACCAGGGCTTCGTCAAGTCAATAATAATACATAGCACTCACATATGGGCTTAATAATTATACAATACTAGAGAATTGATTCTCTATCTATCTTTGATACTAGTTTAAGCTTTTCGAAGGACGTAATGTCATCATTAACCTGTATTTAGATCATCAATCCTCCTGCCATGCTAAACTACGTTTGACTTTAAACCATTTATTATGAAGAATAGTTGTAGTTTAAGATGCCTTAACGGTTTGTGATATTGTAAATTGTGTATAGTTCTAGCGAGTTTCAATAACGTTTTTTATAGCTTTCCGCCATTACGGATTTTCACCCGTATGGTGCATTATCAAACATTTAATTTCACATTTAAGTACAACTTTTTCACAATAAACATAGATATAATCAATGCTCAATTCTATTTTATTGAGTTACATTACAAAGAGAAGACCCACATTAATCCATTTTTGAATTCTACCAACAAACTTCAGTTACACACATACACATTCCAAGTGTTTTGTTAACTAATTATTAAAACACCAAGAAGCTTTCCCTATAAATATACCCATCGATTAAGCAACTAGAAACATCATTAAATAGCAAATAAAACAGTCATCATAACAATTCAATATCCATACAAATACAGTATTATAACTGATATGAAAGTAAAAGAAGTGAAAGTTAAAGTAACAGCTGATGGAGAAGAATGTAAGAAAAACAGTATTGCGCTTATCCCTAGTAACAAAAGACTCAATCAGGAAGATGGTAAAGTCAACTAAGCAATAAAATGTACACATGACGATGTTATTACATCAAACAAAGACTAGAAAGAGATATGTGCTAACAAAATTGATTATAAAAAATCTGTGCTGAATAAAAATACTTATTGACCTAAGAAAAATCATATAATAGCGAATAAAACGGTTACCACAATAATTCAATATATATATACAATATTCCAAATGATATCAAAAGAAAAAGAAATGCATGGTAGAGTGAAGGACGATGGAGGAGAATGAAAGAAAATAGCTGTTGCACTGACCACAAGCAATATAAAACCAGAGCAGGATGATGAAAAACTCAACTAAGATGTGAAATAAATAAATGACAAAGCTATAACATCAAACACAGAATATAAAAAAACCTTGTGCTAACAAGATTGACAATAAAAATTAAATGGTATCTTGCTCAATAAAGAAACTTATTGACTAAGTACTTAAGCAATATCATCTAATAGCGAATAAAACGGTTACCACAATAATTCAATATCCATACATATACAGTATTTCAAAGTCCATGAATCTTAAGCGGCCACTATCTATGTCTAACAATGGTGAAGTCAAGGCGTAGAATTCCCATAGACAAGTGCACAGCGTACTATAACGGTAGAGTTAGCAATTCAGTGATTTACAGAGCTGGAACTTACAAGAGAATACGTGGGCAAGTATTGTGGGGACTGTTACACTGGACTGTAACTAAGATGAAAAGAGGGCGAATTCAAAAAAATATAAGTTTTATTTTAGTGAGAAGTTAAAATATACACAAAATTAAAATAGACTAGGAACATGTTGCAAAAAGAAAATTTAAATTGGTGAACTAAACTATTACTAGATACTTATGTATACTATCGTCTTCAGTCTCACTGGTAGCTTTGGCATAAATTTAATCTATAAACACTTTACAGTTGATATAAACATTTCTATATCGCAAGTCAAATATAAATAGAATCATGTTCTAGAATTTAGCAATACCATAAAAAAAAACGTTAGTCTTTTATTATTTTAAGTTGTTGCACTACTATCACCTTTTCACAACGGTGTAACGACATCCCAAGACCTACCTGTATAAATATTATCCAAACGCACCGTCGCCAGTGAGATACCGAACATGCTTTATTGTCTATAACAGAATATAACGTAATATAACAACATATAACGTAATATAACAATGATATACAAATAAATTTAACCGTTGTTCTCAAACTAAACGCATGTATTACAATGATTTGTAATAGTTCCGGAGAACTGTTGCTGAGGGCAATTTTCAGGTTGAGCATGCAGGTGCTATATTTTGCGTATACTACCGAAGAAGTGACTATAAAATATGATACTAGACAGCTAATCTTTGTGAACACTGGGGTAACTATTATTTTGATGGCAAAACATTACACTGATAGTTATGTCAAGTGTAAAGTCAAAGTTATTTTTCTTAATATGCTTTTATCATCTAAAAACTCATCGAATTTCTTTAGATGCGATTTAAAATGTTTTACGTACGTAATTTATTTAAAACTTAAAAACCCATGCCTAGATAACAGATAAAAGACATAATACTGCACTTTTCTCAAAAGTGCAGTATTATGTCTTTTTTTTCTTTAGTGTGCTTTGTGCAGCATTGTTTTTCATTTGCATCATCGTCGTGTGCCTAGTCTTTCCCCAATTATTTTTAAGTATCTGAAAGTTGATTTACCAAACATACTATGCCTACTGTATATTTACAAGTTAAGTGCTAGAAAGACACAAAAGCTCTATAAGACAATCCATTAGTGATGTAAAAATAATCTTAATATATTTATGGTTTGGTGACCTCTCATACCCATATAACACATTTAAACCGTACCTATCTATAATTATTTAAAACACTACCAAAGTACATAAATATAGCCATAAAAACGTTTGATGTGGGTTATAACCCCGATTTGCACTTACTTAATTATTTTACGACTTTTTAATGTATCATTAGCAGTTGTAAAAAGCACCTTTAATAAAAACAAAAATCTCGATTTCCGTGACCGACAAAGCCACTAATTAATTAGACGAAATTCTTTGATGTGTCTTAAAAATTTAATGACTGATTTTGACAGATGACAATCTCTGGTATCGATAAATTTGACGTTTAGTAGTGATGGGAATTAATGCATTTTTTTCTCAAGATATCGTATTTCCGCGATGAAATGAGAATTAAAGATGGTGGCCGTATATCAGCTGCTCTTGTCGTGAGAATTGTTGAAAGGAAATAAGTTATTGCTTTGCTAGTACTATCTGTGATAAAACAGCAATCAATCACGTTCGGGTTATTACGGTTATATAACATAATATTAACATCCTGCTTGCGGTATCTAACGGGTTATAGGCGAGAAATTACAATTTGTACCCAATTATTTTTGCACGCCGCATTCCAATTGAATTTATAGTATATAAACTGAACTAAGAGGTGCAGAAAAAGATGTGAGCTGAACTATTTTATTAAATCAAATTGAAAATAAATATATACAGGATACATAAAGTTTATAGTTAAGTCATTCAAGCAGGAAAATAGGTCAAACTCAACAGTACTATAAACAAAGATTACGTTAGGTGCCGTTTGAAGCACGCAAAACGTATGCGCATTGATACAAAATTATTGCATTTCCACCTTAGAAGATATGGGAAAATTACCCAATGCACCTTTAAATAATTACAGCTTTAACGGCATAAATTGAAACAGGAATGTTCGCAGCCATTCGAATGGTTTTCCGCAGCATTAAATTACTATCGTCATACATGTCACGTTATGTTACGGTGTGATAGACGGTCTTAGTGAGTACGATGTTGATGTATGGTTTGTTAAGAAGTTTGATTGCTGATATTAAATGTTAACTTAATGATTTTGGTGTTAAGAACGATAAAATGAGTGAAGATGCTCGCTCATAAACGTATCAATGAAAGTTTTTATGCACCATACAGACATATTAATCGGCAGAACATGTATAAAATACGAAATCATTTGAATGAAAGTGAACACTTTCAACTGAAACTCTTTACCTAGTGCAAAATAAAATGTATGCAGCGACGTGGACGTTACAAACAAAACCTTACATTTTATGCATACACGAAATGCATCGAAGAACCTATCATTAAAAATATATGTATTCAGTCGCATTCACCGTGTAAATTATATGTCCTTTCAAAATGGGTAAAGGAACGCATCAGCAATTCAAAAAGGCTCATAAAAGTTGCCAAGTGGATGCACCAGGGACTCGCATCAGCTCGTGATCTTCGTTAAGACAATGGGCGATTACGTACTGTTGTATAGGCATCTTAGCGTCCGTGAGGATGGTCCAAGGGAGAAGGGTTTCACTGGAAACGATCTTCTTAGGCCCAACTTTGTTTGAGTTTTTTTTTCTATTCAAAATGGCGACCTTAAAGTTATTGGATCGCTGCGCTGTTGGAATTTTTTTAAAGGACTATTTGTGAAATATAAAAAAATGCTAAAATTGAGTTTAACATGGTAGGTGATGAATTTGTAGCTATTGGACACAATGATTTTCTAAACTTAGAATAATGGTTAGTTTATATAGAACTTATTCTGGTGAAAAAACAACGGTGTATTTAGGATCTACGACATCTTTAAAGATAACAGGATCAATAAACTACACAACAGTTTCCAACTTTCCCATTACCCCGAGACTTTCACCACGATTTCCATAAAACACGGACTTGGTGACTACAAAATACAATTCTTTGTACGTAAGACTGTAATTATGTAAAGTGTACTGCACTTTTATATCGAAGACCTATTCACCTAGCCCAGTTACCTTTGCAAAGACTTTATGAAGACGCTAAAAGCTTTTCATTTGAATAGTAACCACTTGAGCACGATTTCAATAAATTTGTTAAAGCGAAATGAAGCTATAAGGTGATGCCGGTCAACGGTAGTTGTATCATTGAGTCGTTTGTACTTTATGCGGTGATTTCCCGCAAACATTGATTCTGGTTGGATTGTTTTTAGTTTAGTTTGAATAGTTTAGAGAAAGGGATGTGAGTTTAGAAATACATATAAAGGGAGAAAATGATGGCCAGTATGGGTCATTTTACAAATAAACCGTAACAACAATAATAATCAAAACATTCTAATACCTACTAACGTTTAAAATACTCTGGCTAAAGAAAAAGACGCTTCATGGTGGGTATTTTATACTTCTGGAAAAATAACAAAATACATAAGACACTTACCTCTATCACCAACTGTAGCTTTCAGATTTCCAAGAAGCGTTCCAATCCTGACGTCTTCTTTCACTCGGAAATTGTATCTTGGTTTATCAAACAACGCTGATCCGATCCCAGCAGGCATCACTGACACATGTACCACAGCATTTTGAGGAGCAGTCAATCCTCCTCCATCAGTAGCGGAAACTTCTAGATCAAACTTCAAATTGGCTTGTACCAAAGCTGGTTTCGTAACCAAAATCTCTCCAGTACTCCTATCTATTCTGAATACATCGTTCTCATTGCCGTTCACAATTCTATAGGTTATAGTACCAAATCTTCCTGAATCAGAGTCCGTTGCGGATACTGCTATAATCGGCTCGGAGGAAATCCGTCCTTCTTTCAAAGACACGTTGTAATCCTTAACTGTGAATGCTGGTACATTGTCGTTTATATCGAGGAGTTGAATCTTCACCATAGCGGTCGTGGACAGGCCTCCTGCGAATAAATAATTGGTATTGATTGTTCGTATTGTTTGTAATTCTATGTCTAATTGGCAGGTGGTTGATTTATGCGTTTGTCAACGCGTTTAGTGGACTGGTCGTTGTAAGTAATTTTTTTTTAATAGTTTTGTTACTTTTGAAGGTACATTATTTATGGGTTGTTGAAATTTATCTAGTGGATGCTGTTATTTTTGGTTAGCTATATTTATTGGTACTTAATCTATGTTATCTTAAATATTGTACATAACACTGTCAAATAAAATTTACTAAATTTTAAGGAAACTGTAAAATTAATAATAACTCATAAAGTACTGTTAGCTATTAAGACAGGCTCCTTTACTATTTCATACAATGTCTTGAAAAGATATAGCGTAATCATACACACTATATATTTTTACCGTTACTTCAACCTGTTCAGGAGAAAAGTAACAAGTTATCTATTGATTAAAAAATCTCTTTCAATAACAACAAATTAAAATTTCCCAATCCCAAGTCCAAACACAGTCGTCACAGCATTAAAAACTGGAAAAAGTTTTCGAAAATTCCATTTCAAAAGACAAAGTAGCCGCTCAAGCTAACGAAATAAAAACACCAAGTGATAGTTGCACTGTTCTCTCTCCATAAATCTTCGAACTGGACTTGCGGCCCGCGGACGAACATTGGCGGAATTTATTTCGGCCCCGCCAATGTGATGGTCCTTCGAAATCGCTGCGAATCGTGGATATTTTAAAGATTTTCATATATTACTCCAAGCTCGGTTTACCTTGATGATGTAATGTACTTGTATCGTGACAATATAATTATTGGAAATAAATCAGCCTTTACAGTCGAGCGATTGTTAGGGACAGTTAATTTCAAGATAACGAAATATTCTGGATAAGCTTAAGGCTCAATGAAACCTTAATCAATGTCCTAAATGACGGTGAAACAATTGTGTTAAAAAATAATAGGTTACCTTAAGCAGCAACAGAGAAGTACCCTCTCTACAAGTGACTTTGTTTAATGTTTGCATAGAGTTCGAAACTATGTAGTGACCGCCATCTTTTAGTATAGCGGTTTCTAGTTTTATAACTATTTAATGCACACTAAGAATCCCGGAAGTATAAAATTAATATTAAAGATTGGGTAAGCATAAGCAGAGCTATTACAATATAACTATGTACCAACATTCATATCTACGCTTAACATTTTCTATTTTGAGATGTCCTTTAATGACAGTAATTTAAAATAAATTTAACGAGTTTTTATGACTACTAATTAAAGAAAAAACACAACTAAAGTGAACGAGTTAGTTTCATAAGTGAATGCCGATGACTTCTACCAAATACGAGCGCATTATAATTTAAAGCAAGACAATTTACCTGCGCCTAGAGAACATTGCATAGGGCTAATTATTAGAAAATTAATAAAGGTCTGCGTAGGGAATGCTGTTAACCTACTTTGGGTAAATGAACATGGTACATTATTGCACAGATAAATTTGGAAGCCATGGCGGAATTCTAAAATAAGTAGGTAGCGACTTTCTCGTTTACTTTGTAATGTGGAAACCAGGTCCTAAGGTATTTAAAGGGTGTTCTATAAGATCAGACTTTTAAAGAAATAGGAAGAGTTTGTTGTTAAACAAACACCGCCATGGGGTTGATATGTAGGTTAAGCCGGGCTTGCCTAGTTGGGGCAATGGGTGACAGTCGTTACAGTTGAAAGCCGAAAGCCTGACAACTAGACGTCTCACCAAGGGGTATCGAGTTATCCGGTATTGACTGTGTTGTGGAGTTTCTTCCAGTAAAATACTGGTATTCCACTGCAACCGGTTAGATTGGAAGCCAACCCCATTATAGCTAGGAAAGTCTAGGGAGATAATAATGAGAATGTAAAGAACGGGTAATATTAAAAGTAGTTGTAGGTATAGTCAATGAACCATCACGTGACTACAATTGGACATTGCCGTCAAGTGCTACTAACGCTTCTAACTGGAAAGTGTTGAGTGTAAATTTTTAATGATGTATCTATTTAATTTAAGGAAACTTTTAGCTCCAACGAATTAATGAAAATAATGAAAATCTTAATTAATTCATAGTCACAAAAAGGATACTGTTGGTTCAGAATATTTTGCTAAGTTTGTTTTACAGTATTATCCGAGTTCTTAGTTCACTTAATCAAAATAATAATATTTTACATTACATTTCGGAATGTACGAGTTAATTAATGGGCGAGGCCCAACCTCCATGTTTTAATCGAACAAAATTTATAATTATTTATATCTGAACAAAACCTATTTTCTGAATATTAATGTTTGTGTAGATATAAATTTTGTACGCACATTCAAAGTAACAAAACAATTACAATAAAATCATGCAGCACTGTACCAGGATAGTTACTGTCCACGACAAATAGAAAAATACCCCTTTTGTAATAAAGTTTTAAGTAGAAAATTTACAGGGAATATCCAAAATTTTTAAAACTTACATAGTATTATTCATTGCATTTTTCTTTAAAGTCAAAAAACAAAGTTATCAAACATTTGAAAATACAAACCTCTATCTGTAGCGATGACCGGGAACTCAAAATCGCTATGAGCCTCATAGTCCAAAGGAGCTGAGACACACAGCTCACCAGAGTCAGGCTTGACGGAGAACTGTGGCTTGATGTAACTCTCTCCAAGGGTGTAGTTGACGATCGCGTTGACACCGCAATCAGGGTCGATGGCTGACATCTGGGAAAGAAGAAAGAAGAATATGAGTATTAAGAAATGAATGTCATAGATCTCGATCTTGCATAACATTGGAAAAGGTATATTGTTAAAAACTGCAAATTTCAAGCATACACAATATTCAATATTTTGACTAAAATGGTTTTAAATTTGTTGTGTCTATCTTAAAAAGTATGAGAAAGAGAACGATGAAGAAATGAAATAAAGTCTGTGTGAAATTTGAAACCTACAATTCAATTTCATATTGCGTAAATATTTAGAATAGTAATCCTTATTATTATTATAAAAGCGAAAGTGAGTTTATTTGTTTGTTACCTCTTCACACCTTAATGGCTAAACCGATTTTGATGAATTTTGGTGCAGAAATAGTTGGGACCCAGGAGACGGACATAGGCAATTTTTTTTTTAAAGATTCAGATATGAGGGAGAAACAGGGAAGAAAAGGGAAAACTTATCTTTCCTATTACAAATCAACAAGGCGCAATTGGAAAAACTGCAGGTAGCTGGTACCTGCAAATAAGGAAAGAGGAACTGTGTTACCCCAAATTTAACGCGAGCGAAGCCGCGGGCAAAAGCTAGTATATTGATAAACATAAAGTTGATACTAGTTAACCAGCAATCGGCATCAATGATCACAAAGAAGAAAAAGACTAACACTCAATCGTTCGCATAATATCGGCTAGTCCCCATTCCACACTCATCGCAAAAATAGCTTTAGCTAACTGTAGTGATAATTCATAAGCAATGGCAGGTTACCATCGTGTCGCCTACAAGCTACATGTTTTAGAGGAAGGCTCACGTAGGCGATATTTAACAATTAAAAGTAGCACGGGATGATTTACAACTGCTATATTATCGGTACCCTTTCGTCTCTTTATTCTTTGGCGAACAGTGGCTGGAAAGATGACGAATTGTTGATTTTTTTAAGCAATACTTTAAAATTCATTATTTACAGATCACTTTATAAATTTGTAATAAATTTAGTTTCTCATCATCGTCATTCTATTCTTATCGTCATTTTAACCTTACCCTTGTCCAATAGGCTAGTTTGCAAAAAGAAATTTATTAGTTAGTCTTTTAGATTATTCAAAAATAAGGGACACGTATTTTTTTATTTGTAAATTAGACCAAAACGTCACGCGTTGCTGCATTTTATCGCAACAAGTGACGTCACACGTAACTTTAATGGGCTATATCTTAGTCATTATTGTTCTAATTTACAAATAAAAAAATACGTGTCCCTTATTTTTGGATAATCTAAAAGACGGACTAAATGGAATGTAATTATTTTGACCCTGGAAACAACCCTATTATTTCGGATCGGTGCTACACGTCTTCTTCTTCCTAGTAATCGTAATTTCAGCAGTTGCCATCGTTATAACCATAATATAAGTTAAATCCACAAAGAGTTTTATTCTACAATACAAGGCCAAGTAAAATTCACAAAGCCCATGTTGATTTTGATAAACAATCCGTAGTTCAGAAAACAGACATTAGAAATTAAACTACAGACACAGTATTAGACAAAATTCAAAAACTGATCCTTATCACACCCAGATGTTCAAGAAAACAAGGATACTTCATCAGGTATCCTATTCATTGCTTGTAATCCTAGAAGGTTGGTTAAAACAGGAACCTTACAGCCGTCATGTAAATCGTAACAAAGGTTCCCTACTACGACTAATTGCCATCCACAGACCAAGCTGAGATAGCCATCGTAATTAATTAAAGGTATTTAATTCGATGAATTGATCAAGGTTCTGTGAGGTCCACCAATAGGAAGTTACGGGACATTGTATCAGAATAAACACCGGTATATTCTAATGTTCAGTTACTTATGGAATGGGAATTCTAAGTTATAATACCCAGGAAGGAGACGTTTGAAATATTTTTAGCTTCTTAATAAATTTTGCAGAATATGGACGTTCGATTCAAGGAAGCGGCACATAAATTAAACTGAAAGGCTTTATTTAAAAGTAGGCATCGATAAATAATGAATATATTTGCTTATACTCCGAGCAATCGCACCTTCCATTTCTTACATGTCCCGAATAATGAGATCAGGTTGCGAACACGACAACTGATCTGAAACGTATTTAAGAAGAAATAAACACCCTCTCGCAGCAAGAAAAAAAGGACTGTAAACGCAAAATTGACCTTTTCGAGAGCTCATTATAAAAATAAACAGTCTAAATACAAGCGAACGATGATAAATGAGTACTGGACGTATGAGAAATAAATCAACTGGTTCCAACAGACGGTAGTCACACAATGCAGGAACCCAAAAATTCAATAGCGTAAAGTAACAAGCGACAAATTGCCTCTGTAGGTGTTAAGTGGCAGAATAAAAATATAACAACATCAAAGATAATTAGCCTGAAATCATCTTTTTCTCTTATACTTCGGCTATATTACGTACGTGACATTGCCTCTTGATTAATTGCATCCACGTCGAACACTAAGATAAATTGTTCGCACACATGCTATAGCAGTTTCAACTCTGACAAGTTAACGGTAAGGTCCAAATTGCTTTGTGATTTATTAGATCGCGAAACGGTGTTAGTTTTAGCGATTCCGCTAATGGCTTCATTCTTGTATCTTGTCTTATTAACATTGTTGGTCGATCATTGATATAAATAGCTTTAGTATTGAGACGTTTAGATAATTATTTTAATGTTATATAACAGGTATTATCAGCACTAAATGCAAACGAAACGAATCCCCTATACAAAATATACGCGAAGATTATCTTGGCTACACACTGTATCACGTGGTCAGTAAATCTTATACGCAAAAAATATTTCTTACATTGGTCTTCGGTATTACCTTTTTTGCACCTATATTAATCATATTAACACGTTGCTTACACACCTATTAATAATTTTGACAGATACAGTGCAATAAAAGAAAAATTGATAAATGATTTACTGTTGTATCCATATAATTTCCTTGTCTTGTTAAGTCTCACACAGACTGCTGTGAATCATTATTTGAACGCCGCTTATTTAAAAAAGGCTTTATTTGTATCATACACAATCTTCCCGAAAGGCATGATTCTGACTTTCACCGATACAACCTAATTAAAGCCTTAGAAAGCTTTTGTTTAAAACATTTACTTTTATTCAGATCATTAAGGGGACACGCAACGTTCTCAGAAACATTTGTTCAGATCCCCGAAACAGATGAGCTTACTTTATTATTATTAAGAATACGATTCAGTTGCTGATTGATGCGCTTAACATTGCATGCAAACCTTGTGTCTCCAGCCACCCTAGTGAGCAATCCTGGCACAAACCTGTCCAGATCCAGCGTATATTTTTCTGGGATTTATTTTACTTTCCGTATATCTGATCAAGTTAATGTTGTCAATAATAAATCGGTTTTTTTATTACTACGTACAGTAAATAACGGTAGATACGAACGTACTGGTTAACTCGGTGAGCCAAATGAGGATATTCAGGAATTTATTTAATAGTTTTCTGACGAAGTTGTTAAATTTACAATAAAAGCTAACTACGTACTTTCGAAATGGTAGCGTATTTGCTTCATTTCAAGATGAAATGATAAAATGGCTATCTAACAGCGTTTGTTTAACACTGGTAATTAAACAAGTAAATTACTATTTGTAAATTGTATGCCTAAGAATGTATTCAGAATCTAGGCTAACATTACCACTACCACGAATCATTCACACAAAAACTGCTGACAGATAAAGATAACAAGAAGGGGGAGAGCAAGAGTAAGCAGAAATGTTTCAACAAAGCAAATGCACAGTTTAAACGAGTCACAATTTTCATCAACGTCATTATTTCCCCAAAAATCTTCAAAACCGTCTCATTGACGAAAACATTCAAACAGCCAAACCTGCTTCACATTTTGGCTTTAATGAAGAGATTTTCGATAAGTTGTTACCGTACATTAGTGCCACACACGATGATCCCTTTCTCAACTAAAGTGATTTTGTAATCTTTAGTATCTTTATTTATATCGGTTCTGACTTTGATAACTTGTTTTATGTGATATAAAAGTGTCATTTTTGGAATTCGATCAAACTCTGTCTGGTTTACTTGAGTTATTGTCTTGAATCAGGAAGTGTCATGATTAGATTAAAACCAGATTTTAATATTATGATTACTTCCTAATGGTTATCAGCAACCGTTAACTTAACTGATGATATAATCAAGATATTAAATAGCACCTCTGTTAAAGCTCAACGTGACTCCAAAAATTTCAGAATTCCTTTCCCTTATTTAAATAACTTATACCGTTTTCCAATACTGAGCAAATGCCTCACTTTTTGTCTCCCGAACCTCTCTGTTGTGTGCAGTTTCTAGCCATGTTTATATGACGAACATAATCAGATCGTCATAACACCTTTGCGCAGGTTTACCTCGACGGAGATGTCCTTCCCTAATTCCTAGTTTATTTACTGTAAAGCAGAAGAAACAAAATAAACATTTCCCAGTAAAAGATATTTGAACATCATCATCATCACCATCAACTCACTGTACACATACCACAAATAGCAATCGCTCCACATACTTCAAAATATGACCGTCAAAAGATAAAATCCATGATTGGGGCAACATTATGTTTTATATTTAAATTCTTTTCACTGACAACGCCCATATCGGCTACCTCAGTGAGGTAGATAAGAGTGCCAACAATGAGATTTATTGCACACTCCAACCACTACTTAACACTTTAAAAACGTTGAGTTCAAATTGTTGGGGATATCTCAATTAGTGACTTTTATGTGCCGCTAATGTTCAGATTATTGATCGAAGGATCTCTGTCAGAGCACATTTAACGAAGTGTTGAAGCTGTTTGTTGAAAATACAAGTATGTTTTATGGCCAAAGACGATTTAAAAATATCTTGTGACATTTGCTCACATTCTGAAGAAGGAAATGAAGTAAAAACGAAAGTACATGTAGAATTTGCCGTAAAAGAGCCATAACATTCAAATGCACAAGATTGACCGCTCCACAAATCTAAATACAAGTAGCCTCTTCCTAGAATCATTGAAGTAAGCTTGTCAAAACTAAAGACACATAAATATCAGTAAAAAGAGAGAAAAAATAAGGTAAGCACCACAATTTTCCATGTCCCCAAGCATCCGTAAATTCAAACACGAGTTATTTAAATTCAACTTACGCATTCGACTGGCTCATCTAAATAAAGCGAACATCTGCCTTGTTTACTTTAAAACTAAAAAAGGCATAAAATAAAATGATTTGTAACAAAAATAATAAAGAAATTCTTACTCAGTTCGGCCGTTGGTAAAGGACATTGTAATTCAACCTGATTGGCACACAATAATGGTATCAAACATAAACCATTTAAAAATTGTCTGAGATAAAAGTAAAAAGGCGATCGGACGACAGTGGTTTAGGGAGCAAATAAACTTTTCAGAGGACAATACCTGGCCTGGACTGCCGAGGATTTGTAGTGCCATTAGTTCAACAGCGACAGCTTTATACCAATGAATTCCCAACTTTAAACGAGAGATATAAAGTCCAAACTACTGGAAACAAAAATTGTGGATAATTAAAAAATGAATCAGAAATTGTGACCTGCATACTTGGGCGCCTATCACTTTCTTTTGTAATTGGTTTTAATTGATGATATTTAGAGCGAATCTTAAATCTGTATTTTCGACAGCCATATCTTTCGACGAAATACGCAGCTGCTTTGAATTTAGTAAAGAAGTTTTAAGTAACTACGAGTATTTAGCAAGGCGATTCTTTCAGCTGGAGTACGCTTTTAAATTCCATTGAAAACGGTATGTAGATGTGAAACAGATGCTATTTTACGTACAACATTAAGCTGTGAGTAGATTTACATTCTCAACCTGCGTAACGGTAATTCCAGAACTCTTTTAAATGAACCAAAACAAAATAAATGCAACGTTTAAATAGACTTTTATCCATTTCAGAGCGATTATTCAGATCATGTACAATAAATCGAATTATTGTAATATCATCCACATCTTTTCATTCTTCATTAAACAAAAATAGCATATCAATACCAGAAACGCTAAAATAAACGATTTTCGACACCAGCTCATCGCTTATTTCTTTAATTGTAGGTGCAGTCTCAAGTTGACCTTTACCTTCTGTTTCATTAAACATTTCATTGTCCAGCCAATTTATATCGAAGCTTTATTTTAAAGAATTAAAAGGAATTATATTATTGTTTTTACCAAGTCCCTGTTCTGTATCTTTGTAGAAATCTGATTCTTTACGTTTCAGAATCTTATTGTTTTTTAAATAGATTGGATTCTTAGTTTCTTTTCATTAGCTCTGAGGTATTTTTGTTCCTGAAATGGAAGTATTTACTGTGAGTGTTGCTAGAGTTAAAATAAAAGTGCTAAATGCTTGAGGGCGACAAATTAGCGATATATGGCTGGAAAGTGTATTGTTTGAGGCTTTTAAAAGATTCCTTAACTGTGGCGGTAATTAAATCTCAAATTCCAATTAGAGACAAATGCCTATCATTTGTGTGACTAAACTTAAGATTTCTGAATAAAATGGTCCTGTTCTAAATCCGGATGATTTTTATTTTTTTATTCAACTTTCAAAACCGCAGACCACCTCAGTCAACACAGGACTTATAAATGTTCACAAAAGTATTAAAATATCGTGATATTAAACGATGGTGTGGGAGTAATGCAGAAGGATAAACATGCGAGTTTTATGATGCGTGTGCGCATGTGGTGTCGCTGGGAGCGAAGCGTCAATGGATGCGCGGGAGTTCGAGGAGTAACCGGTGTAGAAAGGATTGTGGAGTATCGTAATAATGTATTAGAAGTAATTGTGTATCGTATATTAACATAATAAGTTATTAGCATCTTTTTTTTTTTAAAGGGATGGGTAATGCATTAGGAATGAGAAAAGATCTTAGGGCATAAACAATCGCGTTCATAGTGTTTGGTATTTTTGGAACACTGTTTTTGACTTTTCTAGCATTGCTATAGTTATTTAAAATGACACATAGTCCGGCTAGATCCTCTTATAATTAAATATATTAGTAAGGAGATACTTAGTAGACTAAATTTCTAGGAACAAATTTGTGTCAGCGTAGGAATTCAAAACGTAACACATGTTATTTAAAACATATTTTTATAAGTATTTTATATCTATTTATAGTTTTTTTAAATAAGAAACATAGTAAAAAAATAAAAAAGCAATAACCTAAATCAATATACATATATATCGCTATTTATATTACAAAAATCATAATTATCAAAACCCAACGATAGCTGTAATTCCTGCACATCAATTCTTTTTCTCAAGTTACATCAATTTCGTCACCCTAATCAACCTTCTTCCCGACAACAACACTAATTAAATCTTTAACAACCCGTAATAAGAGTCAATTTTACAGCTGGTGCATGTGAAGCGTCAGGCCGTGTCAACAGCCAGTGTGTGAATGTATTTGCGGAAGAGCAGTGACATTGACATTTGATATCCCATATCGTATTGACATCGGTGTCAATGGTGTCATGCGTACGTTGTGGTTGCGTGGTGATCATCGATGAGCAACCATGCTTTTTGGTTTATTTTGTTCTATGTTTTTTTTAATTTTGTGTGTGGGAATTGATTGGATTTTAATGAGTAATTAATTGTGTTGTTAAATGACAGCTACTAAAGTAACAGTTGTGTTTTGAAATTGGAAAACGAATTTACGTTCTTTAAGCACTTGATTATTGGCGGGTGCTTTTGGTTGCCAGTTTAAAAAAATAAAACAAACAAACGTGTCGGTGTCAGTTCCAATTTTGAAACAGCGCCAGAAAACCCTTGTACAGTTATGTTACAGCGTAAACTTTAAGACAGGTTGCTAAGAATAAATTGTATATACTGCAACGTATGAGAGCTAGAGTTAATAATAGGTATACTGCGATTTTAAGTAGCCACACGCCAAAACGCAAACGTAAAAAGGTACCAAGCCCAGCATACGGTAACCATGTCGAATATAACCACAATCGAATTTTATAACTCAAGATAAACAGCTGATACATGAGTGTTGCAAGCTGGAAAAAATATACAAAAAATAAAACATTTTCAATTAATTAAAAGTCAAATTAAAACAAGCAGTATTCATTTACAAAAAAGCTTTTATTCTCCACTGTACTCGCTTTAGGTATTAAACTTTGTGGACAAAGGTGTCATTTTGTTTGTTTTTTGGTACAAGAATTATTTATTTACATTTCCGAAGTCGCGAAGACATGTAAAAATCGTTGAGTGAATGCGCAGCCTTATTTTTGGGAACAATATCGAATTTCATTCGCTTTGGAGGCGTCAACGGGTGACAAAGATGGGCACTTGGGTGTAAAAATAAAAATATATTATGACATTTATTTGTTGAGAATAAGGCTTGGTTTTAATACGATTTGTGTTCAGAAATAGATGATTTTGGTGATGACTAATACGTTTGTAATAATTTATTGCTATTTAAGTGCTTCGAACTCTTGTATTAATCACACAGAACCTACCTGCTGTGATTAATATAAGTTTGATATTTATGAAGATACTGCACTTTTTAAAAAACTGTTATACTGTTCTCGCCGTAGCATGGTGTGCGTGACATTTGATAAAAATGGTGGTTTAGTGATGGGATGTATTGCTATGATTGGTTACTACCCACTTATATTCAGTAATTGTCAGAAATCCGGGTAACGTTCCGGATTAAAGGGGTATGTCCATTAAACCTAATGCCAATTGCAGCATGCTACAGCGAAACCTATTATTAAATGGTGTTTTTCATTTTGGTCTTAAAATCACCTTTTTCGTCTATCCAGCCTGATGCTTTTGAAAATACAATGTTTTTTAATTAATATAATATAATCTTTTAACAGTGTGAACGCAACTTTACATAAAATGACATTTAAAATATTGATGAGTCTGTGGGCGCGCGACTTATATTAATTAAATTACCTTGCATTTTTATAGAAAAAATTAAGCGTTAATTCATAATTTAACTGCGTGCAAAAATAATAATGTTAAAACTATTTTAAAGTACTATTTCTTTTTTACATGTAGTAAGTATAGGTGGGCAGAGTTGAAGCAAAGTAAGAAAATAAAAAACCTTGATTTTGTTTGATATTTTTTATGATTCTGATTTTAAATTTATTAGGATTTTCATCAGTGTCACCAACAACAGGTCAAATAAAAAAAAAACAAGATTATTACATTATAAACGTAGATTTAGATTTTATTACAAAACCATAAGATTTTAACATTCTTAATTATGTCGCAATGATTAGATATCCCGCAGTGACTTAATTTCATGTGTGCGAAAAATCCAAGATGGCGTCTTCATCTTTAAGTTTTTTTACAATTATTTAGACTTTTACAAGCAATAACTTAACGTAAACGATTCAATCGGTTTAAAAAGAAATTTTACGACTGTCAATCGTGAGAATGGTTATAAAATAGGAACGCAGTAAAAATATTATTATACTTATGCAAAAAATATTTTTTTATGTCAGTCAGATTTCTTTACTATTAAATTGGGTTATAATAATAGATTTATTACGTATAATATTTACATGTTTTTACTTTATGACCGATAAATTATAAAAATAATCATTTTCGTCTTCAGAGGCATTTTTAGATGATTATTTTGTCAAATTAACTCTCCCATTCAGACTCAGACATTGTTACTTCTTAGCGTATTGTTTAAATCTATTAAATATTACAATACTTTGATGTATCCAAGAATAAAATAAATTTAAATAGATTTTCCAATTTACAAAACTGTTCCCAAGTAATAAACAACATCACAAATTACACATTATTACAACGGTGTACAACCTCTAATTTCGTGGCCCCACACATAACGCAACGAGAGGCCATAAAACTGGCGAGTACAAACCGCGCTCTATTAACACTTACAACGGTGCAGCGAATCATCTTAATGTTCTTCAAAACATGGTGATGAGACATTTGCCGCTAATTGAAGGAGTAGTCCGTCTCTCAAATTGCTGATTTGGTGCAAGTTATCAGCTTATAGCGTTAACACTAGATGGGTTTACTTGTTGTTAATAAAATTTTGTACCTTAATAGGTACTGACAACATAATTTAAAATCTTTGAGAAGTGAGCATGTGTTCCGAAGTTAGTAATAATGAATTATGTGAAACAAGAGGAAAGTCTTCATTGAAATAGTTAATACCCCCACAGGTAATATTTAAGAGCCAGTACCTCTTAAATATTACCTAGCAAAAGAATTGTAATCCAATGCACTTGATGATAAATGATGAGTCTGATACTCTGATATCAACAAAACTCTTTATTGACCTGCTAACTAATCCTTACTAATATTATAAAAGCAAAAGTGAGTTTGTTTGTTTGTTACGTCTTCATGCCTAAATGGCTAAACCGATTTTGACGAATTTAGGTACAGAGATAGTTGGGACCCTGAAGACGGACATAGACTATATAATATATATTTTTTTAAGTGAGAAATGAGAGAGAAAGAGGGATAAAAAGGGAAATCTTAACTTTGCTATTACGATAAATAAAGCGCAAGGGCAAAAACTACGGATGCAGGTCCCTGCAAATCAGGAAAGGGGAACGGTGTTACCCCGAATTTAACGCGAACGAAGCCCCGTGGCTTCGCTAGCAAGAGCTAGTTAAAAAATAAAAACTTCTTTATTTAAATTTAACGCCAAATATGGTATAAGACTGTCAGCCAGTCCTTTTAGAAGCCTACCTCTTGCACCAGCGTCTCCCCGCAATCTCTCGTGTCTTGTACCACATTTGTACCATAAAATCTAGAGGCATACAACTGTACATTGCTATGAAGTTAAGGGGCTCCCTTTTGAAAATATACGTTTTTGAATTGGCCTACCTAGTATGTTAAAAAAGCAACAATAATTCCAAAAAAATAAATGCAATACTTTGGTTTATGCTCTATAATTTTGTAGTTTATTTTTTAAATAAATACAGAAAATTTGAAACTTCTTTAATTTTCTTCTTTTTGCATTTTTTATGCCGTTCTAGACCATACTTTCTAGTTGCAGAGATATTGGGGGGGGGGGTCAAAGTTCCATTATTTTTAAAATCCTAGTGTTTTAGTATTTTAAACATTTTTTTGAATACCTTTCTGAAACCCGTAATATTAAATTCACCAATCAGCAGTATGTTTTAATCGCGTAGCATTGAGTTTTACGGTAAAACGTGATTTTCCACCCCAAAAAAGAAATTTGCAAATCGGTCCAGGCGTCTTTGAGTAATCGGTGAACATACATAAAAAATAAAAGATTCCAACGAATTGAGAACCTCCTCCTTTCTTGAAGTCGGTTAATAAGATAGTGAACGACTCATGTGGTCTACAGAGCCAGTTCCATTGAGTTGCGGAAGTCAAATAGGAGTGATAGCGATAATTGAATGGACGATAACGTTTCCTTTGGCTAACTGGCTATTTGCTTGTCAAATATGAAAAGGAAGTATTCATTCTTAGCTTGAAGAATGTGTGCAAGTACGTGATAGATTTTACTTATTTATTTCAACTTCCTGTACAATAGTGGTATATAGGCGGACAATATTAAATTGTAACTATGTATATGAGTAAATAAAAACAAAATGCCATAAGGCATTCTCTACCAGTCAATCTTTGATTTTTACCTTTTGATTTCATCCAAAAATATGTCTCCGCGATGAAATTACGTTACTAGGTGTTAGTAAATATATAACAAGAAATGTTTTCTTTTTAAACAAAATGGCGGGTTTAGTTTAGATTACGGCCACGCCCCAAAATCCTTGTGTTCATTTGATTGTAATATCCTAAATATTCTAACTATTTATGACAATATCTTTCAATATAAAAACTTCATTAAATTATAAGAACCTACATATAAGCTCCATTTTTGTACCCTCGTAACAAACTTTAAACCTAAATAAAAAATAACATTTCGAAAGCAACAAACATGGTGACAAGAAAAACTACCGGCGCGACCTGTTATGAAAATGAACGTTAGTTGTGTGGGTTGCGTCTGCGCACCAAGTTGTTGAGATTGTCCGCGTGGCGCTGGTGTCGCATGTAGGGCTGTGATGAACGGGATTAAGATGAGAGATGTTCGTGATGGGAAGCTTTTGTTTGAAGAGAGAATGACGGTTTTGGCGGAATAAAGGTGTAATTATACTAACAACAGCTTATGGAATCTAGGTAATTCGAGTTCAGTTAAACTGGTTAAAGCTTTATGTATTAGTACTATATTATGTATATTATATTCACATAATACTATTATATCGGAAAAATCGAGATGCTTATTACAACAGTCGTTGGAACATGTGTTCTTCTTTCATACTTCTAAATTTTTTTAATAGTTTTTTTTTGTCTTTTAGGTACATTACTAGCTGACAACGTTGTGGAAGAGCTTTTTTTATATGACCGTTTATAGTCTGTTGTTTGTTAGTCTAATTATTTTAGTTTATTTGATTGGTATAATGTATATAGTAAGTTTAGCCTCATTAAATTATAGTTTAGACTCATATTTTTACATATTTCTTATTAAAATATAAAACAATAAACATTTAAAAATACAAAATTAAACACGCTGTCTTAGTAGAAAATTCAAACTGTATTATGTCACCTTAAAACTAGTCCAAAAACAAAAATCTATGATACCATAACCATAAGAGAATTCTCTAAAGAATCTCGCTCACGACTTCGATAGAAAACCAGTCGCTTGCGCAACGCATAATATAACATAATCTTTCTTGATAAACGCGACGTTAATGCGATACACATTATTTGTTAATCACCGATTTAACTGTAGTTTAGATTAACCAGTTTTTTTTTTATAATTTAATTTCATTCAATTTTTCTGTTGACGATAGGGAAAGATCAAGCAGGTCGTTGGTGTAGTGGACAGAAGCGTAATCTGCTGAGCGTGAGGTTTTAGCTTCGATTCATAGGTCAGGTAAAGTGTAATTGTGTTTTTCCAACAGTTTTTTTTTCTGAGTGACAGTCTCGCGAGACTACTCCCGGATACCGTAGATGCATTTCTGTGGACTGTGAGCAATGGGTAGCTCACCGTCCATCTGTCATCTAGAGACAGGCCGTGTCGATGGCGCGTTCGTGTTCCACTTGCGCCGCAAACAGATGTCAGCAAAGCGTAGAGGCCTGCCAGGGCCACTGTCTGGCAGGGTTGCGGGTTTTTCGAAAGACATACCTAGGCCGCGGAACATAAAGAGCAAAAGAAGGAACACGGATAATTTTTAGTTAGCAAAAGTCTGACATTCTCTCCCGTTCCACCCAGAGTGTGTATGTTTTTTTTTCTTGTCATAAGTGATGATTTTTGTCTTTCAATAAAACTAAATGTTTGAGTTGAGAACTTTATGTTGCCTTTTTTATGTGAACTGTCGGATTAATCTGATTTATATTTAATTCGGCCGTCATTAGTTTGATTGTGGTAAAATTTTTATGTAGATATAAGTCAACACATGGATAGTAATTTATTGTTATAATTTTGGAGCTTTGTCTTAAATCTCTTGTTATATTTGGAAATGATCCACATCTAAATAATATGAGAATGTGTCTGTGGTTGCTTGCAAGCATAATTTGCAACTTATAACTCAATTATGTATGTTCTTCGAGGCATTTTTGCCAAGTACCAGCTTCCAGTATGTCTCTTCTGCTTCTGCGTTTTTTTTTTTAATTTTTCACCGTCTTTTGATTTTATAACGTACGTTATGTAAACATTAGGTAGGCACAACCTTAGTCTAATTTGAAATTTCACCAAATTTTTAATCGACTTAAAAAAATATGTTCAACCGCAATCTGACTGCAATTCTGACTAATAATTTGCTTGTAATAAGTTCAGAATCATATTTAATTTGTATCTACAAACAAAAATAATTTAGTAACTATAATTTAATAAAAATATGTTAAAATCCCAAAAAACTAAAATATCTACAATGTATAATAATTTAGTAACTATAAACTAATAAAATAAAAATATGTACAAATTCCAAAAAAGTAAAACGATTACTAGGCGTCAAAAAATCCATCCACATCGCTGAAAATAGGAAAAGTGCACAGAAGAATTCAGATTTCTGTAATATTGAGCGAATTGTAAACGTTAGTCAATACCAGGTTTTAAACAAATGTATGTCAAGTTTTATAAAAAACATGTATACAATAGGTATAAGTGTACTTATTATACAATCGGTATACTTATATATTTTTTTCTTTCTTTTATTTTAGTTTTCAAGGAAAAAAGCATTTTCATACAGCTACCAACATAATTATATAACCCAACTATTTCATACCATATGACTACACGGGGTACCATTAGCGTTATCTCATTATTCAGTACTAGGTATAAATCTCCCTAATGCCTTTATATCTTATAAATCTCTAGCTGGCTGTTTAATTGGAATCAGTCGCGATGAGGTAGCCCGCAGATGTGGTATGTATTAATATGTTATTTAAATTCACTATTTTAAGTAAGAAGCATTTTGTTGGGTGTGAGTTAATCAATATTATGGGAAAAGCTTTTATGCTGATTTATTATGCTGTAGTAGTCGTTTTTAGAGTTCTGTACGTCAGGAGGAAAAAACGAAACTCTTAAGTATGACTTTGTTGTCCGTCTGTCTGTCAAGGCCTTATAACTCGAAAACGTGTTGAGGTATTGAGTTACCAAAACCAACTAATGCCCCGTTTTTCATTTTGACATAAGTTCTATGAGACTTATGTCAAAATACAACTAAGCAAAACGAGTCGTTTATGTTTATTGGAACGGGGCATTAATCTACGCAGTCAAAAACTATAGCCGTTTATGTCGCAAGTGTGTACAGAACCCTTGTTACATAAGTCTGACTCACACTTTGGACGGTTTTCACTACATGTGTGTATTATTAAGTACTTGAATCGATGAGGTATACATCATCAATTCAAACAAAGAGTAGTTAAATTAATCTACTGTTTGTTTATAGTAGATCGGCGATTGGCTTTTATTCTATTCAATTTTATGGAAAAAGAGGAAGAGAGAGAGAGATGTCAAAAGAAGTTCAAAGAAGTTTCCATGCATTACTAAGTACTGCGTTTCATGCAATATTTTAGAATACAAAAACAGTTTTTACTAAAACTGGATATTTATTTATGTTAATTTTCAATGACTACTTCCTATTAACCTACTTCCTACTAATATTATAAATGCGAATGTTTGTGAGGATGGATGGATGGATGTATGGATGTTTGTTACTCTTTCACGTCAAAGCGGCTGAACGGATCTTTTGTCGATATCACACGGGCAAAGCCGCGGGCGTCAGCTACTCATAAATAAAGTTAATGGACACCAAGACAAAATACTGAGAGTATATAATTTTGGATCCTTTTGGCCTCTTACAGGACTAACTTAATTAATCGTGTTTTTATATTGTTTTTTAGTTTTGTTTTTATTTGTCTTGTCCTGTGCGAGTTTATTAAACAGTTTTACTTTCTTTCTAAATAAAACCATAGAATTAATCTGCATAATATTTTTCAATATTTCACAAATATGCAATTTCTAAACTAGACCTAGATTTTTCCCGACTTTATCTAGATAATGCATCCCTATATCATATGCCGCATCCACGATTACCACTCATTCCTAGTTTCTACAATGAAACATTACACCGTATGAGGGATAGCGTATACCGTGCGGCATCCACGCACAGTTGCCATTGCAGCGAGCATCGCCACATCGCATTTACATCTGCTCATTTCACTTCAATTACCTACTACCTATACTGAAATGGACGTTTTTGTGGTGGGTGGTTGTTAAAGGTCTTAAGTGATGGTTGGCACTTTTTTTTTGACAGGCATTTTTTGTAGGTAGTGGTATACCCCTACTTGTAAGCGACACAATTAAATCGGTAGATAATGCTAGATTTGATTGGAAACAAGTTATAGCTCCCAACATCAAAAAAACCCAGCCAAGTGCGAGGGTTCCGTACAAACTTGCGACATAAACCGCTATATGTTTTGACTGCGTAGACTTAGAGAGTTGATTTTTTCACAGTTCTAAGGAACCCATAGATTTTATTTTATAGTTTATGGCAAACTCAACTCGATATATTCACGCGTTTCCAAGATAAAGGGTGGCAACAACAAGTTTACATTCCAGGGCATCAATACATAAATCTACAAAAAAAAACTTGAACAGGATTTCAAGTAAAAGTTTGATAACAGCTAAATCACTACTAATCCATGTCAAATTCTTGATCAACTACCGTCGACACCCTTTCACAACAAAACAATCACGTCTTTATAGCCCTCCCACGTACAGTAGCGGACAAAAACACTTACGCAATAAAAATCAACATATCAATATTAACATATTTGCAACACAGCTAATCATCACAATACCCAAGTGTTTGTAGAGATGTAAGATAATGTTTAACAAAGACCATTCATTGTAAATGAATTGACAGCTGAGAAGTGTACAGTTAAAGAAAAAATAAGTGTACAATTAGAAAAAAAAAAGGCGTGGAAGGAGAAAGAGGCGGTTTTTGACCAACAGTGGGATACAATATAGGCTAGTAAAACTAAAAAAAAAGTCAGAAAGGAGGCACAAAGCCAGTGGAAACATTATTTTTCTTGAAAATTCTTTGGCTCAAGTAATTAGCAAGTTTGTGAAAATTTTTGCTAAAAATTATCATGACATTTCACATTTTATTTTGATTTTACGTGTTAAAAAATAAATAAACGATGGAGCGATAACATAGAAATGCGTCGGTAGCTTTAGATAAAATTTTCAAAAATTTCGAGTTATGTCGAAAAAGGACTTAAAAGTATGTCATGTAATGAGTTAGTTGAGTTTGGGCATGGGAAAACATCAAATAACTTTCCCCGCTCTGGGTGGGGGGGGGGAGTGTCAGACTTGTAAACTTCTTGTAAAATTCCTAGTGTAAGGCAAAGTTTAAAAAAGAAAAACACTAACGAAAACACTTGGGTAGGTCTAACTAATGCCGGAACTCACAGACACATTACAAATAGGTACAACCCGTCAATTAAGGTGAAAACACATAGTTGTAGCCACTAGAATAGTTAAACGGGGTAGGATGTGACCTTGCGATAACTTAACGCCTAAACCGTTGGGCTATTGTTGTTCAAAACTGGCTATTTATTGTGTTTTATGTCCAATGAAATATGTGTTATGTGGCTGTAAAAGTTTTAGTGCGAAACATTTGTGTCGAAGCTTGATCAGTACTGCATTGTTTTTTTTGAATGGCATCTCGCAGTTCGACCTGTGAAGTTTTCGTCTGCTGAACCTTAGAGTAAGGCCTCCAGCCAGGGTTTATTGATCAGAATTCTGTTGGCCTTTGTAGAGACAAACAGTATTTATGTTGTGTAATAGGTACCATAATAAATGGTTACAATTTTGTAACGACACACAGAGGATGGAACCGACTTCAGGCGACGGTCGTTGTCACGAAGGAAGGCCCAAAAAATGTTGGCATGGCGATTTAGACTCGTTCCTGCCGGAATGGCAAAAGGGGTTAAAACAATGAGGGACTTGGAGAGGAATAGAGTAAACCTTTTCCCAACAATGGGAAAAAAATTGTTTTAGTATCAACATCATGTTGGGGTTGGCTTCAAACCTAAACGGATGCAGCTGAATGAATGCCAGTATTTTACAAGCCTATTTGAGCTCCTTAACCTAGTCAGTACTAGGTAATGCGATACTCCTTGGTAAGACTGGTTGTCATACTTTCGCAGGCCACTCACTATCTGTAACGACTGTCAAAGATCTACAACTTTACATTAAAAAAAACTTTTCACCACATTTGGCAACCCCTCACACAAATGACAGTATTGTTGGTCGCCGTACCAACCTAGGCAAGCGCGGTTTAGCCTAAATATCGACCACTAGCTCCTCCACTTTAACATTTATAGACACTACTAACTAATGATGTTAATTTAACACACGATTTCGATTTATATTTCATAATCACCCACAAAAGTTAAAGTGATTATTTCTATAATGAAACTTTATAACCTGCTAATGGTACCAAAATTAATAATATGATATTACACGATTAATGAACACGATAATAACACATTTGAAAATAAATAGCAAACATTCACAACAGTCGATTGAAATCACTCGATCCCAACGCAAAGAAAACAATTAATACAAACTTAACGCAAGAATATTTCCTTCTATTAAGCATACTGATTAAATTCTCAGTTCCATCTTTTAATAACGAGGCTAAAATCATTTCTCATTATCACCATGTTAAGATATATGACGCGGAAACCGAACTATCACCACATTCGATCTTCAGTGATTGATTGCACATTTCAGGAGGCAACGGTACAAAACGATTTCAAATGAATGATCTAGTAATGTGGCTAACTGCTTTTCCTAGTGGCGATATTATACTAATGCAGCTGTTTATCTAGAAAATTCCAACGTTTATTTGCATGTTATTTTGTGAGAAAATCGTGGTTGATGTTTTAACATTTTTCATTATAAACAGGTAGGGATGTCCATGCAGAACCTACATAGCTTCTTTATTTAAAATAGTAAAATTATATTCTTGTCTCTACTGATTTGTTTGGCTAGTGGCTGAGAGCGCGACTGCTATGCAAGTCCTAAGTTTGACTCTCAGAATGGGCAAAGTGTTATTTATTAAAACTTTATGCACAAGTAAAAACTGTACAAACGTGGACTTAATCTTATCTCTGATAGATTTTCCGTGCATTTGATTTAAACACTTTAATACTAATGATAAATGATAATTTTACAATTAGGTTTTTACAAACAATTTTACACGTCTTTTTTTTAAACTTGATGAAGCCGGTGTTTCGTACCCGACTACTCTGAGAAGAAACAGCCGAAACAAACTCAGAGGTCATACGTCTCTTTTAAGGTCCAGACAAAAATCTTGGTCAACTTACATGAGGACTATGCAGGTAAGTGTCTGAAATAGTCTTGTTAAGAACGCACCACACGGATTGAGTGGACTTGTCCAGTCAGTGCAAACATTTGTCAGTCATTGTGTAGGTCGACTCATAGCAAGTGCCACATGAACGCGCTGTGACATAGTGCAGTGACTTCACTGCACTATGTCACACTACTAACATAGTTGTTAAGGATTTATTTATTAACACGAATTGTATTAGCTATATATATGATTGTCTGTAAGGTATTTATCTATGGGCCTAAGATGCCTGAAAATAAATGTTTTTATTTATAACACAAGGAACACTACAACATCAAAATCCACATGAACGCTGTAACAACAAACAGGAAAGCAATTACTACAATATTTAATTAGTGTTACACAATAACAACAAACACAAGGAAATGTAGATGTGTGCTATCAGACTACTAATAAATTAGAGACTAGATTAAAAGCTTAGCTTTATTTATGCTGTCGACGACTCTACGACGCTGTTTCGCAATAGTTGTTAATAGAAATTTCTAGACTTTCTAGCTTCTTTGATTTATGTTTTATTTCGTAGGTAAATAATCATCTTTGTTCAGGTAAGTTAGACCGATATCATTAACACACACATTTACATTAGACACTATTAAATTACATAAAATCACCCACATTAAAATAAAAAATAATAAATTTATAAGAAATAAATAATTTATGTATTTCTTCTTCTTCTTTATTGTATGGTTAGTGCAATACCTGTTATTAAAGTTTTTAAACCACCCATGACCATCGACCACCTATAACCGTCCCTGACTTGACTTAAAGTCCCTTCGAGAAACATCTGTAGGACATTTTGGTTATCTCACGATGTTTTCCTTTATCGCAGCAAGTGATAATATAATAATACAATACGTACATAACACCATGTAAAAATAGCCAAAAGAAATATCATTCACAAGTGAGATTCATTTTATCTAGAAAAATCGGGATACTTCCTGATTGTATTTTCAAGTAACGGCCCAGATTCCATTACAGAACCTATCTTTCCCTTTCATTCACACTATTCAAGAGTTCTTTAAAATTTTGCCAACTCCCCTATCTCTACCATTCTACAACAAGCAAATTCTACATCCAAATCAATTAGCATAAAATCACACATACAATCAACCATAATTATAAGAAAACACACTAACTCACTTAAGAGAATCTAGAAATCTAGACTATTCCCGCCAAGCCCTAGCGTGACGGTATGCCTTTATATATTTACAGTGGCATCTACAGTTAAATCACTGCACTATCTTAAGATCTGAGTGTCGTTTATCACCCTTTACTGGCCTTAATATTAACCCTGCGAGCGACAGTCCCGTGAAATGCGCCGCACTAGGCCAGCACGCACTCTTATCTGTATAGAACACGGAATCCGCGCAACGGCATCGTCTAGAGACGGCACTTCTTATTAAATGTGTGGTATTGCAAAAGCACTGAGACCAAAATATCTTCTTTCAAGGACTTTTCAATGGTGGGTTTGTTCGAAAGAGATACTACGGACCCAGATCACAAAGGGACAACATGGATGGATTTTAGTCAGTTAAAGTCTGACACTCCCTTCCACTTCCGCTATTACAGACCTCCATCTGCTTTGTGATAATATCCCATCCGAAAAAAAAACCCGTTCAGCCATGAGTTCAACTCAGTTGATGTGTTCAAACGCCCGGCCACCTCCTTCGCTAGCATGACTGCTTCGCAGAAGGAGATGACCGCTTCCCATTCCCTCTCGCTCCGGACCATGGACTGAACCAGGGTCGGACGCGAGAGATCACCGCCGCCGATCGCCTCTACGAGGGCACGGCGCTGCTCCGCCCAAGCTGGGCAGACCGCCACTGTGTACTCCACCGTGTCCTCCGGGCGATCGTCACAATGGCGACACCCGGGCGTTTCCTCCCGCCCAGAGACATCTTCATTCACAGATTTGAGTATATAGATTTCATTTTAACTCGATACCTTCACGCGTTCCTGAGATAAAAGGTCTTGACAGACAGGCGGACAACAAAGAGATCCAATATGGCAGTTTCTTCATAATTTAGAGCTCGGTACCACAGGCACACCTTGCGTGCTCTGTGCTTATCTACAAATTATGAGTACAACTGAGAAAGTCCAGGATTTATCTCTGTCCCCGATAGTGCGTAATCCCTCGTCGTTAGAATATCCGTTGATGGTAGAATTTTTCTTATGTTCCGTTATGATTACTATCGGATGGTTTTTCTTGCGAATGATGATACAGGGTAAGAAATGTTGATTTCTTTTAATTATGCTTCATGAAGTAAAATATTGTAAGGAAATTGTGATAAAGAAGGTTTTCGTTGTTTATGGTCAATGTGCAGTCTACCGATGTGTACCACAACTGTCTATTCATACTTTAATAATAATGTTAAAAGGGGGAAAGATTTGTTTGTTTGTTTTTACCGAATAGGCTGCAAAACTACTGGACCGATTTTGGCCACTTTTACACTAACAGGAAGCTACATTATAAGGAAGAACATAGGCTATTACTCACGGGACCCGGGCAACAACTAAACACGTGGGTTAAACTGCTTAATAAATATAGGGAGAAATATAAAGGTTAAAACTTTTGATATAATGGGTAATCCCCGAAACTCCACATTTAATATCAAAAATAATTTATACAATGGAAGCTACACTATTACCAAGAGTTATTTAGAATATGCTTATGCTATGCTATAGGTTCTATATTTCTCTATAAATACAGAAAAGTTTGCAAACGTACACGATGTTTATTAGTCGTCAGATCAAGAACTACCACAGATCACATTCAAAATAAGTGAAACCATAAACTGCCAATATTCCAATTAACTGTCCCACTCAAGATGGCCTCCAGGCAAACCAAGGCTTCCTCCAACCACACTTGTTACTTCAAAATGAGGCGATAATAAATTTTCCCCATCGATTTAATTCAATACAGTCAGTCTAATTCCGTTATAATATTAATAACCCTTCAGAACGATTCGTCCCACTGAATGGTCGGCCCACAGACCTGAGTGTTTTACCCGCTGGCGAAGTACTAACCGGGTTGGAAGCGTATGGACATGATAGGGATGGGACGTGCTGGTATTTAGTACCGGGATCTTTTGATACGAAAATTTTATAGATTTAATTTGAAATCGGAATCTGATTAGGACGAAATATATTTTGAGGCTCTAGAATTGAAGTTGATTTGTTAAACGATTGGGTTTTTAGAAAATATGCTTACTTTTTGGAAACCATAATTTTGCTGAAAACTCGCTAAAAGCAGATTGATAATTTTGACCCACACTAGGAAATTCTCCAGTATCGTGGGTGCGTTTACAAACATTTAAACTCACATGTACAAACAGCCAGACCCAAAACAACTATCTGTAGGTCATAAAAATATTTGTTCCGTGCGGGAATCGAACCCGCGACACGCGGTGCAGCAGTTGATCGCTGATTCACTGCGCCAAGCGTGTCGTCAATGTGAACCAATCTTAAATTATTTCTTTAGTAGGAAATTAATTACTGATTGCACCAACGCAATGCGTTTCCCATACAATTGCCACATAATTCAAAGTGGTATCAAGTATCAATGTTAGGCGCGTGTATCGCTTGAAGTCAGCCGAAGAATGTTGTAACGTGGCGGGTTAGAGATCACAATTGTTATGCCTTATGTGCCAATTCTAGTACTACTGGAATATTATGAGGTCAGTAGGCTACCACTTAGAGAGTCAACGTATGTTTACCTTACAATCCGTACAATTATTTTGAATTTATTGGTACGTAATTATGGTGGAATGCAATGTCCACTCTAAAAGTCTGAGGTGCGTCGCATACGATAAATACGTAATTGGCTAATACGAATATAAGAGCATGATTTAAATAACAATGATATATAAATAAAACGATAATCTTTACTAATATTATAAAAGCCAAAGTGAGTTTGTTTGTTAAACTAAAAAGGCTAAACCGATTTTGATGAATTTTGGTACAGAGACAGTTGAGACCCTGGACTCGGCTACTTTTTTTTTAAAAAAAAAGGAGAAAGAGGGAAGAATAGGAAAAACTTAGCTTTGCTATTACAATAAATAAGACGCAAGGGCAAAAACTACAGGTAGCAGGTACCTGCAAATCAGGCAAGAAGAACTGTGTTACCCCGAATTTAACGCGAGCGAAGCCGCGGGCAAAAGCTAGTGATATATAAATAAAACGACAATCTCCAATAACGACATAACTTTGACACAACGGGAACTTTTGATTGCACAGTTATGAATACCGCATATGAATCCCGGTAAAATACAGACCCTTTCCCCGCACTAGTCGGAAGAATGGACGATGTACAGAAAATTAATAACGCCGAAGGTTAGTCCGCGAAACTAGGACAGTGGTGTTAGATGTAGATACAGCCTTATAAGGCTAGCGATACATTGAATACAAAAATAGACCGTGTAATATGATGTCGGATAGAATCTACATGAAGGAAGTACACGGTAAGTAAACCTTTTTAATAGGTTGATAGATAACTTTTTAGTGTGTACAAGCACAGATATAAATTTAGAAATTTCGTAAAGGGCGACAAGGTTACTCACGTTTGTGCTAAAAGCGTTTTTTTTAAGCCAATCTTTAGAAGAAAGAGAGTTATTTGATCATCCCACGGAAATAGCGCATTTTCCTGGATATAAAGTAGCCTGTATGTTAGTCCGGAATCTAAGCTAATTTGATACTAAATTACATCCCAATCCGTTTGAGCGTGAGGGAGAAAAAACACACACACGTTGAAACTTTCGTCTTTATAAAATTGTTGTTAAGTATCAAAGACTTTGGGATAATAATAATAACTAAGTCAAGTTCCGATTATGTTGTTCAGTCTTTCCAAGGTTAACATAAATGCAAAACAAGACAAAATAACAGTTAACATGCTGTTATTCAAGAACATAAAGTAAATTTTCATTAACGAAAGTGTTAATTGATTCAAATCCGGTTCAAATATTATACAGTTATGCTTTATTAAATTGCTTTACTATGAATACTGAACGGAGTTACCAGTAATGGAAGCGGTATGCGTAGAAGATGGTTTGTGTCAAGCGTGGTTTGAAAATATGGGATTAGAAGGGTTCATCGTAGATAATAACAATAAATACGACACGACATGGTTGGCGCAGCGGTTGAGTGTTGCGGGTTCGATCCCCGCACGAAACAAATATTTGTATAGCCTACAGACAGTTGGCTGTTTGTGTATTTGAGTTATGTTTGTAAACGCACCCACGATACAGGAGAAATTCCCAGTGTGGGGTAACGTTTCTTTTTTTTTTTTAAATTGTTTTGAGCTTTGTCCTGCTGACATGATTTGCTGATTTTTAAATTGAATAGTTGAATTTTATTTCTAACATCAACTAAAAAGTATGGCTACTGTATCAGAACAAAGAATTCTAGCCTAAAAATGCTTTAAACGTCTTTAAAAGTCTGTACAAATGTGAATTTTACAGTATCATGCCTCGTGCATGCATCTTTTCTCGACGTTTTATAAGTGCCCATGTAGGCCTATGTAAAATAAAAATATTTTGATTTTGATTTGGTGTTTTTAACCTAGAATAAGACCAAATTATTTTCTGTCATGTCTAATTTTGTTAAATTATTGTTTTTTTTGTTTTCTTTTATGATTTTTGTCCTGTAGATACAAGTCAAATTATTTACATTTTATTTCTATAAAAATACTTTTATATTTTTTTTATTTCAGGGCCGACGCCTTTCTCCGCCACCACCGATGTGAATGTAACAATTTCACACACGATAAACAAACATTAACAGCGTATAAACAAGCCACATCCAGTAACATAAATCCTTGCTCCACAGCCGTAGGTGGCTCGGTACCGTACCCAAGCCATTCTATTAGTTCCTATGATTAATGCCACCAAACCATTGGGA
Organism: Ochropleura plecta; assembly: GCA_905475445.1. NCBI lineage: Eukaryota > Metazoa > Arthropoda > Insecta > Lepidoptera > Noctuidae > Ochropleura > Ochropleura plecta. Next base: position 19,284,098 of record FR997728.1, on the reverse strand, counting down.
TGCTTAATTGAAATCCAATTTTGATTTATAATACGCCATTTTAATTGAAGTTATTTGCTCGAAACAGTTTAATTGGTGTACACTCGGGTGCATATACAGTGACCCACTTAAATTGTATTTATGTATGGGCGTTGTATAGGCGGGGCATGCCTGGATTATATCCTTGTAGAATTTTGTAGGAGAAGTTTGGTTTGTCGTAATATAGTTGCAATTAATATTGGGATTGCATGTGTCGGTTCGGTATGTATTTATGTTAGGGAGAGGCAGCTGGTTAATTTAAATGGATTTTGTAATGTAGCATCATGTTTAAGTACTTTACTCTTCATCTGATAGTAATATTCTCCTGACCGTTTCAGCCACGGTGGCCAATCGCAGCGGAGATTAGTCTTTGGCGCGAGAAATATTATAGTCCAGGCGTGTGTGCGCAGGATAGGTGCACTATCTGTTCTCTCACTCTCATAGTTTGAGGGGATGGCAATCCGACCAGATCGGAGGGAGATCAGGCGCATGCATGACCAACATGATTTTCGAGGAACGGGGGTATCGTACCGCCAACTTCCTAACTGCGAGCAGTTACTGAGAAATTCCTAATAGAAAAATCCAATAAAACTTTTTGCCCGTTCCGGGAGTCGAACCCAGGACCCTTATGTCGCTTATTTAGAGTCGGGACAGCATTCAGTCTTCTTTTGCCATACTCCTTTAAAACTCGTCAGACACCTGTCTCATCATATAATCCTTAAAACAGTGTATCCATCGTTTATTTGGTCTTCCTCATCACATTTTCCTCATTCAACTTTCATAAAACCAAGACTAATGACCAAATTTAAGACAACATCGGCTCCATCTACAAACCAAAACCCGCATCAAATTCTTCCGTACACATAGTAGCAAAATCACGAACCCAGTGCACGTCCACATTATTTAGTTAGACACAACAAAAAAGGGTTGAGACCCACATCATTAGAGACCGAAACCCGTACTGGATAGACAGATACGTCTTATTCAAGATAGGCTGCATAAATAAGATGCGCAACAGTAAAATATTAGATGCATACGCACAGAAGCAAAAATGTCGTCGTATTTACATACAGATATGGCTGGCGGTGCGGCTTGTGAAGCTAGCCTGATGTGAAATATATCGTACCAGCTTTTGCTTGTAGCCGCTTTTTTTGGTTTTAGGTGTATATGTAATTTTTGGTAGGAATGCATGGTATTGGTTTGTCGCAAGATTGGTGGTGGTTGGCGTATTATCACTACATAGTATAAAACAATGTCGTTTCCCGCTATCTGCCTGCCTCTATGTATGCTTAGATCTTTAACGTAACGGATTTTGATGCAGTTTGTTTAATAGATAGAGTGATTCAAGAGGTAGGCTATATTGTGTAATATTAGTACATTATTATCTACATTGCAACCGTGCGAAGCCGAAGCGTGTTGCTAGTTTTTAATACGATGATATAAAATATCACCTCTTAAAATCAAAAATAAGAAAAAAAAACAAAACACAGTGCAGCAATTTTTTTAAAATATGAATAATGCTCAAAATCGAACTGAGTATTTGAACATGAAACTTAATATGTAATCAAAGTAAGTCATTTAAATATTTTATTGTGTTGATGGATGGAGAGGGAAAGTGGAAGAAGAAAACGTGTTGCGCCGACCCCAAATAGAATGGGACAAGGGCAGTAAAATGATGATTCTGTTATATAAAAAGTACTGTTAAAGAAACAGATTTAAAAGACAATTGTAGCTCTAATTAATACCACTATCTTTATTACATGCAACAAGTGCTTACCATCAAAATATTTGTAATTGAGGACTTTCGTTGAATTGTGCAAATAGTCCAATACACTATATTGTATTAATAACAAGATAAATGTATCGACGAGAACACTGCTGACAAACTGCTCTGCATTTTGACAGTATAAATCTATTGATAATTTTCGTAAAAACTTTTTTTAATAAATAAATTATTTTAAAAAATACGTAGTGTACTTTGTTTATTTTACAAAAAAAACACAATAAAAACTACCACAGGTGCTTAAGCTTACGCACCAAAAGTTTTATTTACCGATATCATTAAAAGCTTAAAATTACGAGTATCACATAAATTTTAATTTCATAGTTTATTCTTAACGATAATCATAAAAGACGCGTTAAAGAAGTACAAGTAATCAAATTGCTATTTAATGGCCTTAACCACATTAAGGGCTTACTACTTGATGTAAGCTACTTTATGCAACATTGCAAATATTGTTGATAGGATTAGCATATAACTATGTGAATAACTGCATGCCGATATGGGTAGTAATATTTATCTAACCATCATCTGCCTAGCCTTTTACCAACTATGTTGGGGTCGGCTTCCAGTCTTACCGGATGCAGATGAATATCAGTATTTTACATGGAACGACTGCCTATCTGACATCCACAACCCAGTTAGTACTGGGTAATACGATGTCCATTGATAAAATTGTTTGTCAGACTTTAGAGACACTGACTACCTGTAACGACTGTCAAAGATCTACAATTGACAGCCGGGACCAACAGCTTAACGTGCTTTCCGACGCACGGAGGAAGCTTGGTATGTAGCGGGTGGTCACCCATCCACAGACCAACTTAGGCAAGCGCGGCTTAACCTAAAGATCGACCCGAACGGCTGTTATTATCTAGCCACGAGTTTCTCCTCGAGTAATATTTATCTAACCGCTAATGCGTAAATGTGACTAAATATAAGTTTATGGCAAACTATCCTGCCAATAAAGAATATTATAAAATGTTGATTATTTCTCATACGTTCTCACTAGAACCGCAATTTTATTAAACTATTTAACGATTTTAAAAGTGAACACACTAGTGTGTCTTTTTACAAGAGCTGGGTCTTTCATCTTGGCTTTACGCGTAAACTTTGTTTGTCAGCGCATAAAAACTGCGTAGAAATACGTCCCCAACTTCGTGTAGATTCTGAAACATCTGTTTTACATATAAAAGGAGATTGTGGACCGATTTATGAATAGAGTTGCCTTCAGACGCAACTCAATGTCTGGCTGGCAATGGAATTTTATGGTCGGGACATCGGAAAGGTTTTTACAATTTACATGTTTTGCCCAGGATTAATGTTGCAAGGACACTGGTTTGGATGCAGTGGTTTACAACCAAGTATAAGGATTCATCCTTAAAAGGTAAGAGTATTTACATACTATGCATTGGAATATATCCTAATACGTCTTTTTATTTATATCTGCTTTAAGTTAAATAAGAAATTTAACCCAAAAACAAAACGCCTGTGATTCCCAAAAAGCGCAGATCTGTTATGTACCTCATTCATTTGGCCATCTATTCTAAAATCTCTGGCGTATTGTCATTGCCGGACATCAAACTAAAATCTGCGGCTATTATAGAAAAAAATCTGATTGAAAAACAGTAACAATTGGCCCAACTTGGGAATCGATTTCGAGCTCAGCAATAGCGTTTGCGACAACTAGATTAATGAGGCATTACAGATTAAAACATTTATACAATTAGAAAAACATTTTTACAATTTCTGTTCATACTTTTTCGAAATTATATAAAAGACAACTATCGACACCAGTACAGCACTAGCTTCATTTATACACAGACTATAACGTGTCTTTATCGTAGGATCCGAAGCAACGACACAGCCCTAGAGGATAGTGTAGGAGAGAAAGTCTAACATATGGCTGGTTCATTGACAATTATGTCTTAGCAGTACAAAGCGTTAATGGGTACTTTAGGTAAGGTGGCCATGGGTAGCGGTATTTTGAATAAAAGTCTTTCAGTAATGTCATCACAGATATAGTCGAAATTCCAAAATATAGGAAATGATGAAGTTGATCATGATAAAGTAATTCAAATATATAATAAAGGATGAATTGGAAATTGTGGCGCTTACAACAGACAGAGTCGAAATAACGAAAATCACGGAGTTTAAGTGATATTGTAAATAAAGTGAGTTTGTTTTTTTGCTTGTCCGACTTCAATGCCCGAACAGATTTCGATGAAAATTTGCCTTCGCATACACCACAATCTTTTTTTACAGAAGGAAAATCATCAGATATGCTGACTAAAACCGTCTATATTCTTTCTTTTACCCTTTTCTTTTTATTGTTCGGGGACCGCGGTATTCGAACCAACCCATAGATTGGTGGTGTGATTTAGGATATTTTTATCAAGATAGTAAAAAATCGGCTTGTAATGATTTCTCGCGAATGCCAACCAACCCCAAATACGTTACCATAAAGGCAGGAGAGACAAAATATCAATAACATTCATCATGAAACAATAATAAATGAAAAATTAACTCTATTGTTAGAAAATAATTCAATAAAAACCATAGACGTAAACTAGAATTAGTACAATGAAACTACTGGGAAAGATGACAAACGTCACCCAACAAGACAAAACCTGCAGACTTGGATATATTAATACCCAGATTTAAGAAATTTATCTCCCAAGCAATGCGGACGGTGGTCTTAATTAAAACCACGAATAAGAAAGGTAATGTACTTTAAGATTTACTGTTCTTAAACCGTAATAAGTCGGAAATTGAACACTGGCGAGCACTACTGACACAATTTGTTTAATTGTACCGCATGATTAGAAAATAAGCGTGTACACGTCTTTTCTTTTGTGTTGTGTGGAACAGAAATTTTAATTTTGTTATGGTTTTGTTTTTATCTATAGATGCCTTAGTAGTGTTCTCATGTATGTGGGTCACGATTATGCATGCCGATTTATTAATGTCAGTCTTTGTTTAGCTAAACACAAGTTATTTTCTTTTAAACTATTTCTTTTATTATTTATTAGCTTCCGCCCGCGACTTCGTCCGCGTGGCATAGTTACTTTGGGCTAACACTAACTTTAACCCGCGTGATGATCGAAATAAAAAATCTTTCTCTCCCCTTTTCTTCCCTTTTCTCTCCACCCCTTATCTCACTTTAAAAAATTGACCGTCTCCAGGGTCCCAACTCTCTGTACCAAAATTCATCAAAATCGGTTGGGCCATTTACGCGTGAAGACGTAACAAACAAACTCACGTTCGCTTGTATAATATTAGTAAGGATTATGCCCCTTTTTGCTAGCTCATTTCAGCTCTCACCGTTTTCACTAACATCTTTAATGCCATCCGTCCAGTTCTACTACCTACCATTTATAATATTGTTCAGAAAATAGTTTCCATTATTTACAATTTCTCCAACACTTTCTCACAGAGCGTAACAAATGTCTATAATAACTAAGCTACAGCATACAAGTCACAAATATCCCTAAAGCGTTGCGACCCTATACCTAATACGAGGGCGACCAACTTCCTACCGACTCAACGCTTTCTACACCACGAAATAATGACCGACAATTAATATTGGGTCTCTTTCAGAAATTGACATAAAGATAGGACCAACCTGCATTCCAAACTACAAACATTCAACCTTATCTTCAACCTCATAAAACTCAATTTCTATACACAATACTATCGCCACATGAAATCACATGTTGTCGTCAATCTGCAATCTATTTTAAACTTTATCTAGCACGTTTAAAGTTTAATATTCATTGGGTGTTCTAGATCGGGTTTGCATCCGTCCTGTAGGTGTGAAATATAGTTTGCTATATAAAATGGTATGAGGAAACCAGCTTAAGCTGAGCTCCTGATTGAGGCGGTTGAGAATTAGCCTGGTTCAAAATATACTAGTAAATGATCTGGTCTTAATAGAGTATTTTTAATGATTCATGATAGAAAATGGTTGTAAATGATGGTGTAGATAGCAACCTGAAGTGCGAATGTTGTAAGTTCTAACAGTTTAAATGCGCTTATTTCTATTATACTTAAGGGCACAATTATTACAAATAAAGTTTAGCTTTATGTGGCAATTTTAGATGAATTGATTTATGTGTCTAATTTGCCGATCCAACTTGAAATTAAAGTCCTAAGTTGGAATAACTGCTTTGGCAACGTTATTCTTGGTGATCACAGAGATAAAGGATGTGTTTGATAAGTACGTCTTCTCCTTACGAAACTTATTATAAATCATTCATTTATTAACCAACTGTTCCGGTTTCTCTTCTTGTTAATAACATTTGAGTACTAATTACAATGGGTATAAAGATCTCAATTCTGCGCACTATTAGCTCTGCGGTTCATCTAGGTTAACAGGCCTGTGTGCTACTGTCTCTTATGCTAAGATTCATAGTTTCCTGGTACTCAACGTTTACTGTCTCTCTGACTATTTTCACTCATCAATTAAATTTGACGGAAAATATGGGTTTCTATTGTATTATTGTTCAGATTTTATTATTGTTCCTCATTGTTTATGTTGCAACAAACAGAATTAAGTCGAGGTATCTTTTTTGGCGTTGAAATATTACTGCTATGTTCCTTTACTACAAAATGAAATAAGTTTTTAAACTGACTTGGTCACAAAATTATGTTCAAAACAGAGGGAGAAAATCACTTGTGTATTTTGGTAACATGACATTGCTCGTGACTGTACATTAAAAAAAGTTGGACAAATAATACATAGAAAAACAAAATAGCATGAATTGGGAATAATAAAGTAAACTGTAAATCAGCAATAGCGGGCTTTGCACACAATCTGCTACAACATATAAAAAAGCGACTGTCCATATGCGAGTCGGACTAACGTATTGAGGGTTCCGTACAAATTTACGACATAAACAGCCATATCTTTAGACTGCGTAGACTTGAATTCCCGCTCAGCTCCAAGAGACCATAGACATTTGACTACAAAGTTTTTATTTCAACTCAATACCTCCAAGCGTTCCCGATATAAAAAATCTTAATAAACATACAGACGGACTACAAAACGATACTATAAGGCCTCCGCTTTCCCGGAGGACACGGCGGAGCACACAGTGGCGATCTGCCCAGCGTGGGCGGAGCACCACCGTGCCCTCGTGGAGGCGATCGGCGGCGGCGATCTCTCGCGTCCGGCCCTGGTTCAGGCCATGGTCCGGAGCGAGAGGGAATGGGAAGCGGTCACCACCTTCTGCGAAGCAGTAATGCTAGCAAAGGAGGTGGCCGGGCGTTTGAGGGAGAGAACATCTGCCCAACCCAGCCGCCGCGGGAGACGCCCATGGCGCCGGGCGCTGCGAGACGACTTCCGGCCACCGTAGATGCGGGCCTGTGGGCGGTGAGCAATGGGTAGTTCACCGTCCGTCCGTCGAGTCGATTGACGACAGGCCGTGTCGACGGCGCGTTCGTGTTTCACGCGCGCCTCAAAGAGAGTCAGCAAAGCAGAGGGGCTTGCCAGAGCCTCCGCCTGCCGGGGTTGCGGGTTGTTCGAAAGAGATACCGCGGCCTCGGAACGTAAAGGGCAATAGAAGGAACATGGGTGGGTTTTAGTCAGTACAAGTCTGACATGCCCCCCCGCTCCGCCCAGAGCGGGGGAAGTCATTGGATGATTTCCCACCCGAAAAAAAAAAAAAAAAAAAAAAAGGCCTCCGCTTTTTTTCTTTTTGATATTCAAACCCTTGGTAAAACATAAAAGATATGTATGAAAAGAAATAGATAAACAAATCTAAGGTGTAGACTTTGACAGTTAGATTCCCGCCTTATTTTCTGTCAGTGTCATTAGAATGCGTTTTATTTATTTTTGTGCTAATTAAAACTAGTACCTAGTGAAGGTTGTGGGTGTGTGTCGTATTATTTGATTATATCCATTGAAAGTGGGGTAACGAGTTTTGCCAGTGGGCGTTTAAAAGTGTGATAAGCTTATATTTATTAAGCTTCTTGGCACATGGAGATTGGATAAGCTATTACAAATACTGTACTTATATATCAAGTTTGCTTAGTGTGGGGAAATTGTGTTAATCAAATTTTTGTTGATTTATGAACATACGTGAAGCCACAATTATACCAGAGGGACCTGCCAGGGCCGCTGCCTGCCGGGTTTTGGGTCGTTCGAAAGAGGTACCGCGGCCCGAAACATAAAGAGCTAAGAAGGAGCATTGGTGGATCAGTCAGTAAAACTATGACACTGAGGGGGAGTGTTAGAGTTTTACTGACTGATTGGCTATAATATTGATGATTTGCCATCCATAAAAAAAGCCACAATTGATCGAATTGAGGAGCGCGTGGCTAAATAATAGCAGCCACTCGGGGCGATCTTTAGGTTAAGCCGCCTGTAGATGGGTGACCACCCGTTACATACCCAGTTCCTCCATGCGTCGGAAAGCACGTTGAGCTGTTGGTCCCGGCTGTCATTTGTAGATCTTTGACAGTCGTTACAGGTAGTCAGTGGCTTGAAAGTCTGATAACCAATCTTACCAAGTGGTATCGTATTACCCAGTACTAACTGGGATGTGGAGGTCAGATAGGCAACCACTCCATGTAAAATACTAGTATTCAGCTGCATCCGGTAAGACTGGAAGCTGACCCCAACACAGTTGGGAAAAGGCTAGGCAGATGATGAAAAAAGAGCCACAATTACTTATAGTTAATATTTTTTTGAAAACAGAATTCACGAATGTTAATTTAATAAACTCAGTTATTAACAGAAAATGTCTCCTTTCTCCTGTGAGAAAATATTCCGTTCCAACCGCTAGGTCAATTTTCTCTCATTATCTTTGAAATCAGTGCATTGATATCATCTAAACGTTAGTGACATAGCCAGCAACTAGTTCTAAATGGAGATGTTTTTTCATTACCTTGATAATTAAAAACCTACTTTGATTCAACTGCCTTTAAGTTTCATTTAGAAAGTCTAGATTGTCCTAGTGACTGTTTACAAACGGTGGGTACAGTCAGGTTAATGTATTTTTAATAGACCAGACGACATTAAGTAGATGCGGCCATGGAGTATTAAAATACACAGTTGCTTGATTCTTAGGTCTTTTAAAAGTCATGTTCAGTATTTTGTAGCTTCCGGGAGTTTAATTTTATAGTCACATTGAAAATAATTTGCATCCATTGACGATGTAGGTTTTACTGCGAAATTACTAAAGACTTTTCTAATTAAATAAGCTTTTAAAAAATTATCCTATGATATATTCAGAATGTAAAAAATACTTTGATATAAAAATTATAAGAGCTATTACGACATCGAAACAATGTTACAAATACCACACGATAATATAATCTTACCATAAGGTATAAACACTAGATGCGGGCCTGTGGACGGTGAGCAATGGGTAGCTCACCGTCCGTCCGTCTATTGACAACAGGCCGTGTCGAAGGCACGTTTGTGTTTCACGCGCGCCTCAAAGAGATGTCAGCAAAGCAGAGGGGCTTGTCAGAGCCTCGGCCTGCCGGGGTTGCGGGTTGTTCGAAAGATATACCGCGGCCCCGGAACGCAAAGGGCAATAGAAGGAACACGGGTTTTAGTCAGTAAAAGGCTGACACTCCCCCCCGCTCCGCCCAGAGCACGGGAAGTTATTTGATGATTTCCCACCCACAAACAAAGGGACAAACACTCATTAACAATTTTATTTAGGAACTGTAAAAAGCACGTATCAGTTTTTATTATCAAGAAGTAAAGGACAATAATTATCTACGTTTTAAATAATAAATCCTAGTTACAGCTGCATTGCGAAAACTTAGTACAGCTTCTTGATAGTGTCTGAAAAACCATTTCAGACACTATCTGCATAGTCCTCATGTAAGTTGACCAAGATTATTTTTTCTGGACCTTAAAAGAGACTATGACTTCTGAGTTTGTTTCGGCTGTTTCTTCTCAGAGTAGTCGAGTACGAAACACCGGCCTCATCTAGTTTTTAAAAAAAATGACGTGTAATAAAATTCGTTTCAACAATATTATCAAACGTATCTACAGATCAAAAGAATGTACTTCCCACGGTACAATAACATGAAAATTAAAAGCCCCTTGATCTAATCAGCACTAAAAACACATTAAAACGGGCAATTACTTAAACAATTACTACAGGATATGTTTGAACAAGTACACGGAGTAATGACAGGCGATGAGTTGTCTTAAGTAATTAAGAGTTAATTTTATTCCACTTTTAAGTAAAGCGTTTTTTTCCTGCGTTTACAGTGGCCAGTCAGTTATTTGATGTTATTAAGATTACACTTGGTGTCAAGGTGACGCGGGAAAAGAATTCATGTCAAGATTTGGTTGAAGCCCTTTGCTCATAACTGGCAAAGTAACCCGAAAAAAAAATTACACTTTAGCTGAACTGTCAACTATTTCAGGAATTCGGAATTAATAAAGTTTTCTTTATTCATAGTGATTCCTTCCTTATTTTGATTTCTGGAAGTCACAGCTCTTAAAATGTATGTTGATTAAAAAGTAAATCTCTGACTCATTTATCACGAAAGTCTCAAATTTTGCTTATGGGAATCATTTTCAGGAATTTTGCTAAAATCAACCCCTTAGTCATGGGTCAGAGAACGCAATTCCTTGGCCAGATTAACTTGAAGTTTTGCATAAGCATTCACAAAATGAATAGACTACATATTAAATCACGCTAAGACACTAAGGAGCAGTGGGTGAAACCACGGGGCAATGCTTTTAATCTACTACTGCTATATTAATAAAACCAACATCAATAAATTTACACAATGCAAGAAAAGCTAATAGAACATCAATAAATCTATACTCACAAAGAATAATATAGAGCGATAAATTTAAAAAATCCTACAAACGGTACTTCCCAAATCTCCCACTGCTACTTACAACTCTGATATTCAATTTGCATAACAACTGCCATTTAAGATAGTTTAAATGATTGAGTACTGTAATTTGGCGTCATTATGAGATAATTAGGGTATTTTGAGAACGTTTCCTCATGTCTTCGTGAACTAGGGTTTACATGAGGTCAGAATATTCAATTGCTAAGAAATATTTGAATGAATTTAATTCTATGTTATTTTCGGCTGACCGATGGGAATTTTTGGTTAATTGAAAAGTATGGGATCGTGAACTGAAAATATAATCATGGTTGTACTAGTCATTTTGTTAAATTAGCCGTGTGGTTAAATGGACTGTTTTTCTTACAAAATCATCTTTTAAAGTACACTAAGTTAATATAATTAGCTAAGTTACTTTTAAGATCCATATCAACAAGAAATGACAATGATCCAAAAAAGAGACGAAGATATTTAGAAATAAACCGTTCTCTATACTTTTTTATAACATTTTAAGATATTATCTACATTGGCAAAATAAAATGCAGCATAATGATCCTTACGCATAATGTGATTAGGCATAAATGTTTTGCCATTTATACTGTTGGCATAAAGTTATAAACGCATTATAACATTTACACGTAGCCTAACTTAGCAATCCCAAAGTAGAATATACATGTAGAATTAGCTAAAATTAAAGACAGCCTAACAAATACAGTTAAACCATCTACCAACACCCCTATACATCTCATAAAACATAAGCGTTAAAATAAAAACGAAATACAATCCCCTGTGGGAGGACGTTCCAGTTATATGAAGACAGAGATCAATTATTAGCGAGCGCATCCGAGTGAAGGTACTAGTTATTCAGTTTAGATTATTGGCAGATAGAGACTTCGTCACGCCCGCGCATTCTCTGTTAGATCGGGTAGCGTAGTGGTGGGACACGACTTTATTGTAACGATAAATCGATAAAAATAATCGGTAGGTATGTTTCTTTTGTATAATTTGCTTTTTGCGTAAAATGGCGTTTTAATCAAAATAATTATGATTGATTGAGAACGGGAAAAACAATATCGAGGTGAATGATAGTGTGGCGATGATTGACTGGGAGGAATAGAAGAAAACAATGTGTAGCACTGATCCCAAATAACATGGGACAAGGGCAGGTCAGCAAAGTAGATGGACCTGCCAGGGCCACTGGCTGCCGGGATTACGGATTGTTCGAAAAAGATACCGCGGCCCCGGAACATTAAAGGCAAAAGAAGGAACATGGGTGGGTTTTAGTCAGTAACAGTCTGACACTCTCGCTTTGGACGGAGCGGAGTGCTACTTCTTTTACGCGATATCTCTTTTCAATGCGCCATAAGCGGGGGAAGTTATTTGATGAAAAAAAAGGGTAGATGATGCTTTTGGCGTATTATTGTGAAGTTCAATTGATTTAGTCTCTATTTTATCATTTTTCTCTTCGTTCAAATAAAGTTACCAATCTCTTACAAGTAGCATGAATAATTTAGCAATTCTCGTTAACTATTTATCTTTCAAAATTATAATGAATTAAGCTGGTATTTAATGAAAGCTTACCCGATTTTGCAATTGTAAATCTATTTTCAATTAAAATGAAAAGACCCATTAACACCTGTCTCAGATTAAATCGACATTTACAAATCTACATAAATATCGCTATCTTTGCTACAATCACTGCCCACCCCTCTACCATCCAGTCTTTGTTTTTTGCAAGCAACTTCACACTTTATACAAATTGAGCAAGATTCATTTTCAATTGCATTACGTCTAAATAACAATATATTGTAAGCGAGATGGCCACTATAATTTTATTGTGTGCATCAAATATAATTATTTTCTACCCTGATTTGATCTGAGAGTCAAATAAAAACTAAAGCAAAGCTTTTGAGTCCTGCTCAAATCAAATGAAGTAATCGTATGGATGACTTTTTTTGCGGATGGGAAATCATCAAATAACTTCCTTCGCTCGGCGGAGCGGGGGGGGGGGGTAGAATGTCAGTCTTGTACTGACTAAAACCCATGTTTTTTCTTTGGCCCTTTATGTTCCGGTGCTGCGGTATCTGCGGTAGCGGCCCTGGCAAGCCTCTCTGCATCGTGTGGATAACTTATCGTTGGGCTTACTTCGTACTCTATCTTACTTTATCAATCCGTTTTCAATATTTTCAATAACTGATGGAGTCTAGAATAGAATAATAATACTTATTGTAACTGATACATAAATATTATCCCTCCATTTTTATCTTAGATAAATCGTCCGCATTGTGCATGTTTCAAAGCTAACTAAACTAACAGGTTCCCGGGATTTGGTTTAGAAAAGTAAACACAAAAACTGTATTCAAGCAAGTAATAGTCAAGAATCAAAATAAATATACCAATGCATGTATTAATTAAGGAAGACAAGAACAAAGTAGACAGTAAACAGCTAGACGAGACGATAAGCTGAAAAAGATCGCTGACTCGGAGTGGGTGTTGAAAACGGTAGAGGGTAATATGACGCACTATGATACCCGACAGAAAATCAAAAATTTGGAAAAAAAAATACATCACTATTTAATTGTATCACCACCAAGCAAGCACCCCTCATCCCAACAAACATTCACTTCATTAACCAACACTATAATATGATCTGGTCAACGAACACATTCCTCTCTAATCAAATAATGCGCAATTAAAACCGACAATGTTTTACTATTTCCCTTCACTACTGGTTTCAAAGGATTATGCGACGCTCGCCCGATGACAGCTAGACCAGACCAACAGAATTATGGTCAGAAAGCCGTTTCAATTATACTGCAGTACTTACGAAGTAAATTATAGTGTGTTCCTGGTATTAATGTTAGTTGTTTAGAACTTCCCTTTGTGTGTTCTAAAGATTGTAGTGTTTTTGTGGCTGGTTTAAAAGGTTTTAAAATGTGCTGGTTTCATTCAAGTGTCTCATGAACAGTGAAATTGTATTTGCAAACATCAAGCATGAAAGGTGAGCACTTAGAACAATAAACTTTTCTATGGTAACTAGTAAAATCTACAATCCTTATACCACATTAAACATACTATAATTTCTTTAAATATTTGGATGAGAATTTATTTATTTTACGACTAGCTTTTGCCCGCGGCTTCGCTCGCGTTAAATTCGGGGTAACACAGTTCTTTTGCCTTTGCGCCTTATTTATTGTAAAAGCAATGCTAAAAGTTTTCCCTTTTCTTCCCTCTTTCTCCGCCATACATCACTTAAAAAAAATAGCCTATGTCCGTCTCCAGGGTCCCAATCATCTCTGTACCAAAATTCATAAAAATCGGTTTAGCCATTTAGGCGTGAAGACGTAACAAACAAACAAACTCACTTTCGCTTTTATAATATTAGTAAGTTTACGATTAGTGTACACACTGAATACAGTAAAGAATACAGGAATAAAAAATAGTTACAAAAGCGATGCTTATTGTAAAAGAAATCTCTTCCAGCAAACCTGCGAAAGGAGAGTTAATAAAAAGAGATGTAAACACATTAAAGAATAAAATAATGCTATCAAATTATTTGCACCTAAAAGCTAAACTATCTTTATATTCGAACAACTTTTTATTTCAGAAACAAGCAACCAAGGTATAATTGAAAATAATACAGCCAAAGAGACATTTCCTGGAGTCGATTTAATAACGGAAAAACCTCTTAAAGCTACAACAGTAACTAAAATTAATAACATTTACAAGCCAGAATCATAATTCAATAACAGTGTTCGATTGCACATTTTCCTGGCTCATTTTTTAACCCGACGTTTAACTATGGTTTACGTCAATAACATTGGTTTTGATAAATTCTAATAACCAGTTACGAAGGCACATCGATTTGCGCGATTTGTCACAGTCAACCCTGTGTTGTATGGTGCCATTGATAAAATGCTTATTTTAAATGAACAAGCGGATAATTTTTAGTTATGTCTTTTCTTCTTTAGTTTGTAGGGATAAAAGAAGAGAACATAGCCGTTTCATTTTCTCTTCTCTGAGAATTCTTGTCGTCATTCTATAGTTTTAGATTTGGCTTTGTGATTGTTGCAATCAACTTTTGTTCGTTATTTTGTTCTTAGGTAATTATTTTGATTTCTGCTATCTAATTTACGACCATATCATCAAAAACTACCAATCTTAATTGAATTTCATCAACCATGCGTCTAGCTGAACAATTATTAAACCAAGATCATGACTAAGCAAACCAGCCACTCAGCTTTGCTCCGATGATTTCATATCTACAATAAAATTTGATTCTAACAGCGACTTAGTAATTAAGAACTGCATAAATTACCATACATTTGATGGTATCAGGAGTTACCAGCGGAACACTTGTCAACGACTCAGCACTGCTCTCTAATAATACGTTGTTACTGCAAATTGTATGTAATTTTGACACAAATTCTTAATTCTGGTGTTCGTTGGTTAATTTTGTTTGGCATTTGGAAGCCTACATTCCTTCCACGGTCATTGCTATAATTGCAATAAGGTCTGCAATCTACAAAGCAGTATTTAAACTTATACCTGTTTTATAGAATTTAAGTTAAGTTATTTGCAATGCTAGATGCGAAAGATACCGATGATAATTGCTAGGTTTAAAACGCT
Organism: Ochropleura plecta; assembly: GCA_905475445.1. Classification (NCBI taxonomy): domain Eukaryota; kingdom Metazoa; phylum Arthropoda; class Insecta; order Lepidoptera; family Noctuidae; genus Ochropleura; species Ochropleura plecta. Next base: position 19,268,842 of record FR997728.1, on the reverse strand, counting down.
ATTATCGCTATATTTGAGAACTCATAACTTTAAATTGTTTTGAAAGGAGTTTTGGTTTCGATTTTTCGATCAACGATGACATTTACTACTTCTTTGACATCTAAAACAGTTTGTGTTGGTTTCGAAATTAAAGGTATTACGTTTAAATTGACTTTGACGATTCTTTTGGTCACCTTTATAATCAGATGAACATAAAAAAGTATAATGTTCAGCCAAATATCCTCACACGATCCTCTGTAGCCGTTAACGACATCGCAACGAAATCCCAATTTTCGCATTATCAATGATTCAAGTATAATCTCTTGGCCGTATAAGGCGTTAAACACAAAACCCATCGCATTCAAAGTCGGCCGAAAGCATTCCACGTTTCGGCGATTGAGTAATTACGCGTAATGGCGGACGAGTGTTCGGGTAACATCGCCGACGTTCGGGCATCCTCGGACCTTGATCCTCGGCGTTTTTTGCACGCACGTCGCGGGCGCAAGTGATTTTTAATTAAAATTTAGCGCTTTATTATGAAAACTATGCGGAGTGTAATTGTATGAGAACAGTTGCGTTTTCATTGTGTTTTTTGCGAGAGTTATTGTCATTTTTGATGCGGAATATAAATGTGGTACTTAAGATGCGACGAAACGTATAGAGCGAATGCATTTTGTCTTTTTCGATCTCTCTACCGATTTCTTGGCTTAGTAGTCCATTGATTCATTCATCTTATGGGTTCTAAATTCGGTTTCATTTATCTTGTCCCGGAAACAGACGGCGCAATACATACAGCAGACATATTCTTTGAAAACCCTGGCTTATCGCCAAAGTCCTTTAACGTGGTCGTGTCCCATCTACAACCTTATTGTACTCTGGTCCTACACGATAATATTAAATACATTGACTATCTCAATCAAACTTTACACACCTCATTGTTGAATTTTTAAATTTCCTCAAAGGAACGTTGATCGATCTGGGTCTGACGCAAGATAAGGCGACAAGGTCCAAGCGACACCTCTGAGGGCCAAGTTAAGGTCTTTTTTGTATTATTTTTGTTTACTTGTCGTTGTCACCGCCCCACGCGGGTCTTATCGAGATTTTTGAGGTTTCTTTTTTTTTGTTTTAGGGTTCTTTAGTCACGTTGGATGAGGTGTGGCGGTTCGAAATGGCATTTGAAGATAAGTTGTCAGTATCGGTTTGTTGAGTAAGACTGTTTAATGAAATTGACCAAAGTCAGTGTTTATACTCGTAGTAACTTTAACGCTTTGATCGCCATTAAACATTTATGTTGCAAAACGGTTGCAAGGCTGAAACGCTACCGGCAACTTAAGTTGTTTTAATAATAATAAACCAAATAATAATCGAAAATGCGCCATCATTACCGAAAATACTTAGCACAATATATTTTTATTATTGTAAACAAAATAAAATTGAGTTAAAAATTACTGTACCTACTCTTAAAAATTATCATTTTAGCAATCAATTGAAGAGTACTATGTTACGACTAGATTCGACAAAAAATACTATTAACCTTTTGCACACCAGAGCCTTTTACGTTTTTCTGACACCAAGATTTTTTTTCAAAGCTTTTGCTTTATAAAACTAGCGTACACTCGTAAGAAGTGAAACTTCTTTAAACACATCATTATAATGGCGTCTGTACATCCTTATGTCAGTGTATCGGTCACTCCGTCAAGTCTGGAGATGAAGTCTCATCATAACTAACAAAACGAGTCTAAACTCGTCACATCTAGTTCAATTCGTCGAGGAGTTCCTGTCATCTAGTTCATCAAATCCTGAGGAAAGGTCTCATCATAACTAACAAAACGAGCCCAAACTCGACACATCTAATTTGATCCGTCAAAGAGTTCCAGTAGCAGTCACCGAAGTAAAACTTCAGATCACTCCAACAAGTTCTTGACGAATAAGCATTTGTTTTAGCGAAATAAAATATTATCATTAACATCACATCACACACACCCCACATCTAGTTCAATCCGTCGAGGAGTTCCAGTAGCAGTCAGCGAAGTAGACCTTCAGGTCACTCCATCAAGTCCGGAGGTAAGGTCTCATCATAACTAACAAAACGAGCACAATCTCTACACATCTAGTTCAATCCGTCGAGGAGTTCCAGTAGCAGTCACCGAAGTAGACCTTCAGGTCACTCCATCAAGTCCGGAGGGAAGGTCTCATCATAACTAACAAAATGAGCCCAAACTCGACATAACTAGTTTCATCCGTCGAGGAGTTCCAATAGCAGTCACCGAAGTAGACCTTCAGGTCACTCCATCAAGTCCAGAGGTAAGGTCTCATCATAACTAACAAAATGAGCTCAAACTCGACACATCTAGTTCAATCCGTCGAGGAGTTCCAGTAGCAGTCACTGAAGTAGACCTTCAGGTCACTCCATCAAGTCCGGAGGGAAGGTCTCATCATAACTAACAAAATGAGCCCAAACTCGACATATCTAGTTTCATCAGACGAGGAGTTCCAGTAGCAGTCACCGAAGTAGACTGTCAGGTCACTCCATCAAGTCCAGAAGTAAGGTCTCATCATAACTAACAAAATGAGCCCAAACTCGACACATCTAGTTCAATCCGTCGAGGAGTTCCAGTAGCAGTCACCGAAGTAGACCTTCAGGTCACTCCATCAAGTCCAGAGGTAAGGTCTCATCATAACTAACAAAATGAGCCCAAACTCGACATATCTAGTTCCATCCGTCGAGGAGTTCCAGTAGCAGTCACCGAAGTACACCTTCAAGTCACTCCGTCAAGTCCGGAGGTAAGGTCTCATAATATCTCAAAAATATGAAATATTTTTTGATGGAACGAAGAATTACGAAAAAAAAATACAGTCGAATTGAGAACCTCCTCCTTTTTTGAAGTCGGTTAAAAAAAGATGGCGCGTAACCGAAAAATGTGACGTGAATTTTTTTCCAACCCCGATAAAGAAGTTTCACTTCAAAAACCTAGTCGTTACATAGTACTCTTCAATTGATTGCTAAAATGATAATTCTTAACAGCTTAACTGAATTGTCAACAGATTTTGACTGATTAATAGGACTTGATGACCCGTTAATTAGCATTAACGTTTGCAAGTACTAGACCAACAAAGCTTTAATTCTTTTCGAATAAATTCCTACGTACGGAACCCCACACACCACACAACCTACATATCGTCCCTTTTCGTTTTCGATACAACGCTGGCAAGACGTTTATGCCGAGTAATTGCTCTGAGTTATTTAAACTGGATTATCGTGGTATTTTGCGCGTGTTACCTGTCTTTGTGTGCTCTGTCCCGTGTGTCATACTCGCGAATTGTCGTGTATGTATGGCTTCATGAGAGTGAGTTTATGGGGGATTAGCAAGAGTTAAGGGTTTTTTTTCGGATGGGAAATCATCTTATAACTTCTCCCGCTCTGAGCGGAGCTGAAGGGAGAGTCAGACTTTTACTGACTAAAACCGATCCTTCCTCATTTTGTTTCCTTTGTGTTCCGGGATTGCGGTATCTTTTTCAATCAACCCGCAACCAGAAATTAAGGATCGGTTAGGGTTTGTAAAATAAATATTATTTGGAGTTTTTAGGTTTAAAGAATACTGGTTTACAGCATCTGGTCAGACTGGAAGCCAACCCCAATATAGATTGGGGATTTTTTTTCATATTTTTTGAAATAGCAGGGATGAAGATATCCCAGAATGTAGCAAGATGTCACAATGATCTATGACGGATAGTTACCTATAGTTTCTACTCTGTGCCATTTAGTTAACTTGGGTTACCTAAATAAGCTCAATAATTATTAGAAAAACTATCCGTCAATGCTGACCAAAGAACATTTTTGGGATGTTTGACTGAAAGTGTAAGAGAAAAAAATTATAAAATAAAATAAAATTCTGAACTATACCAATAGTTCAGAATATATATAGAGATTTCACTATACTTACATCTGACATAACATCCTGCAGTCTAAATGCAAATAACATGCAGCATACTCCAAAAATCACATTCTCATAAAGTTTTATTTTTGTCCCATAAAATTATATGTCTAAATCAAGGCCCAAGTTACGTTTCTAGGCTGAACCGCAGACTGGCTGGACCGTTAGTCTAGATAAGCAATCATAAATAGCTAATGTTATGCTGAGAAACGGCTATGTCTGAGACTGTTCCTATTGTTAGGAATGAATAGAGATAACATAGACCTAAGATTTGTTGGGTTTCGTGTAGGGAGGCTTTTACTTTGTAACTTTAATAATATTGTAGAGGCGCGGAAGTAGAAATCTGGAGTGAACGTGGCGTTGAAATTGAGGTGCTGATTTTCATCGAATCGTGAGGTAAATGTATTGAATGGTTAGTAGAACTACGAGTTTAAAGCGTTTAATTACTCAATTTAGAAATTCAAGTTTTTGAAATGATTTCTTAAAAGACAACTAAGCAATTTTTGATTACGATCTTTTTTGATAGCACATATTTTTCTCACCATCATGTTGTTTTCACTGCCAACATTTTGTATTTAATCTTGTTTTGTATATTATTAGTTACAAACTATCCCTTTTATATTTATGTCTTTATTTGTATGTTATAGCTATGTTTATTAAGTTTTATTATTTGAAATTAAATTATTGAATCAATCAATCTTTTATTTTGTTAAACACAACGGTTTTACAGGTAGTATAATTAAAAAAAATGTTCTCTATGTTTTGAGCATGATGACGTACAAAATTAAGAAGAAAAATAACATAATTATAAATTAATCGTCATCGTAAAATAATTGTATTTCTTGTCTTGCCATTTGCAAAAACCTAAAGCGTTGCCACAATTAGACCCGCTAAATGAGAAAAAAAACGCAGAACTAGGCGTCTTTTTTTTCATTTAGCGGGTTCTTTAGCTAGATCAGGTTAATTTTATTAGAATTAATTTCCAACTGAAACTGCCGGAGTTTTACAAGGAAAGACTCTGTCTCCACATTTATTGGATGAAACGACTCCTTAGTAAGACTGGTTGTTATATCGTCAGACTGACTATTCGTAACAAAGAAATTGTCAAAGACCTAGCCCGATGCCAAGATGCTGGACATACGCCTACTAAGAACCAATTTTACTCATTTTGACAGATTGGTAATAAAATTTGAAATATTCATCGCCTACAAAAACATTTTTCCCGACAACATTTTAAACCTGACCATTAGCATTGCAGCCAAACAACTATTATTAGTACTGGCAACTTTTAAAACTCGCTGGCTGTAGGTACATTTAAAATGTAATATTTCAGCTGTGCTCGGATGAGAATGGCGAGTATTGCGCTGGCATCCTCTTTTCTGTATTTACGTTGTAAATGCATGTTTTTATGGCCGCTGTTACTCCGCTGCTGTTGACTGTGGTTCATGGCTTAGGCGGAAGCGTTTTTCATAAGTACAATTATATCTTTGAAACTACAATGCTAACAAAATACAATGTTAGATAGACGTGTATTATTTTTTTGCGGAGCGGGAAGGGGGGGGCCTCCCGCTCCGCAAAAATGGTGTTAGACTTGTACTGACTAAAACCCACCCATATTCCTTCTTCCTCCCTTTATGTTCCGGGACTGCGGTATCTCTTTTGAATAACCCGCAACCCCGGGTATAAGGGTACTCAAATAGCAAACAAACATGTAAACTCACGACTTTTTCTCATGGGGTAGGCAGAAACTACAGAACAGCGCCTGTTATTAACCTTAAAAACTATTTATGACTCGTCCGCCATACATCTAGTCATACACGCCGGTTGCGATTGCTATGCACCATATCTTTTTAAAGAAACCACTTTTACCAGCCACCATTGTGTGTGTTTTTGTTTTTTTACTAACAAGCATTCAAGCTTTTAAGTTTATTTTTAACAGTTATCGCTTCAGCTTAAAACTTAGGCATCAACCTAATGCTAGCTACATTGACATTGTAAAATGGACTCCTAATAGACTATTCCGGACTTCAGACTAAACTTCACTTAAAAATATAATACAGACAACATACTCGTAATATTTTATAAATAAAATCTTTTCAATTCTCCCTTTCAGAATGTTAGATCTAAACTAAAACTAAATATTTTTCTAATACTCTCTCACACACTATCGTCTACATTTCGTTCTCATATCTCCTTTCGCAGGTCTGCTGGCAGAAATTTCTTAAGAAATAAGCAGTACCTTTGTACTCAAATTTTATATGTTTTATCCTGTCTAGTTTACTGTGTGTACATAAATAGTTAAATAAATAAATCCTACTAATATAATAAATGCGATTTTGTGAGTCTCGATGGATGTTTGTTACTCTTTCACTCAAAAACTGCTGAGTTGATTTAGATTAAATTCAGTACACCGATAGTTTAATTTAGGCTACTTTTATTTTTGAATAAGAAATATGTAAAACAATATTTTTTTTTATATATTTCCTTGCTTGTGCCCCCGGCTTCGCTCGCGTTAAGTTCGGTATAACACAGTACCTGCTACCTGCAGTTTTTGCTCTTGCGCCTGATGGATTTGTAATAGCAACGCTAAGTTTTCCCTTTTCTTCCCTCGTTGTCCCTCATATCCCACTTTTTCTCCCTCGTCTCCTGGATCCCAACTATCTCTGTACCAAAATTCATCAAAATCGGTTTAGCCATTAAAGCGAAGAGGTAGCAAACAAACTCATTTTCGCTTTTATAATATTAGTAAGGATTTTATTCAACTTCATAAAAGTACTTTATTGTTTTAGAAAATATTTTAAAAGTGACATTTATAACATAATACAAAGATGATACCGGCTGCGGGTTCGTTCGCAAGAGATACCGCGGCTTCTGAGCACAGAGGTCAAAAGAAATTAAATAAATTAATGTGTTTTAGTAAGTACAAATCTGACACTATTTTCCCCTCGGTCCAAAGCGGCAGAAGTCGTTTGATGATTTCCCATACAAAAAAAAAGAGAAAAGCTAAATAAAGGAAAAAAAATATCATGTCGCTAAAATATTTAAAAGGTATTCCAGAGATTCTCTCAATTTCGAAGTCGTTCAATAAGTGGAATGCAAAAATGTATTTGCTGGACTTATATTTGTAGTCGAAGTCTTAAATAGGGATCTATTAGCATTTCTGTGTTAGTATTTATATGTGACGGGGACGATACGGTAACGACTTAGGTATTAATTGGGAAGAATAAAGTGTTGCATAGTTTTTATTCGTATGCATTGTTTTTTCACCTGTAAGTTTTAGCATTCCTGAATGGTGGTTGTTGGACTTGGTTGACGATTCGTACACAATATATTCGGACTGTGTCCGAATTGCCACATTTTAATTTCATTATATTTTTCACTGATAATTTGGACATCAACGAAAAAAGCTGTTCTTTACATTCTGTGTTTTTACAGAATGTTAGAAGGACAATGACAAAACACATCGAAGCAAAGCAGAAATATTTCTAAAATTATTGTCAATTTACTTTTCGATAGATTATGTCAATCCCAGTCCATTGATGACTTTTCGATAAACGTCACGTTATAAGACTAACATTTAGTCGCGGTCAAAAGAAACTCTGTTAAACTTAAAACTATTAACATTGACAATCAAAACATCGGAAACCATAAACATCTTCACACTATGCTACCTGTTGAGTCCTGTCTCCATCTTTTTTCATGTAGGTACTCCTTTAGTTTGCTCTCATCTTCAAGTAGTAGTGTGGGATGCAAGATGCGAATGCTTTAAGGTACAATCTTATTATGTGTTTAAAGTACTGGCAGAAATGTTTATCTTTTCATTGAAAAACTGTTTTTGGGTTTCCGAACCTTAAAAAGAAAAAAACGATACCCTTATTGGATCACTTTGTTGTCCGTCTATAATGCCTCGGAAAGCATGCTAAGCCGTTTGTCCCGACAGTCATTTGGCAGTAGCTCAAAAGTCTGACAACCAGTCTTACCAAGGAGTATAGTATTACCAAGCTAGGTTGTGTGAGTCAGATAGGCAGTTGCTCCATGTAAAATACTGGTATTCAGCCAACCCCAATATAGTTTGGAAAATCAAAAGACTTGACAACTTAGAAGTCACTATTTAAACAGTAGTAGAACAGTTACTCGTTAGCAGCCTGTTTATTACAATATAGTTTATTTGACTGTACCTTCTAGTGACTTTTGTTCTATGGAGACAAAAATACTAATAATGGCAGAATAAAAATACTCCAAGGACATTTTAAATGGGAATGGTATGTTTATTTACTTGTGTCGACTGGTTTTAAAATGGTGAAACTGATACAAATGGCATTAAACACATTTTTTACGCAAGAATTGTAAGATTGTACAGAAAAGAAGATTTATTATTATAGCATTGTGGTTGTTGCAAAAGGTGTTTTTTTTTCCTGAATGTTTGTAAAGGACATAAATATTACACTATTGTAATGCCCGAAGGTTATGCAGCGGTGTACCGTGTGCGTCAGTTATGTTTAAGTGCCATGCAATAGGGGGCGAGCCTATTGCCATCAACCGGGTACAAATACAACCTCCGTAGCTGCTAATGAGAAGTTTCTGATGGAATAACCCAATAACACTTAGCCTGAGTTGAGAATCGAACAAATGACCTTATATTTCTTGTGGATTTTGTAAATGAATGACATATTTAATTGGTAACAAAATAGAGTTGTCCCTCGGTTAGTGTTTATTTGAAACCAACAACTTATATATATACAAAAAAATAGTAATATTGAAAGTGAGTTTGTTTGTTACGTTTTCACACCTAAATGTTTTGATGAATTATTATTTTGGTATTCAGAGATAGTTGGGACCCTGAAGACAGACGTAGGCTATTTTTAAAGTGAGATAAGGGAGAAATACAGGGAAGAAAAGGGGAGAGAAAGATATTTTTTTTCGATCATCACGCGGTTTAAAGTTAGCGTTAGCCCAAAGTAGGCGGAAGCTAGTAATATATATAATCCAAAAGTATACCATTTACTGTAGGTAATAACCAAGATTGTGGTGTTAAGCAGCTGTCATGTGGTGGTTAGATAGGCTGTCTCTCACCAGGTTGTCATCCAGTTAGAGCTTCCAGCTCAACACAGACTAGGAAGACTAGGTTGATGATGAAAATCTAAATGAAAGAATAATACCATCCAATGATTTTCTATAACTAAGCAAATGTAATATCAGCACTTAAGTTAAAATAACATTCATGCCTCTAACATGTAAGTGGGTAGGCAGACAAACACTATCAAGCCTCTACACGCCGGGCCAAGTTCAACGGCACAGCATTGACATTTCAAATTAATAACTTCCTTTTATCGAGTAACACTTAAAGAGTTTCACAAACATCCGCGATCTGGTATCTAATTAATCTTATTTTAGCTAATTAAGACATTATATTTATAAATCATTCACTTTTTTTGGTTTGACGTGTTTCATGAGATAAGCCTCTTTGGCGCTTGTGTGTCGTGGAGTGTCACATTTATCTCGGTTGTCAAATATGAAATAGACAGATAAGATGTTGTGTGAAGTATTATTAGACACTTTGGTAAGTAATCGTCCGGTAAGGAATAAGAATTGATGTAGAGCGAATGGTTTTTTTAGGGGTGGGAAATCATCTAATAACTTCCCCCGCTCTGGGCAGAGCAGGGGGGGAGTGTCAGACTTGTACTGACTAAAACCCACCCATGCTCCTTCCATTGCCTTTTACGTTCCGGGGCCGCGGTATCTCTTTCGAACAACCCGCAACCCCGTGCGGCGGTGGCCCTGGCAGGCCCCTCTGCTTTGCTGACATCTCTTTGAGGTGCACGTGGAACACTAACGCGCCGTCGACACGGCCTGTCGTCAATAGACGGATGGACGGTGAGCTACCCATTGCTCACCGTCCACAGGCCCGCAGAGCGAATGGCTAACACTTTCTTTTGGTTAAGCTTTAAACCTATCGATTATTGTACATGTAACTTTATGAACATAGTATAACCACCTACGGGGTTGCGGGTTGTTTGCAAGAAATACCGTGGCCCCGGAACACAAAGGGCAAAAGAAAGAAAATGGATGGGTTTTAGTCAGTAAAAGTCTGGCGTACCCTCATGCTCCGTCTAGAGCGGGGTAAGATATAAGATAATGGGATATCATCATATATCTTCACCGTATCCGTAAAAAAAGTATACCACCAACTACAAGTTCTTAAAGAACATCTATTGATTATGAGCAAAGAAACTTTATTTATTTTATAAAAGTACGCTATTTCAAAAAAAAAAAACTCAACCCGATGTACAGACGCCTGCACATCAAGCTACTACAATCTGTCAGATTTCTTTGATAGATTTTCGACTTTATTTCTAAAGTATAAGGTTCAAGGTTCATTGGGAAAAATTGACAGTTTCGGGTAGCTTGACCTGCAGGCGTCTGTACATACATAATATGCTTTGCTAAAAATGTTAATTAACCAAACCGTTCGAACACAATTCTGGTTTCAGCTCGTCGTCGTGTGTTTAAATGAGCTATATATTGCCACTGATATATTTAATATGTCCATTAATTGTGCGTGCAATATACATTTATTAAAAATTACACAAATAATTAAATTTTACTATTGTCTACCCTACAATACAATTAAGATAAATTTTCATTTATTTGAATCAACTTCTTTCTTTTATTGTTGTATTGTTTTTGGTGACTTAAAGCATTGTATTGGATGAATAGGTACCTACCTATGTAAAAGTGCTATAACTGCTGGCAAATAAATAAATAAATAACTCGACCAAAAGTAGCGATTAATAAATCAACCAATAAATACCTCTGCTCGTCTCAAGATTGGTACTAATAGACACAAAGGATTAAAACGGCCTAGACTACTTAATCCTATCGTATACATGTAAACACTTCATTATACATATTTAAGACTCCCTAATAGCATTAAACAGTTCATAAAATAATAAATAAATATCTTTAAATCAATAGATAAATTACTATCGATTAAATTATCAGCGTTATTTCTTGTCGATATACTTACGACACCGTATAAAATGGATTAATTTTTTCTCTCGAATTTGCATACCTGGAACAAGAATTAGTTATTCATTAGTCATTTTGATAAAGTTTAGAAGAACTTCACAACTTAGCATTATAAAAAAGCTATTTTTCATAATGACGTCACACAAGAAATACACTTGCGACCAAAAAACGGTACACTATTTTAATTAGGAACAAGAAATTAATATTCTACTAATATTATAAACGCGAAAGTTTGTATACCTACATGAATGGATGTATGGATGTTTCTTACTCTTTCATGCAAAAACTACTGAATAGATTTTAATGAAACTTTACAATTAAATAGCTTATACATCAGAATAACACATAGGCTACAATTCATAAAGATATATTGTATATTCTATCCCCATGCGAGTAAAACCGCAGGGCGCAGCTAGTCTCGTATAACAGGAATCTTGAATTTCTGAAGCCTTCAACAAAGATTAGCTTAGGCTACGGCGTGCCCACATTATGCCCTCTAGGTTTGTTTCGGCTGTTTCTTCTCAGAGTAGTCGGGTACGAAGCCTCATCTAGTTTTTAAAAAAGGCGTGTAAAAGTGTTTGTGAAAACTTACTTGCAAAATTAACAAATCATTTATCATTTACCAGCTAAGTTTGGGTCCCATATACCTAATAGGGAGTGAGCGAAGGGCAGGGGTAGTAGAAGGGGGTGAGTAGAAGATTAATCCTGCATTCCATAACTCCCTAATCTTTAAGTACCTACACAATTATGAAATGTAATTTACAAGTAGGTACGTTCAATTTGGTCGTGATAGGTCAGTCCTGGCCTACTCTGGCCCTTTGCAAACACTTGCATTGTGCATCTGTTTCATCATGACCTATGGTTGTGCGAATCAATGGCGGTTATGACTTTTTTTCTGGATGCCTTCGCCGTTTGCTGTGTACTTAATATTTCATTTGACATTACACGTCAGATTTGACTTAGTTTTCTCTAACTAAGTTTACTCATATCTTCTATTATCACGAACACTGACTAACTCATCACGAAATCTCAGGAGTGTCAAACTGTGCATGGAGGATTCTATTAAGATGTAGGTGCTCACTAAGACGGGATTTTGCAAAATTCAATCCCTAAGGGGATGAAACAGGTTGGCAAAGTTTGTATGGTAGAAAACCTTTTTTTGCCAAAACTGACAAAGAAATCGCGTAACAAACATACAATAAGACGCAGTCGAATTGAGAACCTCCTCATTTTTGGAGTCGATTAAAAAGGCTACAGGATCCGTTGATTTAAAAAATAAGCCGAATACGCTATTTATGAAGTCTCGAAGAACGTTATATTCGAATAAAAATAATAGGCATACTCAAAGAATATAATAAGTTTTATAAAATACCCACTTATCATCAAAATATCTTTATGACAACGATGGTTGTGATAACAAAATGTTCTCATCGCGAGTGCACGTGTGCATACCCAATGTAGTCATAAAGTCGTGAAGATATGTGACGTCACGGCAAAGGATCGTGGGGCTTGAATGTCAAAATGTTGACCTGAGAGTTGAAGGTTTTAATAAGGTAAGGTTTTCAATATTTTGCTTGAAATTATGGTTTATGTTTGAGACTAGTCTAAAGTTAGAGTTTAAAAAAGTTACAAAAAAAAGAAGTTTGACTACACGGTGCCACTTCAATTTCACTAATAAAATTAGACAAAAAAAAACTAGAAAATACGCTTAAGTAATAAAGGGTATATATTTTTATTATACTGGTAACCCTATTTTGTAATCAATGTCAATTTGATTGACATAAATGTGTGCTGTTATAATTTGAATGTGTTCTGTTTTGTGCCAGCACTTTTTATGTAGGCAAAGAGAATTTAAACCTACTTTTTAATTATTGGAATACAAGAAGGACTTTTGCAGTGTTGACGGTGCGTTCGTGTTTCACGTGCACCTCAAAGAGATGCCAGCAAAGCGGCCCCCGGCCTTGGACCGAGGGGTAAAAGAACATGAATGATTTTAGTCTCTAATGATTTTAGTATTTAGTTAGTTTTAGTCCGTAGTAAGAAGCCATTTGATAATTTTCCATGCGAAAATAAGAAAAATAGGTACCTAAATTCGGAAACGACTAATTTAAGTCTTTCATACATTTACTACAGAAGAAAAGATTAATGAAGTGTTTATTTACGGACATTTTACAGTAAATCTTTTTGTTTTCTAAACAAAAATCGAAAACATACAACACACTTAACAAAGGACACGGTATTAAATATCCTAGAAGTATTTTACGCATCCGTTTACGAAAGAGGGTCGAGAGCTTATAAATGATGACTAAGTAGTAAGTTGGTACTTTTGTGAATTTAAAAATACACTGTAAGCCAAATTAAGTATGCATCCGTCGTAAAATCCCTTAAACGTTTGATGTGGCCCGCGTCGTGCCATTCTTATCTCATGTAAAACGTGCTTCAAATAAATTGGCCAAAAGTGTACATATAGGTATTTATAATGTCCCTACGTTTTTGTGGCATGAAAATTTTACTTAATTAAAAAGAGTACTACGATCGTTCGTAGAACTAAAAAAACAATATGTAATATTTCTAAAATATCAATATATTATATTTCTAAAATATCTCAATACCAGTAATCTCCTTTTTTGTCTGACTTTTACTGACTAAAACCACCCATGTATCTTCTCATGTCCGTTAAGTTCAGGAGCCGCGGTATCTCTTTCGAAAACCCGCAACCAAGGACCAGTAATCTCCCGTCTCCCAATTTAATTGGGTCGGTGTAGCAAATCTTTTTCATCTACACTTCTCTATTAGTTGGTCATCTGTATTCTCGCTAGTCATATCATCTTTTATACAGGCCATCAACCATTTTTGTGGTCTTCCTTCTACTTATAGCCATTCAAATTTATACTCACTACTATGGACAGGAAGAGTAAGACCAAAGACAAGATGAATGAATTGTGCAAGGAATAATATGAAGGAGAAAAAAGTAAATGATGCCGTGACGTCTGACAGGGCAGAAGAAAACGTGTTGCGCCGACCCCAAATAGAATGGGACATGGGCAGGAAAATGATGATTCAGATAGATTTCGACTGATAATTAATTTATACCTACGACATTTTCCTCATTCCTCCACATCACATGCCCAATAATATTATAACAACTGCTTGTTAATCAAAATTAGTACTCGAAAAAAAAATGGTACTCTTTTGTTTTATATGACTACATTTTATAATTAGTTTGCAAAGTTCACCAGTAGCTTTTTTTTTTTTTTCGGGTGGGAAATCATCCAATGACTTCCCACGCTCTGGGTGGAGCGGGGGGGCATGTCAGACTTGTACTGACTAAAACCCACCCATGTTCCTTCTATTGCCCTTTACGTTCCGGGGCCGCGGTATCTCTTTCGAACAACCCGCAACCCCGGCAGGCGGAGGCTCTGGCAAGCCCCTCTGCTTTGCTGACTCTCTTTGAGGCGCGCGTGAAACACGAACGCGCCGTCGACACGGCCTGTCGTCAATCGACGGACGGACGGTGAGCTACCCATTGCTCACCGTCCACAGGCCCGCATCTACGGTGGCCGGAAGTCGTCTCGCGGCGCCCGGCGCCCTGGGCGTCTCCCGCGGCGGCTGGGCTGGGCAGATGTTCTCTCCCTCAAACGCCCGGCCACCTCCTTTGCTAGCATTACTGCTTCGCAGAAGGTGGTGACCGCTTCCCATTCCCTCTCGCTCCGGACCATGGCCTGAACCAGGGCCGGACGCGAGAGATCGCCGCCGCCGATCGCCTCTACGAGGGCACGGCGGTGCTCCGCCCACGCTGGGCAGATCGCCACTGTGTGCTCCACCGTGTCCTCAGGGCGATCGTCATAATGGTGACACCCGGGCGCTTCCTCCCGCCTGATTATGTGCAGGAACCTCCCGAAACTTTGAACCCCGTTTATACCATAAGCTTTGAACCCCGTTTATACCATAAGGACTTTTAAGTGAGCTTTTACCAACATTACTGGAGGAGATTGTGGCCAAAAATAGCAGCTGGTCGATCTTTAAGTTAAGCCGCACTTGCCTAGGTTGGTCTGTGGATGGGTGACCACCCGTTACATACCGAGTTTCCTCGGTGCCTCGGAAAGCACGTTAAGCTGTTGGTCCCGGATGTCATTAGTTGATGTTTGTCAGTCGTTACAGGTAGTCAGTGTCCTGAAAGTCCGACCAGTCTTACTAAGGAGTATCCTATTACCCAGTATTGCGTTGTGGAGGTCAGATAGGCAGTCGCTCCATGTAAAACACTGGTTTTAACTAGGCAGATGATGATTTTACTAACATAACTAGATGTTTATACTATTGTAACTTTAACTAGATTTAAATACAAAGTACTCAGATAAAATCTAATAAGTAGAGGCAGAATGTTCGTCTATTTAAATCAAATTTCAAAATAACCAATAAAATAAATTCCTTCAGTTAATGTTGGTTTATTTATTGAATAAAACTCGATAAAAGTACGCGCGGTTTTCACACGCTCACTGTTTTAAGTGGGTTTCTTTGGCTAAGGGTGTTGTCTCACTGCGAGTATTGAAAATGTTGCTAGCAAAATGGCTGCGATCAGACGAACAAAGTACGTATCCCAACTTGATACACTGGAATGGAAAAAAATGGCGAAGACGACTGATTGAAACCATAATATTTTAAAATGCATTAACACGTTAAGTGCGAAGCGAGGCCTAAATCACCCCTGATGCAACTTCCCTGTGGTGCGGCAAGCAAAAAAGTGAATTTCTCTGTCGTGCGAATGGCATAGCTTTGGTTTGGTCCAGTATAGGAAAGAGATAAATATATATTTGAGATCACTAATGGTTCCGGACTCGGTGGTGTACCTACCTTGGTACCGGATGTCTTAGGCCTCGTGCCGCACTGAATTAATATAATTTTAATGCAGTGCGGAACGAGGCTAAAACGTCCCATATCCCCCCTGACCTCGTACCGCACTCAACGCGAGCTTCCCGCGACCAGTGTTGTGCATCACGTCGATTGGAGAGCACATAATTGTATTTTTAAAGCCCGAGGCAGAATAAATAGGACAGTTTCTTTTCTACTTCTGGTTGCCTTTTTTTTCTATTCTGTGAACCGCATTAAGATTTTCATATACAAATAGAAAGATAAACCTTATGCATAAACCGTAATCCATTATTTTCCAATAATAAGTCTGTAATAGGTGCCTCTTAATGGTATAGAATGGAACGCTTCGTGCGCGAGTCCGACTCGCACTTGGCCGGTTTTTTTTTCTTTATGGCGCCTTCAAGCACAATTTAGATTATTTAAAAAAAAATGTATCCTTTGATAGCTTTGTGTTGTTTTGCCAGGTTTTGCCCTTAAAACGATCTAATGAGATATAATTGATCAAAATCGGTCAAGTCTTGCGTAGTTAAGACAGTTTAAAAACGTCGATATTATTTTTCCCATCACTAATCGCAGCGAAAATTTGCCCTATTTCAGTGCGTTACGAGGTGTATAAGATCCCATATTTTGTTTTGCTAATAATTCCTAAACTAGCCATCAGATCCCGGGGCGACGGTGGATTAGGGTTCATCAATTCACTGTCTATATCAATAAGGACCAAAATTCTCATTTATCTTTGATTTCGCGCCAGAAAATGGATTTTAGTCTGTAAAAGGAGGTGGGGTCTAATAGACCGCGTGTCGCCCTAACGTCTGGTCACGGTACGGGCCGATTATACCTCGTGCCGCAGGAACGGAAAGTATGCAAAAATTGGTGCCGCAGCTAACGTGTTAATTAAGATAAACGGCGATAGTAGATGATAGAAAATCGTTTCGTTAGCAGACCATCGAGTCGGCTAACAGAATTCTAAATGACATAAGCATTACATTTTATGCTTTTTTGTCTATATTTATTTTCCATTATGTGTAGGAACATAGCTAAATAAACCCGCTCGTCTGAATTAATCATAATTATAAATTTAACTATTTCGTCTTTTCTACACACTGTGTCTACATATCTCATCCAGCTTTCCTCTCGCAAGTCTGCTGGAAAAAAATTCTAAGGAAATCTTTTGACTACGTGGCTTATTCGTCAACTCGCGCCTCATAAACTCGCGACTGCGCGCGAGTTAGCACTTTCCGATTGTACCTATTTTTAGTATTTACAGTCATCTACAAAAGTGTTTTGTCTTTTGTAAATACGTCAGACTTTCACTCGGTCGCGAGTTGACTACAACAAAAATAGGTAAAATCGGAAAGTGCTAACTCGCGCGCAGTCGCGAGTTTATGAGGCGCGAGTTGACGAATAAGCCGACTACGTAAACTTAGAGATATCATTTTTCCACAGCTCCAAGGGACCACAGAGTTTATGGTTTTAATTTCAACTCAATACTTCCACGCGTTTTTGAGATAAAGGGTCTTGACAGACAGACAGACGGAAAACAAAGTGATCCAATAAGGGTTCCGTTTTTTCCTTTTGAAGTACGGAACTCTAAATGTTCTGCCAATGTTATTTGATCAATCAACTAAAACAGTCAACGAGAACTTCCACCAACTAAAAACATTTGCGGCCAAATCACGTAAGTTCCGTCGTATGCGCACGCCCGTATACAAAACCAGGACCTCCAATGAACAGTCAGATTTCACGCCAATACGCCAACGGAGTAAACAATAACGATTTATAACCTCTACGAACAAACCGACACTTTCATATCAATTTCTATTACCTACATTTTTGACCTAAGTACATTACTATTTATTTACTTTATGTAACGACTAACGTAGAAAACAATAGCATTTTATTCTTTGGTTATTTAGTTTTATTACTATAAATAAGTATTACATGTTCCTGTTGCTTATTAGGGAGGAAAATACGGATTTGTACTTTGGTTATGTGAAATTGAGCTTTGGGAAAATACAAGCGAATTTATACTTTATGCTTCTAGTTCTTAAAGTTCATTCTTGACAGAACCAGGTTAATTTTTAATGGAAAATAAATTTAATGCAAGAGCATTACTCAAAGGTTCAATAACGTACTTGGCTGTTAAAGTTTTTAACCGACTTGACTTAAAAAAAGGAGGTTCTCTATAATACACATTTTCCTTTTATGATATGGATGATATGCTTACTTATATCTATTAGTAGCAATGAAAAATGAATACTCGATAAGTAAAATGTGTGAGATACCGTTATACAATAACTAAAAAGGAAGAAAGAAAAAACTGTTTTGGTAAAAAAAAACGGTTAAGTGCGAGTCGGACTCGCGCACCGAGAATTACATATAAACTTGAGACATCCTACTAATATTATAATATAAATGCGAATGTTTGTGAGGATGGATGGATGTATGGAAGTTTGTTACTCTTTCACGTAAAAACAGCTGAACGGATCTTGATGAAATTTGACACAGAGTTAGATTATAGTCCTTTTTCGCGCCAGCTATTAAACGAATATGTCTTTTGTCTGCATAAAATTAAAGGGTTGATTTTTTCACAGCTCCAAAAGACCACAGACTTGATATGATGACCACAGACCATATGGTTTAATTTCAACTCGATACTTCCACGCTTTCCCGAGATAACGGGTCTTGACAGACCGGCAGACTGACAACAAATTGTGATCCTACAAGGGTTAAATTTTTTATCATTTGAGGTATGGAACTCTAAAAAATCTGAAAGACATGAGAAGAAGCCCTTGCCCAACAGTGGGACGATGTAGGCTAACCAGGATTATTGACATTATTTGTTCCAGCAAATTTGTTCATTCAATCTTTGACTCCTGAGAAATTACAAAATTGAAACATACATAACGATATCTTGTATATCCATTATGTTGAATCGAATAATAATCGTTTAGGAATTATGCGAGTGGCTTTTTAGGGTTTTTGTTGGTTTATTAAAATATGTGAATATTGTTTCGGATAATGGTAATATTGTGGCACTAAAATCACCAAATATGTTATGACAATCTTATTTGATTTTAATAAATCATCTAGAAAAATAAATAATAATCAAATTCCTAAGTTTGAGTAAGCATACTCTCTTTTTTTTGATAATTTAAGTAAAATAAAGACATAGTTTCTTTTAGACTTAGATTAAGTTAGTTAGATTAATAGTTGTTTTTCAAATACAAGTATTATTCTCATTAACGCCTGCAAAATCTCAGAAATTCAAATAGTCGATTAGTCGAATAAATCCGTTGCACTTTGCCCACCTCTAGCACTAAAATTCCCATGTCAGTGGGGCCTACCACCACCTCATATTTTAATGTTATTCTGGTTTGCGATGGAAATACAAAAAGACGTTTTATATAGTTCTATCTCTTTCCCACATCAAAGTAAGATTAAATTAGAAGACAAGGTGGCCAGTCCCGCTACCAAGTAAATGAGCGTTGTATTTCTAACTCGCCTTTAGTGTCGTTAGGGTCGCGACGCAGCCCATCAATATCGATAGATCGAATTACCCGATTTTATTATCGATATAATTTTTGCGTGTAACATTTTGTGAAATGCTGGAATAAATTTATTTGTTTGTGGTATTTTTGTGGATAGCTGTTAAAGTTGATTTATTTTTCTTCAAGGACAATAATAATGATGAAAACCGAAGAGTGGTTTATTTTAAAACTAACCACTCTTCGGTTTTAAGTTAGTAAAGTGAAAAGCTTTTTTTGCGGATGGGGAATTAACTAATGGCGGAGCGGGGGGTAGTGTCAGACTTTTGCTGACAATCCCACCCATGTTCCTTCTTTTGCTCTTTATATTCTGTGGCCGCGATATCTCTATCGAACAACCAACAACCCCTAAAAGACTATAAAGACCCTTAAAACGGCTTCTCATTAAGCACTATTAACATAATTATCCTATATCACTTAACATCATGTATTTTTCCTATAGGGTTTGGTAGAGGCGTACCTTATAATAGTATTCAACCATTAGACCATTTTATCACCATCATTATTCTCCTGCCCTTTATTCCAATCATTATTATTTTTATGACACGGTTGGCGCAGTGGCTGAGCGATCGGCTGCTGCGCTGCGTGTCGCGGGTTCAATCCCTGCATGGAACAAATATTTGTATGGCCTACAGCTAGTTGTTCCGGGTCTGGCTGTTTGTGTATGTGAGTTTGAATGTTTGTAAACGCAACCACGATACAGGAGAAATTCCTAGTGTGGGGCAAAGTTAAAAAAAAATGTGGTCAGCACAGCATGTCTTCTTCTTCAATACTTCTCTATTACCACCATATCGTATTTCGCAACTTTTATTAAAATTAAAATGCCTAATTTATGGTCCCACACGTTTGAATATTGCAGCTTAAGCAACGATTTAACAACAAATAGCCAAAACAAATAGCAATGATATGAATGTAAATGAATACACAATACCCATTCCCTCCCACTTCTACCCTATTCAAAATTTACAATCGCCATATTGCGAAATGTTTACAAGCGACAATATATTACAAAATTGTTATTTTAGCTCATATTTGCCCTATGTATGAGCGAGCAAACGAAAGGGCAGCCCCCTTTCATCTGTAATCAAAGGAAAACAACGTCATGTATTTTGTAGGGTCCAAGTTACAGCGGTTTGTTGAAATTAATTGTTTTTTTTTTACAGTTTTAATAAAAACGGAAGTTTTTATAGGTTTAGAGATGCAAACGCAGACATTGATGTGTTACCAAGGATTGGTATATCCTTCTTTAAAATTTTTAGTTTGCAGTTTGATCATAATGTGGACGAAAGGAGGCTTTAAATGTGAGCCTTTTATTGGATCGCTTTGTTGTCTGTCTGTCTGTATGTTTGTCTGTCAAGAACCTTTATCTCGGGAAACGGAACTGGTTGAAATTAAACCATATACTCAAGTCTTGTTTCCTTATAGATAAACAAATTAATATATAAGCAGATTTGAAAAAATCAACCCTCGACGTAGGTTCCGTACAAACTCGTCATAAACGGCCATTTTTTGATACGGAGTCAAAAGCCGTTTATGCCACGGTACGCGAGTCCGAGTGTCTCGCACTTAGCAAGTTATTGTTGTTGTTAATGATTTTAATTTAATTTTAAATTTCGCTTTTTGGACTAGGTAAAGATAAAAACTAAAACGTTTCTAATATAAAATATGAAGTTTTTTTCAGCTTAATAGTTTCTTAGGATACACACAACAAAAGTAAATCGCCAACACAGACACCACACCCCAATACCGAAATACCGTCATCGTGCTTTCTGCAAATGCCGACGAACACGGCCCAGCGATGTGTTAATATTATTTACAACAGGGCGCTTGCGTCATCGGGAAATGTACTAACAGCATTGTTAGCTTGTCTCACTGACTGTGTCGTCTAAGGGTGCCTTTACATTGCAGAAAAAAAAATATTTGATTATTTTTTTAAATACAAAAATTGGCCACGGTTGCGATAGGCTCACGGCCGGTTTGAATGATATGAGAAAAATGAATATAAAAATATCTTGGCGTAATACTTTAATCATATTATAGCTATGGTATGATATTGCTTGGATATTACTGTATAAAATCTGGTACATCAAACCTTCCAGACAGTTATGTTGTTGGGGAGTTTGTTCCACCATTTCTTCTGCCCAGCTAAAACTCTAGGAAGTAGCGAAGGTTGGGCGTTTTTGGGGACTGTCTTGTGTAGAGCCGTTCAAAATGAGCAGTAGGCCTACCATGACGTCTTAAAGCAGAACTTATTCCACTGAAGGAAAGAGATAGTGCTAGACACCCTGAATAGCTCTGTCTCTTTCCCTAGGTAGCTGATCATCAGCCTAGTTTAACTAAATGACTTTTGATTTTGATACATTTTGGGATGACTGTAAATGGCACAGAAATACCTGGTTGATGGTACGGTTGACGGTACGGTTGGCGCAGTGGTTGAGCGATTGACTGCTGCTCTGCGTGTCGCGGTTTCGATCCCCCGCACGAAAAATATATTTGTATGACCTACAGTTAGTTGTTTCGGGTCTGGCTGTTTGTGTATGTGAGTTTAAATGTTTGCAAAACGCACCAACGATACAGGATAAATCCTTAGTGTAGGGCAACATTTTTTTAAAGAGAAATAGAACAAATTCAAAAAATAACTTTCTAAATATCATTCGACAAAAAATACCAACGAAATAGTTAGGAAATCATAACCTTGGGGAAAGAAATACCTGCTTAAGCAGAATCACAATAGGTTAAATGCTCACGAAGTTACAATCCACAATATTATCTACGTCTGTGGCCATTTAAAGAATTTTAACGTAATTAATATAATCCACCATATATTTTATTAAGTGAAATAAAATACCAACGAAACAGTAAGGAAAGCATGACCTTGGGGTCTAAAATGGCCGTAATCATTATGATCTAGCTAAAGCAGCCATTTTAAACCCCCAACTTCCACTTAATGGGTAAAGTACACAATCATCATCTGCTTACACATAAACAGAACCACTCACTAACAAAGACACTCCTTACTCTCAAAGCCTCAATACTGTTTTACTACCCAAAGTACTTGTAAATGGTACCCACCATTGTTCTTCAGAACACACATTGTCTTATAAAACGAACTTACGGCTTAATAATATTAAACCTAGTTCATACGATGTGCCAATGGAAATGGCAGTTGTAATGTAGTTCCTGATTTTATCTTAGTTTTAACATAACATGGCGCTTGTAATCTATTAAGGGTTAGGCAGGTGTGCCAAATAGTTTGGAGTCATGGAGTTTCTTGCCCATTCTTCTCCATAGAGATCATCGCTTTGGAATGGGCAACTACAGTACTTTCACAAGTTATTATGCCTTGTGACCGGGACTGTAGCTTCATTATGTTTTCTTCAAATTCAAATTCATTTAATCGTCTGAATATGGTATATTTTAATGGTCTTAAATATAAACAAAGGTCTCATCATATTCTGCCACTGGGGGCGTGCAAATATTTGGTGCATAAACATAATTTGTAAAACAAACATTATATAGGAATTAAAATTACAGTTTACGACGCATTTTCTTGACAAGCAGTGCCACCTTGATCTGCACACTTAAAGTGGTCAAACATTACATAATCTGTATGTTATTAAAAGGTTACACAAATGACTTTTATATCTACACTTAATGATCAAGAAGGTAAAATTTACTATAATATTGTGGAACGAAACAACTTTATGAAAACCAGAAACTACAACGTCTTAGGTAATGAACTAAGCAGTAACCACTACCAAGTTAGGAATAAACCAAGTCCTGATAATAACCACGGTCAACGAGAAGTAACATAAGACGACAAAAACATTTAACAGTCATAGCAACACCAAAAGGAAATATTGACGTACCGTAACCGTAAGTCTAGCAACACTCAATAAATCCCCTCACCAACTATCCGTTTACACAGGGTTGCCAATTAAAATCAGCAATAAATTTTGCGGTCCGCTATGTCCGGAGATCAAACAAGGAAAGGGCTGCACCATTCGATACATCGATAATTATCTAGTATCAATTCGCAGGTGCATCACTAGTGCGTAAATTTTACGGTATACTGCGGTCCGCCCATCACTTGGGTGGTATTCCTTCCTAATAATAAATTGTTGACAGGAGTTGACGGAAGATACTGTCTGGTTGCTACATTGAGAGGAGAAATGGCTAATAGGTGGAAAGAACAGAGGGCAACTGACAATATCTTTAAAATGTTTGTTTTGTTTTGCAGCAACGATTTTCAAAGGAATAAACGGTATTTTTGAATATACAATAATGATAATTTTGTCTTTGGTAAACAATTTTACTTTGACTTTGGAAAACAATTTTCACTTTGACTTTGATAAACAATTTTACTTTGACTTTGGTAAACAATTTCGACTTTGACTTTGGTAATCAATTTTGACTTTGAAATTGTTTTTTTAGGATTATCACAAGAAGATGCACAACAGCTTTGCAAACACTAATTATGGTTATTACGGAAAATTCATACCAGATGCAGTATTTTGAAAACTGATTAAAACGATAATAAAATTCTGTTAATATTACTAAACCAATGTAAACCACCTGACAGTAACTTAGCATGACACAATAAATTAGTTAAACCGCTAAGCTTTACCGTTCAAACTCAATAAACTTGTTAAAGTTATCGTGTTTGGTAGTCCGTTTACACTCCGATTAGCTTATAAGTGATTAATAAAATTACCCTGCGTAGGTTTTACAAATGAAGCCAGCGCATACACTGGAATGTTAAATGTAAACAGGGCATACAATTTATCAATTGATTGGGTTGCAATATCAAAGGGACAGTGGGATTATAATAGTCAATTATCATTTTATAAGACGTCCATTTTTATTAATAACAGCTCTTGTTTGTGCTGAAGACGGTTTTCTAACATCATCGTGCTTGATTGTACTCAGGTTATTCCTGCGGCTCTGCCCGTATGGGTTTCGTTAATTGTTAATCTGCGTTTGTGTGAGAAATTGCATTAAAATCTGTTCAGTAGTTTTATAATAACATTAATTTTCATACACTCGTAATTTAAAAAAATAAAGAAGCGTCTAACCTTACTCTCATATTTTCAACCACAAGCGCACAGTTCTAAATGCCACAAAATTATGTTTTATAGGTCAAAAGTTCAGGACACCTCTGACGTATAATTTCAACGCTAGCACAGTTTATGAGAAGCCAAAGAGTAAAGGCTGATCATAAAATCAAAGCGTTCTGCTAAAGATGGTAAATGTCTACTTAATTTGCACGCTTGTTAGTGGTTTTCGAAGACAAGACAGTTATTACACTCCAAATATTACCGTCAAACTCAACTGGGGCTTTAAACCAAGCTTATAACTGTTTCTGCATAAACTTGGCCAAAAGGCGATCTACTGAAGATTTGTTTAAACATCTAAATCCTTACTAATATTATAAAGGTAAAAGTGAGTTTGTTTGTTTGTTACGTCTTCATGCCTAAATGGCTTAACCGATTTTAATAAATTTTGATACAGAGATAGTTGGGACCCTATAGGCTATTGTTTTTTTTAAAGTGAGATAATAAGATAATAAAAATAATTTAAAGGGAGAAAGAGGGAAGAAAAGGGGAGAGAGAAAGTTATTTTTTTTTCGATCATCTCGAGGGTTAAAGTTAGCGTTAGCTCAAAGTAACTATGCCATGCGGAAGAAATCGCGGGCAGAAGCTAGTATGATACACATTGGAAACAACACAACTGATAAGTCTATTTATGCTTTAACTAACAAATTGCTGTGATCTAGTCTACAGGGTGCTGGTGAAATTTGGACTTTCCAACTCAGTCTTTTGCAAATCCATTATATTTTTTTTTGTTGGTCAGGTTGGGTTTTGAATTATTATGATTACTTGTCATCGACGAATACCGCCAAATTAATTAAACTAAGGACAGGAGAATCTTGATAGTTCACTAAAATTATTGAGAACATATCATATAAGCATTAGAAGTCATCAAAAATCCTCGTTCGATAGTCATAACAAACAACATAACCCGAAAACCCTTACACTAAACCAAAACATCTAAATCAAAACAATTAGACCCTCACTCACACAAACAGCCTTCATAACAAGATGTGACATTAGCAAATACTAGGGACATTACTCATCCGACATTGTCTAAGGCCGGCAACAGTTGTACGATTAAAGATTAAGAGAATATCCTTAACGGTACAGCGGACGGCCCACACGGAACCCGCAGGCCGAGGCGTAAGGCTGGGTATACTGGTGCGACTATTATTAATATTGGAGTTTGATTTAAGTTTGTTTCAGGTTTAAGATTTTAAATAATTACTAATGTAAGTAACAAAGCTCTCAAGCCTATGTGGAAGGTCTAGCCACATTTGTCGCATGCTGGACGAGCTTTGGAATAAAACAACTATACAATGTGTCTCAAACAGCGCAGCACGCC
This sequence comes from Ochropleura plecta, assembly GCA_905475445.1. Taxonomy (NCBI): domain Eukaryota; kingdom Metazoa; phylum Arthropoda; class Insecta; order Lepidoptera; family Noctuidae; genus Ochropleura; species Ochropleura plecta. The sequence continues at coordinate 19,243,044 of FR997728.1, read as the reverse complement.
CAAAAGGAGATGGCGGAATGAAAAATTGGCCAATTATACTGCAAAAATTTGCCAATTATAACTTTAGGTTGAGCAGAAGAAAGAGGGAAAGTAAAAAATTAAGTAAGATGTCGCGTTCCTAATTATTATTATTGACGACACATGAGCTTAAATCATCCTTGTTCTTTTATTTCTCCAACTTTTATATTTTCTAGGATGTCAACTTATTGTACTGAATAATTTAAACTTACTCCGCATTTCAATTACGACACCACTACAGTGCTCTTACCTGTAAACGAAACAAATATAATGGTTAGCGTCAATCATAAATCGAATTAGCAAAAATGATAAGACTTAAGACACACTAAAACAAAATGGGGGGTCTAAAATGGGCGCGTTAGTATAATCATAATAGGATAATAATATGAATAACGTTAAAGTTCTTAAAATGGTTACAACGCAGTTAATATTATGATTTGTCAATTTTTGTGACATTTTACGAATGGTGGGGAATTCTGGGGGTCTAAAACTGCCATTTTAGACCCCCAGAACACAGAAAATATTTGCAGAATTGCCCAAACACAATCATAAAATCGTACATGTCAAGCAATCCTTAACAAACAGTGCGGTCGGCGGGCAAAGTTGTCGCCGTACTGTCACTTGTAATCGCACGCGTACTCATTTGTGCTTTATTATCGCCTTCACTAGCTTCCATCTAGGTCCCAATTATTTGCTAGAAAGATTGAAATGGGAAGAAAATGTCGTCGTGATATTTTATAAGCACAATATTTTTTAGTTAATGATTACTGATTAATACTCGTTAAACATGGATAGCTATTGCTCGGATGACGAGTTCTGAATAATGTTTAGTCAAAATTAATAAATGTTTTGTTAATTGTCTATGGTTTTGGTTGGCGGTGTGACTCTTTTGTTCTTGGACACGCAGTTAATACAGAAAAAAATATACGGACCACAGATAATCATCACACAATGTACATGTACACGATAAATATTAGAGAACACATAAATACAAAATTATGGTAACATCTATGCATAAAACATAACACAAAGGACATGGCCAGATCCTGCCCTGATAATGCACAGTAATGATTAATATATGAAAATTCCTTTCGAAAAAAATAAAAAATAATCCCATTAATTACATTTCCCTAAAATAGGCGAGAGAAAATGCAAAAAAATATATGTTTGTTCATCGATTGTGTGGTTTTATATTCTGACATTGCATTGATTGACATTTACATTGTCGTCTTGCGTTGATTTTATCACGTATTATCGTAATTTGTTACTATTGAAACTAGACCACAAACTATCGTTTACTAATATTAATATTCTGCTGTACCTTATTAGACTTGTTAGTTTAAGTTACGTTTTACAAATATGTGGGTATCCAGAGAAAAAAAAACACGTTTATTAAACTGTCTGTAACATTTCACACTACTTTAGTATTATGTATATCATTTACATTACACTACTATGCATTTCACTCTTGTAGTGAGTTTTAATCGCAGCGACGACTCCAGCCGAGTCTCTATAAAACTTGACACTGCAGCAGTGGTAATCTCGACGCTGTTTTCTTGTAGAATAGCACGATAACTGTTTGCATGATATCGGCCTTCCTTGTGGAATTAGTTCCTTTTTATGAATAGCCTAGTCTATTTACTAAATGGCGTCTGAATAGTCTTCCTCGTTTTGTTACGCCTATAAAACTCTGAATATTTCATAATTGCTATTCAAATTGTCAAGGCGCTATTTTTGTTTTCTATTTATAGTGTCTCTCGCCTATTCTCTGATCATAAATCATAAAGTTTTGTAAAGCCCTGCATGTAAGCTTTAAAATGACGTACTGTACATCAATGTACATGAATATTTTTTTGTTAGGGCATAGCTCTATACCCATTCTGGCCATGTCATTTGAATTCACATATTTTATCTGTCAACTCTAGCGACTAAGCTGACCTGACTGTGTTTCTTTTAGTTATTGCTGTTACAAATAATTTTGCTCAAAACCATGAGGATGTTAACTCAGAGTAGTTTCTTTTTTTATTGAATTTTAAACTTAGGTCAATCTAGTAGAGATTTAGTGCCACAAAAGTTAGTATCTATTTTTTAAAAAGTATTTTTTTTAAATCTTTTCGAAATTTCTAGTGTGGGGACACTAGAAATTTCTTCTGTACCGCATTCGCAAAACATTATAATATAGTTCACACACACAGCCTAAGTATTAGTTAGTATTTTAGGTTGCAATATGGAGATGCATCATTTTAGCTGAGTGCCATATAGATTGCTGTCCATTTGATGATATTTTCGCCTTTATGATTAACATAGAAAGTAACAAATTGACCTATTTGTTGGAGGCAAAGTTGCTCAATAAAAGTACCTTCTGCTTAGTAAAGTAATCCTTTTAACAAGTCCAACCAGTTAAAGTTTTCATTAAGAAAAGTCCGTTTTCATTCACCAATCAATGTAGACCGATTACCGGTAATGTTGGCCATCGGTCCAACGAAGTAAATTACAATATAACCTATCAAACTTAATTAGCGCGCCAGAGAGGAAGTTTAAAATTAAATACCATCAAACGAGGCGGTATCTTTAAAGGGTAATGATATTAACCGTTCCAATATCCTTGTGAGATTTTATTACTAACCCTTCGTTATCAACGTCATAAAAAACGAAGAACAAATCAAAGCATAGGTACACTCGATACGTCAATCTGACACCTAGAAACATTCGAGCTAATAGAAGAACAGCTCAAAATTATATTGCTCCTAATTTGAACTTTATGACATTAGAATTACAGGTTATGTTTTTATAATAGGGATGTGCAACAGCAGTCGTAAAATGGTTGATGTTAGATTGACGGCTGGTACCGTTAGCCGAGGTCGGGGCACTGCACTGGCGGCCGAAAGCGAGTGTTATCGATAATGCGCACATCACTAACACGAGGTATAGACTAATGGAATGCTGTTTTGAAAGAAAACGTGTTCCGAACGTTTGAAAAAGTAAAATTGATTCTTTTGTTTCCGATGTGAATTTGTGTGATGGTGTTTCATATTTTATAATCGCTTCATTGGTCAAGTTTATGGCGAAATGATTACGCGGCTGTTGGGAACCTGACCTGTAGATACATAATACCTAGTGGTCACAAACGCTGCTACTGCGCTTAAGGTCGTGGGTTCAATTCTTAGGTCGAGTAAAGTCTCAATATTAATAATTTCGCAGTAATGCCCGTAATTGTGCTAGTTTGATGGCAATAGGGTCGTCCTCTATTACAAGGGACGTAAAAAAACTGACGAATTTACGGTAATTTATAGGTACATCTCTAACTCTTTTTATTTATAATATAAACATCATGGGAGCAGCTCGTGGCTAAAAAATAGCAGCCGCTCGAGTTGATCTTTAGGTTAAGCCGCAATTGGTCTTCCTCTATGCCTCGGAAAGCACGTTAAGCTGTTGGTCCCGGCTGTCATTTGTAGATCTTTGACAGTCGTTGCAAATAATGGATCGAAATTCTGAGACTAGTTGTCAGATATTCGATCCAATTTTCTTTTAGATCTTACCAAGGGGTATCGTATTACGCAGTACTAACTGGGTTGTGTAGGTCAGATAGGCAGTCGCTGCATGTGAAATACTGGTATTTAGCTGCCCACAAAAAAGTTAGGAAATGGTTAGGCAGATGAAATATATATTTATATTATACAAATATATTTGGCACTGAGCCTTTAGATAAGGAGTCTGCTAGAGTCGTTCAAAATAACAAATGGCCAATGCCAGCCAAATGCGCATCAAAAGCTTATTAATTACTATTTGCCTCGTCAAGTTTACGAATAGGGTACTTAACATTGGAGATTCGCCAATATTTCTATGTTTTTACTAGAAACCATTACGAATAAAACTTGTTGTTAAACGATGAAATAAATTTTAGTTGAATCATGAATTGAATCTATGGTGTCTGCATCGATTTCCTTGACATTCTGTTTAGAACAGTTTTTATTTGGGTTAAAAATACTGTGTTTCTTTTACCAACATTACAATAGTTTTAAATCTTAAATCAAAAGTACAGTTTCCTTATGTCAAAGGAGACAAAATGGCCGCCAGACCTGTAATGTGGCACAACTTCGGAGAAGCCTATCTATCCAGCAGTAGATTATAATAATAGGCCGAATGTTTGACTAGTCACTGATTCAAAAACTAAGTCTATTTTATCGTGTGATTAATGCCTAAACTGATGTCAGAATTCTTATGCTGGCCATAGGCCTTTAACATGCCTTAACATACCGTCGAATAAAATCTCTCAGGTTTGCTGATTTGGTTTCCTTGCGAGGTTTTCCTTTACCGAAACAACTTATTTAACAACTTGTGATCTTGCGCGGTTTCACTCACGTCTTTTAGAGGGTAGTAGCGAAATGTTGTATAGCTTATGTACCTCCTAAACCTTACAATTGATAGCTACAGTAGTGTCTAAAGAGACCAAAAAGGCAGTTAGAATAGTAGTTTCAAGAACTGTTTTACTTTTATATTGTTTTAACAGTTATACAACGGTTAACTTTATCAGATTGTGAAGTGAAGGGTTATGGTTGCTGTTGTGTGTGGGTGGTGACTTACTGGTTACTTGAAACAGATGGTTTTAGCACAAAAGTGTTTATCGGAAGGAAATGTGGGTGGTACTTTTTTTTAAGCTAGAAGCGATGTGATCATTACGTGAGTTTGTTTGTCAGTCTCGCCTTTACAGCGACTTTGATGAAATGTTGGTCAGTATGAAAAACAGTAGGGTTACCATGACATCTTATAGCTGTTCTTATTCCTGTGTGAGAAAGAGATGGTGCTAGACACCCTGTATAGCTCTGTCTCTTTCCCTCAGTGGAATAAGTTCTGCTTTAAGACGTCATGGTAGGGTAGCTGGCCTCTTCTCTTGGAACCCAAGTTGAAAGCTTTTGAAGCGTCATTATCGCAGAAGAATTTAGGAGCATTTCTAGCCGAGGATGTTAGTTTCGTAAATGGAGCAGCAATGGTGCTCAAGTTTGGAATAAATCTACGGAACCAGTTACACGTTCCTAAGAACTTTCTGATTTCCTAATGACTGTTTAAAGTATGATTTATTCCAGTGTATGAAAGAGACAAAGCTATACAAGGTGTCTAGCACCATCTATTGACGGCACGGTTGGCTCAGCGGCTGAGCGATTGACTGCTGCGCTGCGTGTCGCGGGTTCGATTCTCGCACGGAACAAATATTTGTATGGCCTACAAATAGTTTTTTCGGGTCTGGCTGTCTGTGTATGAGTTTCAATGTTTATAAACGCACCCACGAAACAATTCCTAGTTTGTGAAAACGTTTAAAAAAAAACTTTTTCACACTTGAATAAGTCCTGCTTTAAGACGTGAAGGTAACCCTACAGATACATCATGGTATGAGCTAGGTTATAGCATAAGTTTCATTCCAGTATAAAGTTTTCATGGACTAAATTCTGATTGCGAGCAAAACCATACGCAAAAGCTAGTGAACAAGATGCACAATTGAAGCTTTGCGCCAAAATCTTTAACAAAAACTTGCAATTTATTACAATTCACAAGTCATGCGCTCATTATTTCACTTCACACGATAAAAAGGTATCAAGAAACACAAAAAATATTAACATTAAAAATTTCAATAGCAGGAGGCGTTACATTTCTATCAAAATAGTGACGGCCTAAATAGATACCGATACCAGCTCGCTAAAACTTGAATTGATAAATCGATATTTAATTTTTTTGCTTCTAAACAGCTCCTTCCAAGTCATTAGGTTTTCTCACCAATTTTTTACCAGAGAATTTCACTACGCTCATACACATACTATTTCTTTTAACAATTTTACATTTGCGTTTTAAAACAACCGTAGTGGAGTGAAAATAAAGTTATTTTTCCTGTGTGCTAGTGTCGTGTTCTTACCGATACCAATCTGTGGTGAGCAAAGAGGTTATTGAATAGCCGTGAATTGTAGCCGACTCATACACAATTGGCTGGCTTATATTGACACGGCGGGGTGGCCGGCCCAGTGATGTGAAATATCGATAAATGTCGACAGGATAGTTCGGGATATTGTTTTGTTGTAATGTATCTGTAAGCGATGTTACTTATGTGCAATTTTCGAGACACGCTTGTTAGATTTTATTGTGAACGTGTAGGCTGTCTCGTTACATTTTTTCTGCTATGTAAGTACATGATATATGAGTATCGTACAGTCCCTGTTATATTTATGATTAAGATAGCATAGCTTGAGGCTTGCAGTTGCATGGGTCGACCTTTAAGTTAAGCCGCGCTTGCCTAGGTTGGCCCGTAGATGGGTGACCACCCGTTACATACCGAGTTTCTTCCTTGCCTCGGAAAGCACGTTAAGCAGTTGGTACCGGCTGCCTTTGTAGATCTTTGACAGTCGTTTCGGGGAAGTCAGTGTCCCGAAAGTCTGAAAACCAGTCTTACCAAGGGATATCGTATTACCCAGTACTAACTGGGTTTTGGAAGTCAGATAGGCAGTCCGGTTAGACCAGAAGCCGACCCCAACATAGTTGGGAAAAGGAGATAACGTGGCTTGAAACTTTTGTGAAATAAATAATGACAGTTTAATGTGCTCTGAAGATACAATAACACCATATCTTTGCCAAAGAGTGGACTAATAAAATCTTTCTGTTAAATTCAAGTCTCGTTTATTACAAGACAGTTAAGTTATGATATCACTTTTCAGATATCTATGGCATTAAATGTGCGGGTTTTAACGATCGTAGTCATTTTCATTATTTATTTCTTTAAAAAACCTTTTTTCGATTCAACATGGATAAGATGTCCCATCCCTAGCTCCTATACGATATAGTACATAGTAATGACCTCAATATGGCCGTGCCCTCATCATTTCGCTAGTAGATCAATATCGATACACTAACCTTTACATATCTATTGTATCCTATCGTCTTTCTTGTCTATTGGTCGCTTTCCTAAAATGTTATATGCATTGTAGAAAGTACAGCCAAAGGTTGCATACTGATACAAACATTTACTTGAAAATTGCGATGCTCAGGAAATACCATTTTGGGATTTTTAGGATTCCGTACCTCAAAAAGAAAAAACAAACCCTTATAGGATCACTTTGTTGCCCGTCTGTCTGTCTGTCAAGGCCTTTTATCTCGAAACGCGAGGAGGTATCAAGTTAATATAAAAACCATATACTAAAAGTCTATGGTCCTTTTGTGTTGTGAAAAGATCAATCCTCTAAGTCTACGTAGTCAAAAGATATGGCTGTTTTCTTCTACATTTTTATTCATTTATGATGCACTTTTTTTCAACCACAGATCAACATATAAACGACTTTTTGAATGTGGAACATGATAATTTTGAATTTAGAATAGAATACGATTTGAATATTTTATAAATTACATGCACAATAAAGTTTGTAATTCTCTATGGCGATTAACTTTTTTGTTGTTTTCTTGTTAGTGTTTAAAATTAAATTGTAGAATTAAAATGAGTGTGTTTTACAAGCTTTTAAATATTATAATTATTCAACTAGACTTTGCCCGCCCCTTTTACATGAGACTTAGGTGCTGATTCTTCTCATACAACTGTACTACTACTCTCTCATGGCATAGAGTTCATGTAACTCCAAACAGGATATTTTTGATAAGTACAAAATTATTCTAAGATAGCACGTTTTCGCTCCTACTAAAATATACGACAGCTTGTCAGGATGGACTCTTTAATGTAAAAACTACTAAACCAATTTAAATGCGTTATTTAAATTTAGAGTAGCCAGACTCTGGAAGACATTGCCAACTGACAGCGTTGGGCACGAATTTATTGTCAATTTTTTTTTTAAATTTATTTATAACTTAGTTCCTCTAAGTTATTTTTGTTAAACATTATCGAATTAACTTTCTTACAACATGGTAAAAAAGATATAATTAAATGGTTTTATTATTGTGAGATTTTCTGCAAAATTCGTTTGGTAGTTTTTGCTTAATAACCTGGACAAACACAAAGGCTGGTTTTAATCCCGGGAAAAGGGCAAAGCCGCAGGTAATAGCTATTTGAAAATATCAGTGATAAAATTACTTAAGTTATAGCTTATACATCGTCTATCTACACTGGTACAACTGGTGACCTTTTCTACGATTCAATGTTTATTACTTTCGCGTCTTGATAACCAGCTGCAAATCTGCTTTACAATTTATTTCTCTTTGAGGTACCTTCCTTACACTGCTACAGCCAACGTCACACTCCGTCCCACTGCTGGGCAAAGGCCTCTTCCCAACAAAATTAACGGAGCAGTTCAGATTTTTAGTATCAAGAGTTAAGGCAGACTAAGAACATCACTCAAAGAATTCCTAAAGGGAGAGGTGTAGATAGTACTGTAGTAACTAGTTGCTACTACTTGAATATTTTAATTTACATGTCACACTTCTTATATCCAAACTGCCATTCCTATTCTATATTTAAAACGACCTGAGTATTTGAACGTTATGCTATATCAGCCAGCATTGCTTAGGTTATAAAACCTCTTACAGTACACACAGTACAGTAGTGAGCCTATTGCCATTAACCGCGTACAAATCCAGACTTCCTGTCTGACTAAGAAATTCCAGTTCAAAAAACACAATAACACTTAGCCTTTCCTGGGAATCGAACCCAAGACTCCGTGTTCAGAAGTCGCGCTTGCAATCGACGAGGTGGTATAGTCAGAGTAAATGGAAAAGTCATGCAAATAAGAGTAAAGTGTACCAACATAAACGAACAGATGCGTACTACCAACCTTACAAAATCACTTTAAATTTACGTCACATCACCACAGACATTAAAAAAAACCGGCTATGTACGAGTCAGCCTCGCGCACCGAGGGTTCCGTATAAGCTTGCGACATAGACAGCCATATCTTTTGACTGCGTAGACTTAGATGGTTGAATTTTTGACAGCTCCAAGGGTCACAGGCTTGAGTATATGGTTTTAATTTAAAATCGATACCTTCACGTGTTTCCGATAAAGGGTCTTGACAGACAGACGAAGTGATGAAAGGGTTCCGTCTAAGCAGAGGGGACTGCCAGGGCCGATGCCTACCCGGCCCCGGAACATAAAGGACAAAGTAACATGGGAGGGTTTTAGTCAGTAAAAGTCTGACACACCTGGAAATCATCATCAAGCTCTGGGCGGAGCGGGAAAAGTTATTTCAAGATAAACTTGTTGAATGTCGTAAAAAACGCGCGAAAACGACGAATCGTCGAATTTATGAGTAACGTTTTAACGAGGCAAAAATCCTTCAGAAAAACGAAGATTTTACCGTTAAACCGATAGCTACACAGTATAAAGTTCCCCCGTGGGTACTCAAGACACTTGTGGCATTTTGTTTTATTTTTCCCCGTAGGAACTTAAAGACATTCAACGGGTTTACCCATCCGTAAAAAAGGGTTCCGTTTTTGCTTTTGTGGTACGATACCCTAAAACAATCATACTCCATAAACAAAATAACAGCTACTACGGTGACTTTAACACAATACCGCAAGATAATTGAAAAGTTCCCCGCTCTCAGATGGAATGCACCTATTGTTGTAGACTTTCACCAAACCTTGGACAATTAAATTCGTCATCATGATTATGGCTTATGAAGAGGTTGTTCTATTGATGTTTTTTGGTGGAAGGCACTGTCACGCTTTTATGGTAAGGTGATAAGGAGACTTGCTGTGTTTTTGTCTTGTGATAAAAGTTTTAAGTGCAGTTAATCTTTTAATATTGGGTTAAGCAAGTACACAATATATAAAAATGAATGATAACTAACTAAAATATGTACAGACGCCAGCAGGTCAAGCTACCCGAAACTGACAATTTTTCCTAATGAACCTTGAACCTAATACTTTAGAAATAAAGTCGAAAATCTATCAAAGAAATCTGACAGATTGTAGTTGCTTGATGTGCAGGCGTCTGTACAAGTAATAAAAAGGAAAAAACAATTATACGGCGTCAAATAATTCATCTACATTGCTGTCAATAAGAAAAGTGCCCAGAAGCCTGGCAGCATTGCCACGTTGCATGGCAACTCTTTGGCCAAAATAAAGGCCAGCCCTCTGGTCCCATGAAGAGTCGACTAACCGCTTTGCAAATCCCGAAAAACTAGGTGAGCACTCGGACCCCATAACCCTAGTGTTTTTAGGTTAAGTCGTGTGTAACTTTACCTTGCAGTAGGCATGTGACCGTCGACTACTGCCAAGTTGTAAGGTCTCAAATTCGATCTTTTCCTCCGAAGGCTTGTTATTGATAGCATGGACAATGAATAGGTACTTTAAAACTGGTAGACTTAAGAACAAGTTACACACAACACGTGATTTTCGCTTCTAATTCCGAAGAAGCAAAACACACATCTGCTTTGCAAATGTAAATAGCCAAATTAAACTAATGTCCATCCATTAATTTAAAAAGAACCAAATTACTCAAAACTAATGTTCTACGATAAAAAAAACCACACATATATGTATATAAGGCACGTTTTTCCACATTTCCAACTATTACAATCAAAAGATACCGCCGCTAACACGGTACATAAGCACTGTATAATTACTGCGAGTCAACGGCTCACTATCATATAGTGACGTCACACTTCTCACCATTCACATGGGCACTTTAATAAAAGTTCACCGACCGACACCACAACACTAATCAAAGAAACCGAATGTATCAACAAACTGCGACCAAATTCACATTCGCTATTTTTTGGTCTCATCAACGTTGCCGTAATGCGAATCTCCATCAATTTTTTTCATCTTCAACATCATTTTGAAAACAATTTTCTATCCCATATGATTATGGATCATTTTGTGTAAGTATAAAACTATTATTAATGTATTACAAAGCGTAACCTCGCGGAGTCATTATTTTGTTAGTTTTTTTTTTGCTTTTTTATGGAATTTTCGTTTTTTCATGTTTGAAGTTGGGCCCGGATTTTGGTTAGTGTATAATTATTTTGACATTTTCGTTATTAATCCCAGTTTGGATTGTAAAGTTGGCGCGGATGATTGTTCCATTTATATTCAGAGATACCACCTGTAAAAAAAACAAAAAAAGAAATCACATTTTCGCCTGAGAAACTTAATTGGGATAAAATTGCAATATGCGGTAGAATCTTGTTGATTTTGAGTAAAGTTTAAGGGACACTAACGAAAGGTTACTTGCAGATAGCCAAAAGGCCGACAACCTATTACTAGATACTGTAAACTAACTACAACATGCATGCCAAACATGTTTTAGTCATAAATAAGCTTGTATATCTGTTTTATCTGCCCGTTAGACATCAACGTCGCGATATTAAACACATGTACAAGTAACTAAAAGTAAATTTTACGGGTAAATAAGCAAAATAACATGTTATTTTAACAATCTGACAACGAGGCAGCATCTGCCACTTTGACAATGCATTGAAATTGAATGCACACAAAAATATAATCAACAAGACAGATTGGAATTTTGAGAACAATGCATAATCCAATCTTATTTTTAAAGGACAACCGGTATCGTTCCCAAAATTTATTAAATTAGCTGCATCAAAAAAGGTCGGGTTCAAATCTGGTAACACAGAGATAATTGTTTTGATTTCACCTCAGATTGGAACAAGGTTGGTACCGATTCAATTCTTCATTTTATCGATACCAAATACTAATAAATGAAAGGCTGTCGCAACACTATTTATGTCACTAAATTAAGCATTCGTTTATTTTATGATAAACGTTAACTCGTAAAATATTATGGAGCTACTTTATCAAATTGTTTTTTTTCAAGCGTAATTTTTTTTATACAATTTATCATTCCCAAAAAACTGTTACAAATACACGAGATATCAAATTAATATTTTTAATTGAAACTGAGACTACCGTTCATAATTATTTATGAAAAGATAAAACCAATATGTAACGGTGTTGAAAACTATCGACAAAAAATGATCGATATATTACTGTTGCGCTGTGTTACTTGATAAATGGATATCCGAAAATTGCATGTCAAGAGGTAACCGAGCTGTCTTGTTGGCTTTTACGTTTTAATACGTCCCGTCAAGATCTGAAAAGGAAGGATGCCTGTTAGCCCATCACCTTGAGGCATTTTTGAAAAACGAACAACAAAACTTTTTGGTATTCAATTATTTTTTAAATAGATTTTGATGAGAGGTGACAATTTGCGCATTTTTAAAAAAGGAATAGTTTTTTATTTATCGAATGTTTTGCGTTGGAATGTTTTATAAAAAAATAATCATAACAAAACAGCAAATTGAGTCTTCGTGTTTTAAAATAGAATGACTGTAGACACAATCATCTTTAAATAATTGTTACAAACATATAATAAAAGCGACATAGACGCAACTATAGACTCGGGAGAATAATTAAAATAATTTTAGACAACGAACTTGGCTGGAACCGCACAAAATAAAGAAAAAAAACTACCACAGTTGTATAAAATTAACTTTTACAAATAAAGCTTGCATCTTTTTGAATCCCGTTTTTAATTAAACATCAGCGGTTCGGTGAGCTTGCGCAGTCATAAAGTATTAACTTCTAGGGGAGGGGAGGGCAGGTAAATTGCGGTTCCTCTCTCCAACCAACGTGATCTTTCTTGGAATTTCAACTAAAGTAATACCTATGTAGTATTTTTTATATTAACTTTAGATTGAGATCGTGGTTGAGTGAAGTATTGCGTAATGGTTTTTTGAGGTTATGGTAAGGGTTAGAATAGATTTTTTTTTCATTGAAAAGAGTTTATTGCGTTTTAGTTTAGGAAAACTTGTGCCGACGTTAAAAACATGTGGTATCCTCATGCTAAGTAAAATCTGCGAATCCAAACAACCTTTTGTCTCTTATTGGTCTCTACTGACACTCATAGACAATATTAGAGCTTATTTCGAAACAAAACCAAGTCACAAGTCACAGACCACCTTCCCTCCACATCTTGTCACCACAATAACGTCTTTAAAAATACCCATTTTCTAGTTCCCCAACCAGATATAATCTTGCATACATTTGGCAGAATCTTAGAACTTTCTTGGTATTTTTTTTCGTCTCCTGCTCACGTTCGTATCTGACGTCACGACCGGTGACTTTGTATGGTAATAGTTTTGATAAAACTCCGCTTAACTGTTGCCGTCGGGTTTGCTCGTGTGAAAGTTTATATTGACCCGTGGATATGTTGTGTGTACTTACTTTTGAAACTGGGTTGTGTAGGTACTTATGGTGTTTCTGTGGTATTGAAAAGTGGGTTACTTAATGAAACTAAACTTAACTTAGTGAAATAAACTTAATCAATGTCATGCTCTATCAATAGAGAATGACATTGATTAAGTTTGTAATGATTAAAAACACACACTTCATCATGAATGAGGATTCATCAGGAGCAGCACAGAGGAGCTCGTAGCTAAACAATAATAACCACTAGAGTCAATTTGGGTTCGATTCCCGGATCAGGCTAAATGTTTATGAGATTTTTCATCCGGAATTTTGCAGTAGCAACCATGAAGTCTATATTTGTGACTGAAAGATATGCCCTTAATACACGGTACTTAAACATAACTATACTTAACTGGTACTTCTCTGCCTAACTATTCGAGATTACTAGGCGTGATGTAGTGTTATGTAAAAAAAATCTATTGGAATTTCTGAATATAACCTTCGACATTTTCTAATAGAATCTTAGTGAAGTGAAAACCGACTATTTTTAGCCAATCCCAGCTTCGCTAGCATACAAGTTACCATTATTATCAGTTTCTTATTACACCTATCTAAGTAAATACCTGAATCCGATTCAGTCTAATGTTCTGTAATCTCAAACACGGCTAATAAAGCTCGAATCGAAACGTATCGATATCGATACATCAATTACTCGATAACCCGTTATCGACACATCCCAACACCTGCCCGTACTTTATTAAGCCACTGATCTTAGTTAGTTTAATTGTAGATAGTTATTATTTTTGTGTTTTGTAATATTGTTTAATCGTTTATAATTATTGTGTGGGTTAGAAAAAAAAATGGGAATTATTCGTTGATTTGATACGTGTACGTAATCTTTAGTTGGGTGTTGTAAAATTAAGGTAAAATTACTTTTTTGTCTCTATGTTAATTAAGGTTATTTGACGTCAACCCTTTTTTTGCTTATAGGAAATCATCTAATAACTTCCCTCGTTCTGGGCGGAAAGGGTGAAGTTATTTGATGATTATCCATCTGCAAAAAATAAAGGTATATAACGTCAAAATTTTGTAATAAGGATATCTAGACAATGTTGTGTGTGACAATTGTTTCTTTACAATGTCCATTTGGTTCGCAGAAATTATTACAAAATCTTACAAGTAATAATAAACTCATATTATTCTGTTTTAATTCTCTTGCAGATACTTTTGTACGTAGTACTAAGACTGTATTTAAGACCTGAACTGTTTCGAAGCTGCTCGATAATAATCAAATCCTAAAAAGATAAGTATTCTAAATTCCTGCTCGAACATTCTCACAAGCAAACCGGCAAGGCAACACAAGTCCGAAACATCATCTAAAAATTACAACCGAACCAATTAGTGACAGATACAAGACCATTCATTAATCCCAACACTCATTATATTTCAATCATTCGAACCGTTCACTTGTTCGTCCTTGAATTCCCTTAACAGCCGATTAATTGCTGGCTGCCAAATCATTCACTCGTTCACTGGCAATCTTACAAGTTCTCATACATTCGTGAACATAACTTAGACTGGACGCTAAACGGTCGATCTAGTTTTGAAGCTAATAAATTGAATTAACGCTTAGTTTGTGCAGTAATGTGGTTGCGGGACATGCTCTTAAGGAGAATTTGTTTGTAGATGCTTTGTATTAAACATCATCGCCACAAAGTTGCCAGCCAACTGGTCTTTATTTCGTAACATTACGAGCTAATTTCACGTAACTCCAAAAAAAACTTCGTTGAAAGTTTTTTTTTAACGTTACCCTACTATGAATTTTGCCTGTACATTTCATCAGACCCAGAACAACTATCTGTAGGCCATACAAATATTTGTTCCGTGCGTGGAACGAACCCGGGACACGCAGCGCGCAGCCGATCGCTCAATCACTGTACCAACCTTGTCGTCAATTTAGGGGAGGCCTTTGTCCAGCAGTGGGACAGCTTGGGTTATTTTTTTTTTACGTTATTATTGGTAATCATCAAATAACTGCCTAGAGCGGCGGGGAGAGTCAGAATTTTACTGACTAAAAACCACCCATGTTCCTTATTTTGCCCTTTATGTTCTGGGACCGCGGTATCTCTTTCGAACAACCTGCAACCCCGGCAGGTCCCGGTCTTCAAAAATGCATTCCCATACATCAAATACCTATGCAACTGAACCAACCAGAAAATTAGTACGAGCCTTAATACCCATACTTATAAGGAAGCTTGATAATGCTAATAGTCTCATGTTAACTTATCTAAGTACCAGGCTTTTAAAGTAAGTACTAGGAAAGCCTATCAATGATAATCAATATTCAACAACACCAAATAAGGTGTTGAGAAATAAAATCAGTCATTCAAAGCGTTTCAATGGAAATCGTGATAAAATTTATAAATATTTATAGTTAGTCTATTTCAATTAAAGTTTATATTGGGTAATGTCAACGGATTTATAAATTAAATTGTCTAAATGTCAGGTTAATTGTGTCGAAACCTGGTCGGTGTTAAAAATATAGTAGTCACGCACGCTTGACATCTTGATTTGTGGCCTAAGTGATAATTTAAACTGCTAATGATTAGAGGTGTGAGAGACAAGAGTATCGTTTAGTTGATTTTTTTTTTTAAATAAATAGCCTGCCAAGGCAAAAAATAAAATACTTAGTCTATAAAGAGGTGTGATAACGTTTAGAACAACTTTATTGATACATGGTCAAAATAATTGAATTATCTACTATTCATTAAATTCTGACTATTTAGACTTAATTTTAATTATCAAACTGTCATTTTTTTCAATGATTATTGATATCAGTTTTCAATTAAAATATATTACAAATTATATCCAATACAATTTAAATATTTTTATGCCTAGTGAAGGGACATTGTTGGAACATTATATCCTACTAATAATATAATAAACGCGAAAGTTTGTTTGGATGTATGGATGTTTGTTACTCTTTCACGTCAAAACGGCTGAATGGATCTTGATCTTTACGATTAATCACGCGGGCGAAGCAGCGGGCGCCAACTAGTTTTTTTTTTTTTTTAATAAAAACATCTTTTATCCATATCCTATGACACAAAAAATAATTGGAATAAAAAAAATTTAATCTTTTTGACATTAATGTAGTCCAGTTTGAAATGTGTTTACATTTTTTAAAACAATTCTGTAATGACGGCTTGTTGAACGTTAATAGCGTAAATGAAGGGCCGCCATTTTTGTGTTTGTTTTTTTTGTCAATCATGCTGCTCCTTGACTTTATCATTGGTGCTCTAATGAATCCTTATTTCCAATGCCAATTAGTTGGTGAAAATTAATTTATGTTAGAGTGCATTTGTTACCCATTACATAGGTACAGAGTTTACTTCGTGGCAAGGATGTTAAAACAATGGTCCTGGTTGTCATTTTAAGATCTTTGACAGTTGTAACAGTCAGTCAGTCATCCGAAAAATGACAACCAGTCTAACCAAAGGGTAGCAGCAACCCAGTACTAACTGGGTTGTGGAGGTCAGATAGACAGACACTTCATATAAAATACTGGTTTAGCTGAATCCGGTTAAACCGGAAGCCAAACCTAATATTTTTGGTTAAGGATAGGCATATAATAATGATTTAAGAATAGCAAAAAAAAATCTTCAAAAAACAAAAAACAATTCTCCGTTGAGGTAAGCTTTAAAACTTATTACAAAAGCAAAAATAACGTCTAAATCAATCCTGAAACTAGGTTAAACACGGTATTAGTACACATAAAATTAAGCATTTCCCCCCATTGAGCGCTAGTAGCAAAGCGAGAGATCTAGGCGTCCGCGTCGCTGGCGCAGACATAAATCGTAGCGGAATGTAGGGCGCGTCAGGTGGTATAGATTGTGAAGCTGTTAGGTAATGTCGGTTTAGTTTGGACTGAGATGAGCTATGTTTTGTATATAATATATAATATGTTTGTATAAAATGTCCAAAAATGTTATACAAACATAGGGTAGGATAATATCAGATATTATCCTACCCTATGTTTGTATAACATTTTTGAGTTTTAGACATCCTTGTTGCATATAAGAGATTCTCTTATATGCAACAAGGATGTCTAAAACTCAAAAATTTAGATCATTCGATGTTGTTTGAAGTTAGATATGAAAATAGCGAACTAAAGTATTAAAAATTATTTACGAAATACATATCATAGTATATTTTTATCTAGGCAATCATAGTGAAAGTGAGTTTGTTACGTTTTAACGCCTAAATGGCTAAGCCAATTTTGATGAATTTTGGTACAGAGATAGTTTAACACACAAACAAACAAACTCACTTTCGCTTTTTTTTTCTGACATTTGTTTTGTATAATTTGAATATTTGACTTTAATTTATTTTTATTCTAATTTATCATTTATAATGAATTGTGAAATATTTTGTACGCTGTAAATGGCAAAACATGCTGAACCAACCATTTTAAACCTGTTCCATCTACATATATGTGCATATCCAATGTATCATGTTACACATGTTTGAACAAATAAATTAATCTTTATCTTTATAATATTAGTAAGGATTATCAAGCTTGGAGTCGATATTATGATCAATGAGTGATTATTAAAGCTTACCACTTTTTGCTTGGGACCAAGTTTCCAATATGAAATGTTCCATCTGACATCATGTCTTACCACCTAACGTACCCGAACAAATATTAGTATGTACTTAGTACGTTACAGAAATCGTGCTCAAATGTCTAACACACAAACATTTACCATGAAAATAATTTATTACTTCATTAACAGTTATCATAATGATTTATCATTTCATTCATAAACAGTAAAATGATTTATAATTATTAAAGGGTTTCATATTTGACCTGAGAAGGTAAAATACGATCTAGCATAGCATTTACAGTGCTAAAATAATGCTATATCATGTATGAAATTAAGTAGTACTTGAATTCTTGTCAATTTTGACAGGGTTGTGGGTTGTTTAAAAGAGGTCCCGGAACATAAAGGGCAAAAGATGGAACATAATTGACACGCCCAGAGCGTGGGAAGTTATTTGATGATTTCCCATTCGCAAAAAAAAACACATCAATTTATTAGGTTTAAATCAAAGTAAATTTTACACTTAATAGTTTTGTTTATATGTATATACAGATAATTTCCCAAAAAAAAAAAATTTTTTTTTTGTGGTTTATAAATTCAAGTTTCAAGCCAATATGGGCAAATAAAATACTTAGTAAGAAAAATCCCGACCACCAGCAAGTCTCTTATAATCGCATAAAATATTAGTAGTCTTCGTAGAAACTGTACATTTACTAAACGGGATCATTTACTACCTTGTTAGTATTAATTATAGTAGCTAGCTTGTCACTGCAGCTAGTTGACAGCTAGCCATCATCGATACTTTAATCGATGCATCCTAGATTAAGAATTATATGTATTTATGTGTACGTTAGATGGAAAATGGGAAATTGACCAGTACTTTCCTAAACTGGGACAATCTTACCATGGGTATAAATTGCTCAAGTAAACGAAGTATTTATCGCAATACTTTGGATACTATGACTGGACAGGTCCACTCAAACTGTGTGGTGCTTTCTTAAAAAAAAACCATTTCAGACACTAATCTGCATAGTACTCATGTAAAATGACCAAGATTTTTGTCTGGACCTTAAAAGAACTATAAACCTCTGAGTATGTTTCTATGGATGTTTCTTCTCAGAGTAGTCGGGTACGGAACACCGGCCTCGTCTAGTTTTTTTAAAAAAGACGTGTGAATGTGTCTGTACAAACCTATTTTCAAAATAAACATCATTTATCATCTTATCATCACTTGAAGTGAATGAATTGATTACCAAATAAGAATGACGAGTCTGCCCCATTTTAACCAAATTATTTCATAATGGCGTACTAAAATAGTTATTCAAAAAGGAGGATACATGGATTACTTTTTTTGCAACACTGTTTTTACGCATTATAACTTAACTTCCAAGTATTGTAAGACTTCATATTTTGAAGCCGTTATGTTGCAAGCGCTATGAAAATCACCAAATGAAAAATCGATCGAAATCACAGAATCGCACTACTCTGTAAAGTAGTTTGTACCAATGGAATTTGACGACACGCGCAGTAGTTAAGCCTTTGACTGCTGCGCAACGTGCCGCGGGTTCGATCCCCGCACGAAACAAATATTTGTCATACAGATAGTTGTTTCGAGTCTGGCTGTTTGTGTATGTGAGTTTTAATATCTGTAAATGCATCCACGATACATGAGAAATTGATTGTGTGTGGCAATGTGAAAAAAAAGATTGCTAAATTTGTCATATGGCTATCAAGAAGTTTAATATTCTAAACGTGTTATGGACAAAAATTACAGACTAACAACAGGCTAAACATATTTGATGGGTATAACAAGACGTCGATAGACCACCCACTTAAACACTACGTCAGAAACGCCAGTTAAGAAAATGCAGGCAAGCTAAATTCATGAGAAGTTACCATAAAATTAAATACACTGACACACAAACTGAACCGCTTTCCTTCCGCACAACAGCCTAACTAATAACAGTATACCTATCACATCATCACCCCGACAGCCAATCATCTGCCGCAATATCTACGTACACAGATTTATCGCATTTCCATTGGTCCACTTCTGTCTCTACCAAAGCGATAATAGGTGCAATGATTTCACAATTTATCAGAGTCTTGTGACTGATTTATTTATGCTGTGTAGATAAGCAAGTTTAAAAGCGTGTTAATGTTAGGCTGTGGTGCTTGGCAGATGTAGTGCCGAAATTGATTGGTTTGTCTCTTTGCATCGATTTTGTAAGCTTGATAAGCTTATAGTTTAGTGTTGAGCGATTGATTGCTGCGCTGTGTGTCGCGAGATCGATCCCCGCATGGATCAAATATTTGTATGACGTATTGGTAGTTGTTCCGGGTCTGACTGTTTGTGTATGTGAGTTTAATATTTTTTTTTAGCATTTAGCACCCACGATACATGGGCAATTCCTAGTTTGGGACAAATTATTCTTGACATTCATTATTCTTGACATTCAAAAGTGCCTGTAATGGTCTAATTGAAATAAATGGTTTTGAATTTTGAATTTGAATTATAAAAAAAAAACGTGTCGTATTCATAAGTAGGATCAACGACTTTGAATAGGATTTCTTTTAAAAAGAAAGTTCGTGAACATATTTATAAGAAGTTAGTAGATTCGTCTCGTAATTAAGTTGTGGTTGTTGTCTTGTTACGGTCTCTTAACTTTATTGTATAATTTTGTTGTATGTATGTATCTAAATATTTATAGATATATTTTTTAATAATTATTTTCTATTATCCTTTTTTCTGTTGTTGCACCTAATGTGTTTTGTCTCTGCATCACCATGTAGACTAGTAGAAAATGCCTAAGGTTTAATAACTCAACAAATTAAAAATCAATCGTCTACCCAGCCCTTAATTCCCCGTTCCATTCAATTCAAGAAAGTGGCCAAGTGATTTATACGGTGGATGGCGTAAAGATAATAATTAGTCGTTACTAGGGCTTGCTAAGTGATACTGATTGAAAAGCTGAGCAAAGCTGTTAAGTGTCTGTCAAGTAATAGGTGTTCTAGTTAGACTATCGACGTTCTACATAGATATTGTAGGCTTCTCATTGGTCTAGTTATTGTTAAAGCCGTCTTAAATTATCATCACGGTTGTTATCTTTAAAAGGGGTGGCCAAGGTGTACCGTACACCCAGTATTGTTTATTTTTTGGGGGTGGAAATTCATCAAATAACTTCTCACACTCTCCCGCACTGGATGGAGCGGGGGAGTGTCAGACTTTTACTGAATAAAACCCATCCATTTTCCTTCTTTTGCCGTTTATGTTCCGGGGCCGCGGTATTTCTTTTAAACAACCTGCAACCTCAGCAGGCCTCTCTGCTATGCTGACATCTCTTTGAGTCGTGGAACACGGCCTATCGTCACTAGACTTAAGAAAGATGTGCTACCCATTGCTCTCCGTCCACAAACTTTTGTTAACAAAAATTATATACTTTCAACAGAAAAACAGTACAAGGGAAGAAAATCGAAAACATTATTTTTTTCTTGCCCTTCCATCTATTTTCCTATGCTGTGCAAAATTCGATCTTAAATGATGCTTTAAAGGTCAATAAATGAACTTTATTTCCAGAATGTAGTAGTACATTGCTGTTCCACACAAAGATATTTAATTTCTTGAATAACTATCTGCCTGCTTGGATTCGTTTCCAACAAAATAAACATAAACTTACACGGTTCAAGTTTAATACACTAAACTAAATATTTCAGTTGAATTCATAGTTGAGCTCATAGAAATCAAAATCACGTATCAAATATAGCACCTAAATAATTAATTCATCAAAGCACTATGTATAGTTCAAAAGATCATAATCTCCCACTAAATGGTTTAATAAGTTAATACCAAACTGTCCAATTATTAACTTTATGGTCATAATTATGTTACAGCTTCATAGTTAGAATACCTAGTAAATATTACTTCGTTAAAATACAATTTATCGACAATTACCGCTTCCAGTTAAGTTTTTACTTAATCGAAGTTATATTTTAATTGACAAAGAGCCAACGTTGGATCAAATATTTGGAGCAAAGTTTTTTTTTGGTTTGTTACCATTTATATCAACATGATTACAAACCTATTTAGTTTTGACACAAATCATTTTGTTTAAAGTGAAACTAGTATTTCCTACGGTTTTCTTCAAAAATATTTTATCGTACTAGAATATTTCGTTTGTTAACATAAATCTAAATAATATTTTTATAAGAGGAAGTAAATTCGTTTTCAGATGTATGTGTAGTAACATAAAAATTACGCTTGTACTAAGAGGAGACGTGAAGGGGGCCTTTGTGACGAGGGGGGGAGGACAGAAAAGGCAAGGAAAACAAAAAGAGATTTTGTTATTTTTCAATTTATCATATTATAATATTTTTAGACTGCCAGCCAAAAGTCAGACTTTGACTGTTTTAAAAAGCCTGACTATTGACATTTACAAACTGTTCTGTCCTATTCGTGGAGATCACTCTAATTGCGAACACACGACATAAATTTGTGAATCTCGTAAGTATTTCTAGTGAGTCACAACTTATTTATTTATTTAGGGCATTTCAGTGACTTACTCACTTACATTTATAGCTACACAAAAATCACAAACAATGAGATTATAGTGAGTTCGCCTCACTTATAGAAGTGCATAGCACTTGCAGAATTATAAAATTATATATGAAACCATTAAGATTATAAATTATACAATTTGCAAAAGAAAATATTATATTACATTAGACAATTTTAAAATGCAACAGCTAACGAAATCCATCATAAATATTAGTCTTATAACGATAACTGCACATAAGTTTACACTTAACAAAACAAAAATCAATACAGCAATTCCCACTATTCTCTATTAAAATCACTTAAACACTAACTCGAAGAACATAATTAGATAATCACTTAATAATAGTGTTCTTCTTACCCCCTGATTGCGTGTGACCACGTTATGTGAACTGTCTGGATTAAAATCTAGATTGTCTAGGAATTTTATGCTTAGTAATGCTGGTGTCGAAGTGTAAGCGATGCATGGAGGGTTCCCACTTGGTATGATGCGAATACTTTCGTTTCGCGAATCTACTGGAAAGTGGCTTTGTTATTAAGTCGCTTCCGCCCGCAGCTTCGTCCGCATGGCATAGTTACGTTGGGCTAACGCTAACTTTAACCCGCGTGATGATCGAAAAAAAAATTATCCCTCTCTCCTGTCTTCCCTGTTTCTTCCCCTATTCTCACTTTTTTTTTAGCCTATGTCCGTCTCCAGGGTACCAACTATCTCTGTACCAAAATTCATGAAAATCGGTTTGGCCACATAGGCGTGAAGACGTAACAAATAAACAAACTCACTTTCGCTTTTAAAATATTAGTAAGGATTAATAACATCCGTCTCGGGTCAATCTTCAGGTTAAACCGCGCTTGCTAAGATTGATCTGTAGATAGGTTACATACCGAGTTTTCTCTGTGCCTCGGAAAGCACGTTAAGGCGACATTAACTGCGTCTAACCATGACAGTAGTCAGCCATACATTGCCGCCCGTCGCCCGCCAGAGCCCCGCTTCAACGCGCACCAAGATTATTCGAAAAAACAATCCATCTTGATTTATCAAACACAATACAAATAAAAGCCGTGTACTAAAATATGGGTCATTAAATTGTCTTTTATATGATTAAAGTTTCATGTAAATACGCCCCATAGTTTTTGCGTAATTATCGTTTTTTTGTCCACGTTAGACAATACTTTACAAATTAATTACACTATGTTATTAAAATATAATTTCACATTTTCACACATCAAATTATGAATAAAATTGTCTAGTTTAACATATTCTTTTTTCAAAGAAATAAGACTACAAGTTTAGACGTGATGTTCAATATAAAATCATTAAAAGTCGTTTATCTGCGCCTTAAGCTGTTGGTGTCGGCTGTCGTATGTAGGTCTTCGACAGTAGTTGTAGTCAGTGTCCCGAAAGTCTTACAAACTGTCTTACCAAGAGGTACCGTATTACTCAGTACTAACTGCATTGTGGAGACCAGATAGGCAGTTGCCTTACGAAAAATACTGAGACGAGAAATCAGTACCGCAATTCCCAACATTATCAACACAAACATACTGACACATCCAACAGTATCTAACTATCCAACATAGATTTATGTAAGAACACGATTGCCGATCAAATACTACATATTGAGAGTCAAATAAAAACCGCTCCTAGTTATTTTAACGAGTAGTAATCCTAAAAAAGCTTGAATCAAGACATAATCGTTCAGGTATTCTATGAATGAGTTTCCTTCGGTGTGTTTGCGAGAAAAACTAACGGTTCAATCTTGTGAGGTGTAATACAGAATATGTTAAGAAGGTTAGGTTTATTTATGGAATACCAACAAACACCAGTAGAGCGTAATAAATACTATTCTCCCCTACCCGATAGTCCTAAGCCCAACACAATTTCATCCTTTCATATGCAGTTTACACTCCATAAACATTTACACACACCCAGATACAGACACCCACAGACAGACACCCAGAGACACACACCCAGATACAGACACCCACAGACAGACACCCACAGACAGACACCCACAGACAGACACCCAGAGACACACACCCAGATACAGACACCCACAGACAGACACCCACAGACAGACACCTACAGACATACACCCAGAGACAGACACCCTTCCACAACACGTTATCATGCACTTAGGGGCTGCGCAAATGTAGACGCTTTTCGTTACCAACACGGAACACAATCAAGGAAACTGCAGATTTAAATAAAATATTCATTAGTAGCTTGTATCCGACACAAGACACAAAAGTGTGCACGTTTGCTGATGTTCATCCATTTCAGAAATTGCGTTTTTTGAATTTGCTGTCCATGACTTTTCCATTATGTCTATTACTACCGTATAAAACATTCTCTAGGCAAACAGGGCTGAACATCCCAGCTAAATACTAGTCGCAGTGTGCTTGCACTCGTTGCCCGTGAAGTGTGTCCGTGTGCATTCGTTTTCACTTGTTTTATAAAATTGAACTTCTGTACTTTATCTGTCGTATATTATTCTGTGTCGCGCATTTAATGGCTCCTTTGCTCTCACTATGATACTGTACAACGTTGATTAGGTTAGTTTGTTTTTGTTAAACAGCTAATTGAAGAGGTGGGGAAATTATTAAGTGATTGCTTTGTACGCTTCTAAGATATAATGAGGTGTTGATGTCTTTTTGTAAACATTGGACGACACGGTTGGCGCAGTGGTTGAGCGATCGACTGCTGCGCTGTGTGGCGCGGGTTCGATCCCCGCACGGAGCAAATATTTGTATGACCTGCAGATAGTTGTTTCGGGTCTGGGTGTTTCTGTATGTGTGTATAAATGTTTGTAAACGCACCCACGATACAGAAGAAATTCCTAGTGAGGGGAGAAGTTTAAAAAATAAATAAATATATTGTTTACTTACTTTGGCTAACTTTTCCCTTTATTTTCCTCGTTCTCCCTCATACCTCACTTTTTTTTTTAAATAGCCTATGTCCATCTCCTGGTTCCCAACTATCTCTGTACCAAAATTCGTCAAAATCGGTTTAGCCATTAAAGCTTTCGGTCACGTAACTACCTACCTGGAGTCGCTCAGACTCCATACACTAAACTGCTAGGCTGTCAAGAAATAAAACAATAACCAATAAGTAAATGAAAAACATTATTTTAATAGTTTTTTATTAATGAAAAGAGTTATAAAATATTAAAAAATCAAATATATTTATAAAAAAAAGCTTAATCTTTTAAAGACATCTAAAAAAAACTAAAAATTTACTTCCTATGATATGAGATCTGTTATAAAAAATTAAACGTAAAGTAGGAACTTTTCTCTGTTAATTTATAAAAATGTAACAATCAACTCTTTGCAAGCCCTGGACTTTACAACTTTTCGCGGCAAACCTCACATATCTTTTTTGAACATTCGAGGTAAATAGGTTTTTTGCAAATGCAACACAAGTACTGGGTTTTGCGTTTCTGATCGCGTGCTTTGCTGCGGATCGTCAGTCGTTTCATCCACTAAATCTGTCACATCTTCGCCGTCGATTTCTGATTCTGATCCGGAGTGTTCTCCGAGCACAAAATCTTCACCAATGTTTACATCCGCGTCACTATTTTCTTCATTTTGTAAGTCGTCTTCACTGTGAAGTTCTTCCTCCAACCACTGCTCAATAATTCTATCATTAGATGTCATTTTTCACTAAAAACAATAAAAATCATGTGGTTACAAAAAATCACTTAAGTACCTACGTGGAGTCTCTCAGACTCCAAAAAAAAAGTTGTACTCACCAGAGAGGAATCGCGCACACGTGTAGCGTCGAAGAGCGCAGGCGCGGCACTGCGGGTAGAGGGCGGAAGGTACAGAGACGCTTGAAATCTAAAGACGCGTATGCGACTAGTTATAAACAAAAACAATTTCGTCGGAGTCTGAGATACTCCGGGTAGGTGGTTAAGGGTTAAGAAGGTTAGGTTTATGGAATACCAACAAACACCAGTAGAGCGTAATAAATACTATTCTCCCCTACCCGATAGTCCTAAGCCCAACACAAAGATTTCATCTTTTCATATGCAGTTTACACTCCAACAACATTTAAACACACCCAGGTACAGACACCCACAGACAGACACCCACAGACAGACACCTACAGACAGACACCCTTCCACAACACGTTATCATGCACATAGGGGCTGCGCAAATGTAGACGCTTTTCGTTACCAACACGGAACACAATCACAGTAAACTGCAGATTTAAATAAAATATTAATTTGTAGCTTGCATCAGACACAAGACACAAAAGTGTGCACGTTTGCTGATGTTCATCCATTTCAGAAATTGCGTTTTTTGAATTTGCTGTCCATGACTTTTCCATTATGTCTATTACTACCGTATAAAACATTCTCTAGGCAAACAGGGCTGAACATCCCAGCTAAATACTAGTCGCAGTGTGCTTGCACTCGTTGCCCGTGAAGTGTGTCCGTGTGCATTCGTTTTCACTTGTTTTATAAAATTGAACTTCTGTACTTTATCTGTCGTATATTATTCTGTGTCGCGCATTTAATGGCTCCTTTGCTCTCACTATGATACTGTGCAACAAATAAATAAATATATTGTTTACTAACTTTGGCTAACTTTTCCCTTTATTTTCCTCGTTCTCCCTCATACCTCACTTTTTATTTTAAATAGCCTATGTCCATCTCCTGGTTCCCAACTATCTCTGTACCAAAATTCGTCAAAATCGGTTTAGCCATTAAAGCGTGAAGAGGTAAGAAACAAACAAACAAACTCACTTTCGATTTAATAATATTAGTAAGGATTAGTAGGATTTCCCTCCCCTATTAACACAGCATCAAGAAAACCGAAACCGTACTCACAGAACTATTACCATTTAAATAACATGATTACACCACTAATCCTAGTAGGCATAAAGCAGAGGTCAGACCACTTTATGGTATAGAATCACTTTCTAGCGATGATTTACAGATCGTAGCGTAAATTAGCCGAGCCTACGCGTTGCTAGGCAACGGTTCCTGTAGTGTGACCCCAGCTTTCACCGCTTGTGGGAAACTGATTCACTTTCATATGAGATAAGGATGTGTATGGGATAGTGCGATTTATAGCCGGATTTGGGTCCGCGATTCAGAGGAGCTCGTGGCTAAATAATAGCAGCCGCTCGGGTCGATGTTTAGGTTAAGCCGCGCTTGCCTAGGTTGGTCTGTGGATGGGTGACCACCCGTTACATACCGAGTTTCCTCCGTGCCTCGGAAAGCACGTTAAGCCGTTGGTCCCGGCTGTCATTTGTAGATCTTTGACAGTCGTTACAGGTAGTCAGTGTCCCGAAAGTCTGACAACCAGTCTCACCAAGGGGTTTCGTATTACCCAGTACTAGCTGGGTTGTGGAGGTCAGATAGGCAGTCGCTCCATGTAAAATACTGATATTCAGCTGCATCCGGTTATACTGGAAGCCGACCCCAACATAGTTGGGAAAAGACTAGGCAGATGATGATTCAGAGGAAGAAAAAGTTATTGTAGAAGAACACAGGGTAGTAATGCATCTGTATAGACTAGAATCTGTCTCCAACATTATTTTAAACGCAAGGCAAATAAGGACAATGTATAGGATGACACTAGTAACTGAATTGTCGGGCCTACGCTGTCCTCTCATACATTCTCCGTGCTTCAGAAAGCACATTCAGCTGTTGGTTCTAGCTGTCATTTTGATCTTTGACAGTCGTTACAGGCTAGTCGGTGGCTCAAAATTCTGACAATCAATCTTATCTTCTAATCCAGTTATCCACTGGGTTATGATGGTCAGATAGACAGTGGCTCCATGTTAAATACTTGTATTCAGCTGGAGTCAGTAAGACTGGAAGCTGACGGGACTGTAGATTCATTTTGTTTCTTGACATTCAAAAGTGCCTGTAATGGTCTAATTGAAATAAATGATTTGATTTTGTTTTTTTTTATTTTGACGTCAACATAGTTGAGATAAAAGGGCTAGGCAGATGATATCACGGGAATAATAATGATGATTGAAATTATGGATATGTTTATTTTAAACCGTGTCTATTATAATTCAAATATAATATCCAGGTCACCTGCTAGGCCTTTCACAAGTATAGTTAAGTCTGACAGACCGTTTCAATATACCGAGTAGGCTTTAACCACTTAAAGTTGTATCAGATATCTTCCCTTCTATCTAAACAGATATAAATACCAAGTTACGTAATATCAGTTTGTAATGTTAGTCAAATGTATCCGCGTTGCAACACTAGTTCATATCTGAAGTGACAGATGGCGTAATAGTTGCAAACTATTTATATTTTAGTTATAGTATCATTCTTAAATTGTGGGTTGGTTCACTAAGCTTTGCTCCTTAAGCCAACAAAAGCTAAAATATCTTTTAATTCGATTCGGAATGGTGTTCGATCTCCGCACGGAACAAATATTCGTATAGCCTACAGATAGTGGTTTCGGGTCTCGCTGTTTTGTGTATGTGAGTTTAATTGTTTGTACACCCACGATACAGGAGAGATTCCTAATAGTATGGCCCAATTTCTTTTTTTAACCAAAAGTGTGAGAAACTTCTGTGTGACAATGTATAACACTACAGATCCAATCCTGGAAAGACAACTAAGGCTATTTGGCATCGACCTAGCAAATATATTTTTTGTAACCGTAATTGCGAGAATTTTTAAGATGATTCATTAAAGTGGCCATCATCATCAGAAGCATAAATTGACGTAATTTGATCAAACTATCTATAATTTTAGCTTTTGTTTTGGCCAAGTCTAGCGAGATCTCAATTTAAAATTGAATCATATAAATTTGAACAATAATTTGAAGCGCATGTTACATAATATATATTAAAAAGAATCTGCAAATAAAAGAATATATAAATAATTGTTTTCTTTTCTTTCTAAGAAATGAAAGGAGGAATTTTTAATTCATTTGCAAAGATATCATCTCAACATAACATTTTGTTTTTAATTATCCTAAACTGTCCCACTCTTCTTCTTAAAAAATACACCTATTCCACACCAAACAACTAGCATATTAAATGCCACCCATCCTTTCAATCCGCCTTCTCCACACAGTTCCCTGTGACCTCAGGAACACACAGACAGGCATAAATATTCACGAGCCGCGTGTTATTGCATAATCTCGGTTTTATTGGACACAATAGCATTATGCGTCTGCGCATTCAAAGTGCTGAGAAAAAAGGAAAAGTGTTCATTTGAAACTACGGGCATCGGTTTAGTGTGGCGGTTAGTCGTTAATCTTGTAGTGAGGTAGTTTTGATCATGTTTTAGCTTACGTATAGAAAATTATAAAAATGTAGTTATCACTTTGTGTGGACTAGCGATGACCACTGAACATGCTATAACAAAGGTGATAAAAATGAGATCAGAAATTTTCATGAGACAGGCACAAGTACCAAAACTTTGACAAACAAACATTATACTAATATTATAAATGAGAATGTTTGTGAGGACGTATGGATGTATGGATACTCTTTCTCAGAACAAAATACCCGACTTTCTTTTAAAATCCAGGTTGAACCTTCTACAAGGTTGACTATCACCAGTTATATTAAAATATTGTCTTGCTTTCTTCAGTCGTGAGTGAAATAAATCGACACTGGAAAGCTCACACCACAGAAATCGTTGCTTTGACGTTTATTGAAAATTCTCGTGATTTTGAAAACAATTACTCGGGTTTTTATCGGGAGAATGATTATCGGTATTTTGTCTTATTTCTGTTGGGATATGGTCTTTATTTTGGTATTTTTAGGGTTATGTACCTTAAAAGGAAAAGAACGGAACCCTTATTGGATCACTTTGTCGTCCGTCTGTCTGTCAAGACTCTTTATCTCGGGACCGCGTGGAGGTTTCAAACCAAATAATAATAATTCGCGAAGGGTAAAACAGAGATGTACCTAAGAATATTGACGACACAGTTGGCGTAGAGGCTGAGCGATCGACTGCTGCGCTGCGTGTCGCGGGTTTGATTCCCGCACGGAACAAACATTTGTATGACCTTCAGATAGTTGTTTCGGGTCTGGCTGTTTGTGTATGTGAGTTTACATGTTTGTAAACGCACCCACGATACAGGAGAAATTCCTAGTGTGGGGCAACGTTTTTTTAAAGAAACTCTGTAGTCCCTTTATGATGTGAACATGAAATCAACCCTCAAGTCTACGGAATCATAAGATATGGCTGTTTGTACGGAACCCTCGGTGCGAAAGTCTGACTCACTCTTGAACGGTTTTTTTTTTAGAATGGAAAATCTTCAAATTACTTCTTCCGCTCTGGGCGGAGCGGGAGTGGAGTGTCAGACTTGTACTGACTGAAATCCATTCATGGTCCTTTATTTGCCCTGTGTGTTTCGGGACCGTGGTATCTCTTTCGAAGAACCCGCAACCCCGGCACTCTGCTTTCCTTACAAATCTTTGAGGCGCGCGTGGAACACGAACGCACCGTCGAAACGGCCTGTCGTCGCTAGACGGACGGACGGTGAGCTACCATTGCTCACCGTCCACAAACCCGCGTTTGTGGACTAAGCTAGGTGTCATTCGGACGGACGCTCTAAGTGGACTACCTCAGTTTTTGTCCCAGGATACGCGGGTGAAACGGCGCCACACCTATAATAATGATACCTCCCATTCCGTCTTTGGCAAAATCGCATTTCAATTTGAAAGCATTCGAGTCGCCACATTTATATTCTATTCGAGTGAAACGAGACGCAAAAATAGACCAACGCATTAAACAGAACAACGGTACATGTTAGGGTGTTTTCCTTCTAATAG
Source organism: Ochropleura plecta (assembly GCA_905475445.1). Classification (NCBI taxonomy): domain Eukaryota; kingdom Metazoa; phylum Arthropoda; class Insecta; order Lepidoptera; family Noctuidae; genus Ochropleura; species Ochropleura plecta. The sequence continues at coordinate 19,211,966 of FR997728.1, read as the reverse complement.
CGAATAGTTTAATTCGTATGTTTGTTTGTTTAGCAGTTTTTTTTTATTTGCTGACCGGCTCATAGGTTTTGTAGTTACAAGTCGTAGGTTTTAATCCCGGACCGGGCAATGTTATTGTTACTTACCATCAAGATTTTTTTAGAACTAGCTATGGACCCTGGATTTATGCAATTGGCACACCCCATAACATAAGATATCCTACTAGTATTATAAATGTGAATGTTTATGAGCATGTATGGATGGATGGATGTATGTATGGATGGATGTATGGATGTTTGTTACTTTTAACGGCAAAACGGCTGAACGGATCTTGATGAAATTTGGTACAGAGGTAGATTATGATCTGGAATAAAACATAGGATACTTTTTTTTCGATCATCACGCGGGTGAAGCCGCGGGTGCCAGCTAGTAGGTCAATAAAACTGTCAAAATCTGGATGATGGATATCTCTGTAACTAACCTTATCGTTTGAACATACGGTAGGTTTAGTTTGCAGATGATAGGAACCAGAAACGCCGATTCAGGAAAATTAATAAAAACGCAGATGCAGTCACAGGTAGAATCGAGTGGCGTACTAAATCTGTATTCATTGTACAGGTGGTTCTTACAGCATTAGTTCGTCAATCGATTTGCAGTTTATAATAGTGCTGTGTAATGTCGTCGAACTGTGAGGAATTTGCGAATAAGTAAGGTTATCGCTTAGTATGCGCGGCGCGTGCACGGCAGTGCATCCGCCAAGTTCGTTTTTAAATCTTTATTATGTATTTGAAAATGGGTATTTTGTGGGCTTTTGTTACGTGTGTAATGTTGACGGATGTAAAGTTTATAACTAGTTTTAGTTTAAAAATAAACTTACTTTGTGTTCTATTTGTAACAGTCGTGGGTATGAATTTGAAGAGCATCGCATCGCGTCTTACCTGTGAACAAAAAGGATGAAGTCAGTATTTGATGCAAAAAACACAATTATTTTAATAGTAAAACATGGTGATCAATGCTTGTGCGTTCTTTACTTGCAAATAAGAAGATAATTTTACTCTGAAAGGAATCACTTAAAGATTGATAGATCAGGTGTGGTACCTTGACGTCTTAACGCAGTACTTAATCCAGTGGGGAAACTAGGCAGAGCTACTCCATGATGTCTAGCGCCATCTTTTTCCCTCACTGGAGTACTACTTTATTAATTTATGGTAACCTCATAGACAAAGAGCTACGTCACATACACACACACATCTTCTTTCAGTTTTGTGTGATTAATATTTATAAATGATTATTAACTGAATAACCGAGATAATAATAATCATTTTATTTCGGAAATTATACATCCATATTTTATTAGTACACTATAACTTAGAAAACTATGTTAGTAAAACATGTAGATTTGATAAGACACGAATAAACGGGCAATCAAATTTCCCCGTAATTTATGCCAATGGATCTCTGATTTGGCTTTATATGCTACCAAGAAATATCTCCCAGGCGTGTTAGTTACGATGTTTTCCTTCAGCGAAACAAGTCATAAATATACAATACGCACATGAATTAGAATAAAATAATTATTGTAAAAAAAAAATATCCCGACTGCGTAAAAAGTGAACCAAACTACATACCCAATAATAAAAATAAAACTGAAAAGAAAAAAACAAGTACTGTAATCTGGAACTATGAAGAACAGTCTGGACCCATTATTGGAGTGTGAGCCGTTCTAGATATTAATCCTCCTTTGCGGCGCGCAGTCGGGTAAAAATCAGAGGTCTTGGGAATTCTAGACCTATGAAATGGGAGTCCGACGTTCACAGTTCACACCACTTGGCTATCTTACACTACCCATAAAAAACCCAGGTGGACACTGTAGATTTTCTTTTTCGTATCTTGCCGATTCTTTTCCACAGGAAACGACCAACCCAAAACCGTGCACCTTTTTTTCGACGTTTTATAATTACCCATGTAGGCCCAGCCTACTAATATTATAATTCTACTTCCTACTAATATTATAAGTGCGAATGTTTGTGAGGATAGATTGGATGTGTGGATGTATGGATGTTTGTTACTCTTTCACGTCAAAACAGCTGAATGGATCTCGAAAATTAAGTAAGCGGAAAAGGAAGAATGAAGAGACGCTACAAGAATTTGCGTACAAGATGTTTGTTAGAGATTGCCGCGCCAGCGAATTTAGATATTCACACCATCCTAAATATCCACACTAGTACGATAGAAATATTGATACTACATGAAATTTGGCACAGAAGTAGATTATAGTCAGTCAGTTATAGTAGTATATATAGGGTGTGATTTATCTATAATATGTATGTATTTATAAATTATATAAGTATGTACTATATATCAGTTGTCTGGTTACCATAACACAAGCTCTGCTTAGCTTGGGATCAGATAGCCGTGTGTGAGTTGTCCCAAGATATTTATTATTATTTATTTATTTTATAGTCTGGAATAACATATTGCTTATTTTTTTTCGATAATTCGCGGGCGAAGCCGTAGGCACCAGCTAGTATGAAATAAAATATAGTGATTATGAGAATATTCACAACCAAAACACTGTTTCATCACTCAACTCTGTCAAACTACTCCTGAATAATATTTCCTTTAAGTCCTACATCGCCTAAAAAGGGCGGGCTGGCTAAAAACACCGGATACAACGAACGAGGCTGTCGCATCTGCAATTCATATTCGCATAGTAAATACGGTTAATTAATCTTCGGAAAGGCGTGGACTGCGAAATTTAGTGCCTTTGTTCTGACGACATGTTTTGAGTTTGGTTTGGATGGGGTGTAAGGGATAAGAAAGTCCGGGCTGTGTGTCGTTCAGAAGAGATACCGTGGCTCCGGAACATAAAGGGCAAAATAGGGAACATGGGTGGGTTTTAGTTAGCAAAAGTCTGACAGTCCACCCTGCTCCACCCAGATCGTGGGAAGTTATTTGATGATGTCCTATCCGCAAAAAAGGCATAAGAAAGTTTCTTTTTTAAGGTCCATCTGAAAAAGACTGTAAAGTAAGGATAATTCTATTTGAACTGCGCTTCAGAAAAGCTAGATTAATTTCTACTTAACACCGATATTTCGACAGTTTAAATCCAATCTAATAGGGGCGTACCTATTCCCATCAATGAAAATTATACCAACACAACATCCCACGCCAAAGTTCAAACCCACTAAACCTTCGACTTGCACCACAACCTCTAAGGCTTGAACGCATCTGCAAATCAAATCGCGAGCACGCATGCGCTCGGTACCGGGCGACGCCGGATGTCAACATTAGTATGTCGAGGGCTCGTTACATATGTAAGTGATTAACTTAAGTATACAATAGATTAGGTGTCACGGGAAAACTTTGAAAGTTAAATTATATTACTGTTCTTTGTTCTGTAAACTATTTCCGCTTGATGAGGATATTTTAGTGTTTATTAGCTGGCGCCCGCGGCTTCGCCCGCGTGGTAATTGAAAAAAGTATTCTATGTGCTATTCCAGACTATAATCTAACTCTGTGCTAAATTTCATCAAGACCCGTTGAGCCGTTTTGACGTGAAAGAGTAACAAACATCCAAACATCCATCCATCCTCACAAATATTCGCATTTAGTATTAGTTAATTAGCATTAATTAATGGAGGAACTCAAAAATGTGGATAAGTGTAAAAATAGAAGAAGAGCAAAGAAACGATGGATGTGTGAAGGATGATGTGGCTATAAAGGAAGTGTCTCATAAGATGACGAGCAATAGAGGAGTATAGAAGAAGACATGCTGCGCGGACTCCAAATAAATTGGGATAAGGGACTAAAAAACAAGATACCTACTGATCTTTTTAAATATTTTTTATAACAAAACATGATGTTTCTCCCGTTTTTATCAAAGGGTTTAGCAGAGGTGTACCTGCCCTATAAATTATACATCTATATGTCAAGTGAATTTAATTTCAGTTGTTGACCAGCACGATCCTACTTATAATATAAATGCGAATAGACGGATGGATGTTTGTTACTCTTTCACGTCAAAACGGCTAAACGGATCTTGATGAAATTTGGCACAGAGTTAGATTATAATCTGGAATAACACATAGGGTACTTTTTTTGATCATTACGCCAACGGAGCCGCGGGTGTCAGCTAGTATTAAGTAAGACTTAACTATAACTGGAGAACTACGAGGAACTTTGCGGAATTCGACACGTTTCTTTACCCAACTTTAATTAACATAAAATATTAGGGTTTTCTATTAATAAACCAAGTTATCATGCAAACAAATTAAACAAAGGCCAAATTAACTACAAATGGCATTGTTGTCTCTGATAATACCAATAAACCAATGATAAAACTAGGTATCATGTCCCAAAGCGAGTTTTGTCACAATATTTCCAAAAGCTTTATTACTCAAAATCTATAGAATTATTTGCCTATTTTGGACTAGTAGTAAATAACATAGTCGACCTATTATGTCTTGATAAAATTAACATAACAACAACATTCTTTGAATACAATTAATTGACAATTAAATGACGGCACGGTTGGGGCGATCGAATCTAAGAAAGACTGCAGGTAGATGCTGGATGCGGCAAGCTGAAGACAGGGCGCTATGGCGCTCATTAGGGGAGGGCTATGTCCAGCAGTGGACTAATATAGCCTGATGATGATGATGACGGTTGGGGCAGTGGCTGAGCGATTGACTTCTGCGCTGCGAGTCGTGGGTTTGATTCCCGCACGGAACAAATATTTGTATGGGCTACAGGTAGTTGTTTTGGGTGTGGCTGTTTGTGTATGTGAATTAATAAACGCACCTACGATACAGGAGAAATTCCTAGTGTGGAATAACGTTTTTTTTTTTAAATAGTATCTACTCCAATAAACAATTTACTTAAGATGAGATCGTTGTATAATTTAAATGTAAGTATACAAGTTAAATAAAAAATCATAGCTTTGAAACATTTTAATTTCACGCAATTTTCACCTGTTGTGCAAAGATACTTGAATTCTGAATAAAGCTGATTGAAAAAAAAGATGGCGACGACATTACTTTTTAAATAATTGGCGAACTTGGTTCCACTTGCAACAAAAAATAAAATAGACATTTAAAAAGCATAAAAATATCGTTACTTTTGTGTGAGAACATACAGTTTTCCGTGAAATGAACTATGTTAAGTTCACTGTATTCTAAATTAGCGTGTTCCTAAAAGTATTAACTTCAAATAAACTGAAACCATTTTATTTTTCATACGAATTCGAACGGAATTATTTGACCCATAGATATCAAAATTAAAAAATAAAATAAAACCTTAATACAAAATTTCATATAATTTAAAATACTAATTAGCACGTCCTTGCTAGGGAATTGTTAGTATTATAACTTAACAATTACAGTTTTCATGCTAAAAAACAAAGTTTTTAACATTAATATAAATAATTTACCAACAAATTCCTAACATTAAAAGAACATGACCATTCACCAATCAATTACAAGTATCACAACATAACCTAATCTCAATATTAAATTGACTATACACAACACAATTCGCGGTCGTAAATCTAAGTTTACACAGCAGTTATTCGTTAAATCAACACACACAGATTCTGCGTCCCCTGTAACCAGCGAACACCTTGTTATATTCGAAACAGCCAATAATCACTGAACTCGTCACGAGCTTGGCTCTTATAACAATAATATCCATATTTCGTTGCGAATAAGGGAATAACGCGAACCGAGACGAGAATTAGGATGGGGCTAGGAAACGGGCGATAAGGAAGAAATTATTGCCACTAATGTTATAAATGGAATATAGAATAGTTATTTATTTCACCAAAACAATTTTACATTAACACAATGCACAAGTAATAGGCTTAATTACCAAGATTACAACGACAATTAGAGACTAGGACAGAATGCAAAAGTTTGTGGAGAATGTATGAATGTATGTTACTCTTTCACGCAAAATCTATTGAGCGGATTTAAATGAAATTTAGCACACAGGTAGTTAATAACCTGGATTAACACATATATTACTTTTAATACTGGTAGAACGATCACACGGGATAATTACCGAACTTCACGTGGGCGACGCTGCCGGTAAAAGCTATAGTGAAAATAAATATTTTGTGGTCTGTCCTAAAATGTATATGAAGAGTTCACTTAAGTGGATTCCATTTTTTTGAGTAGACCCGTATCAGCAGTTAAGTAGACATTGCTATTAACTTTAGTAACGTTAATGTTAATTAACATTATTATTGTAATATTGTAAATTAACATTAATGTGTATTTATAGAAGGCGAAAAGAAAAAGTAAAGATGACCAATTTTCCCGATTTTAAGCAAAAGTCTTAAGAATAACTTAAATAAAAAAAACATGTTTAAATAATAGACGATCGATAAGATTCCAGTATTTCGAGAATCTTAACTGAATGGTTTTCGGGTTGTTCAAAAGAGATACCGCGGCCAGAACATAAAGGGTAACATAAGGAACATTGGTGGGTTTTAGTCAGTAAAAGTCTGACACTCCCTCCGCTGCGAACAGAACGGGGAAAGTTATTTGATAACTTCCAATCCACAAAAAAAACTTCATTGAAGACTGCACATATCTATAACTACAACACACCTATATCAGTAGGGTGATATGTCAGCCTCAAATTAATATCCACAAGCCCAGTAATAGCATCATTGAGGAAACATGAATATGCCTAAGATTACATAGAATCAGCAACACAAGTCTTTAGGCCTTTAAAATTATGTAACTATTTCTTAGAAAGGTCTTATGTTTAGCGTTACCTAACCAAGTCCTAGGTTTATTTATGTCATTGTTAACTGAATTAATGTTTTCTCAGCTCGCTGTCAGGTTGGTAAATATATCTTCCAAACATTTGGGTAATTCGAAATTGTTTAGATTGATTTATAGGGTAATTAATGTTGAGTTTCTTGCCGTTATTGGTCCCTTGATATTGATGTGATATGGATAGATGGGAAATATGAAATCGTATGTAGAAATGCTTGTAATAAATGGTGAAAGTTTGCGATTCAATTCACTAGCTAGCAATTGATGTATCCAATATCCTCCTGCTTTTACTTTAATGAATAATGTTTTGGCTTTATGACCTAATTTGAAACTTAGCACACCTCAGCCAAGTTTATTTTTTTTTACTTTTGTTTGTACCTTCATTCACTCTCATTGTTATTATTGAAATCCGAAATGTATTTTAAAGAATGTTAATTAAATTGCAATTTTGTTTTTTTTATGATCAATTTAATTTATATTGTTATGAAATAAATTACTTATGACAAGCTGCGTAAAACGAGACACAAGTCCAATTATTCGATAGAAATGTAGAAGAAAGTAGTAGAGGCAGTAGACCGCACATGTGCGGTCTACTATTGCCATTACTACTGAGTAATAGCAACATTTTTGGTATCATACTGACCTAACAATTACATTAAAATAAAAAGCCAATTCATACTGAGTTTATTACCACTGTCGATTGGTCTATTGTACATAACGCAACTCCAACTTTTTTGTTCCGCATTCCCAAACCCCACCTAGTGGTTCCACCACTTAACCCTAAAAAGCTCGACACCTACCCCGCTCACTTCCTAGCCACGCACTAAAACTTTGTCGGCGCTCACGATTATCATACAATGCCCACTTGCGATGCAGCCGTGTTGACAGATACGCGTTTCCTGTAACCGAAATGGGCGGCGGCCATTTTGTTCTGCGTTCGCGAAACGAAATGGCGGACGAGGTGCGACTAGAAGTCGGGTGTTTTTAGCTTGTTGGATATTGTTTATTGTTTGATGTAAAAAGGATTGATGTTGGATAGAGAATAATGTTAATTTGATTTGCTGAGTAAACTGCTAATGACTGCAAGTGCCTCAGGCCTTGTGTGATTCGTACCAACTCACAAGTAGACAAGGATCAATTTTGGATACATATTAATTAATTAAAAGTCGTGTTTCTGGGATATTTTTTTTTAAACGTTGCCCCACACTAGGAATTTCTCCTGTATCGTGGGTGCGTTTACAAACATTTAAACTCACATACACAAACAGCCAGACCCGGAACAACTATCTGTAGGCCATACAAATTTTTGTTCCGTGCGGGGATCGAACCCGCGACACGCAGCGCAGCAGTAGATAGCTCAGCCACAGCGCCAACCGTGTCGTCAGATTTGATTTGATCTTCGTTTTTTTATTGTTACGCATGAGTTCGTATTCTAGCTTTACGAGTGCAACACAAACAAAAGGTTTTCCGACTTAAGGAACAAAATTGCAAAACAACAGCTTTTTTATAACGTGGCCAAAACACGAAATAATGCTGCCATCTTGTTTTTTTTCTATCTGTCAATGTCATACGAATGTCAAAACATCCTTGCAGCGCTGTGCTTTATTTATTAATAAAAATTTTTCATGAAGTCTCATTCAGCAGAGATACCTAGAGTGAAGGTAGGTGAGTCCGAGCTTATTATGATGATGAAATATCACGATATATTCATATAACATGGCGTCGCACGTGACGCATGCGCACCGTGACTTCGTTACGTCATTGTAGGGTTGCTAGTACCATCAAATGTTGCAGAAAAAAACATAGATATTATAATCGCAGTCACCGCACGGTTCCATGATTTTCAAAGCTAAATTCGTTGATAATCGTGGAACCGTAGCTTTTAAAAGCTATGAGCTAAATATGAGGATGAATGAGGAGATTTACAGTAGAGACTGCTGCTTGCATAAATTTCAAATAATTATTTGAAACGCAATATTTGCATATATTATCAGGATCAATAAATAATGCACCATCAGCTGATTTATCTACGCGAGATCACCTACTCTAGACATAGATACCATCTAAGATAGCCGATATCTACCGATAAAAGAAACCTGGCTTCAATTTAGAAATCAATTCTTCATCCAATGTTAACTGAAATAGCACTTAAACGCTTTCAACAATCGAAATGCCAATATCTAACAACCATTACCTGCCTTAAACCACTGGAAGTACATCACAGAAGCATTTCTCAACCCTAACGCTACCTGACTACTCACAATTTGATATGGCTTATTAAGTAAACTAGGCGGCAAGCCGCGAATTGTCTAGCATTGTTCATTTTATTAATGCTCACTGAATTATGAAACAATACACACCTTATGGGCAAATAGTCAGTAACATCACGGCTGTTAGTTTACAATAAGATAGACAGTAGTGTCTGGCAATTAGAAGTGCTGCTGACTCTAAGATTGCATGGTGAATTATAGCTGCATGTGATGCAGTATTTCTTCATTCTCACAGAGAGAACTTGTATTCTATCATTGAGAACATTAGAAATATTAAGTTAAAAAGTCTTGTTTGGAAAAGCTTTCACGTGTTCAGCTTTTGTATTCATTTGCGGATGGCGAATTTTAAAACGAATTTATTTATTTGGCAGTTAAAGTTTGAGAAACTTGGTATGATAAATTAAAGCCTAAAACTTTCTTTCCTCTTTCATCAAGAGGAATAGGTATAGAAATTGTGATCAGCAAAACAGTTTTTTTTTTCATGTAAAACAAGCCTTACTAATATTATAAAAGCGAAGTGAGTTTGTTTATTTGTTTGTTACGTCTTCACGCCTAAATGGCTAAACCGATTTTGATGAATTTTAGTACAGAGATAGTTGAGACCCTGGAGACACACATAGGCTAATTTAAAAGTTTTTTTTAAGTGGGAAATGAGGGTAGAAAAGAGAAAACTTAACTTTGCTATTACAATAAATAAGGCGCAAGGGCAAAAACTACAGGTAGCAGGTACCTGCAAATCGGGAAAGGGGAACTGTGTTACCCCGAATTTAAACCAAGCAAAGCCGCGGGCAAAAGCTTGTAATAAATAAAAGTATGATGTTATACATGTTATAACTGAAAAAAAAAACTGTTTTGCTAATCGCATAAAACTACATTCCTCTTGAATATTACTTCGCCACCTACCGACCAAGATTTTTTCATGCTGGACAAAGACTCCACGTCCAAAATTAAAAGTACATACTGAATAAAAAACAAAAAGTAGTTTTGAATCATCGAAACTCCACGTTTGATTACACTAAATCTCCTTTGATTACAATACTTATAATATCGTCAAAAGGAGTTTTGAACTTGAGATGCTTTATTGTTTTTCTTGCGGTTTCAAATTGTTATATCTGTTTGTATATTTTGTCATTATACCTTTGAAATGTTTCTGTAATGTTGCTGTTGTTTTTACATTGATATTTGCCGGTGTTCTTTTGCTATTGTATATAACACTAGCCTTCGCTCGCGTTAAATTCGGGGTAACACAGTTCCCTTTTCCTGATTTACAGGTACCTGCTACCTGTAGTTTTTGCCCTTGCGCTTTATTTATTGTAATAGCAATGCTAAGTTTTCCCTTTTCTTCCCTCTTTCTCCCTCATATCTCTATTTTTTTTTAAAAAATAGCCTTTTTCTGTCTCCAGGGTCCCAACTATCTCTGTACCAAAATTCATCAAAACGGTTTAGCTATGTAGGCGTGAAGACGTAACAAACAAACTCACTTTCGCTTTTATAATATTAGTAAGGATTTCATCACGGTTGTAATCGCAGAAGGGTAAGGGAAAGTGCCGGCGGTTACGAACGCATAGAGTTTGTTAATAATTAAATATACTCCCGGAATAAAAAGTATCCTATACGTTAATTTAGTTTGCAAACAATCTGGCAAGCAGATTTTGCGTAAAAACGTTACAAACATTTAGACATTCATAAATCCTCACAGTCCTCTAGTAGATGATAAATCCAAACTTCGTTCACAATAACTATAGTAGAATTGAGAACTGCCTGTAGGGAAAACATGAAAACACTTTAGCACACCCAAGACTTGAAGCCAGGAGCCTATATTCAGCATTAGCGCTTACGATCACCAAACCTACGAAGCAGTTTTTCAATACCTACCTAAAATTCTTATGTTGAAATCTCTAAAAAAAGGGTGAAACGGTTCAACGGAAGGTTGCTTCAAAGTCGCGGGAAACAGTCAGTAAGTACTTCATTCATATTATTATATTATACGTATTTCCTGCGCAATAAAATATTCCATACGTTATGGGATATCACGGTGCAATGGGAATCGTGGGGATCGGCAGAGTCGTGATCATTGGTGGACAATATGTGGCTATAATAATATAGATAGATGGTTAATAAAAACCACAACAGACACCACCATAATAGCAAACTTTAAACTCTAATACTATTTAGATTTACAAACCAGCTTTTGCCCGCGGCTTCGCTTGCGTTAAATTTGGCGTAACACAGTCCGGCTTTCCTGATTTGCAGGTAACTGCTACATGTAGTTTTTGCCCTAGCGCCTTATTTATTGTAATAGCAATGCTAAGTTTTCCTTTTTCTTCCCTCTTTCTCCCTCATTTCTCGCTCTTTTTTAGCCTATGTCCGTCTCCAGGGTCCCAACTATCTCTGTTCCAAAATTCATAAAAATCGGTTAAGCCATTTGGGCGTGAAGACATAACAAACAAGCTTACGTTTCAACGTTTTTTTTTTTTAAAAAAACACACACAAACACTTTCGCTTTTATAATATTAGTAAGGAAATGTGATGTTAATTTAGCAAGTGGGTTTTAATTTGAACTTTTACACGGTTTTTTTTTTCTCAGAGTATTCTGGTATGCGAAGAAACAGCCGAAACAACTAAGAGGTCAGTCTCTTTTAAGGTCCAGACAAAAATCTTGGTTAACCTACATGACGAGTAAGCAGAATAGTGTCTAAGACGTTTTTTTTAAAAAACACAGATTTGAGTGGTACTGTCCAGTCAGTGCAAGCATTTGTCAGTTATCATGTAGCTCGACTCATAACTAAAGGAGCTCAAAATTTTATACTGTTAAGATTTTAAAATCAGAAACTGTAGATAGATTTTTGATCGGTATTTCAAAATAGATTTACACACAAGGTTTCGTTTAAATCTTAGTAATTAAAAAGTAAGTAATGAAAATATTTTATTTTTGAATTTGTTCCGCCACTTCTTTATTTCTTCCCAGCTTAAACACTAGGAAGTGGCGAAGGGTGGGCATTTTGGTAGACTGTCTTGTGTAGGTAATGACGTTCAAAAAGTGCTAAACATCAGCCTAGTTTGAATAAATGACTTTTGATTTTTTAATTTCTTTTGAAAGTATGACATTTTATTTAATCTATAACAACTATTATTTACAAACTACTTTTGATTTTGATTGTACCTGCTCATATTCCGAAGTATTTAGAATTATCACTATTTAATCTAACTATTTAATTATCATTATTACATGTATTTATAGAATTTTATAAATTGCTGAGGTCTACGTCAAAGCTTGCAACTCAACAATACCGATAAGATTAGATCTAGACTTTGACTGATCTTAGTTCTAACTGTAATGCTAGTAGTCAGGGATAAATAACGAATTATGGTAATTTAAATGGCTTGTAATTAATCAATTGTCCTTTTGTATTATTTGCTACCTGCATTCTGTAGGCCGGCGCCTAAAATAACTTAAATACTTATCTGAACACTGAGATTATACATTTTGAAAGACTGCAAGATACGATGGCGAAGTAATGCCTATGTGTTGAGATCTATTATTTTCCAATTAATTTTTGCTCTCCCCGCTATTCTTTTTTTATTAATTTTGACGGGGTGTAAGATTGTAAAATTCTCTGGGACTTCATCAAGCTTCATTGATTCAGGGCTTTTGGTGGTCGCCACTACTGATTGTGTCTTTAAAAAATTACAGTGGTTTGTCAATCCCTGAATGACAGATAACCTAAATAATAGATAGATAGAATATTCTTTATTATATACACCATAAAAATTACAAGAATAACAGTATACAACTTATAAACAGGGTGACACAATGAGCGGTCTTATCGCTAAAAGCGATCTATGAAGACAACCTTTGGAAAGGAGGACAAAATTTTAACTGATATTCCGGGTCCGAAATAAAGCTTTGGAAAAGTTCATTCATTTGACATTTACAGCAGATTAAATTTAATAAACTTTTAGTTACAGGAATCCTTACTAATATTATAAAAGCAAAAGTGAGTTTGTTTGTTACGTCTTCACGCCTAAATGGCCAATCCGACTTTGATGAATTTTGGTACAGAGATAGCTGGGACAAAAGCGAGAAAAGAGGGAGAAAATGGAAAAAAGGTGAGAGAAAGATATTTTTTTCGATCATCACGTGGGTTAAAGTTAGCGTTAGCCCAAAGTAACTATGCCACGCAGACGAAGTCGCGGGCGGAAGCTAGTAAGGTAATATAAGCCTATTACACAATTTAAGCCCGTATACTACTACTACTTTCAAGCGAGCTGACTCTAAACACTGTGTATATCAAAGAGAAACCTCCACAATTTGAAAGGAGAGAGTCCTACAACATTTTACTATCAGGTTGTAGTGTACACACGTCAGGTACAAGTTCAGGACAGTGCCCTACAGTTGGTTTAGACGGTGAATAGTGAAATATTAATATAACTGTGAGGTGCGCGTTATATCTGTGAAGTACTTGGTCGCGCTGGAGTTGGGTAAACTGGACAAGCAGATACGGTGTTTTTTTCTGATGGGTTTAGGATTAATGGGCTCAGCAAATGGCTGCCTAGGTAACAGGCTATTTTGAATTCTAAGGATTTGGCATAAGAACTCAATTTCCTTTGCTATTTTAAGGTTAGAAAAACCTTTTGAACCAACCTTATCAAGGGGTACCTTGTAACTTTACTGCAGAGTTTAGTTAGACCCTGCCGGGATTGTGGGTTGTTCGAAAGAGAAACCGCGGACCCGGAACATAAAAGGCAAAAGAAGGAACATGGGTGAGTTTTAATCAGTAAAATTCTGACCCTTTCCTCTCCGCCCAAAGCGAGGGAAGTTATTTGATGATTACCCATCCCAAAAAAAAGAGGTTAGATAGGCAGTCATTTCATGTAAAATACTGGTAGTCAGCGTCATCCGATTAGACTAAAAGCCGACCCCAAAAACCAGGCAGTTGATGATGTAAGTAACAAAATATACTTATGGTATGAGTGTATAATTATTTTCTTCAAGCTGACATTAAATAAATAGATCTTATAAAATCTCATAGCCTATCCCAGCGCCTCAGTTCGTTTTCGTACTTCCCTGCAATAGCCAGACATATATTATCAATAACATACTATCGTGTATCTGTTTAAACCGCATTGTCAGACAAAATATTAAATTTTCATCTTATGCTTTCGCCATATATCGTTGGGACGACAGGTCTCACGGTGTTCTACGATCACGACCACATTTTTGCCATAAACAATGATATTACAATGTTCGTCTGTATGCGGAAATAATATTAATACAGATATATTTTGTTTAACATCTATTGTTTTAGAAATAGAGAGAAATGAATCTTGGGTATCTACTTACAACCTTATGTAACAATTTACTCGTTGATGTTCAGTAAAACTAATGAAGCCCTTGTGAATATTGTTTTTAAAACTGATTTATGCTGAAAATTATCGCATTCATTTGTTTGTGAGAACAGGTCTTGAAGAAGTGATGATTTTATTTATGGTTGCTTGAAATTAGTTTTTTCTTTTATCGTGTCGTACCTCTTTTACTATGTTTAAACTGTTATTGGCGAGTGGGGCCTCTTAGGACAGGTAAATCTTTAACTTGTACAAATTTGCATTTTTTTTTTTTATGAAACGGTTTCTCCTCCTTTGTGATGGTTTTAAAAAGGTAAGAAAATTACTCATTCTCTGGTCTTATATATATATCCTTAAGCCTGAACACCTTTCGCCGGTTTCCCACTTGTAAAGAAACAAAAGTAGCATTTGTGACATAATCAGTTTACAGACAATTACTTATTTGGATAAAATTAAATAAAAACAAACATATTTAACCCTTTCAGAACAATCTTTTACGCAAACTTAATGGGGGTTGATGGATATCCCATTCTTTGGTGATATTACTCATTATTCAGTGCAAATAGTCTTTTTATTGCAGACGGAAAATTTTCAAATAACTTCCCCTGCTCTGGGTGGATCGGAAGGAGTGTCAGACTTTTACTGAATAAAACCCACCCATGTTCCTTCTTTTGCCTTTTATGTTTCGGGGCCGCGGTATCTCTTTCGGACAACCCGCAACCCCGTGCCTACGCGCAAATAGGTGCAAATAGGTTTGTATATAATATGGACTAGGAACTAAACTTCACATGAACAAATTAAACAAATGGTTACAAACAAAAACCACTGTCTTTCACCACACAACAATCTTCTTTCAACATTATGTTCCGCACCCAACTTTGCATGACAACCACCATATCCGTTGATACGATAATTGGAAGAAATTACAAGCAAGTTCGCGTGTTTATCTAGTGTGGGAAACAATCAACATGGGATCACAATGAGGCACGATTTGGATCAACCATGATGTATTAATGACAGGCATGACAGGGAGGCTAACTTGTGGTAATTTGTGCTTGTATGTAGCACGCCATTTCCTTGGCAACTGAATTAAACGGTACTGGGTATGATTAATTATTTATTAGATAACTAGCTTTTTTTTTTTTTTTTTTTTTTTTTTTTTTTTTTTATTTATTTCTCAAACAATTTTTGTGTAGATTAATACAATATTACTCGCCAAACTTTACGTTTGATGGCGAGATGCGCTCTTTTCTTTTAAATACACGTAAACCTTATACTATTTTGACAAAATAAATACTAAATTCAAATTTAAAAAATTAAAACATAAATTAAAAACTGACAGAATTTGCTTCTCAACAAAAAAACATGCTGAGGCCGCAACCTCTAAGTAATCTTGTCGAGAAGCAAACTCTTCAGTCTTGATCCTAAAATACCTTTACTTAAATTAGAGGTTTGCCTTAATAAATCTATTTTATTAAAAATTTTTGGCACTAAATACTGGGACGTTCTTTCTCCATAATAATTTGTTTTTTTCAGCTGAACTAGTTTTTTCTCCCTTACACTCCTCGTATTATATTTATTTTGAACAGCCACTTTATACTCATCACAATAATAGTGTTCTAATCCTATCAAATAATCTATTTTTAAATCTATTGGCATAATTTTACAAATGGGAAATAATTTATTATAATCTTCATTAAACTTTTTTGTAACCTCTTTGCTAACTAGGAACTTAATCAATCTAATCTGTAATTTTCTAATACCTTCTAAATACGTTTTAAATGTTCGCCCATACACAATAAGTCCGTAGCTCAGTATTGAGTCAGCGAGCGCATAATAAACAATCAGTAACGTGTGTTTATTTACTACACTGCTCAACTGATAGAACTTTCCTACTACAGATCTCAGCCTGTTACAAACGTCAGAAACATGCGTCTTCCAATTAAAATGTATGTCTATACTGAGCCCTAAATATTTAAAAGTGCTAACATACTCCAACTTAATACATGCGCAATTAATTTTATCTCTATGCAGACATTCATAAGTATGTCCGACCACATGCAGACGATCTGTGTGTACGGCTTTAGCTCGTAAGTTATATGGCGAGTGGATTTTGCCTGCGGCTTCGCTCGCGTTAAATTCGGTAGCGCCTTATTGATTTGTAATAGCAACGCTAAGTTTTCCCGTTTCTTCCCTCTTTCTCCCTCATATCCCACTCTTTTTAAAAATTCATCAAAATCGGTTTAGCCATTAAAGCGTGAAGAGGTAACAAACAAACAAACTCACTTTCGCTTTTATAATATTAGTAAGGATAAGGATAATATTAGTAAGGAAGTAAGGATTAGTTTGGTTTGTGAGAAGTTGTCGGGAAGGTTTCGCTTTTGGTGTGCATGGTTTTAGGGTTACTAACCTCAAAAGGAACCAACGGAACCCTCATTGGATGATTTTAAAAGAGTAACCATGGAGTTTCTTGCCGGTTCTTCTCCATAGGAAACTACCAACCCGAACCGTGCACCTTTTCTCGAAGTTTTATAAGCGCCCATGTAGGCCTTTGTATAATACAAATATTTTGACTTCTTTATTTTCCGTCTATCTGTCTGTCAAGACTGTTAATCTCGAGAACGCATAAAAGGTATCGAGTTGACAACTCAGCTACCCTACCATGACGTCTTAAAGCAGAACTTATTCCACTGAGGGAAAGAGACAGAGCTATACAGGGTGTCTAGCACCATCTCTTTCTCACACAGGAATAAGAACTGCTATAAGATGTCATGGTAACCCTGCTGTTCTTTTTGTGCTGTAAAAAAAATAATCTTCTAAGTCTACGCAGTTAAAAGATTAGGCTATTTATGTCGCAGATTTGTACGGAACCTTCGGTGTGCGAGGCCGACTCGCACTGGGTTTTCTCCTGTATCCAGAGTGCATTTACAATCATTTAAACGTACATATACAAACAGCCAGACCCGAAACATGTAACTGTTGATCCCACAAATATTTGATCTGTGGGGGATCGAATTCGCGAGACGCGGCGTAACAACCAGTGCGCCAACTAAGCCGCCTTATGCACGGTTGCAACGATATTAAATGTATATGCATTACCAACTAACTTGTACTATCAATCGCATAACAGTTAAACTATACAAGGTGACATACCAAACCTCCCAGGACCTCCCGTGAGGTCTCTCAAACCATAAAAACTAAACAACTTTTGTTCTATAAGTTCTTGAAATTCTCAAACAAAATGGAGTGTCCATGTCTATTTGAACTGACGCGAGCAGCTTCATATAGCCCGGATCTATTGAAGTCGCGAGACAATAGACTTCTTTTGGGTTAGTTCGTTCCTTCGTCAACCACATCTCTGGGGAAGATCAAGGTCAAGGCTGAGCCCACTCCTGGAGGCCTCTCTTCACTCTTTCTATCTCTTATGAACCCGTCCTCCTTCCAGTTTTGATAGGCCTATTTCATAAACAAAAACTGACCCAGTGCAAGTCAGACTCGCGCATCGAATGTGTGTTACTAACTTGCGACATAAACAGCTATATCTTTTGACTGCGTAGACTTAGCGGGTTGTTTTTTTCACAGCACATGGGGATCATAAAGTTGCGTATATGGTTTAAATTTTAACTGGATACTTTTAAGGATTCTTGAGATAAAGGGTCTTGACAAACAGACAGATGGACAACAAAGTGATTCAATAAGGATGCCGTTTAATCCTTTCGAGGTACGCAACCCTTAAAACAAATATCATATATTATTTATATAAACATATGGACGTGCATTTACTCGTACATCTGTACCGTACCTTTAAGATATGGAAGTAAACAATTAATGCAGGCATTTGGATTTTCCCAAGTTTCTAAGACGTCTTCGGATTACGGTGAAGGATAGCGTCATGATTGAACTTAATGACTTAAAACTGTCTATTCGTTGTAAACATTGCTAACACTTAATGCTTTTTTTGTAGATTAGAAATCATCAAAAACTTCCCCTGCTTTGGACGGAGCGGGGGGAGTGTCAGACTTTTACTGACTAAAACCCATGATGATGCGACCCGGGCAGGGTTGTGTGCAACTTCTGGGCCCTTTACTTAGGTACTAGAAATAAAGAAAGAAAATTACTTATAAAAAAAACAAACACCTTAAAATTAAACAAAATGAAATCAGGTCGCTCCATCCAGAGCGGGGGAAGTTATTGGATGATTACCTATGCGCAAAAAAAAGGTACATACACTACAATGTCAATTTCCGTGGCGTTCATTATTTTCCTGAAGCATTAACCAAATAAGTAAGCAACTATTAACCTTATTATTCAAATTCCCTAAATATTTCATCAGAAAAATCGTAAACCAAGTACGATGGACGAAACATCCCATTATAGCACCATAAAAATATCAGCCAATAAAACAATCTTCGCTTTATGACGTCACTTATTAACACCATAACGATTTTCAAATTAAAAACCGTTCGGCCATCTTCGGGGATACGAACATTAACGAAGTGTACTGGCGAGTTCAAATGTGGAATATTTTGTTTATTTTTTTATGTTTTCCAATTTGGACTTTGAATGTTGTTATAAGGTTCATATGTATTTAAAAGAAAAAGTTTAGTTTGCCATAGAGTTTATCCTACTAATATTTTAAATGCGAATGTTTGTGAAGATGGATGGATGTATGGATGTTTGTTACTCTTTCACGTCAAAACAGCTGAACGGATGTTGATGAAATTTGGCACAGAGGTAAATTATAGTCTGGAATAACACCTAAGACACTTGTTTTTCGATCGTCACGCGGGCAAAGCCGCGGGCGCCAGCTAGTAAAAAATAATTAAGATGGCCATGCAATAAAAGAGTGTATATAATTATAATTATAAAACCATAGACTCTGATTAAAGTGACGTTTATCTGTGAAAATGATGATCGAAAAGTTAAAAGAATTGAGGTAAGCTATAGGAAACTTTAATGCAAATCGCTTTGAAACCGTTTGACACTTGTGTAGACCCTCTTGGTTCTTATTAGGTTACATTATATGACTCTATACGCCGTCTAACTACGTTAGATCATTCTTCATCATAGACCACACACTGCCATAGAAAATTACAGAAGTTCAAGCACATTCATCGGCAAATGCCACTTTACCTCCCAAGTGCTATAAAGTAAATAAACGTTTATTCACAATATTAGTACGATTGCGTATGTAAAACACGCGCTCACTTAACTCTTTTGCAATACGATAACAACGTAAAAGAGATTATTATGACAGCCTACAATAAGGATAAAATATTGCTTTGCAACAACCCTGGAAATCGCGACACGAAAATTCATAAATCTTAAGTTCAAGTGGATAAGGTTAATAATCCAATGGCAAAAAGTTTCGGAAGGGAAGGGTTATAGTTGGTAGGGTATTGGCGGCATAGGCCAAGTTTGTATGAATGATGCATACCATAAGTTAAGGCTCGCAAAATGACAAGCTAAATAAGCGTATTGTGCTACCGAAGCTGTAGCAAGGATTATTCCAATTAATTGTGATTTGTATCGGAAAATTAAAAATAGACATTTTTAATCTTAAATAAGTAGCTTTGACGTTGGTACTTAGCGTAATTTTAATTGAATGTCAGTCTCTTTGACAAATGCTTAAAGCTTGGGAATCCACTTTGTATTTTTAGATTTTAGTTACCTACTGAAACTTCATTATTTTTGTTGATGATCGTTCTTAATCTTGAAGTTTTATATCCAAACAAATATTTAGAAAGGGTAATACTTATTATAGCGGTTTGACTTTTAAGCAAGTGGTATATTCTTATTAACTTTAAAAAAAACCTTCCACGTTAACTTTAACTTTGTACTCTTAACTTGAGGAAATAACGTCTTATTTACAATGTCTATGCTAAATATACTTAATATTTTAAAGATTAAAGACTATGTTTGGTTGAACGCGCTAATCTCAGAAACTACTAGTGTTGAATTAAAAAAACACTTTTAATGTTGGATAGCCCATTTATCGGTGAATGCTTAAGCGTGTTGTTTATATAGCCTACAGGTGACACTTAGGAGCTGAACACCGGATGAAACCGCTTGGAACAGCTAGTTAATCACACAGTTTTAATCAAAGATTTGATATGTCACAGCCGTGTAATTGTAAGATTTCTGAAAGAATTTCTTCAACATTCATGAATCCGTTAATGATTTTCTTTCAATATTCAAAAGAAAATCTTTTTCGGAATCTATCAAAAAGGAAATATTATTTTCTTGTCTTTCCCATCTTCGGATTTTTAATGACAGTAAAAACAAAATGGATGCCAAAGCAATCTTCAGGTTGCTTATCAACTAAAATTGCTGTGAAAAGTAACTGAAAACAAAATTACGAAGATTTTTCGATTAAATACGGAACTTTTGTTACAGACAACAAAATATCTGTTTGGAGAAGTTCTATTCGGCACTATTTGATTCTACTGCTATTGTAAAAACTTTTAATTTATCTAAGTGAGTTTATGTAATGACATCCTTACTATATTTTTAATATTATAAAAGCGAAAGTGAGTTTGTTTGTTACCTCTTCACGCTTTAATGGCTAAACCGATTTTGATGAATTTTGGTACAGAGATAGTTTGGAACCAGGAGACGAACATAGGCTATTTTTTTTAAAGTGGGATGTGAGGGAGAAATAGGGAAGAAAAGGGAAAACTTAGCGTTGCTATTACAAATCAATAAGGCGCAAGGGGAACTGTGTTACCCCGAATTTAACGCGAGCGAAGCTGCGGGCAAAAGCTAGTATCAATATATAGATAGTTCAAGGTCAGAAAAAAAGCACTTAAGTATTTATTCCTCATTAGGATAAAAAAGAACCGTTATAGAATCACTTTTTTATCCGTCTGCTTGTCTGTCTGTCTGTCTGTCTATTTGTCACTACCCTTTACCTCAGGAACGCGTAGAACTATCGAATTGAAATTAAAACCATGTACTTACTCAAGTTTATGGTTCCTTGGTGTTGTAGAAAAAGTAAAATAATTGATTTATTAAAAAAAAACATTTATTTCTAACAAAAGTCCAAAAGCGAGGTAGTTGATAGTAACTAATCTTACTTGGTAATTTAAAAAAAAAAACTAGATATATGGTCTACCTAGGGGCTCAGTGGGTTTATCGGTCAACACGAGTTATCCTTTTTAACTTCAATCTCAGTTTTAAGCATGAATGGGTATTCAGATCAGTAAAGATGGTGGATGACATGAAATTCAGTGTAAGTTGTTGTTATTTAATAGTTGTACATTAGATGAAGAAGCAATATTAAAACAGGCATTTGAAAGTAGTTTAATTAAATTTCCAGACACGTGAAAGTAAATAATTCTTGCCTGTTTAGCATTATATTTTAATATCTTGTACTGTTTGTTTTATCATGATTTCAATACTTTTGTATTCAACTGTACCACGTTTAACGATCAACCATTATCGATATTTATTTTTTTATTTCTTAATACCTACGTATCATTACCGCCATCATTTTTTTCACATCACAGAGAGGAATCAATTGCGTTTATATCCAACTATAATAGCATCACGCATTGACAACGGCTGCATCGATAACCATCGATTAAATTATACATAATCACACTAACCACGGTCAATTGTCTCGAAAAATCTTAAGGAAAACATATAAAAACCAATTTGAGGCTTTGGAGAAAAAAGAGAAGAAAAATTCATTTATTTCTTACGATTGTCGGTTGTACGATTACCGTACCGACGTACCACGGTTTCCGCCACTATAACAACCTCTAGAGGCCTTCAACACCAGCTGAAACCAGCCAACACTGTGTCCGAACTCATAAGAAAACTATCTGACTTCGAACGCTCATGAGACACAGTGTTCATAAATGGAATACCACCTAATGATAGTCCGGGTTGCGGTTAGACCATTATTAATTCTATCTCGCTCGCACTCGAATAACGGTTGTAAATTAAAGTGAGAGGGGTAATCAGAGATCCGAGACTACGTGATCTCCATTACAGTCTGCTGATGCGTTTTGGATTCTTTTGTTCTTTTTTTTCTGGTTTTTAGATTAGTTATACGTGGTTATGCGAGATTACAACGCCTGGAAACAATTGTTTTATATTTTTGGGGATATGCTAGACGTGTTTTTGCGTGAGAAACATTGAACTAAGCACGAATTTTAACAATGTATATTTTGAGTTATTTTGGGTGATACACGTCAATTTTGAAGGCTGTTTTATTTATTTCTTTTGACATTCTTGTGGCATACTAAGTAAATACATCATAGCCATATATTATGTTCTTAAAACACGATTCAACGCTTCAATAAAAACTAATACTGAAACGGCTACAAGCAAACGTGAATCTTTGATCCTTATCATTACCTGCTAAGCCATTTCCAAGTGAATTAGGGTTGATTTTGCGTAACACAACTGCCTCTACAAAACAATAGATGTTTTCCCCACCAAACAAACACAATGTTTCTAATTCATTAGTACAAATCAATACTACTAACTATTGAAGTTACACCTGGTTCCCTACCCGTAGCCCTTGACACTCATAGCCGCTTATAAAACAGGTAACACCTACAACCCAGGCTAGATAAGTGGCCTATCTAAACTAACAAACAGCGACAAAGTAGCCCTGGAATTTGAATATCGTTGTGACATAAATGATTGAATTGCTTAGCGAGATTTATTTTATGTGGTGCGGTGTAAATTGGGGCATTTTGTTAATGCTTTAGTTCAAATACCCCCTTTCTTATTTGGTTTGGGAAATCATCAAATAACTTCTTCTCGCTCTGGGCAGAGTGGGGCAGAATGTCAGACTACACAGACAGTGTCGGACATTTCCTGGTTCTTTTTTTTTTAACCCTCGGTATGCCTGGTGGCGAGAAGTGACGCGGTATGCCTGGTGGGTCTGTCAGACCCAGTTTTGGATCACTATTTCATATACATATTGCAGTAAATAAATAAAAATATTTGTTTTATAATGAAATTACATACTAATATTAGGATTAGACATAAAAATCGTTTTACAAATCAACGATCTTTTCGATATAGGAAGGCGTCCCGGACTGAGGTAGCGGGCGGAAAGCATTGAGTAGTTCGTAACGGCCAGCTACAGCTTGCCGGTGCGCTCAGAATTCAAATTTGAATAAAATACAACGGTTTTTCTGCCGTAGTGGGTCTGACAGACCCTACCAGGCATGCCGAGGGTTAAATAGAAAGACTTGTACTGACTAAAACCCACCCATGTTCCTTCTATTGCCGTTTATGTTCCGGGGCCGCGGTATCTCTTTCGAACAACCCCGGCAGGCCAACGAAGGCTTTAAGATATCATTAGCAGGAAAATCCCAGAGACCAAAAACACATTTAAAAAAGATGCTCGTATTTTTATTTGCCTCCAATATTAGCAACATTATTTGCCAGGAAACAACTAACTCATACTATAGACACGTCTAGACTTTAACCTAATACGTCTTAAGCCATAATAGAACAATGCCTACTATCAATAATACGACCTTGAACCGTTGGGAAGACCCATACGAGTCTATTACAATTCCTGCCAACGACTTCAAATACCATGAGATGGGCCTATAGAATACAAATACCTGATTATTTCGACTATCATGTAACTACTGCATGTTTGGACAAGTTTTGTGATGGGATTTCCAAAACTTTTGAAGGTATTCTTAATAAGATACTCCTTGTAAGTACGTTGAAAGCGAAAGCTCGCCTAGACACAGTGACATTGTACCAGCTTTCTCGATGACGTGAAAGTCGAAAATGTATAGGATTGACATAAGTTATCGAAAAGCGTATGTCCTGTTGGAAGTCATTCAAGTCAGCGTTGATACCAAACTAAATTGATTCAGCCTTGAACAAACCCTTTAAAAGATGGCCACCTGTCTTGGCGCACACAACACATTTAATAGTACGAGTATTATAATAACAGTTGATTTTGAATAATGAAAAGCTAAATATAAATGAGAGTCCAGTTTCAAATATGACAGTGTTTATCCAATCCTATTTGCCAATATGTAGGCCACTCTTCATCACAGTAAATGCCATAAAACAGTTTGTGCAATGAAGAGATCCAACGGACTTCTGATAAATATTCATTCAAAACTACTATTTGATTTATAGCTCTATATAAATCCTAACAAAACTGTCGTTTTGCAAGCAATGACTATAACTTGGTTATTCTATTGGAATAACGAGGTTGTACTAGGCTATGGCAAGAATCTATATCTCTAATATTGGGTAAGTGAAACGTCTTAGGACTTAGTATTTATGAGCAGTTGATTGCAGCATAAAATCAAATCACAGAGAAAAGAGGAGGCGAAGTGTAATACCTCATCATACAGATCAGAGACAAAATGAAGAACAATTAGAGCTCATCATAGACAGAAAAAAACTTAAAGTTTTATTTCATAAACAGTGTAGAAAAACTTTGTGAAGAGACTAGCATGTTCAGGTTTTAAACAATCAGAAGACAGGTGGCATCCACCATCTTGTCTAGTCCTTCCCTTATAAAGTCCCAGCAGTTGGAAACCAATAATATTAAACCTTAAATTAAAAGGTTACGTTATGGAGTTATGAATCAATTTTGTTTGCATTTTTTCTATTAGAAGAAAAGTTTGACATATTAAAGATATATTTTTCATCCACTGAATGATAGCATAAAGATTTCACTTTCTCGTTAAAAAAAATGCATTATCCTTATTTAATTCTGCACCATCATTGAATCCCCATTTATTGATTAGCTAGTCACCAATATTTTTTATTTAATTCAACATCACAGATTATTCATATCAAACATACAGTCCTGCTTACCTCTTATCATATCTACACTTACGTTAACAGCCCGACTCCTCATAAACAGCTACATAAAAAAAAATCATAACTGAACTCCTTTACTCCATGTGCAATTCGCTTTAATTAAAAGGGGGTGGGGTTATTAAAATAATTACGCGCCGCCCCTTGTCCAATGAACAGGCGCGGCGGTAGGACTACCCAATTAGGCGAGGAGACATGCCTGGATCATGTGCAGGCGCACGACATGGTTTTTGCGCGGTAAAACATGGCGCTGATGACGTAACGGGCCGAAAGTCTCCGAACGTTGCCGAAGTGTTTTTGGGAATTGCGACGAATTACGAAAATGCTTTTTTTATGTCGTGTAAGAATTTGTGATACATTAGCGGTGGGAGTGGAATGATATGGTTGTGGAAAGAATATGATGTTAAAGGAATTTGGATTTTAAGAAATGATGTTGCATAATGTACAAAAATCTATGATTGACTAGACAACATAATATATAGTTTACCATAAGCTAACGAAAAGATTTTCACAATAGTTTTTGAAAGACATTGCAATTGGAACCTATGCCAAACATGATTTAATTAAAATACTCACAATTCAGGGTAGAAAATGAGTGGCAAAATGCTGTGATGGTAAAGAAATATCCTAAAGTTTTACAAAAGTCAGAACAATATGCCTAAATCAGAATGAGGAAAGAATCGAAGGTCCAAAATAGACTATAGAATACAAATTCTGGCTAACTAAAGTAGTCGTTTACTTTGATCAATGACCCATCTCAGGAGTGCCACCAGATTTATCTTTCAAAAACACATTTTCCTTTATCATTTTATTTAAAAAGAAACCCTGCAACTTCGAAAAACAACAAAAGCTCGTCTGATTACTTATAAATATTAAATATGAGTGAGTATGGTTGCATAGCATCGAGTTTCAGCGGTTTGCGGCGACCAATATCTCCTACACACCATTTGCTTCACCGTCACTCTTGTGTTAAAATTTTAAGGTTCAATTTTCTTTGTGTTTTAGTTGCTAAGTAGTTGAATTTAAGTTGGTTATTAAGTGTCGGCGCTGATATTGTCTTTCTTGAAGGGAATATGCATTGACATGTAAGTTTTGTTGGTGTGTTCGTAAACCTTGCGTTATTTTCTTAACATACGTTGGTAAAGAATGTTGCCACATAATAAAGTTTGTTGAATTATAAAACAATAATAAACAATGATATCTACAACGTGGCAACGCGGTCAGTCACTTGGGGACATTAACAGTGTTATGAATGATTTTTTGACGCTATTTTTAAGTTTATTTTGAAGTTAGTTTCTTTATGTTATTTTTGTTTAACATTATCGAATAAATGCCTATTAGATACCAATTATAAAATGTTAACAGTTAAAGATATTTTCAGTGGTAAATGTATTTTAGGAATACTTGGGTTATATCAGAGTTTGGTGTTATTTGATTGCAGTTGTTTTTAAGTTACTGAACGTACTAGAGTACGTTCCAAAACTTATATCACTAAAGTTGGTCACAAAGCTGCCAAGAAAAATGGCAAATCTCGCGCATGCCAAAAGAGACAAATAACGCATTCGGATCGACGACATCTCGTTTCATTTTAACGAGATGATCCCTATCTAGGCTGACATTGGTACGATGAAGCGTATGGAGTTCCATGCCCTGGCTGAAGGCCTCGATAACCAGGACCTACAAAATCGGATTAACCAGAGAAATTACATGAACCCGACCACCGTAGATACGGGTCTGTGGACGGTGAGCAATGGGTAGCTCACCGTCCGTCCGTCCAGTGACGACAGGGTTTGTCGACGGCGCGTTAATGTTCCACGCGCGCCTCATAGAGATGTCAGCAAAGCAGAGGGGCCAGGGCCACCGCCTGCCGGGGTTGCGGGTATTTCGAAAGAGATACCGCAGCCCCGGAACATATAATAATAGGAGAAACATGGGTGGGTTTTAGTCAGTACAAGTCTGACAGTCCCATCAGAGTCCAGTCAAAGTGGGGAAAGTTATTTGATGATTTCCCATTCGCAGAAAATAAAACTGGCTTTATTCTCTTACAATGTAATGTAGGGCAGGTTTTGTGTATGTATAATGACTCCCTTATCATCAAAAAATAAAACATTATCATCAGATAACAAAGTATTATCCTTAACCCATATTCAATCATCAACGTCTGAAATAACGAGACGAATCGGTTGAATCGATTCCCTCTCGATTCCGATCTCTTATCGATTACTCGTTGATCAGATCGCTCAATCGGTGGTCATTGTCAACGTTGTATCCATGTGACATCTTTTCATACTTTCCCTATTCAATTTTCAACCTTACCACTTCCCAATAAGGTTCTTACATACTTAGATAGTTGATGCAAGGGTATATCTAAGATGTGGTATTTAAATTTGGATTTTATGTCATTGAGATAAGGGTTATAGAGGGTGATTAAGATGGATGGTATTAACGAACAAAACCTCTTTGGTATTGAGAATTACGTCCTTAATTAGTGTCATGTACTTGTCACATCAACGCCTGCGTTCGTTATTCATGAAAAAAAATATGTCGATATTTCTGTTGTTTTTTTTGTAAGCGATTCGACAATCGAGTCGACTACATAATTTAAATCTGACTTTGAATTATATGAATCATATTTTAAATGAGATATTTTGCATATATTATTTTAATATTATTAAGTCACGGTGCGGATGGCTGTATTTTGTTTAAGCGAGATCAAACTGTTCTTAACGCTAAAAATAGCATGTTTTAATTATTCATTGTTCGAAAGATCTTTTCTAAGGTCTTCCGTAACAAAAAATGAGGTGGTAAAACAACTGCAATGTACAGATAAAAAAATATTGGAAAAAATAACCGACTTCTAAAAAGTGGACAATCACTTTACTTTCGGAAGTCAAAGACTTTTGTTGACGTTTTTGACACCGACTTCCGAAAGTAAAGTCAATTTCCACCTTTTAGTTTATTTTATAATAATCGCTAATCGAAAAATAAGTGCACTAAATGCTTAACACAAAAAAACGCTAGACATTAACACCTCCTAACTTTTTTGAAATCGGTTAAAAATAACTTATTATATAGATATATTTTCCTTAATTGACAGCTTACTCCTCAGTACAACAAGTTCTCATTCCTCACCACCCCAAGGGAGGTAAGTACTTCTGATAATCTCCTACACAGTTAACCCCGCCCCCTAGCGGATACTCCGATACAATCATCGATACACACGTACTTCATAATATACCTGTTCTCGCCTATCAGGGTACCTGCCTACCCACCAGATGTTAATAGCGCGATAAGGTTTATAGTGGCGTTTTTATCAGCAATTTGCAGTTTAATATGAGATCACGTAAAGGTTGATTATTAGATACTAGTTGGTACAGAAGCTTGAATAGTCTTCATCTGCCTGGTGTTTTCCAAACCATGTTTTGGTCGGCTTTCAGTCTAACCGAATGCACCTGACTTCCAGTATTTGTCATGTGACAACTGCCTATTTGACTTCCATAATCCAATTAATACTGGGCAATACAAAACCCTTTGGTTAGACTGGTTATAAGAATTCCAGGCCACAAACAGCCTATAGCGAATGACCAAGATATACAAATAACAGCCAGGACCAACAGTTTAGCGTACGTTCCAAGGCACGGTGTAAACTTGATATGTTATGGGTGGTCACCCATCCACCAACCAAGTCAAGCACGGTCTAACCTAAAGAAACTTCGTCCAAGCGGCTGCTATTATTTAGCCATGAAGATGAAGCGAAGAAGATATATTATAAACTCTAGAACTAGAGGACTAACAATTAAAATAAAAAGCTCTAAGGGTTCAGAACTAGTAACATTCTTCCAGAAAAAAGATGATGGTAAAATAAAACATTTGAAAAACAATTGATGACGTCCTTACTAGTCCTTACTAATATTAGAAAAGCGAAAGTGAGTTTGTTTGTTTGTTACGTTTTCACGCCTTAATGGCTAAACCGATTTTGATGAATTTTGGTACAGAGATAGTTGGGACCCTGTAGACGGCCAAAGGCTATTGTTTGTTTTTTAAGTTGGATATGAGGGAGAAAGAGGGAAGAAAAGGGAAAACTTAACTTTACTATTACATCAATAAGGCGCAAGGGCAAAAACTACAGGTAGCAGGTACCTGCAAATCAGGAAAGGGGAACTGTGTTACCCCGAATTTAATGCGAGTGAAGCCGCGGACAAAAGCTAGTTTTAAATAAATTGAGCGCTTTTGCTCTACTTTTCTGTAGAAGACAGCAAAAAGGTTTTATAGCAGAAAAAAGAATGAGTTTTCAATATTTCAGTTTAAAGAGTGCAGTCAATAATGGATTTGTAGAACTACTCACATAAAATATAAATTCATATTAACGAAATCTTTTAATTCGAGTTCAAAACAAAATAAACCTTCTTACCAACTGTTATAGTGGAATTGCTAAACGTTTTGCCGATAACATTAGTTTAACTAATATAGGTTTAAGTAGTCTGAATTATCATATTAAGACCTTGATGTCCTAGACTAAACGGAGATAAGCTTAATACTAACAGCAACGAATGACGTCATCAGCACTTTATGTTTAAGGATTTACTAGACGGCTCTACAACAAGAAATTAGATAAGAAGGAAATACAACGCTTATTCTAGTGAATTTGATTGTGAAATGTACATTTAAAAATTAAAAAGACGATTCTTTAGTAAATGCATTATTATAGTTTATTTATTTTTTAAGTTCGTTTCTCTAAATTATTTTAATTTCTTTTTGTTTTTTAAAAAAATATAAATTATCGAATAAATTATGAAGCTGAAAATAAAACGTTTAGATACTTGTTAAAAATGTGCTAACATGTTTTCTGTCTTTCTTACCCAAGTTGATTTACTATACGTCAGAGAAGTCTTTTTTTTTATTTATTTATTTATTCTCTATCTTACGACTATCCTTACAAAACTACGAAACTACTTCTTACTATCAACCGTCCCATTTTAGTTATATTTTCTTGTCTTTCTTAATTTTATAATAGTACACAGAATGACTAAAGTAATTCCAAAGCTACCTTCACATCCTCCACATAAATTCAGGCAATATAAGAAATTATATCCAAGAATCGCAATGGAAGGTGGCTTCAAGTAATATTGGTACTGAAACCATAAAAAACCATAATAAAACTTCATTAGAGCGGAATCACTGAGTTCCTCTATAAAGGAATGGTTTTATTTAAATGGTGTATTTTGCCCGAAGGTAACCTCTAGGATAGCCAAGGAACAGTTGGTCTGTATAGTTTTTTATTGATCATAATTTGTACGGGCTAGCTCTGATCTGGTATGATAGGTACTCGAGCAAATCCTACTAATAATATATCCTACTATCCATCCAATCAAATCCAACTAATATTAAAAATGCGAATGTTTGTGAGGATGGATGGATGTATGGATGTTTGTTACTCTTTCACATCAAAACGGCAGAACGGATCGTTATGAAATTTGGCACAGAGGCCGATATTTTGGATTTGAAAGGAATTTGTTTTTAGATCCTTATTGCCATACTGTAATACAGTATCATGGCACACAAGTTCAAAGCAATAGCATTTATAGCTAACTAGCTTTTGCCCGCGGCTTCGCTCGCGTTAAATTCGGGGTAACACAGTTCCTCTTGCGCCTTATTGATTTGTAATAGCAACGCTAAGTTTTCCCTTTTCTTCCCTCTTTCTCCCTCACATCCCACTATTTTTAAATAAAAATTAGCCTATGTCCGTCTCCTGGTTCCCAACTATCTCTGTACTAAAATTCATCAAAATCGATGTAGCCATTAAAGCGTGAAGAGGTAACAAACAAACAAACAAACAAACAAACTCACTTTCGCTTTTATAATATTACTAGCTTTCGCCCGCGGCTTCGCTCGCGTTAAATTCGGTATAACACACCAAGCAGACCTGCACTTTTTGCTCTTGCGCCTGATTGATTTGTAATAGCAACGCTAAGTTTTCCCTTTTCTTCCCTCGTTCTCCCTCATATCCCACTTTTTTTAAATAAAAATTAGCCTATAATATTATATAGTAAGGAAGTAAGGATAACAACACCAATGAAATGTTCAATGGGTCAATCCGCCATCTTTAGGAGTCCACCATATTGGATTTAGAATGACGTCTCTAAGTCAACCTTGTAATTTCAATCGGAAACTTTAGCAAGGTTAGCTAAATGGGTTATTTTTTTATTTAACTAAGGTTGGGCCTAAGAATCCAAGGCTGTCTAAAAGCGCGTTGGGTTGACCATATAGCCAATATTAGACAAAATCGTGGGAATCAGATGGATGAAGAACGTACAAAACAAAGAAGAGTGGCAGAAGAAAAGGGAGGCCTATACCCAACAGTTGGTGATAATGGACTGATATAATGATGATGATGATGTACAGGTGATCCTAATAAAAGCGTTTTCAAAATGAGATAAACTTCCAATGATCTCATCATCACGAGAACGCCTCTTGTTTAGACATGAGGCAATCTCATGTATTTGTATCTTCTATCCAAAACTATCAATGTACAACACAGCTATGCTGTCCTGGTAGTACACATATTGAAGGCAGTCAAGATCATTATTTAGTTAAAAGAAAACCGGCCAAGAGCTAGACAGACTAGCCCACCAAGGGTTCCGTACAAGCTTACGACATAAACAGCCATATCTTTTGACTGCGTAGACTTAGAGGATGGTTTTCTTCACAGCACGAAGGGACTACAGAGTTACATAATATGGTTTTAATTTCAACTTGATACCTTTACGCGTTTCCAAGATAAAAGGTCTTGACAGACAGACAGACGGACAACGAAGTGATTCTATAAGAGCTCCGTTTTTTCCCTTTGAGATACGGTACCCAAAAAAAACTAAACAATTTAATAAGATAAAACTAAAACTAAATAATAAGAATAAACCTAACATCACCATTAAAGGTATTTCTAATTAAATGTCAAATTAGTAGTCCTATATACAAAAAAATACACTAACTATATAAACAGGCAATTCTACCTCTTACGCAAAGACCGCTAAGACGATTTAATAAGCTATTTAAAACGGGTTAAACTGTTTTGAAAGTGATGTATGGAGTCCACACTTGGTGTTAAAAGTTGCTTTAAATATACCAAGCTTGTATGGTCTTTGCGTGAATACTTACAGACCAATAGTTTGGCCAACGTGTTGGCTTACATCGACAGTTTAAAGGGATTTAAAATCGCCGGTGGTTTAAGCGCTCTAGAATTCCAACTATCAGGAATGTGTATGATATGGTAACATTAATAGTACCTACGATGATAAAATCGCATTACTTCGCTTCATATGAAGCGGTTTGTACTGTAGCTAATTAAAAACGGATGGCTCAATGAACTTTATAGCTTGACAACTTTGTAGTTCAAGTTGCGAACAAGCCGGAAAAGCGTTTAAACAAACATAAATGTAATTGGAAATAAGTTTATCATCTTATTTACATAAATCTTCATCAAAATCTTTATGACTAGTTGTAAAACTCTTCAAAATAATTATAGATCCATATTAAAACAATTGAATATTTAAAAGCTTTTTAAGGTGTACTGTTAATAAATATAACTTATGCGTAAGACATTAAAATTGACAAGGTTTATTCTCATGTTCATCTTTAAACTACTTTATCAGGTCATAAGTCAAAAAAATCAGGCAAGTGTGAGTCGGAATCATGTACGAAGAGTTCCATTTCTATAGAAATGGCAAAAAAGTCATGTTTGTTGTTTGGGAGTCATATTTATGTTATTCTATTTTCTTTTTGTATTTGTTGTAATAACGGCATTATTTGTGCAAATTTCAACTGTCTAACTATCACGGTTCATGCGAGTCTGGTGACAGACAAACAAAAGGACGGACAGCGGAGTTTTAGTAATAGGCTCCCGTTTTAACCTTTTTTTGGGGTGGGAAATTATCAAATTACTTCCCCGAGTGTCAGACTTGTACTGACTTAAACCCACCCATGTTCCTTTTATTGCCCTTTACGTTCCGGGGCCGCGGTATCTCTTTCGAACAACCCGCAACCCCGGCAGGCGGTGGCCCTGGCAGGCCCCTCTGCTTCGAACACTAACGCGCCGTCGACACGGCCTGTCGTCAATAGACGGACGGACCCTTGAATATAGCCCTTTCGATACAAAACCCTAAGAAATACTCAAAATAAATATTCGAGTGTCAGTTGTCTGTCCTGTCGAACTGTATGTCACACGCTTGGATGTAATTAACTTGTTGGACCGATATCTCATGCAGGTGTCTCGTCAGTTCACCTGAGCTTTTGCGCTAAATATCTACAAGACTACTATTTTAATAGACTTTTATAAAAAAAAAAACTGCTCAACCTGCGCTAGCGTCTCCTTGTGTGAACATTTCAATGTTTAAACCATGAATTCGTAATATTAATGCATGTGTGCTATCTTCGTTTTGTTATTGGTGCATTTTTAGGGTTCTGTACCTTAATAGGAAAAAACGGGAACCCTTATTGGATCAATTTGTTGTCCGTCTGTCGGTGTATCCGCCAAGGCCCTTTATCTCAAGAACGCGTAGAGGTATTAAGTTGAAATTAAAATCATATACTCAACTTTGTGGTCCCTTGGATCCGTGATACAATCGATCTTCTAAGTCTACGCGGCTTATTCGTCAACTCGCGCCTCATCGACCGAGTGAAAAACTGAAGTATTTACAGTCACCTACAAAAGACAAAACACTTTTTAGATGACTGTAAATACGTCAGATTTTCACTCGGTCGCGAGTTGACTACAACAAAAATAGGTAAAATCGGAAAGTGCTAACTCGCGCGCAGTCGCGAGTTTATGAGGCGCGAGTTGACGAATAAGCCGGCTACGCAACTAAAAGGTATGACTGTTTATGTCGCAAGTTTGTACGGAACCTTCGGTAAGCAAGTCTGACTCGCTCTTGACCGGTTTTTTTTTTGAGAATGTTGCTCCTTATTTGTATTTAATTTTAGTAAAACTGCTGTAAAATGCGTCTGTTTGTAGAATTCTTATTCAGTATTAAAATATGTTGACGTATGCTCATTTTGTAACTAAATTAGTATGGCCAGATGTCTGAACGTGGATAAGCTTGGCGGCTAGATAATAACAGTCGCTCCTGTCGATCGTTAGGTTAAGCCGCGCTTGCATAGGTTGGTCTGTGGATGAGTGACCACCCATTACATAAAGAGTTTCCTCTATGCCTCAGAAAGAACGTTAATTAAGCTATTAGTATCGACTGTAAATTGTAGATCTTTGACAGTTATTTGCCCAATTTTCTGACAACCAGTCCGGTACTAGGCAGTGCCAAGGATATTGCCCAATGCTACCTGGATTGTAGGGGTCAAATAGGCAGTCGCTCCATGTAAAATACTGATATTTAGATGTCAGCAAAGCAGAGAGGCCTACCAGGGCCACTGCTTTCCGGGATTGCGGGTTTTTCGTAAGAGTTATCGCGGCCCTGGAACACAAAGGGCAAAAGGAGGAACATAAATGTGTTTTAGTTGGTAAAAGTCTGACACTCCCCCCGCCCAAAGCGGGAAAGTTATTTGATTAATTTCCTTGCAGAAAAAAAATATAGACTTGCGAATGTAGGTACTTATTATATTTGTAAGCCTTTAAATTCAATTTTTATTATCCACATTATTTCAAAAGTTGTTCCTTTCGCAAATGATTCCAAGCACTAAGATCCTTTAAAAACGAACGACTGTCTTAACAAGAACTCATAACTACCAAGTTTAAGAGTGATAGCTAAGCACAGGTGTGAAGTTTTAACAAATGTTTATGACTTAACGTAGTAATTCTGTTGATTCAAATACATTTAAGGACGAAAAGGTTAAAGTTTTATAGTTGGTAAGTGATTAACAAACAAACTAAATAGTGTTTTCTGCTTTGCTGCATGAGGCAGTGTGATAACCGAAGCGATTGTCGCGCGAACACTTGGTTTAACGACCTTGAACATTTAGTCGTGGAGAAAGAAAGAAAAAGTATGTATCTAAAAAGCACAGAACAAAACAGTAAAATAACAATCAAACAAATAAATTTATAAGGCACGAGGAAGGGGCGTTTTTAACGAAGTTCAGGACTCATCTATCTTAATAAATGAGTCCTGAACTTACATTGTCCAAACTGTCGCAACTGCCACATGTCGCACACTTGGACAATATAATGTCCAAGTGTGCGACATGTGGTTGCGATGATCGCATGTTCACGCGGTTGAGTGCTTTGATTAGAACGCGGGTTTTAAGCCTAGTACGATAATGAAACTTGGTTGTAAACTTTATGCCAGCGCAAGATTGTTGGCTAGTCAGTTTCTTCCCTCGTTTTAAAATATGTTGTTATTTTTTTTTATGGAAATATTTAACAATATCTACGTTAAATATTCCTGTGTTTTATATCAAATATTTAAATCTACAGTGAAAAACGACAGCAACAAAGTCTGTTAAATAATTTCTATTGCTTATTGAAAACGAGGAATTGTGAAAGCAAAAAAGGTTGGAAAATTTATTTTTGGTTAAAACTGAATACATCATTTAGCCTAGCCTTTTCCCATCTATGTTGGGGTCGGCTTCCAGTCTAAGAGATGCACATGAACACCAGTAGTTCACATGGGGCGAATGGCAAATAAATGAATATGAATGTCTATCTGACCTCCACAACCCAGTTAGTACTGGGTAATACGATACCCCCTGGTAAGGCTGGCTGTCAGACTTTCGATCTACTGACTACCTGTAACGACTGCCAAAGATCTTCAAATGACAGCCGGGATCAACAGTTTTAAGGCACGAAGGGATTTCGGTATGTTATGGTCGGTCACCCATCCACAAACCTAAAGCAAGCGCGGCTTAACCTAAAGATCGACCCGAGCGACTACTATTATTTAGCCACGAGGTCAATACAAAGCCGAATACAAAAAAAACAGTTTATGCAATTCA
This sequence comes from Ochropleura plecta, assembly GCA_905475445.1. Taxonomy (NCBI): domain Eukaryota; kingdom Metazoa; phylum Arthropoda; class Insecta; order Lepidoptera; family Noctuidae; genus Ochropleura; species Ochropleura plecta. Next base: position 19,175,830 of record FR997728.1, on the reverse strand, counting down.
ATATATTAAAACCAATACTGTTTACCAACTATAAACCTCGCATAAAAAGTTCCTAAAACATCGGCATCTACGGAAATTGCCGAAGAAAAACCGAACAGGCGTGGCGTGGACGCCGTAAAATAGTAGTTTTTCGTCTACAGAAGAGTGATCGTAAAAATAATCGTAAATATACAGTTGTTGCTCTATGAGTTTTGAAATAAATACCTTTTGCTTAAATGTATTTCATTTAGTGGTCGTATAGAGGAAAAATTACAAGTTTCTTAGATAACTTTAATGATACAGATGGTGATTCCGTTTTTTATGACAAATAAAAGTTTGTCGCTAAACTGATACTGAAGACTTTATTGTTTATTGGTTAAGTAGTAAAGTTAAGTCATGTATTTAAAAAAACTCTTTGGTAGTTCCTTCTCTCGCCTGGAGCACAGACGACAAATGTAGTTTTTTTTAAAAGAAAATTATCATATAACTTCTCCCGCTCTGGGCGGAGTGAGAGGGAGTGTCAGACTTTTATTGACAAAAATCCATCCGTGTTCCTTCTTTTGCCCTTTATGTTCCGGGGCTGCGGTATCTATCTCTTTCGATCAACCCGCAGCCCCGGCAGGCAGGGACCTTGTAGGACCCTCTAACCCTGTAGGACGGACGGACGTCCACAGTCGGGAGTCATCTCGTGGCACCTGACGCCCGGACCATCTCTCTCTGTAAGTGTACTTTGGCTTACAATGTTAGCATTGTAGCAGCCGTGCCGGAGGCTATACACTGACTGTGTCTTTTATTTAAAATAATATTTTGAACTCAGTGACTATATTTATAAGAAAGTAGTATCATATAGATGACATCAATTATTATTCATTGCAGTTAAAGTATTTTATACACCTAAAAAAACTGCTAGAATAATAATAAAAATAACTGGATGTAGACTCAGCGATCATTGTGCCGATAGTCGTATCTGCCAATGGCTAAATTACCAAGAGCCTTGACCAATACCTGAGGAAGCTCTCGTTAGGCAGCTGGATCAAAAGCCACGGCTCGTATTGTTAGGAGATTCCTTTCTCTGGAGCCCTGACCGCCGGTAGCTCGGACCCTGTTCCCCATACCGGTGGGCTACTATTTTTATATTTTTTAAATGTTTTTGAATTTCTTGTTATTATTAAAAAAAATGTAACTTATATGTAAAGAAATCAAAAAATGAACGAAAATATCTGTTTGTTAACAAAAAAAATACAATAAATAATACAATGTTTTCTGTGCAAATTCAAGATTTTTTTACGTAATTTGTGTTCAGTTTTTGTGATTACCAAGACAACCATATTCGCCAATAGACATCGAACTAGCCGATAAAATAAATGATAACAATACCCCCAACAGCTTACCCTTCACTTGTAAAGACAGCGCAATATTTTTTGCATAGCTGTCACAAATACAAGGGACATTTAATTTCTAACAGACGAGGAACATGGGACATTAGTTATCTCTCGTATGCTCAGGAAGTATGACGCTCTTGTGGTATCTATTATATTATAATAGTATTTTTAATAATATATATTAATATTAGATTATAATAGTTGTGGAGTTAGCGAAGACCATGGTAGGAGGTTATTTTTCGAATCATATCATTATGGATTGAGTAAATATAATAATTTATTTATTTAAACTTTGAAGCACGAACATTAAGTTTCTAGGCCCTGCATTATCTGACTGAAAACTTATTTTTTGTACCTTAGAGTCATTCTCATTCATCATTCTCATTTATCTCATTAGATAAGATTGTTTGTTTGTTTTTTTTCTTTATTTTTTATCTAGTTTTTATTTTGTTTAATTTTTCTGTCAACTCTTGCTCAGTGAAACTTCATAACATAGTCTTTTTTAGTTGTAAGTTACGACACCACAATCACTTATAGGTTACACTTTGTTCTGTTATGTTGCTACCAGTGTTTACAATTGTTGGTGAACCAAATAAATCCAAACTAATATTATAAAAGCGAAAGTGAGTTTGTTTGTTACGTCTTCACGCCTAAATGGCTCAAAGTGATAAGGGAGAGAAAGAGGGAAGAGAAAGATTTTTGTTTTTCTATCATCACGCCGCTCCGGACGATCTTTAGGCTAAGCGGCGCTTGCCTAGATTGGTCTGTGTATGGGAGACCAGTCGTTACATACGAAGTTTCCTCCATGCAATGTTAAACTACCTACTAACTAATATAAAAATTCACAGCTTTCACTTCCCTCTCTGTTCTTAGTACACTGTGCCCAACAAATTCAAAACCCGTTAAAATTTAGCCTCGCACTCCTGATTTGTGGCTTGCGGAGAACTTTAGACTTAAACCGCAGCCGTAAGAATGCCTGTATCTAACACTGAAATGGCTAACGGTTTGTTTGACCAGGCGCAGTCGGGTAACAGAAATATGTGTAATGTGTTTGCGCTCAGCTTGCTGCGGGGAACGTAACGTAAGGCTTGGTGCTTGGCAAGTGAAATGTACGTTTTGATGATTTTAAAACACATACAACATTACACCTGTAAGGCCGAAGATTTAGGCAGAGGTACTTAATAGCACACCTCGGTTAGGTTAAGTCAGATGTAATAGAGAGAAAGCCTATTGCCATCAAAAGAGCACATTCCAGACTCCATGGCTGAGAAATTCCTGATGAAAAAACCCAACAACACAATGCCTGACCTGGGAATCAAATCGGGGACTTAAATTCACTAGACCACCGCCTTCGATCACTAGACCAAAGAGGTAGAGGATATTCAAACAAGATATAGGAAACCTTTTTTTAGAAAATCTACAGTAAGTCTTCTCACAAAGACAAACATAGCAGGCTGGTTAGAGACCAGTGGCGAGTCGACCTAGACCCATAAGTACCATGAAGGTTGTCCAGGCCAAGAGCTATGCCCATAAGTGGGAGAGCCTAATCATCTGTCTAGCCTTTCCCAAATAATTTTGGGGTAGGCTTTTAGTCTCACCGGATTTTGACTGTGTAGATTTCGAGAGATGATTTTTACACAGCACAAAGAGTCCACAAACTTGAGTTTATGGTTTTAATTTCAATCCGATTTTTTATACGCGTTCCCGAGATAAAGGCTCTTGACAGAGAGAGACAGACAGACGTACAACAAAGTGGTTCAATAAGGGTTCCGTTTGTTTCTTTTTGAGTTGCGGAACCCAAAAAAAAAAAAAAAAATTTGTTAAAGTCGCGTGACAGCGCTACAACTAAACGGAAAATTCTAAACAATAAAAGAATGCTCATGAATTTGTCTTAAGCGATGATAATAAGGCGGTGACTGACGTTTAAGAGGTCATCAGGTCAAGTTTACCTCCTCTGTTTACGTGCATATTCATTACAGTTATTCGAATATTTTTAAAAACAAAAGAAATATTAAAAAAACCTGCCAAGTAAGAGTCGGACAGACATTGAGAGTTTAGTACAAACTTGCTATTTTCTTTTTTATTATTCCTATTTTTGTTTAAAAAAAAACGTTGCCCCACACTAGGATTTTCTTCTGTATTGTGAGTGCGTTTACAAACATTTAAACTCACATACACAAACAGCCAGACCCGAAACAACTATTTGTAGGCCATACAAATGTTTATTCCGTGCGGGGATCAAACCCGCTACACGCGGCAGTCGATCGCTCAGCCACTGCGCCAACCATGTCGGCAGATATCATTTTTTGCGGATGGGAAATCATCAAATAACTTTCCGAGCTCGCGGGGAGTATCAGACTTTTACTGACAAAAACCCACCCATGTTCCTTCTCTCGCCCTTTTTCCTCTTTCTAACAACCCGCAACCCCGGCAGGCGGTGGCCCTGGCAAGCCCCTTTGAAGAAATAAGCCCTTACGTCAACAAAATTAAAATAAACCATCACTTATTTGTCAAATACTCCAGTGTCCATGTTGCACACCATCCCACAGAGTAGCAATAACATAAACTCTACAGATGAATCACGGCCAGCTATTTGTTTTGCGTATGCGTCGTAAAGTCGACGGCGAACGTGTCTGTCATAAAGTCGGACTAGGCGGGGGGCTTGATAAGCTGCACATTTGCATATTTCTCTACGCTGTGGCGTGACGAGTGAGTCGACGGCTGATAATGTCTCACCGTTTTTCATTACACTTTATAATGTGAGATTGATAGGTTGTGGTATTGGTTAAAGTTTGAATTGTTGTTGGACTCATTTTTGCATTAAAAAAAACATAGCAACGTAACAGAATGTTGGTGCCATAACATGCCACAACAGGTATCATTGTTGGATAATATACAACTTTTTACCATTTTACCGACTTCAAAAAAAGGAGGTGGTTCTCAATTCGACTGTATTTTTTTTTGTACGTTTGTAACGCGATTTCTCTGTGAATCGTGGGCCGACTTTCAAAATTGTTTTTTTTAACTATTAAAAAAATCAACGTGTCAAAAAATGTCACTTTTTCCGGAAGTAAGTCTTTTTTTTTCATATTTATTTTTTCAAATAAAATATCATATGACGCTTGGCTATTATATAATATAGCTATTATTAACTCCCTTTTTTTACTTTTGTAGACCAAAAAATCATTTCATGCCTTTGTAAGCTTAATATTTTGCAATATTCAGAATCAAAGCTTATTAAGCATGCCGATTTACAAAAAAAACCGGGGTAATTTATTACATGCTTGTCATTCAAGAAAATAAAAAAATCCAATAGTCAGAATTCAAATACAGACTTTTCACAATTGATTCATCACAACGTTCTAAATTCAAAATACCGTACCTCTCTCCTATAACTTCAAGCCTTTACCAAGTTAACCTGTCAATACTAACTGAGAGCTCGCAAGCCATACGATATTACTCCTAGTTATTCGACTGTCGGATTCGCGAGCCAAAGGTCAGAGAAGAGACCGCAAACTAACAATATACACTGAAATCGGACTATTATCGTCACTGTCGCGGGCTTTCCTTATGGCGCCGATATACATATTTATTTGAAGTTGCTCAGAAGCAAAAAGGCTTAAAGGATCTTACGGTACTTCGTAGCTTTGGTTTGTAACTATGAGGAATCTAAAGAGCAAAAATCAAAGCTGGACGAGATTTTTTTAGGCAAGAAGACTTGCCCGCGGCTTCGCTCGCGTTAAATTCGGGGTAACACAGTTACCCTTTCCTGATTTGCAGGTACCTGCTAACTGTAGTTTTTGCCCTTGCACCTTATTTATTGTAATAGCAAAGCTAAGATTTCCCTTTTCTTCACTATTTCACACCTCTAAAAAAAAATTGCCTATCTCCGTCTCCAGGGTCCCAATTATCTCTGTACCAAAATTCATCAAAATCGGTTTAGCCATTAAGGCGTGAAGACGTAACAACAAACAAACTCACTTTCACTTTTATAATATTAGTAAGGATTTAAACAGGGTAATGAAAGGTTAATTTATTTCCAAGTACTAAGTATGGTATAATACACAGCATTCTTCAAAATACGGTAATAAAACAAAATTCAAGTGCAATTATAATTTGCCTACCAACCTGTAATAGCGTTTAAGATGAGAACTGGGAGCACTTACGGTCAACTACTTTTCAACCTTATTGCTCAAGTGCATTAGGATGAAATATGGTTGACTGTCAGTGAGCCCGGTGGTACATGACAAACGTATTTCTCTTCTATAGACAAACATAAAAACTTTTAAAATAACAAATAAATAGTTACAATAGATCCCACACAATACACTTACACCCTTTTTCGCCCAACCGACTTTCGACGAAAGCCTTCATCGGTTATACCAGCTTAACATTAAAAGGTGGTTGTATTCAGTGGGTAGATATTTATGAGTTATGTCCCTGAGAGGATTATCTAAGCTCAACGACAGCTCCTGAGTGACCAGGGCTCCAAGTATGGTGATTCTGGAGGGAGTATTCTTGGATAGGTGAGTTGATTAGATGGCTTTTGTCTTGGTGGGGCAATAAAGTGTATTTAGAATAAGCTGTTTGAATATGGGCTTTGAGATGTTCATGTTTGGTATTTTTTAGGATTACGTAACTCAAAATAAAAAATGGATCCCTTTTAGGATTATTTGTATTATCTGTCTGGCTGTCCGTCAAGTTTTATCTTGTGAATAAGTAGAAGTAGAGTTGGAATTAAAAACATCAAATAACTTCCCCCGCTCTGGGCGGAGCGAGGGAGAGTGTCAGACTTGTACTGACTAAAACCCACCCATTTGCCTCCTATTACCCTTTATGTTCCGGGGCCGCGGTATCTCTTTCGAACAACCCGCAACCTCGGCAGGCGGTGGTCCTGGCAGGCCCCTCTGCAAGTGGCAGGTTAGAGTCTTAATTAAGTATATCGGCAGATTGGAGGACCGCAAAATGTGGTTGCTACAGGACTTCATCGTCCTTATGACGAAATAAACCTATTTTACTGACCTTATCAGCACGAAGTCAACGGTTTTACAGCTTGAAAAATCTAATAAGAAAACAGCGAACTTACCTGAAAACAAAAAAAAAGGATTTAAAATTTACTTTGAACACAGAAACACAACTGAAGATTTTTTTTAATATAAAACTTTGCCCCACACTAGGATTTCTCCTGTATCGTGGGTGCGTTTACAAACATTTAAACTCACATACACAGATAGCCAGACCCGAAACAACTATCTGCAAGTCATACAAATATTTGTTTAGTGCGGGAATCGAACCCGCAACACGCAGTGCAGCAGTCGATCGCTCAGCCACTGCGCCAACCGTGTCGTGAATATTCTTAGGTATATCTCTGCTGTACCCATCGCGAATTACAAGCATGATGTTCTGGTACTCTTAAACAGTAACATTGTTATTTTTACTATTCACAAACACAAAACTCGCCAATGCATTTTAATTCTATTTATTTTCAGTGCTTTTCAAAGGGCGCCGCTTAAGTTGCTTTAATAATAATTAATTAAATACAGAGATGGAAAATGAATATTACGATGTTGCGATAAAACCAACCGAAGTTTACTATGCAAAGTTTATTTTAAGCGACATTGAAAACAGTCCTTAAAGCTAGGAAACAAAGTTACATGTCTATTAACTGTGTATGTACGGTTAACTGTATACTAACTTGTTTGAACATGCAAGTAAAAATTCTACAACTTTATAGTTATGAAACCTATAATATTACCAGGAGTTAAAAGTTAGTTTACTGCTTGATAATAAAACTGGCTAGGCTTATTATGACGTAGCTAAATCATCAGTGCATTGTTTTTCAATTTCATTTGTTTTAAAAATAAACATTTTCAGCGGAATATATTTTCGTAATAGAAAGAAAAAGCTGAACAAGAGAAACAACTAAAATATCTTGACTTTGCACACGAGGTTGTCGATATGTGGAATGTGAACTCGGCTAATATTGTGCCGATTGTCGTAATGGTCAATGACTTAATTGGGCTTAGTTGCTAAGAGCCTCCACAAACATCTGTCGAAGCTCTCCTTAGGTGGTTAGAGCAAGGGCCTGATTCAGAAGGCAGTACTCCTCGATACGTCCCGTATTGTGAGGCGGTCCTTGTCTCTGGAGCCCTAACCACTGGTAGCTTGGACCTTGTTCCCGTTACCGGCGGAAACAAACAGCTAATAAATAATAATAGTAGGTAAATTAATCAGAAAATTATAGTAGTATCTCTTTTAAGTTTTAGACGAAGTTTTTATAAACTAACGTTAATAAAATTGGCAATTTGTATGATTTCTTTCATACTTTTATTTTACGGCAAACTACAATGTTAAAGGAAAGATATTCGTCGATCGTCTGCGCCGTTCCGAAGCGGCCATCTTGAAACTTACGCACGCACGTGTTGATGAAGTTTTCGTGTCGAATCGAAACGACCGCAATTTTCTTAAGCGACGCTTCAACGTCGTCGGCACTCTGGGTTCTTTCGCGATAATTTTTAAATGACCTTTGTTTTGTAATAAGGAATAAAACTTGTTTTTTTGTTTATTTATTTTAATGGTGCATCTTCACTGAAGTTACTTTTTATTTTGCGTCATTCTAATATATTTTTTTTAAGTATGCGGTTTTTCTTATCTATTGCAGCACACTAATAAACGTTGTTGTTTATAATTTCGAAATGGGCGCTAAATAGAAAAAATATTAACCTGTAATATTGTACATTATTTAGGTACAGTTTTATAACCTTACTAGCTGGGCCCAGCGGTTTCACCCGCTGCTCAGGTTTCTTTCTCACTTAGGATATGAAAAATAGATGTTGAACGATTCTTAAACCCGCTAGATATGCACACAAAATTTCATACAAATTGGTCCAGCCGTTTCGGAGGAGTTTGGTAACAAACACCGCGACTGACTTTCAATCCTTTTATCTACGTATAAAACATTAGCAATAGGTTTAATAAGTTAAAAACTCCTTGCTATAGGAAAACTAGCAAGAAAATACCGCTAACCCAGTAAATATTAAATACCTAGTAATACGATTTGCTATAAAATTCAAATAAAACGTGCACCCTCATAATAATAATTATTGATACTAAAACTAACTACCAGTGAAACTGTATTTTCATTGCCTAGCGATAATGGCGCCTAGGCGTTACTAAGACTCGTATTTATCAGGTATTTTGATTAAAATAATAATTAGACACCGTTTCTACACTGAAAATCAACACAAAATTAAATTAAACTAAATTGTCAAACGCAAATTAAATTGTTTTGATTGGTTAAAACAATTTTATCAACAACCAATCGCATCGCTTGATTTGCGTTTCAGATATTGGTTGATATTTACCTATTCTTACTATCCTTAACCTTCAAATAGGTAAGCTTTTAAAACGAATAAATTTTAAATACATTTTAAAACGAACTATCTCAATATGGTAACAAAATAAGGAACGATAACAAAATCTAGAGGTCCCACTATATATTATTCTAGGAATTAAAAAAAAAACATTTAAATGACGCAAAATAAATCTATATTATGTATAACCAATATTTTTGTCTGTATGTATCGAATAAGCTCCAAAACTACTAGACTTTTTCATTAATTGGAAGCTACAGCAACATCACGCTACTATCCTCGGGAGCGGGGCAGCAACAAGAGACGCGAGTGAAACCGCGCAGCACAGCTAGTCAAATATAAAGTACACAAAAATAACAAGTACGAAGAAAATATTCATAGAAGACAAGAACGGTAGAGATAGTTGTTTTTTTTTGCACAGATATCTAGACTACCTGAGACCTCTAGCGGACCTAAGTCCTTTCAATCCCAGTCATTTCACTCCAGGTTACTTAATAATAACTTTACACTTATCTGTGCCGCTTCTACCGGGTACAGCCAGCAAAAAAATCATGATTTTCTTTGAGCTAACTGTATTTTTACGACAATCAGTTTTATTGAAGAAGGTATTTACTTATATTATCCATCATTTCCCAACTTTTCTCAACTTTGTTGCCTTTGACTTCTTGTCTAACATGATATCACAAAATACCAATATTTTCCATGAAGCGACTACCTATCTGACCCCCCCCTACCTATACGATTCCCCATGATAAGACTGGTTGTCAGCTTCCCAGCCATTGATTACATATTAAGACTACCAAAAATCTGAATTGAAAATTCATAAACGTTTCGTTTGGCTTCATCTAAAAACTGATAGTTCACAAAAAAGTGAAAGCAATAGAAAACCTCTTCTTCTAACCATACAGACCTTTTCTTGAACTACATCGTTCAAACCCTTTTCTTCCAACCGTACACAACGCCCCACCCATCCTTACCGTAGCTAATTAATTTCCTCAGCAATGTACGCACGACAGAACCTTGTCTATTACCCGACGCTCCACTATGACCGTTTATTAATGAACTCTTTTGCTAACCGTACCGACGTGCTACGAGTAGTTGAGCGAACTAAAGTATCGATACGAGTTCAAATGTCAGAGCAAAAGTATCGATACTTAAAAACATATTTTTTGTTTTGTGAAAAATTAAATTAAATTAAAAATGGTGGTGATTTATCAACACAAAGCTTGCCGTTTAAAGAATCACAAAACTAATGAAACTCATTATTTCGCAAAAATAGTGACAGCTGTCAAATCATAATGTCATTTTTTTAATAGTATCAAAACTCCTTACTCGTCGATACCTACCTTTTCTAGATCTAACCTTTATGTTAGAAAATAACAAAGTACTGTAAATTTAAATGGTTCCTGAAGACAAGATCGGTTGATCCGTGTTTCTTTATCGCCCGTAAGATGCATTCTTTGAATATATCAATGTTATTACCTACGATGACGTGGGAAAATCGCTGAGACGAAACACAGACACGAAGATCTGTTACTGAAAACGCATGTAGAAAATGTAGGATGTTAAAGTCTAAACTACTGTGAGAGGAATGATTTCAGTTGGTTTGAATTTCGGTTGGCGCAGTGGCTGAGCGATCGACTGCTGCGCTGCGTGTCGCGGGTTCGATTCCCACACGGAACGAATATTTGTATGACCTGCAGATAGCTGTTTCGGGTCTGGCTGTTTGTGTATGTGAGTTTAAATGTTTGTAAATGCACCCACGATACAGGAGAAATTCGTAGTGTGGGGGGCAACGTTTAAAAAATAATAATTATGGTTTATTGTTGGGCATCTCCTCTGTGAAGGAATCCGAGACATTTTTTGTACCCAGGTCTGATTATTTATTGCTTATTTTTTATTGGAATTTGTATTTTTTTATTGAAAAAAATACAAATTCCAAAATAAATTTTGTAAAAATCACACTACAATAAAATGATCCCTCACCCTCAATCCATTACAGAACGAATCTAATCAGAAACTTCTAGAATTTTAATTACATCAGCCGTCGAACAGAACTCAGCTACACAGAATCCCGAGCCCAGCTTCCAACAAGATTATATGAATTAAGAAAATTACACCCCGCATCCTTGACATGAAGGGAAGAACAAAAAATGAGTATCTTCATTACATATTGTACGATAGGATTACAGGTTAGGCTTAGAAACTTGTATTTAATCATACATTTTTAGTGTTTACCTCGGAATTTGTATGATGGCTACTGAATTAAGAATAAATATGGTTGTGATAAGATTGTGTTCGTACGTAATTTGATTCTGCGCTTTACTTTTTTTTGTGAATGGAATCTCGCAGTTCAACATATTAAGATGTCGTCTGCTTAACCGGGAGTTAGATTTTATCACTAGTACATTGAAGATATCCATATTTTATATTATAAATGGGAAAGTGTATGTGTGTGTCCGTTTGTTTGTCCGTTTTTCACGTTAAAACGGAGCGACGAATTAACGTGATTTTTTTAAGTGGAGATAGTAAAATGGATGGAGAGTGATATAGGCTACTTTCTCACCCCCATTTCCCTAAAATGGGGGGTGGAAGCGAGCGAATACGCGGGTAAAAGCTAGTATTATATATAATGATATTTAAGCCGCTTTTCATCAATAAATTTGAAGGCGATCACCTCATCTAGACGTGTTTTTTTTGTGTGAATGTGGTTTTAGATGCCTTATGTTATTCAAAGAATAAAAAACAGTTAAGTTTTTATCTAAGGACTCTAGTGGATTTGACTTGATTTGACTGCTGAGCATAATACCTTGGGTTTGATTCCCGATTAGAATTTTTCAGTGTGGCCTACTGAGTCTTTTTTTTGAGGATAAGAAATAATCAAATAACTTCCCCCGCTCTGGGCGGTACGGGGGGCAGTGTCAGACTGTTACTGACTAAAACCCACCCATGTTCCTTATTTTGCCCTATATGTTCCGGAGCCGCGGTATCTCTTTCGAACAACCCTCAACCCTGTCAGTGCCTACTGGGGCTGGCGTTCTATAACTTGAGACTTAAACATAACTAAATAAATACTTATGGGAGCACTTGCTAGGTACTTCTCTGGCTATCGCTTCGGAAATCACAAGCATGTGTGTGTTAGATTTTTATTTAAAAGAATATTTCGTCAGTATACTCGTAGTTTCTAAAATAGTATCAAGTTGTTCTAACAAAAACGAAATTAATGACTTTAAATCCTACTAATATTATAAATGCGAATGTTTGTGAGGATGGCTGTATGGAGGTATGGATGTTTTGACTCTTTCACGTCAAAACGGCTGGACGGATCTTGATAAAATTTGGCACAGAGGTAGATTAGTCTCGAATAACACATAGGATCCTTATTTTTTGATATTACGCAGGCAAAACCGCGGGTGCCAGCTAGTACATTACTATAAGGATACCTAGCAGAGCCAATCGAGTAACTGATATAAATCTATAAGTGATCGATCAATTTATATGAGTGAGTAATTTGCAAAACTTTCAAATACAAGAAAGCCGGAGGCGGAATGATTTATGTATGTTTTCTTATTCAGGTCATTAAAATCAAAAAGTGATAATCAAACTTGCAAATTGATTGTACCTACGCGTTTTATAGCTGAGCAACATGGAAGTTGGAAATAAGAGGTAGGTACGTACTGTTGATGGCGGACTGTGGTTCTGTCTGAGACAAAATTGATTTTATATTAGTAACACATTATACTGCCTCGTTGGTGATCGAAAGCGCGGCTGCTGAACATGAAGTCTCCGGTTTGATTCCGCAGCCAGGCAAAGTAGGAATTTCCCCTGCATCATGGGTACGTTTACAAACATTTAAACTCACATACACAAACAGCCAGACCCAAAACAACTACCTGTAGCCCATACAAATATTTGTTCCGTGCGGGGATCGAACCCGCGACACGCACCGCAGCAGTCGATAGCTCAGCCATTGGGCCAACCGTGTCGTCAAATACTGCTTCGTTGGTCTAGTTATCAGCACGAGGCCCTGGGTTTATTCTCAGGCCAGACATTTTGTTACTTCTTTCTTTCCCTTATGAATTTCTCAGTAGTATCTACGGAGCTTTTTGGGCCCGTTTGATGGCAATAGGCTCATCCCCTTTAACATGCGACTAAAACCTAACTGGTGGAATGTGGGGGTACTTATTAGTTTTACCTAATACCTATCACCGCACTGTCTTCATTCACAGATCATCATGATCATGTCCAGTCTATTTCTTTATGGAATGCGGTTCCCCAGGAAATCAGGACGAAAAATCCGGAATGACAGCAGACAAAGTCAGGAATCACAGCTAGCTCTTTACAATTTAGTGCTCAGAGTTAATTCTAGATCGTAAAACTAGTCTAAAACAAGCTTAATTTGCCAATGTTTATACAGTAGACATTGATTTTAAATAGACTATAAATTACAATCAATTTGCGCAAGAGCAATAAATTTAAAAAAGAAACTTTTTTCGGTAAGTTAGCAAAAACAGATATTTGCATAAAATGGCGGAGTATTAGGTCAACGAAATGCCTGCGAAAGAAAATCGGTATGTCACAAGTTTTATTACGACATCCAAACTTAAACAGCTGTCTTAAAATTTTATGGTGGCAACACTATAAAAATGTGTCAAAACTCTACAGTTTCATTTGACTACTACCATAAAAAAGTAAACTTGTCTATGGTCAAGAAGGCTAACAACCGTTCCTTTTAAAGATTAGTTACTGGACCTGCAATCAAAATGAAACCTTGGTATAGTACGCATCCAAAATGTCACGATGTCCCTCGCGACATTAAGGTGAATCCTTGCTTACCATTTGGTACCCATCCCTAAATAGTTAGCTAATCAATTCTCAATAATGGCTAGTCAAAACTCCATAATGGCTAGTCAATACTCCATAACGGCTAATTTATACTCGACTAGCTGGCACCTGCGGTTTCCGCCGCGTGATATCGAAAAAAAAAATATCCTATGTGTTATTCCAGACTATAATCCGCCTCTGTGCCAAATTTCATCAAGATCCGTTTAAACCGTTTTGACGTGAAAGAGAAACAAACAACCAAACATCTATCTTCACAACAGCCTCATTTATAATATTAAATATGGTAGGATAATGATTAGTCAATCCTCCTCATTTATATTGCATTTTCACAACTATGTTGGAGTCCTGCTGACCTCCATAACCTAGCAATGACTGTCAAAGATCTAAAAAATAATGACAGCCGGGACTAACTACTTAACATGTTTTCAAAACTATTAAATGGGAGAATTCGACATGTGATCGATTGTCACCGATTCACGCACTGATATCGGTAAGCATAACTTAACCTTCTTCTTCTTCTTCTTAGCCACGGGATTTTCAGAAAAGACGAGCAAAAGGTCAATTTTATTCCTGCTATAATCGAAGACATATCAAATGGGTAATTGGGTACTTAATAAAAAGTTATGTCATCTAAAACTCATCAAAGTTATAACTACCTTTGTGCTGTTTTATCAATATAAAGTCATTGTGGTCAGTAAAAAATGTGTAATATTAATTTAATGGTTTTTTTATCAACTCGATCATGGATTTTTAAATCTGGACAAAGCACAGCTGTTAGTTAAGGAGAAGTTTGCCACGAGAATGGTATTTAAAGCTTGCGCATAATATGCATTTCAATAAAATCAATTTATATTTTGTATTGTAATGAAAAATGGATATCCTGAAGGTTATCGTTTATTCCTTTTATCACAAACAGTTTTAAATATTTTTTTTAATAAAAATATAGAAAAAAAACGTTAAAAATATAAAAAATTTGTAGCCCACCGGTATCGGGAACAGACTCCTAACTACCGGTGGTCAGAGCTCCAGAAAGTTCCAGATGGTTGATTAGTATTTTATGATAAACCTACTAACGTATCGTATTAAATGCAAAATATTGCAAAAATATATAAAATAAAAATCAATCGTTAATCGAGAAAGTAGACACATTTATACCAAGTTAACGCAAAAAAAAAGAAAATATTCAATTCAACACAACAAAAAGAATAAATGAAATAATGTTGACGAACCTCTATGAAAGAGTCACCCAACAGCGCACGCGCGTCGCCTTAACATTCAAACGGACTTTTCTCATTGTGTTGTTATTGTAAAGACTTTTTGTAACACTTTTTCTGTTACAAAAAAAAACTGGTTATAATACTTGAAAGGTTCCGTATAACATTTGTCAAATACTAGGACGTATGTAGGTATACACACATGTATAGCCACTGTGAACACTGATCGAACAAACAACCGCCGGTAATGACACGTTTCTTGTTTGGTAATGAAAACTCCTCTTTACTTTTATTTTTCAAGTGCATTATTTTGTTGTTATAACGGCAATTTTAATATGCTGTCTAATTTTCAAGAGTCTACCTAAAATAGATCAAAATATATAAGTAGTCTTGTGACTGACAGACAGACAGCGGAGTCCCGTTGCCACTTTTTGTCTGCGGAACCCCACAAACTATTTAGTATTAGTACTAAGACAAGGTCAAACACATGAAACACATGCAGATGATTTTGATCGATGACACTACCGTTTTGAACGCACACCGCTAGTTCTGAACGCTTTTTTTATTTAGCACTGTTTTAAAATTCAAGCAGTGTTCTTTTTTTGAAAGCCGTTCATTTGTAAATGATATTTTAATGTTGTTACTATCTATTGAAATGAAATTTATTTATTTGCCAGGAAATAGGTGGTAAAATTGTCGTGTAAAAGTCTTGCTAATATTTTTAATTCAAGCATAAAAAAATATAATATGTCATCGTATATCTTAGTAAAAAGGTTTACTGTTATTTTTAAGGACTTGTCTTTTTGATTTCATTATAATATTAAGTGTTATCAACGTCTTATGAATTAATGATTATAAATAAATAAATAAATAAATAAAATAAATAAATATATTTTGGGACAACTCACACACGGCTATCTGATCCCAAGCTAAGCAGAGCTTGTGTTATGGTAACCAGACAACTGATATACATACTTATATAATTTATAAATACATACATATTATAGATAAATCACACCCAGACACAGAACAAACAATCATGCTCATCACACAAAGTTTGTCCTGGGTGGGAATCGAACCCACGACCTCCGGCTCAGCAGTCAGGGCCACTAACCACTAGACCAACAGGCCCGTCGAAATGAGCGCTAATTTAAAATAATTCAACAATAAAACACTTGAATGTCAAATTTATTAAAAGTACATTGCATTTTTATCGTCTGTCTTGAAAAAAGTAATGCCTCAATTCTAATAAAATAAATACATTTCGTCCTTTCATGCTAAAATAAATGGTTGTCATTAATTCACCGTAACCAAGAATCTTCGTCTAAATGAACTTCATAATTATTTTCTCATACACACTGAGGAGAGTCTTAAATAGACTTGTCAGGGGACCTACCATTGCCTCTTATAGCAGTTCTAGTCAACCTGCACTTGCTTCAACTGGTGACAAATTTTTAACGAACTTTTTGCCTTATTTCAACCGTTTTAGAGTTGTATTATTCAAATTCGTTCCATCGGATGCCTACATCATATAATTTATATAATTATAAAACTGTTATTTATTATGTTTTTATTAATGATTTTTCGTGATCTGTATATTGTGATGAGTGTTTTGTAATCTTTAAACTATTTTTTTTTATAATTTTTAATCGAATATGATATACCAATTTTTTATTTATCACATGTACGTATCATGTACTGGTTTTCGAAATAAATGAATTTAATAGCTTTCTAAACGAGCCGGCTAAAATTTTACAGACCATAGAGTCACACTAGTGATTTAAGCTCGGATTGATAGCTATGATAACAAACGATTCTAAAAGCATCGATCATTACACAGTGGGAGAGTGACAGCGCTATACAGGACATCTAGCACCATCTCTTTCCCACGCCGAAGTAACCGGCCTCATCTAGTTTTAAAGTGTTTGTGAAAACCTACTTGCAAAATAAACATCATTTATCATTTAACAATAAAAGTAATACGGCTAAAAGAGTTAGTGGTGCAGCCTTCCATTAAGTATTTTAATTAGGCGGATCGCGAGCTTATTACCCAGTAATGCGGCATTTACGCCTGTAATTATTTGAAATTAGTAAAATCTGATAACGACACTGGACGTTTATCACTTTTTCAAAGACCCAATCGTTCGCTTGCCGATCGCGTGCGAATCATAAGCGATGGCGACCGTTGATAATGTTTCTTATGAAGTCTATGCCAACAAAAAGGTTTTGTGTTGCGTAGGTTAGTGTCCGTTGTGATAAGTAATATAAATTAGTATAGATATTTTTTTTATACTTGAAACACACAACACTGGCTGGATTTGCAGATACTGCCAGGGTTCCGGATTCTGCGGGTGTTGCAGGTTGATCGAAAGAGATATCGCGGCCCCGGAACATAAAGGGCAACAGAAGGAACATGGGTGGGTTTTAGTTAGTAAAAGTACGACACTCCCCCCGCTCCGCCCAGACTGGGGGAAGTTATTTGATGATTTCCCGTCCACAAAAATAAAGACACTCACTACACAAAAATAAATGAGTACAAAAGGTAGAATTGCTGAATGAACTCCGTTTATTAATCCATTGTTAGTGCTATCCATCGTCAGCAATTATCATAATATTAAGACTATCAATCTGTCTCTGTCCTTCTTAAATTAACAGACGTGAAACGATGGTTTAAATATTTGGCACCTAACTGATCTAGTGACTTGAGGTGCAAACAAGCCTTGTTTTTAGGGTTCCGTAGTCAACTAGGAACCCTTATAGTTTCGCCATGTCTGTCTGTCCGTCCGTCCGTCCGTCCGTCCTCGCTTAATCTCTGTGACCGTTAGCACTAGAAAGCTGAAATTTGGTACCATTAGGTATATCAATCACGCCGACAAAGTGGTAAAATAAAAATTGGAAAAAAATGTTTTATTAGGGTAGCCACCCTATATGTAAAGTGGGAAGTGATTTTTTTTTAATTTCAACCCTAACGTGTGATATATTGTTGGAAAGGTATTTAAAAATGAATAGGGGTTTACTAAAATCATTTTTTGATAATGTCTATAATTTCGGAAATAATCGCTCCAAAAGTAAAAAACAATGTGTCCCCCCCCCTCTAACTTTTGAACCATAAGTTTAGAAAATATGAAAAAAATCTGAAAAGTAGAACTTTATAAGGACTTTCTAGGAAAATCATTTTGAACTTGATTGACACAACAGTTTTTGTACAAAAAAGACAAAAAGTTGTACAAAATAATTTTCTCCTCCACCTTTAAACTCATAAGTGGGAACACTTATTGTGACGGACGGGAAACTACGGAACCCTACACTGAGCGTGGCCCGACACGCTCTTGGCCGGTTTTTTATTTCTGTGCTTCTATAATATATAGAATATTATAGAGAGGAAAGATTTTTTGTTTGTTTGTTTGTACCTAATCGGCTTCGAAACTAGACCGATCTTAACCATTTTTTTACCAATAGAAAGCTAAATTATCAGGAAGTAACATTGGTAATATAACTTTACGCTAGAATACTTAGGAGTTGAGCAGCGGGCGATACAGCATTTCATATCCCCAAAAAATGAAATCATCAAATAATTTCTGTCTGACACTCTCCTCCTCCCCCCGGCAGAGCGGGGTGAGTGTCAGACTTTTACTGACTAAAACCTTGTTGTTGTTATTATGTTCCTTATGCCCTTTATGTTCCGGAGCTACGGTATCTCTTTCGAACAACTCGCAACCCTGACAGAGCTAGGCACAGCTAGTATTAAATTATTCAACAGAACGATGCGTGCTCTCGAACAGAAACATAAAATAAATAAGTCACTTAACACTTGCCTTTATTTTTCTTCTTCATTTATTTCTCCGACTAGCTTAATTAAAGCGTCTATACAACTTAAAGTCAATATACAACTTAATCCAGAACTTACGGTTACTTTAAGCTCCACGTATCACGATTTCCTGCTCCCCAATCAGTGGGGACACCAGAGATATATTTCACGGACACTTGTTTTGTAGCAATCTTTAATCAGCACACCATAAGTTGGCTTTAATACTTTTAATTACAAACGGCTTGCGATGGCAACAAGTGATATTATAAAAAGGGCTTTTTTTAAACAAGTTTTTTTTTTAATCTGGCCATGTAGAGTTAGCCTCACTCCCGAAAGGTTCCGCACTAGAGCACAATATTTATTTTTAAGATCGAGATATATAATTATTGTAGCAATACAACCAATCAAGCTGTAAAAAACAGTTTTTGTGGATCTCTTGCTTAACAAGAAATCTATACAAATCGTGGTCATGTTATACTGGAAATGTATAGTATGATTTGTCACCTTTGAATTTTAATTTAATTTTGTTACTAGCTTTTGCCCGCGGCTTCGCGTTAAATTCGGGGTAACACAGTTCCTCTTTCCTGATTTACAGGTACCTAATAATACCTGTAGTTTTTGCCCTTGCGTCTTACTTATTGTAATAGCAATGCTAAGTTTTCCCTTTTCTTCCTTCTTTCTCCCACATATCTCAATTAAAAAAAAAAACCTATAACCTATGTCCGTCTCCAGGGTTCCAACTATCTCTGTACCAAAATTCATCAAAATCGGTTTAGCCATTTAGGCGTGAAGAAGTAACAAATAAAAAACAAACTCACTTTCGCTAAGACACTCTCTATGAAAATGTAAACTGTCTAAATATTACAGTTCAAAAGATACAGCCTTGTGACAGACAGACAAACAGCGGAGCTTAACTAGCACCCTTTGGCTACATAACCCTAAAAACGAGAATCAGAATTATGAGGTGTCTTTTATAATGTATGTGCGAGTAAAATGAAAAAACATTTGTGTTTTTGTCTCGAGAAATAAATGTTACGGATGATGTGATTAAGTTTGCCTGAATTTGGTTGTCTCCGCAACTATGTGCGAAGTTAACAAATTGGGTAATATTTTGGACAAGTTGTGTGTAGGGTGAGTATTTTATAAGATAACATGAGGTTTTCAGATGGATGTCCTCATTAAAAACTGTTTGATTTTTATTGTTAACTCGCGACACGAATAACCATAATTTACTTTAAAAAATGGCTGGTGTTTTATTAATCTTTTAAGGAAGTTAGGCCCGCTGTCATTTGTAGATATTTGGCAGTTGTTATAGTTAGTCAGAAGCCTAAAAGACTGACAACAAGCCTTACCTTGTATTATGTCCTTGGTACGACTGGTCGTCAGAATTGTTAGACTTCGGGCCAATAACAAGTATAGAAGAAACATAACTGTGTTGCTGAAATTGCTAACTCGATGGTTACAATGGTGGTCTTATCGCCGATAGTAATATCTTCTAGACAACCTTTGGATGGACTATACAAATACAAAAATATAACGGTGGGTAGTCAATGGTGTTACTGCTAATACTACACAAATAATTAAAACAAGAACACAAGCTATAACAACTGACAAAGATCTACAAATGACAGCTGGGAACATCGACTTAACGTGCTTGCGTTAGCAACGATCTCATCAATATAGGACTTCAGACGTTTATCTTATTAGAATAATTACAGGTCTTTGTTTTCAATTTGACCTTGTACATCGTACTTAACAACACAAAACAAAAATAATTACCAATCCCATGATTCGAGCATCGAACCTAATATTTTAGCATACAATCACAGTCATTTCAATGTGAATAAAGGACATTGTTAAGCATTCGCCGCCATTTTGTTTTATTTACATATATGACAAATCTAAGCATACAAGTCACCGGTACATCAAGCATCGTAGACGATGTTATTATTTCCTTTTAAAACAGCAGGACTTACCTCAAGCGCGCGTCTATTTTAAAATTCGCTCTTACTTTTTTTATGTTAGTTTCTATTTACTCTCCTTTCGCAGGTACTCTGGAAAAGTATATTTAGAAATAAGCATTACCTTTATACCTATCCTTTTTTCTATTCTGTTTTCAATGTGTATATAAACCGTTTAATAAATTAATAATATTTTCATAAACACAAACAGTTTAACTAAGACAGGGTAGTTGTATGTTTGTTTTTTATTTGCATAACGTTTACACCGCACACTTGAGCTGGGCCTTTTATATGATTCAAGTCGACGTGTGCGCAGCAAATTGTTCTTTTGCAAATATTACAGCTATTGGCAATAGAGGTGGTCCCAGTTATGCATGAATGAGATAGAGAATCCTTACTAATATTATAAAAGCAAAAGTGACTTTGTTTGTTTGTTACCTCTTCACGCCTTAAACCGATTTTGATGACTTTTGGTACAGAGATAGTTGGGATGCTGGAGACGGAAATAGGCTTGAATTAAAAAAAAGATTGAGATATAAGGGGAAAAAGAGGGAAGAAAAGGGAAAACTTAGCATTGCTATTACAATAAATAAGGCGCAAGAGCAAAAACTATAGGTAGCAGGTACCTGTAAATCATGAAAGGGGAACTGTGTTACCCCGAACTTAACGCGAGCGAAGCCGCGGGCAAAAGCTAGTACCTAATAATCTTAATGGTTTCACAGCCAAGTGGTGAAATGGAGCCCTTATATTTACGTCGTGTCCTTTGCATACAAACGTTTTACTCAAAGATCGAAGGTTCGCAGCAGGTGGTTTTTTGTGGTTTCTGTACACCCTCATGCGAAAAATACATGATTATATTAATGGAAGATAAATTAGACAAATGAGATGTGATTTTTGAGTACCGCTACACTGGTTTAACAGGATTAAGATTTTTTGTTTTATTTCTTTTAAATTTGTTTTATTTTTTATTAATAAGTATCTACCTATACATACTTACATATTTAACAACCATTATGCGTGGGTGGAACATAATAATTAGAGTTAAACGTTGAATAAAAACAAGTAAAGAAATGATTGAATGACGAAATTAAAGTGTCAATGAAAATGTTTAGCGGTTAACAAAAACAACATAATTATGCCAAAAAAACTAGTTTTATGCATAAGACAGCTTGCATAAGCATGTATAATATTTTTTGTCACAAGTAATCTGTTGAAATACTATCATAAGTAATAAAAATATTATAAATTTGAGGTCATCTAATGGTGAGTTTTTATAAAAGTGTCACTCAGTCACAACAAAAAATATTAAACATTATACGAATGGCGACGGTCCATGTATTTCGTTTTAATCCTTATTTTATTTTGACTTTGATTAAATACTTTAATGTGCGGCCTTTTTTAAAGTTCTGTTGTTTTTAGGTTAGCTTATTTGACGTTGAGTTGATTTCTAATGTTCTGTGATCTCTTCAAACTTAAATGGGTTCAAAAGGTCGAGACCTATTAAATATTAGGTTAGGTTCTGACAGACATGTAATTGATCTATGAGTAACTATAAGTAGACTGTAAATGTGGTTATTATCAGTCTAGACTTTTCCCTATGTTGAAGTCGGCTTCCCGTCTACAGTCCACAGGATACAGCTGAATACTAGTATTTTACATGTAGCAACTGCCTATCTGGCATGGAGTACTGGGTAAGACTGGTTGTCAGACTTTCGGGACACTTACTATATATGCAACGACTGTCAAGATCTACAAATGACAGCCGGGACCAACAGCTTTTTTTTTTCGGGTGGGAAATCACCAAATGACTTCCCCCGCTCTGGGCAGAGCGGGGAGGCATGTCAGAGTTGTACTGACTAAAACCCACCCATGTTCCTTCGATTGTCCTTTGTGGTTCCGGGGCCGCGGTATCTCTTTCGAACAACCCGCAACCCCGGCAGGGGGACCAACAGCTTAACGTGGTTTCTGAGGTACGGAGGAAACTCGGTTTGTAACGGGTGGTGACCTATCCACAGACTAACCTAGGCAAGCGCGGCTTAAATTTAAAGATCGACCCGAGCGGCCGCTAAAGTCTAGCCACGAGGTCTTCTAATAAATTAAGTATTACATAAATTACCTTAAACTAAATTGATATTGTAAAACTGATATTTAATATTAACCAGATGATTTATATTAATTAAAATTTGAAATAATTCAGCTCTATTCGGTTAGACTGGAAGTTGACCTCAAAATAGTTTTTTTTTAAACTTTGCCGCACTCTAGGAATTGCTACTGTATTGTGGGTGCGTTTACAAACATTTAAACTCACATACATTTACAATCAATTTGCAAAAAGACTAGGCATATGATGTTATAGCTTATCCTACTAATATTATTATAAATGCGAATGTTTGTGAGGATGGATGGATGTTTGGATGTTTGTTGCTCTTTCACGTCAAAACGGCTGAACGGATCTTGACGAAATTTGGCACAGAGGTAGATTTATAGTCTGGAATAACACATAGGATATTTTTTTTCCGATAACACGCGGGTGAAGCCGCGGGCGCCAGCTAGTTTATTAATAAAGGCAATTATTAGTTACAGACGTAACTGCCTTCACGTATAACGGTCCATTACGGTATACGCATCAAAAACCTGCCATGTTATCTCTTCACCACCCTTGGTTGACTGGTAGAGAATGCCTAAGGCATTAAGTCCGCCTATGTACTTTTGTGTTGCATGAAGTTTAAATAAATAAATAAATAAACCTAAAATTCCCCTTTTGGACTTTAGTCTAGGAAACGGCCTATCCGAAACGGGGTAAACGGGCTAGGATGTTCTGCGTGGGCTTGCAACGCTATTCGATGTCTGGTACCACGTTTCTATATTTAACTGATCGTTAATAGTTGATTTAACGACGCTGATTGTGATGATTCGATTAGTGCAGTTTTCCTTTTCGTAAAAGTCCAACTTGACACGCCATCTCCTTCCAACCCTACCGTGACGCCGGTCAATAGTATGCTCTCTTTTATTTGATACAGAACAGAGGCATACATGGCGTAGAGGGGCTTGCCAGAGCCTCCGACTGCCGGGGTTGCGGGTTGTTCGAAAGAGATACCGCGGCCCCGGAACCACAAAGGACAATCGAAGGAACATGGGTGGGTTTAAGTCAGTACAAATCTGACACTCCCTCCCGCTCCGCCCAGAGCGGGGGAAGTTATTTGATGATTTCCCGCCACAAAAAAAGGCATACATGGCAAAATGTGTTTGTGTGTAACTTTGTGATCCTACGTCTTTAAGGCCTTATACTTTACAATAATCATAAACTGAGAAGTTTCTTCCTAAGACCACACACACGACTATATCTAACTTTTTAATCATTATAATATTACAGACTTTTTTAATACTAGAATATCCTAACCACACTTCACAATCTTCACATTCACACCGTGACGAATTGTAACATTTGCTAAGAAGCAAAAACGTTTAATTCTTAAATAAAATTCCAACTTACATACTAATATCATAATTGTGAAAGTATGTCCGTCTGTTACCTTTTGCTGCTTTAAAAGATGAACAGATATCGATAAAGTTTTGCACTCATATAGCCTAGACACTTACGCAGTATTCTTGTTATATCAAGGTGGTAGATTTTTAAAAAATATTTATCGTCCTCCTTCCTGTCCTTGTCTCATATTATTTGGGGTTGGCGCTACATGTTTTCTCTTTAAGTCAATCCTATATATTATACCCGGGAAATTAAGAGAAGATAATATTTGTCTAGACGCAGGCAAAGTAGCCTGCAGAAACTAGTTTCGTAGGCAACATATATAAAAACTTGTTTGCACTGAAGTGTGGTAAAAAAACCAAGAGTTTAAATTGAAATACTCGACATTGATAGTTTTGATATAATATTATTTTGATACGAAGATGAATACAGTTTTGTTTGTGTAAGATTTTTTTTCTGTCAATGGGAATCTACCTATTCAAATTCTATACTGCCAAGTTTTCTATTCGTCAAGCAAGAAAAAAAAACTATTTTGTCAAAAAAAAACTTCAGCTATTTGCATAGCGGTTTCTTTACTTTTTACTTAAGGAAAATAGAAATTGCATCAAGATTCATCGTACTAAATAATTAAAGGAACATCAATTTCATGCTAACACTGTAGCTTGCTGATAGCTGTGAAATTAATACTTGAATCCAACTAAAAAGGTCTTTAACAAAATAGCAGAGCAGTTTAACAAAATCCTATTTATTTTCGTTTTAACTTTGGAGTCACAAACTGTTGTATATAGGCCTATAATGCTTTCTTGAAGCAAAAGATAGCATATTATGAAAAAAAATTGGTTGTTTGTAAAGTAGGTTTACGATCGAGATGTTTACGTGATAACGTCTTATTGGTGATATAAGTTATCACCAGTAGTGACATCTAAAATGAAATTAAGTACTAATTTAAAGATTTTTTTTCGAGCCAAGTAACAGATGGCGCTTCTTTATGAAATGTCGCTTGTGAGGTTTTGGTGTGACACAAGTTTCTGAACATGTCACCCGACTAAAACGATTTTAAAGACGTTATCACGTCAAAAACTAGATGTTCCCGGATGTTTCACTCGCTGCTTAGTTCCTTTGTATCGTAGCGTGATATTATATTTTGACGACACGGTTGGCGCAGTGGCTGAGAGATCGACTGCTGCGCTGCGTGTCGCGGGTTCGATTCCCGCACGGAACAAATATTTGTATGGCCTGCAGATAATTGTTCCGGGTCTGGCTGTTTGTGTATGTGAGTTTAAAAGTTTGTAAACGCACCCACGATACAGGAGAAATTCCAAGTGTGGGGCAACGTTTTTATTTAAATATATATATATATATACAACGTGTAACGGAAAGGGTATATACATATCAAGAGCAAGGCTTCTTCAAGGCTTATCAAACGATATCGCAAGGGTTTCAGCTAAATATAAAAAAAAAAAAAAAAAGAAAAAAAAAAGAAAGAAAGAAAGAAAAGAAAGAAAGAAAAAAAAAAAAGAAGCCTCGCTATTGGTATGTATATACCCTTTCCGTTACATCCTGTATAGTCTATTAATATAGTGAAAGAATGCCTATGCAAAATTTCAAGTCAATCTGGCGAAAGAATCGCGTTTTTTATACAAACTTTGACACCCTGTTTCACCCCCTTAAGAGTTAAATTTTACAAAAACCCATCGTAATGAGCACCTACGTCTTAAAAATATCCCCCATGCAAAACTTAAGACTTCTAGCTCTTGTAGTTGCTGAGATTTTGTGATAAATGAGTCAGTAATAGTGATTTATTAAGCTGTGGACTGCGGCAAGCTGATTATGATGATTCATTTAAGTTCCACTTAGTCTTAAAAAAAAACAGGCAAAATCTACTCAGTGTTAAAGATCGTCAATGTCAGTTAATTTTTCTAAAACGGCTCCTCACAAAACGTACGATTGTCCCTAAACAGAATAGCCCGCGATAGCACATTTGCGCTGCACACTGTGATACTGTATATCATCTGCTGCCCACCATAGATCGAGGAACGTCAGAAAATGGCGGCTGGTAAAAAAAAATCTTCTCTTGGCAAAGCCATCCTCGTATTCTGTAGGAGCAGATTTGATTCACCTCACGATCTTAATAAAATTTACCTCCGTGAAATATTTTTTTATTACTAGTCTTATCAACGATGCATACATTACTACTGGTTACCCATTACTTTGTTCGAAAGAGATACCGTGGCCTCGGAACATAAAGAGCAAAAGAAAGAACATGGATGGGCTTTAGTCAGGTGTAGTCTGACATTCTTCCCCGCTCGGCCAAAAGCGGGGGAAGTTATTTGAAGATTTCCCATCCGCAAAAAAAGGACACATTAGGTAGCTATGTTTATTTCTGGCATCTGAGGTGTTGTTTAGATCATCAAGGATATTGATGAACAGACATTAGTATACTCCACCGAATAAGATATGGTTTGGTGGATATCTTTTGTAAAAATATTTGAATTGTCGTATGCCTAGAAACGACTGTAAGTCTAATTAGAATTACTCAAAGTCTGTTTTACAATAAGTTAAGAGACGATTTGCCAGATACGAGTGACTAAGGGGGAAATAATCATTTATTGTCGAAACAAGCCGTTGATTGAATTAGTACACAAAGTTCAAATTTATATATCTGATATCAAAGGACCTTAGCCCTGTCAAAGCTGAAAACTGTAAACCTAATTGATGTGAATCGATTAAAATAAGTAATAAAATGTTAGATTTTACTGTTATAAGATAATTAGGTACTTACTATGTAATTGAGTATACAGAGCAAATTACACTTTAACTGCTGGGTCTCTTAGTAACTATAGTAATTGGACTTTAAATATATCACTTCTGTATCAGTTCAAGAAACTGCAACATCAATTAAAAAGATACCTTAATGACTCCTAAAATAGAAGCGCCATTTCAACTTCAATTAACACCGGAATATAACTAAAAAATACACATAATTCAAAAACGTCGAATAATTAATTATACGTGCGATAATTAATAGAAATCATTAATATATATTTCAATTTATGTTTTTTCTTTTGGGAGATCTACGCGTGTATTGGTCTGTGTGAGAGGTCAATGTACTGACGGAATGCCGCCCCTCCCTGCGTCTGCGCACCATAGAAACATAATTAGTGTTCTCATCTTATCCCCGCGAAGATGCTATCGATGCGTCGCTCGTCCATTGAAGATTATGTACGCATTTTAATAAACTCAATCCACAATTAACCTGCAATGGATTAATGGTATTTCTTTGCAACGTTCATATTGCAAGCTTTATCTATTAAGTTGATGTGAGTGTTCAATTAATTAATATCTTCTGTGTTGAACTTTTCGTATATTTCGGTTTCTTGTAATTATGTTAATGTCTGGCTTATCAGATTTGTGATTAGAAGATCGTCGTATATTAATATGTTAATTTGGAGAATAATGTGTAAATAAAGCGCACATTTCAAATATTTTTACCGATTTTGTTGGTCTATTTCTTTTTTTTTTTTTTTTTTTTTTAATATCTATGCGAGATACATCTTTAATAGGGCCCATCTTTGATTTAAGGTCTATCTTAGCTAAAGTTTATCGTAATGGTGTAATAGGGTCGGATTTGAAGTCACGAGCTTTCGTTTAAGAGTCCACATTCTGATTGATTGATTGTTAGTGCTCTTGTACCTTTATTTTTGCACCTAGTTTTATTGGTGGGGATTTCTGTTGAACATATTCTAGTTAGTTACGTGTTTGAGTCGACTTCTATGTATAGAGATTAGTATGATTACATTGTATATAATAAAAGTTGTTACCCGCTGTCTGTCTGTCCCTATGTGTTGCTTAGATCTTTAAAACTACGCACTAACAGATAGAGATGATCAGATCCAAGAGAAAGGTCTGGAAAATGTATAATATTATTAATACCTACATTGCACCCGAAACCAGGGCGGGTCACTAGTATATTTATAAAGCTATTTAAATCTTCTTGTTTGCAATTGTAATACCGTTAATTCTCTCTGTACTTCATAAGTTATTTCCACAAAAAAGTACCAAACAAATGACTCACAAATATTACAAATCCTTGCAGACAAAAGTATAAAGTTATAAATAAAAAATGTCGAACAATATCCATTGCCGAACGTATGTATTGCAAATCACAAATCCGTGAAATATACTGCACAGCTCTCCTCCATTTGTCATAAGCGTGAATAATCGACCCGGGCGAAGACTGATAAATTATTTTTGGCACCAAGTTTAATTTGTTCAATGATGCATTGGTCAAAAATTATGAACTTAAGAACACCCAGAACAGGGCTCGGGGATTTGGTTTTAGGGACCTTTGGGAGATAAGGTGAAATAAAAAAATAGCGGTCATAAAAAATAAAAAAATAACTAGCCTTTCCAAGGGGTAGCACACTCATCGGCTGCGAGTTGTTAACATAAAGAGCAAAACAAGGAATATGAGTAGGTTTTAGTCAGTAAAAGTATGACACTCTCCTCAAAGCCGCTCCGCCTAAAGCGGGGGAAGTTATTTGATAATTTCCCATCCGTAAAAAAGGGTACTGTACTATCAGGATTGTGGAGGTCAGATAGGCAGTCACTACACAGGCTTTTCTGGAAGCTGACCCCACCATAATTGGGAAAAGACTAGACAGATGATGAAGATCGATGACCCAATCAGACTGGCAGGTGAGACTTGTATGCGATAGGTTCTGAACCAGTTGCAATGGCGTGCAATAGAAAGACCTATACAGATACAGGATGCAGAAGACAAGGGAGAGAATTATGAATAAAAGAAAATGACATGAATTTAGTTAGAATAAGCTCTATTCAAAAAATAATAAAGTGCATTTTAACAACTTTTGTATTACATCTGTAACTCAACTCCCTTTAATCCATGTAGACATTACTTGTTTGAAATAAAACCTTCAACAAAACCTACAGAACCTCTCTTCTGCTCTCTCCGTTCCTCTCACGATCATTTATAAAACGTTTACTGCTAAAATGGTCATTTAATATTGTGGGCCGATGACGGGAACGTTGTCGTATATTATATCGTGCCGTTATGAAATACTTTTTGTAACGTTACCGTGTTACTTACTGATTTTGGTGGGAAGTGTAAATAGGTTCTGTTGGAATTTGTGGAATATTTTTTGATTAAAACTGGTATAAAATATCACAACTTTCAGCTAAGGAGGTATCTAACAATAATCTAGACTAAATAAATTTAGAGAGTGGGACAACATAGGTTTAAGAAAAGAAAAAAAATGGTAATTTTTAGTAAATTTAGTGACAAGATTTTTTTTTCTTTCAAAATATATATGTATGAATTTTATTTCAGCAAAATGAATTGGTTATTTGGTGTTCATAAAAAGTTTCAAATGCAATGCAAAACTACGAGAAAACCTTTTTTTACTGAAATAAGTTCTAAAACTTATTGCAAATACTTCACGTTAATACATCTAAGAATCTAACGACTTAAAACCCAAAATCAATTTAAAAGCAAACAACCCCACAAGACACTGCAAAACTCATTTGTTTAAAACAAAAAAAAAAGTTGCTACTACAAATCACATGCGCTTGCGACGCTCGCAAACAATGCGCGCGGGTAGGGTTACCATTTCAAAGAAAATCCTGATTAAAAGCAGGACATTTGTAAAACGGTCTTTATTGGCATATGAAGATGATGGGATGTGCTAGACATAACAACAACTAGTGGTCCACATTATCCCTGGATCAAAAACCCTAGAAGTCTCAGTCTTTGCCTAGCTCTATAATGATGCAAGTTTATTGTGACAGTATTTTTATTTTTCAGTACTTATTAAAAAAGAAAACTCAAACCAAGCGACAACAAAGCGGAGACTAGCCGTAGCATACCAAAAATGTCACGTAAGTTTTTCTGTGGTGGTTGCCTGCCGGGGTTGCGTGTTGTTCGAAAGAGATACCGCGGCCCCGGAACATAAAAGGGTAATGAAAAAAAATAATAATGGGAGGAACGTGGGTGGGTTTTACTCAGTACAAGTATGACACTCCCCCCCGCTCCGCTCAGAGCGGGGGAAGTCATTGGATGATTTCCCACCCGAAAAAAAGCTTTTCTGTGGCATAAGTCATTCTAATATTTTTTAACTTTACCTTCATTGTTTTGTACTAAATAGGCTTTTTTTTTTTTTTTTTCGGGTGGGAAATCATCCAATGACTTCCCCCGCTCTGAAAACCCACCCATGTTCCTTCTATTGCCCTTTACGTTCCGGGGCCGCGGTATCTCTTTCGAACAACCCGCAACCCCGGCAGGCGGAGGCTCTGGCAAGCCCCTCTGCTTTGCTGACTCTCTTTGAGGCGCGCGTGAAACACGAACGCGCCGTCGACACGGCTACTAAATAGGCTTGTGAAAGCGATGATGCAGCCTATCGTGGAGCACGCTTGCAAGCAGCAGCTTGAAGAAGCTGATATATTCAAACTTTGAAGAGATCTAGATTAAAATGATCAGGGAACAGAGAAGCCGTCAATGAAGTTCCTCAGACTGGTTGTTCGCAAAATAATTGTGGAAGCATAGCGCTTTTGCTTTCTATTGAGTGCTATGTATTATTATTGACTTGACGAAGCCCTGGTGGTTGATAGTGTCATGCTCACTTAAATGTCTCGCTGATGGTGGCGGGTGTGTCGGGTCATTTAGCTCCCTTCAAAATGGTCGAGCTGAATGGGGCTGATCCATACGTCATGTTGGTGAACGGGCGCTGTCAGTTGGGACTGGTCATTTTTTTAGCTACCACGGTTCATTTTTAACTTATTTGGGATTAAATTTTGCTTTTTATTTGCTCTGGACGCTCTTACTGTGCACGTCTTTCTACATCGTTCTCACATATTTGTATAATCTCAACATGAATGATGTAAATACAATTTTGTAAAAAAATTATAACTTAAAAGAGTGTCCATGGAGTTTCTTGCCCATTCTTCTCCATAGAGATCAACGCTTTGGAATGGGCAACTACAGTACTTTCACAAGTTATTATGCCTTGTGACCGGGACTGTAGATTAGTTTTGTTTCTTGACATTCAAAAGTGCCTGATATGGTCTAATTGAAATAAATGGTTTTGAGTTTGAGTTTGAGTTATGTTGTTGGTAAAATGTCTCTTTGTCTAGACAAAATATCGCGCTGACTGACGATCAGAAAGGGTGGTAGACCCTCAGTGGACCTAAACTTGGAATAAGCCAAGGAAAGGACAAAAAAAACAGCCATGTCCACACAAATACGCAAGGATGGGAACCCTAGCTGGTTCAATTATATGCGCAGGAGTTGCGAACGCACGCGCTCGTGTCAGTGGCCCGGCGGAGACAGTTTTTGTGTTCACACCCTGTTATGTTGAGGGTATTTTAAAATAACGTTCTACGTTAATTTTATTACTTCTTTATTTCTTGAAACTA
Source organism: Ochropleura plecta (assembly GCA_905475445.1). Lineage (NCBI taxonomy): Eukaryota > Metazoa > Arthropoda > Insecta > Lepidoptera > Noctuidae > Ochropleura > Ochropleura plecta. The sequence goes on along the minus strand of FR997728.1, from coordinate 19,144,350 downwards.
TGGGTAGAATAGTAAATTCATGAAGCATTGAGGTAAATTTTGATAACATAGATAGATAGAATATTCTATTCTAAATGTTAACTCCCATAAGCAATAGAAGATTAAGCCAAGACAAGGGGAGTTAGACATTCTTTAGTCAGTAGCTCAGTGCCTAATACTGATTTACAGGTCACTCAAGCTCAGGTTTCAAAGCAGTATCAATGTCAACTATCAAAGGATCGTTCGAGGTCGCAACGTGAACGTGTTGAGTTAAAAGGTTAGGTTATTATCGAAGTTCACGAAGTTCTGCTACTTTTTAGTACGTGTACTGAATTAGAAATTGGTTCATTTGATGCTCCTCATCAACTGATATTTGAGAGAACTAGCTTCAGTAAGAAAATCATTTATCAGTTTTGGAGTGAGAAAAGTTAGATAAGGGGTCTCCCCTGACACGGTGGAGTACACAACAAACTAACAGCACACTCTAAAGGGCAATAGAAGGAACATGGGTGGGTTTTAGTCGGTTAAAGTCTGACACGGGAAGTTATTTGATGATTTGGCAAAAAAAGGGGTCTCCCCTTTATCTAACTTTTTTCACTCAAGAGTAAAGAACTTTTTCAAGAAGAGAAGAAGGGGAGAGAAAGATATTTTATTTTGATCATCACGCGTGTTAAAGTTAGCTTTAGCCCAATGCAATTATGCCACGCGGACAAAGTCGCGGGCGGAAGCTAGTTTATAATACTTGAAGCTTACTAACCCCTAAAAATAGCAAAAAACCATTAAACATTGTAGCACAATAATCGTTTGCATCATATCAAGGCTCGTGACTATACTAACAATAAACCCGGTGCTGTCTGCGCCATTCAAATTGTCTTATTTATAGTGGTTCGTTGGCAGAATGACGATGACTTAAGCTTATATGCTTATGTAGCGTATAAGTAGCTTCTTGGAGCTTTTGTACCTATTTATGTCAATCCGGGATGTGTTTGTGTGTGGTCGAGTTTAGGCGCCATCTTGTCATCTACCTTTGGGATCCTTGCTTGTTAGAATTTTTTGTTGAAGATGCATCATTGATTGGCTCCTTAAATAAATGTCCTCCAAAAAAAAAAAACTACGACTGCCCATTTGACAAAACGTCTGCCAAATACCAGTAACAGTAACATCTGTGTCTGTAAAGTGTCTGTCTGTCAAAGAACTACAATTGACAGCCGGGACGATCGCCTTTACGTGTTTGGATGAAACTCGGTATGTAATGGGTGGTCACCCATCCACGGACCGAATGTCTGGGACAAGCGCAGCTTAATGTGAACGACTGTAGCGCCTGTAATTACTTAGCCACAAGCTTCTCTATCTTTTCTACCTAAACAGAAAATATTTAACACCTAACCTAGACTATTAATTCCCACTTAACGGTAATCCATAGGTTAATTTCACCACAATCAACCACTTAGGGTTGACGGCTAGTAACCGAACTCATTACACTGCCACTCAGGGTGACGGGTGAAGTCGGGTAAATTAATGATAGCCAAGATACGTTTTGCCCCTAATAAGAAGATTTGAAAATGAGGACTTACGACATTTCCTGGCTAATTAATTTATTATAACATGCCGTTTTATGCATGCTGTTTTATCAAAATATGTAAACATGAGGTAGGTAACGTACTTTGATAACTATCCAGTCTTGTTATTAATTACAAGTTTTTTACTGAAATGTTGGCCTGATGTTCCGCAGTACCGCTTGGTAACGGATTCAATTCCCGGATTGGGTAAGTTTAATTAGGTTTTTTTAAAAAAACTCAAAATAACAAAGCCTGATTTAATAAATACAATATGCTCAATCCCTGTTACATATCTTACATGGCTCGATGAGGTCCAAGTGTGGGTATGTGTGTGTGTTTGTGAGTGCGGCGTCTCCACAGCCAATGGAACCAACACCTGCGTGTTTGGTGATCTGATGGCTTTCCATCTACACGTTAAGAAGAAGATAGGATTTAATAATGTATGTAGTGAAAACTAAGTGTACCTATTTAGGTCCACACCGATTTACTCTTGGGAAAAATGAGGCTTATGTTATGCTACCGTGCCCAAGTAGAGATTGCTATCCATGATAATTATGTTAAGTTGAATATAAGTTATCATCTTCATATAATCAGTTATTCATCGATTTCATTTAGCCATAAACGAATTCTAGATTTTATGATAAAGTTTTTTTGGACTTTTTTCGCTGTCGTTCATATCTTATATTTTCCATCGGATGTATAAATCCTTCATTCTAAAACTTCATAGATAAAAATCTAATCAAACTACAGCTTTTCTTGTTTTACATAGACAAGAATTGATGTTGCAATAATTAAAAGTTTACGATTTGAATTTGTTGTATTTATGTTTTTTTTTATTTTTAAGGTTGGGTCCAATCTATAAAATTCAGTGACCAATAACCAAAAACCTAAACCACCGGATCTAAAGCACAATATTTTTTTAATAACCTCTTAGCTGTGCCACTACTGGGCAAAAGATTCCCCTTTTTCCTTGCAAACCTCTATTCTGTGCGATATCTGCCGACATACTATATAAGAAGACCGGATCAAAACACCATGTTTGCTACAGTCTAAAAAAAGTAAAAGCTCTATCTTTGAAATATTGAACTAATCAATATGAAAATTAATTCCGAAGTCAATGAAAAGTGAAACCCCATCACCGTAATTTTTTAACCATAACCTTTTAGGCTTAACGTGTTAAAATCAAAAAGCTTCAATTAAAATGTAATAATAATCTATTAAAATGATATTCAAGTATAATATCCGCACTCTATGACCTTACGTTTGGTAGACAACTAATCAGACGATCACAGAATCTAAGTCGTAAAAAAGCTATAAAAATTTCTTAAGACAATCTTTATACTACAAAATATTCAAGCTAAACTGTTATCTTAGAAGAATATCTGATTTAATGTGCCTGATTTATTTTGAATGGGCTTTTTATTGTAAGACTAGGAGAACGAGCGGATTCACTTGATCCAGTGGCTCCTAATACTATAGTTAAAATGCCGGGGTTACGGGTTGTTCGAAAGATTTGCCGGGGTTGCAGGTGGTGGAGCACAAAGGGCAAAAGATGGAACATGGATAGGTTTTAGTCAGTAACAGTTTGACAAACCCTCCATAAGGATAAGGTTTCTTATTACAATAAACACTGTGATTGTCACAATATTCAGGGTGTAAAAGACATCAACGCGTTAACAGTTTAAATTACCTAAATTAAGATAACTGATAACTTATTTTATGCTTGTCAAAATTGTTATTATATTTGTACCATAACTACTTTGTTATTAAAAACTAACCATACACAGGATAGACACATAAAACGCGCGCCAAAACTTCTAAGATTCTTAGGTATTTCAAAAACAGCAGGTGTCATAAATATTATACCAATGTTTAATACAATTCTACCATAATAGTGAGAAATTGCGTAGGATGACTTATTTTAGAACTCGAAGCAAAAAAATGGTTTTCTTGTTTTATATTTTACTAATTTAATCCACACAAATTCTGAGAAAAATATAAAGCTTAATTAACTAATGATTGAATTCAGAAATAATATTGAAAGAGTGCAATATTTTTCTAAGAATGTGACCAGGAAATATATAAATATTGTCTTTTAAGAATTATACGGCCGTCAATTAATTCACTAAGTTCCTTTACAATTAACGTTTCGGGGTATCTCCTGGCATTTATAACCGCACTTACGATCTAGAAAGATTTACTATCTAGGATTTTGAGGGTGACCAACCGTGCTGACTATAATATCTGAGAGACATTTAATTACATAAATCTAGCCTTTCAATAAATTAAACTTGAGTTATTATTAGATTTGAATAAGAGAAAAGCAAATAAAGAAACTCAGCAATATAGGTATTAAAGGAGAAATAGATTCAAGTTTGAGAAAACTACATATTGTGCGATGGGTTGCATCAAATTGAGTACCTCAGTTGTAGTAAAACGAACTTAAAGAGGAAAAAAAAATATGCAGGCTACCGTACATACGTCTCAAAACTATAACAATAAAAAACTACGTAAACATTGAAGTATCAGGTAGAGCAGGGTGTCAGACTTTTACTGACTCAAACCCACCCATGTTCCTTCTTTTGCCCTTTATGTTCTGGGGCCGCGGTATCACTTTCGAATAACCCACAACCCCGGCAGGTGGTGACCCTGGCTGGCCCTCTGCTTTGCTGACATTTCTTTAAGGCGCGCGTGGAACATGAACATGATGAGACGGACGTATGGTGAGCCACCCATTGCTCACCGTCTACGCTTACCCCACCCTAAAATGAGGTTCCCCATATAGGGGCAAAATCCATACAGGGTAAAAACAAAAACGAGCCGGTTACTAAAACTGTCAACGATCTCGATTACGCAAACATTGTGGAGGTTTGCGAACGGCACAGTCTTATGCAAATTTCGAAATTTATCGCATGTACGACAGGCGACTTTTGTCTTATAATGTGTTTACATGGAAACTGTATCGGGTCTTTAAGCTAATTCCTAGGAATTTCAATAAATGGTCTCTTGAATAATGACTTCTGGTTTGGTTGTTAGGTTTTCCACTATTTAAGCAATCGTTGTAATTGTAGATACAACAAATGCCATAGACTATTGTTCAATACATTGTTGTATTTTAAGGCTATTTTTTACGCATGAGAAAACACCAAATAATTTCCCCGCTCTGGTCTTAACGGGGAAACACCACATAAAAAGATATACATTAACTAAAAAGATATACGTTACTAAAACAATAATAAGACTAAAATAATATTTCCCTTGGGTTTGGCTTCCAGTCTTACCGGATGCTGCTAAATACCAGTATTTTACATGGAACAACTGCCTACCTGACCTCCACAACGCAGTTAGCACTGGGTAATACGATACCCCTTGATAAGATTAGTTGTCTTCGGGACACAACTATATACCGATTAAAAACAACAAAATCATTTCGAACCACATGAATCCATCGCTTGTTCGTTAAAAAATTGTGTTTTTAAAATCCCGCAAAAAAATCAAATTAGAAGCCTACCAAGCAAAATCTTCTTAATCAACGGCGCCTCTTCAAGAATGCTAAACGCCCAATCAACACTCATCCCTTGCAATGGCAGCCTATTACACAACTATCGAACAAATCTTCAACATCTATCGAGTTCATCAACACAGTATCGATCATTAAAAGCAATTTGTAGCAATTATATTGACGATGTATGCCACGGATCTATTACTGAGTTAGGTTACAGGGGTAACGAATTTATAATGTGTGTTACGTGTTTGAGCATGCCGCTTCTGTTAAGGCGATGTTTATGTTTTAGGGGTTTCGTTTTGGGGTAAGTTTGGGGTTTTGGGGTAGTTGTTGCTTATACGAGTCTTTTTTAGAGTTTTGTAGAAAAAAAGTCCTCAATAGGAAAATATGGAACACTTATTGGATCACTGTGTTATGCGTCTGTCTGTCTGTCAATACCCTTTATCTCGGGAACGCGTGGAGTTATCGAGTTGAAATTAAAATTATATATACTCAACTCTGCGATCCCTTTGTGCTGTAAAATAATCAAGCCTGTAAATCTACATAGTCAAGATATGGCTTTTTATGTCGCAATTTTCTGCCTTTGAATACTTGGTGCGAAAGCCTGACTCGATCTTGTCCTTTTTTGTGTTACTATTATCTTATTAATTATATGTATATTTTCATTAAACAAATATAATTTGAGTTGAGGACGTTCATCGCTTTCTGAGAAAAAATTAACTAAATGTGCCTATCCTGGTTACTTATTTATTTTGCTGCCTGTATTGTACAAACTTTGAGCTACTACCCAAGCAAGTATTGGTAAGGCCAAAGAGTTGTACGATAGAATAACGCTCAATTAAATAGACTTCTTATTTTTAATTTGTTAATTTTACTTAGGTACACATAAACAATATTTTGGTCTATTAATGGTTTTTTCGTGGGTATTTTTTTTTCTTTTCGTGGCTCAAGAAATTTTAAAAAGTGGTACCAAAAAAGGTGATTCTTTATTTCATTTTAAGTTCAAAACCGCCCAGAACAATACATTAAAGTTGACATCAAATAAGCCCCCAATCACAGAAAAGTATGCTCACAATCACAACAAAGACTTCCCCTTAACAAATCATAAAAAATATCAAAAACAATTTGGCCATAAAGAAATCAATCGAATACGTTACCGTTATTTGACAGCGGCCATTTAAGTTACTTGGTTTCCCATGAAACGTATTTGTTAGACTCGAAAATATTTAAGTAAATGCCGTGACTGAATCGTTAATTTCTGTTTGTAATACTATCTATACAAAAGGTATAGGTAATTAGATATTTTTGTACACCATGAAATATACTGGTTTTAGTCTTCAAATCAAGGCGTGTGACTAATCGGTTGATTTTTGATTTTTCTCGTTAATTAGTCAAGTCACACGGTTTGATGTTGGAGGTTTTATAAACACGTGGTTTTAAGTTTAAAAAAAATACACTCAATCGAGTTGAGAAATTAAAATTCTATTTTTAACTTGTCTTGGGTTTTAGTCGTTATAAAGTATTTTATGATGCCTGATCCTGGTAAAAATACTAACTTTTTATAGTGAGATAAGTCTATGCCTACAAAAAAACAAAACGACATCATTTTTACTGTCGAGTGATGATGGGAAAAAAATTGAATTAGATAGATTTCTGTCCTACTCGTCAATAAAACATTCAATAAAATAGTTTATTACTGACGAGACAACATGCGCTACTGATCCAAAGAACATAACGATTCTTCTTAATGTACTACTTGAAACAAAAACAAATATAATACATACCAATCAATACTCGCATTTACTCGCAACGAATTACAGTCTACATTCGCAAGAATCACCACTATCGCCATAGCAATTACGTACCTGAAATGACACAAAAATAAAATTAAAAAACCGGTTCGTGCATCTACCTCCATCCGTGCTCAGCCTCTAAATGTACCGTCGTAAAGAGCCGTAATGTTATTAAACTTGAATATTAAAACCGTATTAATACGACCAAGTAATTGACTCGCAAAGTTTGTAATCTTCGAACCTCATTGATTTGAAGTCGGGTAAAACACTTTGTATTTTAATGGCCTGGGAACATTTTTCATGATAGCTTATGTTCCAGCTGAATAATAAAAAAGGACTAAGAATTATAGGAATTTGTAAGGAGCGATGTATACTTGCATGAAATTAAAGACGTTATCCATAAAAATACAAATCATCAAATGGTAAGATTACACAGCATATTGAAAAGAGCATGATAGTATCTAAGAGCTGATCTAAGAACCACTAAGAAAAATCCCTTTATGCTCTTATAGTTGTACCCAACAGTTTCAACAGCTCCTCAGCTCCTTAGCGTGATGTGATTTAAATATAGTCAATTCCATGAAAATAAACCTACGTAAAACTTCAAGTCACTCCGGCCAAGGAATCGCATTCTCTTTTAGGGATTGAATTTTGCAAAATCAAAATGTGAGCACCTACGTCTTAAGATCCACGATGCAAAATTTGAGACTCCCAACACTTGTAGTTTCTGAGACATTGTGATGAGTGAGTCAGTGAGTTTCGCTTTTATATAAATCAAGTCTTATAAAGGAAGGAAGTCTGAGGAAGGCCAAAGAAAAGATGGATGGATTGTGTAAGGAATGATTTGAAAGCGAAAGGAGTAAATGATGCCGTGACGTCTGCTAGGGGAGAATGGAAGAAGAAAACGTGTTGCGCCGACCCCAAATAGAATGGGACAAGGGCAGGACAATTATGATATATCGTCTGATCATCGGATCAAGTAGATCAAGTAGTAGTCCGTAAAGCTGACGATTCCATTCTTTCAAGCATAGCCTCTACGGCCTTAGATTAAAACCTCCATGTAATGATGAATACTGTAAAATTATCTTTCATACATTCCGTTTCAACCGGATGCAAGCCTCATTCAACGATCGCACTTAAACTGAAGTAAATTAAAAAGAACAACTTTTATAATTATAATCGACGAAGAATTAAAGTACTCGACTATTTTTATTCTCAAACAATCACAGAGCAATGAAATTTATTCATCCAGCAAAAAATACATCAGAACTCGTATTTCAATTTGCATATAAATTAATTTAAATAATATTCTTTGCTGTTGCTGTTGACAAATAGGTTAAGTGAAATAAAAAAGTGTTATGTGTTTATTCGTCTTATATTCTTGGGATCTTTTTACTCTGCTAGCCATTAACACCACATCTTAACTTATATCTGCAGTTACAGTTATATTTTTATAATCACCACCCTTAGGCTGACTAGCAGGTACAATACTAGAATGATTTCATTAGCAGCAGCTTCCTCGCACAGTTTTCTTGCGTAGCACTGTAAAGCTGACGTAAACAATTATAAGGATTTTTAATACGGAGAATAATCATCATCTTTTATTGCCATTCCTTAATCGCCCTAGGTAAATAAAATAAACAAAAAAGGTGGTCAAATTAAAAATGTCGTACTCAGAGTAACATTCGCAAGAAATGACAAAATTAACCAGTAATTTCTCGAAATGACGCCATTAAATACAACTGCCATATCACGCGATGTTCAGATTGAAGTAAATAATACTTAAATTATAGACTAGTATGTTAGACAAACGAGTACGTCTTGCTGTTTTTGCTGAGTTAATTTTCTTCCTGGCTATAGCATGTCACATACGATGAGGGATAATCATATGCTTTGACTGGCAAAGTTTTATTAATCCCACTTAAACATAAAAACTTCTTACCCAAAAACTTTTTTTGAATGAAAATACTATACTACTATTAGGCAGGCACCAGAACATCATCTATATAGTCCAAAGTTAGAGAAGACCCTTGTCCTACACATTTTGAAAACGTTACCAATAACATTTAGTGAGGTTTTACCAATATTTAGCATGATTAACATTTATTTCAAGCTTAGTAATGTTTTATGTTATTCTGTTTTACCTTCCCGAGATCACAAGCGTGACTTGTTAGAAGCTACACACCATGTCAAGCTTTTATTTTTTATATTCAACTGAATTTGAAGCCATGTCAAAGACAACCTACGCGCTTGTAGCAATATTTTTTTCTGCGTTATTGTCAATCTAATCTGATCTTGTATTTATTATCTGATAAATCAATTAAAGCTTAGTGCCAATCAATAGGTATGATTTATTCACTTTTTTAAAGTCATCTTCGATTCAATGACTTCTAAATGTGTTTGTTTTAGGCATTGAGCGCCATGTCTTTCTGCACATACTTTATTCTACCGTCATTTTGTGCCGCCTTGTATATAATAACATTTGTACGTAATTTTACCTTTAACCATTTTTTCAAACTTGACCTCCACCTACCCTGTCCCATCGTCCTCTGATTTTCGGACCTCAAAATTGGTCTCAAACGTGTCATTACAAAGAAATTAGTGGTTTATTATTGTCGAATTAAGTTTCGGAGTAGCGTCTGTGGATCATTTTTTGTAAAGGTTGGATAAAAAAGGTCTATTCGTCAGTCGATAGAGTAGGCGATTAGATGCGTGAGATACAGGCTGGATGTTGTTTAGATTTGTTACTTTAAAATGTAAAATAAAAAACTTATAGAACTTTAATCCACACTCCCTTTTCTTTATAAAAAATCAAAGGTGCAAATAACTATTCTTTTCCAAATAACTTTTAAGAGGCCCCCGTCTATTTAGTGAGATCTTTGAGTTTACAAAAACTTAAGACGCTAGGATTAATACCTCGTACCACTTTATACTTAGACACTCCACAATTTGTTGATAAAGATAGCACATGGTCAAAGACCAAACGGTCATAAAGAATGACCTATAACCTACCATATAAATCTAAACAAATACCGCTACACCGACGACAGATCCCATAACTCCATAACAAAATGACAAATAACAATGCAACGACTACCGTCATCGCGTATAATAAAAGAAAAACTTCAAAAAAAGAACTGACCGCTAGACAAAGATGGTGGGTAGTTTTTTTAAAGTAATTATTGTTGTTTTTTTCTCAGCTGCCATTATCCGTTCGGATCCCTCGATGGCCGCAGTAATGATATGAAACAAAATTATATGGCTGGGTTTCGGCCGCCTATTAACATACCTAGCTATGTATCATTCGGTTCTCAAATAATGACGTTTCGTCACAATTATTTTTGTTTTTTTTTTGGGTCTAATTTGTGTTTCGTGAATTGTATGTACTTCGCACTTGGTACAAGAATTACGATTCACTAAAAGTAACGCCATAATGATTTTAAATAAAAAAAGAACATTTTAAAACTTAGATTAGTTTGCTAGCTACAGTTCACTTGTTTCTTTTGTCACCTGAAAATCTATTGTGGCGTGGCAAATGACAGTCTACTTTCGGTAGATGGCTTTTATATTTGAACACCAGTGCAATAAGTTTCATCTTGATCTAGTTATCTTAACAGAAACCGCAGACGCATTAGCGGCGGAAATCTTTTTACCACCAGCCTCCACTAGGCCAAAGATCGACAACAATTAATAACCACAGGACCAGTGATTAGGTGATTACCATCACCACAAAAAAAAAACTTTTAAAAGAACTTAATTCGATCTATCTATCACCACTATTTGAGACTTTGGAGTCATCAGTCATACGCCATGTCTATTACTCATTACCAACTTTGAAAAAGATGAGTAAAAGCTTTGGGCGTAAGAATTTTTTGAAGTTAATTCTAGAGGCAGTATGTATGTAATCGGCCTTATTCATCATTGTGATGTTTTAATAGTAAATGGAGGATTCGTTTGGTGCTGTGAAAAATGGTGTGTTGGTGATTTGGGACATGAAACTAAGCCTAAAGTTATAAATATGTTTGTAATTGTTGCTTAGTTTAATGCTGTTTGTGTGTTTGTTTCTTTTACAAATATGTTGTCTATTATTCTCAATCATCATCTGCTTAGGTTTTCCTAAACTATGATTCGATCGACCTCTAGTTTAATCTGATGCAGCTGAATATTAGTATTTTTCAGAGAACAACTGCCTATCAGACATCGACATCTTTCTCTGACAATTTTTTTTTAATATGGGCAATAAGAACTAAATTCTATATCCTTATACATTTTGAGGGAAATGTGTTAACAGTAAACTTATTGAAATAAATGGTTTGATTTTGCCAATTCGTTTTCATAATTAAACTTATTAAATTAAAAAAAAAAACCTACAGTAAGATCTCGTCCAAACACTCTTTGTACTGTTCACCACCAATATTAAACTGACTGACGTCCTCCAACAAAATATCTGTTCAAAAATGATATAATTTATCTGTAAGGGTATTGAAGTATACTAAATTTCGAGCCTAGTCCTAAAAGCAGTTAGTCACATAAAATCAAAAGTCATTTTTTCAAACTCGGCTGATAATCAGTACTTTGGAACCTCATTACTCATTACACAAGACAGTCCCCCAAAACGCCCACACATCGCCAGTTCCTAGTGTTTTAGCTGGGAAGAAGTGTTGGAACAAACTCCCCAGCAAGACAACTGTCTGGTAGGTTTGATGAACCAGATTTTATACAGTAATTTTCAAGGTACACATACACCTCATTGGTCAACGATCAGTCAATATTTCCCAGAAACAAACGAAGACAATTTCAGTAATTACAAAACCTCTGGAAACGATCATTAGGCGTCACAAATAACACAAACATAATCGCTACAATATAAAACCTTGAGACAAAACCATAAAACAGAAAATTCACCCGAAACCTCATTTTCAATCAACACAGAAACTGAGAATCAAAAAATTCCATATTTTTTTCAATTTCGTTACGACTTAGAACAGAGATATACAGACAGGCAATGACACAGCCTGCCACTATAATTACCCCTCCCTCCCCCACACTCCTGCAGCCAAAATTACCAAGCCTCCCATTAACCATCATCCCGTGCTTATAAAAAGGCCTGAGCAGAAAAAAAAGTCATCCTCACAACCAATAGCGGACGGCTCCCAAAATACAATTTAATTGAAACCTTCATTTCTCGGAACTAAAGTCCAATTTTGATTGCTGAAGTGTGGTAGGAGTCATCAAAGAATGACGCACGCATTTTAAAACTATGAAGATTTGTTGGTATGTGAAATTAGCGTTTCTTGTGTATAGATTTTAGGTTTTGTTCGTAGATAAAAAGTTGTGGCTATCGAGTTTCGTGTTACATAATGCTTGTTCGTGTAAGATTTATAACATCAAATTACTGTTCTAATTATAAAAGAAACATGCTAACCTATTGATCTGAATTTGTTCGTACAACTTGTTCGTTAAACTCGCCCGGCTAGTGATTGTTTTGAACTGTGCAGTTTTCAGATTCCTACACTTTATGCAGTGCGGTACTAGATGGCGTATATTATCAAAACGTTATTCTTGGCAGATTTTCAAATTACAATGAGCATAGAACATTCTACAACAGGACGAAAATGTTAAACAACAAGAATCCTAGTTAAAGAGACTGGTTTATATCACGTACTAAGAACAACCCGTCAGTTAAAGAAACTCAGTATTACACAATACATCAAAAGTAATAACAAAATCCTAAAGACTGACTTTCATCGACGCAAGGGTCAGCAGTACAATCAGAGTTGTAAATAACACATTTCTTATTTCAAAATAAAGAAAAAAACGAAATGATTTTTATTGACGCTAATGCCCAGCTTGCGAGAGAACCCAGTCTCTCACGTTACCTCGCGTTTATTACGGAATCTTTTGTCTCTTTCTAATCATCCTCATCATGAGTATTTTACATGCTGCGTCCCTTTCGAATCATCATTTCGACGCAGCAACTGCCAATTATTATATTGGTGTAGGAGAATTTTATGTTGATTCACGGAGTTTTTACTAAGTTGATTTACTTTAGTTTTGGTTACTGTGTACTTGGAACTTGAACTTAAGTGTAATTGCCAGGAAATATGCGTGTGTAATTGTAACATTTTGAACGAGGAGTTGATGGTCGAAATAAGCATGTGTGAGAAATCCGTTGATTGGATACTAGTCATAATGACTGGCCTTGCCTGCTATTTTTTATTTAAAAAAAAACGTTGCCAAAAATGTTTGTAAACGCACCCACGATACAGGAGAAATTCCTAGAGAGGGATTTCTCCTGTATCTTGGGTGCGTTTACAAACATTAAAACTAACATACGCAAACATCCAGACCCGGAACAACTATTCATACAAATATTTAGGCCATACAAATATTTGTTCCGTGCGGGGATCGAACCCGCGACACAGAGCGCAGTAGTCGATCGCTCAGCCACTGCGCCAGCCGTGTCGTTAAACTGAATTGATCTAAAGCAACATCATCAGCCTAGCCTTTTCTTAATTATGTTGGAGTCGACTTTCATTCTTACCGAATTTAGCTTAATACCAGTATACTACAGTATACGACTACCTATCTGACGTCCACAATTCAGTTTACAACTGGGTTATACGATACTCATTGGTAAGACTGGTTGTCAGACTATTAAGACATCTGTTTTTATGATATTAATCTACTTTTTAATTATATGGAATCTGTTTTAATGTATGTCTGTGTATGTTTAACAATATTATATTGGTTTTTCTATCGGTCTATGCCACCCGATATAAAGTTTATCCATTCATTCATTAAGACACTGACTACCTGTAACGCCTGTCAAAGATCTACAAATGACAGCCGGGGCCAACGGCTTTACGTGCTTTCGGAGGCACGGAGGAAACTCGGTATGTAAAGGATGGTCACCCATCCACGGACCAACCTAGGCAAGTGTGGCTTAACCAAGATCGAACCGAGCGGTTGATATTATTTGACCACGAGCTCTTCCTAATTTATTGATCTAAAACATAGAAAAACCACCTATTTTGTGTTTATAACATTCAAATCTAAAGAGTGTGCATATGAAAACACAAAATAGTAACTTTTGTTAGAACCAATAAAAAACAAAATTTAAAAAAAAACTTCTACCCTAATGAGACTCAAAAAACCCCTTAAACAATCACTTTACAGCACAATTAAAACATACATATCTATTTATTCCACAATAACAGAAAACAATAATCATAAAAACATATTATTTTTACAATAATAACGTACATAAAAAATTGCCCGCACCTCTGAAGCCATTTTTATTTCAATGCAAGAAGCAATTGAATTATATGTAATAAAAATTTATCCATGTTAATTGGAAGCAAGCTTTACGATGCAAACTCATTGCTGATGTTGAAGGAAACGACTGGCCATTATACCGAGGATGACATTTAGGTTAAGAATAAGAAGAGAAAATTACGCACAAACCTATTAAAATAAAATTGCTGAAGTATGAAGACCTCTTAATCAACAGTCTTGATACTTGTTAAGGTAGTGCATTGTCGGTTTCCGAAAATATAGTTTGCAGTACTGTTTTATCACAGGTATATACTTATACCAATCGCTATTGGCATTTACTACGTCTTAAATCGTGTTAACTATAAGTAATCAATTCTGTTAGAAAATGTATCAATTCCGAAACTATCAACTAGCTGCTTGTGGTTACAGCCACGTAGATTGAGATGGTATACATATAAATTTTCCTCTTGAATCACTCAATGTATTGCTGAAAACTGCATTTAATTCTGTTGAGTAGTTTTAAAGATCTAAACGAACAGACAGAGAAAGCGACTTTATATTATACTATGTGAAGATATCATGCCTAAAAGCAAATATAATTATCTTCGACTGAAATCACGTTGATACTAAATAGTTATATGTACACAAAACTAATTTAAAGTTAGCCCAATTAAGTTTTACAGACTCTTTTTTTTCGAATGGGAAATCAGAACCCACTCATGTTCCTTCTATTGCCCTTTATGTTCCGGGGTCGCGATATCTCTTTCGAACAACCCGCAACCCTGGCAGGCGGTGGCTCCGGCAAGCCCCTCTGCTTTGCTGACATGTTGGGACACTATCTGAAAGGATTGTCAAAGTTATACAAAAGTTTCCAAGACACGGAGACATTTCTGAGAATAACAGTGTTTATTAAGCGAATATTTTCGTAAATGTCAAATCAAATTAAAAGCAATTATTTCAAGTAGGCCAGTTACAAGCACTTGTGTACTGTCGAAACAATGACAACAATAAAATGAAGCTACAGTCCCAGTCACAAGACATAACTGTGAAAGTACTGTAGAGCATCATCATTTTCCTGCCCTTGTCCCATTTACTTGGGGTCGGCGCAATACGTTTTCTTCTTCCATTCTCCCCTATCAGATGTCACGGCATCATTTACTCCTTTCTCCTTCATATGATTCCTTACACAATCCATCCATCTTTTCTTCCTACCTCTCGCTCTCCGTCCATGAAAGTATTGTAGTTTTTAATAAATGCTGATTCATCCATTGCGATAAACGCTTAGAAAAAATATGTATGGGATATAGATCTCTAGTTTTCCCCTGTATATTCAATTCCCATAAAATACTAATTCCTAAAGGATGACAGCGTTTACTTCCCAGCGCCAATAGCTAAAGAACAAAGGTGCATACAAAGCACTATATTATACACCTTTTAGCATAAACATAAGTTTAAGATTTACTATATGAATTCGTTTCTACTCCGATATAATCTTTGTGGAGAAAAACAAGAGCTTTCAGGAAACTGATATCGTTACTAACCAGTTACCGGACAAATAATATCTGATGGCATGGTTGGCGCAGTGGCTGAGCGATTGACTGCTGTGCTGCGTGTCGTAGGTTCGATCCTTGCACGGAATAAATATTTTAATGACCTACAGGTAGTTGTTCCGGGTCTGGCTGTTTGTGAATGTGAGTTTATATGTTTGTAAACGCACCCACGATACAGGAGAAATACCCAGAGCGGGGCAAAAAAACAGAAACGTTAATAAATTCGAAACAATGGGGTCTAGATAAAAGGAAAACTTACATTCCGAAAGTCACCAATGATTTTCAACAAGATTGAACGTATTTTAGAACCTTTTGTCATTATTTTTTTTTGTGCTTTCTATCACCGCTGATAGAATATAACCCTGTGCTAGACCCCATCGTGGTGTCAAAAATAGAGAAAAGTTTCACCTTTTCTTTTTTTATGTGCGTGTCTGAATAGTATTACTTAAAACAAAATTCTGACTAAAAACTATATTGAAAACACACAATAGCTCATTTTCTAAAAAAATACTGTTTTTTTAGAAACTTAAAAACACATAATAAAGAGGCGCGAATCAAAGTAAACCTAAACAATACAATCCTAACAAAAAAACCCATTAAAAAAAAACCTATTTCAGAAATCCTTCAACAATATACCATACCACACCATATCTTTGAAAACCGTGAAACAAAAACCAACATGCTAATAACGCGTCGTGATCTCACCAGGGGAACCCTTAATTGTCGCGAGCTGCTAAATGGACCCGGCCTAACGCCTAATATGGTCCGCTGGAGGGAACGGAGTCACGCCCTGGGTTCAGGATTGTAGGAAATATGGCCCCAGGTATTGTAAGGTTTAAGTGATAATGTGTAAGGATGTAGGCACAGATAATGTAGGTGACAGTAGAGGAAAAGAATAAATAAACATTTTAAGGATTTGTAGACGGGACCCTGGAGACGAACATAGACTATCTTTTTTCTAAAAAAAAGTGGGAAATGAGGGAAACACGAGGAAGAAAAGGGAAAACTTAGCTTTGCTATTACAATTAATAAGGCGCAAGGGCAAAAACTACAAGTAGCAGGTACCTGCAAATTAGGAAAGGGGGACTGTGTTACCCCGAATTTAACGCGAGCAACGTCGCGGGCAAAAGCTAGTTCTCTATAAAGTTCATTAACTTTGCAAGAACCCGGAAAATTCCGAAAAATAGACAGGCGTTATTTTTTATTTCAGTTGCTAACATTAAACCAATCAAACGATCTTGAAATAACTACTGGCGTACATCAATAAAAACACGTCAAGAAGGTTCACAAAATGGGAATTAAACATTATAATTAAAGGTAGTGGCCTCTTCGATCATTTTATTGATAGTAATAAATGTTTCGTTTAATCGACTTGCAACTTTCCCGATGATGTATCCCAGCTTTAATTCCTAGATACTATTACTAAAACAAGATTTAATCAGTTCCTAACTAATACTTTATACCTTTCATTGAACGGCGAACTGAAAATTAGGCTGCGTTCACATCTACTATCCTACTTATAATATAAATGCGAATGTTTGTGAGAATTTATGGATGTATGTTTGTTACTCTTTCACGTCAAAACGGCTGAGCGGATCTTGATGAAATTTGGCACTAGGTAGACTATGGTCTGGAATAACACATAGGATACTCTTTTTCGATATCACGCGGGCGAAGCCGCGGGCACCAGCTAATGTGCTACTAAAAGCAAGTATGGCAACGAAATTATTAGTCGTATATCATGCTACTAATGTGACTGCGTTTATGGGTACACGCATGTGAAATGTAATTTGATAGAAAGTAGATGCTCAAGTGTTTGAGGTGTGTTCAAAGTAGGCCGTATGGAAATCTAGTTTCTCAGGGCTTCTGATGCTGAGCGTTTAGAAAAGATCTTTAAAGACAGATTCAAATTAAGCACTAATGAACTTTTAAGTGGCACTTTAACAAATTGTAGCTGTGAACCATGAAATCCTCTCTAACTATAGAAGAAACGACTATTAGATTATCAAGTTTTAAACACAATATTTGCTGCATGGGTCCACTCGTATGGTGCACCATGGCCTACTACTTCTCATCAAGCCTAGAAGCCTGTGTGACCACCAGCACATTGTATGATTAATAAAAATATTCATCCTTTGCATCCTTCCATAATCACATCTTTGCCAAATGCGACTCACCAAAATTACATCATCACACTTGCGTTTAAAAAATCGCACCCTCCACACCCAGCCTTACAGCGCGCCTTACAATAGCCAATGGCCCAATAAGGCTGTAATTGGAAGTTCTAGGGAATGCACACCATCGAAGGCCAAGAACAAGTATCGCTGGGCTCTAATGCGACATCTACAAGGCTTCAGCCTATTTAAATCCTATTTAGATCCCATTTAGGGGCTAGAGAGGGGGATTTTAACGGTATCAAAGAATATTCATCTGGGATCGGACTAGGATTTGGGAGTAATTGGTAAGTCTAATGTGGGAGACTTCGATCTTTTGTAGGGTTAAATGGTGAGTTGAGAGGGTTAGTTTAAAAGGTTGTGACCGACCGTATATTTTCTTGAGTAAAATCCTTTGGTTTATTCTTGGTCAATGTGAGTGTGAGTAATCTAGATGTGGATATAAGAAGATTTGTTTGACAACTATAAAGTAATAAGAAAGCATCTCCTGATTTTCCGAACTCAAAATAGACTAATGAAAATACTTTGTTTTGACCGTTTATCATAATAGAAAGATCTGACACCATAGCACGAATGCGTGTTGTTAATTTTGGACGACACGGTTGGCGCAGTGGCTGAGCGATCGACTGCTGCGCTGCGTGTCGTGGGTTCGATCCCCGCACGGAACAAATATTTGTATGACCTACAGATAGTTGTTCCGGGTCTGGGTGTTTCTGTATGTTAGTTTAAATCTTTGTAAAGGCACCTACGATACAGATAATCCTAGTGTGGGGCAGTGTTTAAAAAAAAAAATAGGTCAATTTTCCCTGTAGCATTTTAGTTTAATTATTTGCAACAAGCACACTCCATATCAGTCCATAGAACTGAATAAATTCTGAAAGAAAATATCACATGTGAAGCGGGTATTTATATATCTTTTTTAAATTGACGCATTTCGTGAACGCGTGTTCTGGGTCTCTGAGACCTTAGTTTTATTTGTGATCCAAAAATCGACGTATTTACGTTTACACCTCGAACTCAACCTGGGGTCCTCTGAAAAAGACGAACACTCCGAAATCTTGACTTCATTCATCAACACCCTTTTTTCGGAGAGGAAATTTTCATCAAATAACTTCCCTCGCTCTAGGCGGAGTAGGAGGAGTGACAGACTTTTACTGACTAAAACCCATCCATGTTTGTTTTTTTGCCCTTTGTGTTCCGGGGCCTCTTTCGAACAACCCACAATCCATCCAACAACACCCTTACGACCTCCTCTGTTTAATACAATCAGCAAAAACCCTACATTGTATCCTCCACAGCAGTTTCTAAACGTAAAACATGAAGCTATCCCTAACAGGAGATGCGATACTAATGGCCACGACGAGATCTGTTAGTAATGTTGACTTTATTTACGAAAACAATTGAATGAAGACCGGGAACAATTTATTAAGGCTCTGTTCAGATGGCGTTTATCTTTCCGATATTTGAACTTTGCAGTTTAATTTTGGAATCTTATGACAAGATTCTTCCACATTTACTTTAAATCAAATAAATATCTGGTTATTGTTGTCTGATTCCGATGCACATTTCACTACAAGAGTGATATGAATTTTGAGGGATGGAGAGGAAGAGGAAGGCCAAAGAAAAGATGGGTGGATTGTGTAAAGAATGACGGGGAGAATGGAACAAGAACGCGTGTTGCGCCGACCCCAAATAGAATGGAAGCAGGGCAAGAAAATGGTGGTGTGTGATTTCACATTTTTTATTTATTTACTGAAATCAAGACATGATATGCACTAAGCTTTACTTTTAAAGTAACTAAAAAATTATTATTCGATAAAATGCAGAGCTTGAGTGTATTTTTAATGAAAATTACCTACTGTTATAAATTTCTACAATAATATACATTTCTCCTTACGCAGGACTATATTCCAACCAGACGAGCATAGTTTAAGTGTGCATTATTTCAAACACTAAAGAACAAAAAAACTTTAAAATAAATTGTGTTGAATTCTCAAAATAGTTTCTCAAACCAACAAACAAATTACTTTTAAGAGAAAATATTTCTAAAACTGCAACACAGCTTCGGTTGATGCAGTAGGGTTTACGACTACTTACTTTATTTGCTACTGGATCAAATGAGAGTATACCTTATAGCTTTGCAATAAAGGTTGGTGAAACTGAACAGTTATTTTAATTCGAAGTCGGTCTCAGTAGGCTTTGTTGACATTTTCCGTTTTTCGTTTTTTCTATTGTAAGGAATTGTTTATTATTTATTAGGTTGCGGCTACGAGAGTGGCGATTATTAATATTTTGTTACTGAGGGTTTGTGATATGATGCGGTTGTTACTTTTTAAATTTACAGTCATTTTTACACCGTATAAAAATGTATGGCTTGAACTATCTCTTTACCTATTGAGTCAGCTAAAAGATTTTTTATTTTATTTAAAAAAAAATGCCCCACACTAGGAATTACTCCTGTATCGTGGGTGCATTTACAAATATTTAAACTCACATACACAAACATCCAGACCCGAAACAACTAAAGTAGGTATACAACTATGTAGGCCATACAAATTTGTTCCGTGCGGGGATCAAACCCGCGACACGCAGCGTAGCAGTCGATCGCTCAGCGTGTCGTCAAAATTGACATACGATTAGTTATAGTATAATCTGGAACAGCTATCCACTGACATACTACCAATTCATTTAGTATTCAATTCTGTCCTTACAGAAATCTAAACCTACTCGTGCTGTAAATACTTCATTACAAGCATGTAAAGTCTCCTACTAGTTTAATCTTTGCCATTTTCAAGAGATTAATCTCAGCTTAATTATCTAGTGATATAAAGCGATAGTTAACTTGTTAACGGCGAGATTTACACGAAGAATGAATGTGCTCCTTACTTTTAATTGCTCATCATTATTTGGTTTTTATTGGTCATTATTGACTTCCGCTCCACTTTAAGGTTTTTATAACGGGCTTATGAGAAGCATTCGAAGATGCATATGAGATTAAGTAAGCACACTTATTCGTTATAGAAGAAGTACAAAACCACTGAACCAGCGAGGTAATACTAGCATTATAGTAAAACTAGCTGGCGTCCGCGACTTCGCCTGCGTGTTATTGGAAAAAAACGTATCCTATGTGTTATTCCAGACTATAATCTACCTCTGTGCCAAATTTTATCAAGATCCGTTTAGCCGTTTTGACGTGAAAGAGTAACAAATATCCATACATCCATCCATCCTCACAAACATTCGCATTTATAATATAAGTAGGAAATAGGATTATAATCGGTTACCAACGATACGCCTCCTCTTTGTAAGGTTACTCTTTCGTTCGAGCACTTCCAACCCGCGTTTCTCGCAGCCCCATTCTGTACTCCAAGTTTTATAGACCAAGTACCAAAGGTTGGAAGCGCAAGCGCACTTTATTATTTGCCACGGCTGTTAATGTTCATTGTTCATTAAGTTTCTTTAATTTGTTATGAACTAAAACAATACTAATTAGACGTATTCGTTTGAAATAAAAGCTTTGCTCGCATATCGCAGGATTATATTGTGTTGTGGCAATTTTAGTTGCGTTTCTAGGAGGTTAGGTAATATAATAAAGTGTAGCGAAATGGTAGGTTTTCTGTTGCAAGTAGTTATGGGTTCAATCCTCTAAGGTACAAATTAAAACGGCAAGCTCTAATATGAGCGTGCGATATACCTAAAGTAAATACGTCGAGTTAAATTAAAAGTACTCTTTTCACACTTAATATTTTAAAGGCGAAAGTTTGTATGTCTGTGTGTATATTTGTTATTCTTTCACGCTGAAACAGCTTAACGGATTCGAATGAAAATTGGTATGTAGTTAGCTTATATCTTAGATTTTGAAGTTGAAGATGGCGGGTTCAACCTGAACAAAACCAAATACCAGTGACCCGTTTTAGCCCTGGATCGAGTTAACCGATAGTTATGAGGAGATCGAAAAAAAAATATCTATCTCCCCCCTCTTTCTCCCCCAAATGTCACTTTAAAAAAATAGTCTATGTCCGTCTCTTTGGTCCCAATTATCTCTACCAAAATTCATCAAAATCGGTTGGGCCATTTAGGCGTGAAGACGTAACAAACATAGGTGCAAACAAAGTCTCTTTTGCTTTTATATTATTAACTAGCTTCCGCCCGCGACTTCGTCCGCGTGGCATAGTTACTTTGGGCTAACGCTAACTTTAACCCGCGTGATGACCCGAAAAACCCCTTTCCTCACTTTAAAAAAACTTGCCTATTTCCGTCACCAGGGCCCCAACTATCTCTGTACCAAAATGCATCAAAATCGGTTGGGTCATTTAGGCGTGAAGCCGTAACAAACACGACACGGTTCGCGTAGTGGCTGGGCGAACGACTGCTGCGCTGTGTGTCGCGGGTTCGATTCCCGCACGGAACAAATATTTGTATGACCTACAGATAGTTGTTCCGGGTCTGGCTGTTTGTGTATGTGAGATTGAATGTTTGTAAACGCACCCACGATACAGGAGAAATTCCTAGTGTGGGGCAACGTCTTTTAACCCTCGGTATGCCTGGTGGCGAGAAGTGACGCGGTATGCCTGGTGGGTCTGTCAGACCCAGTTTTGGATCACTATTTCATATACATATTGCAGTAAATAAATAAAAATATTTGTTTTATAATGAAATTACATACTAATATTAGGATTAGACATAAAAATCGTTTTACAAATCAACGATCTTTATTTTTTAAATTTTAAATGAAAATTTGTTCGTTTTAAACATAAAATTAAGCTTTGAGCTTTTTGTTAACAATTATTATGAAATAAAAGTAGAGAGAGCACTTTAATCAAGTCTTTTCGTTGTGGGAACGCGTCCCGGACTGAGGTAGCGGGCGGAAAGCATTGAGTAGTTCGTAACGGCCAGCTACAGCTTGCGGGTGCGCTCAGAATTCAAATTTGAATAAAATACAACAGTTTTTCTGCCGTGGTGGGTCTGACAGACCCTACCAGGCATGCCGAGGGTTAAAAAGAAAGAAAGAAAGAACAAACAAACTAACTGTCGCTTTTATAATATTAGTAAGGATTTATGAAAATAACCGAAGGTAACTGAATGCCTATTCATTTACCTAACGAAATAAGCTACGTTAGAGGTCCTAACTGTAGCTACCTTACACTTAAAAAAGTGCCTACTTAAATAATAAAACTGATCCTAAATACACTACAGCTACAACTAAATAAAACTACAGCTAAATAAATTAAAAAATAATAATTTGAATTTATAATTAACCTGAAAATAATTTAAGTACTAAATTATATATATAAATTTTGTTTTTTTTTAATATATCTAATTATGCCTGTTATCTATAAGAACCTATTAATTACCAAATAAAGTAGGTACTAAAACTAAATAACTCTAATAGAATTATACCCAGAAATATGTAGGTAAGTACAACTTGTAACAAAAAAAGAAATTAAAATAAAGCTAAAACGCCTGTCCAATACTGGGTCCACCCTTTATAGCAGAACTTTTTATGTCATAATTTTATTTTGCATAACAACGGATAGCATAAACTTCATTTCGCAGAAAATTGTTTGGCAGACACTCATTTATCATACATTCAAAACTCATAATTTTGTAAGTCAGAATCATCTCTAGACATAAATTTCATATCCATAATATTCAAAAAGCAGAAACATCATTTCGCAGAAAGTTCACAGTCAGAATCGTCTTTTGACATATATTTCATATCGTTATCATTAAACGGCAGAATTGTCATATCGCAGAAAGTTTATAGTTAGAATCATCTTTATTATTATTTGTTGTCATTTATTTTAATTATTTATTTCTTTAAAATAATATCATTTATTTTAACTATTATTTAATTGAATTTGTAATAATGTCATTTAATTCCATAAGTAATTATTATTCTAATGTAAATAGTTCAGTTCCGGGTAAACTACTAAAAACAATCTCATTTTCTATCAATGCAGGTCGTTACTGGCACTCGCCGGCCGCTGCCGCGGCACCGCTCGCTCCGCTCGCTCGGCTCGTGCGTAGGGGGTCACAGTTTTAACCTAACCTAACCTACGATTTTTTTTTCAACAAATTAACCTAATCTTAATAGTTGAGTCCCGGGTAACTAAAAACGATGTCTTTTTTTTTCTATATAATTCCAAAAATATCTTATTTTTGCCTTAATATGTTTTTGTATACAATTGTAACTCACTGTATCGGTTCACACCAAAATATTGGAAACTCAAAATAAATAACAAACATGGTAAATATCCCGTTTTAACCGTTAATAATAATGTTAGTGACCATGTCAGTTTAAAGACTTATTAGGCATATAAGTCTTTAAACTTAAAGTTATTCTTAATTAAATTCTGCCATCTGCATAGTATGAAAAGTGAAATTATACCAAATACTCGTCGCTCTAAATGAACATTATGCTAAACGACATTAGCGAAATTTGAACTCTGCCAATCGTAATTATACTAAATGTAATTCTGCCATCTTAAAACTATGCAATTGTAAATTCGGAGTTTTAAATATTATGCCAAACGATAATTATATCAAATAATTTTTATGCCTTTAAAATGTTCGTTTAAAGAAAAATATGCTAAGTGTGTTTTGCCAAATAAATTTCGGAGCATCAAGATTCTGCCAGATAGAGGGAACCCGTCCAATACTATCTACCTATGTATACCTACTTCACTTAAAAATAAAAACCTATAAATACTTTAATTAATAATACCTGTAACTATAATAAAGAATATAACTATATAACGCTATGGCGCCCATTAGGGGAGGGCTATGTCCAGCAGTGGACTAATATAGCCTAATGAACTACGCTTTTACCAATATAGTATAAAAAAAAACTGAACATAAATTAGCCGAAACTCGGTTTCTAAAAATCTATGCGTACCTACTACCACTTCAGCTAAAAAGAAATAAAATGTAAACTATGAATAATTTGTAATTTGAACGAATATTTAAACACTACCAAAATAACTAATACCTATTTTATAAAATAACAACAAAAGATATAAATTATTTAAAGACTAAAAGTCGGGCTGAAAGCATTGTCTGTCAATAAGGTCGAACACTCTGAACATCTATTCGCATCAACAGCCAAATATTACACAAAAATAATCCCTAAAGCATGATTCAGTATTCACGCGCGATGGCTTATTAGCGTATTTCATGCATAACTTTGGTGTTTGTATACCGATTTATATGTTTCTTTTTTTATTGAATACGTAATAATGTTAACTGTTTTTAATTAGAGATGAGTGGGAGTGTTATAAACGTAAGAGTAGACAAATATAATCAGAAAGCTCCGAACTGCTAAGTTATCGGGAGTTACACGTGTTATTGTGAGTCAACCATAAAAGATAGACCTATGCTGTCGTAGGATATTTTTTATATAATTTTAAGGAGAACATTTCCGTCATACATGATTTCTGTGTAGCTTTAACAAACTTCTCCCGATTACCCAACATTTTCCTTCACTGCTCTGCTCCTATTGATCGTAGCGTGATGAAAAGTATACTAAAACCTGCCCAGGAGTATGAAGAATAATTGTACCAAGTTTTGTTAAAATCCGTCGAGTAGTTTTTGTTTCTATAACGAACATACAGACATCCAGACAGACAGACAGACAGACAGACAGACAGACAGACAGACAGACAAAAATTTTACTGATTGCATTTTTGGCATCAGTATCGATCACTAATCACCCCCTGATAGTTATTTTGGAAATATATTTCATGTACAGAATTGACCTCTCTACAGATTTATTATAAGTATATAGAGAAGATAGAAGATAGAAGATAAAGACTAACATCACGCTACGATACTAAGGAGCTGAGCAGTGGGTGATACCGCTGGTCACAGTTAATACTTTATATTCCTGATATTAATTCCAATGTCGGACAATAAATCTTCGGATTGAGTAACATGATTCTCCACCAAAGATACTAATACTGAAATCGAAATAAAAATACCATTAAAGTTACTGCTACTTATCTTGAAAACGTCGTAAAATTCGAAAGAAGAAAGTTACAAGAAATGATCATGTACTCATTAGGCACAACTGTGAATGCAGCTGGTTTTAAAACTTGTGATTCTAAGTTATCAAAAGCACCAGAATATGAACTCTCTTGAATAGGTAATTAGATTATTAAATTAGAGCTTAAAGACGTTCTCTAAAGTTTTAATATACTTTAAACTTTGTTTTCTTTAGACAAAAGATTTTGGACACAAATCGATCTGATATCCAACCATTTTTTTTCGGATGTAAATAAGCAAATGGCTTTGGGTGGAGTATAAGTCTAACACTCCCTTCACTCCCCGAAGGGAGTGTCAGACTTATACTGACTAAAACGCTTCCATGTTTCCTTCTTTTGCCCATAGTGTTTCGAGGACGCGATATCTCTTTTGTATCACGCTGGTACTCCCTGTACAAGCGTGATATTATGTATGTAATTCTTTATTAAAACAAATCCTGAACGAAATGCCTAAGATTTAGAAGCATGAAATTTCATTTAAGAGTTTCTCATATAATTAAAGTGACCATGACATAAAAAATTGACTAAGGATTGAAAGTTGATCATTTTTGCAGATGGAACATCAGCCACCGCTGATCGGACCAACGGACGGCTTGTAAAACAATAAAACGATGAACGACGGACGCTACTGCATTAGTAAGCTCTTAGTCACTTTTAAGTAAACTAAAATAAGCCGATCTCGACAGGAAATCACACGATGCATTAAAATTCAAACATTAATAGACATTAAAACCCATATTTAATTTATAGGCCCTAATCACGAATAACCGTTTCGGCGATCCTTTTGGCGAAACTGTTAATTGCTTTGTCCCTTTTTTCAGAATCGTAAAATTTCCTGTTGTTAGCAATTAACGTTCAAGTAATGATATCGGCACATTGAACTTGTAATCGGTGACATTAATTTCCTTGACATTAACCCTTAACTTGGCAGGAAGTAAAAATCTTTAAAATATGAACTTTTTTGATATATTTGGCGTTAATTATGATTAAAAGATACGAAAAAAATAAATTAAAAAATCTAGATGTCCTAGGTTTCGAGAAAATCTATGTACATCACAGTGCACACTGCCAATTATGCCAAAATGTCGATATTATATTTTTTGTACATTGTGATGGACACTGCCAGGATGATAATAAATAAAATTTTAATTTAAATTGTTCATTTATTTTGAGGAATAGGATAAAATATTAAAATATCTAAATTATTTTGTGTGAAAATTACGGAAACAATTACGTTTTTGTTTTCCCTCAACAAAACATATATGCACATTATTTTATACAGAAGAAAGTAATTGTCCTACCACTTTTGCAATACTTGTTTCATTAGTAATTATTATATCAGGTGAAAAAAAGAAGTAAAAATAATCCAGGGCTGTATCAATTTCTGATTGTTGGAGGTCGTATAGGTTTTCTTCGAGACAAGCACTATGACGGAATACTGATTTGGACCAATGATAATCTAGCACAAATTTCTTGACTGCAACTTTTTTGGTCACTGCATTCTTTGTTGTCTTCTTACGCGTAGATCTGGTAAGTGGCAGCTGTTGTCGGCTAGTGCCGGTTGAGGAGACGATTTTTCAACGGTTGGGGTTGGTATTAGACTGTATGGAGTTCAGTGTAGGTAAAATGTTGTAATTGCTTGTAGTCGGTGATAGGAAAACTTCGTTGAATATTGGCGTTAGAGGTGCATCTACAGAGATATCTACCTGCTTTTTATTGGAGTCAGTCGAGCCATCTAGTAAATTGAGACCTTCAAATGAAGATGCTAGCGAAGGTGGATCAGAAGTATCTGGAGGTTTAAATACGTTGGTTTCTTCATCGGAAGAAGAACTACCCTCAGAACATGCATTTTTTTGCAGGAACCAAAGCCAAGATTTTGTGCGAGCGAGTTAATTTTAAATTTTGCAGGCAATATATAAAAAAAAAAAAAGTCAAAACCAACGCCTTGCAAAACATTACAAAAAAAAACAGCAAATACCCCCAAAATAAACAAAATCCAAATACTTCGTAAACCTGGCAATGTACAGTGTGGTTACCATAGTTTACGGTGAGTACTTCAGCGTGTCATTGGCAACGTGCAGTGCAATGTACATTCAGTTCTTTTATCAAATGCGTGAGTTAGTGTTTAGGTAGTTACGTAAACATGCACTAATTAGATGCTGAATATTCTTTATATCAAAGTACAGACAAAACATTGCCAAGGTTAGAAACAAAAAGTAAAAAAAAAAAAAACATTACACGTGTCACACGTAACAGCTTGTTGTTTCGCAGCCATTTTGATTTTGAAATGTATTTTATAGTGTTTTTACAGAAAAATATTTTTTTATCAATTCTACTTTATTTGACAATATATTGATGAAAAACAGAATTATTATTTTTTCCAAAACTAGTGAGAGATATTTTTTTTAAATGTATGTACAGTGTGATGTACGCTGTCAAGTTAAGGGTTAAGCTTATAAAAATGTTCTTGAAACCAAAGCTTAGTTCTCACTGATTAATTCTGAATCGGCATTTTGTTTATCATTTCTGTATCACTGACAAAATATAAAACAAAGTTCCCTTCCCGCTGTCTGTCTGTCCCTATGTCTACTTAGATCTTAAAAATTACTCAACGGATTTTGGTTCGGTTTTTTTTTAATATATTGAGTGACTCAAGAGAAAGGTTTGCATGTATTTATAAAAATGTATTATCATCAGAACCAAAAGTGTGTTCAAAATTTCAGCTCAATCTATTACAGGAAACTTGTTTCTTTTAATAGATTGAGCTGAAATTTATTGCCAAATAGATTTGACCATAAAATGCTCACCAACAAGGCAAGATAAATAATAGCATTCGAAAATCCAGAATCCTGATATAACACTTTCACGCCGCCTCAACGAGGTGTCAGCAAAGCAGAGGGGCCTGTTAGGTCCACCGCCTGTCAATGTGCGGGTTGTTCTAAAGAGATACCGCGGCCCCAGAACATAAAGGACAAAAACAGGAACATGGGTGGGTTTTAGTCAGTAAAAGTTTGACACGGAAGTTATTTGATAATATCCCATCCGCAAAAAAAATATATTATACACTGCACAATTACCTTATGACGTGAATTTTGTGTTAGTATTGACAAAGATACTTTCTGCACCACTGTTGGGAAGTGGGAATATTAAAGCCTACCAATGTGTGGACAAGGTTTTAGCAAAGTAAGTTACAAAAATACAGTCCGAATTCTTGGAATATTAATAAAAATGTTTGCGGTACACGTAATCGCTGCGCACAGATAATATAGAATTGATACGGATTGGCTGTTCATTTTGTTTTTAATTCACATAACGTTTTTATAAGGTCGATTCTTGCTGGCTTCTTGTATTACGGGTTTTGTTTTAAATGACAAAAAGCTTTTAATTTTGAATTAAAACTGTCTCTTGTGTAGAAGGCCATTTGATTCATTATTGAATGATGATCAATATTGGCGGGTGCGTTGATTTGTTTTATTATAAAACATTTTTCTTCTTCATCATGCTTGAATAAGTTATTTTTATGTCCACTTAAGGCGGAGGTGCCAGAGAGGCCTGCCAGTTGTGCATTATTCGAAAGAGATACCGCGGCCCCGGAACATAGAAGGGCAAAAGAAGGAACATGGGTAGGTTTCAAGTCAGTAAAAGTCTGACACTCTCCACCACTCCGCCCAGAGCGTGAAGTTATTTGGTGATTTCCCATCGACAAAAAAAATGTGTGTAAAACCTATTTCTTAAAACCTGCTGGTTTTTTTATGTAAAAACATTGCGCTTTACAAGACATAAAAGCGATTAACTTAGTATTTTATCTTTAAACAATAAATGCGTTTTGGCAGATATAGCCCATTTCAAAGTAAGAACTGCCCACCTTGCTATACAAAGTTGCTGTGAAAGCACTCAAAGTTAAGCGATAAACGCCTTTTAAAAAGCGAGTTACAAAATAATAAAATTTACGGGCAACCCCTCAATATTTCAAGTGAAAACCAGTAAGATGAGCCATCACCGTGGTTTGATGACACAAAATCCTATCTTCAGCTACGAATTTGTGAGAGAGAGTTGTCGACTTAGCCATTGGCTCTCTTAGCATTCAACCTTCATATAAGTCTAATTCTTATCTTTGACGGCACGGTTGGCGCAGTGACTAAGCGATCGACTGCTGCGCCGTGTGTCGCGGGTTCGATTCCCAAACGGAACAAATATTTGCATGGCCTACAGATAGTTGTTCCGGGTCTGGCTGTTTGTGTATGTGAGCGCTCCCACGATACAAGAAATAATCCTAGTGTGGGTCACGTTTGTTAATATCTTTATATATATAATTCTTCTATGAGTGTGTATGTCACTGAACTTCTCTCAAACGACTGGACCGATTTTGATGAAATTTTTTGTGTGTGTTCAAGGGGATCTGGGAATGGTTTAGATTCACAATTTTGTCCGCTGGACAATGTTTTTTTAATTAATTTTTAATTTATTAGTAGTTGTTGATTTTGGAATGTTTTACATTGGATCCGACAGACGGCGCTACCATCGCAGTGTCATTAGACAGCTTATTAGCTTATTAAAAAAAGTTTGAAATTTTCAAATTAAAGACGTGTAGACAGGACAACGTCTGTCGGGTCCGCTAGTATATATATATATATATATCTATCTCACTCAGTCAATGGCTTGAAGGCATACATACGAATTAATCATCACAATTCCAACATTAAAACATTTCCGGACTTATTATTATATATTACAGTCTCCCCGTATAAAGCTAAACCACATTTAAGTACCAGGAAATAACAACTAACCATTAAAACGACTCGCCGAAAAAGTAACATGTAATTTGTTTGTTAATTCAAGCCAATAGATACAGGTTGAAAATGGCGGACTAATGGCTCGGCTACCGCGCAAGCGCGAGTTTTTGTCGACCAATGGCACCGCGGCAACGCGGCGCAGGAGTCGGCGACGATCGCAATTTGTTAACGTGATAAAATGGCATTGCTGTGTACCTATTAGGGGTTTGGGATTTTAGTTTTTGTAAGAAGGAATTCTATGAAGAAGGTTGAGTTTTAAATTAAGTGTGGTCTTTTGGGGTGATGGGGTAATCGTAGATTTATTGGAGGAGCTGATTAAAGTATTCGTTATGAGGCTTCTATCTATGTTTCTATGTGAGCAATGGAAGTGTTCCCAAGGCAGGGATGCTCCGGGTTGCGGGTTGTTCGAAAGAGATACCACGGCCCCGGAACTTAAAGAGCAAAAGAAGGAACATGGGTAGGCTTTAGTCAGCAAAAGTCTGATACAAAGTATTGACGTATTTCATTACGTTAGAAGCTTTGGCTATCCCAACTGCATCTGCTAAACAAACTGGGGGTATGGGAATCATATTGTTGAAGACTCTACTGCCCTTTTGTTTGCTTAGAAAACACTATGAATATATTTCAACATCAATAGTCGTTTTTTTCTTTCATTTAGGAAATCATTAAATTACTCCCATTGCGGTTATAGTGTCAGACTTGTACTAACTATAGGTACCCATACTTCTTTTGCACTTTGTAATCAACAACCCATAGCCCCGGCTTCAACAAACGTTTACCACAACAAATTCTATTTATTAAAAAACTAAACTGCTTGCCAATGTCTTATTTCACCATATACTTTTATGGGAGATCCAAGCACAATCTTTGGTACAAAAGGTTGAATTCAGGAGTCATTGAAGGCGCCATAAAATCAAGATTTATTATGGTGCTAACCTTTCTAGGCCTATGGGGTTTTCCATTGGACTGCTAAACACCATAAAAGCACAACGATTGACGGTAGTGGAATGTTGTTCATATGCTTGTAGCACATTTTATTCATTCGATTGCTTTTGCGCACTAGTTTGTTTATGAAAGACTGGTAATAAAGTATGGAGAATAAATTGAGAGCATCTTGTGGAAGAAGCTTGAATTCTTTGTTAGCAATTACCATACACTTTTGTAATTAATATAGTCTTTTTTCAATAGAGACAAGATTTGCATTGATTAAAGGGTAGATTATTAGTTTTTTTATTAACTTTCCCTAAAACAATTTTGCAATGCTTTTCCATGTCCGTTATAAGTGCCTAATCATGATGTCACTTTTGATAAAGGATAACTTTCATTGAACGATGATAATAGTTGCAAATAATTAATAACGTTTGAAATGGCATATTAAACATGTCTATTAATATAAATATATTGATAGTGGTAATAAATAGATAAATTGTGGGAAATATCCCGTTACAAATATTCAAAAAAGAAAAGGCCACCAAAATTGTAACACCAAAAACATTAAAAAATACAAATCCCCCCTTACACTTCCCTAATTTAATTACCACAACGTACTTGTACCTTATAAACGTACATTAGAACTTAGAAGTCATCAACAAATACCAGGTAACAAAGTAAACACACACTGACATTTGGCTCGCAATCCTCTAGCCGATCAGTTGAATACATTAGACTTAATAAAGCGAGCCAGGTTCTTTTCATTAGCAAGGCACGAAGATATCTTGATCGCGCCTGAAACTGCAGGGTTGGTAAGGAGGAAAGTTTTCTTTACAGGAATTAAAAAATACATGAAAACCAGACTTTTTTCATCAGCAGACTGACTTGAGCTAAGGTGTAAAGCCCCGTTCCAATCGATGGCGATCGGCGGCGGCGATCTCTCGCGTCCGGCCCTGGTTCAGGCCATGGTCCGGAGCGAGAGGGAATGGGAAGCGGTCACCACCTTCTGCGAAGCAGTAATGCTAGCAAAGGAGGTGGCCGGGCGTTTGAGGGAGAGAACATCTGCCCAACCCAGCCGCCGCGGGAGACGCCCAGGGCGCCGGGCGCCGCGAGACGACTTCCGGCCACCGTAGATGCGGGCCTGTGGGCGGTGAGCAATGGGTAGTTCACCGTCCGTCCGTCGATTGACGACAGGCCGTGTCGACGGCGCGTTCGTGTTTCACGCGCGCCTCAAAGAGAGTCAGCAAAGCAAAGGGGCTTGCCAGAGCCTCCGCCTGCCGGGGTTGCGGGTTGTTCGAAAGAGATACCGCGGCCTCGGAACGTAAAGGGCAATAGAAGGAACATGGGTGGGTTTTAGTCAGTACAAGTCTGACATGCCCCCCCGCTCCACCCAGAGCGGGGGAAGTCATTGGATGATTTCCCACCCGAAAAAAAAAAAAAAAAAAAAAAAAAGCCCCGTTCCAATAAACAAAAACGACTCGTTTTGCTTACGGATGGTAGTATTTTGACATAAGTTCTATGAGACTTATGTCAAAATCTTACTATCCGTAAGCAAAACGACTCGTTTTTGTTTATTTGAACGGGGCTTAAGACATATCAAACAGATAAGATATAGATAGGAAACAGATATCGCGGCCCCGGAACATAAAGGGCAATAGAAGGAACATGGGTGGGTTTTAGTCAGTACAAGTGTGACACTCCCCCCCGCGACCAGAGCTAGGGAAGTTATTTGATGATTTCCCAAACGCAAAAGGAAAGAGGTAAATTATTAATCAAAAATTATTAAGGGGTAAAAGTTAACGACTTTGGTGTATGAAAATAACATCAAAGGTGTCTTAAATCTGACAATTTATTTGTAGTACAAAATTAATAATATACTCAACGATGCTTAGCAACCAGGCTACGCCAACCCTATGCCTAAGACTACCGGGGCTACCCGGAATTGTCCGCACTGATCGACGTCTCTTCTTTAGTTTTTTCTTGCTAATTAGTATAATGAGGTGTTTTGTGTTTAGTTAAAACGACAAATCGGTCTTTTGTCGCTAATTGGTGGTATGTGAGCTTCTAGAAACTTTTTGTTTTTCAGTCTAATGCGAAACCTGATTTTTGTAGAATCTAGGTAAAGATACGTGTAACGTGGTTAGTGAAGGGATAATTAAAATAAAATCTGTAACTTGAAAATTAAGACTGCACTTAAACTTTGACCTTTTTTCGGATGGAAAATCATTAAAGGCGAGCGATGAGCTGCCCATTGCTCAGCGTCCTTAGGCCCACTGCCTATCTACAGTGGCTGGGAGTCATCTCGTGATTCCCGACGCCCGTAACGTTACCCGAGCCGCGGGCGGCTGGGTTGTTCTCTCACTCAAAGCTCCAGCCACCTCCTTCACTAGCATAACTGGAGAAGGAGGACATTCCCTTTCACTCCGTACCATAAACTGACCCAAAGTCAGGAGTAAAAGGTGCTATGTTCGATTTCCGGGTCGGGCGGTAAGTGTTATTGGGTTTTCATTAGAAAATTTTCAGTAGCAGATAAACCTTTTCTAGGTTTAGATATGAAGATAACTGGCGAAATGTAGGTGAACCTTTTGGTACACCTCTGTCTATCCTTTTGGAGATAACAGGGACATATCATTGTGACGATAGCTCTTGTTCATCTCCAGCTGCTACCAGTGGCGTGTCTAGGC
Organism: Ochropleura plecta; assembly: GCA_905475445.1. Taxonomy (NCBI): domain Eukaryota; kingdom Metazoa; phylum Arthropoda; class Insecta; order Lepidoptera; family Noctuidae; genus Ochropleura; species Ochropleura plecta. The sequence continues at coordinate 19,110,063 of FR997728.1, read as the reverse complement.
GTCACCAATATAAAGCCCGTAAACATAGCAGACTGTTCAGATACCCTAACATCAAAGTGAGTGGGAAAGCCAAACTTTTAAGCTTGTATCAAAGTACCGCCACTGGTTGCTATTGAATTGACCAAAACCAGAGACACAAATCTTTCTTTCTTTATGTCTCATTCTAGTTTATGTTTTTTTCCCCTATTACTTTAAATAGAGTTGTACACATCAATGCAGTTTAAGACCGATTTTATTTTTCCTTCTTGCATTTTCTTAGTTTACGACTGCGCAGCCTGTTCAGCAACTGATTGCGTTACTAATTCATTTTATGTTATAATTACGAATTAAGACTGGATTTTCTAATTTGATTTTATTATCATCTACTTTATTAACTTGTTGAGTTTCTTCCTAGTGGTTCAGGATAATTGTAGTCATTAATCGGTCATAAAATAATGCAAAATAGGTTCTGTAATTTATTCTCTTAGAATAGACCTTGTAATGTGGATCGCTATAAGATTAAGAGAAAAACTAGGAGATTTTATGGCTAAAAAAAGGACATACATAAAAACACTAAAAAGGCGGAAAATAAATTTACTTTCGAAAATTCTTTTAAGTCGTTTTATTCTTGCATAAACTGTTATTATTTATCAGCTTTTTTAGTTTCAGTATGATGGTATTGCACTCAATTTCTTATCGAGTATTCAGTTTCTATTGCTACTATTTTGTCCAATTTCATTTGAAAAAAAAAATAAGTACTTCGGTTATAACTACCGAAGTAATATAGATTACATTCTAAACGACGGAGAAATCGTAACAAATATACAAACAAAGAGAAAAATTGTAGTCGAATTAAGGACCTCTTCCTTTTTTAGAAACGGTTAAAAAAGTGATCGCTGACGTGACGAGTTTTAGAAAAGTATGGAAGAAAAAGACATGCTGCGCCGATCCCTTAATTATATTGTGATAAATTAATGTTTAAGATTACCAAGAACTGCTGATAGTGTTCTGTAACAGTCTCTATAGTATTTTCTTTTGCAAGTTTCATTATAATGTTTTCTATTGATTACTTCAACAACAAAAAATCGTTCAATATATCTTAGACACATTTACTTGTAAAGATCTCGACATTGTCTTACCACATCTAATTGTTCCAGGAACAATCACTATTCACTTAACTGAAAATATAACAACTCTAATCTAAAATTCGCCAACAAAAAACCAGCCAAGTGCCGAAAACAACAGAGCAATAATACTTAAGTACAGACAGCAAAACAGTGAGTAGACAAAATTATTTCGCAACGAATGCAATCCGCCGTCCGAAAACCAGATAATTGGATCGGAATCCACTGTAGAACTTACAACAGTATATAGGATCGAGTTTTTACCCGCGTATTTGGTAGTATCATAATTTCTTGTCGGGTTTTATGCTTTTTTTTATTCCTTAAGTTGGGTCGGCCTTTTTTGATACTCGGTCAGATAATTCCTGCCTCGCCCGGCATTCTGAATAAATGTTGGCTACTTATTGTGCTGACCGTACCACATATGCGTTATGTAAGAGAGGACTTGGTCGTTTTTTTTTCTTTTTGTGCAGGATTCCAGTTACTGTTCCGTAATGGGGTGTGATAAAGCATTTTTATGAATTTAATTCCTTTTTGTATCGTGTGGTAATTCTGTGTTTGGTTCTCTGTCGTGGATATCACCGGGTTAAGGTGGTGATGGGTGACATGGTACTGGACTTATTGGGAAACTTTTAATTAAAATTGAACACAAACACTATCAAGTTTGGCTTTCCGTTATACTGATTTAATAAAAGATTAGTAAGAAAAGTCTTCAAGAAGGATAGTAGGGTCTAAAATGGCTGCTTTAGCGAAATCATAATCGGATAGCAATATAAATAACGGTAAAAAACAATGGTCATTGACGAAGTTAAAATAAAATTGTGAATTGTCACATTTTTATCATTTTATGAATGGTAACTAAATTCAAATTAATAACCTATTATGATTCTGTTTAAGCAGCCATGTTTGATCATCAGTTGTATAAACAAACTATACTCTCATCCATGGTCAAGCAGACCATTGTTCTTTTTAGAATTCCCTGAAATCTCTCTTAGTCTTTACTTTCAGAGGGAAATACGATGGAGCCTGTCCTCACCCAGGTAGACTACATAACTCAAACTCAAAAGCATTTATTTCAATTAGACTATTGCAGGCACTTTTGAAGGGCAAGAAACAAAAAAATAAGCTACAGTCCCAGACAAAATTACTTGTGAAAGTACTGTAGATAGACAAATACAGCTTTGTACTGAATAACATAATTTAAGCTAAATAATATTGGCATGCACAATCTGATAAAACGCCACTACTTCTCTGATACAGTTACCAAATTAAATATCATCCTGCTAATCCTACTTAATATATGTAATATTATAAATACGGATGTTTGTGAAGATGGATGGATGTATGGATGTTTGTTACTCTTTCACGTCAAAATGGCTGAACGGATCTTTATGAAATTTGGCACAGAGGTAGATTATGGTCTGGAATAACACATATGATACTTTTTTTCGATACCACACGGGCGAAACCGCGGGCGCAAGCTAATGAAGAATATTTTGTTTGTCAAAGGAACCTACACATTTAAATTTACCAAAAGTTTATTAAAATTATTTCTTATTTTACTGATTTCATTTTATAGCCTACATTAATAATTCAATATCACAAAGGTATTAAACTATCCAAACGCCTACTTTATTGTCAAACCTAAAAACAAAAATATCTAAAGGGATATTAAGTTTCAAATTATAATAAAACAAAGGTTACTATAATATACAAATAATCATAGCTTTCTGGTAAAACAAAATAGTTGCGGCTTCTTAACATTTTTATTATCGTGATAAGTTTGTTTTTATGCAAACGATTCGTGGTCGTGACAATACATCGGAATGTCTATAATGTGCTAAATATAGATGGCGATTTTTTATTCTACTTGAAAAGGAATTTGTTTTTATCCGACTTACAAATTCTTTTGGGGTTTTCGTGTATTGACAGAACATAATTTGTATTTACTTTGTAAAGGGATACTCGTATCCATTTACTTTTTTTTAAAAAAAACGTTACCCCACACTAGGAATTTCTCCTGTATCGTGGGTGCGTTTACAAACATTTAAACTCACATACACAAACAACCAGACCCGAAACAACCATCTGTAGGCCATACAAATAATTGTTCCGTGCGGGACTCGAACCCGCGACACGCAGCGCAGCAGCCGATCGCGCAGCCACTGCGCCAACCGTGTCGTCATCTTCATTTCCTGCGCTTATGGTTCATTTTCTGAGTAATCGTAGTATTAAGTGTTGTGTATGTTGTTTGTTGTGTTATGTAGTTTTATGTTTATTAGTTGCCTGATGAATTGATGAAGCATTATTTTCAAGAGATTCATTTGGAAATCATAACTTTTTTGGGTTCGGTACTTAAAAAGTAAAAAACGGAACCCTTATTAAAAATCTTTGTTGTCCATCTCTCTATCGAGACCCTATATCTCGGGAACGCGTTAAGGTATCGAGTTAAAATTAAAATTAAATATTAAACTCTGTGGTTCCTTTGTGCTGTAAAAACATCAATCCTCTAAGTCTACGCAATCAAAAGATATGGCTGTTCAAGGCGCAAATTGTAGGGAACCCTCTGTGCGAGAGTCTGAATCGCTCTTGGCCAGTTTTTTTGGAGACTCAAAAAAAAATGGCCGCGTCTGGTTTTCGTCTTGGACTAAATTCAAAGTAATTCTGAATACTAACCAAAACAACCATTAATCACTTCTATATCCCATTGAGATTGCTTAAACACACCATGTTTATCACCAGAATTTCTGGAAATCTAGTCTTTCGAGGCCCTCAATCAGTCAACGTCATCCGTTCACGATTCTTTGGCCATTGTACACAAAATTTCGCAAATTAAAACCCGAAGCCGAAGCTGTCACCTTTGCTTGTCTCCAAAAGCGATATACCATTGTCTTTGAAGTCAGTTACTTGATACCCTTTATCAACCTCCCAAAACCACCACAGTGGAATCACAACTCTGCTGCCCAAAAGATAGGTTTGGTATTCGAATGTATATCTCTGGTGGTTACAACATTTATAGATGCTTGGAAGTAGTATTTATGTCATGTACCGGGTTTTCGTCTGTCGGGAGCCCTATTTATTGCCGGTTACCGAAACTCGAATGAATTGATAATTCGAAACGTTTTGTTAGGGTTCTACGCAGATCTGAGAATAAAATACCGGTTTTCGTTAAGTGATTTTTAGAATCAATAATTTTATGTTCACAAATCAATAAGACGTAAGATAAGTTAATAAATAATATAACACAAGAACGATATACCAGTAAAGAAAGCCGACGATAAACCGGGAAAGTTAGAAGTCAGATTAAATGCCATATAATCCGCGTTTTGTCTCCAATTTAGGCCATCTTTCCAGACATTACAACCATAATTAACCATAATTTGCTATAAGAAAACCCAATTTTGGGTTAAGCTCGCCGTTGTACATACGCTTTACCAATGTAATTTGTGTTTATATTTGTTTTGTGTGCAATAAAGAATAAGAATAATTCATTAGTGAAAATCATAAATAATAATGCAACAAATTACACAACAGTTTTAAAGGAACAGTTTATGGCTTTGTTTAAAACTATTGGGCAGTGCAACATTTCTATATCCATATTCCTATCGTTACTAAATATCTCTTTCAGTTTTCGTCAAATCCTGTCCAAATAATCTGGACAAAGATGTAGTTCATAACTTCCTAATACTTCAAAGTCTGTGTTTCTTTGCAAAATAGAGCATGAAATTGGATTCTTCAAAAATAATGTTTCATTAGATACGCATGAACCAGGCTGGTTGATAAAAAACAAATTCGCTTGAACGTAGATGATTATTTTAATCTATTATTACCGTTATTTCTTGGTGATTCTGAAATGGTATTGGTTCATTTGAACTAAAGCTACTGTTATAGTTTGTTTTGAATTCCATTCACATTTCAATATTTATCATATTCTAGGTATTCTGTAGCAATTTTACTGTCTATGTAACAGATGTAGTTAAAATGTATCAGATTATCTGAAACTCCCCAAAATAGCTACTCGTTAAGACTTAGCATAGAATACCACGAAATCACAAGGTACGGCATCCTAAAAATAAATAAATAAATATCTTGGGACAACTCACACACGGCTATCTGATCCCAAGCTAAGCAGAGCTTGTGTTATGGTAACCAGACAACTGATATATACATACTTATATAATTTATAAATACATACACATTATAGATAAATCACACCCAGACACAGAACAAACAGTCATGCTCATCACACAAAGTTTGTCCTGGGTGGGAATCGAACCCACGACCTCCGGCTCAGCAGTCAGGGCCACTAACCACTAGACCAACAGGCCCGTCTAAAAATGAAAGAATAGTCTTGAATTTTTAGGATTCCGAAGGAAAAATCGGAACTCTTAAAGGATCACTTTATTGTTCACTAGCTTTTGCCCGCGGCTTCGCTCGCGTTAAATTCGGTAGCGCCTTATTGAATTGTAATAGCAACGCTAAGTTTTCCCGTTTCTTCCCTCTTTCTCCCTCATATCCCACTCTTTTTAAAAAAGTAATAGCCTATGTCCGTCTCCTGTTTCCCAACTATCTCTGTACCAAAATTCATCGAAATCGGTTTAGCCATTAAAGCGTGAAGAGGTAACAAACAAACAAACAAATAAACAAACAAACAAACTCACTTTCGCTTTTATAATATTAGTAAGGATCTGTCTATCTGTCATGACCCTTTATCTCATCAGGAACGCGTAAATGTATCGAGTTGCAATTAATACCATATATTCCAATTTGTAGCTTCTTAGAGCTGTGAAAAAATCAACCCTCTAAGATTACGCAGTCAAAGATATGGCCGTTTATGTTCGCATGTTTGTACTTAACACATCACTCACATAACAGGAACCCTCAAACCGCAAGTCCGACTCGCACTTGGCATGTTTTTTATACGGCAGATATCTGGTTTTAAAATAAGACTCTAGATATTTAATCAGACATTTTGTCAAAACAACTTTAAAAATAAAGTCTATATCATCCTTACTATCCTTACTTCCTTACTAATATTATAAAAGCGAAAGTGAGTGTTTGTTTATTTGTTACCTCTTCACGCTTTAATGGCTAAACCGATTTTGATGAATTTTGGTGATAGTTGGAAACCAGGAGACGGACATAGGCTAATTTATATTTTAAAAAAGCGGGATATGAGGGAGAACGAGGGATGAAAAGGGAAAACTTAGCGTTGCAATTACAAATCAATAAGGCGCAAGAGCAGAAACTGCAGGTAGCACGTACTGTGTGTGTGTGGTGTGTACCGAATTTAACGCGACCGAAGCCGCGGGCAAAAGCTAGTTAAGTATATTTTCGAAAAGATCATTAAGAAAACTTTACTGGTACATTATTTGCCCTTGCGTAAACTACAGCAGCATTTCCTTCACACCTCGAATCCTCGACATCTCACAAGCCCAAAACAAAACAATCGAACATCAAAAGCAAAGGCTACAACGGTGTCAATTAAACCGTGCGCGCACAATTAACGAGAGGAGAATGTCCCGATGTGATCCTATCGTGTGACCCAGGGCTATCGGTAGCAAGTTCAGTCCGGCTACCGTTGTTCCAAGCTTGATATATTCTGTGAACGTTCATTTTGCTCTTTGGGGGTTAATTGAATAAATTTAAAGTTTAATAAGATCTTGGTTGGTGGTATTTATTGGTGCGAGAGAACAATTTAGTTGAAATGCGTACGATTGGTTTACGTTGGATTATTAGCTATGCTTTAGGCTGTTTCGAAATTTGAAATGTTTTTGAGATTATTGTTATGACTAAAAGTTAGACTAGACTATCCATTTCACATTTTTTTTGTAATTTTTCAAAGAATTAACATTAACAGGTACTGTGTAAAATGAGTTTTTAGTAATACATTTTTAGGCGAAGCTGGGATATATTATTATTCATCTTCAGATTCAATTACTTACTGAAAAAAAACATGAGCTATTCCAAAAATTGCAATCATGCAATTAATAGCATCTAAATCATATTTTTCGGTACACAAGTAATTTTATAGGTGTGGAACAAGAGCTCGTGGCCAAATAATAATCGCCGCTTGGTTAGAAATTTTAGTTTAAACCACGCTTGCCTAGTTTGGTTTGTGAATGGGTGATCACCCAAAACACACCGAGTTTCAACGTTAAGCCGTTGGTCCCGGCTATCATTGACATAAGAGTCGTTACAGGTAGTCAGTGACTCGAAAGTCTGATATCCACTTACCAAGGAATATCGTATTACCCAGTTATTAACTGGGTTGTGGAGGTCAGATAAGCAATCAATCAGGTAAGACTGGAAGCCGACCTCAATATAGTTGGTAAAAGGCTAAGCTGATGATGAGAATAAAGGAAATATCATCTTCAGATTCAATTCCTGACTGGAAAAGACACTACTAAAAGACGCTACTCCGAAAATTTCAATCACACGGCAATAGTAACTAAATTACTTTCTTGGGTAACACAAGTAATTTCTAGGCATAGAACATGGGATATATCATCTACATATTAAATTCAATAAGCTACATTATCATTGTACATCACCCTAGCTTCAGCTTGACCTAAAACTTAATCGACCATATTAATAACATGAGATGACAAGCCAGCAATGCAGAGCATGTTTTTCTTTCCCATAACATCATGGGAAAGCACATTGTGTTCATGTTCGCACAATTTATAGCCTTCACCGCGTTCATTGTTTAGTAAATTAATATTGTTATTAATTATAAGTTTCTTTACTACGGTTATTATAGTACAATTTGTGATTTGCTCTAGATTCTTATATTAACCTTCTTTGTAAATGATTGCTGCATTTGGGTGATTTTGTTAGTGTGGTCGGAGTATCTCTGTCATCACAAGATTTTAAATACATTATTACTGGGAGGCTAATAATGTAACGGAATATGATTCTTCATATTCCGAATATGATTCTTCATATTCTGAATATGATTCTTCATATTCCGAATATGATTCTTCATATTCCGATAAAAATTCATAAAATGGTCACAAAGTTACAATTCACAATATTAACTGTGACTGTAATCATTTCTTTTTTAACGTAATTCATATTATCAACCAATTGTGATTCTGCTTAAGCCATTTTAAACTCTAAGATCACATTCCTAAACATTTGACACAAGAATAATTATTTTTTTGGTTCTGATCAATATTTGTCGTGTTTATGAGAAATAAGAAGATCAGATGGCAACAATGGATAATAAAAGTTGTGAACACGGAGAATTCTCCATGTTCTATAAAATAATGTAGGAGTAAACGAAAATGCCCGTGTTGTAGCTCATTCACTTTTACATAAAGTTATAAATAATGTTCCATGAATAAATATGCGGTTTGTAGTACTAAACCGAATTTTAGCTATATAGCTATTTATAATAAATCGCTATTTCATCGACCTGTCATATTTATTACCAAAACCTTAAGACAAAGTTATAGAGCTCATTTTCGCAAATTATTAAGTTTTTGAAACAATATTAAATATAATTTATGGAGACACATAGACCTATTATAACGATTAAAATCGTCAATATGGTCAAAAAGATTCGAGATTTCAGATTGGCGTACAAAATAACCGGTTCCGTTTTGTGGAAGGAATTTTAAAACTATTCATTATTTATGTGGTAGATAAAATTCCATTTTAAGTAAAAACAAAAAATGTCTAGTAGTTCAATATTTTACATCGCTGTGATGTAAAATTTTGAACTGTTACTTTTGTAGTTTATAAACACTTTTTTTGTTGATTGGTTGGAGTTTATTAAACCACCTGAATAGTAAAGATAATCATCATCATTTTCCTTCCCTTGGCCCATTCTATTTGGGGTTGGCGCAACACGTTTTCTTCTGCCACTCTCCTCTATCAGACGTCTATCATTTACTCCTTTCTCCTTCATATAATTCCTTACACAATCCATCCATTTTTTTTGTCCTTCCTCTTGCACTCATCTCCGTTCCATCAACATTAAGATCCATCACTCTTTTAGTCACATGTGCTTCGTCATTCCTCATTCTAACTGTAAATTGTGTAGATTTAGACTTAGGATGATTTTTTACAGCTCAAAGGAACCACAGATTTTAGTATATGATTTTAATTGCTCGGTACTTTTAGGCGTTCTTAAGATAAAATGTCTTGACAGACAGACGGACAATTAAGTGATCTCCTACAAGGGCTTCGTTTTTACCATTTTAGGTACGAAACCCTAAAAAACATTATACGATGTTATACCACTTATTACTACTTCTCTCATTTCTATTAAACATCTTACACAAATAATCATCAATTGGTATTCGATCATTACTCAATTGTTTGATCACATTGATGTTATAAAAAGGATCTTAATGGTTTTATTGCTATCAAGTTGTCGGTATTGTAAACTTTATTGTATACACTTTTTTGGGCATAGAAAAACATGAGTAGTGTGTAAATGTTTTCTAGGAATTGATAAATGAATTATTTTTTCATAGAACAAATTATAATTTGAAGTAGGAAACACTTCTAATTATAATTTGTTCTATGAAAAAATAACTTTGCAGTCTTTATTCGAAATTTACTGTTTTTGAAGAATTGAAGTTTTGCCAAAGTAAGGTTTTCTTTTGCAGTTGATTATTAAAGCACGTTAATACGTTGGTCTTGGCTGTCAATATTAGATCTTTGACATTCGTTACAGTGGCTCGAAAGTCAAAGAACCAGTCTTAATAAGGGGTATCGTACTACTTAGTATTAACTGCTGTGGACGTCAGATAGGCAGTCGTTCCATGTAAAATACTTTTATTTCGCTGCATCCACTTAATACTAGAAGCTTATCTCAATAAAGTTGGAAAACGGTTAGGCTGATGATGATTTCAAAAAGCACTTTTTAGTTCTAGGAAAGTCTGTAAAGCATTAATACAAAAATTAAACATTGAAATATTAACAAAAATAATGGAAAGTGAAAAATAATAATAGAAGAAGAAAAATAATAGAAACTACAAAAAAAATAAAAAAATTCAAGCATTTAAAAAAAATATTACGCTTATTAAACTCGTACACCCAACCACGCGGACTAGCGGTATCGTGTCAGAATCGCTTTACCAACAAAATGACGCAGAACTAGTCCCAAAACATTACTTTATTCTAGTACTTTATTAACAAGACGAATGTTTGTGAGGATGGATGTATGGATGGATAGATGTAAGGATGTTTGTTAAATGTCTTTAATCTTCTCAGTTAGACCTGTATGATAAGCTGTTTTTTGGATAATATCAATACATTTTCTATTTTTTGTAAGCATTCCAGGCTGAGGAATGTATGATTAATTTCGAGAATTAAGACCAAGCACTAATAAATCAGAAAAACTTAATCAAAAACACTCTGTGACCATACAAACAAAACGCCCAACCAATAACTATAGGCATATTATTAATTCAAATAAAAAACCAGAAGGATCACTACATATTCGACAAACTTCGACATTATTCAAACGATGGACACACCCGTTATTAACTCATTATACAAACTTTTAATTTGGTAGCACTGCTCAAATTCCAAAACATCCAACTTTTTGATTGACAATTCATTTTGAATCATGTATTTCTACTACGATTGACCCTTCTTTCATATACCACACCATATTCAAAAACACATTTTAATACAATGTAGCACGGCTCAGTTTCAAATGTACTCGCGATAGCATTCTAATATGTAATAACTATAAAATTATTCCAATACAAAACTACTTGGCGAAAGGTAGACCGTATCACGTGGCGGTCGGAATCTTAATACTATTTTGGAGGGTATACTGAAACCTGCTCTATTTCAATTAGTAGAAAGCTCAGATTCATTTGTTGCTGCCTTTTATTCCTCATTTTGATTTTATCGTGGAGTTTTGTACTTTATTTCGAAGTGGTTAGAGTTGAATTTTGAATAGAGAGCTGTTGTCCCGGGGTATCAAGTTTCGTTCTCACTTCGTCAGGTGTCGCTGGCGGCGTTGCTTTGTTTTGCTCACTTTTGTTCTACGTAGTGTGAACTTGATAAAAACTGAGAGGAAACGCGCGCTAACAGAATAGGGACCTCTTTGTGCATTCCTTTTTTATATTTTAGTTTGAAATGTATGAAAAGGCATGTGTTTGGGGTAGAATCTCATTTTGTGGTTGTTTTTTGTCTGAGTGAAAGTCCGTATGATGCTCTCGTGCATTTGGTGCGAGCTTTTTTTAAAGCTTTTGATAGAAATGTATTAAGGATATTGAATCAGCTGCTTGTGATTCAGCTTGTTTTATAAGCGTTAAAGAATCGATTTGATTTAATTTTGAACTTGTACATATGAGATGCATTACGAAAATATGATGTAGACTGCGTATCTCTAGTGCGGTTTCGATTCAAGCTATTTTTCTATCTAGAAATATACTCGATTGACATTCCCTCTTGAATCTCACTTAAGATATAAAGAACATCGACAATTTCTAAAATTAAAGAATTTCGCAGGATTATTAAAAACTTTCAACTGCAATACTCTTAGTGTTGGGTACAAATGCTTACAACTATAGAATTTCCTACTAATATAATAAATGCGAATGTTTGTGATGATGTTTGGATGGATGTGGGGGCTTAGACAAAGTAACAATTTAAAAACGATAACGAAGTTAGAAATCGTTATCGCTCAGCAGTCACTAATACATTTTCAACTTTATACCCTAGTGCATAAAGTTGAAAATCTATTAAAGACTGCTGAGCGAAACAAACAAAAACGATATGTAAATGTCAATAGATTTTCAACTTTATTAAACGCGCGTATAAAGTTGAAAATGTATTAGTGACTGCTGAGCGATAACGATTTCTAACTTCGTTATCGTTTTTAAATTGTTACTTTGTCTAAGCCCCCTGATGTTTGTTACTCTTTCACGTCAAAACGGATGAACGGATCTTGATGAAATTTGGCACAGAGGTAGATTATGGTCTGGAATAACACTTTTTTTTTCGATATCACGCGGGCTATGCCGCGGATACCAGTTAGTAGTACCTGTTCTGAGGTTTTGTACGGGGCAAGCCTATTGCCATCAACCGGATGAAATCCAGACTCCTAGGCTGTTAATGAGAAATTCCTGGAAGAAACCTATTAAACTTTATCCAACCACCTCATATTCAGAAATTATGCCTACAACCACTCGATTAATTAAACCTAGGTGCAGCTGACGGCATGGTTGGCGCAGTGGCTTAGCGTTTGACTGCTGCGCTACGTGTCGCGGGTTAGATCCCCACACGGAACAATCATTTGTATTTGCCCATTCTTCTCCATAGAGATCAACGCTTTGGAATGGGCAACTACAGTACTTTCACAAGTTATTATGCCTTGTGACCGGGACTGTAGATTCATTTTGTTTCTTGACATTCAAAAGTGCCTGTAAGGGTCTAATTGAAATAAATGATTTGATTTGATTGACCTACAGATAGTTGTTCCGAGTCTGGCTGTTTGTGCATGTGAGTTTAAATATTTGTAAACGCACCCAAGATACAGGAGAAATTCCTAGTACGGGGCAACGTTTTTAACAAAAGAAAAAAAAACGACTATTCTATATTTAAATATAAATTTTCTATATCCCTTGTCAATACCTCTCTACATCGACACCGCCACAAATCCAACACAGACCACCAGTACTTCAAAACTCATTTCCTTTCTCTCCATTCCCACGGCAACTTAACAAATTAAAGTATAACACGTTTATATAACAGTTTGACGTCATCGATCATCAGTGTTATCAACATAACGTTATCTGATCCCGGAGATACGTAGTGTTAAATAGTACCCATTGTGACAGTTTTACTTTGGGTATTAGCGTCCCGTGGGCCGGTTGTAGGGTTTACAGAGAAAGAAATTAAAACGAAATTTGAAAAAAAAAATTTTTTGGAAAAATACTCGATTAAAGCGGGTATATAGCTAAGAGCTAATAGTAAGCTTTGTACCTCTACTCTACTCTCCTTTTTTTGCGGAAGGATATTCGTCAAATAACTTCCTTAATAACCCGCTCGGGGGGAGCGGGGGGGAGTTTCAGACGTCTACTGACTAAAACCCACCCATGTTCCTTCTTTTGCACTTTACGTTGGGTGTAATACAAACCTTTGGTAAAACTGATTGTCAGACTTTCGGGTAACAGACTACCTGTGTGTGTGTGTGTGTGTGTGTGTGTGACTAATGTGATGAATCATATAATTGATGATAAATCATAATTGATTTTAAAAAAAAATAATGGCATCAATTAAAGCTAAATTTAAATAAATAGTACATTATGTGTGTAAATGAAACTAAAACCTTAATTTTGTGTGACTGTGTGAAAGGAACAGCATCAAATTCAAATATATTCTAAGATTCCATGCGCTCACTAGAAAGTAATTTATTTCTAAACACAAGTTTACATTACATACCTAATTTATTCACTCAGTTAAAACACTCAGAATCATTTCAATTTCAACTCAACATTCTTCAAAGCTTTTTATGCAATCAGTACATCAAACATTCAAGTTTTAATCCACGCTTCGTGTAAGTATTTCAACACGCCTGCCTAGCTGGTCCAGCGACATACATCTATCTCTGTCTGTCATGTTAAGTTAGAACAGGATGAAAAACCACGGCACTGACTTACAAAGAAGGTACGGTCTTATTAACATGAAGAGAATAGGTGCGGTATAATGCATTCTATTGATAATGTTAATCCTAATCTAAAAAATAACTGGATAGCTGACTGACTCATCGGCTATCTCTTAAGAAAATGTTTCCTGCTGTTTAAATATTTTGATGACAATAGGAAGTGTGTGAAGAATTTCAAAATAAAGGTTCTTCAAGTAACAGAGACGGTGTGTTGTTTTCAAATTCTAGTTACATAAGTAAACATACTGCAGCTTATTTTTAGATCCTTACACTTACAGAAAGGGAAAATAATTGTATTGGAGAAATATTCATAGAATTCGTTATTTTAAATGGAAGTAAAATACCTTAAGATTTTGTAGAACAGCAAATAGTGAATCATACCTGAAGACAAAAAGAAAATATAATTAGTAAAAATAAAAGAAATTTCAATGAAAATATTATAAACAAAACAGATTTGTGGTAACAGAAATACTACATCATTTAACATTTATTTTTAGTTTGACATTTAACTTCTGTTCCACCGTGACTTATCATTATTTAATCTCCTTCCTTCTAAACCTAAATGAAAACCTAAACAAAGTGATTCAACAAATATGTCTCCTCCACCATTACAGTCACATCTTAATTTTTACAAACTCGTGACCAAGACATTACGATAAGTGATCCTTTTAACACAAGAAAAAATAAAATGCACAGCACATTTATCAACTAGTCGCTCGGTAGGCAGATGTTTTTGTTTTATTTTAGCATTATCTGGATTGATTAAAAGTACCTTACACATGTTATATTTGAATCTAACTTGTAAGAGGCTTTTGATACCTTGGTAGATAGATAGCATGACGAATAATGTTTGTGAAAGCGTGCAGAATAAACTATTTATAAAGTAAGGATCAATCAAGATTCATCTATAACGAGTATAAAAGGTTTATATTTCGATGTCTATAAGTAAAAGGGCTCTAATTAAAATGGGATTTCACAAGGAACTATGCTGGCGCCGAATAAATTTCAATGCAAAAAAAAAATGCTCTGACAAGACCCTTGGTTATATTATTATGCCTATCTTTATTAAAATCATACTTACTTCGAATCTTCAACGGACAGTAAAAGATAATAAAAAGCCATTTTGTAGTCAATAAAATTATTAATACTCTGCATTTTCAGCTCTTTCTGCATATCATGTGACTGGCGGTGAGTTTGAACGACTTCGGTCATAAAAACGGGGACTCTCCTTATTTTAATTACCGATATTAAGTTAATATGGAGTTTTTACGATTATAACATTGCCGTTGTAAATATATACATAGTCAATCATTATTGCAATAATTTTAAAACTGCTATTTTGAAAAGATTCTAATGATGATTCTTAATTGTGGATTTTGCTGGATGTTCAAGTAAACAGGTTGACTTGCCACTCAACAAAAATAGTATCATATCTGATCACATAATCTTGCAAACGACAAATTTTATACTCGTCTGCCATGCTTCTGGCTAATGTAGCATCCAAAACCCAGTACATCCATAAATTATCAACAATGTCATCGATATTCTCAATTTGAATAATATAACAATAAACCAGATTTTAGCCTAAAGTTATGTCTAGCTATAATTGTAATAAATTCGTATTCTTATCTTTTGAAACGACGTGGACGGTAGCTAGAACCTGAGAATATATTCTGCATACACGATATGTCAATTATAAACGGAATAATTAAGCTTTATAAAACTATTATGAAGCCTATAAAAATCCGGTTAAATTATTTTGATTATGAAAGGTATTATTATTATTTTACTCAAATATCACAAAATTCTCAGGGGGTGATGTAAATACCGCTTAGTTATTATGTAAAGAGTATCATGATATTATCGTAGCGCTAATCTGGAAGTTGCAAAGGTCAGCAGTCACCGTGAGTAAAACCAGAAGCATTCCGTTTTATGGGTAAAGGATTTTGTTTTCTAATAACAAACAAAGTCAAGAAACAAGCTAGACCGTAAAATATATATCTGTATGAGCTTTTACAAATTGTGAGACTGGATAGGCAAGAGCATCTGTCGTGAGCAAAACCATTGCAAACTCCGTCTCGATATTCCCTCATCTTATTTTTCATGTAGTGAATACTTAACCGGGCCTCTGAAATGACTTTAATTGTCATCGAGAAATATCTCTTTGGTATCCTGGTTTGGTTCTCTCACAGTATATTTCTTCATTGAAGCACATGAAAAATTTGAGGCTCGGAAACGAGACTAAGACTAGGCAGTCCTGCCTGTAGGACTGCCTTCACTAGGATATCACTACTACCAAGATAATTGAAAAACCAAATCAAGCAGTAGATAATGATAACGATGACGACGAGCCTACTAAAGAAAATATTGAGAATCTTTATCCACCACAAGCAACATAAATTGAAGAGAAATCTTGGAGGCCTTGATTGACACGTGTAAAATCAAGAGAAACCCGTTAACTCTGCCTAGCCTCGTACCGTAGACGGCTTAAAAAAGTTTGTTTGAGTAATTGAGCTCAATATTTATGATCCACATAAAAATATTACGATCAGTTAATCAGTAGCCACTTATTATCGATTACAAATGAAACATAATATAAATCAAGACATTTTAGTGTTGTGCCGATAGCTTAGTTAGAAATTCATCAACCAGTTTTAAGGAAAACGATACGATGGTTTGGTCACTGATTTTGAATACAGAGTTGGATGTGTGGACGAATTGTTTTATTGTATTTTTTTATCACATTGGTTCCAAATATTTTGAGAATTTATATCGATCTTTACGGGGTTCAAAAACTATAAAAAAATCCAGATGGAAATTTGTAGACGGCTTCGTACTGAAGAAAAAAACTGACTTTCACTACTACACACTAACAAAACAATACCGCAAACTGTGTACCCTGTTTCATACTGAAGGCGTCAATCTTTCCATCTCCTTATCCTTCAAATGTCGAATTTTGGAATGACTCCTTTTAAATAGCTATCGATAGTCAACGAAGAGGTAACTTTTATCGAACAATTCAACAAACTGAATCCCATCACTAAACCACATATCTCCTAATTAGTTTCAGTTCAATCGCAAAAGAAACTCTCGTTGATTGATCAATAAACTGTTTTCGTCATAACTCAACTATTAAAAACCTTTTAAATAACAGTAACTGTATTGATTAAAGTGTCGATTTACTTTGATATGCCGACTGTTGCTACTAGTTGTTCTTGAGTTGCTGTTATAATTATTGCGTTAAGTTTCGTTTCTACTTTGTGGAAATTATTCATTTTGTCTTACGAGAAATTAAAATCTGTATCAATTTGTTAGTTGGTAGTTATTTTAAGAGTTATATCTCCGCGATCATCTACTTTCTATCAACTAAAGAGCTTTTCAAGAATGTTTCAGTTCAATTCAGTTAAGTTCAGTTCTGAAGAACTCTTCAATTTAGTTCACCGTCAGCAGTATTTGAATCAAAGTTATTTTGTTCATCAAATTTTGCTGATGTAAGTTCTAGTTCTAACCATTTATTAACATACTTATTTCAGCGCAGAATCACCCATTGTTGGGTTTAAGCCTCCTTTTTATTCTGCCACTCGTCTCTGGTCTGTGCGTCCCTCATCCATCCGTTTTCCGCGATTATGATGAAATCGTCAATCCAGCGTATTTTTAAATGCTTCGTAAGGCTTCGTATCGGCCTTTTTCGCGTCTAGGCAGATACCGTGCCCAACTCTACTTTATTATATACAATAACCGGTTACTTTCTGGACTCGTATTCTTTTAAATTCATTTTACTAGTTTGTATCACATTAGTAGCTACACATGTGTATCTCTCCAGCATTAACTGCTACCATTTCACCAGTTTAGTTAGCAATTTAGAAACCACACTGCTTTGTTTAGAATTATTAAAAAGTATATCTTCAACATTAATGGATATACCACAAATAGCTACTGTTTCGCCAAAATAATCTCTTAGTCTAGGCTTACTGTTTACTATAGACAGCTCTAACGCCTCACGCAAACAGACAAATGACAGCAGTAAGTATTAACTTAATAACGTTATAGATCAATGCTGCCAATACCCTGGACATAACTTCGTCTCCTTTTACGACACAAACTTGAAAGCCCCGGGAAATGACACAAGAGATTACTAAGATTGCTTATATTGGATTATTCTTCGCCATGGACCACACGAACTGCAATAAAACCGACTTCTTAGAAAAGGATTGATTCAGGTTTTACAACAGACGCGTCATAATTAAGTTCTTGAAGCGATTCTGCTTTCGAACAAAAAATAAAAGAACTAATTACTTACAAAAGCAATGTTCAGTATAATTCATACTAGCGCATGGTATAGAAATAATGACGTCATTAAGCACACGTATCAATACAAAATACAATACTATGACAATTAATTCTCTGTCATGTAATATGACCAGCTCATGACAGTACTAAAACGGATTTAGTGCTTGTCAAGTTCAAGCAATTGTAAACTTTATTGTCGGAGAGAGAGATCAGGAAGTCGAGTGACGGATTTACCGCAATATAAATTACACAGGATCTAAGCAACAGGCGGAATGTAGAAGCCCATCGACAGTTTTTGCTAATACCAGAGATGCGAAGTTTTATGATCAACGACATGGTATTTTTTTTATTGTCGTTGTCACCCGGATACTTTAAAACCCGAAATGTGTTTACTGTAGAGGATAAAAAAAAAACTAAAGAAGCTAGCTTAGATCTTCTAAGACAGTGACGGTATAGCTAAAGCTCAAGGCAAACAATCATAAAATCAATATCAGCACATTCGTATTCAAGAAAAACATCGTTTAACAAATAAAAAACGAAGTACATTTGGTAGCCCTAAACTGTAAAAATAAGTTTATTAAGCCACAATACTTACCATCAAACACAAAATCCTCAATAAAACAGATATCAAACGAAATCGTATCGGAATCGTGTCGTTACAACTAAATGATACTCAATTTCTTTGAGATACGGTGTAAAAAAGTAATGTGCACTTTCAAGATATTGTGAATTCGATTTTTGCACTTTATAGTTGGAAAAATAAGGTTGTGTTTCCAATGTCAGTATTGATGAAGGCTTTAATAGAGTCTTGTAGAATTCCAGACGCGTTCGGAACCCGCGTTTTTCGATTATTACAATTCGCGCGAAAGTCCAATCGTTTTGTGCTTATTAAAAAATTGTTTTTGAATTTTCATTTTATTGTTCTTGTTTTCATTTTTCAGTGACATTAAAATAAGATGCAATTTATTCGAGTAATGTGCGATTTATGTGTTCTCAGAAATGATGAGTTTATTGAGTGTCGAGCTATTGAAGAAATTGCTTTGTGAAACTGGATAAATAAAACATAAAATCGTTTGTATGGAGTATACGAAAACCTAGGATATATATATCGGATTTTCTGGCTGATACATTTTAGTTGTGTCAGCGTTTATGTTTTGTGCACTGTAAGTGTACTTAATAGTACATCCACATTTAGACCGTGTTTTCTCCGTGGCTGCAACTGAGAAATTCTTGAACGAAAAAGCCCAATAACACTTTGCCCTTCCCGGAAATCGAACCCTAGGACCCCATGCTGAGCATTCGCCCTTGCGACCATTCTACCCATGAGGCACTAAAAACATTCATAAAACCGATTTTAGAATACCGAAATACTTAATCAGTTAATTTATAACCCCATCCGCTTAGATGCAATCATTTCGCATTCATTATAAATATTTTGAAACAAATAAAATCTCCTTTATGGTAGGTCAACGACTTCGCTACTGATTGAGATTGTAGAACTAGTACAATTTTAAAATAATCCAGACTAGGTTTTGTAGAAACCTAATTTAGTATTTGTGACGGAATGAGGAAAATGTCGTGAGAATAGTTTTAAGTGGGAATGAGAATGGGTATTAGAGTAGAGGACCAAAGACACGTTAAGACGAAAGGAGGTCTTATAAGATGATGAATAATAGAGGAACATGCTGTCCCGCCCCCAAATAAGTTGGGTAGGGGCGGGAGGAAGATGTAACAGCATGACCGAAACATAAACGGCCTTTTGACTTCGTAGACTTAGAAGGTTGATTTTTCATTGCTCCAAGGGACCACACACTTGAGTGTATGGTTTTCATTTCATCTCGATACCTCCACACGTTTCCAAGTAAGGGTCTTGACCGGCAGAGAGATGGACAACAAAGTGATCCTACTGTGGGCTGAAACTGACCCTCGCAGTTTCATACAAAAGTGAACCGACGCGGGGACATGCGTGGGTCCCGCAGCGGTAACACGCGCGGGCTTGTTCAGTCAATAACGCTTTATGAAAGCTTTTGAAAATATCTTTCGACAGAGAAAGAGAAATTGTGAAACTACAGTGTCACTCTGTCATATTGGGCCAAGCGAATGAACTCTTTAGGCACCTATAACAGGGTCCTTTACATACCCACAGAGCCCACGCTTGCAGACACGCGGCGGGTGTCTGTCGCGAGTGCCCGTTTAACGCAGTTTCAGCCCTAGGGGTTCCGTATTTATCCTCTCGAAGAATGGAACCCTAAAAATGGTAGGGATGATCATATTAAAAGTTATGATCCAAAACCTTGGTAACCATCTAGGTAGTAACTTAACAATCACTCGCTCACCATTCCCGGACTACCCACATTTCCATCAAATCCAAAGATTTAAAATATACACTCTATTTTACGAAACTTAGATAGAAGATACACAAAGCATGTATCTCAAATATGTTAATTTGATATAACATTTCTAAGTGAAAGCACAAACGCACTTATAAGGGTGGGGTCGCTATGTGAGAGGTCACTTGACGCGACCTTAGAAGTGTCAACTGATCAAATGGCCAGTGTAAAAAGGTCCTTGATAAAGCCCATTTGAGTCCCGTTTTGGTTGGTTTTGTAAGGTTAGGGAGGGGGGAATGAGGCACAGTTATGTTAGGTGGTTTCGGCGCCCATTGAAATGAGTCCCTTTGAATGGAGTTTGGATATGGGGGCATATGTTATAGGCGATGGCGATTAGTTACTTACGTAAACATTCACTGGTTTTTTTGATACGTTGTTTTATAGTGGTGTGTTAGCGACCAGTTTTAATATATCATCGAAAGCGCTTATGCCATGTCTGCCGAATTCCAGCAAAGCTGTGGGCCCTAATATCGCAAAACTGGATCCCTGAAAAAAGTAGACGGAATCGCGGCAGACCAAGGAGGAGATGACGGGACGCCTTGGCCATCCAAGCTTTCTCGTTAATTGGTGGGAAATGTGAAAGAAATGGGGAGGCCCTTACCCAGGCATAGGAAATGAAAAAAATACAATTCCTATATTTTTCTATCAGACACCTGTAAATCATTCCTTTTAGAATATGTATGTGTTGTTATTTTTCCATTTTATTGAGATTTCAATAAACAATGTCTCATCTACTTTTTTTAAACCATGACAATTCTCATTCACAATCAAAACCATTGTTTCTCCTTAAATTTACTCAATAATTTATTCTTCTCTGTCGTTTAAATCAATCGTCACTTCAAGATTTACTTTATTCTTGGTGTCTGTTCCCACCAGTACCTTTACTATAAATAAAATTATTTCTATCCCCGCTGCTTTCATCGCCACACCGTCATTCCCGTAATATTATGCTAATATGTGTTTATGCCTTGTTGACTGGTAATGATTTTAACCCGTCTCGTATTGTGTCGAGTGTTTTTGATACCAGTAGCATTCCTGATTCGACGCGTTGGACCACTCAATGGGTATACGTCATCGGGGAATTTTATGTGTAGAAGGTATGTATAGAGGAAAAGAATTATGAAGTTGTACTATTTGTAATGTGGTGAAAGGAGTTTTTATTTGTAACTTTAGTTATGGTTGATGGTGATGATGATGGTGTATGTAAAAAATGTAATGGCGTGAAATTTAAAACAGGTCAGAACGATGAACGACTTAATGCCAAAGATTAAAACTTCTTGTAACGACAAGGCATTTATGCCCTAATGACAATGATATAATACCCGTTTTCAACTGCTCTTTTAATATCACTTTAAATTAATTAAATATTTCAGCAGAGCTCTTTTAGTTACAAACTAATTTCGAGAAAAGTTGTACTATGAGAAAAGGTATTAATGCCTAAAACTTAAAGAAATACCTATCCCAAAACTAACTAAGAGACTTAGTTATAATATCTGTTCGATCTATTTTTGCCTCTCCTACCTATCCCGATCTACCTATCTTCTATCAACAGTAACATTGCGCTCTTTTGTCCGTACATCCACATTAAGCCTCTCGACTACCCTCAAAAGAATCGTGATAACATCAACATCAGAAACAAAGCTGGGCAATATTTAATTGCAACACTTAACACCGGCGCAAGGGTTGAGTTATACCCGTGTGCGAGTTCGACGCGCGAGATAAAATGTGATATAGAGCGCACTGCGGATAGAACATACGCTGTGGAATACTGGTGTAGAGTAATGAAGGTATGGAGGCGGCAAGTTTGGCTTTGTATGGCTGTGTTTTTGGCAAAAAAAATATGACTATGGCCTTGACAAAAAAGAGTGTCCATGAAGTTTCTTGCCTATTCTTCTCCATAAAGATCTACGCTTTGGAATGGGCAACTACAGTAATTTCACAAGTTATTATGTCTTGTGACTGGGACTGTAGCAGAATTTTTTTTTGTTTTCATGACATTCAAAAGTGCCTGTAATGGTCTAATTGAAATAAATGATTTGATTTGATTTGAAGGAAGTTAAAGGTTTTAGGGTTAAATTTACCTTCTCGTTCAGTGTTATACATCAGATGAATATATCAGATTCTACTTAAGGAAATGAAGCTTGCTTTCACAGAAAATGAAACAGGTAATGATCTAGTTGATAGAATTTTAGTATACACATTAAACAAGATACCTACACTGTGAATAGTTTGAAAAAGTGTTCCAATGATGATGACAAATAAGTTTTCAATAACATAGCACCCAATATGTAGTTATGTTACTTTTAAATCAGTGCTGTTAAAATAAAAACTTAAAATAAATGAAGACAATAGAAAACCAAATCTAAATAAATACAGCAACTACCAAAGTCATCATCATTTTCCTGCCCTTGTCCCAATCTATTTGGGGTCGGCGCAACACGTTTTCTTCTTCCATTCTCCCCTATCAGACGTCACGGAATCATTCACTCCTTTCTCCTTCATATCATTCCTTACACAATCCATCCATCTTTTCTTTAGCCTTGACAGCAACTACCAAAGTAATACTAATAAAATCCCATCCATGTTAAATTCAACAAAATATTTATTCAACATAGTTCAGCTCTCAACAAGGAAACACGCTCCACCATGAACTTCAAAACTATTAATATGCAATATCTATACATTAACAAGTCTGTATAGTATCTCTCTTAGTACCCATGGCCGATGTAAAATGTGGCCGTAGGCGTCCAAATAACAAGATTTTGTCCTTTAAACGACAACTATTGTAACTATATCGCGGTATCCGATGGGATCTGAATGTTTCTGGATCTTTGGATTATCTGCAAAGGGTGTGTGTTTGGACATACGGGATCGAAGGATGGATAATAAAATGTAAAATTTTGAATTTCATAATGTGAACATTTTTTTTTGTAAACTTTCCGTTGGACGCAATTTTTTTTTGGTATAGATAATTTTCCGGAACACTTTTACCGTAATAAAATCTCAGATGGCAATTTATTTAACTCCTATCTATAATTTCGAACTGACAAGTTTTATTTCTCTTGCAATACTGCTTGATAGATTAAATTAATTACTCTACCTACATAGATAAGCTAATAAATTCAAACAGCAATTAATCACTATCAGCGAGAAATGCCGATCTGCTACTTTCACTGTTACCAATTCACGCGATTTACATACATACGTATTCCAATGCAAATTGCTAGACCAAAGGTACCAATGCCTCCACATTTATTAAGATGTGGAATTCACTGCCCGCTTTTCTGTTCTCTGATCATTATTAATCTAGATCTGGGTGTAGTGTCAGACTTTTACTGACTTAAACACACCCATGTTCCTTCTTTTGCCCTTTATGTTCCATAGCCGCGGTATCTCTTTCGAAAAACCCGCAACCTCGACAGGCACTGGCCCTGTCAAGCGTGCTTCACCTTGGGTCGCATCATTGCTTACTTCAGGCGAGTTGCGGCAAAACAAAAGCTTATTTAGTATCAAAAACCTACATACATCAAATTCTTATACACATTCCCCTTCACATAGACGAAGCTTGTGTTCTAGCAGTGGAAAAGTACATATTGCTACATCTGACAAACCAAAATTACTCGCCGTTCTTCCAGTCTGTATGTAAGAACAGAGCAAAGGAATAAGTCTAGCAGTATGTGCAAAGTAACAAGGCGATGGTACACGCTATATCCCGCTTTAACGACGCATTTGTTCTAATGTCGGGACCTACGTAGGTACGTTCTATGCCCCGCGTTATAATTGAAAATTTACAAGAGATTTTCGTGATCAAAGTGTGGTGGAATATGCGGGTTTGGATATGTGTAATGGCTAATTTGTAAAAGCTAACTTAGTTTTGTAAACATTCACCCGCAATAACTTCAGTTCATCTGTGATCATGGCGTTTACAACATTGCCGAAATTTTGATTTTCAAATTTTCCAATAACTTTTAGCCATCATCATTCTCATATCCCAATATTTTTGAGGTCAGGGCAACATTTCTTCTTTTTCCATACTTCTCAAGTACCCGTCATCTTATCAGACACCTCCTGTCTTGCAATATCACACTTCACACAATACATTCACACTTAGTCTTCAGACGACTAAAGTTTCAAACATTTCATACAATTACCACACCTCTGTGCTTTCATAGGTAACACCAATCACTTGCTCTATCTCTACTTGTTCTAATTTTCAAGCATTTTTATCTCTCAAGTCAAAACCTTGACCTGCGCCATACCTACAAACACATAGAGTAACAAGCCCCACACTGAAGACCACCTCATCCAATCCAATCCGCACAAATTATTAGACGTATAATATTTCTAAAATAATACCATCCATATATTGTCGGGCTAGTAATAATGTCAGCGCAAATTTTATTTCTACTGCCATAACTAAGGCTGCAATGCTAAACCCGAGGTCGTTTGTTTAAAATAATATTGCTGCATGTCTAGAAAAAAAAATATTGGGACTAATTAAAGGACTAGGTTTTTGCCTGGAGCTGTTAGAACAAGTTTCCAGTGGAGTAGATGTACAAATATAATTTAGGTTAAACTCGTGATGATGTTGATATTTATTTATCTTTGCCTTCATTATGCCTCGTTAGTCTCCCGGTCGCAACCGATTAATGGAAATAGGCTCGACTCCTTATTATATAGGACTTAAACATAACTGTCGAAATGTGGGTGTACTATTAGGCACACTCGACAAAAAGATAGAAAATAGGTTTATTAGGGACATGCCACAAATACACACAACATTAAACAAAGAAAAAAATATATAAAATTTAAATTTATAAAAAACTTATGAGATATAGCTTCCGCCCGCGACTTCGTACGCGTGGGATAGTTACATTGGGCTAACGCCAACTTTAACCCGCGTGATGATCGAAAAAAAAAATATTTCTCACCCCTTTTCTTCCCTCTTTCAAAAATTAGCCTACGTCCATCTCCAGGGTCCCAACTATCTTTGTACCAAAATCGTTTTGGCCATTTAGGCGTGAAGACGTAACAAACAAACTCACTTTTGTTTTTATAATATAAGTAAAGATTATTGCATATCTTCCAGCTACGCCAAATAGGCCCAGTTCAGCAAACTGCAGGAAACTAGTTCATGTTGATCTCTCAACTACGGATCGTACACTTTCCGATGAGAGATCCACATAAACTGGTATTGTATAGGTTGATGTGCCGTCGTGTTAACAACTCTGCCTAACTCTTCTGGGATCACAGTCGTGATGGTATGCTATGTTAAATGCGTCATATCGTATATTTTTCATTTTTTTTAACGAAAGAGTTTCTAATTTATGACCAGCATACAAATAAAAAGTAAGCATAAAAAATAATAATTATCTTGATTGCGAAAAATTGCTGTAAGATATTACAGGCTTAGATATAAATATGTGTGTGCCTATATGGAAGAAATTATTACTATTTGAGGCAAGCGCCATCTTGATTGCTTTAGTTTACGATACAAGATTGTATTTGACATGAACAAGATTTTATTTGAGTACGATGATGAAATTAAAATATTTTTTTATTTCAACAAGATGCAAAGGGATTATTGTGTGTTTTTTGAGTGACCATGGAGTTTCTGCCCATTCTTCTCCATAGAGATCAACGTTTTGGAATGGGCAACTACAGTACTTTCACATGTTATTATGCTTTGTGACCGGGACAGTTTCATTTTGTTTCTTGACATTCAAAAGTGCCTGTAATGGTCTAATTGAAATAAATGCTTTGATTTCATTTGATTTTGAATCTCCATGACAATTATAGATTAGAAAAAAAAAAGAAATTGATGGATGTAACTGATGGAGCCAAAAAGATCTGAAGTGGTGACCGCCGACCGCGGAATGGTCTGGTGATTGGTAGAGAAAGCGGGATGCCGCTGGATGCAGGAAGTTTAGGACCGACTCATGTGGCGAGGCTTTATATAGACCTATGTCCAGCAGAAGACGCCTTGGGCTCATAAGAAGCTGATCAAAAGGATCTTGATCATAAACTCTTGACAAAGAAAACGTATTGGTCGTATGAGGATGGAACTACTACACTACACTACAATAGAACACTTAATCACAAAACTACAAGTCATTACCTGGTTAACCTTTTCGCAACTATGTCCTGGTTTGTTCCCAGTGTTAACGGGATGCTGCTGAATACTAGTATTTTACATAGAGCAACTGCCTATCCGACCTCGTCTCAAATCACAAGTAATTTAACTAATTAACGAATGGTAATTCAAGTTCATATCGAGCCCAGTTCGACAATAACCTACAATGTGCGCCGCGTTGATCTCTGCTGTGTTCTTTTAGAATAAATCTGTCACAACCAGTAGGTCTAGGGTTGCCACGGTAAGTGACGCATGGGACCAAAATGGTTCTACAAAAATTAAATTATTTTTATTAAATATTATAATTACTTTATTAAATTAGATAATTATTTTATTACATTATATAATTGCTTTATTAAATTGTATAATTAAGTTATATAATTATATTATTTACAGGAAGCTGGGAACCTCGAATCTAGGGAACCTGGATTTGTAGCCGGTGGATGGCAATCGGCTTGCTTCACAACACATGGGACTCAAACATAACTGAAGAACAGCTGTGGGTATATTTTACCGTGATGTTATGGGCTGTGGGTTGATTTGAAAGAGATACCGCGGTCCCTGAAAAGAAGGAACATAATATATGGGTTTTAAGTCAGTATAAGTCTGACACCCTTCCGCTGCGTCCAGAGCGGATATTTAATGCATTGCCATCCGAAAAAAAAAACTGTGTGGTGATGTTTATTATCCGAATAATTACAATAATATTGAGAGAATTGTTGTTAATTTATTTTTTCAAGTTTACAGACAGACATCGCAACGTTTCAAATATTTTCAAAGTATTCAAAGTCACTAATGCTAATAACCAGTAGACCTCTTTTATTAGTGTAACTCAGTTATCGTAACTGATACCTTCTAAGACCTGATTCACGAAATAACAAGCTGCTAGTTAAGTTCCCTTCAATTTTAAATCGCTATTTCACTTCCAAATTATTTGAAGACAAACCTTATTCAATTTAAACTTATTCCTTTTTCCCATCCCTACTGGAAACTGTGTCCGTGTTGACTTACATCACCGAGCTAGCTAACAAGCCTAGCTAGTTATACGAGACCTTATACAGGGTGTTGTGTCCGCACTTATGTTTTCACGCATTATACAGCCTGTTAGCGTTGCTTACTGAATTTGTCAATAAGTGCGTATGCGCACAGAATTTAGGCGCGTCCTATGGGATGTCACGACTTTTTCCTTAGATGTCGAGGTATGTATGGAGTTTATGTATGAAGGTATGTATGAAGATGAGATGCCTTGGAAGTTAGTCACGTTGTGCAATAAAATGTATCTGAGAGATCAGTATAAGAAATGTGGGTTTATCTTTAGTTTGGCGTTGAGGTTCTTGATGGTTCTTTACTGTGTGAATTGAAACTATACAGAGGGTTCATGGTTTGTAGTCTAGAAACATACCGGTCAAAAACATAAACCACAGTAACTCTCGGTGCCCTCCGAGCGAGGCTGAAGTTTTCAATTGGGACAGGTGTACAAATAATAGCCACTACAGGTTTTTGATAGCTTCAATCTCCGCGGGAGGAAATACACAATAGATTAGGTGTAATATCATAAACTGAACTGCACAAAAAAACTTATTCACAAACTATATAAATATATAGATACAGCTTAGTAAAAAAAACACAACAACTAGCACATGTGGCTGTTAGCCGTGATCCAAAAACGTACTGGGCCAAAAAATGACAGTTGAAGATGAAATGACAGAATGAAATTCGAAATATGAATATTTAAAAATCAAAGTTGATCCAAAAGAAAATAGGTTGAGGCAACAGAGAGGGTAAAATACCCACTCTGTAACACCACCTTTTTGCTTCATCGTAGTCGGGTAAAAAACAATTAACAACTGCTTTCTATAATAACAAAACATCACGCCAGTAATCCGCGAATGGTTGGGCAGAGGTATATATCAAATCAAATCAAAAGTAATTATTTCAAAAAGTCCAGTTACAGGCACTTTTGAACTGTCGATACAATCCTAAAAATATTATAAATGCGAATGTTTGTAAGGATAGATGGATGGATGTATGGATGTTTGTTACTCTTTCACGTCAAAACGGCTGAATGGATCTTGATGAAATTTGGCACAGAGGTAGATTATAGTCTGGAATAGCACATAGGATACTTTGATTTTTTTTCGATATCACGCGTTCGATATCACGCGGGCGAAGCCGCAAGTGCCAGCTAGTTTAAAATATTCGTAGAATGTGACTGAAGAAGCAATCTTAAAATTTAGATATACAAAACCATTTCCGGCCTTCAAATTTATACACACTCAGAACATATTCCCAATACAGGGCCTATGCCATCACTAGTCAAAGCTAGTGAGGTGACTACAATTGTGCGTATATATTAATAAGTTGCAAGCATTTGCCCAGAGGTACTCGGCAAGCCATTGCTCTTGTTTGATTTATTGCTGCCGCACGCGCATGACGACAGGCAACCTTATATCACTGTGTATTATTAAACAAAGTTCTTGAGAGCATCGTCGTCTGGGATGTTTATTTCATCGAGTTTATCTTGTAAACTGCTGAACCGATTTTGTTACAACAACTGGTGACTTGAATGGGAGTGTTGAACTACTTTTTAGGATTCCGTATCTCAAAATGAAAAGCGGAACCCTTTTAGATCACTTTGTTGTCCGTCTGTCTGTCTGTTAAGACCTTTTATCTCCGAAACGCGTGGAGGTATCGAGTTGAAATTAAAACTATACAGGGTTATTTGTAAAATACCGACAACCTTGCAGGACTGTATTACAATCATCATAAACAACAACTTTTGTTCTATGATTTTTTACAAAATTTTATACATTTACCAAAAACAAATCTTCAAGATTTCGTTGTCCTATCTAACACATTTCAACTCCGTATTTTGCTGTACCTACATACCTACACCACCGCTTGTAGGTACGTTTGCTTCGCATAGATTTCGTAACATTTAGAGCGTTCAATTTCAATATTTTTATTTTTGTATGAAAATCTGATGAACTAAAATATGATAAATGTTTAAATGTCCTAGAACAAAAGTTGTTGATTATGATGTTAGTAACATGGTCCTGAGACGTTGCCAGTGTTTTACAAAAAACCCTGTATACTCAACACTGGTCTGGCCCCGTTGTGCTGTGAAAAAATCAACTCTCTATGTTAAAATAAATAGCCGTTTATGTCACATGTGCGGAACCATCGGTGCGCGGGTCTGAATCACTCTTGGTCTTTTTTTATAAGCCTTTTTTGTTGCTGCTGCTTCCTTGCTGCTTGGCATAAGTCACCCTCACCCAGTCATATAGGTATCCTTCCAGGTTCTTTTCTCCGTTTCGTCACTTCTTTAGAAGCCGGCCTCGGTAAATCCATCGATTGTAGTAACGGCCTGTGGACGGTGAGCAATGGGTAGCTCACCGTCCGGACGTCTATTGACGATAGGCCGACGTCGCGATAGTGTTTCACGCGCGCCTCAAAGAGATGTCAGCCAAGCAGAGGGGCTTGCCAGGACCTCCGCCTGCCGGGGTTGTGGGTTGTTCGAAAGAGATACCGCGGCCCCGGAACGCAAAGGGCTATTGAAGGAACATGGGTGGGTTTTAGTCAGTAAAAGTCTGATACTCGCCCCCGCCCCGCTCAAAACGGGGGAAGTTATTTGATGAACCCAAAAAAAGCACCCATCAAATTGAGATCTTTGCCCGGTTTTCAATGGAAAAGAAAAGATTAATATTTTGCAATATCTGTACAACAAGATCTTCGAATAAAAAGTGTCTAAATATTTTAACGTATTCGGACCGAAGTACTGATTTAAGTTCAATTTACCATTGTATACAAGTCCCATCCCATCAAACTATGTCCCACAATCGAATTTTTCACATCAAAATTCTAAAAACATCTCCTCAAATAATGCAGTTGCATCATTATAGCAAAGTGACGTGCCCACATCGGCATTCTTCAGGTTTTATCGATAAATAACTCGATTACCGAATAAATAAGTATCGATAAACAAAACCGAATCAACGCTGGACATGCATTACGCCTACGAAGTAACGGAGTGAATTATAATATGAAGGTGATTGTGTGTTTTACCGACTTCGGATGGTAAAGCGAGGTTATGTGTTTGACAGTGTCTGTACGCATGCAAGTTTAAATTACTACATCAACCAAAAATTTAACCAACCCAGCCACCGTTAATACTGTTAACTGTGGCTTGTTAATGGTTTGTCGTAGAATACCTTAC
The DNA here is from genome assembly GCA_905475445.1 of Ochropleura plecta. Lineage (NCBI taxonomy): Eukaryota > Metazoa > Arthropoda > Insecta > Lepidoptera > Noctuidae > Ochropleura > Ochropleura plecta. Next base: position 19,079,294 of record FR997728.1, on the reverse strand, counting down.
TATAACTTTTGCATTGTTAGTTGTAATGAAAAAGCATGCTAAGTTAATGCATTTAATTTAGCTTAGCTAACGAACGCGCCGTCAACACGACCTATCGTCGCTAGATGGACGGACGGTGAGCTACTCACTGTTTATCGTCCACACACCCACGTCTACGATAGCCGTTAGCCGTCTCGTGGCACCCGACGCTCAGAGCATCTCCCGAGACATTTTTCCAAAGCATATGGTCCTGCTTAATAAGAAACACCTGTACTCCTCAGTTAAAATTAACACAAAGTCTTATCTCATAGCGTATAATTTATATCTCCGCATGAGATTAAATTCGCAAAAGACTAACTACTTGGCTACTTAAACTTTTATCTCCTTATACAACTAACAATGAAACCAAACTCATTGGTTATTTTGCCCCGTTACCTCGTAAAGTTAACCACCGTTTTAACTATGAGTTATGTTTAAAACTATTGTTGGGGTCTGTTAAATAAATTACGTTTGCGGGTAGTCTGAAGTGTTTTTGGCATGTGCCTGTATTTTTATGATGTACTAGCTTTTGCCCGCGGCTTCGCTCGCGTTTAATTCGAGGTAACACAGTTCCCCTTCTTGATTAACAGGTAATTTTTGCTCTAGCGCCTTATTTATTGTAATAGCAATGCTAAGTTTTCCCGTTTCTTCCCTCTGTCTCCCTCATATCTCAATCTTTTTTTGAAAGCCTTTTAGCCTATGTCCGTCTCCAGGGTCCCAACTATCTCTGTACCAAAATTCATCAAAATCGGTTTAGCCATTTAGGCGTGAAGACGTAACAAACAAACTCACTTTCGCTTTTATAATTATAGTAAGGATGTCCTCCGAGCTTCAATAGTTACTCACTACGTCCCATTCACATTGACTGTTGCAGTTGTCTAGCGAAGTTTAAGGTTTTGACGGCACGTTTGACGCAGATCGATCCCTGCACGGAATATATATTTATATGCCTTACACGTAGTTGTTTCGGGTCTGGCTGTTTCTGTATGTGAGTTCAAATGTTTATAAACGCACCCACGATACAGAAGAGAGTACAGTAAACCCAGTGAGGAGCATCATTTTAAAATACAGAATTTAATGGATTACATTATCTGGAAACAAAATAATATGGAAAAGGGAGAGCCATATGGTCTTTACCAGGGCAGTACTTCTTAGAAGAAGATTGTATGTGTAGGTATGCTTTAATAGAATCAAGTACTATAATAGCTGTATTTTCAAAAGCCTTCAATTGAATCTTAACTTAAAAGTATGACATTTCGTACATGCATCGTCACCACCAATAGCTCAATTCAGAATCGGAATAATTGATAAGACCGCACCAAAGCTTTCACATGCAATCAAAATCAACACTCAAAGAAATAAATATCCTAGCATTCTTCAAGAAGACTGCGTCACATTTCACACGTCCCAACTTTTCCAAAAGCCCTTCGCAATTCACTCTTTATTAAAATACCTTACACACAAGAGGCAGAGTTCACAAAACTATAAACACAAGAGTAAAAATAGACGCTCCACACACGTAATGTAATTCGCGGCGGGCACGCAACAAAACTAATGAGAATCCAGAAAACATTTTACAGCTTAAATGTCGCTAAATCCATTACGCGATACAACTGCGAACGGAATCGAAACCGAGTTTTATGCATTTCATATTTCTACGTTTATTTGGTACAGCCAATTAGTATGATCATAAAATCAACCCGCTTTTACCGGAGGTCCCTTTATTGTGGACACACGGGCCTAAAATGCGTCGAGCAACCATTTATGATCGAGATATGAACGTGAAAAGATTAATGAAATGTGCAGAAATATGGAATATGTTGGATATAACATGTTTTCGCTGAATAGGCATGCTCTTCCGTGTCCTATTGTTATTTAAAATGAAACAGAACGTTACGTTTCTTAAGATTGTTGTTGTGCATTTAACAATAGGAATGGTGTACTTGTAGCGCGAATTGTGGATTCCGGTGAACAATATTATTATAGTTATTCTCATAATTCTTCGGTGTTCGGATCATAAAATATAATTGCTTTTACAGACGTTTTCAAAGCGAATGGACATCTTATTCGTATCTGGGATTCGTTCTGGTTGATAGTCTGCTTACTCTAGAAAGACTCAGTGGTTAACGATACATTTCAAGAAGTGTATCTTTTAGCATTTGGTTGGGTTCATAGAAAAAACATAGAAATGAACGACCCCTGCTTAGTCTTTACAGGCAACTGAAGGATCTGAAGATGTAGAAATGATGACAAGGAGCAATGTTTTTGACCATCGAATGTTGTCATTTTCATAATGAAAGAACTAAGGTTCCATACTCTTAATAATACCTACGTAAAATACGATCATTTACTTGTCAACTATCCTTGTATCACTTTTTTTTTGAACTACCCAAAGCCTGCCATATCTAGGGTTTATAATTCTACATAATCATCTGTCTTGCCTTTTCATAATCACTCTACATACCCCTTTGTAGTTGTCAAACTATCGGGTCACTGTTACGACTGTCAAAGATCTACAAAAGACAGCTGGGATCAACGGCCTAACGTGCTCTTCGAGACACTGTAGAAAATGGTCACCCATCACCAGACTAATCTAGGCAAGCATGGCATAACCTAAAGATAGACCTTGACTGTTATAATTATTTAAACACAGTCTATAATTCTACGTAGTACTAAAGAAGTCTACGAGTAACGTGAAATACTGCAAAAAAAAGGATTATGTGGTTTTATGAAACCACGGTAAAAGTTAAACTTTTTTTCACATTATAGACATTTAGACGTCCCTATTCCGCGGCCGACCGTCACGCGGCATGCAACACAAAGACGAAAAAGTTTGAGATGATGTAATAAAAGTTTCACTTTAAAAATAGAGTTGAAATCGATTGCCGTTTTGTTTATGAGAAATGAAGATATACTACTATTAAAACCATTTATAAATGGCAAGTTTTCTTGATTAAGTATCCAAGTTTTTCCACTGGCACTACTAACTAGCAACCGTTACGTCCACCGCTGCCTATTCCCTTCAGGCCAATACACACGTTTATTGATTGCTGTTTTGACTTCCTCAATGTTTTCTCTTACTGTTTAAAACCACTCATAAATTTTAAACACGTTTGACAAACTTTCAACGCTTGGAATTGATGTGATTTTCTCTTTGTATCATGCTTTGGATATTCTACTTTCAGTATGATTAGTTAAACTCTTTCTTTAATAAGACCAATTAATCGTTCCCTTTGCTGAAAACAGACTCCACTCTGGTTGCCATTCGCGGTTGCGGGTTGTTCGAAAGATACACCGCAACCCCAGAAGACAAAGAGCAAAACTTATATGGGGTAATAATTAGTCAGTAAAAGTCTGACACTCCTTTCCGCTCCGCCCAGACTAGGAGAAGTTATATTATGATCTACCATAATAAAGGAAAATAAGTGGGACACACTGAATGGATATAGAAATCATGCTGCCTACCTGGTCATAATCGACAAATTAGGACCAGTGAGTCCAACACGTATCGTGTTTGTTTGTACCAATATGTCGTTAAAAACGTCAGTTTCTATCTCAGTTTTGAGAGTAATGAAATAATACAATTAAAGAGGGTGTTTTGCGCTCTCTACCTGTCTGCTATTTTACACCAAACTTTTCGACATAGGACCCAATAGTTACTCAAGCAGAAAATCTAAGGGAGATTTGGTACAACGAAAACTAAAAATTAAGTTCTATGGGTTTAGCATGATTTTTAAAGTAGTACTGTTTAATGGCATACTATTGTACGAAAGAGACAGAGCTATACAATACGTCTAGCGACGTCTCTATCCTTGGAAATAGATTAAAATTATAGATCCTGCTAAAAGTAACCTTATTTGTATTATAATTAACACTTGAAACGGGATATTTACCATGTTTATTATTTATATTGAGTTTCCGATATTTCGGCGATGTTGCAAACGCCATGATCACGGATGAACTGAAGTTATTGCGGGTGGATGTTTACGAGCAGACAAAACGATCTACCCTCTTTCTTATTCGTTTTTTGCGTTCGTTACCACTAACACCGTCACTCACAACTCGATTTTGCTTTCGACACACAAAACTCACTGTATCAAGTAGCGATCTTTTTTCCCTACTTTTTGGGTTTTTACACAATTGAACCACTGGATTCCAGGCTCTTGATAATTGAAACCCATCTTCTCGGTTGAAGTTCCTATATTTGGTAATCTCGAGAGCAAAATCGAGTTGTGAGTGACGGTGTTAGTGGTAACGAACGCAAAAAACGAATAAGAAAGAGGGTAGATCGTTTTGTCTGCTCGTAAACATCCACCCGCAATAACTTCAGTTCATCCGTGATCATGGCGTTTGCAACATCGCCGAAATATCGGAAACTCAATATAAATAATAAACATGGTAAATATCCCGTTTCAAGTGTTAATTATAATATTAGTAACCATGTCAGTTTAAAGACTTAAACCTTATTTGTAGTTTGATTATTATTAGAGCTATTTAATTTAATTTGACTCAAGATAATTTAATCTAATTTATATTAATCAAATTTAATTTAATTCAATTTAATTTATTTTAAACTAATCTAATTTATTTTGTCTAATCTAATTTAAATGAAATTTAATTCAATTTAATTTAATAAGTCTAATCTAATTTAATTTAATATAATTTATCTAATTTTAATTTAATGTAATCTAATTTAATTCAATTTAATTTAATCTAATTTAATCATATTTGTGATCGAATCAGAAATGAGGAGATCCGCAGAAGAACCAGAGTTACCGACATATCTCAAAGAATAGCCAAGCTCAAGTGGCAGTGGGCTGGGCACATTGCCCGGAGGGCTGACGACCGATGGGGCACAAAGGTCCTGGAGTGGCGACCTCGCACTGGAAGACGCAGGGTAGGCAGGCCCCCCACAAGGTGGACCGACGACCTGGTCCGAGCCGCGGGAACCCGCTGGATGAACGCGGCGCGGGACCGTCAAACGTGGAGGTCATTGGGGGAGACCTATGCCCAGCAGTGGGCGCCTTCCGGTTGCGAATGATGATGATGATGAATCATATTTATTTAATTCATTTGTGATTTTATTTTTAATTGAGTTGCATATTTCATTTCATTTTTGTTTATTTTATTTTTGTTTTAATGTGTTTTTAATATAGTTATCCGAAATAAATGAATTTTAATTTAATTTAAAAGACGAGGTAGACCATCAGCTTCGTAATGTTTTCAGTTTGTAAAACAAATCAAGACAAACTGTCTCATATTTGAGACAGACAGTACAATATTTAAATAATTTAAATGTAGATATAAATAATCAATAGCTCGTCGAAACAAACAAACGTATACATTCAAGAATTGTAATCACTTCTTCGCTTATTACATGTTTTCGCATAAAAATAACCAAAGTATTGTTACACGGTCAAGCGCAATTCGTCCAACAGATTTTACAGTTGATTTTAATTAGTTTTTTGATTGATTTATGGGACCTTTCGTTTTTGAGGTCATTTATTTAAAGGATTTTTTAAAGTACACTAAAACGTTCCGGTCAATTGTGTTTGCCAATGGTATATTGGACCCTTAAAGGGATATTGCTTTGCGGTAGTTTGAACGAGTTTTTATTAACTCTCTGTGAATCAAATTTATGTCAGAAATTTATAATGCGAGAAGAAAAGGAAATAAAATCACATCAGTGGAATTTCAAATAAAATTTTGACTGAAATGGTTTTTTGATTAAATATAAAACCGAGACAAATATAAATAAATTCTAGTTCATGGTTTTTTTTTATAATCTAAGTTGTGTTTTTCGTGAAAAATCTTAAAGTTAAGAAATCAATTTCCGTACAATAAAACGATGTATTAACCTTTGGACCAAAATTTTTAAAAACAAAAAGACCAACTATTATTGACGACCAACCCTAAGAAGAAATATCTCACTTACGGCCTAACGGTTTCTAAGCGCTAAGATGGTGCTAAAATATGCAGCATTTTATGACTAATGGCTGGCTTCGTAGTCCGCAGGTTTGAATTCAAATTCAGATTAGGACTTCAAAACTATTTCCATGTTTAAACCACTGGCTAGAGAGAAAAGGGAAAAGAAACATTGGAAAATTAGATTAAAACAAAAAAATAACCCTTTAATCATCTCGAAAAAGCAGATCAACGTAATCACAATGCAAAACTTTCTTGAGAACCTTCTTTTCCGTGAATCGTCAAAACGAACATGTTCGAGAATTATACAATAACCAGGTTTCTATAAAACCCATCAAATCAAATAAATGACACCCAATCCGATCTCAAATCTAAATCAGTTCCTATCTTGTCAATAAACTTAACCCTAAACACCTCACTCGAACCTTAAGTGCCCGGACAATAGCTGCGCTAAAATATGCAATACTTAATGTCAAATGACGCGGGCTGCCATCAAATCGTCTGCATGTTTAACTTGTGGCCTTTATAATGGTTTACTGCAAGCCTTTGAACGGTTGCTTATATTAACTTTAGTGAACGCTAACCCTTCTTCCGGGTGAATAGGAATCTTGGAAGTTTATGACGGTTAAGTCTGGAAGTTGGGTGGCGAGTTTAGTGTTGTATTTTTAGACTTGTGGAATTTTAGTATAGAAAGAGTCATCATCGTTTTCCTGCTTCGGTTCATTCTATTTTGACGGGCCTGTTGGTCTAGTGGTCAGTGGCCCTGACTGCTGAGCCGGAGGTGGTGGGTTCGATTCCCACCCAGGACAAACTTTGTGTGATGAGCATGATTGTTTGTTCTGTGTCTGGGTGTGATTTATCTATAATATGTATGTATTTATAAATTATATAAGTATGTATATCAGTTGTCTGGTTACCATAACACAAGCTCTGCTTAGCTTGGGATCAGATAGCCGTGTGTGAGTTGTCCCAAGATATTTTTTTTTTTTTTTTTATTTGGGGTCGGCGCAAAACGTTTTCTTCTTCCATTCTCCCCTGTCAGACGTCACGGCGTCATTTACTTATTTCTCCTTCATAACATTTCTTACACAATCTATCCATCTTTTTAGTGGCCGTCCTCTCCCTCTCCATCCATCAACATTCATATCGATAGATATCGAGAAAGAAGTGATAACTATTTTAGTCACATAAGTTACTTCCCTCGTAATAACATGTCCATACCAAAACAAAGGTCACCCATTTAGAAAGACTTGCTTTCTAAATGGGATGGGTGAATTCATGATCAGAAAGATCATGAACTACTGGAATGTATTTTATGCAACTTAAATAAACTTTGGTGAATGATTCTATGAATGAAATAAGTCTTAATAATAATATTTTATGCAACTTAAATAAACTTTGGTGAATGATTCTATGAATGAAATAAGTCTTAATAATAATGATTGATTGTACTTTCTAAAGTTTGTCTAAAACATCACCGTAATCGGTTAAAGAAAACATCGTGAGGCAACCTGGACTTATAATTAACTAGCTTTTGCCCGCGGCTTCGCTCGCGTTCAATTCGGGATAACACAGTTCCTCTTTTCTGATTTGCAGGTACCTGCTACCTGTAGTTTTTGCCCTTGCGCCTTATTGATAGTAATAGTAAAGCTAAGTTTTCCCTTATTCTCCCTCATTTTCCACTTTAAAAAAAATAGCCTATGACCGTCTCCAGGGTCCCAAATATCTCTGTACCAAAATGAATCCAAATCGGTTTAGCCATTTAGGCGTGAAGACGTAACAAACAAATAAAACGTGGCTCGTGGCTACTCTATCTACTCGCCTATATTTATTAAACTTATTCTCAAGAAACATAATACGGTGCACAAAACACAACCAACACATATTTAAGCTACAAAGGCCCTTTCGTACACACGGGTTAACTAAACTAAAGTTAATCTCGACATAATTGGTTATTGTTCTACAAAGAAACCACATGTTCCAATCTTCAGTTCTGTTTCTTTCAACCAAATGGGGACTGTACCGCCTACTCTTATAGTAGTACTAGCAATGCTCCATGGTTTCTGCCATCGTTTATGACTTTTTTTTTGCTCTGGTCTTTTGAAGTCGTAGTGTGATATTAAAGAATAGCCTAAACTAAGCTAAAATTCCTTAAAACTTGGATAATCAAATACACAAAAAACTGACTGTTCCAGAAATTAATTTAAAACTAAAATATGATGACTTGGTCAAAAATAACAAACTGTTTGAAACAGTTATTTTTTTTATTAATATTAAACAAAAAAAGTAAGATTATAATTAAGAATTGTTTAATTATTTAATAATAATCTTACATTTTTGTTTAAACAAACTCTTAAGCTGTTTTTATTATAAGTTAAAGTACAGTCTTAATTCAGTATGAAAGAGATCAAGCTATACGTCATCACCAAATGCTTAGCCTTTTCGCAACTATTTTGGCGACAGCTTCCAGTCTAGCCGAATACATCTGAGTACCAGTATTTTACATGGAGCGACAGCCTATCTGACCTCCACGGCTCAGTACTGAGTAATAAATTTAAATCTGAATTGTTGCCATGTTGAAGCGCCATGCTGAGATAGAAGCCTTTTGGCCGCTTGCAGGACCAATTTAGTCGATTGCCGCAGTTTTTTTTTTAAATTTATATTTTTGTAATGCGCGAATCTTATAAACAGTTTTGTTTTCTTTTTAATATTAAGATAGCCCTAAGTAAGACTGGTTGTCAGACATTCGAGACCGTGACTACCTATACCGATGAGATGGAGCTAAACATGGCATCTATTTACTTCTTTTTCCCACACTGAAGTAAGATTTAAACAATACTGCTGCCGAGGTCACGGTAAGCCCCCAGTTCTTTACAATGTTGCGAACAATTGTTTATGGCAACCCCTGCCAGTATAAATTACAATTTTATTAAAGGATTCATAATGAAATCGGTAAATCAGCTTATCGATTAAAGTTTAATTTACAATTTATATTTATTGGTGTGTGTATTGATCGGTGAGTGTTGTTTTAATGTTTTTTGCTTGCTTCCGTGTCGGCGAAGAAGCTATGCTTCACTTTCTTTTTTGGTAATAATAAAATTGGTTGTATTTCATCATGAATCTGTCTTTTTTGCTACTTATTTTGTACACACAGGAACACATCATGAAGCTATAAATGCAGGCCACCGCCTGCTGGGGCCGAACCTCGGAACATAAAGGGCAATAGAAGGAACATGGGTGGGTTTTATTCAGTGGTGTTGTATAGTTTTATTGGTTTCCGTGTTAACAATAATTACAAACAAATAGATTCAAAATAATGATAATAAAAAAATGTTCAAGTTTCAATATGCAATAAAAATAAAATGGCAAAATATTGGTCCAGATCGCTGTCAACAAAATAAAACTGAATATTGACAGCAATGCCACGTTGGATGTCAATTCGCGTTTTATGGTAAAAATGGTTTTATAGTATGTATGTATGTTAGTAGTAGTTTGACGGGCCTGTTGGTCTAGTGGTTAGTGGCCCTGACTGCTGAGCCGGAGGTCGTGGGTTCGATTCCCACCCAGGACAAACTTTGTGTGATGAGCATGATTGTTTGTTCAGTGTCTGGGTGTGATTTATCTATAATATGTATGTATTTATAAATTATATAAGTATGTATATCAGTTGTCTGGTTACCATAACACAAGCTCTGCTTAGCTTGGGATCAGATAGCCGTGTGAGAGTTGTCCCAAGATAAAAAAATAAAATTAAAAAAAGTATGACCTTTCACTGTCCTAATATTTTTAGTACATATAAACTCGTAACTCCTCTCTCACAATTCGAACTCAGAGAATAAGACAGTGCACTCGGAAAGCACGTTAAGCCGTTGGTCCTGCGCCTGATCCCTCTCCGGTCGTGTCAGATTTCCGTCCTATCTGACTATGAGAGTGAGGGAACAGAGAGTGCTCCTACACCTGCGAACACACGCCTGCACTATAATATCTCCCGCCCTGATGGCTAGTATCCACTAAAATTGGCCAAAAACGGTGAGAAGGTGTAACACCAACCAGATTTGGAGCACAAAGTACCAAAAATAAAATGAACACGACTTTAAAAACGCGAAATTTATTTAACAATATTGAAGCAAATATGTAAATATACTTATCTGGGCACTACCACTGTATAATTCATATGAAAGAAAGAGACAAAGTATACTGTTTAAATACGAAAGAAAGAGATAATTTAAGAGGCGTAAGATTGCATTAAAGTGACAAGTCGCGGTCGGAGGCATACTTGTGTCAAAGTAATTTTTATTTTATAATCTTATTACGACAAACTGTGAAATACCTTAAAATTATTCATATTCAACAGTATTTTCTGAGATTAAAACATTCATTTTTGTTGGATGTATTCAATGGGATATGTATATGGTAACATGTTTATGCAGCGATGATAACGGATGTTGGAGATATATGATTTATGGGAAATGTATTCTAATGCGCTATAAAAAGTGAATTTTTAATACCATCAAACATTTTCGTGCCGACAGTATATTTTATTTTGGTCTTTTGTCACATTGACTAATAGTCATTTTTGCAAATTCGTGTATCATTTCCTCAAAATCTCTTAATATGATAATATTTCATAGATATGACAAAATGGGCGCTACGTTTCTCTTTTATTTATTTTCTTAAAATATGACTGAACTTTTATGGAGCTAAACAAGCAATAATTTACTTAAAATCATACCCATAATGGAACAACAACCATTTATTAAACGTGTCGCCTTACAGACAAAAGTAAAATTACCATCAAATCGCCATTACGTGGTTTGACACAAAAATTCTATATTAAACCCATATAATATTATTATAAATGTTGCACAAAACTATTATAATTTACGTTTAATACATGGAATTCTTATCGGGATGCGCAGGCGCGCTTTCTTTCGGGTACATTCGTCGAAGACTGCCGAAGCAGCAGGGGTCCCACGAACTGAGGTCACGAAGATAGCGGCGAAAATAGGAAACATTTGAAACTTTTTTTTTTTCAAAAAAGTTGAAGAGCTCGTGGCTAAATAATACCAGTAGCATGGATCAATCTTCAGGTCAAGCCGCGGTTGTCTTGGTTGATCTGTGGATGCGAGGAAAACCCGTATTATACCAAGTTTTTTCAAAGCCTCGGAAAGCACGTTGAGCTGTTGGTCCTGGCTGTCATTTTTAGATTTTTGACAGTTGCTACAGATAGTCGGTGCTCCGAAATTCTGACACCCAGTCTTACCGAGAGGTATTGTATTACCACTTACTAACTGGGTTGTGAAGATCAGATATGCAGTCGCTCCATGTAAAATACTGCTATTAGCTGCATGCATAACAATATAGTTAAAAAAGGCTAGCAGATGATGAAGATTTGTGTGAAAAAAAAACAAAAAAATACTTCAAATTGAATCCAGAGACCAGACTGGTACTTGTCAACCATCCCTACCAAAAATAATCGTATAGGTGGTCAAACTCAAAACGAAGGCAAAAACACTGTGAATATGTCAATTCAAGCTGTTGCAGTCATTGCTTGTTTATTATTAAGTTCATAAGCATTCAATTTATATTTCCTTAAAGTATGTAATTAATAATTAATTACACCTAGAGGCTCTTGCTCGAAGACTTCCTGAGTAGCGAGGCTAAATACAAGTATCTACCAGAAATAGGTGGTCATGTTTTAAGGGTTTGGTACGAGAGCAACCAATCAAGCTGTAAGAAACCAGTATAGGCAGATCTCTCATTGTACAGAAAATCTATACAAAGTCACGCCATATTGTGATACTGGAAATGTAAAGCTTGATTCTTGAAAAACGTTTTGTTTGGGGCAAACGTCTCATTAAAATAATCAACTGCAGATTTTATAACCTAATTCACAAGTTCTTGCGCATTTTTTGTCCTTAAATGGTAATTATCTACCACTTGGTAAGACTGGTTGTCAGACTTTCAGGTCACTGACTACCCTACTCATATCAAGATGTAGGAAAATAACAATCTGCCACTCACTGGACAACCTCCATATCCGCAGTTATTTGTTTGTTTACTTCAATGCCAACCGCTACCGCCGTTTTCAAGGCCCCACAGTAACGGTCCATTCGATTTATGAGTCGGTATCGGCGAGCGACGACTGCGCTAATTGGTGCGTGTTCTGCGACTGCGCATGTAACCGCTAAATGTATGGACATTGTTGTAAGTGGGTAAGTAGATGTGGTTGTGGGTTAATCGAAGTTTTAATGTAATATAGGCATATTGCAATAAATTTTTGTTTGTATTTTCTGTCATAGGTAGCCATTAATATGACGACACGGTTGGCGCAGTGGCTGCACAATCGACTGCCGCACTGCGTGTCGCGGGTTCGGTTCCCGCACGTAACAAATATTGCTTGCAATTAGCTGTTTGTGAGTTTAAATATTTGTAAACGCACCCAGGATACAGAAGTAATTCCTAGTGTGGGACAAGGTTTATTTTGGAACGAAGTTCCTTATCGCGCGTTGCGAAAGGGGGCTGACGGAAAAAATTAAGACCAAAAGTTGTAACAACACTTTTTGCTATAGTTGTAAGCAGTGCGGCGAGCGGCGTGCGCGTGTTTTTCTGTCTGTCTCTCCCTCTCTCTCTCCTAGCAAGCCAGTTATTTTCCTGTCGTCTTTGTATTTCGCTTTGAACAGTGTGGTGTCGCGACGATTATTTTTGTTGAGTGTATACAGGTTTTTTTACATAATAAATAATAACTTCATTCCGTCAGGGTGTCCCTTTACACCTCTCAAGGGTTTTTTAAATATTATTACATAAAAATTACTAGTTATGAAAACTCTTTTAAGTCCTTTTAACGAACTACGGCAAAGCTCAAAAGGATGGTAATATAATTGAAAAACGAAAACCAAAGAATTAGCCATCCAACGTGGCAATGCAGCACGCTTTTGGGCAGTTTTTCCATTGACAGCGATGCTGAATAACTTTTTGATGTCCAGTAATTCTTTAATCATTCTATGAAGTGTAATTTGTAAATAACAACGTGAATTAAGTTAAAATGGCTAACACCTGTTTCAAGTTAAGCTTAACACAGCAATCTAACCATTATTTCACACTTTAAGTGTTACAAAAGCAATGAAAACTGGCACAAACTGTCTATGTCTATCACAACTGCGTTTATAACTTAGGTAAACCTAACAATTTCATAATACCCTTCCAACAGTACTTATCATCTAACAAATTCCTGCGAAACCGTATCAATGAAACTATTACCTAATAACTTCATAATAATTCAAGTACTAACATTTAATACACGAACACTTCTAGTATTCTAACGAGCCAACTAAATTTAGTTACACTTTTGAAAGCCAACTTAATGTTGCTTATGAAAATCTTAATTTTCAATGCTCTATAACCTTTATTGCATTTTCATAAAGCTGATATTTGATTGATGTTGTATTCAGCCAACTGTAAAATCGTTTATCGAGATCAATAGCTCAAGATACATTGGTAGTTTCGTCTAAAAACTCTTTCTATACATTCTGTGCGTCTGCGCAGACCGTTAGCCGTTGCCATGGTTACCAGGCTCGTTGGCACGCATAATGTAATAAACAAACCGCGGGCTGGATGCTGGATAGTGTTGTTTTGTGAAGACACGCGCTTGTATATCTTGGGGGGTAGACAGAGTTAGAGGCGGTGGGAAAATGAAGAGTACTTTGTTAATAGTTTGTCATAGAGTTAAGTTTAAATTAATGCAAAGAGGCCTGCTAGGGCCACTGCCTGCCGGGGTGGCGGGTTGTTCGGAAGAGATACCGTGGCCCCGGAACATAAAAGGCAAAAGAAAAAACATGTGTGGGTTTAGTCAGTACAAGTCTGACACTCCCCCAGCTTCGAAATAATTTATTTATACATATTTCTTATTAAAAAAAGGAGAACAAAAAACATTTAAAAATACATAAATTAGTAGCCCATCGGTATCGGGAACAGGGTCCAAGTTACCCGGCGATTAGGGCTCCAGAGAAAGAATCCTCCAAACTATACGAGAATTGAATTGATATTATTGTTAGGATATGTACTATTAATATATATGTGTACTAGCTTTCGCCCGCGGCTTCGCTCGCGTTAAATTCGGTATAACACACCAAGCAGACCTGCAGTTTTTGCTCTTGCGCCTGATTGATTTGTAATAGCAACACGAAGTTTTCCATTTTCTTCCCTCGTTCTCCCTCATATCCCACTTTTTTTAAATAAAAATTTGCCTATGTCCGTCTCCTGGTTCCCAACTATCTCTGTACCAAAATTCATCAAAATCGGTTTAGCCATTAAAGCGTGAAGAGGTAACAAACAAACAAACAAATAAACAAACAAACAAACTCACTTTCGCTTTTATAATATTAGTAAGGATAGTATGATTGATTACTTTGATTAGTTACTTTCATATGCTATCCCATATATTCAAAAAGATACAATGTTTGTGCTCGTTTCACTAAGAGCCTTAAAAATTTCGTCTAACCTTAAAGTCAATTTGAAATACTTACAGTAGACAACAAAATCTTTATTATTAGTTTGAAAACAAAAGTGTTAGACGTTTCAGAAGATTTAATTACAGACTAAAATACATTGTAACAGTTTTCTCGAAAACAAATTAAAGTTTAACTTCTTTAAAGCGTATAATTAAGTTAGCAAATTCCGCTTAACTTATTTATTCCAATTACAGACCTTTTCGGCTTTTCAAAACCCTTTGAATATTTACTGTTCATTTTAGAGATGAAGAAGTATGTATGTATATTTCTATGTCTGTCTCTGTTGCTATATAATTTAAGTCCTAATTGCTGCCTAGCCTTTTCCCAACTATGTTGGGGTAGTCTACCAGTCTAACCAGTTGCTTCTGAATACCAGGATTTTACATGGTGCAACTACCTATCTGACCTCCACAATCCAATTAGTGTTTTCTTTCTTCAACTGGTGTCAAGGTTTTTATGCTGACTCTGAAATCTGTCCCTCCTTAGGCACGCAGTATGTGACGGTCCTTGCACATGTCTTCTGGTGCACCCGAGCGACGTTGCCTGCCAACTCCTACTTCAACTGGGCTGTTTCTTCTACAACATAAGCTACTTGAGTTATGGTTCAAAATACAAAAGCATAATCAAAATACAGAGGTTACACCTATTTTTAAATCAAATAAATGATTCTGATTCTGGTACCAGCAACCAGCACATAAGTATGCAAGTAAAGCTACTTATCTTCTAGTTAGTTGCTATATGTATAGTGTACCTACTAGCTGGCGTCCGCGGCTTCGCCCGCGTGATATCGAAAATAAGGTATTCTATGTGTTATTCCCGACTATAAACTTCCTCTGTGCCAAATGGTATCATGATCTGTTCAGCCGTTTTGACATGAAAGAGTAACAAACATCCATACATCCTCACAAACATTCGCATTTATAATATTAGTAGGATGACATGCTTTACATCAAAAACCACATTAAATTTCGATCAAAGCGTTAAATCTGGTCATTTTCAAGAATTGATTTTAGAATCAATCTCCTTTACGGCGTAGGCGAGAGAGAGTACTTAAATCAAACCAACTTAATACATAGTCAGAGTTAAAAGAGAAATGACAATTTAAATGACAATCTATTGCTTGATTCGTAAAGTTTGAAAACGAATGAGATTAATTTATCGAGTCGTAACTTTGTAGAACGATTAGATGTAGCTTTAAATTGTGGAAAAAGTTGTAAATTGATCTGGACAATGTCATGATTCCGTATATACATATATATTTAGTTGCGAAAAGTACACGATAGTTAAATTAAGAAGAGAAAGTTCTTATTGCACAGATGATATCTCCTAAACCCAATACATAATATAATTTTAAATGTATTTCTTTTAAATGAAGCAGCAGATTGGGAGCCCTTTTTTGCGGATGGAAAATCATCAAATAACTTGTACTGGGGAGTGTCAGACTTGTACTGACTAAAACCCACCCATGTTCCTTTTATTGCCTTTTATGTTCCGGGGCCGCGGTATCTCTTTCGAACAACCCGCAACCCCGTCAGGCGTTAGCCCTGGCGACAAATGTAAAATACAATTAACCTGTTACATCATCATCTGCCTAGCCTTTTCCCAACTATGTTGGGGTCGGCTTCCAGTCTAACCGGATGCAGCTGAATATCAGTATTTTACATGGAGCGACTGCCTATCTGACCTCCACAACCAGTTAATACTGGGTAATACGATACCCCTTGGTAAGACTGGTTGTCAGACTTTTGGAACACTGACTACCTGTTACGACTGTCAAAGATCTACAAATGACAGCCGGGACCAACGGCTTAACGTGCTTTCCGAGGCACGGAGGAAACTCGGTATGTAACGGGTGGTCACCCATCCACAGACCAACCTAGGCAAGCGCGGCTTAACCTAAAGATCGACCCGAGCGGCTGCTATTATTTAGCCACGAGCTCCACAATTAACCTGTTACATGTTAGTTAAATATTGAGCAGCGGATAAATAATGGCTAAATAATAGCAGCCGCTCACGTCGATTTTTAGGTTAAGCCGCGCTTGATTAGTTTGGTCTGTGAATGGGTGACCACCCGTTACATACCGAGTATCCTCCTGTTGGTCCCGGCTGTCATTTATAGATCTTTGATAGTCGTTACAGGTAGTCAGCGTCCCGCAAATCTGACAACTACTCTTAACAAGGGCAGTCGCTCCATGTTTAATACTGGTATTCAGCCGCATCCGGTTAGACTGGAAGCCGACCCCAACACAGTTGGGAAAAAGCTAGGCAGATGATGATGATGTTAGTTTAATTATTTTCAACTATTACAATTATTATCATCAATAAGTATTATCTATTTTAATAAAATAACGAAAATAATATAATAGAATTGGTATTTCATTTTCTAAATCGAAGCTTTTTCTTTCCCAGCGCACTCGTGATAAGGCATCAAAAACTCAAAAAAATAAAATTGACATACATTTATCTCAATTAAATTGATATTGACTATGAAATGGGGTTACCAACATAATAAAAAAAATTACCCTTATTTTAGGAGATATTTTTAGTTTATTTTAACTTTAATATTTCATTTGCCTATATTGAGCGCGATTAAAGCATTTGAAGGCAAATACAAAATTGGCGAAGACCAACTTTGTTTCCGAACGACAAACGATGCAACGAAGCAAAGTTTTAGATGCCAATGAAATCACATTTCATTGTAGAACAACAGTCGGCTTTCAAATCCAACATCTTGCGATGATATTTGAGGAAGTAATAAAAGTGCGAAGGTAATGATTGCCTTTGGCTTTTGATTTCTCTTCCTACCCACAAATACTCATAAAACGTATAAACAAGTAAGTGAGAACACGTAATATTCTCTATAATATTATTTAATAGAGAAATTTGTATTTGAATCGTAAATCATATTGCATAGATATGGTTTTATTTTGTGGTTGGTCCAAGTTTAGAGCGGGGTCGTAAAGTAGTAATAGTTCAATGACCCGACGCAGAAGTTGATCATATCAGGAATACAGAAATCCATAGACCTCGTCATCGTCGACGAGGAGCTCGTGGCTAAATAATAACAGCCGCTCGGGTCGATCTTTAGGTTAAGCCGCGCTTGCCTAGGTTGGTATGTGGATGGGTGACCACCCGTTATATACCGAGTTTCCTGCGTGCGTCGGAAAGCACGTTAAGCTGTTGGTCCCGGCTGTCAATTGTAGATCTTTGATAGCCGTTACAGGTAGTCAGTGTCGCTAAAGTCTGACAACCAGTCTTATCAAGGAACGTCATTAATATGACGTTCACAACCCAGTTAGTACTGGGTAATCCCAGTACTAACTGGGTTGTGGAGGTCAGATAGGCAGTCGCTCCATGTAAAATACTGATATTTAGCTGCATCCGGTAAGACTGGAAGCCGACCTCAACATAGTTGGGAAAAGGCTAGGCAGATGATGATGAGAAATCCATAGACCAACCAATCTAACCGACTTAGCCCTGAAGAAATGGAAATGGGCATACCATATTTGCCAAAGACCGGACGGTGGATGAGGTATTCTTTAACGCTTTATTAGAGTTTAACCTAGCGTCAGACTTTTTATGCCACCCATTTGCATTTGGCTCTCTCTCTGATTTGGCTTCATATGCCGTTGAGAAACTTTCAAGGCTGGTTATCCGACGATATATTCCTTCAGCAAAGAAAGTCACAATTAGATAAAATTCAAATGTAAGATTCGAAAATTGAAGAGATGCTTATCTCGGTGTCGAATTTGAGTGAGCCTTGAGAGTAATAACAGCTTAAAGTTGATGGGGTTAGAAAGTAATAGAGTTAGAACTTAAAACTCATAGACCAGGCACAAAAGCATAGACTGGAAACGGCCCACATGACCAGGTGGCCAAGAGTTGGATGCGGCATGCAAAATACTGAATGAAGTGTTGTGAAATGAAGGGAATCTAAAAAGAGAGAAGAAACAGAAGAGTATGAATTCATGCAGATAGACTTAAAAAACGCATTCTTTATTTATTTAAACACTAGCTTCCGCCTGCGACTTCGTCCGCTTGGCATAGTTACTTTGGGCTAACGCTAACTTTAACCCGCGTAATGATCGAAAAAAATGTATCTTCCTCTTCCCTTTTCTGCCCTCTTAATTTTTTTTTAAAGTGAGTTTTACTCATTTAAAAAAAATAACATAGAATTAAACCAAAAAAAACTAAACCATACATTAAGAAATGAGAAGAAATGTAAATTTACTGGAAATGAGAGGGCATTTTTATTTATTTTATTTATTTATACAAGTCTGTAATACCTTTGGGTTGTGAAAAAGTCAACCCTCTAAGTCTACGCAGTCAAAAGATATAGCCGTTTATGTCGCAAATTTGTACGGAACCTTCGGTGCGCGAGTCTAATTCGCTCTTGGCCAGTTTTTCCTTTTGAGGTTTTGGGTTTTGGAACCCTAGAAAAAAATCTTTAACAGTCTTTTAAACGCCGATAGCTTGCTTCATGCACCAAAATAACCACAGAGAAACACCGCAGCGGTATAACCCGGTACAATTGTAGATGCACCGCAAATGATCTCCTAAATTGTTTCAGACCTGCGGTGTACAATGTTGCCTTAATTCCGATTGTGAACCGCGGAATGTTTCGACGTATGAGTGCTACAAGATTGTATGCCTAATGGCCGTGTGATATGGTGGTGTATGGCTCAGGGCTGTGTACATAGTGGACGATATTGGTCGTATTTAGAGAAATAGAAAATTAATTAACACATTACATTTACATCGTCGGTCTAGCAGTTACAAGTGCGACTGCTGAGCATGAAGTCCTGGGTTCAATTCCCGGTTTTATAAACATCACGCCTGTTTTCCCTTAAGGGTGCAGCAGAGGCATAATATTACACCTACATTTCACCAGTTACGGTTAAGTCCCATGTAACAGTAAACCATCAACTGGGCATAAATCCAGACACAGTGGCCGCTACTAAGAAATTTCTGATGGAAACCCAACCTGGAAATGTATCTTCTCCCGCTCTGGGTGGACCAGAATGGAGTGTCAGTATTTTACTGACTAAAACCTATCCATGCTAATTCTTTGTATTGCGGAGCCGCGGTATCTCTTTCGAACATAACGCAACCCCGGCTGGAAATCGAACCTAAGACTCAAAACTGGATAGGTGATGATTCAGATATTTCCAGAAACAGGTTTCTATTTCATCACTATCCCTAATAAAAATCTTAATTTACGCGACTTTTTACCACATAACAAAACCGTCAATGTATATTATGTGTTTCTTCACAACCAACTCAAAAAATACATCTTAGATTTTCCGCACATTACTTGTTTTCATATCATGCAATTGACATCGTCCTGCTGTTAAGATATCTAAATTAAAATCTTAGTTGTATGTGAATAGAGTTTGGTCTTGTTTACAAACTTGCAGCGATGTTGTAAATAAAGGGTGTAACGTACCCACCATTAACGAAACCGAAATAAAAATCTCATTCCATCAACTTACAGAGATATTGGGATTCGAAGTTTTTATCTAACGTTCTAATATTTTAAGTCTACTTTAAATAAAAATCAAAGCATTTATTTCAATTATACCACTTAGATTAGATTACATGCACTTTGAATGTCAAAAACAAAAAAATAATACAGTCCCAGTCATACGACATAATAACTTGTGAAACTACTGTAGCCCATTCCAAAGCGTAGATCTCTATGGAGAAGAATGGGCAAGAAACTCCATCTACACTTTTTCAAATAATAATATTTTACAAAATCATGGTAACATCATTATGTTTGGATTATACTTAACATTTATGTGAGAACAATGTAGAAAAACGAGCACATTAAGAGCGTCCAGAGTAAAAGCAAAAACAAGAATTATTTAATAGATGAATTAAAACCAACAGTGGCAGCTAAGAGATGACCAGATATCTTCCCGACCTACGCACTATTCAATGCTTCTAGCAGCACTATGTTCTGAGTGCTTTACATTGACTTATAGCATAAAAAGTGTTTTTCACACACAAACACACACAAAAAGAGAGGTGTCATGGGACACCCGGATGGAACGAAGTTATTATTTATTATCTACAAAAAACTTGTATACTCTCAACAAAAATAATCGTCGCGACACCACACTGTTCAAAGCGAAATAGAAAGACGAAACGAAAATAACTGGCTTGCTTTCTATGAGAGAGAGAGAGAGAGAGATACAGAGAAACACACGCACGCCGCACTGCTTACAACTATAGCAAAAAGTGTAGTTACAACTTTTGGTCTTAATTTTTTCCGTCTAGCCCCCTTTCATAACGCGCGATAAGGAACTTCGTTCCAAAATTTCGTTCCAATTACTCAACGCAAAAATCTTGATATTACATAAAGTTAATTATTTTGATGTACACAATGCATGGTTAAAAGTTTCGTTGGGTTCGTTTACACCCTGTATAAGTAAAGAATGCAGCTGCAATATCATGAAGTTAATTGTCAGAACTCACCTACAACTACTTATTACAGAAATCGATGCTCCTACTACCACGATTCGACTTCTACTTCACATTATATTTTGCAACGTATAACTAAACACTAGTGGTGTGCAACACTCACTTAGCATATCGATAAACTATGATTATCGACATAAACTGTGTCGGGCGGTGCAGTATAGGAAGTTTAATCGCATTAAACGCGAATGAAGTCTATACGGTACATCCTTGGTTAGCCGCATCGCAACCAAATCATATTAGTATATGCTAATCCTAACAGGCAGAGTCGGCTGTAATTTATAGAATTACCTACATCGACAACTTAGTGATAGTGGGGAGACAGTTTGAAAGTAAAATGAATGTAGAAACGTATTTAATGATCAAATAAAATTGACATACGTGACAATCTAAGAACACAAATACTATATGTGAAATCGTCGTCAATTTATCAACGCATGGACAACTTATAAGCTAATAATACTTATAAACTTATAAACCAATAAGTAAATATATAGAATAATGTAAAGACATACAAAATTTTACCCAAAATAAAGAACCACACAAACATACCTTGTAGTAAAACCATTTAGGTGTGATAATAATAAGATCCTATCTTAACCCATTTACCTAACTACATTCATCCATTTATTCAAGCCCTTATTTACAGGCAGTTCAACATCTAACAGCCAATTACAACTTCTTACACCCCACTAAAACTTTACTAGAACCAAATAACAATTCACTACAAAAAGAACAACATTAACACCCTTCATCACATGTCACCCACTAACGCCAATTAAAACCAACTAGTGTTGCACCAATGATATCGATAAAAAATATACACTTCTCAATTTGACATAACACGACTCGACTGGCGTAAAGGCATTACTAAGTTTCCCTTTTAAGCAGCATCCTACAGTGTCGAGTTACCGGTCTTGGCGAAAAAAAAAACTTTCAGATTAGCAATTACTATATACGAAGCGAGACTGGATAAAAGGATGCCTCCCAGGATTATATCAAGTCGATGCTAAAAGCCGGTGCAATTATACGTGAACTTAAATAGTCAAATGGATCCTCCCGACATTTTGATACTGGCAATAATAATTTTATTTTTACGATCTTGATACGTAAGTTTTGTGCTAATACGACGTGTTTTGATGCGGTGGATGATTCTTTTTTTTTAATAAAAGAAAGTATTGCGACGATATTTTTCATTTCAATTATCGTGAAACATTAACATTTGAGAACGTGAATTAACCATGTTAAGGACGATTCTCGTTTTTAGAGAGATCTTTCTTGTTGTCTGTTTAATTTTAAATATTGTACTTTTAGGGTTTTAAGGGCTTACTGATTAAATGAATATTAATTAATTGTTTAGATCGTTTTAAAAATGACTTTAACATGGTTTTAAAACTGCAAGGGAGTGTTTTTAAACATAGTAGAAAATTAACTGTTTTTATATGACTAGATTATTTTAAAACTTATATAAAGAGTTAACCATTGCATTTTCCATTAAATAATTAAATACATTCTGAGGTCAATTCTTACTAATATTATAAAAGCGAATGTGAGTTTGTTTTTTTGTTACCAATTTACGCCTTTTAAAAAAAAAAGATTGAGATATTAGAGAGAAAGATGAAACAAAAGGGAAAACTTAGCATTGCTATTACAATAAATAAGGCGCAAGGGCAAAAACTACAGGTAACAGGTTCCTGTAAATCAGGAGAGGGGAACTGTGTTAACCCGCGGCCAAAAGCTAGTCTTCATTAAAATTCTTAAACCATACTTTAAGTAATAATAAATTAAACTATTTGATGACACAAATGTCATATTTCTTAGTAACCGATTTAGAAAATGTCATAACAGACGCGACAGTATCAGTTTTATGTGGCAATGTTTTGCCAAACCGAAATTTGATTGATCATAAAGTTTCAATTCAATCATCACATAATGTCTAAAATATAATTTATTTAATGCATAACCGACAAGTCAGTCTCGATTCAGGTTGTAATTCTTCACTTTGATTTGTGATCTCCTTAACATAATTTTATGACTGTACAATTTGCATAAAATATATTTTTGGACTACGAAACTTGGTTAAACCTTTGTCATATTTACGGTTGTTTTATCTGAAAAACGTTTTATTTAGTTCGCATTTAATTTAAAGCAATAAAGTTTTTTTTATGAATTTAACGTATTGTGTCATAGTTTAGCATGTTTTTTAGTTTTTATTGCACGCACTAATCAATTTTCGGTAACTGGTTTTAACTTGTTTTTATTTTGGCGTCTCTTGATCTATAAAATTTAGACAACATAGATTCCATTTGTTCTAATTGCCGATATTAAGACCACACAGATTTGTAACACTGAAATATTAACGATACTTGAAATTTTCTCCATTGAGTATTGACTAATGCATTTTGCATCCCATTAAAACCGGATTTTACGGTCAATAATAACTAAGTATGTCACTAAAATATTTCATAACAAGCTGCGCCCCGCAGTTTCACTCGCGTGGCTATAGAATATACAATATATCTTTATGAATTGTTGCCTATGTGTTATTCTGATATGTAAGCTATATGTAACTTTTATTAAAATCCATTCAATAGTTTTTGCGTGAAAGAGTAACAAACATCCATACAAACTTTCACGTTTATAATATTAGTAGGATCATCGATAAGGCGTTTTTATATGACACTCGTCACTTGAGTTGCGGTAACAACAAATATAAGAGGCGTGGCTGAAACTGTCGATATCAGATAGGCATAACGAGAATTGCACAACACTATTTCTTTCAAAACTCCAAAATACTCGTACAATAATAAAAGAAAGATGTTGATGTTGATGAACTGATGAAACCTTTAATATGTTTTGCTGAAACGATGAATGGTCTACGATCTTAGGTCTCAGATTTTATCCTAATTAAGAATACTTTAAAAAGGATAGTCTATTTGGTAAAAACTTGACTATAAACATAGGACGACAATGACTTATTGCTTAAACGCATATTTTCAAGGCATACTTTGTATGAATCTCAGAGAGTGAAAGAGACTATTCTATTTAATACAAGTTTATTTATAAAATAGGATCTATTAGAAGTGCTATTTAGACGAACTAATGCGTGGTCTATGCATCAGGTAGTTACAGTGGTATGAAGAAGAAACATAATTTTCTAATTAAGAAACTATAAACTTGGCACACCTTTGATTAATAATAATTTAGGTATACTAAATAACGGTAAATGAGTAATGTGATGATAAATTATGTTTATTTTGCAAGTAGTTTATTACAAACAATTTTACACATCGTTTTTTTTTTTTTTTTAAATAAGCTATTTCTTACCCGACTATTCTGAGAAGAAACAGCCGAAACAAACTCAGAGGACATAGTCCAGGCAACAACAAAAAACTATATGTCTACAACTGTAACAATCGGGATACTAAAAATGCTATACTTTAGTTATGATATCCAATTCCCAACCAAATATAATGCTCCTATTCATTCATTCAAAGCATTTCAATAGATAATTTAAAACAGATACTAAATTAATTATTAAAATCCAGATTAAAATTCTAATAAACGAAATGCTAAAAGCAAATCAAAAATGCAAAATGGGATCCTTAAAAACCTATCATGTTTTAAAGTTATTGCTTTAGATAACAATAAAAAATAATGGTTTTCTGATCATAGCTCTATTATGCAATCATTCAGATTATTATGAAACGTGATATCTAGACCTATGATTGATCGATCTAGATTTTTGAGCTAAAGGTCAAATGTTACACCTACGTATCTGTTACGTATTCACACATAAATTTTGCCGTTTTTTTGCACATTTCAATCTGTTTTGCATATTTTGTGTTTGTGGAATTTTGTGTGTCAATCTTTTTAGAGTTTAAGGTCATATATAAACTGGTAGTTTCTCGTTATTTGCTAGAATATGCTACTTGATATTTCGATAATTCTTTTCAAGTAATGTGAGTAGGTTATTATTCTCAGAATTATAACCAACTTAAATTAACTATTTTGAAAACCTAAACATTCGTTGGAAACTGATTTTTTTAACGCACGCTGGATTTCAACGATCATGTTTTGCTGTAAAATTCAATGTAACGCACTCAAAAAATTGCGCTTATGAATGTATGAATAGAACAGGGAGGTATTTAAAGTAAAATTATTACATTAACCTGTTGAATGTACACACGCGTGAAAATTCTGCGAAAAATCGACGAATTTATGAATAACGTTTTAGCGAGGTAGGCCTTCGGGAATACGAAGATTTTACCGCTAAACCGATAGCTACACCGTATAAAGTTCTCCCGTGGGTATCAATTATCAAACTCTATGCAAGAGATGCCGCGAGCATACATGGTAGTTTATAATTATGTATTAAATGACGTAGTTTCTTCTAAAGCGTTGTTTGTAATGACTTCATGAATACATTACACACTAAAAGCAGATACTTATTGTCCTTTTCATCTCTAAAATGAGCAAATATATTCCACAACAAGCGACTATATGAAATGATAATCTTTACCCAAAAGCACTCCAAAAAAAATCTTAATTTTTTTCCCAAAACATTACGAAATCGTTACATTTATATCTGTACCTCAGAGGTATACAACATTATGTCACAAAACGAAAATTTTACAGGAGTGGCCAAAATTGGCGGAGTGAAACTTTCAATGCAATTTTGACATAGTTGCTATACATATATTGGAACAAAGTCAACAGTATTTTTTATTATTATTAGATAGAATTATTATGTTTAACACATAATTACAATAAAGTTCATTCTTATCTGATTTTGTGGACTTGAGACTATTTACCTTGTAACATAATTTAACTTAGGTGCTATAAGAAAGCATTATGATATCATACTATTGTTTACCTCTAAATAAAACTTGTGGATGTTATTGGAATTCAGCACGTAGAAACATTATGTCTCATGCCAATATGTAGCATTATGGAAATATTTAAGAATTTGGGAAGGGTTTACTAATAAAATGAAACAAAAGTTACTTCACAAAACTGAAAATCAAAAAAATATTTATTTTTAACCAAAACAGCTACTCACATGCTTCAGGTAAGTCAGGGACATCTGCACATGGAAGATTTTTATAATAATCGTGGAACATAGACGGAATCCACTGCAACGATTTTTGTAAGTCGTTGTATTTCAGTCTCGAAATGGGCTTTTGAGTTTCTCGAATTGGTTTCGGCGTGGGCACAGAAAATCCTCTCCGTTGATTTCTGATGAAACTAACTTCTTCAAAAGTTTCCTGATGAAATGATGTTTTGTAAAACATTGAACCTGTTTTATTCTTGCGGAATTGCATCCATACTATAGCAGAATATGGTACAGACTCTCCTGCAATAGATTTTTTTCTGTGTACAAAAGGAGCTGATGATCCGTTGCAAAAGGCAGAAAAATCCATGAAATGATCAGTTTCCATGTTTACCACTTTAATTTTTGAGTTTCTTGAACAGCTCTTTATAAACTGTTGCCAGTCCCAAGGAGTCACGATGGGAAACTCCTGGATTTTTTTCTTTTCTCTCTCTCTTATTGAGTGGACTACATCCACTTCCATGTGAGTATGACCTTTTAATAAATATTTGTGGTTTATTATCTCCACATTTTCTTTTTGAGACAATATCCACAAATACGCCATCATTAAATAAATATTTTTATTCTGCCCCGCACAGTTGTCGCTCCATACTGTTACTTCTTTTAATGCGTTATCATCAAGCTGCTCAAAAAACTTAACTATTCCAGAAGCCATTTCATTACCGCCTCGACCTGCCACGGTCTCATCCCACATAAAACACCAACTTACTTTGGGTACCGAATCCATAATTGTGAAGATAAAAGTCCACAACTTTCTGTAATAGAAACTCTGTCCATTAGTTAAATAGGGTGTCGGTAAACATTTTTGAAGGTCTACTGTCAGCATTTTCTTGGCACCGTGGCTTTCAATAGCTGCAACTTTATCAAATCCTTTCAAACTGTATCGTAGACTGCTTTCCTCAAGATGTTTGTTATGTAGAGCTTTCATATTATTCTTTTCAGTTTCATCTGTGGCGTTTTTGTATTTGATAACACACATATCACAATCATCACAAGTGTCATTAGCAGGAGGACTGAAACCGAGATTGAACTCTGTATTAAAAATATGTCTATATAGCCACGTCTTTGCCATATTCTCTTTCGGTATACCCTCTTCAGCACAGAACTCTATATACAAGGAATATAATTTATCAATATTTAGGTGGCATCCAAGATACTGTCTTTCTGTTCTGTTTCGACTATAATGGCTCTCATATCTCGGTATCTTGCCAATGTGTTTTCGTATGGTATCTTTAACTACATCTGCTGTTTTATTAGGCGGTGGATGTCTTCCTCGTCTATCTGCTTGAACAAATCCTTGTGTAGATTTTTTTATCGCGTTTCTCACAACAGTTTCTGATATAGCCAAGGTATTCAGAAAAAACTTTTTGCAAACTTTTTCGACTTTTTCGTCATTTAAAAACGTGTAATTTAATGTGTATGCTCTTTTAGGTGGCTGGTCAGGATCACGGCGTCTGGATCTAGCAGTTTGAACTTCTGAAACTCTAAATATAATAAATTGCCTTTTTAAATCCCACGTCATCTCTTCCGCGTAATACTTCTGATAAATAAATTGTCTAACATTTTCGTCTATACGTTCACTACATTTCAATCTGCAAGCACATACTGGTTTCATCTTCTTTTCTGGAACAACTTTTCCTTTCTTAGAAATATAAGATTTTCCTGTGATTGCGCCTTGTTTTCTTAAATTGCATTGCCATTTTAATTTATTTAAAGTTCTTTTACGACTCTTCTTTACAGGAATTTGAGGTGATAGCTCGAGCTGAATATCTGAGGGAGCATTATTCAGCGATTGAGTCGTTCCGTTTTCTCTCATATTTTCTAGAATATCGATGGACGAACTGTCTGATTCTAGTATAGTTACCTGTCTTCGTTTTTCAATTTCGCTATCTGTAGAGTCTTCATCAGTGTTTGGAATATACTCTTCGTCTGATGCTGAAAAATTTTCCTCAGAACTCATACCATCTTCTGTTCTCATGCGGTGAAAGCTAGTTGATGGCACGAGGTTATTTGAAATGTCAGTGAGCAAAGCAGAGGTTGACGGTTGTGCATCATCAACAGTAGCATCTTCGACGGTATGCATTACTTCGTATAGTGCCGGAACCGCGTCAATATCTTGGCATGGCCTTGAAAATGAACCTTCGTGCCTTTCCAGGAAACCCTAATTAGCGTAAATATTGATTCCACAAGAAACATAAGAAAGTCTAATATGCACAATATTGTGAACCTACCTACTAACAATTTATGACATTGAAAAAAGTATCTTAATACCATGAAATAAAGATTAATGACATAAAACGTTCACAGGAGATACTATTGTTTACCTCTCGGTACGTTTTCGCTAAACTATTTTTATAAAACTAATTAAAACAGTACTTACCATATTCTGAAGTTGTATCATGTTGATCTCCGATATTCACTAGGCCACACAGTAATTTTCCGCGTGAAAACATTAGGTTATTATAATTTAAACAGTTTTTAACAATAACGCGGATAGTTTTGCACGCACAGTAGGTACGACGGCGCACGCACTGACGATGACGCTAGCGAGCGACGTTCAAACAAGCGCGCTGCGCGCGACTTTTCGATCAGAGGCAAAGAACATTAACTCCAATGAACAACATTAAGTTCGCACAAAGCTTAGAGGTAAACAATCTTATCATCATTTGAGGTCCTATACCCATTAAACGTTTGTGGATTTAATGTGATATACGATTGGATATTTCCTTTCTTATAAGTCATTGGACTTAATGTCGTATACCATTATGTAGAACTGGTTCTTACGATTTTAATGGTGCAAGAAACATATTTTCAAAAAAAGTGGAGTTACTATTGTATACCTCTGAGGTACAGATATAAACATTCCTCTTATAACACTGTTTAGTACTGGCGTCTATTCAATAATTCATAATTTCAATACGTGTTAAGACTGGCATTAACACTTCGACGTAGACAAACAAACAAACAGAGCTTTGTATAGCTTGTTTATAGTTAGCTTACGTCACGTCGTGGTAAGGCTATACAAGCGGAAAGAAGGAACAAAATTTTATGTATCGATTCTATTTCTTGCAATATTTCGATTAATCGTATAATCTGCATGGCTAATAATCTTATAAGAAGATATGAATATTCTCTTTATAGTGTCCCGAAATGCTATTATGCCAAGCCATATATTTCGGCTGGAGCCAGGACTTGGTGAAGGCAAGTGGCCTCATGAGGTCATCCGGGCAGGACCTTGACCGATTCTCGGACATGTTGTATCAAAAACCTCAGTATATTGTTGATAACTGATTTATTAATACAAAATTACAATCAACTAATCGTTTCACTAATAAACTTTCACAATAAATTGTATTTATGACTCAGGTGTGATCCGCATCACAATTCCGAGGTGTTGACACTGCGACTGCTTCGGTAAAACTGACTTGTGCCCGCTAGCGCGCCGCCTTATATTACTCGTCCCCCACCTCGCCTGACTCATGGAGTGGTACGATGATGTCACATTGCGCACGTGCACGACGCACGTGCGCCGTTGCAGCTGTGTTTGTCTTCTCAGCGCCGACACGGCCATTCTGCACAAAGGTCGCCCTCGACCTTAAACAAAGAAAAACTGCGCAGAATATCAAGGTTCAACTATTGCACACATTACAAACGTAAGGAGACTCCCGTCCTCATCTCACATACGATACACATTGGGAAGTAAGGAGGCCCCTGTCCTCAACTTACGGATAAAGCATACTTGCAAACATAAGGAGGCCCCTGTCCTCAACTTACGTCCAGTACATACCACAAAGTAAGGAGGCCCCTGTCCTCAACTTACACTCAACACACATACTTGCAAACATAAGGAGGCCCCTGTCCTCAACTTACGTCCAGTATACATCACAAAGTAAGGAGGCCCCTGTCCTCAACTTACACTCAACACACATACTGCAACCATAAGGAGGCCCCTGTCCTCAACTTACGTCCAGTATATACCACAAAGTAAGGAGGCCCCTGTCCTCAACTTACGCTCAACACACATACTGCAACCATAAGGAGGCCCCTGTCCTCAACTTACGTCCAGTATATATCACAAAGTAAGGAGGCCCCTGTCCTCAACTTACGTTTAATACATATCGCAAAGTAAGGAGGCCCCTGTCCTCAACTTACGTCCAATATATATTGCAAAAATAAGGAGGCAACTGTCCTCAACTTATATTATGAACAAGTTATGCAATACTTTTAGAACAGTTATGGAGTAATGAAGTTTTTTACCTTTACTACTGTAGACTTTCCTCCAGAAGTTGAGTCGAAGTTAGCAATAAGACTGCCAAGACTGACAGAGTTGGACGGTGTAGTCTGTCTACACTCGGTTGTTCCGCTAGTTACTAGTTAGCTGCACCCCTTCTACGAGCGTGTCCAAGCGCGCGCGCGAAGACGAATTCTTAGATGGCGCTGTTTGCATTGTGCCATCAATCCACGACACGGCCATCCCTGACTAGCACCCGTCCTCGGATGTAGTTCCTGTGGACAAAATATGCTCAAAGAGTAATCTAGCTCGGCTTTCCTGCCAATAAAAACAAAAGGTATCTGGGTATAGTTATCAACTTTAATGGTTTTACTATGCCCTGTCACAGTACTCCCTGCTCCACATAATTCATTGAAAAGAAATCCGATCAACAAGTTACAAAACAAAGTATCTAACAATTTTATTACTTTTTATCATAGTTCATAAGCAACGCATACTCAAATCTAATTCTCGAGAAACTTTGTGATCGGGGATCTCCCTCACACGATCATGAAGGTATTTGTATATTTGCTTAGAGTCAAGCGCCTTTAGTCGGTATCTATCCCCGTCTAACACTTCAATGATCTCGAATGGGCCTTTGAATTTAGGAACTAATTTTGTTGGAGTCTTTTCCCTCAATTTAATTAAAATAATCATTAACAACTAATTTAGAAACGTGAACCTTATTTTTATGAAATCGTTTTTATCGTAATTAGCATTTTTTTTTTTTTTTTTTTTGTAAAATTCTGTGTCGCATGCCACATAAACATAATCTTTGATGAGAGAGCATTCGGCACCAAAATCGTAATAAAAATGGATACGACTCACCAGAATTCATCAGCGTACCGCTGGCATTACTGACTTGCTGTACCACCATCACAGAATGCTGCAAAGCTACTGGCGTTAATACCTCCTCCCGCTCCTCGGCCAAATTAACCCTCTCAGCCTCATCTGCCATCCTCCCGAAGCAGGACGACTCAACATGTCCAGTCCCGCCACAGCAATTACCCCCGGGCTCCGGACGCTCTGCGCGGCTCAAGGACTCGCTGGAACCAACGGCCTAAGACCGCCCGACCGCGTCCTCCCACCGCCCCTGCCACAATGTGCCCGTACATGTCCTGGCTTAGTCACAATAAATGAGACCACAAGAGCCATTGTAGCGAAGGGCTGCCCTCTAGGGGGCGTCCTCTCGCCCCTACTATGGAACCTAATAGCGGATAGCCTAATCCGATGCCTAAACGCCGAAGGCTTTTACACCATAGGCTACGCCGACGGCATCGCTACCTGATGCGCCAAGCCCTAAGAATAATGGAAAAATGGTACGAAGAATACGAGCTAACCGTAAACCCCTCCAAAACCGAACTAGTCCTTTTTACTAGAAGAGATTTTCTTCGGCACCACGCTAAGCCTAGCAACTGAAACCAAGTACCTGGTCGTTTATCTGGACAAACAACTAAATTGGGCAACACACTGACTATATCACCACCAAAGCTAGCATATCCCTATAGCAGTACAAAAGACTACTCGGCAGGAATTGGGGTATAAGCCCCAAAATTATGCACAGGCTGTACCCCACAGTCATCAGACCCATAATAACATACGGCTGATGATGATGGCCCAGAACAGAACTGAGCACGACCCAAAAAGACCTAGAAAAACTGCAACGCCTTGCCCGTGTAGCGATCACCAGTAGCATGGGAAACCGCACGAACAGCAGCCCTACAAACAATGCTAGGGCTCTCGCCCCTACATCTCACGGTACAGGAGGAAGCGGCTCTTGCGGCTTCAGACTAGAAGTCTCTGGCACACTGAGTAATGACTCCAGGATAAAGCACACCAAAATCAAAGCAGGAGCCGTCTAAAGGCAACCTCTGTAAGCAGCACCGACCGATAAGATCACCAAGATACATTGCCTCCAAAAACATTACGACATACAGCT
Organism: Ochropleura plecta; assembly: GCA_905475445.1. Classification (NCBI taxonomy): domain Eukaryota; kingdom Metazoa; phylum Arthropoda; class Insecta; order Lepidoptera; family Noctuidae; genus Ochropleura; species Ochropleura plecta. Next base: position 19,047,036 of record FR997728.1, on the reverse strand, counting down.
CACGGAGGAACCATGAGAATACACGGGATCAAACAAACTGAGAATATAATACAGATGGCTCGAAAACCAGAACGGGAACAAGGGTTGGGGTCTTCTCCTACGACCTAAACATTAAAATTTCTAAACCACTCGGAACGCTCAACACAGTCTACCAGGCTGAATGTATGGGCATTATTCAGGCCGTCGTAGCCATCGAGGCCAGAGGAGTCGCGGACACCAACAACCGAATACTCTCCGACAGTGCCTCTGTTCTTCAGTCCCTAAACAATAGCTGCTTCAACACAGCTCTTAATATACGAATGCCACAACCTACTAGAACGAATGACCGCACACAACCGCAATACATTAACCTTACAATGGATCAAAGGACACAGTGGCTCCCTAGGCAACGACGCAGCGAATGAACTCGTCAGACGGGCGTCCATCTCTCCAGCACTAGGACCGGAGCCAATTGAACCCATCCTTTTCAGCCAGATACGCAGCTGGCTGAAGGAACACACCTTTTCGAATGTACAGGAATCACTGAAATCCGGAAAGTGACACTGGATATACTAGGGTCACTTGCGGACGCCCTCAAGAACCCATCTGCTTCTGGAAGGAGGTGGGCTGGCTAGAGTATGCGTAGAGTAGCGGCCATCAGGTGCATGGCATACGCACAATGGTCCATTGCAAGGACTAGGTGTGGAAACCGGACCCCCCTCCAAGAAGCGGAGTCCACATGAAGAAAAAGAAGATGTCCTGCTTCCTACACCCAAAACAAAGCATATGACCGTCTCCAATGCTTCTCAATCCCGGTCGCTTTGCAGGGGTTTCATCCCGTCGAAGCTCTCGTTGTTCGACTGCAGCCGCCACCGAAACCAATTCGGGAACTGAGGAACATTAACCAGACAACAAACGCAATCTAAGGAACTCATCGTTGACGCAGCCAATCATGGCCCCCACAGCATCCCCGTCCTTGTCACCATCAATGACCCGTCTCCAGACAGGGGCCCGGTTGTCGCCAAAGGCACCGGTACCCTCCTCCATGTGAGCACTCGGAGCCGAGGAAGCTCCGAGGTCCATCCCGCTTCTGATTTCGGCTGGAGCCAGGACTTGGTGAAGGCAAGTGGCCTCATGAGGTCATCCGGGCAGGACCTTGACCGATTCTCGGACATGTTGTATCAAAAACCTCAGTATATTGTTGATAACTGATTTATTAATACAAAATTACAATCAACTAATCGTTTCACTAATAAACTTTCACAATAAATTGTATTTATGACTCAGGTGTGATCCGCATCACAATTCCGAGGTGTTGACACTGCGACTGCTTCGGTAAAACTGACTTGTGCCCGCTAGCGCGCCGCCTTATATTACTCGTCCCCCACCTCGCCTGACTCATGGAGTGGTACGATGATGTCACATTGCGCACGTGCACGACGCACGTGCGCCGTTGCAGCTGTGTTTGTCTTCTCAGCGCCGACATATACATATTGTTCAATATAATATAAAAAAAATATCCTGTATATCTGCTTAAATGTAACTTATGTTTGTGTAATTTAATTTTATTTATTTATTTAATTTTTAAATCAATAAAAGTATTTAAAAAAAAAGTTCATAGGCACCTTAAACAAGCAAATACAGAGCTAAATTCGTGCAAGAATCATTTGAAGCGTGGTGAAATCTCTATCGCTATCCTCTTTTTTTTTGTTTTAAAACTATTTCGCAATATAAAATTAAAAGCAAATTAACATTAAAAAGAAAAGTTCATAACCACCATTTAGGTCTGACTGAATAGATCTCGATTAAGAGAGTAATTACTGTTAAGTTTCTCGTTTTTTTGTGATTTTATAAAATTATTTCGTAGTTTATTTTAATTTAATATGTGTACATATTAGTATGAGTTATATATTTTTTAACTAATACTTATACACATATTATTAATTACTTATCATTTTTGTAGCCTATCACAATATTGCTTTATTTAACCCAAACGTTAACTGGTAGGGAATGCCATATGGCATTAAGTACGCTTATGTACTATCTATATAACTATTCTACATGTTTATGCAGTTTAAATAAATAATGCCCAAATCTTTGCCTGTCTCGCGATGTCAATGTCACACAAACGTCAAATAAAAGCTGTCCCAATCGCTTCACACGCATCGTCCTCGTAACATAACCTAAAGATATCTTCTCCTTTATTATTCCGAACACGTAAAAGTCTCCAAAAGGAACGACATACAGTTTTTGTTTCGTATTTCGGTGTATTAGAAGAGAAAAATACGTAGCCATTATAACATGATCTCGATTTCTTGACCAAAGTTTTGGATGACAGGTCTAAGTGTATGGTGGTGTTGTATTAATATCACGGCTTATAAAATGGTGTTGGCACAAGTGCTAGCATCTATGGGATAATGGTGCTTCGGAAAAAAAAAACGGATGGATACGTTATAAAACTCGCTTTGATTTAAAGTTAGACAGTGTCGCGGATTCAATCACAGCACGGAACAAATATTTGTATGATCTACAGGTAGTTGTTCCGGGTCTGGCTGTTTGTGTATGTGTGTTTAAATGTATGTAAACGAACCCACGATCCAGGAGAAATTTCTAGTGTGGAGCAAAGTTTTATAAAAAAAAGTACAGTTAAGGATACATAAGATATAGCAAAAGCTAATCAAACCAACAGCATCTTGAACAAATCCAATGGTTACTATGTGTGCAAAATGGTATCAGATCACTAAAATAAACAATTTTAAAATCCAGTTACAAGTCATTAAAATGACTTGTAACAGAATTTTTTGGTTTTCCACTTCTTTTATACCCATCCACATTAATTATACTCAAAACTTTTCTTACGACATGTTTCTCCTATTTAGTTATTTTTTTCAATACTGTTTCATGGAGCACTACAGTGCGAACAAGCCCAAATCTAAACAGACAGACTAAACAGAGCCACATATTGAATCGAAAGACTATTGCAACAATATTTCATTCCGATTAAAATCAATAAAAAATTCTAGTTGCCATAGCTATGCTCGTTTAGCGATTAAACCCGCTCTTTATTGAGGTCGTTTATATGCTTTTTAATGTCTATGCTTTGCAAATATGCCGCGAAATTACCAAAGCTCCTATTAAGAGAGGGCATCATAGTCATTTCTATACATTTATTGTAATATGTTTGATAACACACTGTTAGGGCGTTTACACATTGTCACCGATTCTGTTGATTTAGGGAATTAATCTAGACTAATATTAAAATGACATACTTAATCTCATTTAATTTTATTACACACCATTTCGGTCGCGATAAAAGATAGTGCAATTTAGTTTGACAACCACAATTTTTGATGATAAACGTCAATTTCAGAATAGCAAGATTGTAATTTTCTCTAAATTGAGTAACTAAACTATAATTAATGCTGTCAAACTATAATAAGGCTGAGAACAAGAGAGAAAACGTCGTTTGACAGGAATAAACTAAATTTTAGTGATTTTTAAAGTAGTTTTAGTTTAGTTTCTGAGAACAGAATCGACACCATTCTGCTACGTATACTAAGTTTTACTTGAAATCAAGAATCAAATACCCCAAAATCTTTCCTAGATGATTATTCCTAAAACCTCATCAGGTCTATAATAGCCTTATTAATCCTGCTTCTTAGACCGACTTCAAAAAAGGATGAGATTCTATGTTTGACCGTATATTTGTGTTAATGTCTATGTTCACCGATAACTCCACCGACTATGGACCGATTTTCATAATTCTGTTGTGTTTAATTTTTTTTATTCGAAAGGCATACTTCCGAGGTGTTAACATTTTAATTTCATTATATTACTTGTTAAATTAATAACGAACTAAGTTTCTAAATACCATTATATTTCTCAATGGGAATCTAAATTGAATCAACCCATTATTTGGCGACGAGTTTGGTACTTTTAGAAGCGTCTATCAGCTCCTGTACTATACAAGCAACAACACAGCCAAGGTATTTACTATTATGAAAAACTGCTCAGTGCCAAAAATCAATCTTATTTTCTTGTTTCATTCGGTTGGGATTTCTTTGTGACAATTTATGCAAGACCTTGCAGTCGTTATATAAAATAACATATTAAAGCTTGTTTAATCGTGAAATTATTCTGTTGAATACAAAATTCAACCAACTATTCCGGTATGAAGATGGCCTAAAACAAGAAGCGTTTTCTCTAAGTGATGTCATTTAACTGATCTGAGATATCGATAAAAGGATTTATGGTTTCAGAACGATCACCTATTTATTCATTCAAACTATTCCGATTTTATATATAGAAGCTAGTTTTTTATTCATTATTAGTGTAGGTTTTTGGTTTGTATAATAATTATGTTTTAAAATAAAACATTTAATATAATATTTCATCAAACAAAAAAGTCTATTCTTATTTAAGTTTTACGTAAAGAAGGAAAAAGTTTATGGTAAAAAAGTACGCGAAACTCTATGGATACTTTTTTAAATCAAATAATGTGTTCGTTTTTCAAAAGTTTTGAATACCTTTCTTTCTGCCCTGCCTTTGAAACAAATAACAACTCAATGCTAAGAAAACATGCCACAGTGGAAAAATCATTTCATTCTTTAAAGTACAGGGTGATCTAGCCTTAGCAAGGACCACACAGGGTGTAATTACATTTGAAATGTATTTAAATAAAAGTAAGAAATGTCACGTTTTTGCAGTCTGGATAAATTAACTACTCGCCTTGCAAATTACTTCACGACTATTTCTTTTCAGGGTTCACTCAACGTCTCAAGTAATTGTTGCGTGTATAACACTTTCAAAATTATTTGACATGACAACTTATTTTATTGCCAAACTCTTAAAATTGTTTGACAGTACTGATATTACACCCTAAAAGTTAAGTATTGTGAAGGCTTTAAGCAAACCTTTAAAAGTGCAGGCTGGTTTGCAATGACGTTCGATAACTCAGGTTGAATTTGAATTGAATAAATAAAAAAAGATTAGAATGGCATAAAAAATGTGTGACATGTACTGTATTGGTAAATTGATAAACTAAAGTGATATCTATGTCCGTTTTAATTACGCATGTCTAGCAGTTTCTTACAATATCCTTTATAGATTTTATCAAATATTCCCTCTGTAATCAATTATTTGACGCAAATGAATCATGAATATTTTACAATTTTAATGGTACTTTGTAAATATTTTTTATTAAATCTTGACACACAGATTAAACATACCGTATCCTATAAAACTGACGAATGATTCACGCACGCATGCGCGCATAGAATATGCAATAAAGGTTTTTTTCATCCTCTCACTGTCATCCTTTGTATGGACTATCAGGAACTTATATCGTAAATTTTACCTCCATGAGATGATATCACGAATTTACCTGCAAAAAAAACACTTTATTAGTATTTGAAAACATTATGCTATTTTGTTTTCTATGAATATGTGGGAGCATCATGGTTATCTTTTCTAGAGAAATCTGTACGAAAGGATCATGTTATGAAGAATGATAAATAAAGATCGGCAAAAATTGAGACATTCATCTGCTTACCTTTGTTTCAATTCCCTGCTACTAGTCACACTAATTTTTATTTGAATGGGAAATCATCAAATTAACTTCGGAGCTGGGGGAGAGTCAGAATTTTACTGACTAAAACCCACCCATGTTCCTTCTTTGACTCTTTGGGTTCCGTCCGGGGCCGCGTTCGAACAATCTGCAGCCCCGGCAGGTCTCTCTGATTAATTGTCAAAATAAGTTGATAGAAAGAGGTAATTTCTAAACGCTATTTACCTTAGTTACATTTCTAGTAAAAGTCTTTTAATAACGTTATTGCTCTAACAAAAAAAATCGATACTTACAGCGTACTGTCCCAAAATTGCACACATGACTGCTAAGATATTCTATATCTTAGCAATAAAGTCGGTTTTCGTAAAACTAATTGTTTACACTGATATTACGCTTTTTTGCAGATGACATATTATCAAATCACTTCCCCCGATCTGGGTACAGCGGGGAGGAGTGTCAGACTTTCCCTTCTTTTGCCCTTTATGTTCAGGGGCCGCGGAATCACTTTCGAACAACCCGCAACCTTATATACACCTTTGCTGTATTTATTTAATACACTCAATGCAGAACCATTACGCAATGATATTTATTTGGAGAATATTCCACAGCCTGTTTGCATGTTCTACATCTGTCTCAAGACATTACCCTCTTTCGTTAAAGTCAGTAAGATGTCATCACCGTGTCGGAATTCTCTCATAGCCTAGACGAAGTGGTGAGCCCACGAAGTGAGATGAACGTGGATGATAAATCCTTAAGATACCACTTACTGGGAACTGTTCCGTGGTGTGTGGTCTAAGTTATAAGCTGAGCGGGGAGCTTGGCGGTTTATTGAGGAGACACCGGTATTCTAATATATTATAATTATGAAAGGAATGTGTTAAGGGGATTTAAAATCGACTGTTAATATTTTAAGTGTAAAATAAGATATATCTACTAGAGAATAATTAATTAAACTATTTACGTCAAATAAAGCTAGAAAGCTATTCGTATTTATCAATATACAAACAAAAAAATAATATTTATGTCATATAGTCACATTTTTGTCTAATAGTCGTCTGTCCAAAATCATAGTCTCCTTCGCTCTTACCTTGGGCTTACCAAAAAATCTTTTGTTCTTAATAAAAATATTTTTGAAGCACGACGCGACATAAGACGTCTCCTGTGAATCGTAATTTAGCCGGACGTGTTCCGTCCGCGCCCCGAACCGTACGTGGGAGGGTAGCACCGAATGTTTCTTAAAAACTGTACCTTTTTTAAAGACAAATGTCTATGAACTTTGTCTTTAGGTATGTACTATCTTTTCATAGTTAGTTTTTGCTTTTTTTTAGCCTTTGTTTTTGCAGTAAAATTAACTTTATTCTCGTTAAAACAAAGTTTATCTGAAACTTGTATTGTATGACGGGCTGGTGTCCGTAACTCAACGTCCAAGGAGTGTATTTCAAACTTACAAAACTATGAAAAGACTGTAATAGACCATTCATGAGACCGTCAGCCAACCATTCGCTACATCAATGGGGGTATTTGGGGGTCTTCAAGTCAAGAGTGAATAGGTTATTTCTAGGTAAGCGTGCTTCATCGTCGACCACATCATCACTTACCATCAGGTGAGATAGTGGTCAAACGCGAGCCTATCACTAATAAAAAAAAAAATCATAAAGTAACAAAGCAAAAAAAAAAATTTTGGGGTGAAAAATCATGTTGTGTGTGAATGATGCATTGAATTGTATGTTAAGTGAAAAATAGCAGTAAAAACTTGTGTAAAAGTTCGTACTTTGAACCCCAACATCTGAACTAGAAAATCCCCAGATATGAGCCAGAACATTTTTGTTTAGAACTAATACTTTTCGGGTTCGTTAAGGTTATTTTTCGGTAACGCTATTGGTATGTCAAGTGAAACATAGCAGTTAAAACTTGTGTAAAAGTTCGTACTTTGAACCCCAACATCTGAACTAGAAAATCCCCAGATATGAGCCAGAAAATATTTTTTTTAATTGAGTTCTTTTCGAGTTCGTTAAGGTTATTTTAACCTTAAACGCTGTGGCTTTAACCTTTTCTCATCTAAGTTGTATAACGTATGGTCTTACTATGAATGTGACCCCGACTAAAGCTCATCACACACGTACAAGCACAACGCTAGATCGGCAACACGTCACCAACTCACCTCCATCTTCAGCATCTCAATTCAAGGCGATGTCGTTAAGGAAGTCATAACTGTGCGTTGCAGTATGGAGCTTCATATGACTATGCTTATCCCATGCAATGTCTATAACAGTGCGTTAACCTGAATCTAACTTACAATGTTTGTATGAATTTATAAGCAGGTAATTTTTGCAGCTGACTCATTTAAAGGCATCCCGCAGTGGCATTCTATGCTTTGAAGCCTAGATAAGATCGGACACAAAACATAGTATTATAACTGGGCGTGTAGCGGCTGTACTGTGTCTTCTGTTAACCTTTTTATTAGTAGATTCGTAATAAGCATAAAGATCATAATTCATATCTTTTAACAAAAAGATGTGACTTTGAATTCTTCAAGCGGCGTAAATATAGTAACCTTATTGGTAACTATATTTTCGAGCCGTTTGGGGTTGAAACTCTAGGACCGTGGGGTCCTTGTGCTCATAGCCTTTTTAAGGATATTTCAAAACGTTTGGTTGACACTTCCCGCAACCCAAGGGCTGGCTTCGCGGCCAGTCTCTTGGGGACGTTGCCAACTGACAGCGTTATGTTATACGAATTTTTGACGCTATTTTTTAATGTATTTATAAGTTAGTTAAGTCTTTTAATGATCAAAAATAAATATACTTATTAAAGAAAATATTTTACGAATGGTTTAACAAAAAATAAACAGGTTGAAAGAGACAGCAGCGGCTCAAACTGTTACTATATAGTCAGTTCATAATTTCGAACAGTTTGAATTTTCTGCAATGCATTTTTGTATGAAATAGGCTACAGTTATTCGTTTTTTTTTTAATTAACGCTGAGGCTTTTAAAAAGGTGTGCCAAATTCATGGCCATAAACAATACTGCGTTGATGTCTTTTACACTGTGTATTTGAGAATCACATATTTTATGACACCCATTTCTATATTCTTTGCTTTCATATCGCACACTTAAGTCAAAACTGTGACAACTTAAAAAAGCAAAATTTCTAGAGACGAAAGACCGTATTACTGTTTGTATGGTAAGTTATGAACTAAATTTATTTAAAATCATACAAATAGATTGTAAAATGTCACTATTTGTAAATTTTGTTAAGTTTAGATAGTTGTGTATCACCGAGTATTCGAACACAAGGACGACTAAAAATTCACGATATTTAAGTTGTCTCAGTTTTGATTTATATTTGAAATATATCTTGGACCGCGCCCTCCCTTCTCTAAACAAATACAAAAACTATGTGAAGCCATACAAATTAGATCACTTCTAATTAGAGTAAAACCATTTCCTTTTAAGACGCACTGTATAAGACAATGCGCCTGAGTGGGATGGATGCGTTAAAACAGTTTTTATTGCGGCATATCCACGTTTAGAGCCTACAGTGCTAATGGTTAAGCAAACAGAAGCTACTGTGGGTTGTGTATGTGTTATTTTGAAATGGGACACGAGCTTTGCTATGGTCTGATAGTGTTGATAGAAGAAATTATTTTTATTATTTGCTTTATGATAATACTGCTTTATTTAGTTTCGACATGTCTCCGAAAGAATGTTCAATGGTAATAATGGCATTTTTCAATAAATTGTCATTGCAGTTGAAAGCCATTTTTTGTTTTAATTTTAAAAATGGAATTGTGCTTTAAAAACAATTGCGTATCGTTTAAGCTCATTTTGCCATAAAAAAACAACAACAACTATAACCCCCCACTAGCGTCATGTCCTTAAAATCTCGCTTATCCCGTTTAATCTTGGTTCGTCTAATAGTGTAAATTAGTTCCACAATCCCGCGCCCCCGACATTTAGCCGGGCACACGCACAAGAACAATTAACACGTGGAATTTCAACTCATACTGAAATTTTAATCTAAACTTTAATTGAGAAAGTTTAAGCCAAAAAAAATAGCAGTTGAACATGGTATTTCCCTAGGTTTTTTGAATAGCTTTTTTTGCGGATGGAAAATTATCAAATAATTTCTCCCACGGTGGGCGGAGCGGAGGGAATGTCAGATTTGGACTGTCTAAAACCCACCCAAGTTCCTTCTTTTGCCCTTTTTGTTCCGGGCCGTGGTATCTCTTTCGAACAACCCGCAACCCTTGATTTTGAATGGTTGATATGCAATTTAGTATCAAAGTTACTGCATAGAACAATGACTACATGTTTAAGAATTTGATGTACACGAAGGCACATCAACCTATTCTAAACTAATATAACCTGATCTCTCTACTACGGATCGCACACCGTAGTAGAGAGATCAGGTTAAAATGGTTTTGTATAGGTTGATGTGCCTTCGTGTGTACACAAATTCACTTTCAGCGTCCGTAAATATCAACAAACGTTATAGTAAAAACCAAACCCATTCAAAAAACTTAACAACCATCTCCAAAATGATATCCATAATGCAGTCACAAGTTCAACCCGTCTATATTTTGATGTTAAATCCCAAATTCTGTATTCACAACACATCACCCACGAGACATGATTCACAATAGCACTCGTGCGAAATTCCATCCTTCATTTAACTTACACATGCTTGCAAAATGACGTGAATAATAAGCCAAATACGATTTAAACATTTATTTTTGTTATATTTGTAAAAAGTATGAGTTAAACGACCCAGCAGCGGTAGCAGGGTTGAGCATGCCGTCAAGCTAGTCAACTTCCACTATTTCTACTCTTTAAGTATTTAGTTTTATATACTAATATAAAGCCATACAATGGTCCAAGAATTAAAAAAAAACGTTATTGCTTTCTTTTAGATTAATTCTGTTTTGGATACTAAACAATAATTCTCCGTTTGGGTTTCCGAAAACCTTGCATAGACTCAATCGCCAGCCTTCAATAACTCCGCGAAACTTAGTTTCACGTAGGAGTAATGGAAACCCTTTTCTTTTATCATACTAGTATAATAAAGGCGAAAGCTTGTATGTGTGTGTAACATACAAACATACAAACATTCGCCTTGTTACGCCTTCACACTCAAACGTCGATTTGGATGAGATTTAGTACCTACGTTAGCATGTAGATAGCTTATACCCTAGAATCTTACATAGACCTTTTATCCCGATACAAAATAATCATAATTTTTATTTTGAAAAAAAAAAAAAAACTAAATTCAACTAGTTTTTTGATTACTAAAAATAATTCTTAGTTCTGTCAAGACACTGCAAGTCTCCGCGAAAATTAAGTCCCACAATGACCATTCCTCAATTAAAAAAAAACGATTCTGCCTAAAAATCCCAAACCCTAAACTGCCGACCTCACTAAAACCCCGGCGAGCTCCGCCGAATCCCCGAAACTCGCGGCGTGCATGCATCACGGGGCGGAGGCGACGCGAGGAATTCCGAACGGGCCGAATTCGAGTTGTCGGCTCGCAGCGCCTGTCGACGCCATCTGGCTGCTAGGGATGCGACAGAGGCGTATCGATATAGATTAGGACTTGCGTTTCTTTAACTTCCTAACAAAAATTAGGCAAAGGTGCTACGATATTTTAATTTTGTTATAATTTGGCTGGTGATTGATTAGCAGCTTCTGAAAAGCCTATCAAAATGACAGTTTTATTTCTGTTACCTGCACTCAAATTTGGGCAGCCAAAAATTTAAACAGAAGGTTGTTGCTGTCAGAGGTAAACTAGCTATGATAGAACGATACATTTTTGCTTTTTCTTGCTGAAAAACATTGAAAAGCAAGATGGTGGCGTTAGTTCCGATTTTGGTCATCATCTTAGATCCTTGTTAATGAAAGTATAAGTTCAGTTGGTATATTGCATAACCATAAAATTGCCAAAGTGAAAAAAGCAGGTAAATTGATAGTTGTTAGGTACAATAGCGAACTTGGAATATCCGGTTAATAAGGAATGCAGACAGCTAATATTAATAGTATGAAACTAGATATTTTATAAATTCCAAATACAGTAATTAAAACCATTCAGAATTAATCAATTGAATATTGTTTTGACTACCATCTGTATAGTTTGGAATAATATATATTATTAAACATTAGAAAATAATATATCTAAATATTATCCACTGTATTTAGTCACAGCATTAATATACATCGCTTAAATGGTAAGCCATTCATAACACATTTGAAATGCATATATTTCAACACATCATATCTCAAAAATAATCCAGTTTTTTGTTAAACTTTGTGCGTAAATTAATTCTTATTTTTGTTGCAAATAAAAGACGTTTAAACTTTAGAATTCATTTACATTATTAACTATGAATCATTGCTCTATTAGAATACCAAATTCGTTATAATGAATTATTTTTAATACTTTCATAGATACAAGAATTTCCTAATTTATATCAATTAAATATTCATTATGTGTTTACTGAATTAGTGAATATTTACGTATTAATGTTTCAACAACCTTTCATGGTTCTAATAAGCTAGTATCAAAATACATCTTAAGTTATCGATGGGCATGGAGTCATTCATGGTGTCCAAAAAATACAAGACAATTTTATTAATAACTTTATTTTAAGTAACATGTAACCACGACCATGAAATCTTTAATACAAAAGTCTCAATTAAATCAAGAATGTGTAATCATTAGAAAAATAAATTTAATAGCTAAAATTATTTTAATTTTAGTAGATACTAGCTTTCGCCCGCGGCTTCGCTCGCGTTAAATTCGGTATAACACACCAAGCAGACCTGCAGTTTTTGCTCTTGCGCCTGATTGATTTGTAATAGCAACGCTAAGTTTTCCCTTTTCTTCCCTCGTTCTCCCTCATATCCCACTTTTTTTAAATAAAAATTAGCCTATGTCCGTCTCCTGGTTCCCAACTATCTCTGTACCAAAATTCATCCAAATCGGTTTAGCCATTAAAGCGTGAAGAGGTAACAAACAAACAAACAAACAAACTCACTTTCGCTTTTATAATATTAGTAAGGATTGTCAGTATTGACATCTCCAGTACTTACCTATTACTGTATAGTGTCTCTTTCTATCAATTAAATTACACACCCAAAAATCCCCATCGACATATCCCATCACTATTAAAAGCGCGGCAACATCGCCATCTTCCATCCTTTTCCAGCACATCCCTAATATCACCTATCTCTTGCACACACCGACTACCTTATTTAAATAAGAGTGAGCGTGGTTGCAATCTGTATCCCGTTACAATTTAAGCCCTATCCTTATCATTTTAGGGTGGTTTTTTGTATGGGGGGTTGGTAAAAAGGTAAAAAAACCTGCAAAGGCAGGTTGCAGAGCGACCGAGCGCTCTACAGTGGAAGACACTTGACTATAAGAGTGTTTTGGCCGGAAATATGGTCCAATTTTTGATTGGATACTGACCTTGATCACGTGATCTCTTTAGAATTTAGGCTACGTCAGCAAAAAAGAATAGTTGACATAGTTTCGAGAACACAGGACATAAACAAAGTGAGTGATCATAATTATGATGGAAACGTAGAAACTGTATCGGATTGACGTCATCTGCCTACCGTTCTCCAACTTTAATGAGCAGCAGAATAACCGGATGCAGTTGAATACCAGTATTTTACAAGGAGCGACTGCCTATATGACATCCACAACCCAGGTTATATGAAACCTTCTGGTAAGAGGGGCTCCTTGGTTGACTTTCAGGCTACTGATTTCCCGTAACGACAAAGATTGCAAATGACAGTGATGGGCATCCATCTACAAACCGACATTAAGCAAGCATGGCTTAAATTTGATCTGAATGAGTCGTTGCAGACAGTCAGTGTCCTGAAAGTCTGAAAACTAGGCTTATCTAGGGGTATCGTGTTTCCCAGTTCTATTTATTTATTTATTAAAACTTACACAATTAAAAAACATTGTACAAAGGCGGACTTAATGCCTTGGGCATTTTCTACCAGTCAACCTTAGGGTGATGCAGAGACAAAAAAGTAGTTGCAAGTTGGCAGAAATTTCAGTTTTATTAATAACAAATACATAGACAATTTACAAAAATAAGAAGAGGTAATAAACCGCCTGGATAAATTCTATCAGGGTTGTGGAGGTCAGAAAACTGCTTTTCAGCTGCATCCAGTAAGACTGAAAGCCGATCAAAATAAAGTTGGGAAAAGTCTAGGTAGATGATGGTTCTAAGAAAATATTAAAGAAGAAATACTAAAATTACTACCTCTAAGCACGTGAATACCACGGTATTACACAGAGCAATGACATACGTTCGTATGCTGAATCGGCGCACGCACATGACGGCCCTACCATCGCTCACTAGTGTCATAATAACGGGGAATTCTGCGCAGGATTCGATCTAGGTTCTAAATGCGTCCGTTTTCTTTTTATTAACATATGCTCTGGTATGAAATGAACTTGTTAAATTAAATTGATTATTGAGGTTATTGGGATTACAATGTGCCGTAATGAATTTAAATGTTAAGTGTCACCATATAGCAGAGGGGCCTGCCAGGACCAACGCCTGCCGGGGTTGTGGGTTGTTCAAAAGAGAACCGCGGCCCGTGAACGTTAAGGGCAATAGAAGGAACATGGGTGGGTTTTAGTCAGTACAAGTCTGACACTCCTCCCCGCTCCGCCCAGAGTTAGGAAGTTATTTGATGATTTCCCATCGGCAAAAAGGCACCTAACTACACGATAAAGAGAAGGTAGTTTATTGTTAGTTTTATATAATACATCTAGTTAGTTTATACGTATTGGTTTACCTTAGCTCTGCCAATAAAAGGAGAATGTCCATACTGTTCGTTCTCAATGACTATTCAAGTACAAAGACGTGGCTATCCTGACAGCTTTACAAATAGGACCTTAGTACATAATATCTACAAAGACTAACAATGACTTTATCAAAAATGTAAATTCAACTAACGACTAGAATAATCTTTTTAAACCAAAGTTGTTAAACGATTTAGATAAAGTCGTTTCTTATCTACACCGGAAACTGTTAAAAAAGTCGGGAAAAATGTGTGTGCGTCATAATGCTTCCACTCTTAACTTACTCTGAAGATGGCATATATGGGTTACCTAACCAGCCTTCACAAATACAGTTGAAATTTATTAAAAACTAGCTTCCGCCCGCGACTTCGTCCGCGTGGTATAGTTACTTTGGGCCAATGCTAACTTTAACCCTTGTGATGATCGAAAAAAAAATCGTTTCTCCCCTTTTCTTCCCTCTTTCTCCCTCTTTTCTCGTTTTTTTTAGCCTATGTCCATCTCCAGGGTCCCAACCATCTCTGTACCAAAATTCATCTAAATCGGTTTGGCCATTTAGGCGGGAAGACGTAGTAAACAAACAAACTTACTTTCGCTTTTATAATATTAGTAAGGATTTCAAGATTATTTTCGAAAAAAGTTACATTAATTTGATATAAAACAAACAGTTAACATTTAAAAAAATAAGCTTGACTTGAAGACGTGTATCGGTTTCTTATAAAAATCAAACTTTATCTGACGAGCCTGATTACTTGTTTCTTATACTGACTGTACCTATGTGTCAAGTTGTTTACAAATCCGTTAGTCGATAAGACTTGAAAAGCGAACAGACAGATATTATATTATGTTTAATGTAAGATTAATTTTTCATACCGGCTTCAAGGCTTACATAACGTAATCCTGTAAAAATGAAGCTTTATAACAAGCTCATTTCGCAACAAAATATTTTGCATTTTTAGAGTTCGACATCTCAAAAGAAAAAATCGAAACCCTTATAAGATTACTAAGTCTTAGCAGACATACAGACAGAAGGATGCTCAAGAAATATCTATATCCTCCAGTCTGTGGTTTCAACGACCTGTGACAAAATCCACCCTCTAAGTCTACGCAGTCAAAAGATATGGCCGTTTACGTCGCAAATTTGTACGGAACCCTCAGTGAGCGAGTCTGGCTTGCTCTTGGCCAGTTTTTTTTATAGTATCACTAGCTTTTGCCCGCGGCTTCGCTCGCGTTAAATTCGGGGTAACACAGTTCCCCTTGCGCCTTATTGATTTGTAATAGCAACGCCAAGTTTTCCCTTTTCTTCCCTCTTTCTCCCTCACATCCCACTTTTTTTTTTAAAAGTAGGTTCCCAACTATTTCTGTACCAAAATTCATCAAAATCGGTGTAGCCATTAAAGCGTGAAGAGGTAACAAACAAACAAACTCACTTTCGCTTTTAAAATATTAGTAAGGATTATAGCATTGCGTTGAAGCGACGATACGGCCTAGAGACTTGCTTGCCTAGAAACAGCCGATGCACTCGAACTTTAAAAAGCATTATTCCTCAACCCAGTTTCTTGACCCAAGAGAAGACACTCAAGAATAAACTTACCAACTTTACACAACCCAAGCTAACATAGCAGCGATAACTCAAAATCAAACAAATGACTTCAAAAAAACTTCGCACCTCGATTCGGTAGCGCGAAAGAAAAATGGCGACGCGTCCACGTTACGCGAACCGGGTAATATTTCACTGCGCCCACGGCAGCGCAGGGCAATTCTGAGCAATACAAGCTAATAGATAGCGCAGAACAAATGATGAGCTATCTGTCTGAGTAACTTGGAGTTTGGTAGATAGAAAAGCTGGGATTTTTGTTGTATCTGTGATGCATCGTATTGTCTTATTAGATTAGTGTTTTAGGATTCTTAGGGGGTGATTGAATCGCTTTGTTTTAGTTGATTTGAGGTAATTGGTATTTTATGGAACCGGGTTTCGTGTTGTGGAGTACGCACAACTTTTCTACGAGACTGGAAACAATATAAATAAAAATCAACTATGATGACTTAAACTCATTCATGTTCTTTATTTTGCCCTTTATGTTCCGCCGTGGTATGTCTTTCGAAAGAACCAGCAGCCCAGCATGCCGAGCTCCTGACGGGACCATCAAAATATTTGTTTGTATATATTATATTGTTAGAGACATGACGACGATGGTAGGACGAGCTAACCCAAAAATAAGCCTAGTGACTTAAACAGAAAGTTGAAAATTCAAATACCTGAATGATATTGAAATATTCTGTGTCTGCATTTTAAATTATGCCTTCTTCTGCGCAGTATAAGAACCAAAATTGCAAAGACGGACTATTATCCAAAATAAATCTAACAATTCACGCTCCTACCAATCAGAAAATAATCCTGTCTTAAAGTTCCTCTACCCTTAAAAAGCAGCCAACCCGACATACAAGCATATCCGCTATCACCGCCTGACAGTAACCCTACCCTGCGTACGGTAACTAAACGATTCGTCGCCTACTTGTAACCCAACGCGCCTGACTCTGACTAGGTCACAGGGAAATTGGTGCAATCGTAGGTAACTAGATATGGCTTACTTGGTTCAACTTATGTGAATAGAATGGCCAGTAAAGTAAGTTTCTAACGAATGGTTAAGTGACTAAGATTTAGGATGCTGAACGGATAATGGGAAAGACAATTTAGAAATGTTGTCGGAGACAAAAGTTATGGATGTAGTTAGTGTGGACGAGATTTGTTGTCTTTAATTGGTTGTCGATGGTATACTAAGTTTTTCTCAAGTTTCTGGTTGACACTTGTGCATTTTTTTGACGGCACGTTTCGCGCATTGGCTGAGAGGTTGACTGCTGCACTGCGTGTCGCGGTTTCGATCCCCCACTGTTCAAAATATTACTTTTTATTAATTATGAATTTTACAATCCATATTAATAGGCCGACGCCAATGGAGTTGGGTTGTGACCGACCGAATGGTGGCCATGCCTACGAAGGCAGGGTCCTCCAAAAGCGCGTTGGGTAGACGATATCGTGAAATCGTGGAAAACAGGACGCACAAAACAGAGAGGAGTAGCAGACTGGTTTCAGTAGACTAAAGTGGTTATTGTAAGTTAAGGTAATTTGTTTGCTCATCGTCCATCAATGATTGGAAATAGGCCTATCGTCATATATCAAAATGGCATCATTCCAAAACAGAGCCACGAATAGAATATATTGATACAGATTGCAATCTTGTCAAACATAAATATATATTTTATGCTTATTTTACCTATATTCCCACGGAAAGGGGATTAAGTAAAACACTTCTTAAACCTCCTGAAACTGTTGAACGTTTGTAGGTGAATCACTAACATGTATACACTTCCCAAAATTTAAAAGCGATTTTCTCGTTTAAGTGCTGCTACCGCCAAATTCCTGATGAAAAACCCAATAAACGTAATTATTACCCGGGAATCGAACTCAAAACCCTCTGCTTAAGGCGCCACCCCGACCAAAACGCCGCGCAAGCCGTTTTTGTACAGTTTTCTAGAGCTATCTACTTGTTATTTAAAACGAACTAAGTAACAAAAAAAATACATTAAATTTCTTTATAATCTTGATTCCATTATTGTAGATTTAGTTTTTATTTTTATTGAGTCATTATTTAGTAAATCTCCTTACAACAAAGCCCCCGAAATGAGAAAAAATATCAATAAAATGCATCTCCTCGTAAAGTAAACATTGTTTAATTTTGCTACTGACACTAATGGATACACAATTCTATAATGAACATTTTGGTAGAAATATTTTTTTCAAAAACCCAATACTTAATTTTATATAGATTTTATTCCAAAAAATTGGCATTATTCACTACTGCTCTCACTCGCTCACTCCTGCGCGGAAAAGAGGGAAGCGAATACTCAAGGTTATTTGCGTAGGGTACGGCCTTAACAGTCGCGCTCGGACCATTAGACCAAAGCGGCAGTATAACACTAAACCCTACAAATTAATCAAACAAAACGAAAAACCCGCAATGATTGCAAACGTTTTAGAGCCAGTAGTTAGTAGTCACAGCTGTTATAAATAAAGGCGAGCTATCGCATCGCTGTAGAAAGCGTCATCAATCGCTCGGCGACGTGAAACGCACTTACTGCGCCCCTCTGGGTATATTAGTCAAACGTTTGCCCGTTATGTTGGCTACCTTGGAACCTGGTTCTGCTTGAATACAATTTTTTAATGTAGATCAAAAATTGATATCTATCTACCAAAGATAGATAGATGTATAGAATACTCTTTACTATGAACAATATACAAATCACAGGAATTATGGTTTAGAATTTTTAAATTGAGTGACACAATGGAGGTCTTATTGCTAAAAGCGATCCTTTTAAGACAATCCTTGGTTGGACTTAGGGGAGGAGTGTAGTTATTTCAGGTGTGGCTGTTTGTGTATGTGAGCTTAAAAGTTTTGTAAGCGCACAGACGACATAGGAGAAATTCTAAGTATGCGGCAACGATTTAAAAAAAAACATACAAACTAATCTACATTTTCAATCCAAGTTAGGATTGATGCTAAACTTAGCAATAGTTTAGTGCGTGATATTAAGCTAGTGACAGACTTAATGCTCGTCTTAAGTTTAAGATTAGATGTGGGATTCAAAATGGATGTATTTCCTGTTGAGATGGCAACGTTTAAAGTATACATTTGAAGTTTGTCTTTTAGACGATGCTCCTGAAAAGTTTTGTTTTTGTTATTAAAAAAATACTGTTTATGTCTAAAACAATTTACTTTGTTGCCCGTCTGTCTGTCAAGACCCTTTATCACGGGAACACGTAGAGGTATCGAGTTGAAATTGATTGTCCCTCTGTGCTGTGAAAAAGTCTACGTAAAAAAAGATATGGCTGTTTAAAGCAAGTTTGTACGGAACCCTAGGTGCGCGACTTTGGCTCACCCTTGGCCGGTTATTTTATGATACTGATGCCGTAGAAACACATCAATCAGTTCGTGTCACGAGTAAACCTACTGACACAATAACACAATACTGTAACTATTCTAACGGCCGTAAGTACAACAAAACCTTAACTGATCGACAAACACCACTTATAGGCCTACTTCCCCCTTTTTCATACTATTGACGATAACATTCGAGAAGGATATCAACCTGAGACCTAGAAAAAGAAACATTTTATCGATAATATGCGTTAAAAATGACGATGGAAAGTTCAAAATTAATTGACATGTCGTATTACCTAGTGCTAACTGGGTTATGGAGGTCAGATAAGGAAACTGTAGCCAAACTGGTTGGGAAAAAGCTAGTCAGTTTATGAAGCTATCAAATCAAATCATTTTTATATCAACAAGGGCATGGGCAAAATAAAACGTCAAGAAAAGGTGTAAGGTTTGGGTTGGTCGTTTCCTATGGAGAATCGGCAAGAAACTCCATGGTATCACTCATAGCTACAGAAAATACTTAAGCTTTTCGATGCCACTTTTCGGTGCCAGTAAAACAACAAAACAATCTAAGCTAAAGTCACACGTCTAAACTTTCTGGGACCATTATAAACCGACTGCAAGGTTGGCGCAGTGACTGAGCGATGGACTGCTGACGTGCTGCGTGGTTTGATCCCCGTACGGTACAAATATTTGTATGGCTTACATATTATTGTTCCGGGTCTGTTTGTAAACGCACCCACGGTACAGGAGAAATTCCAGGAAACGCTTTTTTATAGGAATTAAAAAAAAGATAAACGGTGGTAAAGCTAGTTTGGCGACCCGAAAACATAACTGACTCTGGGAGAAGAGACAAGTATGTTTTGGGGTAGAATCTTAGAAGCCAGCTTGAAAATTACCATGATTCCTAATCCTCTAGGCTAGTTATAAATTAAAGGTTTGCATCCCACACACATAATGTACTATCGAAGCTCCGATATCAGGAATGGTTACAAAATATTCATGATTCCAGGACTATTTGGTCTATTACAACAATATTACCTTGTTTATACTGTAGGAAAGTCTAATAAAAATCAAATAAAATAGAGAAGTGCCCTCGCCTACGCAGTATGCATCTATCTGAATTTCTTAGCACATTGAAGACAGAAACGTATGTACCCTCACGTTTCCATATAAAATATCGTAAAATGTAATGGCTGTCCTGTGTAATGTCAATCATGAGTGCGGACAATTAAATGTGTTCGCAATAGTGTTGGGAGAAAGAGATAAAAAATCATAAAGCTTACATAACCTTTGAGTGAGAAAAGGACAAAGATTTTGTCTTTGTGTGTTTGTTGACCCAGAAGTGTCACGGTGTGGCGCGCCTTTCATAGTTTGCGGTGACCCCATAGAATTGTTATAAGACAAGTTATGACATTCGTTTGGTCTCGCTGAATACACCTGTTAATGTTTGCAGTAATATTTCGAGTGCACTGATTATTTTGATGTTTTTTTCAATTTTGTCGCTTTAAAATCCCCGTCATAAATTAATTTTATGATGTATTTTAGAGTTGTAGTTTTGTAAATCTTCACACGGAAAGTGCAATATATTAATCAAGGTGGCAAAAACGTGTTCATTACATTGTTCTGAACCCCTTTATGCAGATGGGTAGTCATCAAATAACTTCTCCCGATCTGGGCGGAGCAGAAGCCAGGGTCAGACTTTTACTGACTAAAACCCATCCATGTAAGGAAATTTTCCCCTGTGATCCGTAGCCGCGGTCTTTCGAACAACCTTGGCCCTGGCTGGCACCTCTGATTTGCTAACATTTCTTTGAACACGAACGCGCCATCGATACAGCCTGTCGTCTTTAGGCGGATGGTGAGATACCCATTGCTCACTGTCCACAGATCCGCGTTAACGGAGGCCGGGAGTTGACTCCGAACACCTGACATTGAAATTTTAAATGTGGTGAAACGCGAAAACTATTTAGCGTTGGTGTCCTTTCCATCTTGCATAGCTAAGCTTACAGTGAACGCAAAACAGATTAGTTTAAAAAACAATCTCTAAACAAGCTTTACGATTTAGCTGTCGAAAACACAGAATAATACAGATAGTATTTACAAGCCTGTTTTGCTAACTGAACATTTCAAAAACAAAAATAGGTGCCAGCAAGCATTACTTACAAGGTACAAAGTGAAATTACAAACGCCCACATTCGACTGAATTATTTAGAACTGCTTGACAATCGTGCTTAAGAATTTGTTATTGAATGTCTCCGGTATCCAAGTTAGACTTTATTTATATTCAGCGGAAAGTTGGCCCGTTTCTAGTATTGAGGCTGCCAACAGTTGCAGTCCGGAATAGGACCCGTTCGGATTGGACGAAGCGAAGATTGGACTGTCAGTTAGAAAATGGTTAGTTATTAGCATCTAGCCACTGTAATGGTATGTCCTGTTTTTAGAATGCATACCTTTTAAGGAAAAAAACTGAACTTTGATATGATTACTTTGTTGTGAGTCTGTCAGTCTGTCTGTCAAGACCATTTATCTTGGGAACGCGTGAAAGTTTAGAGTTGAAATTTAAAAAAAAAACATATACTAGCTTCCGCCCGTTACTTCGTCCGCGTGGTATTGTTACTTTGGGCTAACGCTAACTTTAACCCGCGTGATGATCGAAAAAAAGTATTTTTCTCCCCCCTTTTCTTCCCACTTTCTCCCCCTTTACTATTTTTTTATTAGTCTATTTTGGTGTCCAGGGTCCCAACTATCTCTGTACCAAAATTCATCAAAATCAGATTGGTCATTTAGGCGTGAAGACGTAACAAACAAACTCACTTTAGCTTTTATAATATAGGAAATATTTTTAAGTCTGTGGTCCCTTGGAGCTGTGAAAAAATCAATTTTTTAAGTTCAAGCAGTCATAAGATATGGCAGTTTATAGTTGTTGATATTTTTATCATTGGCGTAGGATTGTATTACCAGTTTTCGCGAAACAACATAAAAACACAACGGATAAAAACACAATCAACCTGCCAATCATAATTGTTTAAATTGGGTCCAAAAAATTATCATTTAATCAAAAATTATCTTGTAACCAGATCATGAAATAACAAAGAAAAACTTAAAGACCTTAATGTAGGTATTACATTATTTCTGAATATTCATTGATACTAATATTATAATCAATCTTGACAACGGTCATCGACAGAATATGATACAATCAAAGTAGGGTAATTTTAGAATTCTCTTCCACCTGATTAAATCCCTTAGTCTCTTCTAAAAAGTCCTGAGAAATATTTATAGGTAAACTAAACATAATGTAACATCACGCCTGTTGGTACATCCACATTTCACCAGTTATATACAAGACATGTAAAAGATAGGGAGTCTAATGTCAACTTCAGTTCTCATCCATTCCGAATAAGAATCTAGGCTCTAGGCAGCGACTAACAGCGGGAAAGTTCAAACTGTGAAACAGTGTGAAAGAGATACTTACCTCAACTCTTGGGGTAGCGAGTTGTTTGGGGTTGCGGGTTGATAGATATTCGAAATAGATATCGTGGCCCCGGAACATAAAGGGCAATAGAAGGAACATAAATGGGTTTTAGTCTGTACAAGTCTGATAGTTCCTTCTACTCTGACCAGAGCAAGAGGAATCATTTAATGATTTCCCATCCTAAAAAACAGACAGCCACTAAGAAATTCCTCCCCTATCAAAAATCACACTTTGTTCAACCTAAAAATCAAACCCAATACTTTAACAATTGAAGTTGTCTATAAAATATATTTAACATAAATACTTCTAGTTAAATCTGGGCCAATGCGGTGGTCAATTCAGCTTATATTCAGATGAAAGTCATTGCTTGCTCTCTCTTCAAGGAATAACTGAATTTGCATAAGAACTATGTTTATAATACAGCTCCTTTCTATGTTAAAGCTTTGGCAGATTAAGATCAACCGCTTACCCATTTATCAACTGACTCAAGAGCAAATATTTATATGAAATTAGCGACTCGAGGCTCTAGTACAACATAAAGGGCAAAAGAAGGAACATGGATAGGTTTAAGTCAGTAAAAGTCTGACTCCCCCTGCCCCCCCCCCCCAGAGTAGGGAAAGTTATTAAATGACTTCCCAGCCATAAAAAAATGCTCCGTCATACACGTGGCAAGTGATTGTTATTAATAATAGAGATTCCATGTTATCGAAATAAAGAGTTGAGTATTAAAGAAAAATTAAAAACACAAAATACTAAAGTTTATGAAACATAATTCTGCGCTTTGAAGGTCAATCGTCGGTGTAGTGATGTCCTTCAAAATGATCATGTGCATTTCTAAAGCCATAAGGGAAGGCTGTTTATACAAAGGGAGCCTAAAAACGGATGCGGAAGAAGTAAAATAATGGTCTAGAAAATAGAGGCATTTAGAAGTTTTTAGATCTTGCTAGCAAAAAAAAATATCATAGTAATAAATGATTTCACATCTCAATGGAAGCTAGTACCCATTGTTTTTTTTATTCGAATAATTAATGTTTTGACTCTCATAATTAAATTAAACTGATAATATGGCTGGGAAAGAGGAGACGAGTAATAGGGAAGTTTGGAAGAAAAATAAATGCTGTGCCACCCCAAAATTAATGGGATAAATTTAATAATAACTGCCCCACCATAAAAAAAATGACTTCACTCCCGATTAAACTATATCAACCTTACTATAGTAACCTTATTAGGTGGTCCTCCCTTTTCGGCATTGGCAACCAAATACTAAGATCCCGCCATAAAAAAAAAGAAAAGAAAAAAAAACACGTAAAGCGTAGTCATAAGAAACCCTACTAGCCGAATCCATTGAACTGTGAATTCACAAAACAACGCGCCCGATAAAATTATACCAACCGAAAATTATACGAACGGAATATTATACGAACTAAAAATGTATGCGACGCAAAATTTTCGGTCAACGAAATGTTACCTTAGAAGTATTGTGTTACTATTTCGGTCGAGTTGGTCATATTTTTATTTGTGTGTGTGTGATTTCGGGCAAGATGGCGGCCAACCTTAAGGTCTTGTTGGTACGGTAACTTTTGAATGAGATATTTTGGCAATAGGATAGGTAGCAGTATAACCAGCAAAGGATTTATCTACCTTGACTGCCTCGTTAGTCTAGACTAGACTAACGACCAGGTCCAGGTCGCAAGCGCCACAGCTGAGCATGAAGGTTTTTCTTAAAAAAAAAACGTAGCCTCATACTAGGAATTTCTCCTGTATCTTGGGTGTGTTTACAAACATTTACAACAAACTCACATACACAAACAGACCCGAATCTTAACGTTTTTCATAATTATTATTATCTTATTATGATTCTGCTAACGCGCCCATTTTAGACCCCCTGAACTTAGCGTTTAACTTGACACCATAAGCAGCGTCCATCAGTTCCTCAAACGCCTAATTTCAATGACCCTAACATAATTATAACGGTAATTTAGAAATTCCACACTAAGCAGTGTAAGTTTACCAACTAATATGATGTATATACATATATGTGCGTGTGCGCAGATGACGTGATAAGGAACTTACGGTACGGTCAGCATACCAGTCTTCATTAGCTGGGCTAAGGTACGGCCAGCATACCAGTGCTCAGTTGAGTAATATAGAAGTTAGAAGTTATAGTTAACGGTAGTAGGATAGTTTATAGTCGCAAAAGGTCTATTCTTAACAATGTAGCGCAAAGGATCGAGTGAATAAATAATAGTTACGGTACAGTTAGGTTTCTGGATTTATAGAAAATGACGGTAAAGTGTCAGGATGCTTAGATCTGTTTTGAACAAATTCACTGTGGTTGATTTCCACAGTGAAACTGTATATTGCATTGTGAGCTATGTCGTTGTCAAATGTGTTCTTCAACGCGCTTTTAGTAGTTTTTTTCGGATTTCTACTATTATAGTAGGATATTTAGAAAGAATACTTTTATTAAATAAACATATAAATCGATTTTTATTAGAAGGGCAACAATTTAATTAATTTGAACTATTAAAAAAAACAAATTAGAATTTATAAAATAAAATTTTTAAATAAGAATTATTCATTTCTTTTGTTTTTTTATTGGCAACCACGAAACGACAGCATCTCTTTTATAGTTATGCCTTATCTTGGGAAAAATACGAGTAGAAAAATGACATTACTCTGAAACGTGTTTTTTTTAAGTTTTCTTAACTAAGTTTTTTAGTTTTTTTTTACTAACCACAAAACAACAGCAACCCTTCTATAGTTATGCCTTATCTTGTTATTCAAATACGAGCTCTGAATGCAGAATCAAATTGAAACTGACAAGTTTTATTACCATTATTGAATTCAACAGAACACCTGATGGTTTTGTTTAAATAAACAGCAATTACTATTTTGGAGATATAAGCCGTTAAATGTTATGGCTAGGTACTTACGAGGCAAAACATAAAATAGACTTGGTGAATCATACTGTAGAATATTCGTGATCGCACCTGTTTTAGGGTTGGGAAATCATGAAATACTTCTTTTGAGACTTTTTTGAACAACCCGCACCCCGACAGGCAGCGGCCTGGCCCTCTGACGTGATCCCCCTGCATACAAAGTTAGCAATTTATGTTTGCGTAACATTTCTAAGGAAGAAGAGCGTTTTTTTTTTTCAATTTTTTCCGGCCAGTGTCAGGCTTTATTGTGAACAAAATATTATTCACGACCGTAACACGATTAAATTTATTCATTTAAATCATCAATACAGCCGCCTATGTTGATTTAATGGATTTGATGGCACTTCCACCTTAAAGTAGTGAGGCTACTCATCATATTAAATAACTGTCCCAAAGAAACTTAAATCAGATTCATTAAAAAAGTAGCTGCAGATAAGCATTAAGACAGTTCCAACTACCTACTGTTCGTTGAACCAGAAATGGTTATCCTGTATTACCGATCTGAGCGACATCATTAACAGTTTTCTACTCACTAACAGTAGGTACCTTTCTAGATGAAATCATATTCCATTAATATACAGTCTTACAGTCCAGCTTTGTCACCCAAAGAATCAAAACTAATCCCACCAGATTTCAGAATTCTTATTCAAAACTCATCTTAAAACGTCTGAAATCTGTCCATGAATCAAGAAACAGTTTCTCGCTAAACAAATCTGCATATTACGCAGAGATGAATATTCTCTATCATAAACATGCCACAATAAATAGTCTAACGGATAAGTCTTTACTATAAAGCTGACGACACACTACTGCGGACAAGTCTGTCGTAGCCCTAAGCTATGGTTGATTTGCTATACAGAGGTTAGAGGTTCCAATGAGGTTTTAAGTTATTCTGGTGGCTGAAGGGTTTAAATAAATTGTTGTGAGGTTGGTAGTGTCATTTGAAATAAGAACTTGTTTGGTAGAAATAAAATTGATAAGCAAAATTAGAAAGCTACGTTTTCTTTTTTAAATTAACAGATAAAATTGCAATAAATAGGTGTTCGAAAATAGAATAGTAATGAATTCTAACAATCAATGGTAAGTGTAACCAATTCATCAAAAGAAACTGTCACTTCAGTAGCTGAATATCGAAAGTAAATCCTTACTAATACTATAAAAGCGAAAGTGAGTTTGTTTTTTATGTGTTCACGCCTAAATGGCCAAACCGATTTTGATGAATTTTGGTACAGAGATAGTTGGGACCCTGGAGACGGACATAGGATAAAAAATAATAGGAAAAGGGGGAGAAAGAGGAAAAGAAAGATATTTTTTTTTCGACCATAACGTGGGTTGAAGATAGCGTTAGCCCAAAGTATCTATGCCACGCGGACAAAGTCGCGGGCGAAAGCTAGTAGCTTTATAATTCACGAGTATTAGAAATTAATAATACAGAACAGAAGACATAGACGAACACACTTATCTATAATTCCATCAGAAAACTACTATTTTAACTTTCAATAAGTCGGTTCTCTAACTTTTGTAAAGTTCAATTAATTTATTTTCTTCTATTAAGTAATCAAACATCATTGTTTCAAATAAAACTTTGCACTAAACATTTACAAGGGAATGTTAAGGAAATTCTAATAGACAAAGACAATACATCATTTGCCTGTAACATCAACAGCAGCCATAGCCTTTCGAACTAGCAACACAGGTAGTACTATCCAGAATGAACACTTTCACAATGAACTAATATATTACTGAAGTTACATGCCTACGTGACTTCTGCAAACGCATATAAGTTCAAACACAAATGACTAAACTTTGCGTGTGTTTATATTATATTGTCTTAACTAAACAAAGTTCACAGCCTGACATTTCTTAAATTATTTAAAACTCGCGTTAAATTCGGGGTAAGACAGTTCCCCTTTCCTGATTTGCAGGTACCTGTTACCTGTAATTTTTGCCCTTGTTCCCCTTTCTTCCCTCCTTCTTCCTCATTTCTCACTTAAAAAAAATAGCCTATGTCCGTCTACAGGGTCCCAACTATTTCTGTACCAAAATTCATCAAAATCCGTTTTGCCATTTAGGCGTGAAGACGTTACAAACAAAGAAACTTACTTTCGCTTTTATAATAATATTAACTAGTGACCCGCCCAGCGGTTTCACCCGCTGCTCACCTCCTAAGAGTCACAGCGTAAAGCATCATACATATAAACCTTCCTCTTGAATCACTCTATCTATTAAAAAAAACCGCATAAAAATCCGTTGCGTAGTTTCAAAGATTTAAGCATACAAAGGGACATAGGGACAGAGAAAGCGACTTTGTTTTATACTATGTAGTGATAAGGATTACTTAAGACTAAGAGAGGAAGAAACAAAAAATCTTAATCAAAGTCATCAAGTTGTTTTTTAAAGCTATTATATGGCCTAGAGTGAAGCGTGCTTGTCTAAAAGTGTTCAAGTCACTCGAACTTTCATGAGATCCAGATTATAATGATCGAGAGACAGAGAAACAGTAGCAGTCAGTGAATTCCATAGACTGGTGCTTCGCACAACCTGGTAAGTGTTGTTTAAGTTTGTACGGTAAAACGAGTGTCCGCATACATCCTTACTAATATTATAAAAGCGAAAGTGATTTTGTATGTTTGTTTGTTACGTCTTCACGCCTAAATAGCTAAACCGATTTTGATGAATTGTGGTACAGAGATGGTTGAGTCCCTGGAGACGGACATAGGCTATTTTTTTTAAAGTGCGAAATGAGGGAAAAAGAGGGAAAACTTAGCTTTGCTATTACAATAAATAAGGTGCAAGGGCAAAAACTACAGGTAGCAGGTACCTGCAAATCAGGAAAGAGGATCTGTGTTACCTCGAATTTAACGCGAGCGAAGCCGCGGGCAAAAGCTAGTTGCCAATAAAATAATAAACATTATGCCCAAGGCCTTAAGTTTTGCTATGTACAGAGTTGTTTTTAACCGTTTCACAACAATCATTATTGCGTAGAGTTACTTAATTTGTTTCATAGCATGCATGGGTTTCTTTACACCCTGTACTTCCAGTGAAAGAACTATTCTAAAGAATAAATTCAAGCCTTCCATAAGATCTTCACAATTCTTGCCGGCGCGTGCCATAATATACCGCTACCCCTACAACTAACCTGGCACTGTCGTTTCAGCCTATAAATAATACGTAACCAACAATATCGTAACATAAAATGGTAGAAAGCTGTGTTAAATATTAACTATAACGTTAGGATTTGTAGGGATGGTCAAACTGAAGTTCAGATTTTCAGATTCAGATCATTTATTGCATTCCACAATGTACATGAATAGGTGGTAGTAAACAATATTGGTGACACAATACGGTATTACACCCATTTTTAAAAAGTATCTCATTTTGATCCTAGGGTCCTAGTAAAACACCAAAAAAAACAAAAAAAAATTATTCAATCGATAAGTGCCATAAAACTGCATTTCAATTTTACAATTTCTATTTTCGCGCGTAAAATCACAAAAACGCTTGACGCCATGTTACTCTGTGGTCATGACGTCAGTTGGTCATGTAAACAAATGCGCTGTAATTAGTCTTTCTGTTTAGTTGTATATTTCACTATAGTTTATGGTATTATTATATGATAGTATTTATTTCTTCCATGGTATTATTACTATTATTTCAATAAAAAATAAAATGTAAAGTTTTTTAATACAAAAATAGTAATAGTTGCTCAGTTGACAGTTGTCACTTTTTGTTACATGACCATATGACGTGATAATCATGGCGGACACTGTTTCGCTTAGTAAAACAACAGACTAAAAAAAGTGAAAAGTTTGAAATCAATTTTAAAATTTATTTAGTTATTTTATTAACTAAATTTAACATTTTCCGACTGCTTATTGCCTAAGCTATCTGAATTGTATATTTTTAGAATTTCTTTCATATAGAGTAAAATACCCTATTGTGGACCCTGTAGGGCACAGCAAAAAACATTATTATTATTGTCATTTATTTATTTACATACATATTTTTAGACTAACTTATCCTAATTATGTACAATTTTATTAATCATTCATTATATTATTTTGAACATACATTACATTAAATTATACATCCATTACATTAAATTACAATTAATTAATTACATTCTATTTACAATCGAATTATAATACAATGTTTCATATTGTTATTGTTTATATTTTATATTAATTTTCGAGCTGTATAAATTTGTCATTTAAATATTCATTTAAGCTGTAGTAGCATTTACTTTGTAATAGGTTTTTTAATTTGTTTGTGAAAACAGTAATCTTTTTTTCATTTTTTATTAGCTCGGGTAGTTTATTATAAATTTTTATTGACATTACAAGTGGGCCAGAAGAATGCATTTTCAAGCGAGATGTTGGTAGGTTTAGACGTGTTTTGTGTCGGAGTGTGATTCTTGACACACACGTTTGATTGAGGGATCTATTTTAGGGCCTAAGTTGTTGGTATCTTAAACCCAAGACATAGAAAATGAACCTAAACTTCAAGTTTTTTTTTATGACCAGAGTTGTTTCTAGGAGATATTATTATTACTAATAACTGTTTGTGTACATGAGTTTAAATGTTTGTAAACGCACCTACACACGCGCACAATTCCTAGTGTGGGGCAAAGTTTTTGGAGTTTACTCCTTAAGAATCGATTTTCATTTAAGGCGCCCGGTATGAGAAAAATCCGAGGGGTAAAACCTACTAAAGTAACGAAAATGTGTCACGTTTTTGGTGCGCACCTTTAGTGCGCAACTTTCTAATTTGGCTGTGAGTGTATTAAGACGTACATATGGTATGCTGTATAGGCGACTATACATATATACTATATGTTATTTCATTAATTTGTGAATTTACCCTTTCATATGATATTATTCTTTTTTCAGTTGAATAAACTCTTTTTGCGTATGGTTAGATACTTGTACTTAACGAGTAAACTCCAGTCGTGCGTCGGAGCTGACACACACATTTTTTTTTGTTTTTATTGTACAAGGACACATGCACAGAAAACATTTTTTTTATGAAAATTGTATTTTAATGCAGACACAAGACAATTTTTAGAGGTAGCAATTATCCAGCCGACTTTCAGCTGAATGGGTAATTAAGAATTTGGACCTGAATACAGTAGAAATATTTTAAAACATAAGAGAACAAAAGAAAATCAAAAATTTTTCACGATAAAAGTGTGGTAAAAGAAAATCTAACTATTCTTAAAAAAAATGTTCGCCAACCCTGACCTAGAATTTCTCCACACTCCAAGGTCCACAAAAGGCGTTTGTAGAACTAGCAGGTAAAGAATTAGTCTTTCCGAACTAGATCTATTTTATTTGCTTGCATTGTGAGTATTCTGATACAACTCTTGAATTTGCTGGTGAATAAAATGGTTTGCTTAGAAAACGGTTTCTTGTTGGGAATATGTTCTGTGGGTGTTACATCCACCTGCATGGATAATGGGGACGTCGTAAAAAGATATACATGAAGCTGTCAAGTCTTGAGTCTAATATTTACCTAATTTTGGATCAGTCAAAAAAATAAATTGGATATCAGCCTCGTATGTACAGTAATTTCAAATGTATCTGACGAGGCTTTTTCTTATAAATCTTGATAGAAAACGGAAATGGAAGTGTTTGTATTAATGAATTTTTAAATGAGAAAAAAGATGTGACTACATAATTTGTAAGTGTTTACTCGTGTTTATGATATGATCATAACTTTTATTTACTTTGTTTGTTTTTGACGATTGTCTGGCAGTTTGAGTACTATAAGGGACCTACATAAATGTCCTTTTTTTGGTATTGTTCGTCGTTTCGTTGAGCTCCTTGGGTTTTGAGTCGAGCTACACGATAACTGACAAATGCTTGCACTGGCTGGACAGGTCCACTCAATCTGTGTGGTGCTTTCTTAAAAAGACCATTTCAGACACTACTCTACATAGTCCTCATGTAAGTTGACCAAGATTTTTTGTTTGGACCTTAAAAGAGACTATGACCTCTGAGTTTGTTTCGGCTGTTTCTTCTCAGAGTAGTTGGATACGAAACACCGGCCTCATCTGGTTTAAAAAAAAAAGACGTGTAAAAGTGTTTGTAAAAACCTACTTGCAAAATAAACATCATTTATCATATCGATGGCTAAGACAAAACAACTATTTCTGACGAATCTGGTTAAGTATCTTTTTACTGACCCTACACAATCATGTGAACTACCATCGCTAGTATGTAGATTTGTATGGAAGAGTACTCTGTTTTGACAAAAAATTCATCCACCTACGGCATCATTTAAACCTTTTCTTTGTCGAATGCTTATCTGTAAACCCTTAAATATTGTATCTAAGGCAATACCTACTCTGTGCTGAAGAATCTCGTTAAAAATGTCCTGTTCAGGCTAGAATCTCCAAAATTCGATCTACAGGTACTTCCTCATACCTCAGAACTTAGGTCACAGAGGGTCACCTTAAGATATTAACTATTTAATCCCCACACCACGCTAGAAGCAGCCCACATCCCCGCCATATATCAGATGGAAGACAGCCACACACGCGGTGCATAACGTGCTAACTGTAAAACTTGGAACTCGCCCGTATCTCGGATCGGCGGGGCACAATAGCAGCGTGTCCGTTCAGTTGCGCACTTATGCGCGGTGCCCGAAGCTGTGTAACTGTATCCTGCTCCTATTTAATATAGCAATTATGTTGGGAATCATTTGATCATGTTTAGCGTGGTTTTGTAAAGGATCAGCAGAAAGACAAGTCCGAATAAGACTGGAAACTTCTCCATACTATTACTTCTGGAGTTCTGGAGCTTAAACTAGAAGGGGTAACATTATAAACGCAAGACTGGCCATGTCGGCGCCTTCGTGTTTCCACGCGCGCCTCGAAGTATTGTCAGCAGGTTGCTCGAAAGAGATACCGCAGCCTCGGATGACAAAGAGCAAAAAAAAGGAATATGAATGAGTTTTAGTCAGTAAAAGTCTGACACCTCCCACTCCGCCCAGAGCGGGAAAAAATATTTGATGAACAAAAAGACCTCCTGTATGAATAATTGTTTTACGAGATCATGAAAATTAAAAGCTTTAGAATTTCTAAAAGGCATAGAAAATTCAGTTTATTAGTGTTACTCCACACGAGAAGATTTCGTTTTTATAATGTTACACCTTATATAAAGAACATGTAAAATTATTCATAGCTATACACATTGCTTACACCTTAATCTCATGTAAAATCTTTCTTAATTGTAATTTTGCATAAGGGACGTTTCCTACATAATTACATAACATAAAACTATCAAAGCAAGCCTATTATTATTAAACATAAAACAGTTATACGGCTGAGAAACTAACCAATTAGAAAAACGTTACACCATGAAAACTGCGAAAACGGAGATTCATTTCCTGATCATCTATCATGTTAGTGGCGCCTCGCAAGTTAAAATTCTAACCAGTAAATAATCTCGATTACATCATACTATAATATACTTCACTATCACCAAGATATAATATGCTTCAACAAGTATATATAAACTAGGACAGGGGTGGTGAAACTGTGGCCTGTAATTGAATATTCTGGGTACAGCAGCGGTTTCCGTACGAAAAATTAAGGAAAACTTTATGAAATGCAATAAATTGATACAATATGAATATGAAAGGTATATGTACACACGGTGACACATCAAGCTATACATTTCCAGTATAACTTGACCTCGTTTTGTATAAATTTTCGGTAGAATAAGCGATTTGAATAAACTGGATTTGTATAGATTGATTAGTCTTCGAAACGGTGTAGTGATACTGATGGACAAGTGCTACTTAAATAATTTTTGAATAAACTGCATCAAATCAACAATTTTCAATCTCTTTCGTGTGATACAGCTTTAGCAATTTTTAAAGTATTTTAATTTTTATTACATTATTCTATCTTCGAGCTCATCTCTGTTATCATCTTATAAAAGAAAAAAACCACCAAAACTCTATTGTGAAAAAAAAACTATGGCTTACAACGAGCACCATTATTTACTACTGGTTTAAGCAGATAATTATTGTGTTTATTTCTTTGTATAAAATTTCTCAAACATCCCACAGCGCTTCATAGGCAAATTTTTTATATAATGATTCCCCAAAATGTTCACCAGCCCTGTCCCAGGAGCTAATGACACGGGCGACAAAGTCTTAACTGTAAAGTCTCGATCAGTATCGCGGCATGCGCCGGCGCATCCCAGCGCGCAGAGGTTACCGCTAAATAGCTGAGCTATGCACATACGTCGGACTGGCGCGTTCTTGCTCACTTCGTGTGTTTTAGATACGTTGGGTGTTTTATTGTTGCTGTGGTAGATAGAAAACATTGAAATCCTAGTACATAAGGATGAAAATGGAAATAGATTTTTGAAATCACTTGAAGACTGTATGAGAATGTTCAGAGGGATGTGTGATTAACAACAATGGATAAAGTATATATATTGGAATGACACTTGATAATGTAACTGTGGATTGCTACGCGAGTTAAGGTCAAAAGCTATATATCCTAAGGCGATCCTTAGCTAGGGTAAAGTTCTGGGGTTGTAGGTTGTTCGAAAGAGATACCGCGGCGGAACATAAAAGGCAAAAGAAGGAACATGTGTTCGTTTTAGTCAGTAAAAGTCTGACACTTCCCTCCCGTTAAGTTATTTAATGATTTCCCAGCCATAAAAAAGTTACAGTAAAGTTGAATAGGATTCGGTTGTCATGGTATAATAATAAGTCTCAACTACAGGAGTTATTCCTAAACAACTCCATCAGTCTTTAAAAATACTTGACTTACCACCATACACATACCAAAACCTTCAGAAAGCTGCAATCTTGAATACATGCAGGATTGTGAGAAAATTTTTGCAAAATGAAAATGAATCTATAGTCACCACCACTCACACACAGCTTCCAGTCACCACACATACACTATCATCATCTCATCCTATTACCACTTTCACGGGGTAGTACTTGGCTTCGGCCCGTCCTATCCTAAAATCCTAGACATCCTAGACCAACAGGCCCGTCCTACACGCACACGACTTTATGTTTATTAATGTGAATGTTAATGGATGGGGAGGGAGATGAAGACCAAGGACATGATGGATGAACTGGGAATGATTAGATAGGCGAAAATGGAAGAAAAAAAAGTGTTCCGAAGACTCGCAAGTCTCGTGAGACTTGGGTCGTAAGTGATGATGATTGAGTACTTAAAGACCTATACTATAGAATATGTCACAAACGATTCAAGCATTAGGTACTTAAAGTTAGTTTCAGCTAAACAAATGGCTTAAGATCTAGTCCTACTATCCCACTTAATATTATAAATGCGAATGTTTGTGAGGATGGATGGATGGATGTATGTATGGATGTTTCTCACTCTTTCACGTCAAAACTGATAAACGGATCTACATGAAATTTGGCACAGAGGTAGATTTTAGTCTGGAATAACACATAGGACACTTTTTTTATCATCACGCGGGCGAAGCCGCGGGCCCCAGCTAGATTTAAATAACGCTCGAGTCTTGAATCGTTTCTGCAATACACACTTAAGACTAAATAGAAGATATAAAGAAATACTAGATCTCCATCCATTAATATATATTTTTCTAAAACAAATTCAACCAGTCCGTTGTTACATAAAATTACATTACATCACGCCAGTAATATACAAATGTATAGGTAGAGGTGTGCCATAAAAAGCATACACATTTCGCCAGTAATGTATTAATCCTAAGGGGGTAAGCCTAATGCCATTAACCGGGCAAAAAACCAGACTCCGTGGTTGTTACCAAAAAATATTTATGGAAAAACACAATAACACTTTGCCCTACCCGGGAGTCGAACCTAGGCCTCATGTTATCGACCACAAGACCAATGTAGCAATGGCAAAATAGTTTTGAAAACATCATGAATCGATTAGGGAATGTTGTTAGTCCACCTTGATTATCTAGAACGATAAAGCGACATTAGATGCTCACCAACCCTTCTCAACCAAGACTAAACCCCTAATCAACTATGAGTGGGTATCAAAGTCCCCAGCATCTATCAAGAACCTAACAAACTCATAATACTATCTGGTCAATTAATCTGGAAGTTTCTGAACTAAATAATTAAAAACGTTTTGAATGGAACAGTAAATACGGCCGGGCTACATTGTCGGGATACGTGATGTCGGCTTCCGCGGTATTCAGATCATGTGCGCCCGGCCTAATGTTATGACGGTGGCTTAGTGTATAGTACAAAGGATTCTGGTTTAAGAACGTTGAGAAGATCGATGGACTGTTTGTATAATTTTTTCTTTGTCGTATGGTTAGTGCTTTCTCTGGTATCAAGATTTTTATGGCATCCATGGGTCTCTTACTTGGCTTAAAATTCTATCAAAATTTAATAAAACCATTACACGAGAATTTTATAAATGAAAAGATAGATAGGAAAAACTACTCAAGCTCTAAGTACAAGTGAGACAACTCCCGGCCACCGTAGATGCGGGTCTGTGGACGATGAACACTGGGTAGCTCACCGTCCGTCCGTCTAGGGACGACATGCCGTGTCGACGGCGCGTCTTTGCTCCACGCGTGCCTCTAAAAAATGTCGGCAAAGCAAAGGAGCGTACCAGGGCCACGGCCTGCCAAGGTTGCGGGTTGTTCGAAAGAGATACCGCGGCCCCGGAACATAAAGGGCAAAAGAAGGAACATGAGTAGGTTTTGGTCAGTAAAAGCCTGACACTCCCCTCAGCTCCAGAGCGGGGGAAGTTATTTAATGACACACCATCCGCAAAAAAGCCCTAACGATGAACAGAACAGACTTTAAAATCTATTTAGCCCAGGCATTCAGTTCGTCTTACATAATATTAATTGAAAAGCGAGATAGGAATCTCTAACATGTAAATTGGGCATCTTAAATAACATTAACGTCAAGTAAATACTGTGTCCTGCTTATATCGAACGTTGTTCAGATATTGTTGACTTGAGCTTGGCGTAATTGAAATTCTTGATCTTAGATTATAGTTTATATATTTATGTATATGCGTGAGATTATTTGTAATCTATACCTATGGGTAATGACGTTAGATTGGTGATTAGT
Source organism: Ochropleura plecta (assembly GCA_905475445.1). Lineage (NCBI taxonomy): Eukaryota > Metazoa > Arthropoda > Insecta > Lepidoptera > Noctuidae > Ochropleura > Ochropleura plecta. The sequence continues at coordinate 19,010,231 of FR997728.1, read as the reverse complement.
TGACGGCGGCTTCTTGTCTATATTAAGATTTTAGGTTAAACGACGTACAGACAGATATATCTATTACTAGCTGGCGTCCGCGGCTTCGCCCGCGTGATATCGAAACAAAAACGTATCCTATGTGTTATTCCAGACTATAATCTACCTCTGTAACAAATTTCATCAAGATCCGTTCAGCCGTTTTGACGTGAAGAGTAACAAACATTCATCCATCGTCACAAACATTCGCATTTATAATATTATACAGTAGGAAGTAGGACCTGTGATAAAGACTAGTAGAATTTACGTTATAAAATAAATCAGTTAATGAAAACGTAGTTGTAAATGAATCTATGAATTACGATTCCAAGTCATCATTTAAAGATACTGATCATAAATGAACATCTGCGTAGTCTTTTCCCAACTATGTTGGTATCGGTTTCCAATCTTACCAGTTCCAACTGAACACCAGTATTTTACATGGAACAACTGCCTAATTGACTTCCACTACCCAGTTAGTACTGAGTAATACGATACCCTTGGTAAGACTGGTTGTCAGACTTTCGGGATACTGACTAATTGTAACGACTGTTCAAGTTCTATAAATGACAGCCGAGACCAACGGCTAAACGTGTAAAATTCTCATCATATAAAAAAAACAAATAAACTCCGTGAACCTTATTTAAAGTCTCACAAAAATGCCAACAATGTACCTTTATTAGTATTCTCTAAATGAAAAAATCGTTGGCAATATAAATACTTGGCGTCGTAAAAGTCCAATGACAAACATTATGTGCATACGGTATTAAGACGATATTCTTAAGTACTTACTATTAAAGTTGGAACATACCGAACGAAGATCAAAGTTCCAATTTCAAAAAAAGTTTTTCTTCTTTTTCTTAGGCTATTGAAAACAAAAGTTCAAGCGGTTTCTACCAGCTCAAGTCAAGAACTTTACGTTTTAGAAAAGTGCGACCTAGCCTTCTTTTACTTACGGGAAATTATCAAATGACAGGCATTACAGAGATAAAATGAATGCAGTTAAAGATACCGGGGTTGCGGGTTGGTACAAGATACCGCGGTCCTGGAACACAATCGACAAAATAAGGAATATATATGGGTTTTAGTAAGTATAAAGTCTGACACTCCTTTCCGCTCCGCCCAGAGTGGGAGAAGATTTTTGATGATTTAATGAGGGCCTCAGAACGATGTACTGAGCACGTAGCAACTGTTTTAGTGCGTGGGTTGTCATTTGATAATTTCCATTGAAATTTCTATGATCCAAATCAGTAATAGTTGTTTTCTTTAAGCATTTTCATGAGATTGGCTAGTCGATGCTTGTGGGGCGAGTCCGAGGGCGGTCAAACCTATATTTGACTTTTTCAAGTATTTCTCAGTACTAGCCTGAATGATTTGTTCATCAAGATAGCATATATCGTCGTCTAAACTTACAGAAGTATTCATAAAAAAACAATGAAGCCTTCTATCTTTGAAAATAAAATTAAATGACAAATGTTGTTATCATTTCCTTACTGGGGTTAGTTTGCATTTAATAATCAACCTTAAATACACTACTCTGCATAGCAAATACATCGTAAAAACTCTATCTAGATCGCTAGCGAAGAAAGCCAGCTTTCTAGGTTCTAAGTCTCATTTACTAGGTATTATCGCGCCATCTACGTGGATAGCCAAGTTTGTCACATTCTCAATAATGCTACCGTGTGATAGATTCTGATAGACTTTAATTTGTGTGATAGGTTGTTAATAGGCTATCAGAGCATCTTTTGTAAGAATAAGGGAGGTAACACTGTTGTTGATGAGGTTGGTTTGTAGATGAGTGACCACTGTGAAGTCGTCGAGATTTGTCCTATAATGAGTGGTATTTATTTAAAACCAGCAAATAATATTTTTAAGTGATCTAGACATAATAAAATAAATTATTGACTTAACATTACAGCTATGTATAAAAATAGAAGAGTGTAAACTTTGACATCTTGTACAATAGCGAAGCGAAGAAGAATATCTATTGTTATTCACTTCTTCATGTACAGCAAGCGTAGAAATACAAGTAATTTACCTTATTATTAAATCAAATGAGGTATGTAAAGCAGTTCACAAAATATATCTCAATGCCCGCACAAGACCCATAAACTTTTGTTCTAAAACACAAATTTTGTTCTACACTAAACAATTCATCATCGTTAAAAGAAATTTTTGACAAGTTACCGGCCATAACTATGCCACAAACAGACTAGTATTTTTTTAAATACGATGAAAAAGGGAACTAATTTGAAATGTACTGAATTTGACACTAGTTTGACGTTTACCTATACAACTAGCGCCACTGTAAAGTTTCAAGATAAACTGGGCGTTCTTTTTATACTATAATCGTTTTCCCACACTATTGCTATTGTGTGAAAACATTAATCACCCATTCAAAGTTGTATGATACGCCATCACTATGGGAAACTTAAAACCAGCGATTCCATTTTTAAAAATGTTTTTTCTACGCTAGTTTGACACAGTTTCATCTAAAAAGTTTTTAGTAAAAAAAAGTAGTTCATTTCTGTCGTTTTATTTTCCCATTGCAATTAATTTTGGCTAAAAAATATTATAATTGAAAACGGAAAAGCGAAATTAGTGCTAAATGAATTGGTGGCAATTTAATTTAAATAACACCAGTATGTGTTTAATTACACTTTCTATTTACATTTACTTAAAATTAAAAAGAGTGTCAAACTATTAATTTTAGATAGACCGGAAAAGTCAACTCGTGGAAAGTGTTTTTAAATGCTGAATAATAATAAAATTAAAGCGTGGTAATTCGACCATAGAAAGTGTTAAGTTACACGCAGCTTAGTGACAGTTTATTGGTACAACATTCACTTCTCATTAATTTGTCTATATAGAGTTTGTCAACAAGTCTTCAATATTTATTTATACCATCTCATTTCGGATCACCTCTCTAGTTTCCACTTCGGAATTTAAATATTGAGCCTGAAGATAAAGACACAGTCAGTCTGTATTTTCAGGCTCGATATTTAAATTCCGAAGTTAGTTTGGGGCTAACTAGCAACAACATAGTTTAAGTTTACTAGTTTTAGGGACTATTTTGCTATGTAGTTTTTCCGTGACTAATCGGCTATTTGTTATTAAAATGGTACCAAGAAATATCAAGTTATTTTGAATAGTCTGCTTTTAGCCAGCCAAAAAAACGAAAGTCTCCAGCCAGATCAATAATCTAACCGCGACATTTCTTTATACACACTTATTATAAAAAGGTTTTTTTTTCTTGAAAAATCACTCATTTTTCACGTCAATCACAACGAATGTGGGCGCCCTATATTCTTGAGGCGCATAGGCTTTTTATCCCTAATCCCACGCGGAATCGCAGGTAAAAGCTAGTTATAAATAATGACGCTACATTAAATCCGCTAGGCGTTCTCTAGGTCAAATCATACCATGAATGGCACAATTTACTAACTCATTACATTAAGTTAGACCGGTTAGGTTGGGTAAATGGATTTTTCGCATCAAAACGCGGAAGGCATACGTTGTTGTAAATAGTTTTACATCAAATATTGATTTTGATCGCTATTTCAACGATAAGATAGTACAAGTATTATTAATGGTGGAAGCTTTACCTAGAACAAGGTTTCTCGACCTTGTTCCAATGTGTTCCAGAGCTGAAAGTAGGCCAAACAAGATTGTTCTTAGATATTAAACCTACGCTTAAAATATTGACGATATAAGACAGTAAACTACTAACTACTAGATCAGCCTACATTCTTCCTAAGTTGTTATCTTCTAAACAACAAATGACAGTGAATTGTAAATCGTCTCACGTTTCTACAATGTTATTTTTTTAAATAACATAACGCTTTTCCGTAGTTTTTATTATCAGTCAACTTATTTATCTAAATAAAGGTAAAAAAACACTGACCTAAGATAAATATACCAAGTTTGACACATCGATGCATTTTTAATTGACAAACAGCGCCCATCTTGGAAGGTGTTCTACTGTACAATTTGACTTTTCCACCAATGTCCTCGCTTGCAGAATAATATTTTGTCTATTATACAAAGATAAGTCAAAGAAATACCATAAACACAAAATTATTACAGATCAGTCCAATAGCACCATACTTATTTATAACCTAAATCAAAGTGAAAGCCAGGGTTAGACTTTCATGCAAGTAAAACTCGACTCCAAGTAAATAGGTTAACTTAAACTCGTAAGTCGTAACGTATCGAGAATCACCTGTCATTAGAACTGCTATTGTTATGGTTATAACCGGTTATACCCGGTTATTTATCGGATAATTGAATGGGCTGCGCACTTGGGTACGTAAATAAATCGCACGTGCTATAAGAAAGGCGTCTGTGATTAGTACGGTTTGAATTTGACTCATCTCATTTGGTAATTTTACCGTTCTGGTGATTCGTTTCTCGTATTAACAAAGAAAGCTCATAATCAACCTTTTACATACGTAACACCAAAAGTTAATAAAATAAAATCCCATGCACACATATTAATTTCAGGTTTCCGTACCTCAACTGGAAAAACGGAACCCTTATTAGATCCCTTTGGTGTCTGTTTGTCAAGACCCTTTGTCTCAATACCACGTGCAACGTATCTAATTAAAATTAATACTAAATATTGGGATCGCAGATTCGGGAAGCAGACCATGCAATCAAAATATCGGCCGTTTGTGTCGCATTACCCATAAATTCGCAAAAAAAAGTAGAAAGTCAATTCGAAACACCGAGTAATTTCTAGGAGTTTCTAGTAAACATAACGACTATAAAAAAAAAACAAACCCTAATCACACCGATTCACTTCTTACAACAGCAAAACCCATCAACCAAAGAATTTTTTTATCATGATCTAAACAAAACACACCAATCACCGCTCGCGTAGAAACCGGAAAAAACCGGTAAATACCAGTTATTGTCTCATTATACGTGCTTTCGCATTTTATAAGCAAAAACTGATATGTGATAGATAGATTTGAACTTCTAGCAATGATTTATTTGATTCTATTGATGTGTATAGTAACTGCCAATATGGGCAGTTAGCTAGAGAAATTTATCTCGGCCTGACACTTGTTTAAGGCAAGTTGTAAAAGTGTCTATTAAGGACTCTAGAGCTATATTGTGCTGGCTACAGTGGCTACAAATGAAGTAATTGAATTTTATATGGCAGATCCTTTAGGATTGTGGTTTGATTTGTGGTGATCGATACTGATAGTGGTTGCTGCGTCTATCTTTAGCTCAAGTACCCAGGACACCTCATTTATACCTATGTCAATACTTTTCCTGTTTTTAATAACAGTCTTACCATTTTCTTTAGCTTCACCGTCACCAATATCTTCTCGGGCATCTCCACACAATCCATAATCAATACCATCATTTCTCGTGCTGGGGTTACGGGTTGTTCGAAAGAGATACCGCGTCTCCGGAACATAAAGAGCAATAGAAGGAACATGGGTGGGTTTAGTCAGTACAAGTCTGACACTCCCCTCCGTTCCGCCCAGAGCGGGGGAAGTTATTTGATGATTTCCCATCCGCAAAAAAAAATATCATCATTCTAGCCCAACAACATTCCTTCCCCACACTTACTTAAACGAGTCCAACTCGTAATTAAACAAAAAACTAAGAAAGGAAGCAAGCAAGTGTTAATCAAGTAAACAGCAACACTCCTAAGCAATCAAACGGAATAAGTGCCAAGAAAACTCCAGTAACAAGACGAAGGCAGAAAAACTATCGCCATATCAAAGGGGAGCTTTCTAACTTGACTACTCAAAGAATGCAAAGTTTAATTGTGGAGAAAACTTAATAACATCACTCGATTCCGCAAATGGCCGCTCGCGGAAACTTGGTAGTGCATCACTAGCAGATGTTGGATCATTGGATGTGGTATTTAACTTTGCAATTTAGAAAAAGAGGTAGTAGGAAAAGTATATTTGACTGATCTTGACGTTACTTTGATTTGCAATAACAATATTCTGCTCTTAAGGGCAAGAAAAGAAAATTCAGATGAAAAGAAAAGCTACGTTTAGCGAAAGAATATTGTTGGGATCCTTTTAAGTTTCTGAAGAAAATATCTGGAATAAGGTCTCACGGACAATGACAACATAACCGCCGTAACACAAAAAAATCATTGAGAAATAGATTTTATTTTAAGCTACAATAGTAAAGTAGAAACAAAACTGCATCAACTGCCAACATTATCAAATCAAGAAATCAAAAACAAAATCCAATCAGAAGCGCCTCATCCGAATCAAAACACATCTCCACCACATCGCATAGTTCCCAGTAAGTTAATGGCTGCCTAGAAACTAAACCGAGTATTTACACAGCAAAAACGCAATGCAGTTCAATGAATGTCAGCAGCCACTGACACATTTGTTGATGGTGGAACAGTATTTTGTGAGGCAGTCAGTTGTAAGAATGTTGAAGATGCTGTTTGAAGAGGAAAAAGAATTTTTCGTCTGATTGAAGTGTTGGTAAGGTTGTAAGGTTATAGTTAATGGTGATGAATATCAGGTAGCTGACGATACCTATGTTATTGTTTCAGATGTATTTGGCAAAGCGGACTATGAGAAAAGTGTTGATGATGGATGAATTGTGTAAGGAATGATATGAAAGAGAAAAGAAGAGAATGCTGCGTGATGTCTGATAGGAAAGAATGGAAAAAGAAAACGTGTTGCGCCCTCAAATAGAATGGGACAAGGGCAAGAAAATTATGAATGATGTTAGACCATGCAAAAAGTCTGAAATATAAATACTGAAATGAAAAGGAATAAATCTAAGCCTTTAATTACAGGAATATCATTTCAGATAGCTACTAAACCATCAGCATCATATTAATCTTGATAATGAAATAGAAAATGTTAATCAGACATTATTTTCAAACCAATAAATCAACGACAAGCAGGTGCGAGCAAAACATCTAACTCCAACATCAACTCAGGTTTCGCTAATCCACTGCCTTCACAACAAGAAAAAAGTTTCTAATACGAGTAAATACTCCTTTTAAAGGAACCGCGACTATCACAAAACAAATACCGCGGCATTTTTTCTAACAGCAGCTGATTGAACTGTTTAAAGCGTCAATCTATCATCAGAGTTCGATTGACACGTCAATAAAGATAGGAAAAGACAGAAAATTACTTAGAATCCCTTATAAGTCGTGTAGGAATCGTTTGACAGACAATACAAGACTCCAATAAATTGGTTGATTGAAGAACTTTACAGGTTGGTTATGGCTCGTGTACAGAATGGGCCATGCTGGGACGATGGAGGAAGTAATGGCTGAAGATCATGACGCTAAGGTTTATGAAACAAGTTTCAGATATCTATTTTAGAAACATTGTTGCAAGACTGTCTGTTAATTTCCTGAGAATCGGAAGTATTCTTTTATGAGTTTAATTTAAATAGACCAGTGATATTTCATGGTTTCTCCGTATTTGGTGATTATACTACTATAAAATGTATACACGTTAAGCCGTACCGGCTGTAATTCGTAGAACTTTGGCAGTCGTTTATTTATTAATTTATAGTTCAATAGACGGTATTACACCAATTACAATAATTAACATAGAAACAGAAAATAAAATAGAAGTAAAACAAAAAGTAAACAACATACAATAGGTTCAATTAAAACTAACATGGAACAGTGGACACTCTTGCATACTTTGTTTCACAAAACACCAGACATACTATCGTGACTATATTCCATTCATCCGCAAACATTCAGGGTGGGCAGTCAGGAGATCGTTGAGCATCTTGAGAATACGACCCACAGGCGATTCAGTTTTGGCGACAGTTTTCGAATCTTATCTTACTATCTTTGAAAATGCAAAACCATATTTTTAATAGTGAGAAAACACAAAACGATTTTTTTTTATTTTTGCTCACAGATACTTTAAAATCTGTAATAACAAATATGATACTTTTTGACTCAGTTTAACTATTCCGTGGGTCAATTTCCGAACCCCACGCAAGCGATTACGTGGGCATTAGCTAGTCCTTTATACTTCACGGTCCTCAAAATCCCACCTCCAAACTCACATAGCACCTTGCTACCGATGTTACCCGAAAAATGCCGAAGCATCTTTGCTAATGGGAGATTTCTGTTTTACAACCGGACAACATAAATGCATAAAGGATGGGTTCAACCCTGGGGTATAAAAAACTAACCCCTTTGTCCTAGGGGCCGCGTATTAACACGTATGAAGCTCGAAAGCCGACAGAGGTATTTTTTTTCGTGTTTGTGGATATTATAAAGTTTACTTTAATATTTTTATGTTGTACGTGATATAAAGGAGTTGTACTTTCCTAAATAAATTTCTATCATAAAATCAATAACTGTTTCAAGCAAATAAGGATTTTAATTGTCTTTGAATCATTTATTTTTGTAGAAAGAAACGAATAGACAAAATATTTGATACTTTTTTTAGTTCTCCATCTTACGTTGACTGTCCATCTAGAGACCTCTTTGCTCTCTTGCTATGCATTCCTAGTCACCAGCCCGAAGGCAGAACAATCTTTGGGGCCATTAAAAAAATAACGCACAGGTACAAAAGGCCGAATAACAATATCCCATGACGAAAAAAAACGAGCCACCATTTTAGAATGCGCGCGAAATTGTAGAACGATGATGCAGTCGTTTTTACAATTGATTTCTCCATTGTAAATAGCAAAACGGTTCTTCAAGCTTGAAATTATATAGGAATGCTCTATTTATTGGACATTAGAAGTAAATTGCCGTTTCTCGTAATAGATTTAGGATAACGCTTTGACAGAATTGATTGCCACAGATTATACAACTAGTTTTGCCAGTCACTTTGACCTAGTTGCAGTCAGCCTTTAAAATGCATACGTATAAAAAAGCAATTTATAATTGCCAGACTACTTTTTATTATTTAAGAATATAATAAATTACTACCAATCAAAACACCTTTAGACTTTCAAAATATCATTTTGTAATTATTCTCGTTCATAAACTGCAAAAAGTAGAGCAAACTGAGGTTTTGTTTTCGATGCTCTGGTAACCTATTAAAAAGAAAAAACTTTTGACTATACCCAAACCTATATACATAAAACTGGTCATTACGTGAAGCCCCCAAGCACAAAACCCCTGACCAAAATTACTGACAGACGCATACACACACAAACTCACACATCTACCTGCTCTATGGTCAAAACACCATCCGTCACACATTCAAAACAAAAATGGTCTAACTTGACGATTTTATAATAATACCGAGGGGAAATCTACGCCATAACTAAAAAAAAAACTTTATTCCTCTATTCGTCTGGCCCTACGCCCATCTCCGTACTTTTATTACGGTCTACCGCACCGCCTTTACTTGAAACCCAACTTTAAAATAGAGACAATATAGTCTGTTTTAGTTTGAACTGTCTGATGGTATACTAAGGTAGTAATCTTTGAGCTTCATCAATTATCTTCAGTCGGAGTTAATTACTTTTATAGAGCGGCCGGGGATTTTTTTTAGGATTCCGTAACCACTAGGCAACTGTATCATGAGATGTGAGCTTAGATGAGTGGTGAAACAATGTATGGAAACTTTATATCGAAGAGAACGTTTAGTTCTAGGTTTACAAAAGAAAGTTTCTTCACCATCTATTTGTATTTACAAAACAATACATATTTTTTTTATGATAACCACCTCATTTGAACGTAGCAAAATTTTTGCATAGACGTTTTTCTACCATTAACATTAATTGTCAGATGAAAGAATATATATTTTCCAACCAACATGAAATAACGTACTATAAAGAACCCAGACATTAATTCAAATACAATAACTTGACTATATAATTATTAATTTGATAGTAAAATAGGGTTGCACAATTGGGAGCAAGTTTCAACTTTGTAAAATTCAGATTTTTGTGGAGTATTTTAGTTCAAAGCCAAAAGGATTTTTCTATGATTTAGTTAGGTAATGGTAATACTGTCTTTAAGCCCAAAATAGTTAATTGTATTACAATTTAATTTTGAGCATCTAATCATGGCATAGACGTTTAATATGAGATTTTTCTCATGAGTGCAAAATAATGTCTGAAAGAAATAAATTCAAGTGCGTTTGTCAATTTTCTAAGTTAAATTTCACGTAGGCATTTTTGATTAGTATTTTAGATCTCAATAATCAATGACAATAATCGGTTTTATAAAATAAAACAGGTAGATAGATATTTTACAATAATAAAACACAATTAAAACTAAGACCTATCAGAAAAGGAACCATCTTCAAATAACACCAATCCCAGAGTAATTCAAGTCAATAACAATATAATTCTAATTTCAATAATGAAAATGAACTCTAAAATTATTTTGAAATAAACTTTATGTGCGCAATTTTGTTATATCAACACTCGCTGTGTTTATATCTTTATCATGCATAATGATGGGGCACACAGTCACTAATAAATGGGTATTTTACAATGTACACGAGAAATCTCTTGATTGTGTTTGATTATAATATCCCCTTCTTCATTGCCAGGTTTTAAAATAGACAGCGGCGTTAGGAATAGCGAAATTCACAATATAGGTACATTTTGAAGTTTGCTTACTTTCTTGTCGAATGGAAAATCATCAAATAACTTTATTTTATTCAATTACTAGCTTTTGCCCGCGACTTCGCTCGCGTTAAATTCGGTAGTGCCTTATTGATTTGTAATAGCAACGCTAAGTTTTCCCGTTTCGTCCCTCTTTCTTTCTCATATCCCACTCTTTTAAAAAAAAAATGTCCCTGTGCTCGTCATGTCCGTCTCCTGGTTCCCAACTATCTCTATACCAAAATTCATCAAAATCGGTTTAGCCAGTAAGCCGTGAAGAGGTAACAAACAAACTCACTTTCGCTTTTATAATATTAGTAATTGCACAATGTACAAATAGTTACACACTAAACTTACAACTTGTAAGTTCATCGCTCTAGGCGAAAAGGAGTGTCAGACTTGTACTGACTAAAACCCATATATGTTCCTTCTTTTGCCCTTAGTGTTTCGGGGCCGCGGTATCTCTTTCGAACAATCCGCAACCACGGCAGGCAGTAGCCTTGGCGTGCCCCTCTGCTTTGCTGAGATCTCTTTGAGGGACGCGTGGAACACGAACGCGCCATCGACACGGTCTGTCGTCACTAAACGGATGGACGGTGGGCTATCCATTACTCACAGGTCCCCTAGATTAACACGTTAAAAACCTCAGTTAAATACCAATTTGTTCCTTCCCTGCAGTTTTAGCAAAACCCACCATTTCTAACACAAACAAACAGTTAGTTTCCCACTTCCTACTAACTCAGCTATGACACATCATAACCACTTTCGACTTACGCGCTGTAACTCGAGGAGCATCTCTAAACGACTCCTGCGCATGCGATCCGCGCATATCATATCATGGTCCACATGAATATGGAGTGTACGGAAGATGAGGTCAAAAAGTTAGGTAGTTAGATGGTTTTAACACGCATTTTAATTAATGGCTGTTTAAGTTTCTTGCCGATTATGGCATGGTTTGATGCAGAATTTGTCGTGGTCGTTAACACTGTACTTTCATGGGTTGATGGAAATCAGGGCTGATCAAACGGTTTGTGAACTATTTAATAGACTTTTCACGATATATTGGAATGACTGCTGGTACTATAACTGTGGCTTACTACGCGAGTTAAGGTCAAAAGCTATATTATCCTAAAGCAATTTTAAGCTAAGGTTCTAGGATTGCGGGTTGTTCGAAGAAGGAACATGGGTGGGTTTAAGTCAGTAAAAGTCTGACCCCTGCTCCGCCCAGAGCGGCGGAAGTCATTTGATGATTTCCCGACCGCAAAAAAAGCTATCTATAGTTATATTGTTCCTGACATAGCATCGCGGTCAAAATCATAGTAATCTTTATAGTCGTAAATATAAGGTTGGTACTAGATTGCATTCACTGACAAGTCTGTCAAAATTTGAGAACACTGAAAACTGCACACAAGAATTCATTCCTACATTGTCCATACAGTGACCGTACATATCTAAAATTAATCATTTGATAGCCTTTTGTTTGTGGTAAGGTCTAAAAAGGTTTATTCTCCAAATTCCTTGATTTTTTTTTTCTTAATCATATATGATTAGTGACTAACCTGGTGTCGAGTTTCTATACCGCCCATAAGCCCTGACTTGGCAAACATGCCGTCGAGATATCTCTCAAGCATGTTGGTTTGAACTAATATTTATGTATCATAAATATATACATAGCTTCATCGTATAAAGACATATCAAGCTACATACATGCATACATTTCAAGTAAAACATTGTGTCGATTTGTATAAAATATCCATTTCCTAGTTTCTTACCCATTCTTCTCCATAGATATCAACGCTTCGGAATGAGCAGCTATAGTACTTTCACAAGTTATTATGCATTGTGTCTGGGATAGTCTGTAGCTTCTTTCTTTTGTTTCTTGATATTCAAAAGTGCCTGTAATGGTCTAATAGAAATAAATGCTTTGAATTTGAGTTTGATAGATTGTTAATTTATATAAACTGAGAGATTCGCATAAACTGCTTTGTATAGCTTAATTGGTAAACGTGCGTAAGTTGATCATTAATACTAGTGCTCAAGTTTTATTACATTTGCTTACGGTTTTAGACTCCCTAAGCAAATCATTGTGATGTAAATCTGCTGTCGAATGAAAGACTATCAGAAAAAAATGAATATTAATTATACATATATTCCAAAACAGGAGTTTCGAAACCACTATAAAACAGTACATACATTTTTACTTTTATTAACCCAACCTATTCAAAAGTACTTTCTAGAAATCCTTACTTAAAAATATAAAAGGTATGGTATGTATAATGTAACAATGTAACTGAAAAAATACATCCAGTCAATGATGGGATATTTTTGAGAATAAAATAGAAAAAAACTGTGACCGTCTGGCGCCAATGACTTTAGAGTACCTGCTGGGTCAGAGGTTCTCAAACTTTTGTAACAGAAATTATATTATTATTATGTATTTATAAATATACATTATCTTTTCTAAAGAGATCTTAATGTTTAATCTGGCTACTTCTCCTTAATGTGTAAGATTTAACATAAATTGCTAGGAATTTCAGTTTATTACTAAATTTTTTTGTTTTTTTTTTAATTGACTCTCTCTTTGTTGTTAACTGACATCGTAACCATTTAGTGACCAAAAAAATTGGTTGTTTGTAAAGTAGGTTTACGATCGAGATGTTTACGTGATAACTAAAACGCGCTCGTGAGGTTTTGGTGTGACACAAGTTTCTGAACATGTCACCCGACTAAAACGATTTTAAAGACGTTATCACGTCAAAATAGTTCTATTTACTATACGTATACTGGATGCATTCAATTTGACGATTTTATAGAAAACGCATTAAAGTAGATATCATTTCTTTGCACTCTAAGAAAAGCGAACACAAAAAGAATTACCAACACAACATACTAACAAAACTTTGAGCACCACAACCTCTAACAACTGCCCTACCTGTACAATTCAGTTACCCAAATTGTACCCATAATAATTGCCATTATTACTGGCAACTGCAGGTAGAAGGTAGTGTGGCCCATCGTGGCAGACATACCGACATAGAAAGTATTTTGTATTGTTTGTTGTTAGATTCGCTCTAACTTCATAGTGGCTCTGAAGGAATAAGAATCTCTAGGAATTTCTCCTGTATCGTGGGTTTTACAAACATTTAATCTCACATACACAAACAGCCAGACCCGGAACAACTATCTGTAGGCCATACAAATATTTGTTTCGTGCGGGGATCAAAACCGTGACACGCAGCGCAGCAGTCGATCGCTCAGCCACTGCGCCAACAGTGTCGTAAGTTGAAAATTGAGTCAAATAAATAGGTCAGCTGCTGAAGTCAGCAGGGCTACTGACGGGGTTGCGGGTTGTTTGAAGGAGATACCGCGGCCCCGGTACACAAAGAGCAAAAGACGGAACATACAGGGAATTAGCCAACACAAGTCTGACACTCCCTTCCACTCCGCCCAAGTAGGAGAAGTTTTTTGATGATTTCCCATACGAAGTAGTAGTAAGAAACTGCTTGGAGGCTGCTTTTACATACAAAGGTAATTCTATAAAAAACTAATAACACACTCAAAACAAAACACATTCGTACTCAAAGATGCAAAAAATATTGACGAAGTAGAAGAAAAAATATTGAAGTCAAAACTTACCTATTAAAATGAATTTTGAACTTTATCTTCTAACTGTTTATAAATGGTGTGAACATACCTGAAAACAAAAGAAAACATAACGTTAGTTTACGTTTACACATTGATAAAAAAAGAAACCGGTTAAGTGCGAGTTGGAGTCGCGCACCGAGAGTTCCGTACAAACTTACGACATAAACGGCCATATCTTTTGACTGCGTAGATATAGTTTTTTTTTAGGGTGGGAAATCACCAAATGACTTCCCCTGCTCTGGGCGGAGCGGGGGGGCATGTCAGACTTTTACTGACTAAAACCCACCCATGTTTCTTCTGTTTCCCTTTACGTTCCGGGGCCGCGGTATCTCTCGCAACCCCGGAAGGCGGAGGCCCTGGCAAGCCCCTCTGTAGATATAGCTTTAGAGTTTGATTTTCACAGCTCTAAGGGACCACAGATTTGAGTATATGGTTTCAATTTCAACTCGATACCTCCACTCGTTTCCGAGTTAAAGGGTCTTAACAGACAGTCAACAAAGTGATCATATAAGGATTCGGATTTTTCCCATAACGATACAGAACCCTAACATTTTTTTTAATCACGCCTTTTTTCAATAGGGATGAACAGAAATTACAGAACGCCACCTAATACAAAACTTACATAGATCATTATTTATCTCCCACTAGCTATTGCCCGCGGCTTCGGTCGCGTTAAATTCGGGGTAACACAGTTCCCCTTGCGCCTTAATGATTTGTAATAGCAACGCTAAGTTTTGCCTTTTCTTCCCTCTTTTTTTAAATAAAAATTAGCCTATGTCCGTCTCTGTCTCCGTACCAAAATTCATCAAAATCGGTTTAGCCATTAAAGCGTGAAGAGGTAACCAACAAACAAACTCATTTTCGCTTTTATAATATTAGTAAGGATTAATTATGAGGTTACGCAAAGCTGTAACTAAAAGAAACGGTTTTTTTTTTGCAATACAGGTTTATTTTATAGTCTTTTTAGTTGCGTTATCTCACCCAAATACTTTCCATTGCTATACTGTAGAAGAAAAATATATGTATAATAGAAGAAATCTAATAAACTACCCAAGCAAAATTGATAAGGGACCACTTGTCTTGTCCTTGGATATAATGATACGCAGCGTAACAAACATACAAAAAATACAGTTAAATTAAGAAGCTTCTTCCTTTATTGAAGTCAGTTAAAACTACCTAAGGATGTTCAGAAAAAAATACTAGAATTCGACGTCTCTTTATGCCTACAAAATCTTAAACAGTTACTTACATTACTCAGATTTATTGTAAAAAAGAAAACTTACAACTACTCATAATCCTTCTATACAATTCCGACGCAAGTATCAAAGTTTCCATTAACTATTTGAAGTCAAGTCGGACTCTTATGAGAGCTAGTACTATCAACTACACGTCTTCGTCAAACTTTGTACTTTAAAACTTGCTTCCTTCTTTGAAGTAAAGCAGCTGTCGAACGTCAAACTGTTAGTTAGTCGTGTGCTTGTCTGTACAAGATGGCCTCTCATCTCACACGGAGGTATATACGATAATTTGCCCGCCATTGTGTCTTTAGGGCTACCTCTGAGTTAATTTTATGATGGAAACGTTGGGTTTTTATTAAGCTTTCTGATGTTGAAGTTGGCACTTGACTATTAAAACAGGAAGATATTCAACATGTTTCTGGGCTTTTAAATCGTAAAACTTGTAATGGTAATAGTAAAAAAAAGTTCTAGTCATTATTACAGCTCTAAAAATATAGTCAAGACATTTTCTCGAACACAACATTGCTCTTAAAAAGAACAATGGCAGAGGTTCATTAATTTTCAGCGTCCAAGTTATCAGCGTGCTTTTATATAGGTATTTAGATAAACATTTCATAAGCAAACTAACATTTAAGGTTTGTATAAGAAGCTGCACACTGTCTCATTTGTGGGGGTCTCAATTTGCCATCCTTCTTTAACAAAAACGTGTTGAGTTTTTTAGAATTTTGTTTACTCTTAAAATAGTTTTATACCTCTAAAGCACTAATTTCGATTTACATTAAATTCAAATACAAGACAAAATTTTCTACACAACCCTAGACATAAAGACTTGTGATTAATGATCGCATACCAAACCGATGTATAAAAGAAATTATCAAAAATGCGCCTATTATTTTACACTTAACTGTTAGAATTACTTCTTTTTTTATTTAAGAAACGTAGATATTAAATCTCCATCATGAAAAGAATAACAAAAAACGTTTCGTTCTATTTCGACGACGACGCATAAAAAAAATATGAAGGATAAATCTTAAGACGTAACTCCTAATTTATCGTCACGTATTAATAAGCCTTGTTGGTCTAACAGTTGCAACTGTGACTACTGAGCATGGGGTTTTAGATTCGTTTCCCAAGTTAAACAAAGTATTATTAGGTTTATCTATCAAGAATAATATCTCAGTAGCAGACTTTAAAAAAAAAGACGTTGTTGCACACTAGGAATTTCTCCTGTATCGTGGTTGCGTTCACAAACATTCAATCTCACATACACAAACCGCCAGACCTGGAACAACTATCTGTAGGCCATACAAATATTTGTTGCGTGCGGGGATTGAACCCGCGACACGCAGCGCAGCAGTCGATCGCTCAGCCACTGCGCCAACCGTGTCGTCAGTGTCTTGATTCTTGCCTGGTTGGTGGCCATAGGCCCTAACCCTATTACATGGGACTTGCATAACTGTTATACATATTGTTACATACACCTCTGTTTAAGTCTTCTGGAATAACAGGCGTACCATGTTACGAGCTGGTGCCCGCGGCTTCGCCCGCGTGATGATAAAAAAAGTATCCTATGTGTTATTCCAGACTATAAATCTACCTCTGTGCCAAATTTCATCAAGATCCGTTCAGTAGTTTTTTCGTGAAAGAGGATCAAACATACATCCATACTCACAAAGTTTGTGATTTTATTCAATTTATACATCCTACTATCCTTAGTAGGATGTATAAATTGAAGAATCTTTGAATCGTCTGCTAACGATACAGTCGGACTGGGAATACCTGGGGTCTCTGGGCTAGAGGTCAGATTGCAGGCAATCTACAGGTAACAGATATAACTACAAGTATCTGGTACGAAGAGCTTCGTTGGTTATTTTAACCATCACAAATATACCTGCAATCCTGAAAGGTAAATGGTAATGATAAATGATGTTTATTTTGCAAGTAGGTTTTTTTACCCTTTTACTCGTCGTATTTAAAAAAAACTAGATAAGGCCGGTCTTTCGTACCCGACTACTCTGAGAAGAAACAGCCGAAACAAACTCAGAGGTCAGTCTCTTTTAATACATGAAGACTACTACTTGCTACAACAAAATAAAGGTATTCCCAATAACATTCCGATTTGAACAAAACAATGTAGATAGTATTAATGTATTCTAAGGATACCCTTCCAATAAATCGACCTCGAACGTCTGTCAATCTGCCAACTTACATTACAACATTATCAATACCTAGCCAGCTTTCAAAGACCCCTCTCACCTCACGACAAACACTGCCTCAGGGCTCTAAGTTCAAACATGTGTGAAGTCAGTTGTGAATGTGTTTAATTATTATGTATTACTATGCTAATGTCATTGTAGGTGTGTATTGTTTATGTGCTTATTTGATGTATTGGTTCTCACCGCATTTTCATTAGCAATTAATAGGTTTTTACTACCAGTGTTTTTAGTTCCGCAGGCATAGTCAACAACCAATTGCTACTGAGAATTTGATGATAAAATAACTTGGTAACATCACCTGCGACCCTGTTAAAACATTGCATCTTTCACTCATTTCTATGTTTATAACTCTGTGCAATAAAAAAACACCTGTGCAAAAAAAACTGAACCTTTTTGGGACCACTATGTTGTCCGTCAGTCTGTCTATCAAGACCCTTTATCTCGAGAACGCGTGAACGTATCAAGTTGGTTATACTCAAGTCAAAAAAAAATTCTTGGTCTTTTTAAACATTTTTTTTCGTAGTACTAGACCACTTTTGTAAACTGATTTTGTTTAAAGTCTTTACTTTATGTATTGAACTATACACGGTAATTTTTTTTGGCTAGTGGCATGTACAGATACGGCTAACTTTGCGACGAAAATCTAGACGTTTTACGAAGTGTTTGCTTTGTACAGCGCCTTAAAATTAACAACGACTCGTTTTGCTTACGGATAGTTGTATTTTGACATAAGTTCTATGAGACTTATGTCAAAATTCAACTATCCGTAAGCAAAACGAGTCGTTTTTGTTTATTGGAACCGGGCGTAAGCCATTAATGTCATAAGTTTGTACGGAACCTTCGTTGTGCGAGTCCGAATCACACTTGGCCGGTTTTTCTTTTACTATGTGTTAGTTAAAAGTTACTAGTATTTAATTACCTTAGCTGTGTGTATATCTTTACTGCAATTTATGTGCAACACAGTACCTTTACAGAATTCGAATGGACAGCTATGATTGTGTCGAGTTCATTTGTTTCTAAAACTAGCATCTATATCTCTCTAAGAGTTGTCTAAAAATTAGGTATTTTGGTCATATTTGGTTTAATTTATGAGTAGGAGGTGCACCCCGCAGTTCACCCACGTAGACCGGAAAAAGTATGTTTGTGTTTATCCCGGGCATGAGCTATTTACATATCTTTTCTTCCAAATCGATCCAGCCGTTTGAACGTAAAAACATACAAACGTTGGGAACATTAATTACAGAATATTTTGATCTTATGAGTATGTACTATCAACCTTAAACTGTTATCTAGGAATCAGTCTCTCAAATATCTTTTTAAGCAACTACGTTCACCCAACAACCTTACCGCATATTATTTGACACAGCCATATACGCCATCATCCTAGCTCACCCAAATATGGTCCGAACCGGTTCCAGTCTAGCCAGACGCTGGTATCATTATCCCTTACGATGTAGATCAGGTAAGACTCGGCTGTAATTGGCGTGAAACATTCTCCGAATCTAAGGCTGTTGTTTAGTTTAGCTTATCTTAATCCGCTCAGCTCTTAGCCATACGCCCACCGCTACCGGCATCGTAGGAACGCCATGATTTTGTATTTAGTACATGACTAGATTTGATATATACAGGGTTATTTGTAAAACACTGGCAACGTCTCAGGACCATGTTACTAACATCATAATCAACAACTTTTGTTCTAGGACATTTAAACATTTATCATATTTTAGTTCATCAGATTTTCATACAAAAATAAAAATATTGAAATTGAACGCTCTAAATGTTACGAAATCTGTGCGAAGCAAACGTACCTACAAGCGGCGGTGTAGGTATGTAGGTACAGCAAAATACGGAGTTGAAATGTGTTAGATAGGACAACGAAATCTTGAAGATTTGTTTTTGGTAAAATGTATAAAATTTTGTAAAAAATCATAGAACAAAAGTTGTTGTTTATGATGATTGTAATACAGTCCTGCAAGGTTGTCGGTGTTTTACAAATAACCCTGTATATTCTACTAGCCGTGCCCAGCGGTTCCACCCGCTGCTCAGGTGCCCTTCTCACTTAGGGGTTTGAAAGATAGATAGTAGCCGATTCTCAGCCTTACTGAATTTGCATCCCTTGGTAAGACTGGTTGTCAGACTTTCGGAACACTGACTACCTGTAACGACTGTCAAAGATCTACAAATGACAGCCGGGACCAACGGCTTAACGTGCTTTCCGAGGCACGGAGGAAACTCGGTATGTAACAGGTGTTCACCTATCCACAGACCAACCTAGGCAAGCGCGGCTAAACCTAAAGATCGACCCAAGCGGCTGCTATTATTAAGCCACGAGCTCCTCCATTTTTCCTTTTGAGTATGGAATCATAAAAATTAAAGAAAATACAAACTAAAGTAACTTAAAATTAAACTCAGTAAGTCAAGATGGTTATCTAAAAGCTACTCCAAAAATCTAAAACGATTCAACTACGAAATTAATCAAAGTTACAATAAAGATACACAGATACCCACTAAGTCTTATTGTAAATAAGAGACCGGATGTCAATATTTAAAGTGTTAACTTGCCTCTTCCGGTGTACAATGGCGCAGTGTTCGGCTTAGAAATGGAGTAGGCAGGCCAATTAGTGAGATTGTCTTATCTGTGAGATTACTCTCGTATTTCTTTAGGAGAATGAAAAAGCGATGAGATAAAGCTTTGCTCCATTTGATACTACGCTACTAGCGGAGCTACCGCGGAGGAAATTTATAAGGACACTAGTTTAAACCCGCAGCGTTGTCCGCGAAAAGTTGGATAATTGTTCCACGGAAAACATAGTAGCATTCAAATTGTCTTAGTCTATCAGTGTACGAAATTATAGCCAAATCCGGTCAGTAGTTTTTGAGTGAAAGAGTACCATCGATCCTTACATTCTTCACATTTAATTTTATAATGAAGATTCGTCAAAATAGTTAGGTATACGGTTTCAATTTTAAGTCAATACCTTGAAGCGTTTCTGAGATAAAGGTTTCTTTCTTTTCTTTTTTAATAAAAACGTTGGCCCACACTAGGAATCTCTCCTGTATCGTGGGTGCGTTTACAAACATTTAAACTCACATACACAAACAGCCAGACCCGAAACAACTATCTGCAGGTCATAAAAATATTTGTTCCGTGTGGGAATCGAACCTGCGACACGCAGCGCAGCAGTCGATCGCTCAGCCACTGCGCCAACCGTGCCGTCAACAACGTTCTTGACAGACAGACAGAGTGATTCAATAAGGTTTCCGTTTTTTCCTTTTAAAGTACGGAACTCCAAAAATGGCCAGAATTAGTTTATAGAGAATCAAAGTTTGATACCAATATGAATAATTTCAATAAGAATCAACTGATGGTCACCCTGATAGACTGCCATTTTGCACCAAAACTTTAACAATCTACCTATTTAATATCATCTTAACCCATACTCCAAAACATACCCTCCTTCTTCACTCTACAGTTCAAAATCCCACCAACATACCACACCAATGATTATCTAAAATTATGATGTCAATATTCTCGTGGCAAGTAAGTTGGCGTTGCCAAACGGAACTTAGTTTGCAGATAAGTTATCTAAGTCTTGGATAAGTTAGTTAAGTTGGACAGAACTGTAAAATGGTAACATAATGGAGTTGTTCATGACGTGAAATGCGGAGGTGAGGGCAAAACATCCTTCTTCACTCTAAAGTTCAAAATCCCACCGACATACCACACCAATGATTATCTAAAATTATGATGTCAATATTCTCGTGCCAAGTAAGTTGGCGTTGCCAAACGGAACTTAGTTTGCAGATAAGTTATCTAAGTCTTGGATAAGTTAGTTAAGTTGGACAGAACTGTAAAATGGTAACAAAATGGAGTTGTTCATAACGTGAAATGCGGAGGTGAGGGCAAATCGGCAAAGCAGAGGGGCCTGCCAGGGCCGCTGCCTGTTGCGATTGTGAGTTGTTTGAAAGATATATCGCGAGCCCGGAAAACAAAGGGCAAATAAGAAAAGTGGAGGGGTTTGAATCAGTCTAACACTCCCTCAAATTTATTTAATAAATTTTCACGTTGATAAATGGGAATAACAAATTAAAGAGAAGGTTTGGAGAAGATTTAATAAGCTTGACCGCCTACAAATATTGTTCTAATGGTCGCAAGCATAACTGAAGTACATGAGGGCTGGAGTTCGATTCCCATATCGAACGCGTCCCATCGCTTTGTCGGTTTTGGGTATTCCTTCTAGGCAATATTTAGAAGCAGGCTGAAATCTAACAACAATATGTGCACATGGATATTAAAAATATCTGGCAAAATTTTGTGGTTCACCTTTGTGTTACTCTTCAAGTAATCCCAAAATACAAAATGCTGTTTCGAAGAATCCAACAACACCATCATTCGCCATAAACACAATCAAGATCATCACCAATCAGCGTTCCTTACCGAAGCAACCAAAACGAATTAACAACCAACTTTATAGCACTCAATTAAGACCGACGCACGATTTTCAAATAATTCTCGAAAGTTCCCATCAATATGTGTCCATACATTACGGAGGCTTCTGCTCTATATACAAGACAGTAAGTTAAAGGCGGGTTCTAATCACGGCATCTTTTCGACGTCATCGATCGCGACTGCGGAGCCGTAATATATTTTAATTAACAACGTCGGGTCGTGGGCGCGCGTGATTGAGGGCCGTCAGCGCGACAAAAAAGACGCAGCGGGACCGATCCTTAACGAGACAGTTCTAATTTCAAATATATTTGTGATTCTTTTAGCGAGAGGATATTTTACGCACGTTTTATTACGGTGTGGTTATTTGTCTGGAAAAATTGTAAGAAAGGAAAAAAAAACAGATATGGAAATTGCTAAAACAAGGTGCAATGACTTGTGTAGAATTATTTTTGATTATTCATAAAACCAACTGTTTCTCATTATTTTCTGTTCCTGAGATGAGAACACAGTTCGGAAGTGTTTGTAAAAACCTACTTTCAAAATAAAAAATATTTATCATAACATTATTATGGCTATTAAGTCCTACGCTGGAGCCACTTCCAGTCTCACCATAGACCTAAAAGTAAAAACAAAATAATTTCAAATAAGGAATACCGTTGCAAGGATACCATGACACTGTTTACACTTTTGTCAAAGCAACACTTTTTCCAAAACAAAAATTGAACAGAAAACTGGTTACAATATAACAGTTTTTGTAACCAAAGAGCTAAGAACCTGTTATAATTTATGTCGTATTGCTATCTTCAAACTGAATATGTTATTGCTTTTATCGCTTATAAGCGCCTGCGGCGGTATCTACACTTCTGTTGGTTATGCTTTAAACTTGCAACAATAATGGTTAATCGTAACTGTGCGTAAAATGTTTGCTGGCTCTTTGACTATAATATTTTAGGATGTATTCCTGTCAGATTAAGGTTCATTTTTGAGTGAAGGAGTCATTTGTTGCATATTTGTCTGAAATTCGTTCGGTAAACCAGAGTAGTATCTTGTTTTCTGCATTTTATTTTTCTTCTTTTGAAATTACCAATTAGTTGTCTATAACTGGTGAAGTGCAATATAGCTCATTACAATTGCACCTGCACAAACCTTGTATAAATCAATAAAACGATGGGCGGTCATAGAATATTTTAACCTTCTCCAGTTTTACAGTCCACCATATAATAGAGTAGGTATGTAGTCAAATAACTAGCTTACTCCTTGAACAACCATAAAAGCTAATTAAACAGCTATAAAACTTTAATCAAATTAACATAACGCCATTGAAACAGTAGCACTTGAAGCAGACATACGGAGTGTGGGTACAAGACAACTGATCAATGACGCAAGCCTTCGCATGCGCGGTGCAAACAAATGTGAAGCGCCAACAATGAACTTTGTGAGAACTGATTGAATGAAATTGTGCCTGTTTTAGTAAGAGGAGTGAAACCTTGCATTAAACAGCGAAGAGAACTCGTTTAAGAAAAGGCTATTAGTTAAAGGTAGATTAAAGGGGATTGGCACAATCGTTTAAACAACAGTGGGTGTAATGAAGCTGTGAATGCTGATAAAAGGCGATCACATGGTTACCAAGGTGTGATGTCTGAATGATAAAGCTGAAAGCAGATGAAGAAGAACAGCAATAAATGGGAATAATGTCTCGACCATGGTTTCCACACATAATTACAGATTCTACGGCTTTTTAAGCTATACAGACTAATCTCTGTGCTCATGACTTTAAAATAGAATCAAGAAGGTTTTAAATATGGACACGGAGAGAAAATGACAACTACCTATCACCCCGCATAATTCAGAATGGCTACCATAAACATTAAATTAGGGCTCCTCGTTGACAACAAGAACGCATATACAAGATTAACGACCATGCAGACAATAAAGCAATTAATAACACGCAGCAACCGAAGGGTAATCAGCATTAAAGTTAGCATACTAGAACTATTAGAAGCAAACACATAAACCCGTAAATGTCAGAATTAACTTCTGAACAAGGATCTCCTAACTATTGTAAACGAATCGTGACGTAATTACATAGAAGTCAATTTCGACATAAATATTTCGTGTATAACTATGGACGATGATGAAAATGGAGGACGATAGAAACAGTTACGTGGATTGTGTGAAAGATGATATGGCCTTAACCTGATCAGCATTTAAAATATACGAAAGAAAGAAGATGCTGTGCCAACTCTAGCATAAATTGACGATGAGACGACGCTTGTAGCAGAATTCTGTCCATTAGTAGATAATTTCGGCGAAATTAATAATAATCATGATGATGAAAGATAAATTAATCATTCCGAATAACATTACGTTGGCACGCCTGATGATGTTGATGCTAATAATCCTAGTACTACTGTCCCAAGATATTCCAAAATACATGAAGCAACTACTACTAAAAATAAAACAGCACCAACTATAAGAGTCGTTGCAAATAATACGTGTCAGGATTTAATACAGCAAGTCTAGCTAAATGTTACCATTCCGCTGGAACATACGCTTAACCAACTGCAAAAAGGCTGGAGAGACAAAGCGGTGGACTGCAAAAGGTGTATTTATGATTTCACAGTATCTCGACCCGTCATCGCTTGTTGCCAGGATTTGTATTAAAGGGATGTGCGTGTGTTTGGATGCGTGGTTTAATGTTTTGTGAAATGTTAAGAATGTAGATGTGAATATTTTACAGACTTCACTTCTAGAAAATTCGGGAGATATTTGAATCGTTAAGTGAATCATACAGCATAACAGAATTAAAAACTTATTTAACGGTAATGCGGACGAATTTTTGACGCCCTGTAATTATTTTAGCATTTTTATACTTGTACATATTTTTAGTTTATGTCTATTTGTAGTTTGTAAATAATAGTAGCTAATATAATGTTAGAAATAAAGTATTCAATTTAACAGTAGAAAATGTATTTTGAGATATTGTTTTGAGAATACGGAATTAAAATAAGATTTGAGGAGAATCAGAAGAAGATATTTCTTCTATGGTTCTTAAAAGAACTTAATTTGTATGAGTTGTTATTTTTCTTTCTCGTAAAACTGCATAAGAACCATAATTACTAGCCAACGGATTACTTGCAACAATCCAATACAAACAAATTATTCAAATCCACTCACGCGAAGATAGTCCATATTAGCATAACTCTCAATTTCTAAAAACAATGCCGCATCCATTTTGTTTTCATTCGTGTTTTGTATTAGCATAGCGAGCGTAGGCACGAGCGAAGCAAGGCGGAACACCTAGTATACATACTTGTTTATGTTACAGGCATAATGTGTAGAACGATTTTTTGTGAAATTCCTAGATTCGCCGCTGATTAGTTGATCAGATGATTTTAAAAAATTCGAATGGAACAATAGAAGTTTTTAAGTATAGAATAAGAAAATTATCAGGTGTCAAAGTAGGTACAGTTCTGTAAAGATCATTTACAGTTACGACCTGATGGAGCGATATTGAACAAGAAGATGACATAATGATAGGTTCAACTCCCATGACATTAGATCCTAATATCGTCATCTGAAGAGTAGGTCTACGAAAGTATTATGGCAACCTACGAGCTTATAGAGGAAATAAGATGTACCGATAATCTTATTGACCCAAAGGTTAAAAGACCTACTGTCACTGGCAATCGCACATAGACCAACCTGTCATTTTTTTGAACTATATTATGGTTAGCTACCATTCTAACCATGTGTAGGTAAATATCAGTATTTTACATGGAGCGACTGAATATTTGACCTCCACAACTCATTTACTAGACCTATAAATAACAATAAACTAAGTCTGCAGATAGCTACTTAGTTTCACGAAGACATGGCGAAGGAAAACATCATACGGTAACCACCGACCCACACTGAGAAAACGTGGTGATTAATGCTAGTTCCTTCTATGTTAGAATAGGCCTTTGCCCTGCAGTGGGACTTTAACAGACTGCTACAGAATGTTCCTTTAAGCTTGTCGGTTATATAAACAAGTCTGACCCTAACAATGCGTCGACGCAACTGATTCCATTAGCGATAAGAATTTTGCAAGAATTGAAAACGTTTCACACGATACTGCTGTTTATAAGTTTAGTTTAACCTGTATTTAAAGGAAAGCCATTTGTGATATTGGCTCCGAATTTGATTATCTACAATCTGAATACTAACTGTATACATACACAATTTTAAAGATTTAATTATTATATAACTAGCTGGCACCCGCGGCTTCGCCCGCGTGATATCAAGAAAAAAGTATCCTTTGTGTTATTCCAGACTATAATCTACCTCTGTGCCAAATTTCACAAAGATCCGTTCAGCCGTTTTGACGTGAACGAGTAACAAAGATCTTTACATCCATACATCCATCCATCCTCACAAATATTCGCAATTATAATATTAGTAAGAAGTTAGATATGACAATATGCAGCGCAAAATCTCCACTGATGAAAGAAATGGATTGAGGCCATTGCCCAACTGTGGGATGGTAGCCTTTTTCCAACTATGTTGGGGACGGCTTCCAGTCTAGCTGGACAGCGACCCCGTCCCCCTCGACCCCCGTCCCTATATAACAGATTTCTACTAGTAGAAACTGCTTATCTGACCTCCACAATCCGGTTAGTATTGGGTAAAACGTCACTCCTTGGTAACACAGGGTATAAGTCTTTTTGAGCCACTGAACATCTGCTACAACTGGCAAAGTTCTGCAAATTAGACGCACGGAGGAAACTCGGTATATATGGAGCCATCCGCCAGTGGGCCGTTGTTATTATCCACAAGCTTCTCTAATCTAGAAATATAATAATAATAAATTCGAATCGATACTGGATGTTTTTCAAATATATCGATCTTCTACTTTATCTGCTACAAAAATACAGATATATACATTATTCTACGTCGATTAGCTACATTGTAACATTTAGAGATTGAAATGGTGTTAAGTGTTTTACAATAAGAATGGTTACCATGAGATTATACCAGCCGTGATGCTGCAATATTTGTTTGTTCTCTTATTATGTTTGTTATCGATTGTACTTTTCGTCGGAGCAATAGAATTGACTAGCGAAAACAAGAGTTGAAATCAATGGTAGGCATTATAGCTGTGCAAAGACCTTTTGCCGTGTGGGTAAAGTCTGAAATAACGGCGCCATTTTATATTTTCGACACTATTCCAACTTTCGTGAACATTGAAATCGTGTTCGGCGTGGTGTCAAGTTTATTCTATTACAAGCTTCCGCCCGCGACTTCGTCCGCGTGGCATAGTTACTTTGGGCTAACGAAACAATATCTTTCTCTCCCCTTTTCTTTCCTCTTTCTCCCCCTTTTCTTACTTTCTTTATCTAATCTCCGTCTCCAGGGTCCCAACTATCTCTGTACGAAAATTCATCATCAAAATCGGTTTGGCCATTTAGGCGTGAAGACGTAACAAACAAACTCACTTTCGCTTTTATAATATTAGTAGATAAGGATTAAAACAGCACTTGCTTATCGCCTGTATGGCCAAACTTAGCCTCATCATTTATGTGTAGACTTTTCCCAATCACGTTGGGTTTACTTGACACTCCCACCAAACCAGACGTGGAAAATATCACCAACCATTTAACAGCCCCTACAAATGTATTCTAGCGCTCGTAAACAACTGCTTTGACTGGATTCGTCAATTGATGGCGCAAAAGTCACACGTCCTATTTTAACATCTGGTCACGCTGGCCCAGTGTTGCCACAACGTCTTCTCCCAATTACGTTGTAAGTGTGTGTGTATATGTCCCAAGTATGTTGATCCTAGCGTATTTGGGAAATCAATCATGGACATATTAGTTTGTATATTTAATAAATATAAAAACTAATATGTCCATGATTGATTTGCTGAGAGACTATGTGTAATCAAAGACAAAGTGTTAGGAATGGTCTAAAGAGAGATTAATAGAAGGATATATTTTTTGTACCTAAAAATAATTTTAATATTTCTGTTCCCGATACCGGTGGGCTTCTATTTTTATATGCATAAAATAATTATAATATAATTCTTTTGGAATTTTTTAATTGTATGTATTAGTTTATTTTATTTGTATATGTGTATTAGCATCAGCATAAGTTTATATAAGTTTTCGAAAACAAATAGTTCAATGTTGTCGCAACCACATTGTTGTCATATCTAAACCAAAGGTTGACTAGTAGAGAATGCGTTATGGCATTAAGTCCGCCTGTGTAACACTATTGTACATGAAGTTTAAACAAATAAATATTTTTAAATATGAGGCAGACAATCTACGAAGGGACATAACAAAAAATATAAATTTCGCACAGAGAGCGCGAACATAAATGATATACAAAAAATCGCC
This sequence comes from Ochropleura plecta, assembly GCA_905475445.1. Classification (NCBI taxonomy): domain Eukaryota; kingdom Metazoa; phylum Arthropoda; class Insecta; order Lepidoptera; family Noctuidae; genus Ochropleura; species Ochropleura plecta. Next base: position 18,981,736 of record FR997728.1, on the reverse strand, counting down.
AAGCAAGCGAGTCATAATATAGGGACTTAAGTGTATACAGGGTGCAATTGAAGTCATGGGCATTATTTTAAACTAAGGCTCTACTCATGATACTAAGTGCAATAGGGCTACTATAACGCAAATCAAAAATATTATTAATGCAATTGAAAAACTTAAAAATGTAGTAAGTCATATTGTAAAAGGCTTATCGTTGAAAATAAACACTAAAAGTAATTTAAAAAGTACTTTTTAAACGCCAGAAGTCGTGAAGTATCAAAATTTTAAAGGATAGTACAGGGCGGAAAGTAAATAAACATCAAATAATACTAATAACTAGTTATTGCGGCAACCGGCACGCACGCGGCATTTTCTTAGAACAATAATATTTTTGATTTGCGTTATAGTAGCTCTAATGCACTTAGTATCGTGAGTAGAGCCTTAGTTTAAAATAATGCCCATGACTTCAATTGCACCCTGTATATACAAACGGAATTACGTGCAGCAACTAGGTGTAACTATAAACTTTAACATTACGACCAAATATGACCATACTCATATACCAGCAGGTTCTCAGTATTTTTCAATTACTCCCCTTCAGTCCATTTTAATTGACCACGTATATCTAAGAATGGTTCTAAAAGCAATTCTAAATCTTTTTTAATTAGATCTCTTTTAATCTGATAATTGATTAGATAGGTAATTGAAAGTGGAATTTATATAGATCGTAGAGTTTGTACAGGTTTGTTGAACTATGTAAAAGCTGAAGCAGTGAAGGAAATATGGATCAGGTTTGAAATTGAAAAAAGGGGCTGAAATTGAAAAAAGGGGCAATGAGGAAATGATAAACAACAAAAGAGCCTTATCTGTCGCTGTAAAACAACCATATGTGTGGACATATGGTTGTTTTACTTGATCAACTGTTAAATTAAGCACGTACTATGGTATGGTATTAAATAATAATTATTATTGCTACAAGTTGCGTACAAATAAAATATGAAAGTGTCGTTGTAACATAACACTAGAGTCATAATTATTTAACACATTTTTTTTAAAAAAAAACTAGATTTTTCATTAAAGTCAAATCCTACAGCTTTGATTGAATTCTCACTAGCTCGCTTTTACAAAAGCGTCAAAGTTAGTCTAAAATACAACGCATTTAAAAGCACATGGATAGTTTTTTCTAATTACAATTTTCCGTAATTTCTTAAACAAATAAAACTTAACACTTTGATTATTAAATTAAATACCCAAAGATCTAAAACGCAAGCTAAACACTACTACAGAGCTAGCGTTTGTACAATTAATATTTGAACACGTAACGACTTAGCACAACACTCGACTGGCAGTTTTGAGAAGTGCTACATTAATCATAATACCAGAGATAATACTGCACTAATTATGCCTTAAGGATTTGCTTGAGAAGGTTTTGAAGTAGATGCTACTAGTTTGAAAATAATTTGAAGACAAAATACAAGCAGAGATTACAAAACTAGGTAAAGGATTGATAATGCACGATACGAAGTATTTTCAAGAAGGTTTTGATGTGTTTAAATGCTGTCTGTAAACTCACGATAATCATCATAAACATTGAGGATAATACCGGTAATGAACAGGAACATCGCGTTTTACTAATAAAGCAGAACAACAGAACAGAGGAAATTTATCAGTCTCATATAATGAATAAAATAAATAATAATGATACACATGATAATACAGTGATGACTTTTACAGATAATCATAAATTCGACCTTGCAATTCCACTAGTAGCAAAAACAGGCAACGCCATGCCAACCAATTAATTTAAAATTAAATTTAATAAGACACACAGACACCCAGCTTCACGCTCACATTAAGGGCACAAGACAGTCGATCGACCTTCGCCCGTCAAATTATACGCACAGCCCACTTACGTTATTGACAAATTAAATTTATAGTTAAGCGTTGTGCAAGCGCAAGTAATTGTTGTAATGTCTATTCTGACCCTTGTTACAAATTGATGTTATTTCTATTTACACGAAAATCAACTTTGTGGTAGTATGAATGAAGCTGATTTTAAAAAAGATGATATGACTGAAAAGGTCACAAAATATTTGTAGTTGTAGCATAAACTGAACTTTATATGTGGTTAGAAAAGTTGCTTTTTCATAAACAAATGTTTGGAACCTTAATCGCGAATGAAGTATAAGTTCTATACTGGAGTTGGACGCTATTTGTTTCGCTACATAAGCTCTTGTACCCTATTTGTTATCTGTCAGATAGCTGGATAAGTAATTGACAAGACGTCAGTTTTAGTAATTGAATATTTGCATCAATCTGGCAGGTTAAGGTAAGCTGAGTATATCAGGTTAATTGCAGAATTCTTAGATGGAGATAGATTATATTATGATGAAGATCAAGCGATAAGCAAAGCAAATAAGTGTAGTCCATTAGAAGAAGAATTAATTATTATCAAAAGCGGTGTATATGGAGTAGTGGATCCTTAAAGCCAAAATAACGATTCAAGAAAATATGTATTAAATATTAGTTACAACATTGAGCTGTTCATGTTTTCACAAAAAAAACCACATGTTTAAACCAAAATATCAAGCCAATTATTTAAAATAATCAAACTATTCATATTAATACCTACACATAGTATTACAACACTAAATCCGTCTAAAGTTATGCGAAATTTGCCAATCGAATAATTCTATAGAATTAATCGAATATTATAATCGGTATGTTTGCAAACAATTGTTGAATTTGTACTGCTTACAGTGGAATTTATTACTTTGGTTGTCCTTGTGTACCAAACCACATAAATTTGATTAGGTTCGTTTAACACTGAACTGTGCTTCCAAGTGGTAGAGTAGCATTTTCAACGATAGTGAATTAGTGGTAAAAAATATCGATTGTTCATTCGTATCTTCAAGCTTATTGCTCTGGTTAGAAAACAAAACTCTAGGTAGTAAGACTGAAATTAAATGAATTCCATGACCAAAACAATAACATGAGTGTATCCAATACTTTCATTAACTTGCTTAACAAAACAAACAGTTCGGGTGCTCAAAATCACAATGACTGGTTCCTTAATCGTGATTCCGAAGTCTATGAGCAGCTACTACTTAGAGGCGACCTTAAAGATAAACTTAACTTTCGCAATAATAATAAAATAATAATAGAACCAGACTTTTAAATTATTACTTTCAATGAACATTGAGCTAATGTTATGCTTTGTCAAGATAGCTTCTTGATGTGTACTGAGTAGAAACAAATGAATGAAGATTTTTGTTTTAAAGAATCTCCTATGGAGTGGGAAGCATCAATGCTACGTTTGACATAATTAAAAATTATGGAACTTTGTAGAAGTTGTTATCACTGAAGGATCAGCTAGAAATATTCAAGTACATCTCCTTTTTGCCACTCATGCTTTAAGTCCTATGATTAGAAGGCATGCCTATCATCCGGGCACTAATCCAGTCTTTGGCTGCTACTAAGAAAATCCTGATAGAAAACTTTTTCACACTTTGCCTGACCCCGGGCATCGAACTCAGTACCACATGCTCAGCAAACGCACTTGCAACCACTAAACCGACCATAAAATCAAAAACACTAGAAACGGACTAATTTTTTTTTTTTTTTTTTTTTTTATATCTTGGGACAACTTACACACGGCTATCTGATCCCAAGCTAAGCAGAGCTTGTGTTATGGTAACCAGACAACTGATATACATACTTATATAATTTATAAATACATACATATTATAGATAAATCACACCCAGACACAGAACAAACAATCATGCTCATCACACAAAGTTTTTCCTGAGTGGGAATCGAACCCACGACCTCCGGCTTAGCAGTCAGGGCCACTAACCACTAGACCAACAGGCCCGTCATTCAGAATTGTCACACTGGTTAATTTAGAATTCTACACCAAAGTTTAAATTTTCCTAATTCTACAAAGTTTAGCTAAGATAAAGTTATTATTAATTCAAATACAGTTACCGCATTGTTATCAGTAGTAGTTAACTTAACAGTTAAGTTATAAATGCATTTATATTGTACGCGTGGGAAATGCCAAGAATTTAACTTTGTACTTAACAAGCCTCTATAATCGGCTGAGTGGCATTGTGGCTCTAGTCAATAGGTTAATGATCTGTCATTATAATAACATAACCATTACGTGTATTGACGAGTTAAGAGTGGTTAGACTGAAGAATATTGTCTTTGAAGAATGGATCAATAGAAACATTATTAAGGTCTTGTGTCTAAAATTGAAACATGAAGTTCCAATCTGGGTATTGGAACTGGATGTAGATAATGCTCACGATATTAAAAAAAAAAATTTTTTTCGTTGCAATATTTTTATTGTATAATTCTATAAATTGTTTCTGAATGACAATTTATATTGATATAATTGTATGTGAAATGTTCAACACTATGTTAATTGTTATGAATAAATAAATGATGACGATAAAAGAAACTTCTCGACCAAAAGATAAAAAAGTAAACACTAGGTATTACTACACACAATTAAGAAAACACAATGAAATAATACGAAGAAAACTGCAGCTGTAATTTAAAAAAGATGAAAGAGAAGAAGATTTACTTAATTTGCAAACTTCTTTTAATTTCGTAAAAAAAATCATCTACAACCTGCAAGTGAAGTTCTTTTAAAATATAGTCATTACAGTCCAAAAAACTTTCACTATACAAAACGATGTTTCTGTACCGTTCGAAAGGCTGCGTCGTGTGCGCTAAAGGCTGAATAATCGAGATGAGAGATAGCAGACACGTTGATCTTACTATCAGTGGCCTATATTCGGGAACAGTGGATGTTAAAGTTGCTTGTTAGTAGGTAATTGAATATTTTGAAGAGACATACAGAGGGAGAGAAAGAAACCTAGGTCTATTAGCGCAGACTATTGCATACTGATATTGATGATGAGGAAAAAATTGATGACCATGTAATTAATCTAGCACATATATTAGGGACAACTGATTTTAGAAACATACGATATCTCTTTCAAAACACTCTACGATTGACACAGATAAAAATATTTTAGAAGTCACAAATGAAACACAGTCACATTGAAACTGAATTCAGAACACTACATCATTATCTTTCTCCATCAAAAACAACCATCAAAATCCTCACTAATATTAAAAAGCGAAAGTGAGTTTGTTTGTTTGTTACGTCTTCACGCCTTAACGGTTAAACCGATTGTGATGAATTTTGGTACAGAGATAGTTGGGACAATGTAGACGAACATAGGCTATTTATTTTTAAAGTGAGAAATGAGGGAGAAAGAGGGAAGAAAAGGGAAAACTTAGCTTTGCTATTACAATAAAAAGGCGCAAGGGCAAAAACTACAGGTAGCAGGTACCTGCAAATCATGAAAGGGGAACTGTGTTACCCCGAATTAAACGCGAGTGAAGCCGCGGGCAAAGCTAGTTCTAAAATAAATCTCATTCATTGACAAAACTGAAAGACAAAACACGACCAATAAATCACAACAACTTTGAGATCCATTGACGAAGCCAGCAATTCACAATAATTGAACTCAGGGGTCAGCAGAGATAGTGATCTACCCACCGGAGGCTCGCTATCGATCGTAATAATTAATTCTACCCATGATACGGCTACTTGCAGCTGAGCTATTCAAATTCGCGGCAAGTATACCAGATAAAGTCAAAAGTTCCCATGTAAGGGAATTGTGAGTGAAGTTGTAAGGAAAGTGAGATCAATTTATACTGTTTGGTTGGATTGTGTATATACGATTTGTTACTGGAACATTCTACATTATAAAGAAGTAGAGAGGGTAGGTTTGGCCTTCCAATATTATTTAGGCTTTCGTATATAATAGAAAGTATGCCAGATATTTAGTAAAAACGAGAACTTGGAATATGGATTCCTGACCGTTTTCGCCCACGGCGGACAATATGTGCGCGGGCGCAGGTGCACTCTCAGTTCCCTCACTCTCATAGTCCGATGGGACGGCAATCCAACTCAACCGGAGAGAGATCAAGCGCAGGGCCAACGGCTTACATGATTCCGAAGCACGGGGTATCTTAACGCCAACTTCCAAACCCCGGGCTGCTACAGTAAAATTCCTATTGGAAAAACCCTATACCACTTTTTGCCCGGCCCGAGAATGGAACCCAGGACTCCGTGCTCAGGAGTCGCGCTTGCAACCGTGAAACCAAAGGAGCAGTTGAAACTTGGAACATAGCTGCAGATATAATCATTTCGGTTTGTAAAGCTCTATCGCAAATAAAAATAAATTAATGTGGGTGAGCATTTTGCAAAGAATGCTGCAGCCTGTCATTTTGACAGAATGTGTAGATTAATATGGTAGATCGAATACTTCTAGATTGGATAGGATCGAAACAGGTGGCGTTCTGTGGTTTCTGCAGACCCTCACGATAAAAAGACTTATGTATGCAAATAATACTTCCTTAACTAAATTCTAAGTAAAGTTTATACTAGTATCAAAACTCAAATTATACTCCTTTCCAAACAGAACCACTGATAAGTATCAAAACTATTGTATCTGCATTAGAAACGATTCATGCCGTAATTATACGAAACTATCCCATAACACGGCGTATTAAAGGTCAAAGTTGCATAAATTACGGGTCACTAGCTCTTCGGGCCGTGCAACCCAATTACCTATATATCTTGGTTGTTTATGCTAGACGACAGGTAGATTTACTTTCGTTAGAAATCAACAATGGCTAATCTTTTGCACGCAATATCAATTTGGAATAGAGAAATAACAATATTAACCAAACAATTTCTGACGTACACAGAGACGTTTTACTTATCAAAACTGTATGTAAGAACAGATAACAGGTTTTGTTCAGCAGTTTTTGCACTCCCCATGTCCCTAATGGCTGGGAGTTTTTGAAAGAAATACTCCGGAACATAAAGCATAAAAGAAAGAACATGAGTGGGTTATAGTCAGTAAAAGTCCCCCCTTTCTCCCCATCCCCTCGCCCAGAGAGAAGGAAGTTATTTGCAATATTAAACCTGCAAAAAAAATGTCCCTAACGGTAAACAGGTGTGAGTATGTTTGTGATAACAGAGGTCAGAAGAAGCGTGATGACAATTTGAGAAAGGGATAATCAGAAGGATCGACGTAACATAAAATCACGCCATTAATCCCCATGAAGGCAGAGTCAAAGTCAAAGTCAAATTCTTTATTGCTAAGTATAGTAATTTAGATCTTAACAAAGGGCAGGTTCTTAGAACTTAATTGCCTGTTTAATCATTGCAATTTAATAGTTAAAGATACAGAGGCATACCCAATAGTACAAATCGGTCGAAGGCAAAATGTGGGTACATTTTGCCAGTAATTTGTAAGTCCTGTGTAATAAAGGGCGAGCCTATTCAAAAGGATCCTGTACAAGTAAACGAAACAAACAACTCCAAGCACCAAGAAGTTTGCCATAAAAGATGTCTAGGACAAACAGCAGCCTTATTGGAACTTAATGTATTTTTGATAAATATGATGATGAAAAGAAACACCTAAAAATTAATTATGAACAAATCGCCGCTATCAATATTACAATTATCACTAATAATCGTTTACCCCATACCAAAGTTAAAGATACTAAAGTTTAACTAAAAGAAAACTGCCTCACAAACCTACAAAACCGATTTCACTTCCCCGTCTTTTAATAAACGAAACCCAACATTGTGTAGAAGCGCATCAAATACTTTAATCTATGGGATCCACTATCGTACCATAAAAACAATATCATGTCGAGCAGTCGACATGGGCCTTAATTACAAACCTTAAACCCAAACCCAGAAGAAACCAAACCTTATACTGAAAGACAGAAGGTTGGAACTTCAATGGGAGGGTAGGATACCACCGTAATAAGCTTTCTAAAAAAATGATTCGACCGGTGTAACATGGAATGTGGATCGTTCGTGAGAGGGCACTAAAATCCAAATGTGCAGCTAATGTTGGGTGTTATGAAAAATTTAAGGAAACTCGTGTGTTTTAGTACAGTTCCAATTTAGTTTGGGAGTCTATCATTTGGATTTTGAAAAAGCGAGCTATAAAAGCTTGATATGGAAAGAATTGCATAAACTGCCACATTTTTAGGGCATCTTTTTGTTAAATTAAATGTAGGCTCTTCTGTTTTGGAGACCAGTATTTCTAAATCATTGTCATCTTCCTACCCCATGTTGTTTGGGGTTGGCGCATCACATTTTTGTCTTATAAGTCCTCTATCAGACCAATATAAAGTTGTCCTTCCTTTTTTATTTATTCCTCGCATGATATGATGAAGCTGAATACCAGTATTCTACATGGAGCGACTACCTATCTGACCTTTTTTTTTTTTCGGGTGGGAAATCATCCAATGACTTCCCCCGCTCTGGGCGGAGCGGGGGGGCATTTCAGACTTGTACTGACTAAAACCCATCCATGTTCCTTCTATTGCCCTTTACGTTCCGGGGCCGCGGTATCTTTTTCGAACAACCCGCAACCCCGGCAGGCGGAGGCTCTGGCAAGCCCCTCTGCTTTGCTGACATCTCTTTGAGGCACCTATCTGACCTTCACAACACAGTTTGTACTGGGTAACACACGCTGGAAAACGAATACTCGACAAGAATTTGTAAGAGACGACAAGGTCAAAATGTATGGAAAAGCAGATTAAAAAACAAATACCCATGAACAATATGTAAACAATTTGTGTGCATCAAAATAAGTAAGTAAAACTAAACTAAAATTGAAAATGTTTAAAAATAATGAACCTACATCGTTTCTTGTCGACACACTCATGTAGCATAACTCTACCAGTCTAGCTTGGTAATTTACACAAAAATGTTGCCATAAAAAGAAGTCCCTCATAATAAGGTTTTTAAAAAAAGTTTTTCCCAACATTGCAAGCCAATGAGTGATGGTATTTATTTAGTATTGGACGCTAAACTGAAGTGAAACATGTTAACTGTACAGTTCGCATTTAAATTGACTTAATTCTAGTTATTTTACATTTTTTTAATTTAACTTGCAATGTATGTTTATTTTGTTTTTATTTGAATGGAATCTTGCAGGTTAAAGGCAAACTTGGTCTCCGATTGAGCTGAAATTTTGTACGAATATGTATACCGTGTGACAATGCAAATTATCATGGCATGGATGGGATCTGATGTTGGAGCTGCAAGATGGCCATAGGAAGTACGTTATAAAACAACACAATCCTATCGAGTTCGGGCATTTTTTTTCGTCTTGACGAGTACTTTTAAATTTTTGTTTTTTTACTAACAAAAAAAAACAAAATTTCACATAGACCTATATGGGCACTTATAAAAAGTTGAGAAAAGGTGCACGGTTCAGGTTCGTCGGTTTCCTATTGCACTTGTACCGGCAAAAAACACCATATATAACTAACAATAAAATGTATAAATTAAGGATTATTTGTTTATGGTATCAGTGTAGCATAGAGTTTACATGTTAAATAGGCATAACCAGAAGATTTTGACAAGATAACCTTAAAATCTAGCTCAATTTACTATTGTAGACTGTTTAATGTCTATTCAATTCAATTGCCACTAACTAAACATAGAAATAAAATTCACCAAGAAATTTTAGAGGTTCTAAAACAAATTCAAATACACACTTTCAGTAATGATGAGTAACCCAGAATAATATCCAATTAATTTGAAAAAAAGATAACTGTGATTATTAAAAATATTTTAACACTTACACGCCATAAAGTCTCAGATACACTTCGGAAGTAATAAAACATCGTCATAATCCGCTAAAACACTTAAATTAATGACCATCATTGACCTCAATACCTTAGTATCACTTCCCAATTTCTCTAATCACACCAGACCACCGCTGTTGCCCCTAATTATAAAGCCAATTAACAGTTTCAGACAAATTGTTACGATGACTATCTGACATAACCTAAATTCGCATAAAATTTATGCGAGACCATCTTAAATCCCGCTACATAGAAGAAAAAGGAAATAATTAATAAACGGAATTATGAGTAGACGTCAAATAATTATCATTTTTATATAAAGTTTTATTTTTATGAGGTGTAGTGATGTGGTAAAGATATTTATTCATAATTATTTTCTATTTTATTTTTTTGTGTATCGTTATTGATTTGTTTGACACTTACGAGAAATAATAATGTTTGACCAAGTTTTTTTTTGCATGTTAATGTTTTGCTATTAAGGAACAAGTACTGGCACATAACTTCGCATAACATTTTATGTTGCTTTTCTCATATTTTTCATATTAAATGTAAAAAGTGCGCATTTCAAGTAGTTTTACATCTCCATCTTTAGCGTTTGTCGACAGCTTTAGCATAGTAAAGTTTGACGGCACGGTTGGCGCAATGGCTGAGCGAGCAAATGCTGCGCTGCGTGTTACGGGTTCGATCCCCGCACGAAAGTGTGGGGCAAGGTTTAAAAAAGTATATAATAATTCCTTATGTTAATTTATGTATCTGTAAGTCTGATCAGTGATCAAACCAAGATTAATCTAAATAGATACTCATTTAGTACGTTGTAACATCAGAAAACTTCAATCTGCAGTATCTGAACTCCACAACAAATAAACTAAGCATCTTAGAATTTTGATAAATCTTGGTTTGACAAACAGTTTTACCGAGATTTATCTTAGTAGTTCATTTACTAGTTTAGACTAGAAAATACTGGTATTAATTTGCCCCATGTGCTCATTTCTTTTGATTATTCTTACACTAATTGTGTCAAGTGGTTGCACCAACTGCTTAGCTCTTAAGTATTGTAGCGTGATGTTATATAGCCTATGGTTCTTCCTGAAAATTCAGCTTTCTATTGACCAAAAATGTTAATAATCGGTCCAGTAGTTTCGGAGTTCATTCCGTACAAACAAAAAAATCTTTGTTCTTTATAATATTAGTACAGATAAAATATCAAAAATCGACCAAGAGCGAGTCAGACTCCCGCACCGGGGGTTCCGTACAAACTTTCGTCATAAAGAGCTATATCTTTTGACTGCGTAGACTTAGAGGGTTGATTTTATCACAACTACAAGGAACCACAAAGTTGAGTATATGGTTTTAATTTCAACTCGATACCTCCACGCGTAGCCACAGATTACATTGGAGCAGTGTTGCCAACCCCAAAATACTAAAAAAACAATAACTAGCCAGAAAAAAAAACAATAGAAAACAGTTGGTAAAGTAAAAAAGGCAGATTTCATACTTTTGTTTATATAATTAAACAATAAACAATTTTCTTAGTTACCAGAACGCACATACATTGTTATATTAATAATGACAACAACAAAAAAACTAAAATTAAAGTAAAATTAATTTTCGTCTCGAAATTCTCAATTTTTTCAGCGACAACCATCATATTTTTATATCTATAACAAAGAAAATTGTATAGACTAAAGAGATTATCTAAAATTTTTCAAACACGGAGCTGTATTTTTTTTTATATTCAATAAAAACTGCAAAATGACCTACATTTTGGCGGACATGATATTCAAATAAAATCAAACACCGAAATATTTTCGCCTTATTTCTATTCTTTCGATGCAATACTGTCGTGTACTTGTGTCAGACCATGCCTAGTATGCAGCTAGCGTCACTTCCGCGAATACCTAAAGATTAGCTTATTGCCGCGCCTTAAAGAGTCTTGACAGACAGACGGACAACAAAGTGATGCAAAAAGGGTTCCGTTTATTCCTTTTGAGGTACAGAACCCTTAAAATTACATGAAAATAAAAAAAACTATAAAAAACCCCCATCTCCATCTACTCTTAGGTAGGTAGGTAGGTAGGTATTTCATCTAGAGATATTTCAAACGCATGCTATAACAAATCTTATCCATATCAGAAATCTATAAGCAAACGAGGCGTTGGTATATACCTGCACCTGTACATATTTGTAGTATACCTGTAATACCTGTGATGTAGGTTAGTGCTGGGCAGTTCAGATACCGTTATAGTTATAGCTACGGTGCGCACATAATGAAGCCTAGGGCCCGCTCAGCATTATTTAGTTTTACTTGTGTTAGTGCCTAGGATTTTTAGTAAAAATAAAATCGTTAGGGTGAGGAAAGCATCATTCATCATCATTTTCTTGCCTATTTGGGGTCGGCGCAACATTTTCTTCTTCCATTCTCCCATGTCAGACGTCACGGCATCGTTTAATCCTTTGTCCGATAAATGTATGTGTAAATGTTTGTGATGCTTTGCATGTTTAATGTTTGTTTTTTTTTTGTTATTTTGTGTGCTCGTCGTAGTTTGCGACTAATAAATGTTTTTTCTTTCTTTGTCTTTCATATAATGCCTTATACAATCCAGTCATGTTTTCTTTGGCCTTTCTCTCCTTCTCCATCCATTAGCATTCATATCTATCACTTTTTAGACACATGGGCTTCGTCTCAGTTTGACTGAATCTTCCATCAGAAAATAATATCTGTTTCATCTTCTCATCTTTAACAATCCTCCCTTTTCAGAGCTTTTTGAAAAATAACCTTTTTCGTGATATAAAGAATTCTTATAAGCAACATAGCACGCTCATTTACTCAGCTATTTAACCTGTTTAAGTTTTTTTTTTTAATACTTAGTCATATGAAGTTATGTGTGTTCAAGAGTAATGTCAAATACTTGACATAACATCAAAATCCATAACTTATAACGGCAATTGATAATACTTATCAATAATTCAGCGAAAGCATACTAACAAAATCGCAGCACTAAAAAAGTTTAGTTAATTTGTAACACATACAAGCTAACATCAACTTAAATGTATGAAAGATAAAGTCGAAGTTCGTATGGAATGATCAGCTGAACATGCTGGCACTAAAAAGTTTAGCATACTAATGACATTTCTCCATTTGGGACGTCAAAAAACCTGAATTGTGTCCGCGGTCGTAAAATATTGTAGCTACCAAAATTGATAAAAACATTTAGAATTAATAGGCTTCAGTTTTAAACACTGATAAAAAAGTAATTGCCTATTACTAAACAACTACTGATTTTGGTTAACATAATCTGTGTTGTACTCCGAAACTGATAAACTGATTTTGGTAAGACTGTTGGAGCAAAACCAATTTGTTGAATCATCATCTGCCTAGCCTTTTTCCCAACTATGTTGGGAACTATGTTGGATTATTATGATTTATTTTTTGTTCATGTAATACCTATTTTACGTCACTTCGATTTTTAAATTATTCCAAAATATTCAGATAGAAATAAATTATTTTCACAGCTCCATAAATCAAACATAAGCATACAAAAAACGGTTCTATATCATCGTTTCCATAAGAATAAAACCAGGAACCTACCGCGAGCAAAACCGTATGTAAAAACTAGTCTGAGATCGGCCTAGGATCTCCTGTCGGGATGTCATTCTTTTTGCACACTCTGCTTACCCATTTACAGCCTACGTGATGTTTATTTATGAATCTTTAAGTCCGATATCTATTAGCTATGTTCCAAAGATAAACTCGAAGCTTTTTGGATAAAAAACCAGTTTTTGTTAAGTAAACTTCTTGTTTTTGTATTGTTTCTATCCATACACGTAGTTTGCAAATAGACTTTTAAGTTTTTTAAACAATTGTCTTTGGTATTCAAAATTCCTAGAAAACAGGTGTTAATTTTTGGTTCATTTGTTGAGAACGGATTTTGTGGTATGCTAATTTGTACATCCTCTTTAATTTATGCGATGTTTGTTTTTGATCAATCAGATAGTGCATTGACTTCAATTAAGTGTAAAACATGCAAAACAACCATTTTCTCAGCTACCTCATAAATCCCTCGCATAGTTTTAAATAAAATAAAAAGTCTGAAGATCGGCGCTACTAGATAATAATCTGACCTCAAATAGGCAGCCATGACCTCAACAATCAGCTGATTGCTACAACCTTACAACTCGTTCATACAAATAGGCAACCAAAACCTAAACCAGAAAATTCGACCTTAAGTCATCCTAAGATATTAATAAACCTTAAAGCTAAACCAGTCTCTGAACATGACTAAAAATTAAACCTAAAACCTCCATCGTTTATAACCTAACACCAAGCAAAAAGAATGGAACCTTTTTTCCGGTCAACTGCAAACTTGAAAAATACTTTTTCAAACTAGCAACATTATCCTTAATTCTTATTGACAGCCGCGGCGTCCAATGTCGTTCGAAATTATCTTATTTGGGTCACTTATGAGGGCAACGATCCCTATCTTAATCCTTTTATTTTAAAATCGTCGACTTGTTCATTTGCATATTATCAATCCTATAATCAAAGAAGGTAGGACAACAATCCAGTGAAATATTCGCCGATGAAATGTAAAGTATAGCGACCCAGCATAGATTATTATCAGCCACGAAAAAAATGTTTGCACAACTTAAAACATTCGGATTGTAACATCGAAAAGAACCTTTCGTTAAATTATTATTTGGAGGTTTTTGATAGTGTCATTAGGTTAGGTAGCGTTAATTAGGAGCTTTTTTCGCGTTAACTTGTGTTTTAAGCAATATGTGAGATCGCTGTATTTCTTCAGTAATTTTATTTCAACTTAACACTAAGCCGCAATACTTAAAATTCAATTTAAATGCAAGCAGTAAAAAACGGCCATTCCATAGAACAAAAGGCTAGAAGCTTTGTTTTGTTTATTAGTTCAATTCATTCACCAATAAACTCTAAATATTTACAAATAAATTCCTAAACTAAAAATATATTCCAATTAATTTACTCCAATCGTTTAATTACACGAAAACTTTAATCGAATCGAATCGCTTTCCGATTCAAATAAATCAATAATTTCATTTTTATTTGTATGAACGCCTACCGTTAGTGTTGTAAGATCAAAATAATACCCGCTAATTTCCTAAGACAAAATCGAATGCATGCAACACTGAGTGTTGTACTCGACTTTTTTTTAATCGATTCGTTTTGTATCGATATCTTTTGTGATTGTTGGTTGCGTCGGATCGATGCAAAATTTATGATTTAATTGCCTGTTGCCAGTTTTTACGGGTTCAAAGAACTTGAAACGTTTTGTAATCGTAATGGTAGTGGCGGTGAAGCGTGGAGTGACCCAAGATGAAATTAAAGCGAAGTAGTGTTCCATAAGAGTCTAGATTTAATTGATTTTCTGATAGCGAGATAAAATATTTAGTACTGCATGGTTTTCAAGTTTAGTGAGGTCTCTACTAAGAATCTCATCATACATTATTTTATAAATAACTAAGTGTTAAAGTACAACACTTACATAGTTGAAATACGTATATTATTTACCGATTTTATTTTATGTAATTTTTTTAATAAACAAAAAAAAATAACAGATGAGAATTTCAAATTTCACAACCCCTCGAATAAAATTATCATAACAAACAAAACTATCAACATTTTTATGATCTCCAGAGATTTAATGCAAGAAAATGTATCACGATGGATCTCCATAAAATTGTATTTCCTAGAACACATCACTTAAATGACATAAAGGTATAAACTGGTACATGACATCGTAAATACATGCGAGATAGATCTGTGGTACACGGGGAAATTCTAAATTATATTCGATCAGGATATAGACGAGGTTTACAGCATATTTATGTGCCTATTCATTTCACGAATAGAACTTTTATGACGATGCTCAATCTTTTTTTTATTCGATAATTCTTTAATATGCTTTATGCGAGTTCATGGAAAATTGTTCCATTACAGATTAAATGTTGGGTTGTAAAGGTTATGTTTTATCGATTTGTGTAAGAGGAATCAATTTTGCAACAGGCTTTTCATCTGGATGTGCGTAAAGCTTTTTATCAAATATCAATTACAAAATAGACTCCGATCCGCTGCCAGTATAAAACTAGAATAATCAAAGGATTAAGATAATAATTACAATTCGGAAATCAAAAACAATATTTGAGGTAGCAAACATAACAAATTAAGCACATTATAATTTTGTACATAGATTATTTGTTAATATCACATTTTATTCTAAAGCCGTCTGAGTATGGACTTAAAAGAGATCAGCTTCAGCATCAAACTCATCAGCATATAAGCGACTCTATGATAAATCCTGTAAAGTGATAATAACTGCCCTAGTAGCTTTAGTAGTAAGTCGTAAATCATAAGTTTACGTCTACATGAAATCGAATTCAGTAGTGCGGAAATGTGTGTAATATATTATTTTATGAATATAAGTTCGTCTGGTTCGAGTTTAGTGATCTGAAGTAACTGTTAAGCTTTTGATGGATTTCGTTAGAATTTAGAAAAGTATTATGTAGTTGACTAAATGGTTGAATATATATCATCACTTAGCATCATCATCTGCTTAGCCTTTTCCCGAAATGTCTAAGACTACAATTGAAAGCAGGTTGTTAGGATGTTTGTTACTCTTTCACACAGAAACTACTGTACGGGTTTAGATGAAATTTGGACAAACAAATTTTGGATAACATAATAATTATGTCACAGGATTTTATCCTTATAGTAGTAAAATCCCGTGGTACAATTATCCAACTCTACCCGGGTGGAACGGCGGGCATAAGCTAGACTATAAGCTAGTCTTAATAAGTTTCACTGAAAACATAATATTTTTTTTATTTTCAGTGGTTTCTTTTCCTAAGGGTAAAATACATTATCAGTTTTACTACCATAAAATTGAATAACATCCAGTAAGCCAGAAAGCCAATGCTACTAAAGTTAAATATGAAAGCTAAGCCTTAGTTCAGTACACAAAACTTCCAAGTAGTTTTTAAATAAAACCTAGCCCATTCCGAAATTTATCGACTTCTGACTTGCTCGTAACTTAGTCGATATTCAGTATCGACTCGATATTGTTTCACTAAGTTTTATCACCGGGAATAGAACCCGGGTCTGGTTAGTTATGTTGCTGAGCTATCGCGTTACGATAATGTAGCAATGTGCAACTCGCACTCACGGACTGATAATGTCTACGGTACGGAGTTTTTGCACTTTATTGGCTGAATGTTGATTAAATGTGTTTAAAATGCGAGTGTGTGGTTCGATGTTTACGTTGAATAAAGCTTGGAAATAAACTTTAAGTAATCCGGTCTGAATCTACTGCAAACACTGCTTGGAAAACATTACAGAAAATTGTAAATTAAAGTTATTTTAAGAACAAAGTATTAAAATCTTCATTACTTGAGTCTCAACATAAAATAAAATTCCTTTGAGCATAAAAAACAAAAAAGACACGACAATAATAATTAGATAAAATAGTTCTAAAATTAAAATAGCCGCGTTGTTCAGGGCTGCCTCGCACATCGCATTCTCATTAACCGCACCGGTCGTAGTCGCTCTCCATCCATCATTACGAGCCGCTGAACGCGGACAGCCCTATAATTTCCGACCGGCCACTCCCCGCGCTGCTCGCACATACCCCCTTGACTCCCGCGCATCGCCAAGACTTTTATTAAAAGAAGACGTCCGAGAAATGAGTTTCGTCGAAATTTTGTTCATTCTGTATTAACAGTTCTCCTTGTGTTTAGTTATTTTGAATTAATAAGGAGTGCTGATAAGTGCATGTCATGATGCACGTTTGAGAATGTCAAAATGTAATTGGCTGCTGAAATAACCCTTCCCTTTGAGACGCAGATGATAAAATAAATGTCGTATTCGCTGGTATTCAATCAGTAATTTAATAACCAAAACGCAGTAAACTTAAGCATCTGTCATAGCTAAGTGTTCC
Organism: Ochropleura plecta; assembly: GCA_905475445.1. Taxonomy (NCBI): domain Eukaryota; kingdom Metazoa; phylum Arthropoda; class Insecta; order Lepidoptera; family Noctuidae; genus Ochropleura; species Ochropleura plecta. Next base: position 18,964,090 of record FR997728.1, on the reverse strand, counting down.
TAAATAAATATAAGCAGAACTGCACCATTCTTTTGTAAAATAAATCTTTTAAGAGAGTAAATAATGTCCATTCCAAAATCTATAGACCTTCACTCTGTCATATTGTATTAACAAAACCGTTCTGACCAGGTAATAAACCACAAAAGAATAAAGAAAAAAACTTTTGCAACAATGTTTATCAAAAGAGGATGCTTTAACGCAGTCTTAAACATAACTATCGACCGTATCTATGCAATTACAACCTTCTTACTGGTAGGTAAAGATAAACATCCTTTTAAAAAGCTACCATATAAATTTATCCCGACTGAGTTCACATCAGGGCAGAATTAATTTTACGACTCCGATACCCAATCGTCATCGTGCCATGCATTAATTTTGAGACATAACCTCGTAGGCATGAACCGAAAACATCACTCATCTACATTTTAATCTTTGTCCTTAGCGCTTAAATAGCAATATGATTTCGTATGAAAGGACGCCAATGAATAAATTAAGTATTTGCGAAGGTAAAAACAATCTGATGGGTATTAAGTAAAATACCATGTCAGCTGGTTATCCTGTAAGTACGGATTATACAAATGGTTATTGGAACTAGTGAGCAAACTGGGTAGGTAACCTATCATTTGTGCACATTGCATTCTTTGCAGTTACATAGTTATACTTTGCTTTGAATGAGGTCGGCACTTATGTTGAAAATTGCGATACGTGTTGAGTTTTAAAGCTGTACAACTTAAATAGTAGGGACTATACTTATAATACTGGTACTAAATATGACGTAACTCATAGAAACGAATCATGTAGAAACTTCCACATCTACATGAAGTTAATAAACTTTGTTGCTTATTGGAGAATAACATTTGACATCAACTTTTAGAAACATGAAACAGCTTGAAACGTTACATAATTGTATCTACGTTTTGCGGAAATCTTGTCCATAAACTAGACTCGGTAGGATTTCATAACCGACTAAAAATTGTAGGAGTTTAACCAAATTAATTCTTTCCTTAAAATAAAAAGACGCTGCTCTAGCTTAAGCTAATATGAGCTTAGGCGAGAAGATTCACTTTAAATGCAATTAATCTCTTACTTAAAGACCTTCAACTTAACTACATTACCATAACTCGACACATTACATCGACATAAAACCTCCTCCGAAAATTCCGCTGAGACATTAGCAATTAAACATCATTCAAAAGAAGAATGACGTTTTAAAACGTCATCGACCGATGTCAAAAGCAGTTTATTTGCGTCTGGACCAACTGTAACAGTACTGATATTCATCTGGTCCCTATAGTCCAGCACAAAGGACCAGGGTATCATATAATTTGAATACACAGCGGCGCGCCAACGTAATGCACTTATTATTTAACTATAAAACCTTTAACATGGCATTGTTTAAATAAATTGTTCCGGCGATTGGTATTCGGAGCGATCGTGTATGTAAAATTATCGAGATAGGCCTCGTTTTGTATGTAGGTTTTAATTTAAGTAATTGAGTAGGAACGCGAATATTTGGTTTGGTTTAATTTGATGAATGAATAAAAAAAATCAAACATATGACTGATACTATTTTTATCATTACTACTACGTACATTTATTTCCTTATGATTGTATACCTTCTGAGAATACAGAAACAAACATACCAAAGTATGTACATACTTACCAAATATTGCAAGATTAATTGTAAAGATTAATCTCCAAATTTAGTCAACTTCAGCTTAATTTTCATATAAATTTTGCACACATTGTACATATCAGTTTTTTTTTGGGACCACTAAAATTCTTGACGTAAATCTTTTGTTTATAAGTATTTTCATGAGATTAAATAAAGAATAACCAACGTTCCATGCATTCGAAAATCAACTTAAACTTTTTTATCAAATCGATACCTACTTACTACTTTACATATCGTTTCTCGATATGTAAATCGAATGATTCCACCTCAATTAAAAACCAGCAATGAACGTTTTCGTTCGGCGGCACAGTATTCTTATCGATATTTCAAATCGATTCAGAATCGGAATGGAATGACTGACGATGGTTAAACAGATAAAGTGTCGATTGGTTAAAGGTTGGGTTTAAAACTAGCCCCTTTAAGTTGGAGAGGTTGACCTATTCTTAACACATTCATATCTGACTTAGAGACAGGTCAACAGGCCTAACTTTGAAATAACAATGAACTTTGAAATGATGATGAATAAACCTACCATTAATAACATAACTTACAATGTTGTCAACGTCATTTTCAAAATTGGAAATGGGTCAGAAAAACGGTACTATTAAATTTTACAGTAATGTACTAATCGATAATTCGCTTCAAAACAATTCTTAATTAAGCCTTAATCTTGTTTAGTTAATATCCACAGAAAATTGATGACGAATTGACGGTTCGCGATCACCTGATCTATTTTTGGTGACCGACAAAAAAGTGAAGCTAATCGATTAGAACATAGCATGGTTAAATAACATTGACGATTGTAATTTTATCGCTGATTTCCATTTTGGATCCACAATTATAGTAGAAAGATAATTAATCTGAGTCTTAATGTTTGTAAACGCACCCACGATACAGGAGAAATATCCAACGTTTTTAAAACAGAAAAAAAACTATATAGGTGGGTCCTATTCCAATAACTCAGAAAAATGTGTCTTTTGTCATTAAAAATACATCAGCCAAGTAATAGTAGCTACTATTGGATTATTCTACCTCTGACGGAACAATGTATAAGTTTAAAATAATGACGACAACATTTCCTAGTAGTAGCATCCATTTAAAATTTTAATTTTTACATTAAAACAATATTTTTTACCAGAAAGTGCGCGCCGTAACCGATTTCATCCATCCTTACCGGTATATTTTTAAAACCATTTGTCGTAAACACTCATTTTATGTTTCGATGGAGTCGCAACGAAATTTAAAAGCAATTAGCATGCCATATTCAACTCTTATGCTATAATTATACGCAAACGAGATACATTAATGTACTGCGCATTCATTCGCCTATAAAGTTTTTAAAACATTGGATTATATTCAAGGTGGTTTTCAAAAGGGTAAGCAGAAAGAGTAAATTGTGGTGATAGGTTTAAAAAGATGTGTTTGACGTCAATAGTGTTACCAGCTAGGAAATGAGCAGCTTTGTTAGTTTCCATTACTAATTATATCTTCGAAGTACTAATAGTCTAATTATGTCGATCATAAGTTTCCACGGTCCTGTCCTCAGTAGGCACAAAAATATCTAGTCACGAAAGTAACATTCTAACTCGCATTATCATTAAAATCAATATCGATATTTTCTCAATGATTCATAAAATCGAATAAAAAGTCCGCGAATCAAATCGAATTTTGGAATTAGTTTAAATTCTTATGCGTTCGAATGTTAGCTGTTATAACTTGACGATTGTTTGAAAAAAGAATGATTATTACGAGTCGAACTCGAAAAGGAACTTTTTAGGGTCGTTTACATATACATGAAGTTGAAATAAATCGTTTGCTACTGTGAGAAGCGGAGCGGGTGGGAGTAAATTGCGTATATATTTGTACAATGTATATCTTGATCAGTCCATTGAATTAATATATTATTTTACCAACAATGGGCTGTATTGTATCCAATGACTCAGCCTAGTTTATGAATATGCTCGAATAGACTAATTAATCATTTCCAGTAATAATGTTTTCTATTTTACGAGCTTTATCTAGTTCATGATCTATTTGACTGTAACATGCAGTATCGTTAAATATCATTAGGATAAGGATTGAAAGTAAATTGATATTTATTGGTACGAAATTAAGGCAATGCAATGCAGACAACTGAAATGATCGCAGCTCGTTTTTGTTCACTCTGCTAGTCCTTTTTAAAAAAACAACTCATCGTCACAGTGTAAAATAAAAATATTTAAAACTCGCTCATCGCGCCACAAGTCGAGCTACCTTACAGCCCTCGAGCAGTGGGTAATCGAGTAATCGGGCGCCCCGTCGATCGATGTCGCGTAATATTTTTTTAATATATCGATACTTCATTCGACCGCATCACTAAACGCGATCGATGACAGACGGACAATATGGTCAGACTTTTTGTTTGCTTTTAATTTATAGAAATAAAATGTGCTTTAGAATTTAACGGGAGTACTAGTTTTATAAAACTGGATGAATTTTATGGTGGCTATGTAAATTGAGTCAGGCCCTTAAGAAAGTTATTTTAACGATTGTGTATTTTTGTTGTGCCGTGTTAACTATTTGAAAAATAAATTAAAGACATTCTACTTAGGAAGCGTTGAAACTTGAAATGTTTCACTTCGTTTTTTACGACTTCTTCTCATACATAAGTATCTGATCACTCCCATAAACAGCTGATCCACAATTTCTAAACCACATTCAATCTCCAGTGAACAGGAAAACGCATCAATCCCTAATAGTTATACCCAGTCAATAAATAAAATAAATCATTTTTTTCCTCAATAAAAAGTTAAAAAATATGCAATAAAACATAAATCTATCAGAAACGGAACGCAATTAAAAAATATAAAAAGGTACGCTCCACATGTGACCGGCCGACTAGACACTAGTCGAACGACTTTTTTCAAAATGGCCGCTGACTTTCCCGCCCTGCACAGACGCTGACAACATTGGACACGGCCTGCCACGTGCGAAGTCGAGTAAATGATGTGCTGGGACTCAGGATTTATAGGGATGCACCATCATTTTATTGTTCAATTGAAGCTACCGGGCAACATCTGTTTATTCTACTGTATATGGCTAACATAACATTTGACCGCATTGTTAAACATCAGCGGATCAATTTTGGAATTATTGGTAATGGATGCAAATCTGTTATTTGTTATCACATTATATTGTATATTTCGATAGAATTATTATTTTATGCTAATAAAGCTTTCAAATAGCAGAAGTCAAGGTAGTTAGATTTGCTAAAAAAATCTAAGCACTGCAAATGCTTCAATCAATCAGTCCAAATCCTCAATAATGTGTCACAGCTAATGTCATAATTTAATATTATTTCCTAAAACTGTCTTTTTTATTATTGTGATGATGATAATGTAGGAGACATCTAGATTTAACCAAGCCTTTATTATTCTACAAATCCGAATAATTTAAGTAGGTAGGTTATAAAGATATATTTCTGTAAAAGTAACGATAACGATATAATCGTGATAATAGCTGCTATTCATTTTAAACGATACTTTCACGGATGTATGTTTTCCCACTTTAAGATTAACTTTGCCCCACATTGCAGACCCACTTTTATCGAACACATTATGGTTAATAAACTTCTATCTTTCAGCATAGTACATGCAAAAACAGGCTTCCAGATAGTAATAAATTTGATCGAGTACTGCATATATTTAAACAGTCACTTTTAAGATATACTCCATGTTTGACAGTTTGTAGTCTCTTGGGAAAATTTGATTGTTTGTTAACTTTTTTTAAACTTCCGAACTACAAGGTAAGATCACGTTCCAGTTTCCAATGAGCTAAGTTTCAGTGATAAGTATCTTTCCAAGTGTAGTACTGTACGTCCGAATAAAATAAAAGTTTGCCCAGTATTTAAGTATTTTGTTACTTTTAATGTTTTCCGAAACAAAAATAAATCTGGCTAGAAAATAGATTCCGTCGATTCTTAAGGACAAAATGTATTATGAAACGGTCACTAAGTTACTCATAATCCTCCCTTTTCTCAGCTGTATTGGGGTTGGCTTCCAGTCTAACCGGATACCGCTGGATACCATTATTTTACATGAGGCAGATGCCTATCTTTTACAACCCATTTAACACTAGATAATAAGATATTCCTTGGTAAGATTGGCTGTCAGACTCTTAGGCCACTCACAACCTGTAACGACTGTCAAAGAACTACGAATGACAGCTGTGACCAACGTATTTTCTAAGGAACAGTGGAAAATTAGTATAGATTGATCACCTATGTACAGAAGAACCTAGGCAAACGCGGCTTAAGCTGAAGATCCCCAAGTTACTATTATTATTAAGCCACGAGATTCTCGTCTAAGTTACTCAATTAAGAAATTAAAATACAATCCTCGCAGCCCTATGCAGTGTTAGCAAAAAACCTCCTTGGTACTGTGGGAATGTACCTCGTAAGACAATCTTTTTGCTATATTGCACGATGGGTAGACACACAGGACATGTGGAAATAACATGTATGAAACTTAGTGATGCTTAACTTTTAGATATATCGATAAAAGAATCGATAAGTCGGGTAATCGGGTTAGGGACGTGCTGTCATCGTTGCGGATTGTTCAAAAGAGATACCACTGCCTTAGAACCCTAGCACAAACACATGGATTTTAGTGAGTAAAAGTTATGCTATGCACCGCTATGCCCAGAAGGGGAGAAGTTATTTGATCATTTCTCATCAGAAACAAAAAGGGGTGGGCTGTATCGATGGTGCACCTCTAACTTTCTATGATGATAATAAAATTGTTTATGAAAAAGGAGCTATTCTTTATATAATTTCTATTAATTGGTTTAATTTAAAACTCGGGAAGTTCAATTTTTGCATCCTGTTAGAATCAATGCCCACGGCCACTTTTGTCAAAAAACCTAATATCCCCAAACAATTGAGATTTAAATATCTGTTGTTTGGGAAGCGAAGTTCTGGAGACACCCGGTATTATTGGCAGATGGCGCCACAAACATCATAAATGGAATTAAATATATTCCTACCCATTTATCAAGGAAGGCTATGAGCTATTTAACATCACGCTGCTATACTAAGGAGCTGAACAGCTGGTAAAAACCGCTGTGCCCAACTAATACACAGATAAATTGTCTTGATTCACTGTAAATATGTATATTTCGGTTAAGTAAAGCAAAGTAAGTTGACTTTAAATGATCGTAACAACCGACGCAGTGACAGGTTACTCTCCTACAGCACCTCCGTTATTATATACTTAAACATACACATAAATAAAAACACAAATTATACGAAAAAGTACTCTAAACGAAACGAGTAAGGTTTTATTGAAAATGCATCGTAAATAAACAACGATAGGTCGTGATCGCTGGAATAGCAAGATTTTGAATTTTAAATCGAGAACTTGATTTTTTTTATCAACAAGTATGCACTGGCAAGCGACAACATTCAGCCAGCTTTAATGTAAGTAATCGTATGTTTTACATAATACCATGTTATTTAAAATGTTTTTATAATCAGTCTGAAATGTTCAATTAAATAATAAATTTCCAAAACAAATAATAAAAAATGAGTTAATTAAATTACTATCTATAGAATCTAGAATGATAATCTTGCTATTGATACTTCTTTAAATAAAAACTGATAGCGGTATCAGAAAATATAAAATACTAAGGAAATTAATGAGTCAATCCACGCGCGATCGATCAGCGACGTCCAGAGCTGGGATCTTGTATAAAAAAAGTAGAAAATCCTTTTATTAACATCAATAAAGCGTTGAATATTCATTGAGATGGAATTGCGTTTAATTACTACAAAGTATCTTTCGTGTGGAGGTTGACAATCTTGCAATCAGTGATGAACGCAATAGAAAATGAACATTAACGTGACTGACATAATAGGCCGAAAGAAAAAATCTTTGCCTCAGAATATTTTAATCTGTATGAATGATTTGGCGCCAATGTTTTTCTTGAAGTTTCTCAATTCACCGATAAGCTAATTAAACTTGCGCCTAGTATAATCAATTTAAGCAATTATAAGAGGAGAAATAAAATGACCACTCGAACACAACCAATATATTTTTCCCTGATTATTATTATACTATTAATAACAAGTAGTGATAATGAAAACCTGCATTTAATAAAAGGTCAGAAATAATTACATTGTGCGGAATTGACAAGTTGAAAAAGAATTGTGTGGAGTCGATAATTTATACATTTTTTTGAAAGATAATGAGCCTTGTGTATGCTGAGAGGTATCCGAGTAATTTCGTCACATATATTTATAAGTTATAACGTTATTCATTGTTATCCCGTTTTACCATTACGTACCAATTTATTGTTATTCGTTCTTTCAGCTGCAGGCTTTAAACTATTTTTATATAACTGTAACAATTTCATAAGAAATATCATCAAATAAAATCTCCCGATAGCAGCAAAGACGCTGACTATCATAAAACGCTTCTAGAGTTTTATTTTCTTGCTTTAGTTATTATAGCTAATAAGGAATCTAGTATCTGAATAAAACAGAACTTTAATGTACACTGGACATTAAAGTATACTTTAGACTTTATGAGATACCTTCATAAAACATGAATTGGTTTAAAACAGTAAATACTTAGTAGATGTTGGTGGATACTAAGCATTGATAGTCCTTATGGGGTCATTATAATCATGTTAGAGATTTTAAGATGTATGTTATTTAGAACAAGCAGAACGTACAATAAGTAGGTATATCTTTAAGGTCCAAAATCCTCCAGTAAGATAAACCCAGCGGTCTTTACGTAGCTCCGTGTGAATAGATATTCGCCAACCTAGGTCACAGAATCACACATATTTCTGCAATACTTTTGGAAATAACAAACTCGTATTAATCCATTAAAGGATCGGATTTTGATCCAAAATTCTAAGTGATGCCTTAAAAGCATCACGACCATATTCATTTCGTTCTCAATTACATTTTTCCGCATAATTTAAAAAGAGCATTTAAATTGTATTTTCATTAAGATCGACGGGAGACATCGAGAACGGTTTAATGTAAGATTTTACGATGTAAAGCTTGGGTCGTAACGCGAGCGGCGATACAAGAAAATGGTTTTACGATAATTTAACTGGAGATAATAGTTATAGGATTGCATATCACATATTCATAAAAGATCCGTTAATAATATAAGTTTACAAAGATAATACACAGTATAATCCAGTAGTTATAATTTAATATTAAAGCTTAAATTCCCACTCTTAGACGGAATCTCGCGGTCGCTGGTAGTAAAGCCTCTGAATCCAAAGATTGCTTTAAAAAAAAACAAGTTTAATTATCGAATTCTTACTGCTATAAACACTAAAATAGTTAGCTGTGCATGCCTGTGCATTTAAAATAACCCTCGAACTGGCCACACGCAACGTTGATTATTATTTTTCTTGACGTCATAAAATTTGCATACGATTAAAAACAAAAGCTTCGATCGGAAAGTTGCATGCCGCAGTTGCATTTTTCTAATACCTAGAGGGTTTATTGACATTTTTATGAATGTAAGTACCATGCGATTTAAAAGTTATTACGTAGTATTATATCTGTAAACCGCATGTAACATTTCAGATGGTCAGCTTCTTCTTCCTCTTCAGATTAGTTAACGTAAGTAAAGGAACCATACAAATTAATAATGACGATGTTAAAAACAATATTTCTTACGAGTATGTATCTGGAATCATATGATTATGGAACACGGTTAACATGAGCGAGATACATAAATACCACATTGCATCAATCAAAAAATATTTAGGTAGAAACCCAAAGACAACATCACACGCAACTTCATTTAAAAGATTCTGTTTTATAATTACATTAAATCATCGCGTGAGAATCAAAAGTACTTAAAATTTGGTTTAAAAAGCAATAAACGTCTCTCAATTAGCGAAACGTAAATCACGCGTGCACGCATAAACCGTTTTTGTAACGTTATTTCGACGAAAATGATAAAAAAAAACGGTTATTATGCAACGTTAGTTACGTTTCGATGCGTTCGCGTGTTCAGACGCATCTCATCACAACAATACGGTTGCTGATATCGAAAGAGAAAATAGAAAATTACGTAATTATTTACGTGATTGTTATAATTAGCTACTGCTGATTTCAATCATTATCGAATAAATTATTACAAAAATTCATTCAAGAGATCGGGATTGGAGAGATCTTCTTTTGACGAGCACATTTGCAATAAAAATGTGATTTGTTCATGATTTATAATTTACAAGAATAACAATAAAAAAGTTAAAAAAAATACTTTTTTTATTAAAATAATCTGTCAAAAAGCGCGGTAATATTGCAGTTGAAACTGTCAAAAATGACATGAATAAGCATTTTTTTTTCAAAGGTACAAAACTATTCTGCCAATGCCATTAACATCTAAACTCGTCTCGAAGCCTTTCATTTATAAGTTTGAGGTAATAAATTAATTCTGTTACATAATTAGCGGTATCGCGTGACTGTGAACCATAAGAGAACTTGTCTTCGAGTGTTTAGCAACTATTTAAGTTTTGCCTCGTCCGATTTATTGAGAGGCACTTAGTTTTATTATACAGTGAATACAGATAAAATTAATCGCACTTAAATTAGATAATGCTTAGGTTTAATTTTTATGGTGAACTTCAGTATAATTTTTGTTTTTATGGTACTTTTCCTGCATTACGAAGCTTATTAATGTATCCCTCTAATGTAAAAATATTTGCGCTTAATAAATAAAAATGATATGAAATGATATGAATTAAAAACATAATAATAATAACTTGTCCATCAAAAAAACAAGCAATACAGGCACAGATTAAAAATAAAAACGCATTTATTACAGATAGACCATCGACAGATACTTATGGATTAAAACATAAAAACATTCACAAACATTACATACTAATAATCTTATTAAAACAGTACATTAGTAAGGGGACCGAGCAAAAATGTCGATACGCTCCTGATGCGCCTACACACGCAATCAAGCGGTAACCATGGCAACGCGTACCGGAATCCAACATGGCCGCCCCGTCTTATCAGGTTATTGGAGGCTTGCTCAGTCCCGCTACTGAAATATGTAGGGAGTAATGTAATAACAGACGTATAAGGTAAACCCTGCGCTGTAATCAATTTCACATAAAATCTATTAAAAAATTATACGTGATTCAAACGCTTGTAAGGAGGTTTCGAATGAGTCAAACTACTTTTTCTAATCAGTGATTGTGAGACATAAAACGAAGTTGGACGACACGCTTTCGTTGGGTTTTAACATTCTCTTCCTTTTGGTTTAAGACTTGATGCTCAGCTGTGACTGCCCCATAAAAACTAAGATACGGAGAATTATTTATTAGGATCTTTATTGCAGTAAATGTATCTTGAAAGAAATAAATGAGGCATGCATGAAAGCTTATTTCTTTATTGCCGTTGAACCCATAAAAGAGCTGAAAATGTTTAATTTTTTTTTATTCCGCATATTCATTAAATAATGGGACTATTGCGTTACATCGTTCATTTAAATAAAAGCAACAGACATCACTTATTAAAAATAATTTTATTCGACCCATTGCTTGACCTTTCGTCTAGATAATTTAGGGATCCAAAAAGAATATGTTACAATGGATTTTTACATTCATGGCTACATAATTATTTAATAAGACAGATCAGTCTACCCTGTACTTAAATCTATTAAATATCTTATTGACTAACTTGTATTTTCATCAAGGACATTTTAATGGATGTTATCAAGTTTTGAAGTTCTATGAAAGTGAAGGGCAAAATTATTATTTGAGGATTTATAGTACAAATGAGTATTTCATACTGAATATATTGTATTAAAAAAAACGTATTTTAAATGGAAAATACGAATAAAATTGGCGCCTAAATGATAAATTTCAATCATCGAACGCAAACAGAGAAAGTAGTTTATTTTTAATCGAGCAAAGGCAACTGAAGTCAAAGTTCATTTGTCTGCCTTTTAGCGGCACTTAACCTCTATTAAAAGCGAAACACATAGAAGTTTATGTGAATAACCAAATAACAATCGAGTTAGTCGTGAGTTCGTGACGCCGAGAGGCAGGTGACGAAAAACGCAACAATTCAATTGTGCATTCGGTATTTAGAATTCATAGACTAACATCTGATATGGAATTGAATTGTTATAGTCTATGGCGCAATATCGTTATGGTTTTGTTTAATTTTATGCTTAACTAGCTTCCGCCCGCGACTTCGTCCGCGTGGCATAGTTACTTTGTGCTAATGCTAACTTTAACCCGCGTGATGACCCGAAAAAATGTATCTTTCTCTCCCCTTTTCTTCCCTCATTCTCCCCCTTTCCTCACTTTAAAAAAACTTGCCTATTTCCGACACCAGGGCCCCAACTATCTCTGTACCAAAATGCATCAAAATCGGTTCGGTCATTTAGGCGTGAAGCCGTAACAAACACGACACGGTTGGCGCAGTGGCTGAGCGATCGACTGCTGCGCTGTGTGTCGCGGGTTCGATTCCCGCACGGAACAAATATTTGTATGACCTACAAATAGTTGTTCCGGGTCTGGCTGTTTGTGTATGTGAGATTGAATGTTTGTAAACGCACCCACGATACAGGAGAAATTCCTAGTGTGGGGCAACGTTTTTAAAAAAAAAGAAAGAAAGAACAAACAAACTCACTGTCGCTTTTATAATATTAGTAAGGATTTATGAAAATAACCGAAGTTAACTGAATGCCTATTCAGTTACCTAACGAAATAAGCTACGTTAGAGGTCCTAACTGTAGCTACCTTACACTTAAAAAAGTGCCTACTTAAATAATAAAACTGATCCTAAATACACTACAGCTACAACTAAATAAAACTACAGCTAAATAAATTAAAAAATAATAATTTGAATTTATATTTAACCTGAAAATAATTTAAGTATATATATATATTGTTTTTTTTTAATATATCTAATTATGCCTATTATCTATAAGAACCTATTAATTACCAAATAAAGTAGGTACTAAAACTAAATAATTCTAATATAATTATACCCAGAAATATGTAGGTAAGTACAACTTGTAACAAAAAAAGAAATTAAAATAAAGCTAAAACGCCTGTCCAATACTGGGTCCACCCTTTATAGCAGAACTTTTTATGTCATAATTTTATTTTGCATAACAACGGATAGCATAAACTTTATTTCGCAGAAAATTGTTTGGCAGACACTCATTTATCATACATTCAAAACTCATAATTTTGTAAGTCAGAATCATCTCTAGACATAAGTTTCATATCCAAAATATTCAAAAAGCAGAAACATCATTTCGCAGAAAGTTCACAGTCAGAATCGTCTTTTGACATATATTTCATATCGATATCATTAAATGGCAGAATTGGCATATCGCAGAAAGTTTATAGTTAGAATCATCTTTATCATTATTTGTTGTCATTTATTTTAATTATTTATTTCTTTAAAATAATATCATTTATTTTAACTATTATTTAATTGAATTTGTAATAAATGTCATTTAATTCCATAAGTAATTATTATCCTAATGTAAATAGTTCAGTTCCGGGTAAACTACTAAAAACAATCTCATTTTCTATTAATGCAAGTCGTTACTGGGTCACAGTTTTAACCTAACCTAACCTACCCATTTTTTTACAAAAATTTAACCACGTAGCAGGTCACTGTTTTGACCTAACCTACCCTAGCCATTTCTGGCATCTGATGGTATGCCAGGTGAAATTATACCAAATAATAATAGCTCTAAATGAACATTATGCTAAACGATATTATGCGAAATTTGAATTCTGCCAATCGTAATTATACTAAATGTAATTCTGCCATCTTAAAAGTATGCCATAGTAAATTCGAAGTTTTAAACATTATGCCAAACGATAATTATATCAAATATTTTTTATGCCTTTAAAATGTTCGTTTAAAGAAAAATATGCTAAGTGTGTTATGAAAAATAAATTTCGGAGCATCAAGATTCTGCCAGATAGAGGGAACCCGTCCAATACTATCTACCTATGTATACCTACTTCACTTAAAAATAAAAACCTATATATACTTTAATTAATATTACCTATAACTATAATAAGTATAATTAACTACGCTTTTACCAATATAGTATAAAAAAAAACTGAACATAAATTAGCCGAAACTCGGTTTCTAAAATCTATGCGTACCTATTACTACTTCACCTAAAAATAAATAAAATGTAAACTATGAATAATTTGTAATTTGAACGAATATTTAAACACTACCAAAATAACTAATACCTATTTTATAAAATAACAATAAAAGAAATCTAAAAAGAAATTATTTAAAGACTAAAATTCGGGCTGAAAGCATTGTCTGTCAATACGGTCGAACACTCTGAACGTCTATTCGCATCAACAGCCAAATATTACACAAAAATAATCCTTATAGCATGATTCAGTATTCACGCGCGATGGCTTATTAGCGTATTTCATGCATAACTTTGGTGTTTGTATACCGATTTATATGATTCTTTTTTTATTGAATACGTAATAATGTTAACTGTTTTTAATTAGAGATGAGTGGGAGTGTTATAAACGTAAGAGTAGACAAATATAATCAGATAGCTCCGAACTGCTAAGTTATCGGGAGTTACACGTGGTATTGTGAGTCAACCATAAAAGATAGACCTATGCTGTCGTAGGATATTTTTCATATAATTTTAAGGAGAACATTTCCGTCATACATGATTTCTGTGTAGCTTTAACCAACTTCTCCCGATTACCCAACATTTTCCTTCACTGCTCTGCTCCTATTGATCGTAGCGTGATGAAAAGTATACTATAACCTGCCCATGAGTATGAAGAATAATTGTACCAAGTTTCGTTAAAATCCGTCGAGTAGTTTTTGTTTCTATAACGAACATACAGACATCCAGACAGACAGACAGACAGAAAGACAGACAGACAGACAAAAATTTTACTGATTGCATTTTTGGCATCAGTATCGATCACTAATCACCCCCTGATAGTTTTTTTGGAAATATATTTCATGTACAGAATTGACCTCTCTACAGATTTATTATAAGTATAGATAGAAGATTGGGCTGAATATTGATAAATGGAAGTTGTTTCTATTAATTTTGCCCCTGTTTGCTTTTATTTATGTTGACATTTTATTTAGTTGCTCCATATTTCACGGTTTATTGATAATTTGAAAATGTTGGTTTGGTATGTATAGATATGACAATATGGGTTTCGACATTCTGCTTTCCCTATGAACATAGGCCTCGTATGTGTTGTTTTTAGTACAGAGGTGGAAATGTCATCGTCTTAACATGTAACTTAAAATAATTCAATATATACATATACAAATGTGTTGTTTGTTGATTTTAATACCCCGGATTGGTATAGGTGGAACTATAAACAGATTTCTCAACCAAGTCACGTAAGTCGTTACAACTTATTGCTTTGTTATAGCTTATTTTACAACTCGAAAGCCTACGTTCTCAAATTATATTGTTTATCACAATTTCTCGATATTAAACCTCTTTTCATGTAACGGTAAATTAGAAAATAGGAATGCTATTTCGGAATAGGCACACGTGCGAATGCGTAGTTCGCGGATCGCTCACTGGAGGGAGCCACAGGCTTGCTCTGGACTGTTTAATTTTCAATTTAGATCGCAATTTGCGATGCCGCTCGCCGCACGCCCAAACTGGCATCACTCCATACGATAGATTTATGTACAACCACTTATAAATATACGTGGAATATATTAAAAGAAATTAACTTGTGTAAGTTACGAGCCAGGCCCGAGTTTTCAAGATAAGAGTTAATGAAAATTGAGTTTTTTTTTTGTCGACAAATTCGTCAAGTACGGGTGTGCCGACTGAGATAAGCGGAATTGATCTGTCCGTGGTAACTAATTGGTGTGGAGTTTGCGCAACCCAGTTTATTGTTCAGCTTTTTTTCGACAGGTATTTTTAAACGAGGACAGTATCCTTGGTATTTTGTTAAGATAACGTCATTAGGAAATTTTTCATTATAGATAGTGAATCCAGCATTGAAACCTTTTGTATTGTTTGTGCACGGATGCGCAATTAACTTAACCTACAGTACTAAATTACTTATATAAGAGACTAGCTTTTGCCCGCGGCTTCGCTCGCGTAAAATTCGGGGTAACACATTTCCCCTTTCCTGATTTGCAGGCACCTGCTTTTTGTCACCTGTAGTTTTTGCCCTTGCGCCTTATTTATTGTACTAATAAGTTTTCCCTTTTCTTCCTTCTTTCGCACTGTAAAAAAATAGCCTATGTCCGTCTCCAGGGTCCCAACTATCTCTGTACCAAAATTCATCAAAATCGGTTTAGCCATTTAGGCGTGAAGACGTAACAACAACAAAAAAACAAACTCAGTTTCGCTTTTATTATATTAGTAAGGATTTTTAACTGACTCGGTAACAAAAAAATCGGTAAAACTTAAAAAGTAACATAATACCAACGAAAATAGAGAAGTAATAATGCAATTCTACAATTTTATAGCCAGTTAAGACGCTAAACTGTATGTTAACACAGAAAATGTAATATAAAACTGTCGGCAACACATTAACATTGAGAAATGTTCTGGGTATGAAAGAATCCGTTTTTAAAACTCACAAACTTGAATGAACATGCGTTACGCAATATTTTTTCTTCAACGGGATAAACATAATTTCTTGACTCTCGTATTTTCTCGATTTTTTGTATGGCTTATAGAAACTGGTTTTATGCTCAACTAATTCAAATAAATCTCGTTAGTTTGTAGTAAAGCGTAAAGTGACCGTCACATCACAGAATTTGCGAAAGGATTTAAATTAAGTCGCTTTTCCTATAACAAGCATCGAATAACTGCAATAATATCACTAATTCAGTAACGTTATAACGGAAAAAGAAACAGTTAAATAATGATAATAGTGGCCGTTTTCCATAACCTTTTACAATCACATTCAGAAGGGTTACCATGACATCTTATAGCAATTCTTATTCCTGTGTGAGAAAGAGATGGTGCTAGACACCCTTTATAGCTCTGTCTCTTTCCCTCGGTGGAATAAGTTCTGCTTTAAGACGTCATGGTAGGGTAGCAGATACTGATTTGGAATTGCATCCAAATTAGGGTTATCATTCTTCTGAATTTGTCCGGACTTTGTCTTACGTCAATATTTTTGTGCGGTCGAACTTATCGTATTTCGGAGCGGACCGGACTGCGGACTTTAACAGATACCACAAAAAAATATAAAAAAGACGTTTTTTTTTCATTAAATAAGTTTACTTCCGAAAGTCAGTGACTTTTGTTTAATTCTTTGATTCTGTCTGCCACCGACTTCCGAAAGAAAACTAATTATCTGTCTTTTTGGATGTTGGTTTTTTTACAAATAAGTTCTTATTTGTGGTATCTCACACATTCTTATCGACCATGCATTTTCAATTACTACTACAAGATATAAGCATATCATTCATTTACATAAAAAGAAAAAAAATATACTACAGAAAATAACTTAAAAAGTACCGAAGTAAAATAGATCAGACGGTAGGAAGCAATTGATGATTTGAGTGTATTTTTTTTGTGCAAATTTCGGAGTTTTTGCAACGACATTTCAAATTGTGAAGTGGCAACCCTAACCCTACCTGCCATTCAAACTCTCAAAACGAGTACAGTCAACGATCAACTTATCGACACATTACAAGACCATTTTACCTCACAAATGCCTATTTGTGAGCCAGTAATATATGACTGTGTGTCCCATTTTAGCATATATGGCCCCATAATGGGAGTTTGTATGGAATCATCATCTGCCGTACCTTTGGCATTTTGATGCAGAATAATGCTAGTACCGTAGTTTACTTCTGGCAATTTGGTAGTGAACGTAAATCGGACTTTCACTCTACTGATTTCTGTATGGGCATGTCCTGTTTTGGGTCCGTTTTGATCGGCTTATGTGGTTGTAAAGAATTGGGTCACTGGTTTTAATTCCCAGGTAAGATGCAGATAGTGCAGTAGATTGGTAGGTATTTCTTTCAGTCATTTTAATTAGGTTATAGTGTTCAGCCTCGATGTATTTATCGGTCGATTAATATTATTAATTTTTGTATAAAAATTGCAACGTGTTAAAATCATTTTTTTTTAAAGTAAGGTGCAATTGTATCTGTTAATACTATTAAATTTTTGTTATTAGTCGTGCTAAATACTTTGATTAATGCAAACTATGCATGTTTCTACTGTAACTGCGGTCATCTCAGATGTCCAGTATAAAGTAGTATAACTATCTGTAACTATAGATATCTCTGACACTTTCCTGAAGACGCGAATTCTCAAGTTTCACGATTTACTGATTGTTTCCATTAAATAAACGAAGTACTAAAACTAACAAATGACATTTCTAAGAACTTGATTATGACATAAATCATTTTCTAATGACACTTAAAAATAGATGTTATAGTTGAAAAACTAAAAGGTCACTTATTTCACATAACAATAATAACACACGCAACACTAATAAATAGAACATTTTTATGATATGTCACCGTAAAAAATGACACAACATAACAAACTGTTAATTTACGACTAAAATGTCGTTTGAATTGAAAATATTCTATTAACATATCTTACTTCATATAGATAGGTTATAATGCGAATCCAGATAGAAATGTTGACAGATAATAAAATTTCAAAATAATGTGACAAAGAGGTTTAGAAGATAATCGATGAGTAAAGAAATATTGAACGATATAGGTACATAAATTAACATTTATAAAAATCACCGTATTTGAAGATTTACTAAATTATTTAATGAGACCCCCTTGAAATGAAGATGCTGCCAAACACAGATAAACTTATGGTAATGCGAAAATAGCTTAGCGTAAATCCATAAACCAGAAATATGAAGCTGCAAAGTGGACTTCAAATGAAAATGCTAAGCTGTAGATAATCTAAATTAGAATGAGCTTCTACACTAGGTGTGGAAATTAACTAATGAAAACAAGCTAGATGAAGCTGTTCTCAGTACTGACGATGCAGCACTCTTAACGCAAGTCTTTAATATGTTAATGTTATATGTAACTCAAGCAATAAATGAGGAGTAATTACCTGTAATTTTGCATATTTCTAATGAGGAAAAGGCTATATAAACTAAACATGCCTATGCCTTTACCGACGGCGAACGCCTTTCATCGTCGGATGACATACATTTACTTTATGACATTACAATGCACGGTTTGCATTAAGTTTAGCTGTAAAACGGTTTTTATATGATTTTACGTTTAAATGTTGACCTGTTCTATGTATGTAAAAGATACAATAGAAGGCATCGGCATGAAGCTGGATATAGGATATGGACCGAAAATCTACATACTGCAAGTAGTCTAAGGCAATACGAATTATAAATCAAGACAATCACAAGAGAAATATAAAGGAAAGTAGTAACACACATAAGTAAAGAAATTATCAAAAAAGCTCACCTTTAAAATACAGCTGCCAACAGCCTCATTCTCCGACACGGTGACGTTGTAGAAGGATTGGTCGAAGATCGGCTCATTATCATTCACATCTAACACTGTCACTATTAACGTGGCCGTCGAGGACAATGGAGGGTTACCGCGATCTTGAGCCACCACCGTCAGCCGCGGCATCGGATTCGTCTCACAATCCACCCGAGCCCGAGTAGTCACCAACCCTGATCGTTCGTCAATCGCAAACCAATCTGACTGAGGAGTCTGTAGCAAAGAGTACCGAATTTCAGAATTCTCTCCTTCATCAGCGTCGGCAGCCGATACTTGCACCACCGGTGTACCTGGAGCTGCCGCTTCGGGCACACTCGCTTTATACTCCGTTTCATGAAACACTGGTGCGTTGTCATTCACATCAGTCACTTTTAGACTAATGATCCTAGACGCGTGTAATGGAGGCGACCCCTTGTCAGTAGCTACCACATTCAATGTATAAGACGAACGGGATTCGCGATCCAATGGTAACGCGACTACTACCAAGTAAATTATGTTGTCGTGAGTCCGCAAATCAAAATGCCCGTCCCCACCGCTCAACGTTACGTTTACGTTTGCGTATTCGGTTTTGGAATCTGGATCGTGCACTGATATTCTAGCCACGAATTCATCTAACTGTGCTGACTCGGAGATTTTTGGTGTAGCATCATCACTTAGAAATATAACGTCTATAGTAGGCTGGTTATCATTTACATCAGTAACCCTTATCGACACAAAAGCTGTAGTTTCCAAAGGTTGTGCACCTTTATCTCTGGCAACAACCACAAGTTCATGTAACTCCTTAGTTTCAAAATCTAACGCTTTATTTACAGTAATATCACCAGTTTCTGGATCGATTTTGAACATATTCTCTTTGTCACTCTGTCTTCTGTTTATCGAGTATTCGATCAAGCCGTTTTCACCAGAGTCTAAGTCGGTCGCGGACACTTTTAGTACGGGAGTGCCTACGGTCGCGTTCTCCGGAATAGTAGCAGAGTAAACACTTTCAGCAAACACAGGAGGATTATCATTAACGTCTAAAATAGTAATATTTACAGTCATAGTCCCTCTCAACGGTGGGGTACCACCATCTAACGCCTCTATAACTAACTGATAATGGTCAGTCGTCTCCCTATCGAGAAAGCCATTAATTTGTAGGTCCAGATACAGGACCCCATCTCTTTCCCTATGAGAAGACAATCTGAACGCATTATCAGTGTTTCCTGACACAATATTGTATCTTTGCGTGTTAAATGGTCCTAAATCCTGGTCTTTGGCCGGGTTTAGTTTCCTCTTCACGTCTCTGGGAGTGTTTTCTGAGAACTCAACGTTCATGACGGGTGTGGGGAAAGTAGGAGCATTATCGTTTTCGTCTAGCACCCGGACGACAACGCGGATGTTATCACCACTAGCGGGAATGGCGACTAGAGCGTAATGGTCCCTGTTCTCCCTGTCTAGAGGGCCTCGGGTTCTGATTTCCCCTGTGTGTGGATCTATCCTGAGGTCATCATTGACAGCGCTACCGGGGACGGGGACGATGGTGTAGGGCGGGGCTGCGTCGGGCAGTTCGTCTCCGAGGTGTCCGACGAGGGTGCCGGCGCGTGCGTTCTCTCTCACGGTGAACTCTCGCACGTGCTCCGCCGCCGCGGTCGCGACCAGCAGGCAAGTGATCACGCGCCACATCGCGCGTTCTTGTCACTCACCGGACACACATTGTCACTCACACCTGCAAAAGAAATTTTGCAATTAAAACGAGTACAATCAATCGAAGAGTTCACGTTATTTAAATTTGCAGTATCTCCAAGTAACCATAACTCTGCAAGGAATTCAACAGCTGCAGTAGTTCAGTGTTATTTAACACTCATAAAGTGAAGATGATTTGACAACCTGTCTATACTATGTGACATTTAATTAACTTTCTAACCAGATATGGTATCTAAGACTAACTAACGGGCTCTCAATCAGAGACATTAATTAAAATTGTTGAACTGAGCTTATGGAATGCACTTAAAATTAAGAAAGAAATCAATCCATTTACAATCACACACACTTTCCCACGGAAGAAAACATGTCAGTACGCAATCGATCACAATTTTTACAAATGGCAACATTTCACCACGTCTATTACCATCGATTAGGACTCCCAGCGTTACTCCGCCAAAGGAAAATTCATGAATGATGCATACTCGATATAATTATAACGTACGCGGTTCAGACAGGTTTCCTTTTCGAAAAGTGACATTATTTAGTTTTTGCAGGACTAGTTTACAAGACAGTATTCGTAATCATTCGGTATGAATATTTATATGTTTTATATCTAACTTCCCTTCGAACAAAATTTATGTTGTAAATGATCCGCGATGGCTGACAGTCTTCCAGATTTTGCAATGTAGTTTAGTTTTTATATTGCCGGTTGTTTTTTTAATGGTGTTGGCAGGATTTAAGATAAGCTTATATTCAGATAAGCTTTGAGTTGATTGATGAAACCTGATTCGTAAAGAACTAGTCCTAGTTTAAATACTGGTTCTGATTTTTAGACTTGGGTTTCGTTTTATTTTGCTGTTTTGGATTTTAAACTTGACTTTATCAAAGAATCTAATCACCTGTACTTCGGTTCATATCAAAGAACTGTTTCATTTAATAACTTGAATTAATTTAACCTTTTAAATGGGAAGTTAAAATTAACATGTTTGTGTGGTTTGAATAATTTAGCTTTGTGATTAATTCGCCGTTTATTATAATTAATGCAAAACTAGTAGTTACTTTGGGGAACACTTTAATAACTCTATTATCTAGTCTAGGTTTCCGCTATTCCACTACTTATTATTACAATCGGTGGAATCAAAACCAAAATGCACGAAAAAAAACGAAACTACAAAAATAAAACATTGAATAATGAAATCAGACCTTATTAAAATTTAAGAAAATCGTTTGTCATCGACATCATAAAAACCTGTTACCTAATCTGTCTAGATCTAGATATCTTTGTGATTTAGGATTGGAGCACACAAATTGCAACATATAATCAAAAAAAGTGATAATAATAAAACGTTTTTTGGCATTATAACTGACCCCGCCAAGGCTACCGCTTTTTTAATTAAAATTGTCTTTGATCTAGACTAAACAAAACCATTTACAATACTCATAAAGTTTTTTTCAACTTTAGAAGCCATACTGTAGTAACAGTTCCTATAAGTTATGACAAACAACGAACAACAATCAGTTGCTTGTCATATCTGTTACATATTAAACGTAAGTCTTTGAATCGCTGTCAAATTTGAAAGCTACTGTTGTAACTTTAAGTACATTTGCTTGTTTGCAGCCTGAATATTTGTATTAAATAAGATGAAATTCAAAACTTGTTAAGACAAAGTCACGGACAATACCTAGTACTTAATACAACATAGTTTTCAAGTCTTTGTAAGACAAAAAGTATTACGACTAAAAATCGGCCTCCAAACTCATATGCAAGCTAACTGCGTCACGAATCGAGTTTTACGACCATACAAAATGTTCAAAGAGGAACCCGGTTTAATATCGTATCTTCAAGATACCACCGTTGTTTCAAAGTAGAGAAATATGCGTAGGTTGGCTTGGCGGAGAATTTAATTATCATTACGACACTGCCCATCATTGATGGGGTATATGATGTGTCCTGGCTTTAAAAGCGCCATTAAAATAGTGTTAAGGCTTGTTGGAATAATTGTAAATGGAACATTGTTCATGATAGGTATAGAAATATTAGAAACAGAAAAGATGCTTGACCAACTATATTAAACATGCTTTACTGATGTATGACCAGGGTCCATATGACTGCTTTAGCAGAATCAAATTAGGATAAAAATCCTTACTCATATTATAAAAGCGAAAGTGAGTTTGTTTGTTTGTTTGTTACGTCTTCACGAATGGCTACACTGATTTTGATGAATTTTGATACAGAGATAGTTGGGACACTGGAGACGGACATAATGCTATTTTTTTAAAAAAAGCTTGAGATATGAGGGAGAAAGAGGGAAGAAAAGGGAAAACTTAGCATTGATATTACAATAAATAAGGCGCAAGGGCAAAAACTACAGGTAGCAGGTACCTGTAAATGAGAAAAGGGGAACTGTGTTACCCCGAATTTAACGCGAGCGAAGCCGCGGGCAAAAGCTAGTATTACATAACATAACATCGGTAATCCCGAAGGGTTTGGCAGAGGTGTAGTTAATAGTAGCTCACATTTGGCCATCTAATAGAGGGCGACCCTATTGCCATCAACCGGGCAGAAATCCAGACTACGTGGCTGGTACCTATTGATTAATTCCTGATGGAAAAACCCAATAACACTTTGCCCTTCCTGGGAATCGAACCCAGGACCAGGCTCAGCAGTCGCGATAATAAATATAATCACGTTTAAATTTATAAAATGGACAAAGACGTAGTTAATTCAAATATCACATTAAAAATTATTACATTTCACGTATTTTATGTTTAAATTAGGATAACTTATCGTATTTTATGTTCAAAGTAGGATAATTTATTTTGATCCGCTAAACAGACCATTTCAGGCCCCCAGATATATGTATGTAAGTCGAAGAAACTAAAAGTTTTACAGTTTCTACCAACACCCAAGGAAAATAAGCCTGAATTTATGTATGTTGGCAACAGAATAATAATTCCCAAGTCGTTATAAAAAATTCTCCAAAATCAACATTAAAGCTTGTCTAGGTTTAATGTTAATTTTGGTGTTTTTTTTATAATCAACAAGCGAAGTTAATAAAAGCACTTTAAGAACAAACAAAACTCTTTCAAAACTTTCTTATTCATTAGATGAATCATATTTTTAATCCTGGCCGCAGACGATGAAAAAATCACTCATGTGTCCTTAGCCTAAAAGATTATAAATGTTTATATATGACAAAACATCATTTGCACTTTACAACAGTCATTTATAACTCTATGATATAAACAGATTTAAGCTTTTTGTTAATAAAAAATGACTGATAGATTTTCTAGTTTTCATTAGTCATGTCATTACTAAAAATAAATATTAAATTAATTGGCAATGTTTCTTAAAAATCGTGTCTAGGTGTAATTAAAATGTAGACAGATGATATTAAAATGATTCTCATGCAAAATTTTGATTGCACTGGTTTAATTAAATTACATGTTATCGAATGGATCATAAAACTGCAACTTTTAAAAACGATTTTTTATTACGTTTCGGTAGTAAATTTAAAAAAAAAATGCAAAAAGTTAAAGAGATTTCTAGACAAATCCCTACTAATATTATAAAAGCGAAAGTGAGTTTGTTTGTTTGTTACCTCACGCTTTAATGGCTAAACCGATTTTGATGAATTTTGGTACAGAGATAGTTGGGAACCAGGAGACGGACATAGGCTAACTTTTTTTTAAAAAAGAGTGAGTTATGAGGGAGAACGAGGGAAGAAAAGGGAAAACTTAGCGTTGCTATTACAAATCGATAAGGCGCAGGGGCCAAAACTGCAGATAGCAGGTACTGTGTTATACCGAATTTAACGCGAGCGAAGCCGCAGGCAAAAGCTAGTCTTTTATATTATTATTATAACTTGACACGGTATATTCACCATGTTTGTTATTTGTTTTTTTAATATTCCTTTTTTATTTCTCATCCAATCCATAAGGAGAAAAGACAAGTATTTTTTACCTGTTCCGAAGTACCTGACTAAAGGTAAACCAAGGGAGGCTTTCAACAAAGACAACACTTGTTCCAAGTAATAATATTATTCAAAGCAAAACTATTTGTTTTACCGCACTTATTACCGTGGCGTAGATGAATGTAAGGGTTGGTATAAGTTGACATTGCTATTATGAAATTTTTGCTGTATGAAATACGAGTTTTTTTACGATGTAGCTGAAATTTTGCGAGTTTTTGAAGAATCTGTGATTTTATAAGCAACGCAAAAGGGAAGTCTACGTTTTCGTGCATTAGAATTTTTGATTATTGTACTTCAGAGTCAATACTTTTCAGTTGGAGAGTTATTAATGTCATTATATTGTTTTTTTTGGGTACCTTATCACGCAGGTGAAACTGGCTGGTGCTGCATACCCAGTTCCTTTGATTAATGTGTTTCACGAAGGATATCTGTTACTAGTCTAACAGATATCCTTTACTACTAACTTGTAATAGAAATTACTTTTATTGTCTTTGAAATACTCAGATTCTCACTATATCTAGGCACAGACTATTCACATCGCGTAACACTACAATAGCATTTACAACATCTACAGAAGTAAAAGAAAGCGAGTTGCGAGTTGGACTCCCGCACCGAGAGTTCCGTACAAACTTGCGACTAACCGGCCATATCTTTTTCAACTCCAGGGGTTCACAGACTTAGGTATGTATCTGGATTTAATTTCAACTTGATGTCTCCTGGCGTTCCCGAGATGAAGGGTCTTGACAGACAAACACAATACACAGACGGACAACAAAGTGCTCCAATAAGTATTCCGTTTTTTCTTTTTGTGGTAAGGAATCCTAAAAATGTTATTACACTCGCACATGACAAAACAATAAACAAAATTAATTAAAAAGAAAACACCTAAAAAAGCTAAACAAAGACTTTATCTACTATAGGTCCTGTACGATGCCAAAAGACCCCTATCTCAGCTGATAAAGAAAGAAAATACGACTCCAGTCTACAAACTACCAGAAGATGGGTTATTTTGTATCCTTAACCCAGCAAGCACATGGTTAATTTAAATACACAGTCCCGCATTAACAGTAATAAGATAGCCCATTCTCTAAAAGGACAATGGCCGTCCGGCCATTCCCAATTGCCTTTATCCAGCCGGGATAATATCAATAAGTTCTTTTGTTCAAGACAAGAACAAGTTATGAAGTTAAAACAAATTGGTGAGCATAAACATTCTTAACTTTATACTTAAGTTTAATAAAATTTAAGTCTGTTATAAAACTGTCAACGTATAATTTTCAGGGCTGTGGTGTTTGGAATCGGCTACTTGTCATGGCTGGTGGTCAAGTACATAATACTCCTCTGAATCTAATCAAGACAGGTTTTCCATAAAATAAATGTATAAAATTTTTAAAAATGAATCCAACTGTCAACCACGAAAAGCACACCTACTCAAGTATTCATGGATGCTTGGATTCGGGAAGTTCGTATGACTATTACTCGCTTTCAAAATATTAAAAAAAAAACCGGCCATGAATCGGACTCAAGCGCCGACGGTTCCGAACAAACTTGCGAAATATACGGCCATATATTTTAACTGTGTAAACTTATTTTTATCACAGCTCGAAGGGACCACAGACTTGAGTATATGATTTTAATTTTTGTTTCTGAAATAAAGGGTCGTTTTGATTTTTAATTTCTCCGTAATTGAATTTAAAATCATCAATCATCTGTCCTATCGCAGGTCTGCTGGAAGATATTTCTTTATGAAATAAGCAGTGCCTTTGTGCTCTTTTTTTCCTTATGTACTTTTTTATATATTGTTTTGTAAAATAAATAAATAAATAATAACGTTTTTTGATTCTCTAGAGAATTTGTTACTTGTTACGCTGTTCTCGGCTCCATAACACCTTCGCCTAATCGTTCGTGTGTAAATTCCGCCGCAGTCGCAATAAAAATTTTCCTTACTTGAATCAAAATACACTATTTATGTCCTATCTCTGTAACTAAAATTATTTCCAAACATAACTACACAAAAGACGCATTCTACACAACAACACATAACTTCTCCAATATCATTAAACAATTCTATTTCAAGCTACAATTTCCTTCTACTTGAACACGACATGCATACTGCATACTTTGACATCTACATATACTCATACACACGAGTATTAGAACCACATTACCTCGCTATCGCAATCCGGATCGGATCTCCAGCTAGCGAGCCGCGGATTGCTCATAAAAACTAAGTTTTAATACAAGACTGGCTCGAAATGTAGATGAGACTCAGTCAGCGGCATTTATCTTTAGAATATTGAAGAACGGCCCAAGTGCCTTAATGTTGCCAGTGCGAAAATATTTACGTTTTGTTGTTGGGCAATTATTTTGACAGATGTCAAGACTAGGCTTTTGATTTGATTATATAAGTAAAGAATCGATCATTTTCACACTGTCATTGAAGCTAGTAAAATCCTACTAATATTATAAATGCGAATGTTTGTGAGGATGAATGGATGTATGGATGTTTGTTACTCTTATACGACAACACGGCTGAACGGATCTTGATGAAATTTGGCACAGAGGTAGATTATAGTCTGGAATAACACATAGGATACATTTTTTTTATATCACGCGGGCGCCAGCTAGTCACATATAATACCATAACCTCACGCCTAGGTGTACCTGCCTACAGAGTATATCCACCAGTTATGTTTAAGTCTCATGTAATATTGGGTGAGCCTATTGCCGCCATTTGGTCACAATTCCAGAATCCGTGACTGCTACTAAGAAATTTCTGATGGAAAAATCCAATGACAATTCCCCCGTTTGATTCCTGGATTCGAACATAGGACTACATGATCAGCAGTCGCGGTTGAGACCACTAGACAGACGAGGCTGTCTAAATAAAAATAATTAAACAACTGTAACTAAGTATCAATCAACTCATCGTAGAAAGAAAGAAAGAAGAAAGAAAGACAACTATGCGCTTTTTCGAAACCGCGCGAAAAGGGATTTTTAAGACACCTAAGATGTGAAGATTTTTAAACTACATTTGGTTGTTATTATGTTTTTAATAATAATTCCAGTTTTTGCATAATTACTGACGCAGATAGTTGTGTTATTTTATTTTTATAAAGTGAACCAATTATTGTATGCTCGGAATATCTGAACAACTAGTTATAAAAAGCAATTCCTAGTGAATTTCTTGCGCGAACATGTTAAATTATTAAGAACGAAATTAATAAAAAGAAACAGTGTATTTTGCATAAAATAAATTAAGTTCTCCTAATCAGATAAGCGCAGTGACTTAAAACATAACATCCCACGGAGTTCTGATAGAAATTAATTTGAATAAATTATGCAACGAGATATAATAACAATATGTTTCATTTTGGTATTGAACTTGATCACGCCATCTTTTATACAAATGTGTTTGAACTTACATAACAAATAGAAGCTTTGTATATTTTCTATTGTTTTTTTTTTCACATGAAAGACATGATTAAAAACGATTTTTAGTTTTATGTCAATCAAATATAAAATTAATAGAATTGGTCGGTTTTCTTACCGTTTCTAATATTTTGTTAATAAAAGATGTTTGGAACAATTTTGGCGGGTGTACAATAAAGTGTGTCTAGATACATTCTGTGTATTTTATTCAACTGTAGTTCTCGAAATAGAAACTTCCAAATTAGAATTGACACAGTTTTGTTAAAAACTTCTATAATTTTTCATAGCAGTTTTTTTCCCATTGTTACTGCACAAACAACACATGTATTTGTAACTTTATTACAAACAAAAAAAAAGCATAACGCATATCAATTTCATACCAAAAACACTACAGACCTCATTGAATTTATCCTCTTCAAAACACAAAAGACTAACAATAACCATTGGTCCACAGACTGCATAAAAGTTACCTCTTTGTATTCAACATGATTGTGATCATACGACATGTATCACCATGTAGCCACGCCCTCCTATACTGCAGAATGAGCCTTATAATACTGCTACGCTATGTCATCCCTTTTTTGTACTTTAATTTCGCTTTTGTTATTTTAGCATTATCATGTTAAGGAGTTTTAATGTGAAAATCACTTGACAGTTGAATATGAAATGGGTAATTGTATTACAAAGGTAAATTAGCCCTTGGAACGAGAGATTGCATTTATGAAACGATGTAAAAGGAATTTCTAACTCATCATTCTCTTGTCCTTGTCCCAAGTTATTTGGGATCAGCACAGCATGCCTTCTTCTTCGATACTTCTCTATCATCATTTTCCTGCCCTTGTCCCATTCTATTTGGGGTCGGCGCAACACGTTTTCTTCTTCCATTCTCCTCTATCAGATGTCACGGCATCATTCACTCCTTTCTCCTTCATATCATTCCTTACACAAGCCATCCATCTTTTCTTTGGCTTTCCTCTCGCTCTCCGTCCATCAGCATTCAGATCCATCACTCTTTTAGTCACATGTGCTTCATCTTCATTCACTTCTCCAATATTCGTTATTTCATTGGACACCTCCTTTCTACCCATATCATTCTTCACACATTCCATCCATCGTTTCCTTGGCCGTCTTCTACTTCTATAAACATCCACATTCATGCTTAAAACTTTCCTTACGACATTTTCCTCATTCTCCCGGACCACATGGCCTTAATCTCACACTTACAGATTATAATGTAACCGTATTGCTAGGAAACGAATAGTCTGGGAAATTAATCCGCTAAGGTAAAGAAGAATTTAAGCAGACAGTTATACGGACTGTTTTATAATGTACTAGCTTTTGCCCACGGCTTCGCTCGCGTTTAATTCGGGGTAACACAGTTCCTCTTTCCTGATTTGCAGGTACCTGCTACTTGTAGTTTTTGCACTAGCGCCTGATTTATTGTTATAGCAATGCTAAGTTTTCCCTTTTTTTCCCTCTTTCTCCCTCATTTCTCACTTTTTTTTAAATAAAGTTATCCTATGTCTGTTTCCAGGGTCCCAACTATCTCTGTACCAAAATTCATTAAAATCGGTTTAGCCATGTAAGCGTGAAGACGTAACAAACAAACAAACTCACTTTCGCTTTTATAGTATTAGTAAGGATTGTTATATGTATGTAGGGACTAAACAAAACATTATATTATATTACGACTTTTAAAAAAAATAAACGCAAAGATGCTTAAAAAAATACATTTATATGTTTTAAGTTTCCTCTTTTTATTCTAATTTTAAATCTTTTGTGAATTTAATGTTGAGACTAGAGTAGACTTACCATAACTTTGGCGTTTAAATATCAGCTATGGATTTTAACAGATTAAATTGATATCTATATCTCTTATCTACTGATATCTAATTCTTAATACTTTTCAATGCTTAGACACAACTGTATTTTAACTTTGAAACTGTTGTAAGCTAAAAATCTCATTTTAGAGACTATTTATTGTCTTTTTTCTGCTATAAATCTATCTGTCTGCAAAATAAATGATTTTAACCATATTAATACATTTCATACTTCATTAATTAGGAATTAAAGGTATTTGTATTTAACATCATCCTCAGACTTGAAATACAAGAAGGACAACTCAATAATTAAGCGATTTATTAAGGTAGGCGTACCAAGTAGTCCTAAGCGGTGTTTTTATAAAGCGTAGCTTTATTTACGTCAAAATAAAATAAAATCGTCCACTCCAAACAAGGTTTATCCATTAAAACTGCAATAAATGAGAATCTATTACTTAGTGTGAAAAATAATAAATACTTCTTTGGATTAGTCGTTTAGGTACAGAAGTTGTGTTTAATTTTGAACTAGCTGGCGCCTGCGGCTTCGCCCGCGTCATAAAAAAGTATCTATCCTTTGTGTTATTCTAGACCTACCTCTGTGCCAAATATCATCAAAAACGTTCAACCGTTTTGTCGGTTTAGGATTACGTTATCGTCTTTTTATTTGTCGTTTTTTAGTTCACATTCCTTATCTTGCCTACCTTTTGCTCAATAGTTAATTTAGACCTTTTAATCAACTAAGTATGTGCTTTAATTAAAATTGAGGCAAAGGACATATTCAACCATGTATTCCACTACCACAGGTAGTGGTTCGAAGGTTTGACAACCAGTCCTACCAAGGAGCATCGTATTACCCAGTTTGTAATGAGCTGTGGAGGTTAGAGAGGCAGTCGCTCCATGTAAAATACTGGTATTCATATCTTTATTTGCATGCCATAATGTGTGAAGATCTTACCATAGGTTTAAAGCTAAGGTACGATACCCTGGGCACAACTGAATCCGGTAAGACTGGAAGCCGACCCCAACATAGTTGGGAAAAGGCTAAGCAGATGATGAAAACAAGGAAGAAGTATGTACGTATGAATTAACTTAGTTACTTTTGCAACTTAGCTTGACTATTACTTAGAAGGTTTTGAAGAACTTGAAAGTCATGTCAAGTTTTAAATAGTAATATGCAATAAATAACAACAACTAGACGCTTGTTAACTTCATAGTAACTCACTTCAAATTAACTTTACTGAATAAAACCTCATGTTCAAGCATACGTTATTGAAATTTCTAGTCAAAACCTTACTGGTCATGAAATGAAAATAATTTTAGGTGAAGTGAATGTAACTTTTAAATTTTCAAAGATGTAGAAGTCCAGAAATGGACGGGATAAAAGCTTCTTGATCTTGAACAGGGAAATAAATAGGTATTATAATTATTTCAAACGCATTTTTTACCTAAGAAGTTGGCTATTATTTCGCAATCTCGGGAATTTCAATGTAAGCGTCTACTCCGTCAGATATGGTTAACCCAATTTGACACAAATGACTGTTGCCCTGATACAACGTTATATGGTTGCATTTCCCTACTTTTATAAACCTGAGGTAATATAGTAAATAGGGAAGTTAAGTAAATATACGTACATCCTATTAGTTTTACAATCCCGAGATTACATTTTCAATAAAAATATCCTAAGAAACCGCTTCCATACTTTGTTAGCCGAATACTTACATTAGGTAAGTATGCATCGGATTATCCCATCTGTAATTATTTAGCCATCTGGGGATCTAAAGCCGCTTATGCAGAATCATAATAGGGTAATAATGTGAATAACGTTACCATTCGTCAAATGGTTACAAAATGACAATTAACAATATTGACTAAGTCTGTGAACATTTTAACAATTTTAAAGTAATTCATATTTTTCTTCTATTATGATTCTGCTAAAGCAGCCATCTTATACCCCCCCTAGTAAGATGGTAGCGGATCAAAATTGCGGGTGCGACGGGCGTAACTTTGTGTCACTAATGGCAGTCTTAGAGTCCATGTGAATACTCCCAAATGAGAATTCTTTATGGCAGGCGTCGGCAAAAATGTTTTCAGTATAACAAGAATTGGCGACCTATGCGCTTTACTTTATCATTTATTATGCGCACAGCCAAGGAGTGGAATTCCCTGCCTGCGTCTGAGTTTCCGAGTTCATATAGCCCGGATCTATTTAAGTCAAGAGTTTCTAGGCTTCTTATGGGTAGGCTCGCTCCAACTTAGATCTTCTGCCTGTCCTTGGACAAGATTATGTTTAAGATTAGGCCCATTTAATGTAAGAAAATGGCTACGTGATCTTAAATAATATGCTGAATTTAGCTACAAAACAGTAAGTATTTACCAATGGTTTTAATGAAATCAGCAAGCTTTTCCAACGCCTTTTATAGGCCTTTCAATAGAATTACTAATTAGGACCATAAAGTATTATAATCTAGCTGGCGCCCGCCGTTTTGCCCGCATGATATCGAAAAAAAATATCCTGTGTGTTATTCCAGACTATAATCTACCTCCGTGCCAAATTTCATCAAGACCCGTTCAGCCGTTTTGACGTGAAAGAGGAACAAACATCCATACATCCTCATAAACATTCGCATTTATAATATTAAGTAGGAAGTTTACAAAGAGACAACAACTAAATGAATGCTTGCAGTATCTGCAAAAGTTTCATAATTATAAAGTTTAATAATCATAATTTTTCTGCCCTTTTTTTGCGGATGGGAAATCATCAAATACCTTCCCCCGCTCTGGGCGGAGCAGAGGGGAGTGTCAGACTTGTACTGACTAAAACCCACCCCTGTTCCTTCAATTGCCCTTTACGTTCCGGGGCCGCGGTATCTCTTTCGAAAAACCCGCAACCCCGGCAGGCGGTGGCTCTAGCAGGCCCCTCTGATTTTTCTGCCCTTATTCCAAGTTATCTGGGCTCGGCGCAGCATGTCTTCTACTTCCACACTCCTCTATAACTCGTAATTTCATCGGACACCTCCTTTCTTTCCATGTCATCCTTCACACATTCCATTCATCATTTCTTTGGTCTTCTTTTACTCTTATACCCTTATACATTCATACTCAAAACTTTTCTTAAGAAGTTTTCATCATCTGCATAGTCTTTTCCAAAGAAATCCTTATCAAAATCACTTGATTTTTCTTCAACTGTGCTACGAAATAACCAGAAATATGAAAACTGCTCTAATTTATCAGTTTATTTAAAAGTTTTGACCACAATAGTACCACAGCCTCATTAACAAAAAAAAATCTAACGCTAACTAGCGCTAACTAGCGCACCTAGCACAAATTATAATGACTTATAATATCACTAGCATCAACATATATCAGACGGCTCTAACAAATGAGATGAATAGTGAAACGTAGACCATGCCGCGGGCATAATACTAGTCATACGACTTAAGTTACAACTTATAGCAACTTTATAACGACTCGACTTGAAACCTACGCTCACTTAGCTTAGCGTAACTTAAGTCACACTTGCTAGGAAAATCGTTTAAGTTAGGATTAAGTTAAGTTATCTAAGTGATTTTCTAAAGTTTTGAAGTTACTCTATTAAACTTTGGCTTAGATTAGTGATAGAAATCTTAATGTTACGCTGTTAGAGAAAATACTGAAGCAAATATTCTAACTCTACATAGTTGTAGAGTTAAGTTAGATAAAGTGTTGTTACTAAAATATCCTAGCTACGGGATAGGAATAACCGTATGAAATGTCATTAGCATTCTCTACATCAACTTATAGACCCGCTAGCCATTTTAAAATACGTAGAGTCGGCTCTACTATGATAGTAGAGACGTCTTGGGAGATATTTCATTCGATGGGTGCTATCGATAGAGCTTAACTTCAAGAATGATATCCTTAAAGCTCTACATAGAGCTTATAAAGCTTTACCTCCAAAATCCTTCTGTCACACTAAATCACTGAAACATAACTTTGTTTTCCACTGTTTTCACACAGAAAATACTTATTAAACGATACGGATTATGATTTTAAACACTTCACTGCAATCCGGGAATCACTGATCAAAAAAAATATCACAGAAAAACGTGTTTTATAAAGGTTTCGTGTGATTATGCGCGCGCGCAAGTGAGCTCAGCGGAGGCTCTGATGGCACTGGCGGGGGACGCCTTGCGGGGGTTGAGGCCCGGGGGGAGCGGCGGAGGGGGGGCTCTCTCTCCGAAACAGGTTGCGTTCAACCGTTTTGAGCGCCAATTTCTACGTTCTTCGGTACCGACGATTGATACTTTAAATGTTGATAGATGCTGGATGCTGGGGAAGGATTTTGGGTTTGAAGGCTTTTTGTTTTTTTTGGGTTGCGGTTTTTTTAACAGATAATGCATCCGTTAGCCTGATCCGATGGTGCTGTGGTCCCAATTGCTTTTACTGAACCTGTAGTCCCAGGTGCGATTCCCAAATCGAGTAACACCGCCCGGACGTTGTATTTGTGGCTGGTTGATTACTAGGCGCACGGGATATTACATCATGGATTTTAACTAAAATAAAACGTGGGTGTACTATACACCTGTCTTACCTTTCAGAAATTACACGCGAGAAATTAAGTTACATAGCGTAAGTTATTACAAAAATATAAAAAAAAATTCAAAATTAAATTCATCACAAAAAAAATTCTTTTCACTCGCATCGTGAAGGGAAAATCTTCATGAAACTGTTTAAAGTAAGTATCTCCTTTTCTTTACTAAAATTAATCGAAATCTGTTCAGTCGTTTTGACGAGGAGCTGAAACATAAAAACACAAAATGCAGAAATCAGATATTCACGACGCGTTGATGTCTTTTGTACGGATGAATCCGCATGACATCGACGGTGTAGGATTTTGTGTGAATTTACTGCCTCATCTATCTAGTAGCCGTAAGCGTGACTGAAGACGGGTTCCTAGGTTTGATTCACGAGTCGGTATCATTGAGATTTTTCAAAAATTAACCCGGAGTCTCGATTGGTGCTTCTTTGTTTGGCAATTGCTCGCCTTCTGAAATAACATACATAACATTTGACGACACGGTTGGCGCAGTGGTTGAGCGATAGACTGCTGCGCTGCGTGTCGTGGGTTCGATCCCTGCACGGAACAAATATTTGTATGACTTACAGATAGTTGTTTCAGGTCTGGCTGTTTGTGTGTGTGAGTTTAAATGTTTGTAAACTCACCCACGATACTGGGGAAATTCATAGTGTGAGCCAACGTTTTGTTAAAAGAAATATTAAAAAATATTATATAGCACTAACTGCGCCCAGCGGTTTCACTTGCTGCTCAAGTCCCCTTCTGAATACGGCCAACGTTTTCATTAGGGTATGAAAAAAGATTATGACCGATTCTCAGGCCTACCGCCGTTTGAGAGGAGTACTAAAATTGTGACACGAGAATTTTATACATAATTATATCAGATAGTTTCTAAGGCCCTTATACTGTTAATCTTTATGTAACTAATTTATTTCAATAAACAATTTCTTTGTCTTTCGTTTGTCTTTGTATAAAATTTGGTTCTTCAACCCTAAACACACGGATGAGTTGTTGAGGAGTTTGTTCCGTTACTTCTTCATCCCAGCTAAAACAATAGGAAGTGACGAATGGCGGGTGTTTTGTCGGATTATTTCTTATAAACTTTGACCTTTGAATAGTACTGATTAATTTTAAGAAATGGCTTTTGATTTCTTACAAAGGACACTGCGTCAAAGGTCCTTCAAGTCGTACATATCTCAATCAAAAAGTTTTCTAAGTATTAGACTAAATAATATACATAATTATATATATATATATATATACTAGCTTTTGCCCGCGACTTCGTCCGCGTGGATTAATAGTTCCCGTTCCCGGGGGATTTCCGGGAAGAAAACTATCCTATGTCCTTTCTCGGGTCCCAGACTATATCTGTACTAAATTTCATTGAAATCGGTTCAGTGGTTTAGGCGTGAAGAAGAGACAGACAGACAGGCAGACAGAGTTACTTTCGCATTTATAATATTACTAGCTTACGCCCGCGGCTTCGCCCGCGTGGTGTGTTGATAAAAAGCAGCCTATAGCAAACATAACAAAATCGAAGTATAAATAAAATTAGGTACGTCTCATTTTTAAGGTTACGTCCCCAATGGGTAAAAACTCTATTACTAAGTCTTCGCTGTCCGTCCGTCCATAGGTAATGGTACGAATCTAACTAATAGGTATGTATTATGAAACTTCATAAAACCTATGTTTTATTACATTTTATGTAATTAGATCTTATTGTACCTAGTTTGTAAGGAACGTGTCAACTCAACGTACTCTGTGCTCACGCGTCTGCCCGTGTTCGGGTCGCGCGCTCAGCGATGAGCGACTTGTTCCCTACACCGCGCCCGAGCGGGCCAGCCTAGTCACGGCGACATGAAATTAATTTTGTTGCGCGTTATTTTGATTTTGCTATATCTCCTAAAGTATTTATTTAATCTGCATGATGTAAAAGGAAAAAATAATCTTCATGAAATGTTCATGCCAACCATCCTATTTAAAATGATAAGGATTAATACTGTATTTGTGTAAATAGCTTTCCAAGTTAGCGCTTTATAATTGCCCATTTGTTAAAGTATTAAAATGGATATAGTATGTTATCCTTAAGATATAGACATACCTATGTCACCGCTGACTTTTCTGTGGACCTATAAATATAAGATACACAATTACACCATACATTATTTTGTTATATCTTAAAGGGTTTAGGCAGCGTTTTCGTTGAAAGCTCCCAGACAGCATACTTTTTGCCGACAGCTTCAACAAATATAGTTAATGTACACAGAAATAAATACAAAAACTTAACAAATTATATACTAAAACCTTCCTTAAGAATCACTCTATCTATTTCTAAAAACCGCATCAAAATCCGTTGCGTAGTTTTAAAGATTTAAGCATACAAAGGGACATAGGGACAGAGAAAGCGACTTTGTTTTATACTATGTAGTGATAGTGTATATATATATATAGTAAGTACGGATTTTCTAAACCCCATGCATTTTCAAATAAAATCTGGTTGCCAGTCTTTTTATAGGTAGATACTTAAAAAGGTATTGACGCATACAAAATATCTGTTGCAGGGGGGTCTCAACCAAATTTGGTTATCTTCCTTTATAACACAGAGTCCCTAGTACACTCATTAAACTATTTTCATTTTCATCTTACCATCCATATTCTACATAAGCTTCTGCCCAGGGAGACGTAGCGCGTCGCGTATGGCGTGCGCGTCTTGCAGCGCGATCCGTTTTTGGACGATTTGAACGGTTGGCGCAGTGGCTGAGCGCTCGTCTGCTGCGCTGCGTGTCGCGGGTTCGATCCCTGCATGGAACAAATCGTATGGCCTACAGATAGTTGTTCCGGGTCTGGTTGTTTGTGCATGATGACTTTAAATGTTTGTAAACGCACCCATTTTTTTTTTTTTTTTTTTTGTATAATGTGTCCTAATACGGTTACATCATAAAAAATACAATCTAGCTTAATACTAAAGCTAATGAGTAATTCTATTTTGACTTAATTTGCTAGGGAGACTATGACTAAGAATGTGTCCATTAACACTTTTCTTATTGTCTCTATTAAGGGGAAGACACTTTTTTCTTGTGTTCTTTATAGGTAGCACTCACTTCACTACATTAAACTAACACTTCACTAAATTAGCTCGAAAGGTTTTGTCCTTTTTAGCCTTCTCACTATGTCCGTGTTGTCGAGGAGCTGGATAGCCTCGATGTTCACATGATGGTGAAGCCTCATGTCTATTCCTAGTGTGGGGCAACTTTTCTTTTTTTTTTTTAAATTATGGAGTAACAATATCCAAAGTATTACATTAATGATTTACCATACAAAAAAAAAAGATGGAGGTGCCAGTGTTATTGAGCCAAAATCCTGTGTGAATTACAGATAAAAAAACAAATTCAAAATATTTTTAAAACAAAATTTGGTAGACTTAGGTCTACCTATTGAAACACAGCCTTGCCTCGCCTTGTTTGTGCCATTTCTTAAAATTAAATTATTTTTCTGATTTAAATCAACGTGTACAATACCGTTTTTTCTACCGGGATAAAAATGTAAAATGACTGCTAGGTTGACTAGCGATGTGCAGTACTGTGATAAGGTTACTAGTCCCTCTATGGTCCGGGACATTTGCAAGACCAGTAGTTGGTTGCTAATTGACCGTAAGTGCTCATACATAGATCATAAGCCAATAAGTGGTTCGTTTGAATAACCTGTTCGTCGGTTAATTAAAAATGAGAAGGATTCTATGAACTTTATTACATACTAGCTCTTGGCTGTGGTTTCACTCACTCGGGGAAAGTACTGGGTAGGTAAATAAATAAACCTGAATTTTAAAAAAAAAACCGGCCAAATAACTTGGAATCGCGCAAATAGAGGTTTGAAGCGCCAAACAATACAAAATAATATTTATAATTCTTATGTAAAAAAAAATCATTATCATTAAATGGCAATTTAAACTCAACCACAAAATTTAAATTCTTCTACAAACAAAAAAAAACAAAGTTATGGCTACAGTTTAGTGAAAAAGTCCTATATCTAAACGATATTTTTTTTTCGTAGTACGTACCAAAAACCTATTTTTTTTCAGATTTTTTCTCCAGTTTCCTCTTACTTTAGCAATAAAGAGGCGGGCACCAAAATATTACGAATTAATCAAAAAACCAAATGATGAATGAATGAACCAAAAGATTTCCATCGACGAGTTTTAGGATTACGGACCCGTCCACCACCCAAAACGATTATAGTGCTCCTGATCAGACCTTCCAGCATGCAGCATGGAATGTCCTAATAGTGTCCATTCACTGGCACAGTTGGTTGCGGGGCTCAAAGACAGTGAAAAGTAGGTATGGCTCGGCTAAAAGCTCACACATACCGAACTCACAAATGACGGCGAAATAGACCTTCATTATATTTTTCAGTCACCAAAACTATAATATTTAACTTAAAACTTAAGCTGTTTCGGTCATGAATCTCAAATATTTCAAATTCATATAATTAACTTCTTGCTTGTACATAAGTCTGAATTTGAATTGAAGGCACGGTTGGCGTAATGGCTGAGCGATAGACTACTGCGCTGCGTGTCGCGGGTTTGATTCCCGCACGAAACAAAGATTTGTATGACCTACAGATAGTTGTTGGGTCTGGCTGTTTGTGTAGGTATGTGAGTTTAAATGTTTGTAAACGCACCCACGACACAGGAGTAAATCCTAGTGTGGGGGCAACGTTGTTTTTAAAAAAGAAAGAAAAGAATACTTTTTCTTGCTTAAAACCTACATTACATGCTAAGCACCTACTTAAATAGAACTAGAAGTTCTCAAACTATACGCACTAACAAACAGACAAAGATGTAACTTTTATTTTATGATATAATGCAAACCGAAATAAACTTTCACTGTAATAGTCTAGACTTATCAGTCACCTCTCAGGTTATCCCGTTCCCTTGGGTTTCTCGGATGCCTACAGTTCTAGGACTTGTTTCTAGGGCACAAAAACGTATGAGCGATAGGAATCAACTGTCGAGCGCATGCTGGGTCTGTGATCGACCAAGGTTTGGTACAATCGTGAGACGTACGTTTTTTATTGGTAACAGGTACCTAGGTACTTGTTGCATTACTTTGATCTAGGAAGCAAGGAAGCTGAATTTATTATGCAAGCAAAAACCAAACTGGGTACTTACTATTACCGTGTAAAAAGGTAAGTAAAATGTGGAATCTCTGTTCAAACACATCTAAAGCTGTAACAGGATATTTTGTACTTTTTCACAAAACAATTTCTTTCCAAAAGTCCTGATTATTTAATTCAGCTGCACCTTATTTTACGGGCGAGAAATCATCAAATAACTTTCCCCGCTCTGGGCGGAGCGGGGGGGAGTGTCAGATTTGTACTGACTAAAACCCACCCATGTTCCTTCTATTGCCCTTTATTTTCCGGGGCCGCGGTATCTCTTTCGAACAACCCGCAACCCCAGCAGGCGGTGGTACTAGCAGACCTCTCTGCTTTGCTGACATCTCTTTGAGGCACGTGTGGAACACTGCACCTTATCATCTTCATTCAAGTGCCAAAACAACCTTATGTAGGGTTCCGTACCTAAAAAGGTAAAAACTGAAGCTGAACCCTTATTGGATCACTTTTTGTCCGTCTGTCTGTTCGTTTTCAAGACCGTTTATCTCAGGAACGCGTGGAGGTGTCGAGTTGAAATTAAAACCATATACTCAAGTCTGTGGTCTCTTGGGGCTGTGAAAAACAACCTTCTAAATCTCCGCAATCAAAAGATTTGGCCGTTTGTCGCAAGTTTGTACGGAACCCTCAATGCCTGAGTCTGACTCACTCTTGACCGGTTTTTTTCATCAAGTCAAGTCATCAAATAATTTCCCCCGCTCTGGGGAGACTTGCCCTTTGTGTTCCGGTGCCGCGGTATCTCTTTCGAACAACCCGCAACCCCAGTAGGCAGTGGCCCTAGCAGGCCCCTCTGCTTTGCTGACATATCTTTGAATCACGCGTGCAACACGAACGCGCCGTCGACACGGCCTGTCGTCAATAGACGGACGGACGGTAAGTTCCATTGCTCGCCGCCACAGACCCGCGGCTACAGTGTACGGGAGTCGTTTCGCGGTCAAAACAACCTTGGATCACTATAAGATGTGGCTAGTAACGCCATCTATCGACTTTGTTTGAAAATTTTTAGTCTGAGATATGGAAAAAATATTTAGAACTAGCTTCCGCCCAGGACTTCGTCCGCGTGCCATAGTTACTTTGGGTTAACGCTAACTTTAACCCAATTGATGGTCGAAAAAAATAAACTTTTCTTCCCTCTTTCAAAAAAATCTTCTTTTAAAATTCATTAAAATCGGTTTGGCCATTTAGGCGCGAAGACGTAACAAACAAACTCACTTTCGCTTTTATAATATTATAGTAATGATAACAATGTGATACCAGGGATATTAGAAGCTTTAGTTGCTGGGCTGCCAGATAACCAGCTTTTTTTGTTCAAGACAGTGTAACTCTCAAAGCATCTTATTTTCCGCCAAGCCGTTCCCAAAAGGCAACAGCAGTTTTTTCCATATGTCACACTATACATAAGAATGGAAGAGTGGACCGTAACAGTCTTTCAATAACCAAATAAGTAAGTGCAGGTGTAGCAAATTATTTTATTACAGATCATAAATGTTCACACAAAATTAAATTAATTAATAATTAATTGAGGAAAAACAAAGTGTTACTTAAAGCAAAACATACGCCATTCTGTAATACTTCGAGATCTTAAAGACAATGCCCTAATTACTTAAAAAACTAAACATCAATAGTATTATTTGTAAATGAAATATCTAACA
This sequence comes from Ochropleura plecta, assembly GCA_905475445.1. Taxonomy (NCBI): domain Eukaryota; kingdom Metazoa; phylum Arthropoda; class Insecta; order Lepidoptera; family Noctuidae; genus Ochropleura; species Ochropleura plecta. Next base: position 18,922,633 of record FR997728.1, on the reverse strand, counting down.
CCAAGTACTATGTAACAGTTTCAATCAAACCAGATGCAGCTTACCAGTTTCCTATATACAGCATTACCTATGTACACACAACGGCAGGTCAACCTATTGTTATTGTACCTATATATTGGGTAAGTTGATGTGCCGTTGTGTGTACCAGTTTAGGTTTAAATGCCAATGGCAAATACATCAATGTTAAATTCCTAATAGAACTAAATATTTAAGCACACTTTTATTAACACTATGTAACATGCGAGGTAGTAATGGTAGATGAAAATGAAATCTTTATTTATAGGGTATAACCTATAAATAAAGATTTCATTTTCATCTACCATCTAGGGGTGTTACAAATATAATAGAGCAAGTCCATTCCATCTATATCTTGCGTTGAAGTGTACAAATTAATTTAAGCAGGTGTACCAATAAAATGAACAAATAATAGTGCTATGTTGAATTTTTAGAGCTTCATTCAGCAACAAGAGTAGAAATTCTCATTGAGCTTCTATTCTAATAGGTTTTGCTCAGTACTAGCAAAAAAATGGAATAAAGTTGACATCATAACCATGTAATATGAATAAACACAGTAGCACATTTATGCCAACAAAATAATAAATACTGAAAACCTAATCATTATAATATGCCTAGCCTTCACCAAGTTCATTGGGGTACTAGTACTTTACATGGGCAACAACTGACTTTTACAACCCAGCTCGCACTGGGTAATACCCCTAGGTAAGACTGGTTGTCAGACTTTCAAGCCACTGACTACCTGTAACAACTGACTGTATTGTATAAAGGGCTGGTGTCCGCAACTCCACGTCTGAGGTGCGTATTTTGCGTACAACTGACAAAGCTCTTCAATTGATAGCCGCAACCAACGTCTTAGCATGTTTTCTGATGTAATTAAACCATGGTCCCTCATACCCAGACCGACCTTGGCAAGTGCAGTTTAACCTTAAAGATTAGCCAGAGGAGCTGTTATTATAGCTCTGAGCTCCTGTTACTGATACTGAAAACCTATTAAGGAACAATTATTACTTAACTTCTTAAACTGTAAATAACAAATTAGAAACTAACTATTTTATAGCATATATTTACATTAACAGTCACCTTACACTTAAAAAAGTAAGTAAGCCCTCCAATCTTCAGCCAAAGTTAAAATTGAAAGGTATATTAGGCCAGTACATTGGTTTTTCCTGATCAACTAAGCTTATAAATTGAGTCTGTAATGACATTTCTAATGCTGCTATCCTTTCTGCACTATCTCCATACAATTTTTTCAATGTTTCCTGATGATCTTCAGGGTTTTCTGCAGGCCCTGCCTCCATTTCCTCTATCTGTTTTTGCTCTTCATCATTCTGAGCTCTTATTCTTTCCCTTTCTTGTCTAGCAGATTCTCTGAACGCCATATTATCCCTCAAGAACTGTATGTACTCTTCACTTACTTCAAATTCCTTTTCACTGGCTTCATCTGATAAATCGGGCGAAACCGGATCTTCTAGTAACTCGTCTTCTTGTTGGAAGGGCTCCGTTACAGGGGTTTCACAAAACGATTGTGTCTTGTCACTTTCGATGATATTTTGACGTAGAGCTCTATGTAATATTTGGTTTTCATGTTCTAAGGCCATAGCTTTAGATTTCCAAAAAGCTACTTCATTCTTCAGTTGCCATGTAGCAGCTCTTGTAAAGTTCTCAGCATAGGATGACATTGTGATTGGTATAGTTGGAAAAGTTGGAACTGGAGTGTATGCCTTTTGTTTGGTCGCGATCTGAAGTTTTTTAATAGCTTTCAGTTTGTTCTTGCGTCTTAATTTTTTTTGTCGTCGGCTTTGTGTGCTACCTTTCAATGTATTACTGGATAAACTACAATTCGCTTCGTCGTCGGGTGGTTGGAAAAACATTTTAGATTTAGCATTACATTACATTACGTTTACTCAGTTGTCAATAAATTTGTCACAGAGCATACGTATCTGTCAATTTTGACAGTAATAACAACAAAACAGCGTTTTGAACGCGTTGCTTCCAATGTTCACAATGTTAATCTAATTTAGTCTGTGAGATGTGTGAAAGTAAAATTTACTCTCACACATCTCACGATTTGTTATTTTCTATTTAATAGAAAATAGCAAATCCTTCGTCATTGTGGAAAAATAAGGCAACCCACATATTTATTTTATAACTGCCGCTTGGGTCGATCTTGAGGTTAAGCCGCGTTTGCCTAGAATGGTCTGTGGATGGGTAACCCATAACATACTGAGTTTCTTCCGAGCGCGCGAGCCTCTGAAATTAACTTCATAACTGACTGTCATAAGACACTCGTCAGGGCAATCCTGACTATCAATCTCACACGAGTATCATATTTTATCCAGCTAACATAACTTTCTACCACTTTTTTACAATGGGGCATGTAAATTCCATAGGTACAGCAATTTATTTGTTTCAGCTACGGTCAAATAACCGCGGGGCGTAGGTAAACTACTTTCGTTGAAGGATGACGTCGGTCGGCACCGGCATGCCGGTGCCGACCGACGTCACTCTTCTGATGCCGCGGCATCAGAAGAGTGACGTTTATTTGTTTTGATGAATTAAAACACAAAGTGTTAATTAGACTTGGCTTTATTTGACTGACGTTCATATTCAATGTAGGGAAAAATTCCTAAATTCAATATTTTTCAAAAAGTGCTCCGCGGCTATACTTAAATAAAAACTTACTAATTTATATAGCCCGAAGATTTTATTTTGTTTTTATTTAAATTTTTGAAATATTAACCATGTTTATCTATAGCTCACCAAGAAAGAAATCTTGCTTGAAATCGGAACGGATCAAATGTCAAAAGTCTGTCTAACAGAATAGACGTTTGTTTTTATGTTATGGTACGTTTCCGATAACAAGAAAACAGAGATAAAAAAATCGATGCAAACAAAATAATAGAATATTCAAAATGGATTATAAGAACCGTTGTCGTACATGCTTAGGAAGCGAAAAAGAAATGCGCCACATTCACACCCGTGTGAGGATTGCGGGAGAGGAGGTTCATCTTTCAGACATTCTGCAGAGTTTTTACAATTATAAGGTATGGAGATCAACTGCTTCAGTTCATAGCATTGGCCCTTTAATTACCCGGCTTCGCTCTCATAGAATTCAATAATTGTCCTATGGAGTTATACCTACTACTGGGATAAAAAGTATCCCTTGTGCTATTCCAGACTATAGTCTATATCTGTGCCAAATTTCATTTAGATCCGTTCTCGAGTGATTAAGTTATTAACATCCATCCATCCAAACCGCCCCTAAGACTACCCACTGACCAAACTTATGCATATAGTGTATTAAGTAAGTGAGATATTATTTGTAAGTTGGCAGACTCATTCCCTAATGAAACTGAAATAAAAGCTAGTTACAATTCGAGAAAAATGAATTGTAATGTTATTGTGTAAAGTACGGCCAACGAGAAGTGATACGAAAGGTCATTAACCTAAAGAACAACTGTGGCGTTGACAATCTAATATTTATCTCTTTCCATCTTGTGCCTTTGTCGTAATGTCTCGTTCTCCCGGCAAAAACATGACAACGTTAAGACGGGTTCGCCAACATTCGGGCGGCCATTTTAGATGGGGTTTTAGCATGGGTTTTGTTTACATTTGGTATCGCTTCTCGTTGGCCGTACTTTAGTATTGTTAAATTACACTAATATAGTTTGCCTTTTCATTTCAAAGTGCAGCCTTTTTTTATTTTTACAATTTCTTTTTATAGGTTGCACCAGACCCAATGTTTCCAGAAAACATATGCATCAACTGTGTCCATCAATTGACCATTACTTACTCCTTCAAAGTCCTCATAGATTCCAGCTCTAAAACCTTGATGGATAACCTCTCCCTTCTTGACTCAACAAGCGACAATTATGATTGTAATTATGAATCTGATGACCAAAAACCAGACTGTCATATAATGAAAAAGAGAAAAATTAAGAAGATAGAAAATATTGACGATGAGATTCGGTTGCTCTTTTGTGTTGAATGTAAAGCAGAGTTCCATTCAGTGAAAGAGCTAAACGAGCACTGCACAAATAATCACACCACAAAGTCTGAGATTGGGAGGGATTGTGACTATTGCAACGAAAAGTTTGAAGATTTCCGTTCACTAGTGTTACACAGAAAGTTGCATTTGAAACCATATTTATGTGAAAACTGCTGGGAAGGATTCTACAGTGAAGATGAATTAAACACCCATTGCTGTCAACCTAATGTAGAAAATAAGGAGAAAAACAAGTCTGAGAGGCTATTGCGTCAGTGTGATCAATGTGGCAAGTCATATCCACCCGGTTACATACGAATCCATATGCTAACACACAGCAATGATCGTCCATACAGCTGTAAGTTTTGTCCAAAGAAATTCAAAGTACCAGGAGGCCTCCATTCTCATGTCCTGTGGAATCATAAGCGAACGAGAAACCACAAATGTGAAGTGTGCAATGCAACATTCATATCTTCAAGTTCCAGAAGTTCTCATATCCGAAAGAATCATTTAAAAGAAAAGAAATATGGATGTGACAGTTGCGGAAAACGCTTCTTCTCCAAATCTGAATTACAGAGACATTCGCTTACCCACACTGGTGTTAAGAATTTTCATTGCCATCTTTGTGACAAGTCTTACCAAACTAGATATGGTTTGAATGTACATTTAAAGTCTCATTCACCAATGAATATGAATGTTTTAAATTTGTAAAACATAAAGTACAAAAATATTAATTTGATCTCAATTATTTAAGCTAAGTATTTATTAATGATTCATTTAATTATTTATGATAGAATGTATGGATGAATTATATAGATTTTGAAGAAATGATGAAATATTTTTTATTTAAACCTTAATATCACTAAGGGCTTGTCCAGAAAGGGCGAATTCGTCGCGATTCTCTCGTGCGAATCACGCGCGATCGTTGCGTCCAGAAAGAGCGTACCAACGCGCGAGCATGGAATCAAAATTTTGGCGCTCCATTGTTCCCGATACGTCCCCTCGGCCGGAGTTCGCGCGTTTAACTGGACGCAACAATACGCGCGAGTCGAGGGTCTGGCGTTATGCACGCGATTTACGCGCGTATTTTGAATTCGCGCGATGCTTGTGGACGCGATGTATTCGTGCCTAGTATCTCAATAGCGCGCGAATGAATTCGCGCGAAACGTTTCGCGACGAATTCGCTTCTTCTGGACAAGGTCTATGGGTATCAAATAATAAATCTTGACTGTGCAGGTACAGAAATTTTAATAACTCATATGAATATAATTTCACCATAAATAATCAGGAATTAATATTATAAATGATCAACAATAAATTGGAAACAAAATGGCAAACTGAGGCACTTATATTTAACTTACTTCATACAATTTGTGTTAAAAACGAAAATATAATTGTACATAAGAAATATAATAGGAATATTAAAAGATTGATAAAGTTAATTAACAGCAATGATTAAATGATTTTGACTCCTATTCGTAAGTTTTGTAAAGCACCGTGTGTAAGGCATTTATTGAAGTGGTATAATGTAACAATTATGTTGAAATTTACTTTTATTATGTTTAGAGATCTATGGATTTCATCTCTATATTCTGTGGTAATTTTCTAGCTATCCAATGGTTATTTTATCTATGTTTACTTCTACATTTATTATTCGCTTGCCTTTATCCCAAGGTTATTTGGGGTCGGCGAAACATCCCTTACTCGTCCATACTACTCTTACTCGTCATTTCATCGGAATTTCTTTCTTGCCATATCATCCTATCCTTCACACACATGTACATGGTTTTTTGGCCTTCTTCTATACCCATCCACATTCATACTTTATCAAATAACTTTCCTTACAATATTTTCCTCATTTCTAACATGCCCAAAGATTACCACACAACCTTTCAGTCACCGGCTCTACTTTCGGACTTCCTCTTATGTACTCGTTTCATACTCCTTTAGTCTGGTAGTTAAATTTAATCCAATAACTACATATTTATTTTAGGAACATTATTTTGTTAACACCAGGAACAATGGCACGTCCATTCCAATCTATATACAATGGTTTTGGTGGGATTATACTTGAATTAGAGTAATATAGACCGATATTACTAGAATTTAATTATTATTACTTGAATCTTCAATAATAATTATTATTTAAAAAATTATTCAAGAGGGCAACACAGTCCATCTCTTTTGGTGATAATATATAGTTATCTTCTTTCTCTTTCTTTTGATACACTTCCAATAAAGTATGCCAGAAATAAAACAATATTATATGAGCAAGATTTGTATACCTAATGTATATATTTGTAATCACATTCTCAAAAACGGCTATAACGATTTTCAAGAAAGTTGCAATATACGGGGACGTAAAATCGTTTCAGTTAGGTGTTGAGTCTGAGAAAATTCTATTTTCACTTGAGCTGAGCTCGATTACCTCTATTTTCACGAGAGCAGTTTGATTGCCTCTATTATTTATTACTCGAAGGGGCCTTGATTTCCTCTATTTTCACCCAAACAGAGCTCAGTTGCCTGGGTATATTAACTCATTAAAACCATTTTAGGATTTTTTTTATATTCATTTATGCAATTAACCTGACAACATCAGACAAAGCTATTTATTATATTGTTGATTTCGAATAGGAGTCAAACTTACATAGATTTAAAGCGTGTATTTATAAAAATATAAAAAATATCGCTCTCTGTCCAATCTGTTTACCAACAACCTATATGTACATTCGTTCGCTAGGCAAGCAACGCCCATACAGTTTTCGTTACTATACATATTTGTAATCCGTTATAATCGAGTGTTTTCTGAAATAGAAAAAAATTATAATTTAATCATTTTGTCAATTTTTAATGTTGGCAATATTCAATTTAATTGATGGTGTTGCCACATGCAAATGCTTTGATTTTACTTATAAATAGATAATTAGCAATCGCAATTTTATTTACATACAAGTTATTAATTATTAAAATAGTATTCATAGATCACAATTTTTTTAAACAATGAATATCAATTAAATGAGTTATGAAACCACATTGGTTATTCGAAGAGTGCTTTAGAAGAAAAAACACCACAATATAAAGTTTACATTTCCAAACACCAGTGCTTTTCATTCCCGTGCGATTATAATAAGAAAACCAGAGTATTGTATTTGAATACCTAATTCTATAGTCTTTAAGTGCAAATATATCAATATTGTCGAAAATTTGATATAATGTGATTTCTTCAACTTTCATTTTGACATGAAATTAAAAGACCAAGCGGTTTTTGTGTTACGAATAATTTCAACACAAAACACATACAAATTTAATCTTTGTGTACTGTCAATAAATAGCTATAGAAATTGATATAAAATACTAAATTGATTAAATAAATATATTATAGTAATTAAAATTTAATATTTCGTTTACGTTTTCAAAATAGATGCAATAAAGTTAGTCACAAAGAATACCTCATTAGCTCTGACAGGCACTACTCTAAGACTAATATTATGTGTTCTCTAAAGAATAATATTTGTACCTGAATGTTACATGAAATTATATATGTAAATAGCTATTTATTATATACAAGGTGTAAACGAAACCCTTCACGAAGACGTCAACCAAGCATTCTGCACATCTCTGTAAGTAACTCTGAGCAAAAACTATTCCTGGGAAAGGAATACTAGTCTATGTTGTTTTTTTTTATTAAAATGGCTTTTTACTGTAGGACCTAATTAATTGTGCTTTCTGTGGGGTTGTGGGTTGTTCGATAGAGATAACGCGGCCCCGGAACATAAAGAGCAAAAGAAGGAACATGGATTTAATAAATAGTAATAGTAACATTGTGATAATAAATAGTACAGGAGTCGTGGAGGTATTTAAAGTTACGGCGCGTTAGTGTTACACGCGCGCCGCACAGAGCTGTCAGCAAAGCAGAGGGGCCTACCAGGGCCACCGCCTGCCGGGGTTGCGGGTTGTTCGAAAGAGATACCGCGGCCCCGGAACGTAAAGGGCAATGGAAGGAACATGGGTGGGTTTTAGTCAGTACAAGTCTGACATTCCGCCCCGCTCCGCCCAGAGCGGGGGAAGTTATTTGATGATTTCCCACCCCAAAAAAGGCAGTAAAACTTGTACTGACAGAGAGGAATCTCTAAAAAAAAATAGAGAAATCATGAAAGAATTAGGAAGAGTTATTTGATGATTTTCCAACCCAAAAAAAATGGTATTTAAAGTCAAGTTATGACAAGACAGTTCTAACTTTGACACCCAATATCCCAGGCATATTCTGAAAAAAAAAAACTAAATGACGGTGAGAACAAGACGTGTTATTCGGCTTCGTTTAGGGTATTTTTACACGTATTATATGTTTGTACTATGTATCTAACTACTATGTATAATGTACGTGTTAGCAAGCTATATAATATAATATGATATGATAGGTACTTTGAATTGGGTCGCTCTAATTAGCTCTACGCATTAAATAACAAAGCATGTATCGATTTATCGTAAAACTATTCGATGATCGACTATCGAGATAGTCTATTGGTAGAATTTCCTTACCCACCATAGATTGACGACTGCCCAAAAAGTATTGATGCCATAAACAAGGTGAATTTTTCAAGCGGGCGTGGATGGACAAATTCGAAACTATCAGGAATATATACTCAAAGCCAATAATACTCAAAGGAGGCTCGAACTCGATTTTGACGAAAACTAAAATGGCATCATTAGATTTTGACAAAAATCTAAATATACAGTAATCGATCCCATCGATTTTGAAAAAAAAACTCATGCTGTGTTTACACTATTCGATAGTGTTGCTAACAGTGATTAATTACTGGGAAGTAATGACATATTATGACAAACTAAAGGAATAAGCAAATTTTTGATAAAAAGCTAAATACATAGTAAGGAAATAATAGTAATCAACGAAACGTCCAAAACAAAGTCACTATTGGCGCCAATTCCCTTGTATATTCTAATGAAAAGCAAAAGCATTGGCTTCACAAACTAGCGGAAATGAGATAGCATTGTAGATGATATTCTCATTTGCATTACTAACAAGATACACGGTTGGCACTGTAAGCGATTAACTGCTGCGCTACGTGTCGCGGGTTCGATCCCCGCACGGAACAAATATTTGTATGACCCACATATAGTTGTTCCAGGTCAGGCTATTTGTGTATGTGAATTTAAATGTTTGTAAACGCACTCACGATATAAGTTAATTCGTAGAGTAGGGCAACATCCCAACACATTGTTAATCATTGGGTAAAAGTTGTCTTTTAAAATAAATAGCCTCTAATATTATGTTCTAATTTTATAGCTTTAAACTACAAACAATAGCGACCCAATCCACTAAATAAATATACATAAAAAACATAATCACCGCCGTGCCTAAAAATTCATGTCTAAGCCTATTTGATACATAACTTCGTCCATTTCCTGACCGAACATGCCGGTTTGTTCATCCCCTTTCACCGTACCATTTGATATGACCTTCGAAGTGGTTGGCTCGTCTTCCGAGTGGTTGGAGGTGGTTACGTTGAGGGTCGGAAGACCAAGGACGATGCGGATCTGGTCTGTGAGGTGCGGCGCGGAGACGACTTGGTGGTATATGCCTTCGGCTGTACTGAGTATTTTATCGACGTCGAGACACATTGATAGGTCGTTTACGTGCTGGAAAAAAGAGATTAATAAAAAAAAATACAATTGTCTGTTGGTGTATTTTAAACTATTAGTATATTATTTGACGGCATGGTTGGCCCGGTGGCTGAGAGACCGCTGCGTATAGCGGGTTCGATTCCCGCATAGAAAAAATATTTGTATGACCTGCAGATAGTTGTTTGGGTCTGGCTGTTTGTGTATGTGAGTATAAATGTTTGTAAACGCACCCAAGATACAGGAGGAATTCCTAGTGTGGGGCAAAGTTTAAAATAAAAAACTACTGCGCATAGGCGGCCTTGTAACAGATATAGTATAGAGCCATGTTATTAAAATTACTACACCAGCGTCACTTAAGTGATCGAGAACGTCATTTGATATAGTTACAAAAATACTTAAAAGTTTCAAGTTTTAAAAATTTAAAATATAAAGATCAACGTGAGGGTGCGGCATAATTCTTTTGGTACTTGGTGTGAGCCTTTGAGCCCCAGGGCTGCCCGGGAAACTCAAAATTTCCTATGTTCTTTGCAATTTGCAAGCCAGTGTCCGGTTGCATGTTGATTCAAATACAAATTGAGACCGTAACAAATATGGCTTTATAGAGAGTTATAGTATTTAAAATCATCAATATAGCCCTGTACGTTCCATTCTACCCTAATAAATGACCATTTCACGAAAAACTTAATGGGGTCAAACGAATTTAGAGGGCTGCATTTAAATGATTATAATTCAGTAAACCAATTTTATAATATAAACGGTTGCGATTCATATTTTTAACAAGATAACACCCGACACCAACTCGAAAAATGCAAAAAACATCGAAACATTGGAATTTCGTGGGTCATCCTGGTGAAATCGTCAGAGGGCTCAGTCAGTTTGTGAAATTATCTGTGACGTGTGTGTAATTGTTTGGCGCCATTAGTTCCAATTATACCCACGTACCAAAATAACCATGCAGCACTTGTAATGGGAACTTACTTTCAATATTTCAGTAAATCCATAATCTTTACTGATAAGAATGTCTTTTTCTGCGTCTAGTATGGCAACACAGATCAATAAGTGGAAGTTTGCACATGGCAACGACGTCCATAATACTTCCCATAGCCTGTAAATGCAAAACAAAATCAGTAAATTCATGATAAACTTGAACGCAGGAAACAAAACTTGTAATGCCCGAGTTTTTTTTTTTTAAACGAGAAGTAGAGCAAAACTGTCATTTGTAGATCTTTAACAGTTTTTACAGATAGAAAGTGTTTCGAAAGTGACATCCAATCTTACCACGGGTTATTTTTACTCAGTACTGTAAGAGGCTAAATAATAGCAGCCGCTCGGGTAGATCTTTAGGTTAAGCCGCGCTTGCCTAGGTTGGTGTGTGGATGGGTGGCCACCCGTTACATACCGAGTTTCCTCCGTGCCTCGGAAAGCACGTTAAGCCGTTGGTCCCGGCTGTCATTTGTAGATCTTTGACAGTCGTTACAGGTAGTCAGTGTTCCGAAAGTCTGACAACCAGTCTTACCAAGGGGTATCGTATTACCCAGTATTAACTGGGTTGTGGAACTTGTGGAGGTCAGATAGGCAGCCGCTCCATGTAAAATACTGATATTCAACTGCATCCGGTTAGACTGGAAGCCGACCCCAACATAGTTGGGAAAAGGCTATGCAGATGACTGTTAGAGGTTTTATAACCTAACCAATGCTGGCTGGTTTACCATAATGTTCAAATACTGAGTTCGTTTTAAAGAAGGAATAAGGAAAAAACATAAGAGTAGGTTTGAGATAGAAGAACTTAAAATATGATTTAAATTATAATCTAAAAGTATTATATGTGCATTTTATTGAAACATCCCAATCAAAACGTTATAGTACTGTCTGAGTTGTGGAGGTCAGATAGGCAGTCGCTCCATTTAAATACTGGTATTCAGCTGAATCCGATAAGACTGGAAGCCAATCTCATTATAGTAGGGAAAAGACGAAGCAGGTGATGTTGAAAGTCAAAGTTATTTATTTGTGAAACATAGGTAATATAATATATCTTCTATATAAAACCCGTTTCCCGTTGTCACGCCATAACTTGAGAACGGCTAGACCGATTTGGCTGATTATTTTGTTGTAGTTTTCTAATACTCTGTAGAAGGTTCTTACGGAAAAAAAATATTAAAAAAAGGTTTTAGATTTTTTTAAAAAAATAAATTTAATTTTGCATATTTTAAAAAACGCGCGTAACGAATGTCAACGTCATTCACAGCCATAGACTATGTTGAAAGAGCATCGTTTGTTCGGAAATGTGGTTACTTAATTAAATTCTATCGCACTAATTTACTATTTTTTTTAAAGGGGAACTGTGTTACCCCGAATTTAACGCGAGCGATGCCGCGGGCAAAAGGTAGTATGGTATAAAAAATGTGTTGTTTCACTATGTTTTGCCTTGAAAGGCGTACAAATTAATTATAAGACATAACATGCTCGGTAGTAGTAGGGTAAAACCGTTTCAAATACAAAATAGAATAACACAAATCGGACAGTTTTATTTTATGTTTTTATTCTTTAAAAATTCATTAATAGTATAGTATGCCTTTTCAACTGAGATTTTTTTTAGATTAGATTTAAAGTGCTTTGTTGTACTTTTTAACGTTTTTGGTAATTTATTAAAAACTAGCTTTTCCCCGCGGCTTCGCTCGCCTGAAATTCGGTATAACACAGTACCTGCTACCTGCAGTTTTTGCCCTTACGTCTTATTGATTTGTAATAGCAACGCTAAAAATTAGCCTATGTCCGTCTCCTGGTTCCCATCTATCTTTGTACCAAAATTCATCAAAATCGGTTTAGCCATTAAAGCGTGAAGAGGTAACAAACAAACAAACGAACTCACTTTCGCTTTTATAATATTAGTAAGGATCTTAGGACACATGCCTGTCAGGCAATAAAGAATGAATTACACCAGTACCTCATAATATCCCTATGTGAGAACTCCCGTTTGAACCAAACGAGTAGCCAACGGAAACAAAAGTACATGTTCCCGGAGTCTTTCTGCGCGAGGTGGTGTGCTAGGTCGGGGCTCGCGAACGTGAGGAGCTGTTGCAGCTGCAGCAGCTGGTGCTTCATGCCTGCCTGGTCCATGTCGAAGTTAGAGGCCTGCGGGGAGGGAAACGTTATATATCATGATGACAGTAAATGATGGGTATGTCAGAATTAGTGTATCTGTGACTGCGTTCTACATTTCGTCTTTTTGTTGAAGAGGTCTATAATGAGAGTGAGAGGAAATTATGGCGCACTAGATGTTTTTTAATCCAGGTTATAACTATATCGCGAGGCGACTCCCAGCTACCGTAGACGCGGATGTCTGGACGGTGAGCATAGGGTAGCTAACCGTCCGTCCATCTATTGACGACAAGCCGTGTCGACGGCGCGTTAGTGTTCCACGCGCGCCTCAAAGAGATGTCAGCAAAGCAGAGGGGCGCCAGAGGGAGTGCCGCACGGGGTGAAGGGCGAGGAGAAAGAGATACCGCGGCCCCGGAACACAAAAGTCAAATGAAGGAACTTGGATGGGTTTTTGTCAGTAAAAGTCTGACACTCTCTTCAGCTCCGCCTAGAGCGGGAGAAATTATGTGATGAAGTCCCATAAAAAAAAAACTATGAACTATGTGTGTGCTAAATTTCATCTAAATCTGTTTAGCAGTTTTAGCGTGAAACAGTAACAAACATCCATATATCAAAGATTCACTTGGCACTTTTGTATTTTGAATATGGTGAAAAAATCTTATGTTAGTCCTGGTTTTTACTCGTAAAAACGACACATATGTACTGAAAATAAAAAAGCGTTTTCCACTTACAATCTTATCCATAAACCCTACAAAGCACCAGAAGCTGTCGACCTCGTTGCCTAGCAACAGTAACAGCGGCGCCAGTATATCGGACATGCCCTGCACGTAGCCCAGGTCGAAGTTGTACATCACGTACGTCAGCAGGATGTCTTGTAGCACTACTAGGTTGGGATTGTTGTCTCCAGCGAAGAATGGATGCGTTCTGTCTGTTCGATTCACGTCTTTTTCTACTAAACTTTTTCTGTCTCGGTATTCTGAAAACCTGGGAATATTTTAAAAACAGTTTAATTTTGTAATCCTGAATTAAAAATAAGACATATGTTTGATAATAAAAAAAAAACTGGAATTTAAGTTGAAAATGACCTAAAACTGTTGCTAGGCAAAGTCCTCTCCTTTGTCGTGCCAAATTTCTTTATCTTGTGCGATATCTAGGCATGTTCACGCCCCAAACAAGATCAGATCGCTCCAACACCTTCGCCGTCGACAAGACTGTGGATATTTATTTATTTCAACCTCATGTACAATAGTGGTACATAGGCGGACTTAATGCCATAAGGCATTCTATACCAGTCAACCTTTGGGTTAAATACGACAACATTGTGATACAAAAAAAAATGTAACTGCCTAATTGTTTTCGAGAATTTATATACTTATACAGATACTAATACACAGTCATATACAAATAAAATAAACTAATACAAAATACCAAAATTAGGAAAAAAACGATAAGATTTAACAGTAATTACTATGACTTATGATTGGGAGCTATTTAGTCGGACCTAAAAAGTGGTTACAAACATTTCTTTTAAATTTTTTGATATTTATTTCAAGTCAAATCAAAATGAGGGTCACTTTTAGAGGTTGTGCTGATGCAGAAGTTATCAGAAAATGTATATTACCTGGCCTCCTGCCCTTCAGTCATGGATCTCCACTGCAGCTTCATGGAGAAGTACTCTTCCGTTCTCTTCTTGGTCAGCACCCTGAGTTCTGCATGCGTCATGTGCCAGGGGTAATAGTCTAATAAGTATTTCCATACATACTGTCTTATTGAATGCGCTACACCCTGGAAGAAGAAACATTTTTTTTTTAATTATATTTTTTTTTCTTGCGGATGGGAAATCATTAAATATGATTGGATATATAAGAACATATCCGGGAGTGTCAGACTTGTATTGACACGCACCCATGTTCCTTCTATTGTCCTTTACATTCCGGGGCCGCGGTATCTCTTTCGAACAACCCGCATCACCAGGAAGAAGACACATTGTGATTAGTTAAATCAACTAAATATCATCACCTACTTAGCCTTTTCCCAACTATGTTGGAGTTGACTTCCAGTCTAACCGGATTTAGCTGAACTTGTTTATACATTTTATGAGTATTTGTGGGTAGGTAGAGAAATCAAAAGCCAAAGGCAATCATTACCTTCGCACTTTTATTACTTCCTTAAATATCATTGCAAGATGTTGGATTTGAAAGCTGACTTCATTTGTTCTACTACAATGAAATATGATTTCATTGCCATCTGAAATTTTGCTCCGATGCTTCGCTCATCGTTCGGAAACGGAGTTGGTCTCCGCCAGTTATGTATTAACCTTTAGATGCGTTACCCGCGCTCAACAATCATCTAGCCTTTTCCTAATAGGGTTGTTTCCAGGGTCAAAGTAATTACATTCTATTTAGTCCGTCTTTTAGATTATTCAAAAATAAGGGACACACGTGACGCGTTGCTGCATTTTTTCGCAACTAGTGACGTCACACTTAACTTTAATAGGCTATATCTTTGTCATTTTTGGTCTAATTTACAAATTAAAAAAAAACGTGTCCCGTGTTATCTAAAAGGCGGTCTAATATTTTTTTTTTATATAAGAGGGGGGTGAACCAATTACCATCAAAAGAGCACAAATTCAGGCTCCGTGGCTACATATCTGAAATTCCTGATAATAATTCTGGGAATCGAACCAGGGAGCTCATTTACAGCAGTCGCACATGCTACCACTCGACCATTAAGACAGTAATAAGCAAATAATACTCACTCCTCTAAATATAAGCTGTTTGACTCCTTCAACCTCTGTGACCCTCCCTTCTGTGTCCTGCAATCCCTCCCATTTCTCTGTTGATAGGGGAGTTCCTCTGAAAAAAATATATATTACTGTAATAACAACATTGTAAAAAAAATGATTTTAAACGAGAAACATGGAGTTTCTTTCCGGTTCTTCTCCATAGGAAACGACCAACCCGAACCGTGCACCTTTTCTTGACGTTTTATAAGCGCCCATGTAGGCCTTTGTGAAATAAAAATATTTTGATTTTTGATGGAATAACTGATAAAATATGGAACCCTACGCTCAAGGTTTTAATGGGATTGAGCGGGTCACGTGAGCTGCATGCATAATGATTTTTGAGCGAAGGTCCGACCGCGATGGGTACCTGAGAGTGGACAGCGCCGTCGAAGGTGAGGTTGGAAGCACAGGCCTAGAAAGAGGTGAAGAGGCGCATTTCGAAAGGCGTGACAGGGACATGCAAAGCTACTAAATATCAAAAATCTGAGTAACATTTCGGTAGCATATCCTTTTTGGGGATTTTACACAGCTTGTTTCAAAAATGTGTGGTACATGGTATAGCGAACAAAAGTTGCAAGCTGCCCTAAACGCTTCCCCCTTTGTTTTCGGATGAACATCATCAAATATATCCCGCTCTGGGCGGAGCATAAGGATGTGTCAGACTTGTACTGACTTAAAACATTCATGTTCCTTCTTATGCACATAAAAGTGTGTTCCAGGGCCGCGGTATCTTTTTCGAACAACCCGCATCCAGTGGCTATGGCACCTCTGGGAGATTCCCCCTTTTTTGCGGACGGTGAGCTACCCATTGCTCACCGTCCACAGGCCAGCATCTACGGTAGCCGGGAGTCGTCTCGCGGCGCCCGACGCCTGAGTTGTCTCCCGCGGCGGCTGGGTTGGTTTAAGGTTCTCTCCCTCAAACGCCCGGCCACCTCCTTCGGTAGCATGACTGCTTCGCAGAAGAAGGTGACCGCTTCCCATTCCCTCTTGCCCCGGACCATAAGGAGATTCCCCCTTGATATCATCTTTTAGAATTTTGATGTTAGATATTTTTTGTGTTACGGTTGGCACTTGTAAAGGGTGCTAAGGATAATTGATAAGCCTATATCGATCGTTGCGTCGCAAACTGATGACTCATATTCGATATGTGAGCATTGACCTAAGGAGTCGTCATATCAATTCACGTGCAGTTTGCTTTATCAGTGTGTAGTATTTACGTCTTATTTTGATAAGGATAAACTTTATTCCCATTATTATTTAGAAAATCGAGATATTGTTTGGAGGCTTTTTTTTGGGGTGGGAAATCATCAAATAACTTCCCCCGCTCTGGGCGGAAAGGGGGGAGTGTCAGACTTGTACTGACTAAAACCCACTTATGTTCCTTCTATTGCCCTTTACGTTCCTGGTCGTAGATTAATGACTGGCTGTTTGGTTTCCGGTCCCAATAAAACTGGCGAACCAATTTAAATCTTGCTTAGTTCAAGTAAAGTTGAAAATTAGCAGCACACTGCAAGCCAGGTCTGCATCGACGCGAGTATAGAAATCGCGGTATCTTCTACCAAATAGCTAAAGTCTATTAAAATACCTTTTTCCAATTGTTATTTCCATTCAATTATATCACAGTTCATATTAAGTTTATTTTGATTAGCTAGTCACCTTGTACAGCTACTATTTCCAGTATAAAATGGCCTAGCTTTATATAGACTTTCCGTACAATGAGAGATCCGCATAAACTGTATACCTTGATGAGTCGCCGTGTGTACTATACAAAATTAGATCACAGCACAAATAGTCTAGTCAACAAGTGCTTTTTTAGTCAAAACTTTTTAAAAGGCTCGGAAAAATATGGTTGAGGGCTAATTCGATTCGGGATCGAATCTAGAAAGTTTTTGAAAAAATTCAAGACCCGCTCGAAAAAATTGCAAAAGTTATTAACAAATTAGTAAACAAAAACAAAGGGGTTTAGTTTTTTTGGTATATCTCGAAAACTATTTTATATATTTTGATTTTGAAAAAAGATTCAAAAAGAGGAGAAAATTTCCTAAAAAAAACTCCCAACTCGCGAAATTGCAGGAACAATATTAAAAAAATTACAGGGAGCTGAAAGTACGCCTGAAAACGGGTACTCGGGTTTCCGCAAGCCACGCCCCCTTCGAGCGCTTTAATGAAAAATATTATTTAAACATATTAAATGTTGATATTAAAATTTGAAAAAATTCAGACATGTACAAGACAAATTAAAGAATGAAATGCCGTAGAAAAAATATTTTTATCGCGATTTTATAAAATGTTATCCATAAATTAATTAACAATTTCTTCCGACGGGGCTATAGACATTGCAAGTTGCATAATTGTTAAACCAGAAATCTCAAAATTTTTTCCTCTCGTGGAGCTATTCTTCAAAGATTCAAGAAAGGATTTCCGTCGAGTAAATTAAAAAATTGTTAATTTTCGATTTGTTATTAACAAATTACCTAGGCGGCAAATTAAATATTTAAATAAATGTTACAAGAATTATTTTTTTTCCAATGTCGATGATTATTCGTTTTTCTATCAATAAAAGCTACCTAAAAATATTTTTTTATAAATTTTAATTCTTTTTGTTTATAAAATTGTTATAAACAAATAGATTATTTATAATATAATTGAAATTTTTTTTTTGGAAAAGATTCCTCGTAAAAAATTATGAATTTTAAGATAAAAAACGATGCTTAAAAAAATTTTTTTATTGCTAAAAAACCGTTTTGTTAATTAACAATTTTTTTTTACCACTTGTTAATAATATTAAGGTACGCTTTTTTTTAAAATATCATTATTTATTATCCTCCTTAATAATCAAAAAAAAAAATTCGTTTTTTTATAAATTTTCATTGTTTATTTAATAAACAATTTGTTATAAATAATTAATTTTTCATTGTATAATTTTTTTAGAACTCTTTACACTAAAATAAAACCGACCAATTACCTTTTTGCGGAAAAAAAAAATTAATTCGAAAATAAATATAAAATATTTTTTTTTTTTGCAAAAAGGTAATTAGTCGGTTTTATTTTAGTGTAAAGAATTCTACAAAAATTGTACAAAAAAAATTAATTGTTTATAACAAATTGTTTATTTAATAAACAATGAAAATTTAAAAAAAAAACGAAATTTTTTTTGATTATTAAGGAGGATAATAAATAATAATATTTTAAAAAAAAAGCGTACCTTAATATTATTAACAAGTGGTAAAAAAAAATTGTTAATTAACAAAACGGTTTTTTAGCAATAAAATTTTTTTTTTAAGCATCGTTTTTTATCTTAAAATTCATAATTTTTTACGAGGAATCTATTTCCAAAAAAAAAATTTCAATTATCTTATAAATAATCTATTTGTTTATAACAATTTTATAAACAAAAAGAATTAAAATTTATAAAAATATATTTTTAGGTAGCTTTTATTGATAGAAAAACGAATAATCATCGACATTGGAAAAAAAATAATTCTTGTAACATTTATTTAAATATTTAATTTGCCGCCTAGGTAATTTGTTAATAACAAATCGAAAATTAACAATTTTTTAATTTACTCGACGAAAATCCTTTCTTGAATCTTTGAAGAATAGCTCCACGAGAGGAAAAAAATTTGAGATTTCTTGTTTAACAATTATGCAACTTGCAATGTCTATAGCCCCGTCGGAAGAAATTGTTAATTAATTTATGGATAACATTTTATAAAATCGCGATAAAAATATTTTTTCTACGGCATTTCATTCTTTAATTTGTCCTGTACATGTCTGAATTTTTTTCAAATTTTAATATCAACATTTAATATGTTTAAATAATATTTTTCATTAAAGCGCTCGAAGGGGGCGTGGCTTGCGGAAACCCGAGTACCCGTTTTCAGGCGTACTTTCAGCTCCCTGTAATTTTTTTAATATTGTTCCTACAATTTCGCGAGTTGGGAGTTTTTTTTAGGAAATTTTCTCCTCTTTTTGAATCTTTTTTCAAAATCAAAATATATAAAATAGTTTTCGAGATATACCAAAAAAACTAAACCCCTTTGTTTTTGTTTACTAATTTGTTAATAACTTTTGCAATTTTTTCGAGCGGGTCTTGAATTTTTTCAAAAACTTTCTAGATTCGATCCCGAATCGAATGAGCCCTCAACCATATTTTTCCGAGCCTTTTAAAAAGTTTTGACTAAAAAAGCACTTGTTGACTAGACTAAAAGGTACCACAGATTTGAGTATACGGTTTTAATTTGAACTAAATACCTCCGCGCGTTCCTGAGATTAAGAGTCTTGACAGACAGACAGACGGACAATAAAGTGATCCAATAAGGGTTCCATTTTTTCCTTTTGAGGTACGGAACCCTAAAAAAGTTGATTCTAATAATGTTTGGAAACTGTTTTTTTTTTTGATAAAACGTTGCCCCACACTAGGAATTTCTCCTGTATCGTGGGTACACGAACAGCCAGACCCGGAACAACTATCTGTAGGCCATACAAATATTTGTTCCGTGCGGAGATCGAACCCGCAACACGCAGCTCAGCAGTCGATAGCTCAACCACTGCGCCAACCGTGCCGTGAAATTGATGTTGGAAATGTTTGGAAACTAAATTGCGACTGTTTTATAGGAATAACTAGATTCCGCCCGCGACTTCGTCCGCGTGGCATAGTTACTTTGGGCTAACGCTAACTTTAACCCAACAAACCCAAACCAAAAAAAATATCTTTCTCTCCTCTTTTCTTCCCTCTTTCTTCGACTTTTCTCAATTTTTCTAGCCTATGTCAGTCTCCAGGGTCCCAACTAACTCTGTACCAAAATTCATCAAAATCGGTTTGGCCATTTAGGCGTAAAGACGTAACAAACAAACAAACTCGCTTTTATAATATTAGTAAGGATTCTTACCTAGGTATACAAGGCCGGGGAGGTAGCGTAGGTTTAACACTGATGACCTCGTACTCATCGTTCTTGGTCACCGTAGTGGCATCCTCCATAGCACTCATACTCTTTGTCAGTAAATCCGCCACTTCTTCAGACACGTCGCGTTTACCGTTCATGCCTTCGTTGCCGTAGTATACTGAAATGGGATAAAATAGAGACAATTTAACTTAAAAGCCATTTATTCTAATTAGACAATATAAAAAAAATGATGGAATTACATAAGACAGTGCCTCAAAACACCCGCCTTCTACACTTGATAAATATAATATCGTATGTTCAGGCAACAGCTTTTCTATTGGCGCTTAGCCAAGGCATTGATTTTCTGCCTAGCAGCCACATAAGAAGTTCTCATTAAAATGTTCGCTCTGAATCTTTGATTGATATTATGTTTACTGTGATGTTATACCTCTTGCGCGTAAAATATGACACTTCAAAACTAGACTTCGAATTTGTTTAAAGTATCGTCACGTCAACACATTTAATTTCTACAATTATTTAATCAACTTTTTGCAGAGGGATCTCATCAAGTGTCTTCTACCGCTCTGGGTAGAGCGAAAGGCAGTGTCAGAATTGTACCTTCCATTCTACTTCTTTTGCCCTCGGCGTTCTAGGGCCGCGGTATCTCTTTCGAACAACCCGCAGCCCAGGACTATTTTTTTTTTAAATATCTTGGGACAACTCACACACGGCTATCTGATCCCAAGCTAAGCAGAGCTTGTGTTATGGTAACCAGACAACTGATATACATACTTATATAATTTATAAATACATACATATTATAGATAAATCACACCCAGACACAGAACAAACAATCATGCTCATCACACAAAGTTTGTCCTGGGTGGGAATCGAACCCACGACCTCCGGCTCAGCAGTCAGGGCCACTAACCACTAGACCACCAGGCCCGTCAATTATACCCTGATGCGATTTTAACCTTACCACAAAGAGGGTCTTGGGCCTTAAAACGGATAAAGAATGGGAGAAATTAAGTCCAAAAAGTCCTTACCAATATCAGTGAGCTTCGAAAAAGCTTCCAAAGTGGTCTCATACGGTCTCTGTTTAAAATTCGAAACTAAATTCCAGACAACATCCGTCGTATTCTCAGTAAAGATATCCAGTTCCGCAAAAGACTTGTTCAATACTTGAGACTCTATGTCCTGTTCTACAACAACGTAAGTGTTTCTGTCGTGACGTGTCTTCGCCGTCTTCACATGATTCTTTAGATAAGCGACGAATATTTCTGCATTGCCATGTTGGAAGTAGAATGTTGTCTGCCATACTCCTGACTTGGTTGAGAACTGCATTTGCTGGTTGTTTCTGGTTACCCTGAACGTTTTGAGCTCGTCTAAGGGTATCTTTATGATGCGGGCACGGGCTGTTGCGTAGTCTGATGTCATGTTGCCACTGAGGGTACGCTGGCGGCGACCTGGTTGTGGCTTAATATTAGTTTGGGAGCAACAGGTTTTAAAATGAGTCTTAACAGACGAAGAAGTAAATATTCTGGTAGAAAGAAAGAAAGAATTTGTAGGGTATAAGATATTAGAAATATAAAACACTAGGTTGTCTTTTGTGTTCTGAAGTTGAGACTGCAGTTAAGTTAATGCATATTGCGAAGACTTCGTAAATACATTTGTCAACAAAAACTGATAAATGCAATGTCTTAGGAAGATTATTCTTGTATTTAGTGGATAATAGATGGAATTGATATTTTTGAGACCCTAGATCAAAAGCTCCAGTGGATCTCAGTGCATTAAAAAGAGTGCAGTTGCAACTGCCCATGATATAAAAAAATAAATAGCGCCTTGTCTTCTAGTTATAAAGAGTGATTGATTAAATACAAGCTAAGCTTAAGAGGAGATACCACCACCTGGGCTTTGTAGCTGTCTGCCAAAGTAATGTCCGACCGAATATTGACCATATTTAGGCAAAGCCGATTCGTAGATAATCGACTACCAATTCTCGAGTACACAAGACACGAACCTCTAACTTTTCGGTTTTATGTGCGTATTGTATAATGGAAACTTGTTTCAGTGAAGGAAAAACATCGCGAGGAAACCATCATGCATTGTTTTTTAGGTATCTGGTGTCATCAAATTAAATAACTTTCCCCGCATGAGCGAAGCGGGAGTTCCTTTTTTTCCCCTTTGTGTTCCGAGGCCGCGGTATCTCTTTCGAACAACCCACAACCCCGGCAGGAAAGCATGCCTGAGACATATTTTTCTACGGCATGTAAAACCGAATCAGAGGCCCATGGAAGGCATAAAACCGGTGTTTAATGCTGTCCATGGGCCTCTGATTCGGCTAGTTAGTTCAAGAACTAACCACACGTTATTAGAAAGAAGTAGCAAGTAGCACCCATCACCATTGCCAGGTTTACAGTAGCACTGACCGTATACCAAACTCCGGATGTCTCTCGGGCTTCCGCGACATTATAGTCGAAGGAACCTAAAGCCAAAACAAAAAACAGACGACACCACCCAACGCAGCCGAAGCGGCGAGAAAAACTATAAATAAATAAATCTACCTTTAGCATAAGACATGGTAATACCAATAGTATTGACGACCGCCCATTCTTGGTCTTGGGTGTCAGAATCTATGGTGATTAGGTCGTTGGGTCTCCACTCGATGCATTTGCTGCTGTCTTGGTTCTGCACGATGCACAGCATACCGATGGAATTGAGGTCCGTGACCGGCCTGCCCAGACACGCTTTGAGGAGCACTCCATCTTGGGTGAACAGATCCTGGAGGGTTGAAATGGTTTTTTTTACACTCAACTCGTCAATTATATATCGTAGTAACTAGCAAGTTTCGTTTTTGAGGAGTAACGTTCGCAGTTGTGACACTGTGCTGTAGCTCTTTTTTTCTTCCAGGTTGATGTAGTGGCTGAGCGGTTGACTGCTGCGTTACGTGTCTCAGGGTCGATCCCCACACGGGAAAAATATTTGACCATTCAAAAATTTGTTCCATGATAGTTGTGTTTGTGGTTTAAATGTTTATAAACGCAACCACGATAACAGGAAAAAATCCTAGTGTGGGGCAACGTTTTTATAAAAAGAAAAAATGTAAAGACTGTGAAACAAGCAAAATCTTAATATTATTCGTATTGTTATTAACAAAATATATTTATGACAAAAAACTAAGTAAAAAAACCAGCTCACTGATTAAATAAACAAGAGACGCGTGACAAATCCCACGAGACCCAATCCCACAGGCGGGTGGTGCTGCATGACATCATTTCAAGTAGTTTACTTAATTATTATTAGCTGTGGTCAAAGACTTTGTAATCCATTGTTACAAAATTAAGATACAATGGTTATTTTTTTACGTTTCAAATGTACAATCGGTATTGATATGGGTAGAATTTTCCTACAACATATAGGTGGCCTTGAATTAGCATACCGCACACAAGGCCTAAGTCATTAGGTAATTATAAACCAGCTACCATAGCTTATTCATAGTTTTATATAATAGTTATATACTGACTAGAAGTGCTATTTGTTTTAATGAAAAAATAGTAGTAAAAGTTTTTGTGTTTATCTTTAGATTCCATTTCTAGATACTGCCTCAGTTAAAAGAATCACGCTGTATAGTTTTTTTTTAAACAAATGTTGCCCCATACTAGGAATTTCTCCTGTATTGTGAGTGTGTTAATAAACATTTAAACTCACATACACAAACAAATATTTGTTCCGTGCGGGGATCGACACTGCGACACGCAGCGCAGCAGTGAATCACTCAGCCACTGCACCAACAGTGCCGTCAAAAAAAAACAAAAAAAAAACAAATGTTGTATTACCCAGTACTAACTGGGTTGTGAAGGTCAGATAGGCGATTGCTCCATGTGAAATACTGGTAATCAACTGAAGCTGGTTAGACTAGAATCATCCCCAATATAAGTATAAGTTAGGAAAAGGCTAAACAGATGGTGTTTCAGTAAACAGGCTCTACTCCCTCTTACTTAGGACTTAAACAAGACTGCTGAAATGTCGGTACACACGGAGACATATTAAGGTATAACCTGAGCTTGCTTTGTATAAGATTGCCAAACAATGAGATATCAGCATTTACTAGTTTTTTAAAGCTAGATTTGTTGCTGTGTGTTCTATGGTACAAACAACGACACATCAGCCTAAACAAAACCAGTTGCTGTGTGTTCTATGGTACAAACAACGACACATCAGCCTAAACAAAACCAGTTGCTGCTGACTTCTCAATGTATGGGAAATTGATAGTGTACACCCAAGATGGCCAATAATCGACCTGTCGATCGCGGCTAATAATCCAGTCGATTGCGGTAAAGCAAACAAAATAAATGATTTTTAATAAAAAAAAGACTACATTATGGTATAGATACTGAACTGTACTGTTTCATTTAAAATTTTAAGAAGTATGCTATTGGTAGATAGCACAGGGTTTCGTACGTAAAAGGTAGATCTTTGATCTATTCAAGTTGGCCACCCCTGGTGTACACTGTACAGTATAGTTGAGAGATCTGCATTGTCTGTTTAGTATTGATTATAATTTGTGAAAATACAGGTCTAATGTTGTTCAGAATAAGAGTTTGAACAATATTTATTTATTTATTTTATTTAACTATTTATGTACACACAGTAAATCACACAGGATAAAAACATATAAAATTTGAGTACAAAGGTGCTGCTTATTTCTTAAGAAATTTCTGCCAGCAGACCTGCGAAAGGAGATATGAGAACGAAATGTAGGAATTAGGTTTATGAATTGATTACTAGATGTTTGGTTTCATTAAGGGTTAATGCTGCCCAGTCCAAATTATACCATATATTTTGGACTCATATGTTGAGTTCTGGGCAGCGAAAGAGTTAATATTTTTAATCTGATGAGTAAATATGATATAATAAATAAACATGATAAAAAGATATCTAGAGAATTCAATATTTACCTTTACTATTGGGAATACAAGATAGCTTTTTTAATCAAAATGCTTATCATAAGGAAAATGTTGAATGAATTAGTTGCAGCATTTTCATGTTTGTTTTTGACAGTAAAAATATTTCTATTCAATACTAGGTATGTTTTTAAGCTCATAAGGGGCTATCCTATTTTGATTTCTACCCTTCCAATCCCCTTGGTGATACATCATGAGGTTTAAAGCCACACCTCCTCTTCCAGCATCTTGTGTATTTTAAGTATTGAAAGGATAAGTAAACTTTTTACTTTATTTATTTAAAAAATTACTTAATATCCTAATGAATAGAGACAGATTGTAAGCAAAAAGAAAAACAAAAATAAATAATAATAAGTATATGTTTAAATATAATATGTTTTTCGTCAAAATCAACTAAGACGAAAACTAAAATGTACATCGATATCATTTCCATTTCTGATCGAAGATAATACTATCTTACTTTAATTCCGATGACTCGTCATAAAAGCCGATTTCAGCCTGATTACTACTGGTTACATACTATCTTGATCAAAACTAGCATACATCTCCAGCTGAAACGCGCCTAGTGCGTCTTAGAATGTAATCAAGAAACTCCAGTCCAAGAGAATAACAAAACTAAGCAATTTTTAATGACGCAATACCAAACAAGTCCTTCGATTATGCCATACAACTACAGCGTTGTTTACAAATATCTAACAGACTGCTATACAGCAAAATTGAGCAAAGGTCACAACGATCGACGAACAATGAATAAATAAACAATAAAAAAACATCAAACTCACTTTACATTGTTCCGGAATATCTTCCACGGAGCTTGATCTCGACATTTTGAGTACACAGGACTCTCAAATATGCAAAATACACTTCGAAATCAACGAAAATACGTGGAATAATAGATTTACGCCATACTTTTCAAGGATTTCCTGTTCAAAATAAATAAAAACACTCAACTCTAATTCACAATAATGAGCATGGTAGAGTTGCAATATTAAAAACTAAATTTGCCCAAGTAAAACTCAACAAATCCAATCAGCTTTCGATTGAAAGCCAAAATCATAACTTTAAAGTGAAAAGGCAAAGTAAATTATTATTGAAAGCCGCGCAATGAAAATTGTAAATTAGTTTAATTTATTTCTCTTTAACGTTTTTATCAAAACAGGCATTTGTAATTTTCGCAGATAGAAGGTAAATATTTATTGCGGTGTGTCGGTAACACTGAGCGTACGTCAAATGAAAAAGCGTTTCATTTCACGAATGCTCAGTAAAAAGATAAATTAAATAAAGCGAACTTTTTTTCAGACTACAGACCGTTGTTTATTCGCTACTGCTATACTGTAACAACTATGATAATATAAAT
Organism: Ochropleura plecta; assembly: GCA_905475445.1. Taxonomy (NCBI): domain Eukaryota; kingdom Metazoa; phylum Arthropoda; class Insecta; order Lepidoptera; family Noctuidae; genus Ochropleura; species Ochropleura plecta. The sequence continues at coordinate 18,895,893 of FR997728.1, read as the reverse complement.
GGACCTATTCAGAAGGCAGTATTCTTCGATAGCGCCGGTAGCTTGAACTCTGTTCCTGATACCGTAGCGCGGACTGATTTTTTAATTTTTTTAAATATATTAGTAAGCAATAAAAAAAAATGTTTCTTCCATCTAAAAGCAGCTCCTCAATTTTGATGAGAATGCAAAACTGCAACAAACTGCCTTGTATAATTGTGGCCTTCTCTGATAACATTCCGTCCACTTACTCCTTACTATCAAAATTTCGAGCTGAATAATTATGCTTGCTGGATTTCTTGGGAAAGTAGCTTTCTAAATGACTTGTTTTATTTTCGGAGCCGCGGGCAAAAGCTAGTAATATTATAAAAGCAAAAGTGACTTTGTTTGTTATGTCTTCACGCCTAAATGGCTAACGCCCGGTTCCAATAAACAAAAACGATTCGTTTTGCTTACGGATAGTAAGATTTTGACATACGTCTCATAGAACTTATGTCAAAATAAAATACTACTATCCGTAACCAAAACGAATCGTTTTTGTTTATTGGAACGGGGTGTAAACCAATTTTGATGAATTTTGGTATAGAGATATTTGGTACCCTGGAGACGGACATAGGATATTTCTTTTTAATGTGATTAATGAGGGAGAAAGAGGGACGAAAAGGGAAAACTTGGTCAGTGGGTAGTCTTAGGGGCGGAGTGTAGGAGTTGGAGTATACGCTTAGGGGCACTATGAGCAGCAAAGAAAACGAAAAATAAAAAATTTTTAGTTAAAAAAAAAAAATTGGACTTAATCAAATTTTCGGAGTTTTTTTTTTTTTTAATTCGATCATTTTTTTGCAGCATCTGATTAAGCTTGGCCATAGAAACCATTTAGGAACTGAGAAGTATGGCCCTATGACGCACCGTTTCCGAGTTATGGGCCTTTAACTTTTTTTTATGTTATATAAAACGATTTATATCTCTAAAATGGTAGCTCGGATGAGATTGTATTCGGGAAAGAAATTGTTGCTCTACTCAAAAGCCATGCGATCATGTAAAAAAATTAGCAAAAACTTTGAAAAAAAAAACATCAAAAATTTTCTAAGTGTCGGTCGTTGTTTCCAGCTAGAGTATTCTTAGGGGCGAAGGACTTAGTCAAATTTTCAGAGATTTTTTTTTTTTAGAATCCGACCATTTTTATTGCAGCAACTGATTAAGGTTGGCCATAGAAACCATTTAGAAACTGAGAAGTATGGCCCTACGACGCACCGTTTCCGAGTTATGGGCCTTTAACTTTTTTTTTATTTTATATAAAACGATTTATATCTCTAAAATGGTAGCTCGGATAAGATTGTTTTCGGGAAAGAAATTGTTAAATTGTTAATTGCGAAAACTTAGCTTTGCTATTACAATAAATTAGGCGCAAGGGCAAAAACTACAGGTAGCAGGTACCTGAAAATCAGGAAAGGGGAACTGTGTTACCCCAAATTTGACGCGAGCGAAGCCGCGGGCAAAAGCTAGTAATAATATAAAAGCGAAAGTGAGTTTGTTTGTTTGTTACTTCTTCACGGCATAATGACTGACCCGATTTTGATGAATTTTGGTACAGAGATAGTTGGGACTCTGGAGGGGGACATAGGCTAACTAATGCTATTTTTTAATGTTAAATGAGGGACAAAGAGGGAAGAAAAGGGAAAACTTAGCATTGCTATTACAATAAATAAGGCGCAAAGGAAAAAAACTACTTACAGGTGACAAATTTCTTGAAGTCCCCTGTATACGTAAACAATGAGCCACTAAAGTATGTCGATAACTATATTTACTTAGGTAAACAATTATCGTTTGAAAAGCAAAGAAATAGAAAGGAGAGTTTCTATCGCTTGGAAAAAGTTTTGGAGCTTAAAAGAAATCATGAAAAGTGACATGCCGATCAAAATCAAACAAAAAATTATGGATACCTGTATATTGCCAACACTCACATATGCTCACTGACTTATAAACCTATGGACTGGCCATACCTACAGAATTAGCGTGACTACCTACAAAACTCGGGCGCTCAAAATGGCTGCCTTTTTATAGGGTTGTAATTTAAAGCCACATGAGTACCTAGTTTATATCGATATATTAGACCAATATCAATTATTCGAATATGTTTTATTAAAGTAAGTATTTTTAAAGATGCATGACTGATTTTTCAATCGTCAGATACCTTTTCATAGGAACATAAATATGACTGAGGTGCTTACCTTCCGGTTTCATCGTCAGTTCAATTAAAATTACTCCTTCACCATCTTCTTTCAGTCAGTTATTAACTAAAAGCATAACAAAGCAATTTTACTTGTTACGACAATTTTGCTATGATCGTATGAGAAGTTCCATTCCATGTCTTTGAAGTTCTTCATAATATGATGACAATATTTATACGAGACCAATTCGGGAGTATCTTTCAATTATATAATAGGTAAATACATACAACCGAGTTAAAAATTGAATAATGCGACATCTCTTGTCACATTTAGTTACATATCAAACTCAAAGCATTTATTTCAATTAGACCATTACAGGCACTTTTGAATGTCATAAAAACAAGAACAAAAAATGATGCTGCTACAGTCCCGGTCACAAGGCATAATAACTTGTGAAAGTACTGTAGTCGCCCATTCCAAAGCGTTGATCTCTATGGAGAAGAATGGGCAAGAAACTCCATGGACACTCTTTTAAATTATAATATTTTTACAAAATCGTATTTACATCATTCGTGTTGAGATTATACAAATATGTGAGAACGATGTAGAAAGACGTGCACAGTAAGAGCGTCCAGAGTAAATAAAAACAAAATTCAATTTAAAATCTAAATAAGTTAAAAAATGACCGTGGTAGTTAAAAAATGACCACTCCCAACTGACAGCGCCCGTTCACGAACATGACGTATGGATCAGCCCCATTCAGCTAGACCATTTTGAAGGGAGCTAAATGACCCGACACACCCATACACACACACGACATATAGTTTCTGTAAGGGATTTATTGAAATAAAAAGACCTTTCACGTTAAAAGAACATGTTTTTATTTATGCATAAAAAGAAAAACACTTTAGAAACACATAACTAAGTAGTAAAACATTCGGTTTTGTGTTTTATTAGTGCTAGTTTTATCAACCGACATTATAATGTCAGTTGATATTTATTCATTTCTGAACAAAATTAATTTGTTAAAATAATTTCTATATGAAATCTTGCTTGATGTAGGTTGTAAAAAACAGATTGGTTTAGGCTAAAAAATAACAATAATATTAGTCTCACAATCTAATAACCTACCTACTTCATTCCTTAATTGCTGTCAAAATATGATCAAATTAGCCTTTACAAAATTATTTTAATTTAAAATCGTAAATGGCTTTTGAGCCATTTCAATTGAAAAACATTTCTTTTATTCGCCTCATTGTTTTTTTTTTGTCATCCCTGACAATGTTTAGATGTGTGGAGGCATAAGATTATTTAATGAGGCAGCACAACAATAGCTTTCTTGAGTCTCCTAATATAATTCGGCATCAATAGTGAATGTGAAAGGGAACAATATTAAGGTGGTTCAGGATTTTTTTTTATAATAAAACAATTTAAGGTGACATGAGGTTCACCCTGTCATCTACTCAACAAAATAAAGTATACATATGAGAAAAACCTACCACTAGAGGACGAGGGCACTGCGCTGTCACGTTACCTTGTCACATCGAGAGTTTTATTAAAGCATGATTTGTCGAAGTGCAATGAGCAGCCATACCACATTTTTGTCGGGGGTTAATATTTCCAATGCCAATAACAGCTAACCATTTTTTCTTCAAAATTTAATTTACTGGGAATCTGTCGAACAAAAAACCATATCAACATTTTACACAATTATTACATTCGATATTATCGATACTTCGACATCGCTGATTGTAAGCGTCCATCACTAAGTTCACTATTTATGTAAACAATGCAATGAAATAAAGAAAATAACAACGTTTGAAGCTATACAAAACTGGCACAGGTCTCAATGACCTTTCCAAAGATCATCTTGTAACAAAACATCATACATAATTCGTGAAAAAGCAATGAAAACTTGTCACTAACCTGTGAATGGTCAATTCAGGCTGATTTTTGTTTTGTCTTGCACCACACTGTATTATGCAACACGAAGGCATGATTAATTGGTAATAGCAAAGCCCAGTGCACCACAATAACTAGTTTAAAGCCGTATTTTTCAATAAAACAACAAAAAAATATCTTGGCGCGCAACTGTTTGACAGTTGATGTACCACAAAACTCGGCGCAAATCATGGAGAATCGGTCACGCATAGATAGGCTTATGACGTCACATGAAAGTGTTGCCAAAATGAGCACTTGACAAACTATATTTGTCTTTCTTTTCTTATGCAGCTACAGCTTTATTAAAAAGAGACAACACTGTTTTTCACATACGTGTGTCGATTTTATAGATATTTGTATAACTATTCTTTCTATAGTAGAATGCCGCCTCCATAGGTATATCTCAATGCATATGCTAGCCAAACTTGGAAGTTCACATATCAAGCGAAAGCTAAAATCAGGACGTGCCAAAGAGGAATGGAAAGGAGTATGCTGAAAATTAAAAAAATCCAAAAAATATCCCATAATTTGATTCGTAAGAAGACAAAAGTTACAGACGCTCTGATTCAAAGCAGAAAGCTTAAGTGGCGGTGGGCTGGACATATAGCCAGGCTAACGGATAACCGATGGACAGCCAGGATAACATCCTGGAAGGGTCCATCAGGCACCAGAAAGAGAGGTAGACCAGCTGCCAGATGGACTGACGACATTATTCAAGTGGCTGGCAAACAGTGGATGGAAACAGCGAAGAGCAGAAATGTATGGAAATCTCTAGAGGAGGCCTTCACCTTCGAGAAAAACGAGGGGTTCTTACAAAAATAGAAGTATAATTTTAATATTAAATTTAAGAAAAGATGTTAATAAAAAAATAAAAAAAAAAAAAAGTAGTAATAATTAGTTATAAGTTTATCTTTTTTTTGTATTCTTTTGTAAGAAATATAAGGCTTTTTTATTTTTATTTTTATTTATTTATTACAGGTAGCAGGTACTTGCAAATCAGGATAGGGGAAATGTGTTACCCCGAATTGCGAAGAAAATCTAGACGTCTTACAAATTGTTTGCTATTGCTATGTACAGCGCCTTAAATACTTATGCATAAATATTTCAATAAAGAAAAACATACATACCTACCTACTTTTGACATATATACATTCTAATATAATACATATCTATAATATTTACAAAATATAAAAGTACAGAGGAAAGGTAATGTTCTGATAGTGTTATTGTCGTAATGATCATTTTAAGCTTATATTATTTTCCTATGCCAAGTCAGCTCTATACCCAGTCGCATCACATGTGATAAAATCTAAATCAAAAGTCATTTATTCAAATTAGGCTGATAATTAGCACTTTTTGAACGTCACATTACAAGAGACAGTCCCACAAAAACGCCCTGCTCTTCGCCACTTCCTAGTGTTTTAGCTGGAAAGAAGAAGTGGCGGAACAAGCTCCGCAGCAACACTTCTGTATGTCAGGTTTGAAGAAACAGATTTTATTCAAATTCCGTTTATCATAAGTAAGGTAGGTACATGTAAGAAATTATTCATTCATTGTCACATTAACATGTGACAATGTGTGTGCTAGCTGACACTAGCAAACACCAATTATGTATGTAAAAAATAAAATATCTACGAATTAAGAGATAGTTTGAAATGTGATATCTATTTTACGATTCCGAAGAACATCATAGTATATCTCTCTTATTGAAGTAGGTACTTTTTAAAGGAGAATGGGCACATTGGGACCACCCTCCAATAGCAATAGGATGTATGTCATTGGATAGGTATTTTTAATTGGAACAACTATTATTATGACAGCTTTGTTGTTACAACTGTCCGTTCAAAGTTATAAAACTTTTTATTTATTTAAAAAAATATTAAATATTTTCTATCTTGATTCAACACTGTGCTTTGGGCCGCGTTCAGGTAGACACGGTGAGCCCTCCCCACTCAAAACCGGTTTCGTGGAGCCCGCGCCGCGCGCGCGCAGGTACGTTTAACCAGTCTTTGGTTGGCATTGTGTGTGAGTTATCGTTTGTTACCGTTCCTTTTCATTCGCTTCTTTCCAACGACTTTGACCTGGCATTCTTACTGGACACTGATATCTTCTCGGAAACTCTGCATTGATTATTGAATTCGGCTATCACACTGGACTTTTGAATTGCATCTCGATCGGGTTTTAATTGTGATGGAAGATCATCGCAACTGTGTCATGTGTCGGCGAGGCCTATATCGCGGAAGATATCAACAACACGTCCTGTCAGAAAATCTTCCAAGAGAACAGCCAGAGGCTGCTGCATATATACAACAACATTCAGTATTGGAGGTGAGTGTAGTGTGTATATCTATCATTGTTTTTTTTTAGAATCAAATCGGTTACATTTTTGCATGCGGCCTGCACAAGGGACAACTTTTAAAAAAGCCAATATATTAAAGCTGTATTTTTATGGCGCCTAATATAAGATATTGTAGGTTCTCACTATTTTTACAGTGTTCACATATTTTAAATACTCTTATGTTTAAAGCTCCTGGTATCTAATCTAAGCTGGCTACATTAGGATACCGTGCAAACTCGATTTAACTTCAAACTCCTACAATGTCGTTACTTGACGTTGGTCATAGAATTATAATTATTCTTTCTTTAAACGAGTTATTATAATTGCTTATTTTTATCATTATCAGGTGGTGTTCGACAACACACGAAGCATATGCCATAGATGCTGGCAGAGAGCTGCAAATGCCATTAGACCACCTGTTGAAGCGGTAGTGCCTGAAGCACCTGAAGAGAATGAGCAAAATGTTCATGTACTTCATGTACCTGAATATATAAGAGCGCCAAATAACCATAGGTATTGTATTTTTAACAACTGTGCTAATAATACCCGACACAGAATACCTAATGCCATTAAAGTTCACATCTTTTGTGTCTACAAGCTATATATACCCGATGGTGCCAGAGTATGCAGAGAACATCTTGAAGGCAATAACTGGGATGAGCTGCCTGATTTTTGTAACACAACTCATGATTTTAATGCAGCCCAGTTTAAAGATGTTTGTGACATGCTACGAACAACTATTCAACGGGGTTCGAGGTTAGATTTTAGTCTTCACGGAGCTATGACTGATGAAGAAATGCACTACTGGGTTGGTCTTAATGGCTCCCAGTTTGATGACATTTTAGAGCAAACACCATCATTGGGCGTGAGGTGCAATGATCCAAGGACTGCGTTAGCCATATTATTAGTAAAACTTCGCACGGGAGATTCAGATGAGAGGCTTGCTACATTATTTAATATGTCAAGAAGAAAACTGGAACGATATTTAGCTATTGCTCGTGAATGCCTTATTAATGAATACATCGTACTACACTTAGGAGTGGATCACATAGACAGAGAAAATATATTGGCGAGAAATCTAACAATACCAAAAAATCTGTTTGGCAATGAAGAAAATAGCAAAGTAATTCTTATATGTGATGGAACCTACATTTATATTAACAAAAGTAGCAACTTTTTATTTCAACGCCTCTCATATAGTTTGCACAAGTACCAAAACTTGTTAAAGCCATTTTTGATCGTTGCTCCAGATGGTTATATTATTGATGTTTTAGGACCGTTCGCTGCCACAAAAACTGACGCGCAAATCATTCAAGATATAATGAATGACGAAGAAAACCCTTTACATGTTTTACTTCAAGAAAATGATGCATTTATCTTGGACCGTGGGTTTAGGGATGGGTTGGAGTATATAGAAGCTTGCGGTTATGAATATTATGTGCCACCAACTAAAGATCGTCGAGAGACACAGCTTACTACAGAACAGGCAAATGAAGCACGAGCTGTTACAATGTGCCGATGGGTAGTGGAAGTCATAAACGGTCAATTTTAAACGCGATTTTAGGCTGTTGCGGCAAAAATATTTCAATAGAGCGCTGCCTCACATGTTCGGAGATTTCAAAATTGCTGCAGCTATTATAAATCACTTCCACGTACTCATTCAAGATAACGTCCACGCAGAAGAGTTTTTAAATCTTATAAGACGCAAAGTTGACACACCAAATCTATTGTATAATTATGTAGAAAGAAAACGCCTGAATAACCGAAGGGCAGATTTTCAACGGCTGGAAGCTAATCTAATAGAAAACTTCCCAAGGCTCACTGAAGACCAAATAATTGTATTAGCCTTGGGTACATACCAGTTAAAACTGGCGCGAAGCTATTGCAGCGAGCATCTTCAAAATGGTTTATACATAATAGAAACATATAGAGAAAATCGGTTAGATGATCTGCCTGATTACGGTATTCAGGAAAATGTGTGGCTTTTGCGTGGACGCATTCAATCACGTCATGTGAGACAAAGGACGTATTATTGCTATATTTTAATAAATAACAATCCAAATGAAGATAACAACATAGTACAACATTATTGTACATGCATATCGGGACGGCGAACGATGGGCACATGTGCACACATTATATCAATAATCTGGTATTTAGGGTATGCGATTCATGAAGGATTTACTGCACCAGCAATGTTCTTGAATGATGTTATTATAGATAACCCATAGAACACGTCGATGTGTGTAACGTAATAATAAATAATTAATGAATTATTAACGGTGTTATTATTTTCTCCTCAAAAATATTTTAATATTTTTATCTTTAAATCTGAACTTATAAGTCTTATAACTCTGAACGGACAATTGTAACAACAAAGTTGTCATAACAATTGTTGTTCCAATTGAAAAGACCTATCCAACGATATATATCTCATTGCTATTGGAAGGTGGTCCCAGGTTTCATACATTTTTGCCCATTCTCTTTTATTTGTAGCAGACTGAACAATCACTGACTAATTTCATCATCCAAAGTCGATCCAGTATTTTGTTACATTTTGTGTAATACATATGTATACAGCAAAAGACAAACTAAGTACCTTTAACGATGATAATAATTTGTCTAGCGATAAATTCAATGAATAATGATGAACGAACAATGCATAACTTATTTTCTTTTGATAAAAAAACTAAGTTCATTTATATCAACTGCAGCAGAAGACACGAACGTAAAGAAGTGCATTCAAATAAAATGAATCTATTTAATTCTTTTATCGCAAGTATATTGCCTATATGGAGGGCATTGCCAGCTGCTTCGGTGATCGCAATCCCAACGGTCCTGAGACTCATTCAGGCAATTATCAGCCTCTTTGGTTCCATGAACTCCGTGGAATATCCACAGCAAGCAAATGTTTATGGTAAGTAATAAGTTCTTATGTACAGCATTATAATATCCTACTCAAATAGCTTCCCCCGCTCTGGGCGGAGTGGGGTGAGTGTCAGACTTTCACTGTCTAAAACCCACCCATGTTCCTTCTATTGCCCTTTACGTTCCAGGGCCGCGGTATCTCTTTTAAACAACCTGCAACCCCGACAGGCACTGGCAGGCCAGTTTCGTACCATCCTTGCTTTATATTACTGGGTTCAGCGGAACTCGTTTAAATGTTCTTTAATTCTCTCCTGTCAATCATTTACTTTTTTTCGTAAATCGAATCTTGCTGATTCTATAGAACATCTCATTCTTAATCTCTTTCTCTTCTAAATATCTTTTTGATTGCCTCGATGATCTAGTAATCGCAAGTGCGACTGCTGAACACCTGCGAATGAGGTCTTGGATTCAATACAAGAATTTTTAAATCGTAGAAATATTTTATTTCTACATGGTCACTTAAAGAACGCTGAGAAAATGTGCACGGTTCGGGTAGGTCATTTCCTATGGAGAAGAACTGGTGCCTTTATGTGACTAACAAAAAAAAATATAAACAAAAAAGTTCTGCTTTAAAAAAAAACCAGCCGAGTGCGAGTCCGACTTGCGAACGAAGGGTTCCGTAACATTATCTAAAAAACGACAAAAATACTTGTTTATTGTATGGGAGCCCCCTTAAATATTTCTTTTATGCTGTTTTTAGTATTTTTTGTTCTGGCGACAACAGAAATACAGTATCTGTGAATTTATCAACTGTCTAACTATGAGGGGTCATGAGAGCCTGGTGACAGACGGACAGACGGACGGACAGCGGAGTCTTAGGGCTGAAACTGCGTTAAACGGACACTCGCGCGGGTTCATACAAAAGTGAACCGACCGACGCGGGGACACGCGCGGGGCCCGCCAGCTATAACACGCGCGGGCTTGTTCAGTTAATAACGCTTGATGAAAAGCTTGTGAAAATGTCTTTTGACAAATAAAGAGTAGGTAATTGTGAAACTCGTTCGCTCTGTCATATGAGGCCAAGCGAATGAACTCTTTAGGCACCTGTGACAGGGTCCTTCACATACCCACAGAGCCCACACTTGCAGACACGCGGCGGGTGTCTGTCGCGTTAAACGGGTACCCGCCCGTTTAACGCAGTTTCAGCCCTTAGTAAGGCCCGGCGCGCGGCGCCCATTATCGGCATCGGCAAGGAACAGGAAGCGCACACTGTCGGAAACTATGCTTTGGCATGCTGCAACGTTCTTAGGAATGACGAGGCATCCATAAGCAAGCTATCCCCGAGTGTTGCCTCGGCGCCACCGGCGCGGCGGCGCGCGGCGGCGGCGTACCGAAGGATGCCGAAGCATCCCGAAGCATTCTCAAGGCTGCCGATACAGCAGCCTCAAGCATACCGAAGCGGTATTTTTGTTATTACGACCATATATAATGGAAATTTCTACTTTATTGCCATTATGTTAATGTATATATTGCTATGAGCCACCTAAAATCCTCAGTCGTGCCGATGCCGATAATGGGCGCCGGGCCTAAGAGTCCAGTTTTACCCTTTGAGTACGGAACCCTAAGAATTGGTCACACTGATGTCACATAAAAATAAAGTTTCAACTAGTAATCAGTAGAATGGAGAAGACTATTTTACCAATCGCGCAAAAACTCGCTCATGTAAACGGAAACCGGTCTGTGATAAGATGTTTTCTAGACAATGGTTCGCAAAATAATTTAACTAACTCCACTTGTTGCAAGACATTAAAACTACTGTCAACAAAAACAACAGCGAGTCAGACTTGCTCATCGAGGATTCCGTACTAACTTGTGACATAAACGGCCATATCTTTTGTCTGTGTAGACTTACAGATTTTCCACAACTCCAAGGGACTACAGACTTGGTATATGGTTTTAACTCGATACTTTTAAGTCTCTCGGAGATAGAGGGATTGACAGACAGACAGACGGACGGACAACAAGGGTTCCGTGTTTTTCTTTTGAGGTACGGAACAATAAAGAAATATATAGAGATAGATAGATAGATAGAATATTCTTTATTATGTACACCATACAAATAACAAGAAGTCAAGAATAACATTAAACAACTTTTAAATAGGGTGACACAATGGGCGGTCTTATCGCTAAAAGCGATCTTTTCAAGACAACTTTTGGATGGATTTAAAGGTCGAGGATATAATAAACACGTAATAGGATTCCATGATTCACAACCATTGTTCGATAAATTTGTAAGCAATGTAAAGCTACAAAACATTAAAACTTCCTACATAGGGTTACATTATAATATAATCAGCTTTTGTCCAGAACAGGGTAATCTACTTAAGCCTCACAAACATACAAACAACAATCAACAATTTTTAGTGTAAAGAGCCACCATTAGGATTCTGAACATTCGAATTTCAAATGTATCTAAATAATAATTAGTTGTGTTGTGAGTAACATAATGTGGTGAAAATAATTAATTAATTAAACATTTTTTGTAATTTAATTTAAAAAAACATGTTTAACTATTTAAATAGGTACAAAAAATGTTTATCTAATTAACTATTTACTCCACTTTATTGTATCTCTGCTTGTTTTATTTGATCAAATATTACTTTAAAATGTGTTAGTTTTATAAAATTCCACCATGTTATATTATTTTAAACTTGTTTATTTAAGTGCTTGCGGCATAGCTAAACAATATTATCTTAATGGGCCATGCGGTGCTAACCTCTAAGAAACTGTAACACGGCTAGTGTTACAATTTCTTTACAGTTAAGTTTATGGTAGGTACTGTAGATCACTGCTTTAAAAAAAAAATACAGTGTAAACAATTGTTGACCTATAAAGGAAAATAAAGTAAATAAAACATTTCAGATGGACAAAGCTTTGACTTCATCGTTGTTGGAGCGGGAACAGCAGGTTGTGTGCTTGCGAACAGACTCACTGAGATCGCCGACTGGAAAGTATTGCTTATCGAAGCTGGTGGAGATCCACCTATCTCGTCGAATGTTAGTATTTTAGTAATTATTGTTACCAACATCTAAGGAGGCTTTCACTTGGTAGCTTAATTCAGAAACCAGTAGTTCTGGACATTGATAGGAGGTTCCTTACCCAAGAACCCTGACCCTGAGTCATCTCAGCCCCTGTATCCTGGGCTACTATTTTTGTTTTGAATGATTTGTGATGTTAATTGTATAGACGAGGAGTTCGCGGCTACATAATAGTAGCTGGTTGAATCGTTCTTTGGTTTAAGCCGCGCTTGTCTAGATTGGTCTGTGAATAGGTGATCACCCGTAACATACCGAGTCTCCTCCATGCTCGGAAAGCACGTTAAGCTGTTGTTCCCCGCAGCTGTCATTTGTAGATCTTTGACAGATATTACAGATAGTCAGTGTCCCGAAAGTCTGACAACCAGTCTAACCAAAGTACTTCGTATTACCCAGTACTAACTGGGTTGTGGAGTTTGTGGCTATTTCTTAACAATCTAAAGGGCCAACCCCATAATTAAAGGCGCATACAACTACTTAGTTACCTCTAATTGAACTTGTATTCTTCAGCTTCCTGGACTCTTCGCTCTGATGGACTACTCTACATCAGACTGGGACTACTACACAGTTGATGATGGCTATTCAAGTCAAGCACACAGAACAAAAACTGTACACCTTACCCAAGGCAAGATGTTGGGCGGTACCAGCAGCGCTAATTATATGCTCTACGTAAGAGGAAACAAAGCTGATTATGACAGCTGGGCCCAACAGGGGAACGAGGGCTGGGACTGGAATAATGTCATCGCGTACTTCAAGAAAAGTGAACGATTTAAGGACCAGGTGATTCTCAACAGTAATTCAGCTGACTTGCACAATACAGACGGATACCTAGGTATCACACGGCCACTCACACCAGAAATAACTACAGATTATTTTAAAGCTTTCGAAGAAAACGGTCATGAAATACTGGTTGATACAAATGGGCATCAGCAACTAGGATACTCTGCAGCGCAATTTACTATAGATAATCATATAAGACAAAGCACTGCCAATGTTTTCCTTAGTACAATAAGAGAACGCACTAATTTGCATGTTCTAAAAAATACAATGGCAAGAAAAGTTCTCTTTGATGACAAAAATCATGCAATTGGTGTTGAAATTACACTTCCTGACTGTAGAACCATCAAAGTTCTGGCTAGCAAAGAAGTCATTGTCTCTGCAGGTGCTATTAACAGCCCTCAATTGCTAATGCTATCTGGAATTGGTCCTAAAATACACCTGAAAGAAATGGATATAGATGTATTACTCGATTCTCCAAATGTAGGAAGTAACCTTCAAGATCATATGTGGGCTTTGGTAGTAATAGCCGGAAAAAAAAACATTGCATCTTCTTTTAGAAATATTGGTGGTTTGCTAAACGTGGATACGTTTCCATCACCAGTAATAATAGGATTTGCTGCTCTTAACAAAACACAAAGTTATCCTGACTATGAGTCAATAATATTGCCTCAGCCAGCATCACCGATAACAGCCACAGCTATTTGTTCTTTTGTAATGGGACTAGAGGACAAAATATGTACAAGAATTGCTGAAGCTGTTCAGGATCGAGAGTCATTGCAAGCAGCAATAACCATGCTAACTCCAGGATCTAGAGGCAAAATAAGACTTCAAAGTGACAATCCAATGGATAAACCACTCATTTATGCAGGATATTATTCCGATGGAAACGATTTAGAAAAACATGTGGAATATTTAAAAGACTATATAAGTGTTGTTAATACAACATATTTTAGGAGTGTTTGTTCACATGTAGTGGATCCGAAGCTGGATCAATGTAAAGCATTTGTATTCGGTACTCATGAATACTGGAGATGTTACGTGTTGAATACAGTTAGTACCTTGTGGCATCCCGTGGGTACATGTGCGATGGGTCCAGAAGGGACGGGGGTGGTGGATGAAAGACTTCGCGTTCGAGGAGTGACGGGGCTTCGTGTGGTAGATGCAAGTGTGATACCAACTATCATTCGAGCGCATACGAATGCACCCGTGATAATGATTGGAGAGAAAGCAGCTGATATGATCAAAATGGATCACGGGTTGGATATAAATCATTGCTAGCCTTTTAAGATATATGTTAATTGCCAGCCGGGGCTACGGGTTGTTCGAAAGAGATACCGCCGCCCCGGAACACAATGGGCAAAATAAAGATCATGGATGGGTTTTGGTCAGTAAAAGTCTGACACTTTTCCTGAAAGTAATTAAATGATTACCAATTCCTAAAAAAATTAAGATATATCCTTACTAATATTATAAAAGCGAAAGTGAGTTTGTTTGTTTGTTACGTCTTCACGCTTAAATGCCTGAACCGATTTTGATGATTTTTGGTACAAAGATAGTTGAGACCCTGGAGACGGTCATAGGCTACTTTTTGTAGATTGTTAAAAAAAAAAAAGTTTGATGTGAGGAAGAAAGAGTGAAGAAAATGGAAACCTTAGCATTGCTATTACAAGAAATAAGGCGCAAGGGCAAAAACTACCGGTAGCAGGTACTTGCAAATCGAAAGGGGAACTGTGTTACCCCGAATTTAACGCGAGCGAAGCCGCATTCAAAAGCTAGTATTAAATATATTTTCCTATTTGTATTCAAATTCAACAAACAGAAGTGTTGGCCGATCCTTATAAATAGTTACCTAAATTCTCACAAACTCGACGATCGTTATTACTATCATAATTTTATTATAAATCATTTACCACAGACCGGTTCAAAGATAAATATTTATAAAGAAAATGTCATTGGCATGTTTGCTACATATAGATACTTTGTTACCTACGTGATGTACCTATCAAAGGTTATATGTAATATGTATAACGCCGAAACGAGAATTTCGCATTTCAAGGTTATTCGCGTTTTTATGTATCCTTACTTCCTTACTAATATTATAAAAGCGAAAGTGAGTTTGTTTGTTTGTTACCTCTTCACGCTTTAATGGTTACACCGATTTTGATGAATTTTGGTACAGAGATAGTTGGGAACTTTTTTGTTTAAAAAGAGGGAAGAAAAGGGAAAACTTAGCGTTGCTATTACAAATCAATAAGGCGCAAGGGGAACTGTGTTACCCCGAATTTAACGCGAGCGAAGCCGCGGGCAAAAGCTAGTATCCTAATAGAATCCGAGTAATTACCTTTACAAATTGTCAATTTATTCCTTTTGATTGACGGGTCCCTGCTTGGCTAGAACTATAGAACTACATTTAAGTCAACGATGGATACTCCAGTAAACTTCAGGCCCTTTTAATAAAAAAAATCGGGCAAGTGCGAGTCGGACTCCCGCGCGAGGTTTCAGGACAAACTTGTGACATAAACTGCCATATATTTAAACTGCGCAAACTTAGAGGGTTCATTTTTTCACAGCTTCACCTGACCACAGACTTGAGTAGGTATATCGTTTAAGTAACTTAAACTCGATACCTCCACCCGTTCTCGAGATATACGGACTTGACAGACAGACAGACAGACAATAAAGTGTTCCTATAAGGGTTCTAGTTCTCCTTTTGAGATTATCAAAGGAGAACCAGAACACTAAAAATGGGCGCAGAATACTTGTAGGTACAGACGGATACGAATAAATTAGATAATAAGAAAATGAAATTGAAGATACTTGACACAAAGCTAGAACAATTAAAGGAACATAAGATAAGGCCATGAGCATTGGAAATTTTATGAATGATGCAGCAAGCGTGCACCATCAGAAGGGCGTTTAAGGGAGAGAACCTCAAACCAACCCAGCCGCCGCGGGAGACGCCCCGGGCGTCGGGCGCCGCGAGACTACTCCCGGCCACCGTAGATGCTGGCCTGTGGACGGTGAGTGGTCAATGGTTAGCTCCGTTTATTGACGACAGGCCGTGTCGACGGCATAGATGGGCGGTAGATGTCAGCAAACCAGAGGGGCTTGCCAGAGCCTCCGCATGGGTTGCGGGTTGTTCGAAAGAGATAGGCAATAGAAGGAATATGGGTGGATTTTAGTCAGTAAAAGTCTGACACTTCCCCCCCGATCCACCCAGAGCGGGGGAAATTAATTAATGATTTTCCACCCAAAAAAAAACCATGCGCCATCATCCAGCACGACCGAGTGTAGTCGACGAGAAATTAAACGTCAGATGCAAGACAAAGAAAGAACCTATGTGTATTTGAAGCCAGTAATGTGCCAGCAGTGATCAATGGCATGGCAACACTAACACGCCTATTATCATATTTCCTGAGAAAGGCGCTGATCAGGCTACAAAGGTGGCAACAGGCAACACGATCGTGAGAAAAACAGGTGGTTTGTTTGTGTTCAATCCAATGTTCCCATGCATCTCCTAAACGGCCTGACTGATTTAGATGTGGTTATCTGATGCATTTTCCTTGCGTATGTCTTTTGACTGTACTAGTCAATCCCCCGACATTACTAACTACGCTTGGATTAAAATGTAAATGGACAATATTTAGATGGTAATTTTTCCTTTTTAGAAGTCTTTGCGTCAAGGTAATAAAACATTTTTTTAAAACTAAGTAGTTAGTACCTATATTTATTTCTCAATTACCTGCACTGAACAAATATCGTTTAGGTACGTCTACTCTGCAATTCCGAATCCAAAGATGCATAGGCATACCCTGATCAGTATATTATATGTATAACTGACAAGTGAAGCTCAAGATGCACAGAAGACCTTAAAAAGGTTATTGGATGCAGATGATGAAGGCTAGGGCCGGTTGTGGGAGACCAGCATCAATGGCCTGCAAAAGGCAGAACTCATTGATCAAAAGTAGACAACTTCCTCATCAATTTTATGTGTCAAAAAAATTAAAACATGTAGGTATTTAATGAGGTGTTTTTTTTATAATTTATTCGTTTTTGATTTACATTTGTATTTTAAGAGTTTCGGCCACTCCAAAAAGCGCGCATGTTGCAGCTCATTTTGTTTTTTTTTTGTTTTTAAAAAGCGTTGCCCCACACTAGGAATTTCTCCTGTATTGTGGGTGACACCCGTGTTCCTTCTTTTGCCCTTTACGTTCTGGGGCCGCGGTATCTCTTTCGAACAAGGCAGGCCCCTCTGCTTTGCTGACATCTCTTAGAGGCGCGCATGGAACACTAACGCGCCGTGCCGCCTGTCGTCAATAGACGGACGGACGGTGAGCTAATCATTGCTCACCGTCCACAGGCCCACATCTACGGTGGCCGGGAGTCGTCTCGCGGCGCCCGACGACCGGGGCGTCCCCTGCGGTGGCTGGGTTGGTTTGAGGTTCTCTCCTTTAAACGCCCGGACATCTCCTTCGCTAGAATGACACGCAAATAAAGCTAACTTCGTCTTAAGCCCATTCATGATTTCACTATCAAGTTTATCCGTAACATCTTAGTTTATAGACATAGATTATAGTTGATAATCCATAATGCATAAACATTTATGTAGAGCATATTGCTAATTAACTAACACTACCGTCTACGTATCAATTCTTGATTTATGGTAGCCTATATTATTTCTTCCTTCCTGTAACATGATCTCGTTTTTCTGCGTGTTCTTTTTAGGGTACCTCAAAAGGTAAAAAAAATCGGGGTGTGGGAGTCGGACATAAATGGCCATATCATTTGACTGCCTAAACTTAGAGATATGATTTTTCCATAACTCCAAACGACTATAGACTTGAGTATATGGTTTTCGTAATAACTCGATACCTTTACGCGTTCTCGAGATATAAGCTGTTGACAGACAGACTGCTTTAGAGCGGGTTCACATTAACGTAGGACCGACGGTTTTGCCGGAACGAAAACGGTTTTGTATGCGTATTGGCGTAATGTATTTCAATAGCGCCGTTCACTGAAGAGCGACCTGATAAAACTGTCCGCAATGAATGCGACGACATAATATATCGGACGTTCAGTCATGATTTCTGTCGGGGTGGACATAATTACATTCATAAAATATCAATGGGATTTTAAAGACTTAAGCCCCGTTCCAATAAACAGAAACGACTCGTTTTGCTTACGGATGGTAGTATTTTGACATAAGTTCTATGAGACTTATGTCAAAATCTTACTATCCGTAAGCAAAACGACTCGTTTTTGTTTATTGGAACGGGGCTTTAGACAGACGATTTTGACACACGTCCTGTCAAGCGAGCGTGTGACACTAGACTGTACAAATGTTACCAAGTAGTAACAAATATTGGATTGCGATTTTCTTCGTCTTATCCTATATTCTATTACTCGTAAATAGTTGAATGTCTTTGATAAATATATATGTACCATAAATAAAACGCAAAACATATTGACATTTTACAAACAACCCGCCACAAATGAAGCGAGTTAGTAATAGCACGTAATAGTGAATTAGGAATTATTTTATCATATTGTCATGCTGCGTTGCATGGTCGGTAGCGTAGCTTCTAGTGTGAATAACAAGACCCTATGCTGGAACCTAGCCTTTTTTTTGCGGATGGGAAATCATCAAATAACTTTCGCCTCTAGGTGGAGCGGGGTGGAGTGTTCAGACTTTTACTGACTAAAACCCACCCATGTTCCTTCTTTTGCCCTTTATGTTCCGGTGCCGCGGTATCTCTTTAAAAACTAAAAACCTGCAACCCTGGCAGGCGGTGGCCCTGGCAGGCCCCTCTGCTTTGCTGACAACGATTTGAGGCGCGCGTGGAACGCGAACGCGCCGTCGACACGGCAGCCTGACATCCGTGTGCGCTGGCTATGCCTGTGGCTATGTCTGTTGATGAATCGACGCGTGATTGACCGATAAATCTCACAAACTCCTTGGGGACCTTTAAAGGGTGCGTTAGCATAATCATAAATAGCATAATAATATGAACTTTGTTATAATTCGTAAATCAAACCAAAAATATATTTTAATGGTCACAGAGGCAGTCAATACTGTCACATTGTGTCCATTTAACATTGAACTTTCACATTATTCATATTATTAATTACTTACCTATTTAAACTTCATCCTTACTAATATTATAAAAGCGTAAGTTGAGTTTGTTTGTTTGTAACGTCTTCACGCCTAAATAGCTAAACCGATTTTGGTGAATTTTGGTACAGAGATAGTTGGGACCCTGGAGACGGACGTATAGACTATTTTTTTTAAAAGATCGAGATATAAGGGGGAAAGAGGGAAGAAAAGGGAAAACTTAGCTTTGCTATTACAATCAATAAGGCGCAAGGGCAAAAACTGCAAATCAGGAAAGGGGAACTGTGTTACCCCGAATTTAACGCGAGCGATGCCGCGGGCAAAAGCAAGTATTACATAAGTCTTTATTAAAATAGTTAAAACTGTTTACATGCCTTAGTTAAGTTAGTTAGTGTAAGGATCATTCTTAAACTTAACTTCTGTAACTTAAACCTACTTTCTGTGCAAATAAAGAACTGTTCTATTCTTGAACTAAGTAAATATATTAGTAATAATTTGTTTACTTTTAAGTTAATAAAATTTTGTATGCCATGAGGCACAAAGTATAAGGTTTCAAAATATAGAAATATATAATTGTATTACCTACATTCTAAGCAAAAATAAATTAATCTATCTATGAACTACTGTTTAATATTATTTTACGTAGAACCAGCTCCTATGAATTATAATAAAGATTTTTGGAATTCATGACGATGGTTGATTTTTAACCCGTTTTTATTCGAACGTAAAGGTCACTCGTGCTTATACTAGTTTGTACGAGTTTCTGACGGTCCCACAATAAGTAATCATTACGATTTAGCAAATGGGTCGCGCCTAGTCAGTTCCTATAGCTTAGTGCGCACGTATCAGAGCGCTTTTCTTTAATTCTTTGAAAATTTAAAACGGCAAGCGTATTTTCGCGATGAAAATACGCTTAAATTAAATATCATGGAAGTGTGAAGCTGAAAAGCGCATTATAGTTTTCATGTTTGAATACTAGAACTAAATTTTTGTGGTGTTTTTTATATTTTTGTTAACCTGTGGTAAATAAAAAGACAGGTAAGAAGTTTTAATAAATTTATTATTGATAAGATAAATAAATTTTATAAATATAATTGTCACATGACAAGTCTAGATGTAATGACAAAAAAAAACAACTTAATTTTTTGTTAGTTTGTCTGAGTCAGTTAATCTCCGAAACGGCTGGACTGAGTAGACCGATAGGCTACTTTATTTTTAGTAAAAAGGTTTCGTGTTCCGCGTGAAATCATTAACAATTGATGGTTTACATAGGGAAGTATTACTTTATAATAAGTTCACGCGAACGAAAGCCGCGCGAAACAACTAGTACATAATATGATGCAACAGGGACTATGCAACTAAAGTTACTTTACGTTGGTAGGTACTTTTCCGATCCCCTACATCACCTGCTAAGCCTTTTTCCAACAATATTAGGGTCGGCGTCCAGTCAAACCGGATGCAACTAATTACCAGTATTTTACATAGCCTGCCTATCTGATCTCCAGCATTTAGTTAGTACTGGATACGATACCCCTTAGTAAGACTATTCTCACATTAGAACGGATCTTATCCAGTTTTTATCATATTCTTTGGTAGGCATAGCCTGGTTTTTGGAACCAGCATGAATGAATACTTCGAAAATTAATAATTGAGCGGAAACTTTAAGTTACTCTTAGGCACCACCATTTTTTTTGGGTAGGGTTTGCCGTATTCACATCAAATTACTTTATGGTGCCAATTCTGATAAACCACCGGATTAAACTAAACTTATTATTATTATTTTTTAAAAAAAAACGTTGCCCCACACTACGAATTTCTCCTGTATCGTGAGTGCGTTTACAAACATTTTAATTCACATACACAAACAGCCAGACTCGAAACAACTACCTGTAGGCCATACAAATATTTGTTCCGTGCGAGAATTGAACCCGCGACACGCAGCGCAGCAGTCAATCGCTTAGCCACTGCGCCAAACGTGCCGTCAAAACTTCTTTCTTTCTCTAAATTACATATTACATCTAATTAACAACACATCTAATTTTCACATTTACACCATTTCAGTCGCGATTAAAGTAGTCGGATTTCACTTGACAAATTCTATTTCTGGTGAAAAATGTCAATTTCAGAATAGCGAGATTGCCATTTTCTCTAAATAAACTATCATTAATAAATAATACTAAATAATAAGAAAAGTTAAATAAACTATCATTATAATGCTGTCAAAATAATATTAATACGGTTAAGTCAATTACTTTTTAACACTTTAATCAGATTCAGAAGAGGAAACGAAACGTCCGCGTCGTCTGACAGGAATAAACAAAATAATTTAGTAATTTTAGAGTAGATAGTATTAGTTTAGTTTGTGAGAAGAGATCGAAACCAATACCTACAACTATTGCACATTTCGTTACCGAAACTTAAAGTTCCAACATTATTGCTGGTGTCAAATTTGACAACTGGTTTTTTTTTCTTTCCTTAAGACTCAGCGCTATCGCTTCCAAATTTTTCTTTTTCATCATATTTCATCCATTTTCTCTTTGGCTTTCTTCCCCCTCTTCGTCCATCAACTTATTCATCATTTTACGTCCTTTTGTCGTTTTCGTTGGTCTTGTATACTAAGTTGAAACAGTTCATTAAACTCTGATCCTTATCAGAGTTTAATGAACTGTTTCAACTTAACTTCAAGTGGTACACGCCCTTGGACCTTCCCCCCACAGCCCTTGCGTATGAATGTTCTAAGGAGTCTAAGGATTAAAACCTTAAAAATCCATAGGTACCCAAAACTTAAAGATTACATCGTTTGCAATGCTCCATTAGGAGATAGCTTGATACTGTAAACCCCCCAACGTCATCCCACAGCTGGGCAAAATCCTCTCCCCACTTCCAGTTCTTTCGATCCTGGGCAAGGATAAGGCGATCGTGGTCGAGATCTGCCGCGTTGCATTCTAACTGTGTAGGTAGGTACTAGGTAGCCTAGCTTATCTGAACAAATGAATGAATTTTAATCAGTTTCTTTTGAAATTAACGAGTAAACAGCTCATTTCATTCGCCATTTATTTTCGTTTGGGCATTGGGTGAGAAAAACCTACACCATTTAAATGTCTCATCAGTAAACTGGATATCTGTTTACGATAAATAAGACCTGTTCTAGAATGTGACTACAATATGAATTTGAAACACGAGTTTTAGACATTAAATTAAAATTACTACTTGTAAATTTAAATATATAATAGCTGTAAAACAGGGCATCTTCATCCGGGTAGATAATATAATGGTTCTTCCATATTATCAAAACAAGAAATATGCGGGTTCGGCATGTAGGTAATTACGGCACGGTTGGCGCAGTGGCTGAGCGATTGTCTGCTGTGCTGCGTGTCTCGGGTTCAATACCCGCACGGAACAAATATTTGTATGACTTACAAGTAGTTTTTGGGTCTGGCTGTTTGTGTATGTGAGTTTAAACGTTTGTAGACGCACCAACGATAAAGTAGTAATTCTTAGTGTGGGACAACGTTCTTATTTTTTTTAAATTACCTGTCTGCGGCAGACCAATGCAGTGTCGATAATGTTGTCACAAACTGAACTAAAACTACTCTAAAAATCACGTTTCTTCTTCTAAAATTGATAGTTTGACAGCATTAATGATAGTTTAGCCACTCAATTTAGAGAAAATGGCAATCTCGATATTCTGAAATTGACGTTTTTCACAAAAAATTGTGGTTGTCAAGCTAAATCGGATTATCTTTAATTGCGATTAAATGGTGTGGGATAAAATTAAATGTGATTAGGTATGTCATTTTAATATTAGTCTAGTTTAATCCGGTGTTTTATTAGAATCGGCAACAATATTTGTATTTTGAATATACTATGTTTATATTTTAGCCTTTTATTTCCACATCTTACGATTACATTTCAAATGATTGTTAGTTGAGTCACTTTTAACTTATTAATCTAGTGTTAGTTAGGTTAGTTTTGCTCCTGGGGATGTGGATCCCATAAGTATACTATAATGTCGTCAAACTATAGTATGGTTAAATTATGTCACTACTAGCTTTTGCCCGCGGCTTCGCTCGTGTTTAATTCGGGGTAACACAGTTCCCCTTTCTTGATTTGCAGGTACCTGCTACTTGTAGTTTTTGCCCGAGCCCCTTATTTATTGTAATAGCAAAGCTAAGTTTTCCCTTTTCTTCCATTTTTCTCCCTC
The DNA here is from genome assembly GCA_905475445.1 of Ochropleura plecta. Classification (NCBI taxonomy): domain Eukaryota; kingdom Metazoa; phylum Arthropoda; class Insecta; order Lepidoptera; family Noctuidae; genus Ochropleura; species Ochropleura plecta. The sequence continues at coordinate 18,872,411 of FR997728.1, read as the reverse complement.
ATTTTTAACACTTTAAAAAAAAAATAGCCTATGTCCGTCTCCAGGGTCCTAACTATCTCTGTACTAAAATTCATCAAAATCGGTTTAGCCATGTAGGCGTGAAGACGTAACAAACAAACAAACTCACTTTCGCTTTTATAATATTAGTAAGAATAATCAATTTCAGAAGAGGAAATGTCGTTTGACAGAAATAAACAATTTATTTTTATTTTTAGAGTGGTGTTAGTTTAGCAGCAAAATTGACACGAAAGTTCTGACATGTCCGCTTTGTGTTTGGAGTTTTTCTGCTAAAGTTGGATATATTATGCTAGCTATTTTAAAGTGATGAGAGAGCAGCACACCAAAGCTCTCGACAACAACCCTAGAAAGCCATCGAAGAATACAATCGCTGTGGGCGAAATTGAATACCTATGTAGATGGCAATCATAATCAGCATATATTTTTATTATGATGCAATATCTGAGCGTTATAAGATAAATAAATATTCGGATTCTGTGATAGTAATAATAGCAACATTGGGAATATAAATAATTACTAGCAGGCGCCCGCGGCTTCGCCCGCGTGATATCGAAAAAAAAATATCCTATGTATGTATTTGAGAGTATAATCTACCTCTGTGCCAAATTTCATCAAGTTCCGTTCAGCCGTTTTGACGTGAAAGAATAACTAGCATCCATACATCCATATTCGCATTTATAATATTAGTAGGATTTAGGTAAGTAGTTAATTTTATTTTAATTATAAACTAGGTAATTTAGTATCTAGTTCTGAATAAATGAAAAGGTTAAAAAAATTAAATGTGAAATAAGAAAAACCAGTTATGCAACAAAGTTGCTGTATTTAACACGAGTAAAAAATTCAAAAGAAAAAAGATTTTTTCTTAAAAAAACCGGCCAAGTGCGAGTCGGACTCGCGCACCAAGGATTCCGTATAAACTTGCGACTTAATTAAACGGTCATATCTTTTGACTGCGTAGACTTAGAGGGTTGAATGTTTTCACAGTGACCACAAATGATAAATGATAAATATGATGTTTATTTTGCAAGTAGGTTTTCACAAACACTTTTACACGTCTTTTTTAAAAACTAGATGAGGCCGGTGTTTCGTACCCGACTACTCTGAGAAGAAACAGCCGAAACAAACTCAGAGGTCATAGTCTCTTTTAAGGTCCAGACAAAAAATCTTGGTCAACTTATATATACTATACTATACAACTTATATGTATATTATATAAAATCTGTAGTCCCTTTGTGCTGTGAAAAAAGCCGTTTATGTCGCGTAGGTGGTACGGTTTTATATTTTCACGAACCTACCTTTTAATGGATGTTATGAAAATAACATCATTCATATCACGATTTATGAATCTAAATGCTATTGACCGGAACGAACGTCTTGATTGAGGCGGAAAAAACATAAATGGATTGAAATTAAGTTATTATGACAGGAAAACCTATACGAACGTGAGTTGTCAAAACATGATGTACAGACGCCTGCACATCAAGCTACTACAATCTGTCAGATTTCTTTGATAGATTTTCGACTTTATTTCTAAAGTATAAGGTTCAAGGTTCATTGGAAAAAAATGACAGTTTCGGGTAGCTTGACCTGCAGGCGTCTGTACCTAGTACGATTGTGGGAGTCACTGCCGTTTAGCGAGGTGCAGTTTAAAAAACTGGCCAAGTGTGAGTTGGGATCGCGCAGAGAGTGTTTCCTGCAAACTCAAAGGGACCACAGACTTCAGTATTAAATTGTTTGCTTCTTACCAAATTTCACGATCAACGGAGTACGCCATAGATTTTGATTCCCTTAGCGAACGTATGGGAAATACGACGTGAACGGGCATCATATCTTTTTTTTGATTGCGTTGACTAAGTGGGTTAATTTTAACACAGCTGTAAACGCAAACCTCACTATTTGGTATTAATTTCAACTCGATACCTTCACGCTCCTGCCGGGGTTGCGCCTGCCGGGGTTGCGGGTTGTTCGAAAGAGATACCGCGGCCCCGGAACGTAAAGGGCAATAGCAGGAACATGGGTGGGTTTTAGTCAGTAGAAGTCTGACACTCCCCACCGCTCCGCCCAGAGCGGGGGAAGTTACTTGGTGATTTCACACTCACAGAAAAAAAAATACCTTCACGCTTCCTGAAATAAAAGGTCTTGACAGACAGATGGACAACAAAGTGACCCAATGTGGGTTCTATTTCTTTTTCCGCTTCACCCAGAGTGGAGTAAGTTATTTTATGATTTCCATCCGAAAAAACGGGTTCTTTTTTTCCTATTGAGAAACGGAACCCTAAAAACATTTTTTTTAATGTTTTTTTTTTATATTTTCATTTTGAAATATTTAAAAATGTAAAATTAAATGTGTAAAAATCATCTAACTAAATAGCAGGAAACTGTTAACGAAATAGAATACCATTTATAAAATATTGGTTCACTAACCTCAGGTATAATTTGAAGAAATACGTTTGCCGATAAGGTGATTTATGGTATATGTGTGTGACTGTTGGTAGAAGGTGCGGCAAAATGATACGCGTGTTCTTCGCTTGAGGTTTATTGGGTGACCGTGCGTATACAACTCAATCGGTTTAAACAGTAACTTAACCTAATGTGCCTAAGACTAACTAAGACTATTGTGCCTACGCGCTAACTAAGACTATTGTGCCTACGCGCTACAGTCCTCCCCCCTTAGTTTAAGCTAAATTTTATTGTTATCAACCCCAATACAAAATTATAACTAGAGGTACAATATTATATCTACGAACTAAGTAAAGGTACTTAAACGCTACGGTGGTCGGACACTATTGGCGCGCACTTTTCACTGTTTACGCCACACTATATGTCGGTTTGAGGTTGACGCTCGGGTGGTTTGTCTGCATGATGGGCGGCACGATGTTGCTGGTATGCTGTGTTATAGCGCGACCGATTCTTGTCTCTACGGCAGTTTCGATGCGGCGTTTGCAGTGTCGCCACCCGACATAGAGTACGCAGATGGTCACGGCTGCGCTGACTAAGACGACAGCGGCCAATGACATCTTGAAGGTGTTGCTGAGGTCCTCGTCTTCAACCTTGGCTTTGTTGCTCGCAGCTGCGCTGTTCTGTGCTACGATGGTCATTTTGCTGTTTGGTTGGCCCATTGTAGAGTTGAGGTGCTTGTTGTCGTGTGGCGGTGGAGTGTCGATGTGGGCTGTGGTTGATGACGAAATGACGATTCACATGTCAAATCTCACGGTCTTCTTAACGATGCGGCCTGATCTCGTTACTTGCTGTGAGGCGGGCTTTGCGGTGTCGGATGACGTCTTATCGCTTGGCGACTGTGGCACGGTGTTGAGTGGCGACTTATCGCCCGGCGGATGTGGCGGGTCGTTATGCGTTGTTGGAGTGCTCTCCGGGCGTGGGACCAACACATCATCATCTCTTAACAAATAGGCTGGTTTCAAGCGATCAAGTGACACCGTGGTATGTTTACCGTTACAGTCCAACGTATAGAATTTATTATGGCGTGATAAAACTTTGAAAGGGCCCACATATGGTGGTACTAAGGCTCGCCTTGCCTCGTTTCTGACAAATACATGAGAGCAAGTTGATAAATCTTTGTGAATAAATACGTTATTATTCGTGTTGCTATGTGAGCTTGAAAGGCTAAGGTTTGGGACAGACGACAAGGATTGCGTTAATTGTTTTATAAATTCGCGATCGTTAATATTAGTTGTAGGTTTAGATTGGAATAGATCGCCTGGAAGTCTAATACTACTACCATACAAAAATTGTGACGGACTATATCCTAAGTCTATTTTAATCGCTGTACGTAAACCTAACAGTATCATAGGTAATTCATGTACCCATAGTTTGTTATCTAAGCATTTTGCCATAATACCGGCTTTTAGAGTACGGTGTAGTCGTTCAACCATGCCATTCGCCTTTGGGTTGTACGCTGTCGTGCGAATGCGTTCGATGCCGAGTATTTTTAATAATTGTCGAAATAAATCAGATTCGAATTGACGACCTTGGTCTGAAGTTATTCTTATTGGACAGCCGAAGCGAGCGATCCAATGTTCAACGAACACCCTAGCAACTGTTTCAGCTTTTATGTCCTTTACTGGTATAACTTCAGGCCATTTCGTCACTCTATCTATAATGGTGACGCAATATTTAAAATCCTCAACAGGAGGCAATTCTCCTATTATATCTATGTGGACATGATCGAAGCGATTTCCTGTGTTAAATTCGCCTAGTGGAGTTATTGTGTGGCGTTGAATTTTACTTTTTTGACATGAAATACACGTTTTAACGAAGTTTTTGACATCGGTGTTCATATCGCTCCAAAAGTATCTAGATTTGACTAAACATTTCGTAGTCGCGACACCGGGATGACTCACGTTGTGCAATGTTTTGATCGCGAGTTCTCGGAATTGTTTAGGTAGATAAGGACGTATATCGTTCGTAGAGGTCTCACATACTATTTTTATCTCGGTGTTAGGCATAGTAATTAATTTAAATTGAAGATTGTCACGTTTGCGTAGGTTTTCTAATTCAGAATCGCTTTTTTGTAACTCGGATAATATTTGGTAATCGAATAAAGATGGCAAGGTAATCTCTTCAATTCTAGATAAAGCATCGGCTACTGTGTTTTTATCGCCTTCTATATATTTAATATTATCGCAAAATTGTGAGATGAAATCTAATTGCCTCAAACGCCTTGGCGAATCTGAAGGTGAAACTTTTTTTGTTAACGCGAAAGTTAATGGTTTGTGATCTGTTAATACGGTTAGTTCTCTACCTTCTATCATATGACGGAAGTGTTTTATTGACATGTATATAGCTAGAAGTTCCCTGTCGTAGGTACTGTATCTAGTTTGGGCGTCCGTCAGCTTTTTTGAATAAAATCCGAGGGATTGTAATTTTCCGTCGACTCTCTGATTTAGAGCTGCGCCTACACAACTACCAGAGGCGTCTGTCATTAATACTAAGGGTGCGGTTGCATCCGGGTGGGCTAGCATGACTGCGTTGTTTATTAGTTGTTTACATTGACTGAACGCTTTTAATGCGCCTTCAGTCCATGTAATCTCAGTTTTATCGCGTTTTTTTGAGTTATGTAAGTACGCGTTAAGTGGTGCTTGAATCTCTGCGGCTTTTGGAATGCTTTGCCTGTAGAAATTCATCATGCCGAGAAAACGTCGAAGTTCCTCAATTGTTTTTGGTTGCGGATAGTCAGTGATAAGCTGTGTTTTTTCCGCACTTGGTTTTACGCCCTGTGAATTAATATGGTAACCGAGAAAGTCTAATTTGGATTTACCAAATTCGCACTTATTTGTGTTTATTGTAAACCCGTAGTTTTCTAAACGATTCAATACTGTTTCTAAGTGTTGTAAATGTGTAGGTTTTGATTCCGATCCGATGATGATGTCATCTAGGTATGGGAATGCGAAATCTAGACCTTCCAGTGTTTTATTTATTAATCTCTGAAAGTCTTGTGCAGCGTTACGTAATCCAAAGTTCATTCTTGTAAATTCGAATAACCCGAATGGGGTTATGACTGCAGTCTTGGGAATGTGTTCGGGTGCCATGCAAATATTGAAATAAGCTTTTCGCACATCAATTTTAGAGAAGATGGTTTTCCCTCTGAGTAGGTAAGTGAAATCGAGTAGTCGTGGCAATGGATAGCGGTCGGGTATAGTTTGTGCGTTGAGTCTACGATAATCTCCGCATGGTCGTATTTCCCCATCTTTTTTAGTAACGCATACAAGTGGGTTAGCCCACGGACTATTAGAAGGTCTACAAATGCCTAGTTGCATCATTCGTTCGAATTCAGCTTTCGCTATTTTGTATTTCTTCGGATTGAGTGGGCGTACTTTTTCATGAACCGGGGGACCGGTGGTATAAATCTGGTGCTGTACGTCATGTTTGGGGTCTGCCAGAAAATTTTCCAGTTTGGTGATGTTAGGAAACTTCTGTAAGATAAGATGGTATTCGTCATTAATATCTATTGAACGAATACTCGGGTCGTCGGAGGTAATAACGTTTGTGGTGCGTGATAACGATGTGATTTTGTCGACTAATTTCCTGCCATGTAAATCTACCATGAGTTTATTTGCGGCCAGGAAATCGGCGCCTATAATAGAAGTATGTACGTCGGCTAATATAAATTTCCATCTAAATATACGGCGTAACCCTAAATTAACCGTAATGACTTTTTCGCCATACGTCTTTATTTTTGTGCCGTTTGCTGCATATAATACATAATCTGACGTCCTACAGGCGTTTTGCTTGTTTGCGGCTAATACGGAGACGTCAGCGCCCGTGTCGATTAAATATCGTACACCTGTTGCAATGTCTGTAATGCACAAACGATGTGATTTTTCGACACCGGCGACGTTATTTATTCGTGCCGGTGTCTGAATTAGTTTCCCGAATTTTGCGCAGAATGTTTACGGCAATTAGCGAGATCTCCGCATTTGCGCGCATTATTGCCGTAGATGTAGTGATAAAAACACAGAAAACTTGAGTCACCGGGTTTCGCGGGCTGGTTTAAAAACTTTTCTCTGTCTTTTTGTGAACTTTCGCGACTTTTGGAACGCGATCGAGACGGGCCGGAAGCATGTCGGGTTCGTCCTCGCGGTTCGTGGTGTGTATTTCTATTGCTGTCACTTAGTTTGTTATTTAATGCCGAAATTTCAGCCTTCATTTTGTTTAATTCGTTTAGAATTTCGGAGGTATTTTCTGAACTCTGAGAGAGCCTCGTAACAGGGGCTATCTCAGACGGTTTGGTATTTTCCATAATTTTATCAGCGATTTTAGCTAGACTTTCTAATTTTACTTCGCCTGAGTCGCATGCCGTTAAGACGGCCCTAACGGAATGTGGTAGGCGCCCGGCCCATAATAATTTTAAAGTTTCATCTGGTATTCTGTTTTTTCCTAAATTTTGCATTCGTCTAAGTAGCTGTGACGGTTTTTGATCTCCGAGCTCTATTTCGTTTAAGAGTTGGTTTAGTTGTTTAGTTTCCGACTCTTCGTAAACGGAAATTAACCTGTTCTTCAGCGTTTCGAATTTATTTGATTCGGGCATGTTTTCTAAAATATCACTAATGTCACTTAATTCGCTCTGTTTTAGCCTAGCTATTAAAAGTTGACTTTTGTGAAGGTCACTTGCCTTTTGGGGGTCCACGATGGCGCTGAATTGATGGAACCAGAGTCTCGGCCGGTCTCGCCAAAAGTCCGGTATCCGTGGTGTGATGGTAACCGCTGTCATCTGCTGTGGCTGCTCCAAGATCGGTGGTGTGGTGGTGGCTGCAGGCTGTGGTTGAGCAGCGGCTTGGTAATGCGGGTCGTTCATCGCGCGCGGTTTTTAATTACGATAGGTATGCGAGAGGCGCGCGCGCACACGTCGGGTCACCACTTTGCCGATAAGGTGATTTATGGTATATGTGTGTGACTGTTGGTAGAAGGTGCGGCAAAATGATACGCGTGTTCTTCGCTTGAGGTTTATTGGGTGACCGTGCGTATACAACTCAATCGGTTTAAACAGTAACTTAACCTAATGTGCCTAAGACTAACTAAGACTATTGTGCCTACGCGCTAACTAAGACTATTGTGCCTACGCGCTACATACGCATCAATAAATAAAATTTAAGGAAATGCTAAAGGTTAATTTTATGGTAACGTGTATTTAGTGTTTATGTCTATGCGGGTGTCGTTAACATGTCGGTGCTAGTCTATTAATTTACATCATGTAGAAAATGGACAATAACGTCCTGTGACTGAACTATTGAATAATATAAACTCCTCTATCTTACATCCACACATATTTTTCTATTGAAGTGTTTCGTGTGTTTAAATAAAATACTAGTTTATAAATTAAATTAGGTAGCTCTAATATTATAATTTTACTAACTTTTATCCGCGGCTTCGCTCGCGTTAAATTCGGTTTAACACAGTTCCCCTTTCGTGATTTGCAGGTACCTGTGGTTTTTGCCCTTGCGCCTTATTTATTGTAATAGCAATGCTAAGTTTTCCCCTTTCTTCCCTCTTTCCCTCATATCTCAATCTTTTTTTTAAAAAAGTCTCTCCAAGGTAGGTACCAACTATATCTGTACCAAAATTCAACAAAATCGGTTTAGCCATTTAGGCGTGAAGACGTAACAAACAAACAAACTCACTTTCGCTTTTATAATATTAGTAAGGAAAGGATTAGTAGCTCTAATATTATAATTTTATTTTGCACTGGAAATTGTTTTTTTACATTTGGCATTTTGGCGCCACTTGCTATCTGGCGCCTAGAGGAACTGCGCCGGCGCTGGTGTTGACCAATAAAGTTTACGCATCATGAGAAAGAACCTTTTAACCTTTTTTTCTGTCCCTAGGATGAATTTGTTAACACAAATCATGTCCATGTTCAACCCGGAAACCGCCCGCCCACTGGTGTATTTGGTACAGATGTTCTTCAGTTCAATAGCACTCCTTAACTTGGATGCTGGTGATTTTCCTCCTCAAGCACATGTGTCAGGTTGGTATTTAACAAAACTGCGAATTCGTTAAAGTTGCAATTAACCGATTTTCTGAACAATAAAAGTTTGGAATGGTAATTACGCCAGTCTGAGGTCTTGTTTTAATTAGTTTAATGCTGGCTTTCAAAGCAATTTTCAAGAACGTTCATATTTTCGAAGAATCATCTACAGAGTGATATACATAGCCAGGGCCACCGCCTGCCGGGGTTGCGGGTTGTTCGAAAGAGATACCGCGGCCCCGGAAAGTAAAGGGCAATAGAAGGAACATGACTGGGTTTTAGTCAGTGCAAGTCTCACACTCCCCCTCGCTCCACCCAGGGCGGGGTTAAGTTATTTGATGATTTCCCATCCGCAAAAAAAAGGGTGATATACATTGACGTACCAACGGCTGGGTACTACGTGTTCAGTATACCAAACTCATCATAACGAACTGATCATACCAAACTGAGGCTTGACTGCGTAAATTTAGAGGGTTGTTATTTTCAGTTCCAAGGGATCACAAATTTGGTAATTGATTTTAATTTCAACTCGATACCTCCAGGCCTTCACGAGATAATGTGTCTTGATAGACAGACAGATAGACAACAAAGTGATCATTAAGGATTCCGTTTTTTCCTTTTTGAGGTCCGGAACCCTAAAAAGACGAGTTTTAAATTGGCCTTGTGGTCACTGTGGATGGACAGTGATATGACAGTGAAAGGAACATCGGGTGTGGTATATCCACTTAAGAACTAGAAGAACTCATGGAATGCCATAGATTTTTATTAAATTACTAGCTGTGCCCAGCGGTTTCACCCGCTGAGGTTTAGGGGTATTAAAAATAGATGTTGGCCGATTCTCAGACTTACTGAATATGCATAAAAAAAATCATAAGAATCGGTCGAGCCGTTTCGGAGGAGTATGGGAACGAACATTGTGACACGAGAATTTTATATATTAGAAGAGATAGATTATTTGACAACGCGGTTGGCGCAGATTACGCCTGTAATCCTTAATTGGTTAAGTAGAGGTATAGGTACCTGCTACTATACTCACATTTCGCTTGTTATGTAATAGGAGGTGAGACTATTGCCATCAACTGAGTACAGGTCCTCCATAGCTGCTATTGAACAATTCCTGATGGAACCCTCCATAGCTGCTATTGAACAATTCCTGATGGAAGCCTCCATAGCTGCTATTGAACAATTCCTGATGAAAGCCTCCATAGCTGAAATTGAACAATTCCTGATGAAAGCCTCCATAGCTGCTATTGAACAATTCCTGATGGAAGCCTCCATAGCTGCTATTGAACAATTCCTGATGAAAGCCTCCATAGCTGAAATTGAACAATTCCTGATGAAAGCCTCCATAGCTGCTATTGAACAATTCCTGATGGAAGCCTCCATAGCTGCTATTGAACAATTCCTGATGAAAGCCTCCATAGCTGAAATTGAACAATTCCTGATGAAAGCCTCCATAGCTGCTATTGAACAATTCCTGATGGAAGCCTCCATAGCTGCTATTGAACAATTCCTGATGGAAGCCTCCATAGCTGCTATTGAACAATTCCTGATGGAAAAACCCAACAACACTTTGCCCGACCCGGGGATCGATCCTAACCCCCAACAACGACAAGACGACACGGTTGGCGCAGTGGCTGCGCGATCGACTGCTGAGCTGCGTGTCGCGGGTTCGATCCCCGCACGGAACAAATATTTGTATGTCCTACAGATAGTTGTTCCGGGTCTGGCTGTTTGTGTATGTGAGATTGAATGTTTGTAAACGCACCCACGATATAGGAGAAATTCCTAGTGTGGGACGTTTTTTTTTTTAAAAAAAAAAGTATATGTGAATTGAATCACATATTCTTTTTTTTTTTTAAACGTTACGCTAATTTAGTTCTGCCAGTTGTACCTGCTCTTCAAGCTCATTATCATAGGTATTATTATCATAATTTTAAAATAAGTACCTCTACCGAATAAAAATATTTCGAAAATTTGTTTTCAGATGGTCAAGCTTTCGACTTTATAATAGTTGGCGGTGGATCGGCAGGCTGTGTGCTTGCGAACAGGCTTACGGAGATCTACGATTGGAAAGTACTTCTTATAGAGGCTGGAGGAAACCCACCACCATCGTCAAAGGTATTTTACAATCTACCAGAAATAAGAGCTTTAAGCTTTTTAAAATTTAAATTGAACATTATATAGTCATATTGCTTGTTCCTAAACAACCAGGTACCACGTTGTAAGAAAAACCAGTTATTTCACTGCATTATTATTCTTTTAATCAGCACTTCTATAATGCTCATAATCTTATTCATTATCTATCTCTATGGTAATTTGCGGATAAAACAAAACTAGGTTTGTCAGCCAGCAGTCAGTTCCAGTCAGTCAGTTTCCAGTTCTAAAAACTGGTTTCAATGAGTTTTCCGTTTTATGGACCTTGGCATTTTGAATTACAGTAGATAGTTGTTATCTACTGTCTATTATTGATACATAATACATTTATTATTCTCATCTCGTTACAGCATCCCGGATTTTTCTCATTGGTCGATTATTCTGAGTTCGACTGGAACTACTACACCGTCAACGATGGGTACTCTAGTCAATCACTTATGATGAAGAGCATACACTTTACCAGAGGGAAGATGCTTGGTGGTTCCAGTGGAGCCAACTACATGTACTATGTAAGAGGCAATAAGCATGACTTCGAAGACTGGGTAGAACAAGGCAACGAAGGTTGGGACTGGAAAACAGTTATGCATTACTTTAAGAAAAGTGAACGACTCCGGGACGGAGACGTCATGGAAAGCAACTTAAAAGACTTTCACAGCACCAAAGGGCTATTAGGTGTTACAAGGCCTTTGTGGCATAAGAGAACGCATAAGTATCTACAGGCCTTCCGGGAAAACGGTCACGATATGCTTCTAGACTGCAACGGAGATGATCAGCTGGGTTACATTACGCCTGCATATACAATCGACAACAGCTTGCGACAGCATACTGCCATGGCTTTCCTCGAACCCGTTAAAGACCGCAAAAACCTCTTTGTCTTAAAAAAGACTATGGCAAGAAAAATATTATTCGACCGATATAAGAAAGCTACCGGAGTTCAAATTAGACTGCCAAATAAGAAAATTATAAATGTATTCGCTAGAAGAGAAGTTATTTTATCAGCTGGTGCCTTAAACAGTCCGCAACTGTTGATGTTATCAGGTATAGGACCAAGAAATCATTTAGAGAAGTTAGGCATTGAAGTGTTACTGGATTCACCTGGCGTCGGCGGCAACTTGCAAGACCATCCGGTAGTTATTGCCCCTATTGCTACCGAGAAGGAGCCTTCATCAGTTATAGAAAATTTGGAACTTCTAACCAATCTTGATAAGTTTCCTTCCCCTTGTATAATGGGGCATGTGGCTCTAAACAGATCTCAAACATACCCTGACTATCAATCAACTGTATTTCCCCTCCCAGCAAATTCCCCCGTACCCCCAATGGTATGTTCACACGTATTTCGGATGGATACCGAAATATGCTTGGCATTGATGAACTCCAACAAAGGCAGACGACTGTTATTCCCAATTGTGGCTCTACTTCATCCAGAATCGACAGGTAAAATAAGATTGAGAAGTAGCAATCCTGAAATAAGTCCTCTCATTTATAATGGATATTATTCTAACAAAAACGATATAGAAAACCATGCTCGTTATGTGGAAGACTACTTAAGTGTGGTGAATACGCCATATTTTAAAAGTATAAACGCTGAAGTGGTTGATTTGAAGGTACCTCAGTGCAAGTCGCATCGTTTCGGTAGCCACGAGTATTGGAAATGCTTTGTGTTAAATATGGCGACGACGCAATGGCATGCCTCAGGGACTTGTGCCATGGGTCCTGAAGGCAAAGGTGTTGTTGACGAAAGATTACGGGTTCGAGGAGTGGCAGGTCTTCGAGTTATAGACGCCAGCATTATGCCATCGATTACCAGCGGGAATTTAAATGCACCAACTATTATGATCGGTGAAAAAGGGGCTGATATGATTAAAGCTGATAATGGAATTAATATATATGAATAAAAGTATTATTTTTCAATGAATTGGTGTATTATTATAATCTGCAATACCTACATGTTTTACTTTTTCTTGCTGTTTGTTTTTTCTATTCGCACAACAAAAGGTGGTCGTCTAATGGCCGTAGTTGTTCAAATTCGATAACTACGAAACAAATTAACTTATACGTAGGTTGCTAGCTTCCATAGGGAAGCTAGCAACCTACGTATAAGTTAATTTGTTTGTTGTGTAAGGGTATAGACCCTTGCTTATTAAAGTTCTAAGGAGGAATCACACCTTACACCAGGAAAAAGGAGCAAACCCAAAATTAAACTGTTAATGAAACCATTTGCGGTACTATAGTAGTATTATTGTTCGGTGCATACCTGGGCGGTCCGGCCCGCTACGGCGGCCTTGGAGTCCAGCTAATTATGTCCGTAGTTTGTTCGAGACTCTAAAATTCGTTTGGAACTTAAGCAATTTGAATGTAGATGTATCATCACAAAACTGGAATTCTAAGATACAAAAGACCTGTCTTAGAATGTGACGACAAATAACATGATATTGCATAAAATCGTGCGTATTAAGATTAAAATAATAGCTATCAGGTAATCTTCGGACGAGTAAAAAAATATGGGTTCTCCGAATACGTATAAGAAACAAATAGGCTCTCGAAAATAATAAATAAGGTAGGTTTCACACCATTTGCCGGGCCAGTGCCTGCTGGGGTTGTGGGTTGTTCAACAAAGAAAACCGCGACCCCGGAACATAAAGGGCAAAAGAAGGAATATGGGTGGGTTTTAGTCAGTAAAAGTCTGACGTTTCGCCTGGAGTTGAGGAGGATATTTAATGATTTCCCAACAATAAAAAAGGTAGGACGGTGAGCAATGGGTAGCTCACCGTCCGTCCGTCTATTGACGATAGGCCTTGTTCACGGCGCGTAAGTGTTCCACGCGCGTCACAAAGAGATGTCAGCAAAGCAGGGCCCTAAGTCTGCTATTACAATAGTGTCAGAATGGTCGATCACTGATCGCATAATGGTTAATTTTGACAAGTTTGGTAATCTACTACATACTAAACTTGTCAAAATCAACCATTATGCGATCAGTGATCGACCATTCTGACACTATTGTAATAGCAGACTTAGGCCCCTGAGGGGCTTGCCAGGGCCAGCGCCTGCCGGAGTTGCGGGTTGTCCGAAAGAGATACCGCAGCCCCGGAACATATGGGCAATGGAAGGAACATGGGTGGGTAGTCAGTACAAGTCTGACACTCCCCCCCGCTCCGCTAGGTTATTCGATGATTTCCCACCAAATATAAAAACAAAGATAAACAAAGGCTGTTTAGCGATGTCATGTCTTTGTTTCTCCTTCAGTATGAGAAGTTTTTCTTCTGCGCAGAGAAAAATATATAGGTAGAGGTACTTTTACTTTTTTTACACTTTAGTTTTATTTTCAGCATTTTTAGGGTTGCTACTACTACTTACTCCGCTGTCCGCCTGTCGCCAGGCTCAATCTCATAAAATTAAATTTTCACAGATGATGTGGCACAAGATGTACCTACTGCTTGAAAAAAAAAATGGAAACTAAGTACTTATGTTCCTCAGAAAGTTGCTAAGGATTATTAATGTTAAAATGAATAAAGACAACCAATATCAAATTGTAACAACTCGTTATACTACTAGGTATTTGTTAAATATGCATTTCGTTACCCTTAATTTAAGTATAAATTATTATCTCTGGCTAATAAAATTAAACAAAACTGTCAGCTAGCAAAAGTGATTAATAAGTTATATCCACGCATTTTCAAATTCGAAAAACTGGTTATTGAACGATTTTCCTGTTTTAATGACCTTGGAATTTTGAGTTATAGTTTTATTATGTTGTTGGCTATACAAAAATAATTAATGCGTAGACACCTAATATCGTTATCTCGTTACAGAATCCTTTTTTCGCAATCGTTGATTATTTTGAATTCCACTGGAACTAATAAACCGCCAACAACGAATAAACCGTATGAATTTTTCAAGTGGATGTGAATAGCCAAATCCGGAACAGAGCCGAATAGTGAAAAATACTTAAATGAGTCTCAAGCCTGATTTCTATGAAAATTAAAAACTGCATTGTTGGTTTTTTGAAAAATCGAAATTGATACGCAGGAATTTTATAGCATTGATTTTATTTATTTTCGTACTCATACATTAGCAATAATTCCAAAACCTTCGATGGTTACCTGTTTTACTTTTTCTGGAAGTTCAAATTTGTAAAAAACCGGCCAATAGCGTGTCGGGCCACGCTCAGTGTAGGGTTCCGTAGTTTCCCGTCCGTCACAATAAGTGTTCCCACTTATGAGTTTAAAGGTGGAGGAGGAAATTATTTTGTACAACTTTTTGTCTTTTTTGTACAAAAACTGTTGTGTCCATCAAGTTCAAAATGATTTTCCTAGAAAGTCCTTATAAAGTTCTACTTTTCAGATTTTTTTCATATTTTCTAAACTTATGGTTCAAAAGTTAGAGGGGGGGGACACACATTGTTTTTTACTTTTGGAGCGATTATTTCCGAAATTATAGACATTATCAAAAAATGATTTTAGTAAACCCCTATTCATTTTTAAATACCTTTCCAACAATATATCACACGTTAGGGTTGAAATAAAAAAAAAAACACTTCCCACTTTACATATAGGGTGGCTACCCTAATAAAACATTTTTTTCCAATTTTTATTTTACCAATTTGTCGGCGTGATTGATATACATATTGGTACCAAATTTCAGCTTTCTAGTGCTAACGGTCACAGAGATTAAGCGAGGACGGACGGACGGACAGACAGACATGGCGAAACTATAAGGGTTCCTAGTTGACTACGGAACCCTAAAAAGGTGGCCGTAGATAGTCTGTAGCGACACAAAGATGCAAGTGGCAAAAAGTACTACCTACAGCGCCATGTATCCAGTCACTGAAGAACTAAGAGCTGGTTCACAATAGGTCGGACCGACAGTTTGCCGTTCACCGACTGCCGGGTGTTGCTGTTCACACTAGACGCCGCCGCCGACCCGACCTAATGTGAAGATAACTGTCGGTACGGTCGTTTTACTGCCCGCCCTGGGTCTTCACAAAATAGTTGTGAGTTGGCTTTCGTATAGGATGGACAGTAAACTCCTGTCTTCCAAAAGAGAAATCAAAACTTCTACATTAATTTCGCCCTCCATATTCAAACGTGTCTTCTCGTAGACGAAACTGCTTGCGCAAATGCCGAGAGCGGGGTAAGGGCGGGTGGGAGGTTGGCAGGCGGGTGTCGCCGCTGCTTGACGCCGACAAATGTGGACGGCTCCATACTTGCTAGTACGCCAATATTATGTCCGATCCGACAGAAATCGTGGCTGGATGTACGGTAATTGTGTCGGCTCCGACAATTTGGTCGGGTCGCCCTAATGTGAACGGCGCTTTTGACATACATACGCCAATATGGATCCGACACGTTTGTCGGGCCGGTAAAACTGTCGGTCCGACCTAATGTGAACCAGCTCTAACCGGCAAGATTCCTACATCGCGCAAGCAAAGTTGTGCGCGAAGTTAGCATATATACGAGCATTACGAGCACCCGACAAGCAAGTGTCGGGCAGTGGCACACCAGACACGACACCCGTCTGGTCGGAGGATCCTCCCTTCTCCATAGAGGATGGAGAACTTTACACCCTGTTCTTCATACCTCTAAAAGTCTATTTCATTAAAGCTACGAACTATACAAAACAACAACAGACTGACTTGACTTTTTGGTAGATCAACAAAATTCCCGCCCCGATCTCACTAAACTTGCTTTTTAAGAATACATTTTTCTAGACATTAGGTTTTTAAACAATCTCAAAATCGTTTTGTATTTCATGATTTTTTAGACTTCATCACCATTCAAATTGGCATTATATACAAGTAAATATTTAAAAAAATCTAGCATTTACATATTTCCCTTGATTTAGAGTTTGCAAATAAAAGAAAAATATTATGTGCACTGTGCACATTTCAATACTGGCAGCACCAAAGCAACAACAACTTTTTTAATCTGTGCAGTGTGCAGTCATGACGTGAGTGAGTGACGTCTGATGTCCTACTTGTCAAAAGTTACAAACACTCTACCATTTACACATTTCATTCAATAAATCGTAAATAAATAAACAAAAACACGTTATTCACAAATAATAAAGTGTTAAATAAAAGATTGCGTTGTTGTAATTATCGTACTGCCAAGAAAATACGTGAATACATTTATTTGCAAACATAAAACACCAATATGACGAACCTGGATGTAAGTAAAAAATTGTATCGAAAGTTTTACGTATTTCTGAGTGAAGGAACTATAAATTTCTCAAAATCACTGTCTATGAAAAACTGAAGGCTTGTTGGGCCATTTATAAACAAAGATTAGTTGCAAAACTATATGAAATTAACCTCACAATAGAAAACTAATTTACATCTCTACTTTTGTGATATTGGGAAGTTACATTATTATTAAACTACCTATAAGCCATATTTGTAACACAATTCAGAAGCCTGCTTCCAACCTAAACACCGATTAACCGAACTAAAGACCTAAGTTAATTTAAAAAATAATTATTAATAGCTTTTTTAAGTAATATAAAATTTTCTAAATTCAAGGTAAGCAACAGTAGTACAGACAGTAGCTCGGGCTCATCTTCAGACTCTAGCAGCAGTGGAAGCACTTCAACTAGCTCAGGGTCTGCATCTAGTAGCTCTGACTCTGAGTCCTCAACTTCAGACACCCCAGCAGCCCCCGCCCTCAGCACAATTCCGATACCCAAATCGCCAGTTAAAGTAGAAGAAGTAAAAAAGAAAGAAGAACCGAAACCAAGAAGACCGTCAAAAGCCAAAGTTTCCTCATCAAGTGATGATGATACCCCAAAACCAGCAAGTCCAAAACAAGCACCACCCAGAAGACGCATGTCAGCAAAACCCAAGTCTGCCGCAGCGGTTCTTGCTAAAGGAAAAACTGCTCAAAGAATATCCTCTGGAGCGAAAACACCTAAACCTATTCCTAAAACAATACAGACCTCAAAAGCACCACCGAAGACTGATAACGGAGCCTTAAAGAAGAAGAGCATATTCTCACCTGACAATAGTTCTGAGTCTGAATCAGAAAGTAAATCTTCCACAACTAAAAGTCCGAAAGCTTCTCCGAGACCTAAACGGACTTCTAGAAAGTCAAGTGAAGAAAAAGATACGTCTCCCGCAACTACCAGTAACCACCGTTCTGATAATGATGACTCAAATTCTAACTCTAACTCAAAATCTGATTCAAACAGCAAACGTAAAAGTGTGAACAGACCTAGCGGGCCTCCTCCTAAAAAGTCTATAGAGGACAAGAGTGCGTCATCTTGCACTTCTAGTCAGTCATCAGTTGAGTCCGTTTCTTCCGATAGTGACAGTGAGACTTCTTCAAAAAAAGAACCGTTAAAGACTGGCAAGACTAAACCACCTTCAAGCGCTACAAAGGTTTGTATAAAAAAAAATGTATAGTCTATTCAAAAATTTGTTTGATAATAACAACTGTGTAGGTATGTCTAGATTAATTGATTCCAGATGCCATGACAAATTGAACTTTATTTGTGAAAGTTAAGAGTCATTCTTCCAAAGTTACTTTTTTAGGAAATGAATTATGAATGACCATTTTAAGAGCCTTGTATTTACTTGATTGCTTTAAAGTTAATGTTATTGGATTGAGGTAAAGTTGCCTTGAGACAACAAGTGAAGTAATGACAAAGTTATAACATCTGAGACTAGTATTGGGTAGCTTACAACATAATTTACCTTCTATTCAAAAATCTTTAAATATGAATAGGTAAGCCATGGTCTTTATTTAAATGGTTTCCGCTAAAATCTTTATTTGTATTTTTTTTTTGTAACTTGCTCCGTTCATCTCCCTGGCAAAAGCCATTTATTGGGAGGTAAATATGAAATAAGTCTTGTGAACTTTCATAAATCAGCCATACATACAGCCTGTTAATTTTATTGAGGAACATATAAGGAAAACATAACACATAACGAGAAAGAAAAGATCATGGAAGAAAATAATTTGTTCTATTAAAGGATGCCATTTTGTAAATTAAGAATAGAATACGTTGCAATTAAAAAAAAAACTTTATAAATGGGATTTAAAAATCCATGAGACCCATTCTGATTTAAAAAAAAAAGCATTATGGAGTAACAGTAAAATAGATTAAACCCTTTTTTTCACAACATTACAGCAAGAAATCCGCGATGAAGCGTCAAAGAGCGACTCCGGTGACTCAGTAGTAGCAACTATGCCTAGGAAGCTGACCAGAGCGCTCGCCGCAAGGGTATCAAGAATGGCGACCGCATCACGACGGACCAATACTGATACCGACTCCGATGTTGATGATAAGAGCAATGATAAGACGTAAGTGGATTCCCTGCAGGCTTTTCTGTTTCCTGATCATTATAATACTTATCTTTTTAAGAAAACTTTCGAAAGACTTATTTTGTTAGACTTTATTGCGACCGACTTCCGGAAAGAAATGGAGGAGGTTATGTAGGTATAATTCTTTCAGCATTATACCCAAAGATGAACGTCATTTTACTCTCAAAAAATTTGCGCCAAACAGTAATAGTCTACGATCCCGCCTTTTTTTTTGCGGATGGGCCATCATCATATGTGGCCATCATTTATTTCGGGAAATGTCAGACTTTTACTGACTAAAACCCATCCATGTTCCTTCTTTTGCCCGTTATATTCCGGGGCCGCGGTATCTCTTAAGAACAACCCGCAACCCCAGATACCTCTTAAGACCGACTATCACTCATCAGGCCACAGTTGTTTTTTTGCAAGTTAATCGTAGTTTTTGGACAATTTGATCCCCGTCGTTAGGTATGGTCACTCCATAGGCTTTGCCAATCCTAAAGTAATTGAGGGCAAGATAATAACAATGATTGACGACACGGTTGGCGCAGTGGTTGAGCGATCGACTGCTGCGCTGCCTCTCGCGGGTTCGATCCCCGCACGGAACAAATATTTGTATGACCTACAGGTAGTTGTTCCGGGTCTGGCTGTTTGTGTATGTGAGTTTAATGTTTTTAAACGCACCCACAATACAGGAGAAATTCCTAGTAGTAGTAGTAGTAGTAGTCTAGGGAAAATTAAAAAAAAAATTATGTGTTTAACTTCGTCTGTGCGGTCCCTGGCTGTGGTCGTAGCTACGTTATATTCGAGAATCCAAAATATTTGTAGTCTCCATTTTATATTCTGTTGTAGATATTTGTTGCTAAGTTACTAATGTAATGATGTGTCAAAACGTTTATAAAGATAACATCTTAATGGGACATTTCTATAAGGAAAAAATAATATCCATAATTTATTGATAGAGAGTACCAGAATGTGTAACATTCTTTTTATAAGCTGACATTGGCCGCAGTGTGGCCAGCCATTAGAAAGAGTAAAAAACGCTCTAAATCTACGCAGTCAAAAAATATGGCTGTTTATGTCGCAATGTTGTACCCTGGTACCCTTGGTATGCGAGTCTGACTTGCTCTTGGGCGCTTTTTATATCCTCTAAATAATTTTCAAGATATCCTTACTAATATTATAAAAGCGAAAGTGAGTTTGTTTGTTACGACTTCACCCCTAAATGGTACAACCGATTTTGATGAATTTTGGTACTGAGATAGTTGGGAACCAGGAGACGGACATAGGCTAATTTAAAAAAAATATGAGATAATGGGGAGAAAAAGGGAAGAAACGGGGAGAGAAAGGTATTTTATTTTCAATCATCACGCGGGTTAAAGTTAGCGTTAGCCCAAAGTAACTATGCCACAAGGACGAAGTCGCGGGCGGAGGCTAGTTTAGATATAAGATTGTTCTTATATCTTATGGAAACATGTATATTTCACAGTTGTCTTAACAGATAAACATGTTTTTCTAGGAGCAGCAACAGCACCAGTAATAGCACGAGTAACAACAGCAAAGACAGCAAGAAGTCGATCAGAGGCCGCGCCCCCCCCGCGCGCTCGCCCGTCGTGCTGCCCTCCCCGCAGGAGCCCGCCAGGCAGCGCTGTCCTGTGCGCGGATGTGACTCCAGCGGACATCTGGGTAAGTGCTCCATAGATATTATTGTCTATGTCATATGACTGTGGTGGTCAAAATATCATGGTAAATCCACAGCTTATAATTCGCGGCCGTTTTCTTGGTCACCACTGCTCGAATACCTCATAAACAATTTTAACCCTCTGCAACTGAGGTGCCATTTTTATTTCTATTATATTGAGGAGTGGTCTGACAGACGTGTAAGTAGAATACTATTTATGTTGTAGGTATTATATATTTTGTCATGGAACTTGACTTAATATAACTGTTGACATATTTTTAAATGGGAATTACAATGAGAGTTGCAATAAAACTCAGATTTTAGAATTTATATTTTATATTTATATTTGTATCACTTACGAGATCAAGGAACTTTTGGTACATTGACTATTAAAAATTAATAAAATGAAAAATATTAAAAAACATAACAAAAAAATCTTAGTTTTGCCTTCTTCTGGCTTAAAACTATTCATAAAAAAATAAAAAACAGAAATCCTTAGAGTACTTTTGTTACAATACAGTCTCAAAGTTCAGTCTTACAATCAGCGCAAACAGATCGGTTTTGCACAAATGCAATAAATAAATCTCGTTTTCCGCTTCAATTTACTTGACAGATACGACACAACTTTCTTGTTGATGATGCGCCAGTGTTGCTTGGTGGCTGAGGTGGCAAATCTTGTCCTAAAACGCGCTGAAGAGTCATACGCAATTCTCTTGGAAGTTTTTCATTATAAACTCGCTGTTTTAGAGCTGGCAATACCAATTCCCTTGCAAGGTGCATACAAAAATCAGCTAGTTGCTTCGGTACTGGCATGGTGGTGGCAAGAAGAGAGGAGGATGGTTTTTTTGGGACATAAGTAACTAAAGTCAAATCTTTAGTGAATCCATATAAAGAACTTCCAACAGCTCTATAATTGCTTGGTTTGAACTCAGGTGGAATCTCGCGTTTGTTTTTTTTAGTGTTCCTAAATATGTCATTTTTTTGCAGTAAAAGTTCAGCCAAGGTTTTAGATAGAGCTAAACCAGTTATCAGCTATCGTCTTCTTCCTCCAACCACTGCTAAATATCGTCGGTACCCTTTCTCTTCCTAGACGGTCGGTCAGTTTGTTGTTGTTGGTTACAATCCGTCTAAAAATAATAATGCATATGTATTATATTTCAAAATAAACAATGAATTACGTATTTGCTGTCGTGTAGTATAAAATACCCTATGAAAATACTGACGTGACGTCCATAATACAGTATTGGGATATAATCATTTTACTAACAATACGTCTACACGACACATCACTTATTACTGACCTTACGTATCACGGACACCACAGCTATAATACTCGTCACATACGTACGTTGCGGCTGTCGTCGCTGCACTGACGGGAGGGGCTCGCGGGCGCAGGAAGCTACTGAGCGGCGGAAGACAATTCTCGTAAAAATGGCGGCATGGCAACCAAAATTCTATGTTGCGTTGTCTGTCAGACGTAACCTCAGCGCGAGAGGGTTAAGTACCTATTTGTTGTTCTTTTTTTAAATTCTTTTCTTTTTAAAAAAAGACGTTGCCCCACAATAGGAATTACTCCTGTATCGTGGGTGCGTTAGAAAACATTTAAACTCACATACACAAACAGCCAGACCCGGAACAACTATCTGTAGGGCATACAAATATTTGTTCCGTGTGGGGATCACACACGCAGCATCACCGTCAAATTAATTTTGTTTTGTTGTTCTTTCTGTGCGAGTCTAATAAACACATTTACTTTCTTTCTCATAAATAAATCGACGGTCCCTACGTACATAAGGTTAAGTCAAAAACCGAGGTTTACAGTTTTTAATAATTCTATGAGCAATAATAAATATTTTCTTTCTACAATATTTTAGCAGTTTTAAGAGCTTTATGATACCATTTACACATAAATATTATAATTTTTCACGTTTTCTTAGAAAAACTGAGAGATGACCGTTTCTACGACACTTATTCGTTGTATTTACACTTCTCATCAAAAAAATCGAAACACCTCGCAGTTTATGATTTGATAAGGATTATCAGAAAAATGTGTATATTTAGGAATAAATGTAAAATGTCATTTAATAGTAAGTAGTATGAGGTTTTTAAATCCTAATGTTAATGTTCTAAATTCAAATTAAGTCTTCATAGGTTTCGTATTTTGTATAATGAGTAATTTTTACCCTGTATGGAATATGAAGGAAATGGGTAAAACAACACGCGTAAATGAAAAAAAAATGTAAGAAACGTTTATTTAATAACTTGTATTCCCTCCGCGAGCTCTTATTACTGCTTCCATACGGTTCTTCATCGATCGGATGAGAGTCACGATCACATGTTGTGGTATATTATCCCATTCCTCTTGGATTGCATTTTGCAGCTGGCTAAGTGTTTCTGGGGCTGGATCTCTTGCTCGAATTCGTCTCTTTAATTCATCCCATAGATGTTCAATGGGATTCATGTCCGGGCTTCTTGCTGGCCATACCATAATGGAGATACCGACTTCGGTAAGATAATCTCGTACGACGCCCGCGGTGTGAGCTCTAGCATTGTCGTGCATGAATATGAAGTCGTTGCCAATAAAATGTGCATAGGGCATCACATGAGGTTCAAGACACTGTTCGATGTATCGATGAGAGTTTAGTGCAGGCAGCCGTGGCCCAGACACAAAGGCAAGTTCTGTCTTACCGTCGGCGCTGATTCCTCCCCAAACCGTCCACGAACCGCCACCATAGCTGACCTTTTCTTCAATGCAGCATTGTGCAAAACGTTCTCCATCTCTTCTGTAGACCTTGTTCCTTCCGTCGTTACCATACAGCATAATTTTACACTCATCAGAAAACAGTACTTTACTCCACTGAAGGTATGACCAAGTTAGGTGCTCGCGTGCAAAGTTAAGGCGCGCTCTTCGATGGTCTGCAGTTAATTTCGGCCCATTCGCTGGCTTATGCGGTGCCAATCCGCGTTCCTTCAACCTTCTTCTTATTGTAGAGTCACTTACAGCTACTCTTCGTACAACGCGAAGCTGCTGCTGCAGTTGAAAAGCGTTAAGGCGTCGATTTCGTAAAGAAGTTGTTACAATAAATCGATCATCTCGCTCAGAAGTGACCCGATTCCTGCCAGATCCTGAACGGCGCGTGAACGAACCAGTCTCCCGATAGCGTTTGTAGACTCTATGAACAGATGATAAGCTTAGATGCAATCTTGCAGCCACAACACGCTGACTAAGTCCAGAATCCAGCAATGCCACCACTTGGGCGGCTTCTGCGGGCGAAGTATCCATATGTTTTAGAAAAAAAAGTTTTTTCAGACGTCCCAAAGTCACAGTAAATGAAATAAGAAACAAAAAGTTTAAAGACAAGCGCTAATTTTTAGTTTTTAAACGAGAAACGTACTCCAACCCTAAATACACATTTGTCTTAAAACAGTGATTAATTTCATTTATAGGATAAACAAATGAAATTCTAATTTCGAATTTTGATTTTTTTCTTCTTACTGTAATGACCAAACTGCCAGCTACACAATAATGTTTTTTTTTTCATGGAATTAATTCTCTTTTGTAAAAAATTAGGACAAAAACAATAAAAACGAAAGTGTTTCGAATTTTTTGATGAGAAGTGTATAAGACTTGTTCTCTTATACGATTTCTAAACCAAGGTAAATAAGTTAAATAAAAATCGTATGTCAGCATGTGCGCATAGATAATCTAAAGCCAATGAGACAATAAAAAAAAATGCCATTTTCGACATTTCTTTATTATGGATCGTCGAAATGTTATCCGCAATGATTTGAGAAACAAAAACAAATATATTCTTTTTTTCTTTCTCACTTATTTGTCAGGTGGCAAGTCCAACAAGCATATGACGTGGGACGCGTGCCCGCTGTACCACAACGTGACGTCAGCGTGGTGCGTGGCGGCGGGCGAGGAGCGCGCGGCGGCCGCGGGCGCCCGGCGCCGCGCGCTGCAGCAGCTGCACCAGCGGCCGCGCGCCATGCCCACGCTGGAGCAGAGAGCCTACCAGCTCAAAGTTAAGGTAATGTGCGCTGTACCACAACGTGACGTCAGCGTGGTGCGTGGCGGCGGGCGAGGAGCGCGCGGCGGCCGCGGGCGCCCGGCGCCGCGCGCTGCAGCAGCTGCACCAGCGGCCGCGCGCCATGCCCACGCTGGAGCAGAGAGCCTACCAGCTCAAAGTTAAGGTAATGTGCGCTGTACCACAACGTGACGTCAGCGTGGTGCGTGGCGGCGGGCGAGGAGCGCGCGGCGGCCGCGGGCGCCCGGCGCCGCGCGCTGCAGCAGCTGCACCAGCGGCCGCGCGCCATGCCCACGCTGGAGCAGAGAGCCTACCAGCTCAAAGTTAAGGTAATGTGCGCTGTACCACAACGTGACGTCAGCGTGGTGCGTGGCGGCGGGCGAGGAGCGCGCGGCGGCCGCGGGCGCCCGGCGCCGCGCGCTGCAGCAGCTGCACCAGCGGCCGCGCGCCATGCCCACGCTGGAGCAGAGAGCCTACCAGCTCAAAGTTAAGGTAATGTGCGCTGTACCACAACGTGACGTCAGCGTGGTGCGTGGCGGCGGGCGAGGAGCGCGCGGCGGCCGCGGGCGCCCGGCGCCGCGCGCTGCAGCAGCTGCACCAGCGGCCGCGCGCCATGCCCACGCTGGAGCAGAGAGCCTACCAGCTCAAAGTTAAGGTAATGTGCGCTGTACCACAACGTGACGTCAGCGTGGTGCGTGGCGGCGGGCGAGGAGCGCGCGGCGGCCGCGGGCGCCCGGCGCCGCGCGCTGCAGCAGCTGCACCAGCGGCCGCGCGCCATGCCCACGCTGGAGCAGAGAGCCTACCAGCTCAAAGTTAAGGTAATGTGCGCTGTACCACAACGTGACGTCAGCGTGGTGCGTGGCGGCGGGCGAGGAGCGCGCGGCGGCCGCGGGCGCCCGGCGCCGCGCGCTGCAGCAGCTGCAGCAGCGGCCGCGCGCCATGCCCACGCTGGAGCAGAGAGCCTACCAGCTCAAAGTTAAGGTAATGTGCGCTGTACCACAACGTGACGTCAGCGTGGTGCGTGGCGGCGGGCGAGGAGCGCGCGGCGGCCGCGGGCGCCCGGCGCCGCGCGCTGCAGCAGCTGCACCAGCGGCCGCGCGCCATGCCCACGCTGGAGCAGAGAGCCTACCAGCTCAAAGTTAAGGTAATGTGCGCTGTACCACAACGTGACGTCAGCGTGGTGCGTGGCGGCGGGCGAGGAGCGCGCGGCGGCCGCGGGCGCCCGGCGCCGCGCGCTGCAGCAGCTGCACCAGCGGCCGCGCGCCATGCCCACGCTGGAGCAGAGAGCCTACCAGCTCAAAGTTAAGGTAATGTGCGCTGTACCACAACGTGACGTCAGCGTGGTGCGTGGCGGCGGGCGAGGAGCGCGCGGCGGCCGCGGGCGCCCGGCGCCGCGCGCTGCAGCAGCTGCACCAGCGGCCGCGCGCCATGCCCACGCTGGAGCAGAGAGCCTACCAGCTCAAAGTTAAGGTAATGTGCGCTGTACCACAACGTGACGTCAGCGTGGTGCGTGGCGGCGGGCGAGGAGCGCGCGGCGGCCGCGGGCGCCCGGCGCCGCGCGCTGCAGCAGCTGCACCAGCGGCCGCGCGCCATGCCCACGCTGGAGCAGAGAGCCTACCAGCTCAAAGTTAAGGTAATGTGCGCTGTACCACAACGTGACGTCAGCGTGGTGCGTGGCGGCGGGCGAGGAGCGCGCGGCGGCCGCGGGCGCCCGGCGCCGCGCGCTGCAGCAGCTGCACCAGCGGCCGCGCGCCATGCCCACGCTGGAGCAGAGAGCCTACCAGCTCAAAGTTAAGGTAATGTGCGCTGTACCACAACGTGACGTCAGCGTGGTGCGTGGCGGCGGGCGAGGAGCGCGCGGCGGCCGCGGGCGCCCGGCGCCGCGCGCTGCAGCAGCTGCACCAGCGGCCGCGCGCCATGCCCACGCTGGAGCAGAGAGCCTACCAGCTCAAAGTTAAGGTTATATGTGGCATCTTTTATATTAGTTATACCTAATAGGCTTGCGTTGGGTCGTAACTCTGCTGATGTGACGCCATGATGGGGCTTACGGTGGAGCACGCTCACATAGAAGAAACTTATTTACTCGTATTTTAAACAGATGCAGATTATAATGCTCAGAGAACTAAGAAACCGGAAGTAAATTCCACAGATTGGCCGTTCGCACAATAATCGTGGAAGCGTGGCGTATTTTTTTTAATTCGTAAAAATGTAAAGAAACAAACAAGTACATAGTTAATAGCAACCACGTATGGAAAAGCGGAGTCTCCTAAACAATGTATTAGGAGAAAAGGAGGGTTATGTTTTTTAAGCTTATAAAGAATCCTTACTAATATGTATTATAAAAGCGAAAGTGAGTTTGTTTATTTGTTTGTTACGTCTTTTTGATGATTTCTGGTACAGAGATAGTTGAGACCCTGGAGACGGACATAGGCTAATTTCTTTTTGTAAAAAAAAATAAAAATGAGGGAGAAAGAGGGAAGAAAAGGGAAAACTTAGCATTGCTATTACAATAAATAAGGCGCAAGGGCAAAAACTACAGGTAGCAGGTACTTGAAAATCAGGAAAGGGGAACTGTGTTACCCCGAATTTAACGCGGGCGAAGCCGCGGGCAAAAGCTAGTGCTTTATAAATAAAAAAAAAACATAATCCTATTTTTTTCTTAGCCTAAGTTAAGTAAAAAGTCTCCAATCACTACCAATGTCAGAAAACTTGTTGAGCCTAATAAACATATTTTTTAAATATTTTAAATTGGTGGACTAGGAAGACATAAGTTTCCCAGCAATACTTTTTGATAGTTACTTAGTTTGATGTATAGAATGCGTGGTTTACACCCTGTATATGTAGCGTAAGTTAACATCCGATGTGCAAGTCGATAACCCGAAATGAATTATCACCAAAAAATCTACGATGTGAAACATATTTTAAGTTTTTTTTATTAAGCTGGCATTTAAGGTCGCATTTGATTAAAAGTGTGATGGAATGAAATTTGGAGGAGCTCGTAGCTAAATAAATAGTAGCCGCTCGGGTCGATCTTTAGGTTAAGCCGCGCTTGCCTAGGTTGGTCTGTGGATGGGGACCACTCGTTACATACCGAGTTTCCTCCGTGTCCGCTTTCATTTGTAGATCTTTGACAGTCGTTACAGGTAGTCAGTGTTCCGAAAGTCTGACAACCACCAAGGGGTATCGTATTACCCAGTATTAACTGGGTTGTGGAGGTCAGATAGGCAGTCGCTCCATGTCTAATACTGATATTCATCTGCATCCGGTTAGACTGGAAGCCGACCCCAACATAGTTGGGAAAAGGCTAGGCAGATGATGATGATGGAATGAAATTTGACGAATGGAAAGGCAGAAGAGGCTCAAAGAAAAGATGGACGGATTGTGTAAGGTCTAACTGGGGAAAAAGGAAGAAGAGAACGTGTTGCGTCGACCCCAAATAGAATGTAAAAGAGCTAGATGATAATGGTTACATTATGGGCCAAACCCAGAACTCTCAAATTTCTAAGATCCGTATATATTTATTTATTTTTATATGCATTTTTCTCCCCAGGATATGCGCTCAAAATGGAAAGGCAGCCAGGAGCTACGGGAGAAGCTAGCGGCGTCGGGGAACGAGGAGATCTCCGACGATCGAGAGCCTATCCTTGAGGGGTTTGCACCAGATTATGACCTAAGACTGTTCAGAGAAGCACAGGCGTTAGCGGCTATTAAGATTGAGGAGGAACTTGGAGATATACCCACTGATAAGGGCACGAGGTACGCTATTAAATTTTGACTAATAGGACATTCATCATCATTCATCTCGAGTTTTCCCAACTATGTCGGGGTCGGCTTCCCGGACGCTGACTACCAGTATTTTACATGGAGTGACTGCCTATCTGAGCTCCACAATCTAATTGACCAAGTGATTACTTGAGCATTGTTCATAATGCCTGGCCATTTCGAAGTTTTGTCTTTAACTTTTTGTTGCTTTATTTGTCTTTGAATTTGTAAGTTAATAAATGTTGCAAAACATTGTTGTTGCTGAAAACATTACCTCTGCCATGTTGAGTGCCTTGTTCGTCTAATGGTTGCAATCGCGACTGCTTAGCAAAGCTCAATTCTGGGTTCAATTCCCGGGTTGAGCAAGTAGTTATTGGATTTTTCCATAAGAAATTTCTGTGGCTACTAGCTACGGAGTTAAGATTTGTGCCCAATTAATAGCAATATTTATTTAATTATTTATTTGAAAGACTACAATGATGTCTAGTGTGTTAGTAACAATATGACTTAGCCCATGTTAGTACTTAATAACTAGAAGAGATTGAGTGCGATTAGTTAGCGCCCACATTAGCGGGCTGTCTGCCCGGTCAGCTATCGATTGCAGGATAGTGTTGTGACTGCCACAGCAGTTGTGCAGCCTGGAGTCGCTACTCCACAGGCAGATTTTTTTCGCCACAATGCATTAAAACTGACAGTGCGTGCGTCAGCAAACATTGCTGAAGCACTACAAAAGCGTGGAAGTCGCAGCAATACCCTGAACCGCATTTTTATATTGGATACGTAGAGCATTATAAGCCTTTTTGGTATATGGTTTGGGTAATAGGCTGGCCTCCTATTGAAATTGAAATTATTGTAAAATTTATACTATTGCTTGTTTAAGTCCCATGACTTAAACTTGAGTAAATGATGCCGTGACGTCTGATAGGGGAGAATGGAAAAAGAAAAAGTGTTGCACCGACCGCAAATAGAATGGGACAAGGGCAGGAAAATGATGATGCATGGGACTTAAACATAACTAGTGGAAATAGTAAAAACCTAAAACGGCGAACATATAATAATTTGATTGTTAGTAATGTGTTTGAGCCGTTTGGGGTTGAAACACTAGAGCCTTGGGGTCTGAGTGCTCAACTAGTTTTTCGGGATATCGTAAAGCGGTTCGTCGACTCTTCACTAGAGGGCTAACCTTTATTTTGTTCAAAGAATCAGTATTGCCATCCAATGTTGCATTGCTGCCAGCCTTTTGGGCACTTTTCCTATTGACAGCGATGTAGATGAATTTTTTAACGTCCTGTAATTGTTTTCCCCTTTTTGTTACTTGTACATATTTTAGTTAGTTATACTAAATTTGATCGTTTATTTAGTTTTACACATATTTTTTTATATTTTTACATATTTCTTATTAAAAAAAAAAATATAGTAGCCTACCGGTATCGGGAACAGGGTCCAAGCTACCGGTAGCTAGAGTAGTCCAGAGAGAGGAACCTCCAGACAATACGATCCGTGTCCAGGATTACCGCTTTCTGTATCAAGCCCTTGATCCAGCTGCCTAACCAGAGCCTCATACTAAATTATTATTACAGATTGTATATTTATCTTTGTAATTAATAAAGACTAGCTGGCGCCCGCGGCTTCGCCCGCGTGGTATCGAAAAAATTTATCCTATGTGTTATTTCAGACTATAATCTACCTCTGTGCCAAATTTCATCAAGATCCGTTCAGCCGTTTTGAACTAAAAAAGTAACAAACATCCATATCCATACATCCTCACAAACATTCGCATTTATAAATATAGTGGCCTAGTTACTTTAGGCTCCCTCTTTCTCCTCCTTTTCTCACTTTTTTTAGCCTACTTATGTCCGTGCAGGGTCCCAACTATCTCTGTACCAAAATTCATCAAAATCGGTTTGGCCATTTAGTCGTGAAGACGTAATAAACAAACAAACTCATTTTCGCTTTTATAATATTAGTAAGGATAGTAGGAGTAGTGAAATATAGGAGTACTATTAGGTAAACTTCTGGCGTGATTTATTATATTATGCCAAAAAAACATATTTTCTTTGTTCCAGATATGTAGTAATGGGCAAATTCATGATGGAGGTCTGGTACCAATCCCCATACCCGGGCGATGCATCCAGGGTACCTCGTCTGTTCGTGTGCGAGTTCTGTCTCAACCACCACAAGAGTGCGACGGGCGCCGAGAGACACAAGGTCAAGTGTGTTTGGAGACATCCGCCTGGTGACGAGGTTAGTTATACGAAAGAGTTTTTAGTTCTCCTTAGTGTGTCCATGGTATTGTAAAAATATTATGATTTAAAAAAGTGGCCATGGAGTTTCTTGCCCATACTTCTCCATAGAGATCTACGCTTTGGAATGGACAACTACAGTACTTTCACAAGTTATTATGTCTTGTGACTGGGACTGTAGCAGCATCTTTTTTTTTGTTTTCATGACATTCAAAAGTGCCTGTAATGGTCTAATTGAAATAAATGCTTTGAGTTTCAGTTTGTGTTGACGGCAATCTGGATTGAATGGGCTCAGAATTTGTCGAAGTGTATGGCACCTACTGTAGCGTCCATCTGATCCTATATAATAGGACAAGACATTATGAGGGTGCATTTTGAAAGTTGGTAACATTGGACATGGCTGTCAATTTTTTTTTAAACGTTGCCTTACACTAGGAATTTGTCCTGTATCGTGGGTGCGTTTACAAATACTTAAACTCACATACAAAAACAGCCAGACCCGAAACAACTATCTGGTCATACAGGCAGGTCATACAAATATTTGTTCCGTGTGGGACTCGAACCCGCGACAAGCAGCGCAGTAGCCGATCGCTCAGCCACTGCGTCAACCGTGCCATCAAAATATTTCGGTACTTTATTTTTTAAATGAAAAATTGCTTTGTGTTGCACTAAAATATTGGCTAATAATTGCAAAAGTAATACTGGATACGGTGTTGTAACAGTTTTAGGTATAGAAAGCAACAGAAAGACAATCCCAGTGCTTTTTGGGGTTTGGTACCTCAAAAGGGTAAAACAGAATCATTTTGTTGGATCACTTTGTCGTCCGTCTGTCTGTCTGTCAAGGCCTATTATCTCAAGAACGCGTGGAGGTATCGAGTTGAAATTAAAACCGTATACTCAAGTCTGTGGTACCTTTACAGCGACTTATCAAGGAATACAAAGCCAGTTTATGCAGATCTCTCATGGTACGGAAAATCTATATAAAGCAAGGACATTGTATACTGGAAATTATAGCTTGACATGTCGCCGTGTGTAACAGGCTACTAGCTAATGAAAATAAATTTAATATGAACTTTGATATAATTGTTTCAATGGAAATATCGACTGGAAAAAAGTATTTCAATACTTGGTATTAAAAACGTAAACTCAAGTTTATGGTCCCTTATAGCTGTTAAAAAATGAACCTTCTAAGTCTACACAGGCAAAAGATGTGGCCGTTTATGTCTTTAGTTTGTATGAAACCCTCGATGTGCGAATCCGACTCGCACTTGGCTGGTTTTTTAAAATAAAAATAAATCATCAATGTAACGATATTAGTTTTTTTGCAATTTATAATCAACTAGCTTCCGCCCGCGGCTTCGCCCGCGTGGTGTGTTGATAAAAAGCAGCCTATAGCAAAAATAACAAAATCGAAGTATAAATAAAATTAGGTACGTCTCATTTTTAAGGTTACGTCCCCAATGGGTAAAAACTCTATTACTAAGTCTTCGCTGTCCGTCCGTCCATAGGTAATGGTACGGATCTAACTAATAGGTATGTATTATGAAACTTCATAAACCTATGTTTTATTACATTTTATGTAATTAGATCTTATTGTACCTATATGTTCACAAATAAAGGATTTGAATTTAGTTTGTAAGGAACGTGTCAACTCAACGTACTCTGTGCTGACGCGTCTGCCCGTGTTCGGGTCGCGCACTCAGCGATGAGCGACATTTATTTATTTATTTATTTACACTTACATTTGTTTTACAGATAAAATCCAAGATAACAATGTAGTCATATTTCTCTAGAGAAAGCTTAGGTGGTAGACAATATATTAAGTGTTACCCTCTGGAATTCCGCCAGAGAGCAAGTAAAAATATCTAAATTCAGAGAGACGCTGTTGAGTATCTGCATCGCCCGAACCACTGGTGCAAACTTCAACAAGTTTGTACGCGCCACCGGGACTTTAAACAGCCTTTCTCTGGGCCCTTGCCGCAGCCTACTGTTTGGACATGTTCCCTACACCGCGCCCGAGCGGGCCAGCCTAGTCACGGCGACATGAAATTAATTTTGTTGCGCGTTATTTTGATTTTGCTATATCTCCTAAAGTATTTATTTAATCTGCATGATGTAAAAGAAAAAAATAATCTTCATGAAATGTTCATGCCAACCAACCTATTTAAAATGATAAGGATTAATACTGTATTTGTGTAAATAGCTTTCCAAGTTAGCGCTTTATAATTGCCCATTTGTTAAAGTATTAAAATGGATATAGTATGTTATCCTTAAGATATAGACATATGTCACCGCTGACTTTTCTGTGGACCTATATAAGATACACAATTACACCATACATTATTTTGTTATATCTTAAAGGGTTTAGGCAGCGTTTTCGTTGAAAGCTCCCAGACAGCATACTTTTTGCCGACATCTTCAACAAATATAGTTAATGTACACAGAAATAAATACAAAAACTTAACAAATTATATACTAAAACCTTCCTTAAGAATCACTCTATCTATTACTAAAAACCGCATCAAAATCCGTTGCGTAGTTTTAAAGATTTAAGCATACAAAGGGACATAGGGACAGAGAAAGCGACTTTGTTTTATACTATGTAGTGATATTCAATTCATTTTCATTCAGTAATAATAAAGAAACTCACCATAACAGCGATATACCTATTTGACAGATATATACGATGTTGCCAACTTTCAGAAGTGACCCATCATTCGAGGGGGGGGACAAAAGCACATAAACACTTTTTTTTGCGGATGGGAAATCATCAAAAAACTTCCCCCGCTCTGGGCGGAACGGGGGGAGTGTCTCTTTAGAACGAGCCGCAACCCCGGCAGACCACATAAGCACTCAAGGCCAGAATTTTGCGTTAGTTACAGGTTGTTCGAAAGAGATGCCGGGGCCCGGAAACAAAGAGCAAAAGAAGGAACATGGGTGGGTTTAAGTCAGTCCAAGTGTGACACTCGCCCCCGCTCCGCCAAGAGCGGGGGAAGTTATTTAAAGATTTTCCATCCGCAAAAAAAGGGCAGAGTCATCTATGAATCTCCACTTGAACAAGGTCTTCTTGCTTCGGCAAACCAGCGTTCGGAGTCTATTTAAAGACTTAGGTCAGCCAGGGCAACTAATGGTGACCAGTTAAATATAAAATGCCATAATCATGCCGGGCGACGCTGCCAGGGTCCTTGTGGGCCAGTTCTTCCTCATGAGCAGGCTCCAGCGACATTCTTGAGGTAGACGTAAGATCAAGTGCGTAGTGGCCCGAGTTGGGCTTCCCTCCAGTAATAATAGAATTCGATGTTTTTGTAAAAAGGTTTCTTTAAACCGTTAAAAGAGCAGAGGGGCCTGCCAGGGTCACTGCCTTCAGGGTTTGCGGGTTGTTCGAAAGATATAACGCGACCCCGGAACATAAAGGACAGAAGAAGGAACATGGATGGGGTTTTAGTCAATACTAGTCTGACACTCCCTTCTGCACCACCCAGAGCGGGGAAGATTATCACCTTGTGGGTTTCTACTGTGATGCAACCTAACGAACCACTCTCTTCCACAGGTCTACAGAAAAGACAATTTAAGTGTCTGGCAAGTAGACGGACGGAAACACAAGCAGTATTGCCAACAGCTGTGCTTGTTAGCGAAGTTCTTCCTCGACCACAAGACGCTGTACTACGATGTAGAGCCGTTCCTCTTCTACGTCATGACAAACGCCGATCACGAGGGCTGCCATATTGTCGGGTACTTCAGTAAGGTAAGATTTTACAACTTTTTTTAGGGTTCTGCACATAAAAAGGAAAAAGCGGAACCCTTATAGGATCTCTTTGTTGTCCGTCTGTCTTTCTGTCAAGACCCTTTATCTCGGAAACACGTGGAGGTATCGAGTTGAATTTAAAACCATATACTCAAATCTGGGGCCTTTGGATGTGTGCAATAATCAACCCGCTAAGTCTACGCAGTAAAAAGATTTTTGTTTTGAAGAAAACGTTGCCCCACACTAGGAATTTCTCCTGTATCGTGGGTGTGTTCACAAACATTTAAACTCAAATACACAAACAGCCAGACTCGGAACAACTATCTGTAGGCCATACAAATATTTGTTCTGGGCGGGGATTGAATTCGCAACACTCAGTGCAGCAGTAGCTCAGCCACTGCGCAAACCGTGTCGTCAAAAAAAGATATGGCTGTTTATGTCTCAAGTTTGTTCGGAACCCTCAGTGCGCGAGTTTGACTCTTGGTCGGTCTTTTTTGTTCTGTTCAGTGGGCAAAGGAATCCCCAATTCCTTCCACGATCTCTTTTCCCGGGCTTCCCCGAACCAGCCCGCTCGGCACGCGTCTACAGCCCCGTTCCAATAAACAAAAACGACTCGTTTTGCTTACGGATGGTAGTATTTTGACATAAGTTCTATGAGACTTATGTCAAAATCTTACTATCCGTAAGCAAAACGACTCGTTTCTGTTTATTGGAACGGGGCTTACGTCGTCTCGCTCCTTCAGTCGTCCGTCTTGCGGCACCCATCGTGTGGAAAAAACACTTATTTGATGAAAATTTTAGGATGATGGTGCAACTTCGGTAGTTGCGCTACCGCGTACAGTAGAGGACTGAAAATGTTTGGCGAATTTAGGATTAGTTTCACGTGAATAAAATATGAAACGGTGTCGTTCTTTGTATAGTTGGGAAATTAATAGTTTAAGCACTTTTTTTCTTTTTATTTATTTATATTTATATTTACCATAACAACCGATTTATTTCTGCTCTCGCTCTCGACAGTGTCAAAATATTGAGAGGTGACAATAATTAAAAATCATGAAAAATATCCTGTAAGTGACAGTTTCAATCCTTACTAATAATATAAAAGCGAAAGTGAGTTTGTTTATTTGTTACGTCTTCACGCCTAAATGGCCCAACCGATTTTGATGAATTTTGGTTCATAGAAAGTTGGGACCCTGGAGACGGACAAAGGCTAAAAAAAGTTGAGAAAAGGGGGAGGAAGAGGGAAGAAAAGGGGAGAGAAAGATAATATTTTTTCGATCATCACGCGGGTTAATGTTAGCGTTAGCCCAAAGTAATCACGCCACGCGGACGAAGTCGCGGGAGGAAGCTAGTTTAGTTATAAACCGTGCAAGCTTAAAGCAGTGTATTATCTACTTTATTCTCATACAATAATTATAAGAATATGCCATTAACCAGTCAATCAGCATACTAAACAGCATCCATTTAAAGCCAGACAGAGCATAAATAATCCATACATTTCCTGCCAGACAGACATATAGATGTACTTACCTTTCTCTCGCTAACCCGCGTTATAGGGGTGCCTCACAATCGGGTCTGCATGATTCGGTGGAGCCGGGCGGTAGAATCGATTATTCGTGTAAAAACTTTCTGGAAAATCTGCCGAATTGTGCCGTGATGTTCCGAACATGACTTAGTTGTGGTAGATGCCAAACAGAGTCTAATGATCGGCAGGAGACGGGGTTGTGGGTTTTTCTAAAGAGATACCGCGGCCCCAGAACGTTAAGGGCAATAGAAGCAACATGGGTGGGTTTTAGGCAGTTCGTATGTCACTCCCTCCCACCCCCTCCCGTCAAGAGCGGGGTAGATATTTGATGATTTCCCATCCGAAAAAAAAATATCGTCAGGAGCAGAGCGGAAGCTGAAGTCTCCAAAGCTTTTAAACGTGTACATATAGTACTCTAGTTTATGTCCGCGTGGAGTTCAAGAATGGCTCATGAGGTGGTACTTCCGGGAGAAAAAAGTAGCCTATGAGCTATTCTAGACAATAATCTACCTCTGTGCTACATTGCATCCAGATCCGTTCAGTCGTTTTGGTGTGATTGAGTAGACAACATCCGTCCGAACAAATTCGCATTTACAGTAGTAGTGCAGCACAATTCACCAGAAATGTTTAAGTCATGAGACTTACGGGGCGAGCCTATTATGATGTATCAAAGTAGAAGATGCAGAGTAATAACCTTCAGTTTACCTTTGTTTTTCAACAATTCCTGTCGAATTAAATGTGCATGCAGGATTGAGTGCGTAGCACCCCTTATATTGCTCAAGTCTATACAGCCTCCGTTCCACAATAATCTGATTTGAGGCCGTAGTCTAAGATGAGATCTTTATGCGAAATCTTCAAGTTGGAAACGTTGTGTACAATATTACAAAACATCCGATTCAATTAAGTGAAAACTTAATTAGAATCTGAAATAAAGGTTTTTGATAACCACAAAAACCACTCACCACAACATACAGATAGACCCCACAGGAGGGCACATGCTACGATCCATACATAGTCCTTTTGCTTCGTCCACGTTTATGCACCTGGTTATACACGCACGCCTTCTTGGGAAAAGGCGTGAGTTCTAAGTATGAAGTGCTTTCATACTTCCTTTTTATACTCTGGACGCTCTGATTGTGCACGTCATTTTACATCGTTCTCACATATTTGTATAATCTCAACACGAATGATGTAAATACGATTTTTTAATAATATTCTAATTTAAAAGAGTGTCCATGGAGTTTCTTGCCCATTCTTCTCCATAGAGATCAACGCTTTGGAATAGGCAACTACAGTACTTTCACAAGTTATTAAGTCTTGTGACCGGGATTGTAGCTACAACATTTTGTTTCTTGACATTCAAAAGTGCCTGTAATGGTTTAATTGAAAGCACGTTAAGCTGTTAGACCTGGCTGTCATTTGTAGATCTGAGACAGTCGCCACAGAAAGTCAGTGTCCCGAAAGTCTGACAACCAAGCCTTAACAAGGGATATCGTATTACCCAGTACTAACTGGGTTGTGGTGGTCAGATAGGCAGTCGCTCCATGTAAAATACTGATATTCAGCTGCATCTGGTTTTACTTGAAACCGACCCCAGTATAGTTGAGAAAATGCTAAGCAGATGATACACTAACAATATCTGTTTGGCTGCTTTTTCTTTCCGTGGCGATTTTGCATACGAGAGAGAGTGTATATTATTTCTCGTAACGTTTCCATATAATTATTTATCGCCCACTATGTTAATCACAAAAACATCGTTTTGGACTCTCATAAAATTTGAGGAGGGAACTATGCCAATTATTCTCGCCTCTTATTGATAATCAAATGGGTAGGTGTTAGTTTTTTAACAGACTCCTAAAAAGGAGGAGGTGCTATGTTAGACCGTATTTAAAAAAAAAATGTTTTTCATAATTCTTTCTTCGCTCAAAAGGAGAAAACGGTACCCTTATTAGATCACTTAGTTGTCAGTCAATCTGTCAAGACCCTTTATCTTGGGAAAGCGTGGAGGTATCGAGTTGAAAACATTTACTCAACTCCTGTCCCTTACAGTACCAGGGATCTAAAATAACCGCTTTAGCAAAATCATAATAGGTTAATAATAAGCGTCACGATACCGTTCGAAAAATTGTCACAATATTACAATATTAACATCGTCTGTGACCATTTTAAGAATTTTAACGTAATTCTTATTGTTATCCAATTGTGATTCTGCTGAAACGGACATTCTAGACCCCCTGGTACTATAACTTTAATTGTTGGATGGATGCAAAACTACACCTTATTATTATATTCTTGACGGATCTCTCAATTCGACATTCACAAAAAAACAAGCGGCAATTTCCCTATTTCGACACTACTCAGCGTAAAACCATAATTATGTAGTAAATAGTGGCCACATTGATTGCTTTATAGTACTACCAGTATACTACTATTTCACCGTACTATGCCCGCCATTCAGCGTCGGCGTCAGCTGTGCGGTCAATGACCTGGGGGGAATGGGGAAGTGAGCCACGCCTCTAAAATGCAGCCCCCTTCGTGCGAGAGAGTACATATATTTTTGAAAATTAGAAACTTGATTATTCATATTTTGTGGGTAGTTGCGAATGTTTAGTTTGGTAAATGATTTCATTCATGTTCAAAAGGTTTCAATCTTATCGTGTATGTTGATACTGAGTAATACGATACCCCTTGGTAAGACTGATTGTCAGACTGTCGGGACACTGACTACCTGTAACGACTATCAAAGATCTATAAATGGCAGCCGTGACCAACAGCTTAACATGCTTTCCGAAGCACGGAGGAAACTAGTTAGGTAACGGGTGGTCACCCATCCACAGACCAAGTTAAGCAAGGGCGGCTTAACGAACTCCCACTTCAATAATACCTACAAATAATTAAAGTCATTTACAATTCAAATATCTCTTTCCAAATAACCGTATATCAATCAATTTCAAATCCCCACCTCGGTCAATACACCCCATCTCTATGTTCGATTCAGATCAAAAATTTAATTCGCCCGTTACAAATGCCAGACATATGGACATCTCCACACCTAACCAGAGTCCGAGGGTCGAATATTAAAAGAATGGAGTGCTCAAACTGACTGTGTATTGCTCTGTATTGCTTTATATTGCCCTGTTTTGCAATGTTTTTTTTGTTGTTTTGGGATTTTCATTGCTAGTAGTTCGGTATTTTTTTCACTCCACTTTTTAACAACGTTTTTGCTGTATTTTACATCATTATAAGCCTATTTTGATTATATAAAAAACCAACATGCAAATTCCAAATGGAATTAGCCACATTCTATTTCTGTTTGAAATAGAATGTGGCTAATGCATGCTGCATGTTGGATTTTTATATAATCAAAATAGATATTTAAGTAATTATTCTGCAATGAAAAACATAAAATATTGACCAAAAACTTTTCTCCGTGTTCTGATGTTTTTTGCAGACGACGAAGAGCGATTCATTATAAAATGTCACTAATTAACTTACTCCTCAAATAATCCGCATGAAACCTACATTATCTAATTACGTTTAATCAAATCACGGACGCCATTTTAAAGTAGCATCCGTAAATAACTACGAAAATCGCTAAAACCGTAAATGTGGCTGTATAAATATTTTCATTAACTTTGACACTTCGCCGTAGCATATTAAAAAATCATATCAACACATTCAACATAAAATCAACCTTCGTTACATTGTGTTACAGTTGAATTTTGAGTAAGAGAGGAAATTCTCCAAATGCAAACCTACGTACTGTCTACGCCAGGCGTAGCGTCGTAGCACTCGACGTACTACGTGACGTAGCCCGTCTACGGCGTAGTAGAGTCGAGTACTCGGTCTCTATGTAGAGTTAAATGAATGTTTTATGTTGCTTTTACTGGTGCTATGTTTTTTTTTTATTGTAGAGTTGGCAGTATTATTGCGTTTTATTGTTTAGTGAAGAAGTTATGATACATTACAGAGATTGTATTAGTGTTCTCACTATTATTTTTAGTTCAAAAGTTTTTCGATCCGTCTGGTGTTTTTTGGCGAATTCGTGCGTTTCAACATTGCGTGATGACATTATTAGCTAGAACCAACAGAAAACTATGAATCATATTTTGAGACGTCTTAGTTTATGACAAAACATTAAACCATTTCCTCACTTTAACACAATTTATTTGAGCGATGTAGCTTTACAACACAGCAACGCGCACTTCTACTCTTCCCTGAATAAAATAAGCTTTCATTAGCTAGCTTTTATTACTACCTACAAAACATAAACAAACCAACTCAGTTCTTCAGCAGACCCTCATTAATCGCAACTATCCATCCATTAAAAAACCCACACAACCGAACGGTCAAAAGGTGAAACTTCACGACTCCCTCACCCCCGCCACCCCCTTCATCCCGCACCCCGTCCCCTCGTCTGCCTCGTAGACATCGTGATCGATCGTAACACGGTACTGTAAAATTCGCATCTTAAACGTATACATAGACTTAAGACCCAGACGTCTGTCCCGGCCTCCGGGGTGAACGAACTGTGCATCCGGGTACGCCCGCGTACTGCTGGCTAGACATTGTGCGTTTTTAGATGTAGCTGGGACTTTTGGGTAAGGTTTCGTTAGGGTTGGTGAGAGGATGGGTGGATACTTGATAGAGGTGTTTATGGTTGAGCAATGGTCATCGAGGTGGGTCTGCGGTCTGTCACGTCAAAATTACTAGAGATAGTCCCCCAAATCGCCCACCTTTCTTAACTTCCTAGTGTTTTAGCTGGGATGAAGAAGTGTCTTCTTCCCAGCTAAAACACTAGGACTGCCACTGCTGTACAAACTCCCAAGCAACATATCTATATGTCAGGTTAAAAGCACCAATTACTTTGAATACATGCAGTTAGTTAGTAATTTGTAATAACATATGTTATTACACAACATGCAAAGAGATACGACTTGCTTGACTCCACGAAAGGTTGTAAGTGCCATTTTAAGGTTTCCCTACCTCAAAAGCAAGAAGCGGAACCCTTATAGGATGTCGTTGTTGTGCGTTTGGCTGTCTGTCTGTCAAGATCCTTTATCTTGGACGTGTCCAAGATATAGGATCTTGAGGCGCGTGCGTGGCTGTATCGTTTTGAAATTGAAACCATACCCCTTTGAGCTGTAAAAAAAAATACCTAGTCAAAAGATATGGCCGCTTATGTCGCAAGTTTGTACGGAGCCCTTGGTGCGCGAGTCCGACTCGCACTTGGCCGGTTTTTATATCCTTACTAATCCTTACTAATATTATAAAAGCGAAAGTGAGTTTGTTTGTTTGTTTGTTTGTTTGTTTGTTACCTCTTCACGCTTTAATGGCTAAACCGATTTTGATGAATTTTGGTACAGAGATAGTTGGGAACCAGGAGACGGACATAGGCTAACTTTTATTAAAAAAAAGTGGGATATGAGGGAGAACGAGGGAAGAAAAGAGAAAACTTAGCGTTGCTATTACAAATCTATCAGGCGCAAGAGCAAAAACTGCAGGTCTGTTTGGTGTGTTATACCGAATTTAACGCGAGCGAAGCCGCGGGCGAAAGCTAGTATTATAATAAAAGCGAAAGTGAGTTTGTTTATTTGTTACGTCTTCACACCGAAATGGCCCAACCGATTTTGATGAATTTTGGTACAGAGATAGTTGGGACCCTGGAGACGGAAATAGACTAAAAAAAAGTGAGAAAAGCGGGAGAAAGAGGGAAGAAAAGGGGAGAGAAAGATAGTTTTGTTTCGATCATCACGCGGGTTAAAGTTAGCGTTAGCCCAAAGTAACTATGCCACGCGGACGAAGTCGCGGGCGAAAGCTAGTATACTATAAACATCAAAATTACTCACAAACATCTGGTTTGCTGCGTTCATGTCGTAGCCCTTTTACCTCCTTCTAAAT
Source organism: Ochropleura plecta (assembly GCA_905475445.1). Taxonomy (NCBI): domain Eukaryota; kingdom Metazoa; phylum Arthropoda; class Insecta; order Lepidoptera; family Noctuidae; genus Ochropleura; species Ochropleura plecta. Next base: position 18,830,566 of record FR997728.1, on the reverse strand, counting down.
GACGTCATGACCATCCAGGTAAGAAATTTCCTACCTACAGCTGTATATACCTGCGAAGATGAACATACGTTTTATACCTCATCGTCTACGCACCGTCTGGCATCCGTTCCCACGCACTACGCCCACACTTCACAGTACTTGAACACGTTTCAACCCTATGAAAGAACGCGAGCGTGAATAGAGCATCATTCGCTTTTCAGTAGTTATATGTTCTTTAGGTTTTCTATGACATGATTCAACCTTTTCCGGGTTGAATTTGCCTGCATATTTTTTTTAATATCTTAGTGATGGATCTGAATGTTGATGGACGGAGAGCGAGAGGATGGCCAAAGAAAAGACGGATGGATTGTGTAAGGAATGATTTGATTGAGAAAGGAGTAAATGATGCCGTGACGTCTGATAGGGGAGAATGGAAGAAGAAAACGTGTTGCGCCTAAATTCCTAACAAATGGAAAGGGACTAGAGCAGTAAAAAAAACAATCTCAAACAGTTTTGTGTTTTTTTATACAATATTTACTGGGCAAACTTTACGTTTGATGGCGAGATGCGCTCGTTTCTTGTAAGTACACATACACCTTATACTGTCTTACTAAATGCTAATTAAATGCTTTTGGCACTTATTCATATTTGGACATTCTTTCTCCATAATAATTTGTTTTTTTCGGCTGAACTAGTCTTTTCTCTGTTACATTCCTCGTTTGCCACAGCCAACAATCTATTTTAGAGAGGAGGCTGACCAGCAGTGGGTGTTTTTTGTAATATTTGTCAATAACTCCAAGCATCATGTACAAGTCACAGAACTATGTACAAGTCACAGATGTTATGCTTAGAATGATTCATATAAACTAACTACCTTAAGGCGTGAAAATAGTTTAAGTTATAATAACAACGACTCATTTAATCACATATTAGAAAGAAAAAAAATATTAGTTTCAAATTACGACTAGCACACAAAAAACCAAAAAAAAAAAAACATACAAAGCATCACAAAAATTAGTAACTAGTACTAATTACACTAAATTAAGTAATTAGTAGTTATAAGTAATTATTAGTAACACAATTATGAAGTTCAGTAAATAATTCATATAATATAATTCGATTTCTTAATCATTTCATTCTTCACTTGCTTGCCATATCAGAAAATCAGTGCTGTGACATCGTTGCCGTATTGCAACACCATGCTGAGATAGAGGTCTTTTGGCCTCGGTCAAAACCAATTTACTTGACTGTCCTAATGTAGTTTTTCTTACTCAATTGTCCTTTATAGTTTTGTCCTGTGATTTTTTGAAATGATACCTAATTTTCTGAAGTTTTCAAGACGCAGTAAGGATTCACTGTTCATATTGAAATTACCGCGTACATAAATGTATGGAAAGTAGAATAGATGATGAAACACCATTTGTCCAAAAAAATAATTATAATGTTGATTGCCTCGTTGGTGTAGTAACCGCGTTAACTGTGGATGAGTTCCTGGTTTTGATTCCCCAGTCGGGGTTCCATCAGACCTTTCTCAGTAGTCACGGAATCTGGTTTTGTTTCCAGTTCATGGCTTTTCCCCTGACATGGGTCTCAAACACAATTGGTGGAATGTGGGTGAACTAAATCTCTGCCTAACTCTTTGTGGATAAGAGCGATCGACTGCTGCGCCGCGTGTCGCGGTTTCGATCCCCGCACGGAACAAATATTTGTATGGCCTACAGGTACAGTTATTCCGGGTCCAGCTGTTTGGGTATGTGAATTTAAATGTTTGTAAACGCACCCACGATACAGGAGAAATTCCTAGTGCGGGCAACGTTTCATTTAAAAATCATTAATTAAACAACATTATCATTGCTTGTTTTCTAACTTCATATAGCAATATTAATTACTATGTTTTTTTATATTAAATACTATGTTGCTGTGCTCTTACAGGGTAGACCCTGTAAGAGCACAGCAACATAAGCTAAGGTGCAATGCTAGAGCATTGCACCTTAGCTTTAAGACTTATTTAACACCCTTCCACATTATGGTATGCAAATATAATCTAACAATTTAGTGTAAAAACCCTGCCAGTTCTAAGCAGCATATCAAAACGAGCAGTTAATACACATCATAAAGTTGGTAACAAATCATACGTGTGTAGCGGTAGGTTATGGTTCCGTTACGTCCAAATATCGGCGGCTGATTTCGTACCTTGCTCCCCCTGTGTTACCGCCCACTTTCAGCTTTAGGGTTGTCTCGAGAAACTAGAATCTAATCATTTGTCAAATTTTCAATCGTTCTGCCAATTATTATGCCTACGAAAGTTTGCTTTATAAACTAGATGTTCCTAGCGGTTTCGCCCGCTGCAAAGCTCCTTAGTGTAGAAGGTTTGATGTTATTGGCCTTTTTTCAGTTCGGAAATCATAAAATTTTGTCTCCCGTTTCTGGGCAGAAACGAAGGGCAGAGAAGAATGGAATCTCAGACTTGTACTGACTAAAAATCCATCCGTGTTTCTTCTTTTGCCCTTTGTGTTCTGGGTTCGTGGTATCCCTTTCGAACAACCCGCAACCCTGGCAGGCAGTGCTGCTTTGCTGACATCTCCACCTAGTCCTCGTGGATCATGAACGCGCCCTCGTCACGACCTGTCGTCACAAGACGGACGGACGGCGAGCTACCCATTGCTGACGGTCCATAGACCCGCGTCTACGGTGGCCGGGAGTCGTCTCGCGGGTCCCAACTTTTTTTTTCTGAATGGCATCTCGCAGTTCAACCTAGGATAAACCTTCGTGTGGATGCCTTAAAAATAAGACCTCCAGCCAGGGGCGGGTCCCAACGCCCGGAGCCTTGTCTTTATATGAAACCTGTTTGGGGCATATCGGTTGGATGGTTTCAAAAGTAGATAGTAAACCATTGTGCATTTTCGTGGTGAGCTTGACAGAAGCAACAAAACTCTTTGTAATTCATACGTCATGGCCGCTATTGCACAACTTCTCGTCCTCATTGTGATATAGTGTGAATTGGTGTGAATGATGCCGTCTCCGTGCCCTATACTTTGTGTAGATTACAACCAGGTCTAAATTCTAATCAGGAGTATTTTAACCACGACAAGATCTGAAAAGGTCTTAGATATGAGGGTATCTTCATATCCCACAGGGACGCTGTTGGCAAAGATCCTTCCAACACAACAATTAATCATAATCCACGCACAGCCCTGATACCCAGTGACAATTTAGCGATGTAAACAGGCGGGTGCAGACGTCTAGACGTCGGTAGCCGCGCCGCTGTACCCGCCATTATATTGTGAGAATTCATTACGGACCAGACACGTGTGGGTAGGGATGTTTTTACATGAAATTTTATTAGGAATTTCAATTGTTATGGGAGATTTGTAAAGGGAAGTCGTAAATTCGGAATTAATTACGTCTGGATTGTTTTTTTGAATATGATGTTCTTTTGTGGATATGTCGGGCTTTTCTTCTATCCGGCTTCTAACGAGTGGTCACATCGCCGCTACCGATCGCCTCTAAGAAGACACAGCGGTGTTACGCCCAAGCTGGGTAGACCGCAACAATGTGCTCCACCGTGTCACAGTGGTTACAGCCGAGTGTGTTTCCTCCTCCCGAAACCACCGTGTCCAGTGAGGACTTGCGTGCGTTAGGCGGTAGGCGAGGATGCCGTGGCGCCTCTCCAGCCACTCCTCAAAGAGGGGACTTATCGCCACTATTGTGGCATGCCTTAGGACGACGCTTTAGACTTTCAGGCTTCTTTGACGTGGTCCTATACATCGCAACCGGGATCGACGATATTTTGCCGTGATCCCAAAGCCCGTCTGCTTGTGAGTAATCATGGTCGTGAGGAAAGATGAGTAATGAGTATGAATGTGGGTGGCTAAAAGGGAGGATGATCTATGAAACGATTGATGGTCTGTGAGAAGGATGATATGGGAAGAATAGAGGTGACTGATGAGATGACAATAATGGAGGTGACTGATGAGATGACAATAATGGAGGTGACTGATGAGATGACAATAATGGAGGTGACTGATGAGATGACAATAATGGAGGTGACTGATGAGATGACAATAATGGAGGTGACTGATGAGATGACAAGAATAGAGGTGAAAGATGAGATGACAAGAATAGAGGTGACTGATACGACGACAAGTAATAGAAAAGTATGGAAGAAAAGACATGCTGCGCCGACCACAAAGAAATAGAGATAAGGACAGGAGAGTGGTGTCCCGCGTGGTTAGTTACGGGTCACTTATCTTCACAAAAAATGTCCCCCCCCCCCCCCAAAAGTGGGTATGTTTTGGAGTTTTAGACTGATTGTGATATTGTGTACTCATAAGTTACCTGACACTGTTTTTTTTATCTAAACAAAAATTCTTCGACCAGTGCTTAGAAGCTATAACATTGTGTCCGATGATCTGATTCCGTGGGCGCGAATTGTTATTGAACTTTTCCATTAAGTATTTATGTTTGCAGCCCAGAGTCTTGATTCGGGCGCCATACATGGCAATAGGCTCGCTCCTATTTGTATGGAACTTAAACATAACCCACCGAAGTGTATGAACACTTTCAAGCCTTCTAACACGACCCATTGTAGAATACAAACTATATATTTTGTCATTGTTTTCATAATGCTTTTCAACCAGCCGTTTCGACGCACGGTGCGTTCGTGTTCGATGCCTGCCTCAATGACATCTCAGTAAAGCAAAGGGGGCTAGAGCCACTGCCTGCCGGCGTTGCAGGTTGTTCGAATGAGATACCGCTGCCCCGGAACACAAAGGGCAAAAGAAGGAACATGGGTGGGTTTTGGTCATTAAAAGTCTGACACATCCTCCCGCTCTGCCCAGAGCGTGGGAAGTCATTTGATAATTTCCCATCCGCAAAAAGAAGCTGACCGACTAGTAGGTACAATGATTCTCCAAATATCCGCCATTTTATTTACTAAGAAGCTTATAATATTTACACACAGAGGTTGGCTATACTTTTAATGTTTCGGGAAGCGACGCGTCGCCCCCTCCCTTCCTCCCCACCCGCCAACCCCCGTACAGTTCGTCGACCTGATGCTGCAGACAGTGGATGTTTTGTCTAGATTTAAGGTGAAACTTTAAAGTTTTAACTTAAAATGTGCATTAGTTATCGTACGTCTAGCTTTGGTGTTATTAGTATTTGCGTTCTTGGGAAGAGGGTAGTTTTAACCTTTGTTTGCGTAGACTGGGGGTAAATCCTAATGGCTAGAATTTGCTATTCAAATATATTCTTCTCTGATGTATGGACGTAGATGTGGCGAAAGAAATACATAAGGCTCATAGCAGATGTCGTTCTGTTGTTTCTGTGTACCCCCATAGGAAAAAGGCATGAGTTTAAGTAATCTTGGACTAATATCATTATCCTTGTTACGTCTTCACGCCTAAATGGCTAAACCGAATTTGATGAATTTTGGTTCAGAGATAGTTGGGACCCTGGAGACGGACATAGGCTAAAAAAAGTGGGAAAAAAGATTGAGATATGAGGGAGAAAGAGGGCAGAAATGAGAAAACTTAGCATTGCTATTACAATAAATAAGGGGCAAAAACTACAGCTGGCAGATAATTGCGAAACCGGAAAAGGGAACTGTGTTACCCCAAATTTAACGCGAGCGAAGCCGCGGGAAAAAACTAGTTAATTATAAGTCCAGGTTCCCTCACGACGTTTTCCTTCACCGCGGTTTGTGATGTCTTAGAAAAACTGTAGTTCATATGAATTGAAAAAGTCACATTGGTACTTCTCCAGATTTGAACTAACAACCACATCCATGAGAGGTGAGGCGCTTAATCCTTGGCCATCCCGAATGTGTACGGCGAAAGCTATAGTTTAGAATAACTGTCTTGATTAATCGGCGTGAATTTGTTTTTCTTTTCTACCATGTGCATTTTTGCTACAAACAAAATTCCTTACACAAAAAGTGTTTATACTATTTCTTATTCCTCGAAACTTTGCGTACACATTCCATTCATTCAGAAAAACCATTTCCGTTTTCCATTAACTAACTGTCGGTTTTTAGAAACGCACATGCCATAGACACAGCCGTGCTGTTTACCTACGTATGTGCCATAGATAAAATAACTCTAGCAATAGACAAGTCACGAAATAATAAACTTTAGTGTGTAAGACCATAGAAAATTTGGATGGATTGATACAAAGGAAAAAGGACTAAATGATAGCGTAAAGGCTGACAGACGAGTATGTAAAAATACCTGTTTCGCTGACCCCAAGTAATGTGCCAAGTAATTGTACCTTTTTTTGCGCATGGGAAATCATCAAATAACTTCCCCCGCCCTGGGCGGAACAGGAGGGAGTGTCAGACTTGTTCTGATTTAAACCCAACCGTGTTCTTTCTTTTACCTTTAATGTTCCGGGGCCGCGGTATCTATTTTGAACAACCCGCAACCCTGGCAGAGTAATTGGATTTAATTCTAAATCTAATCTAAAATACAAGTGTTATGCGGTGCAAAAATAATTATGACATTTCAATTTATAATAGGTGTGAGTGGGTTAATTTTATAACTAGCTTTTGCCCGCGGTTTCGCTCTACACAATTACAATAAATAAGGCGCAAGGGCAAAAACTACAGGTAGCCTGCTAATCAGGACAGGGGAACTGTGTTACCCCAAATTTAACGCGAGTGAAGCCGCGGGCAAAAGCTAGTTTCAATAAAGTTAGAACACTCAAAATTAAGACTTTGACCCCAAATATCTTCGTAGGTTCCCAAGTACGCGTATAATCACAATGCTTAGAATAAAAAATGCCGTTCGGCCTCGTTAAGGGTACTTATACACCTAGAGAAGGGTCGAAATAATCAAGATAATATTTATCATTTTCTAAATATATTTATAATCAGATAATGGTCAGTCTATATCCATCTCATTGATACACTGACAGCTAATGTAAACAATATTCTATCAACGATATGTGCGTCATAGCATACGTCAACGAAACTTATTTTTAAACAGTTTTTGAAAGAAAAAAACTTTCCCCATTGTATAGGTTAAACAATGACGTATCTTTGCCTCTACATAGATTTAGTAATTCTTCAGTCTTCTAGGACTCAGGTTTATAAAAAGAAAACAGTTTAATGCAACGCGCTTAACACACTGAAATATCACTATCGATGAAAAACCGGTCAAGTGCGAGTCGGATTCACGCACCGAATGTTCCATACAAACTTGCGACAAACTGCCATATCGTTTGATTGCGTAGACATAGAGGGTTTTATCACAGCTCTGAGGGTGCCCAGACTTGAGTATTTGGTTTATTGAAGTGAAAACTTCTTTAGCGGCGTTGAGCACTTTTTCTGTAATGGGTATAAAATCTTAAACTCGCGTCAGGACACGTGACCTGATCGAAAAAGCGTAAGACGGATAGAGAGTAGACAGCTATCCCCTCTCTACGGCGCGGCGAAAATGTATGCCTGGACCTACTGTTTTTTTTTTTGTTAAAGTTAAAGATATTCTTTAGTGAGTTATGAGAGCCAAAACACGATTGACCCAATTTGGCTCGATACAAAAAATCGCAAAGTTTATCCAAAATCAGCATTTTTAAACACGTCCATGAAAAGCAAAACCAGTTTTATTCGATTGTTTTAAGACGAATTTCAATAAAAAAAATGTTTTGTTAAAGTTAAAGATATTCTTTAGTGAGTTATGAGAGCCAAAACACGATTGACCCAATTTGGCTCGATACAAAAAAATCGCAAAGTTTATCCAAAATCAGCATTTTTAAACACGTCCATGAAAAGCAAAACCAGTTTTATTCGATTGTTTTAAGACGAATTTCAATAAAATTTCGTGTACACATTCACTATTAAACATATTAAGGAATTATGGTTTTATTTTAATGAATTAGGGAGTGTCAAATTTTAAAAGGAATTATTAACAAAAAGACGTGCAGTATTTTTGCGCGCAGGCAGGCTAAACCACCGCTTCCGTACCGCGCCAGTCGGCCGCAGCGCGCCTTAGAGAGCACTTGTGTACAACTTTTTTGCGTCCGTTGTCACCGACTACCCAAGAGAATATACATATAAGCGTATATTGACACCTAAATACAAAAATGGTGAACAAAAATAATAAAATCAAAAAATATTCACGACTGCAGCTCAAGAAGCTGAAATTGATGAACCTGAATAGGTGAGTTTATACAATTCCTAATCTGCTTCATAACATTTGTTTACTTTCGTAGCCAGCTAAATATTTCCTTTTCATCGACAACACGGTTTTCCATAATTTACTTACTACACTTTGCCTGTGGCTGTTTATTGGAATAAGCATACAACTTTAATTTTATAATAGTAAAAGAATATTATGGTCTAAAATTTTCATTTACTCCAATTACTTCATTTCTATATTATTATGATTTCTTTTGTTTTACATACAGAAATCGTATAAACACTGACATTGTGGATTTGCCAACTGACTCGGAAGGAATGAGTGAAACCGTCACTCCACAAGCTCAACGTTAATAATCAAGTTTTCACTTCTGCCGGCACTCCCGGAGTGCAACCCGTCGTTTTTATTTTAAATTTAATACCTCCACGCGTTCCCGAGATAAAAGGTCTTGACAGACAGGCAGACAGACAGACAGTCAGACGACCAATAAAGTTATCCTATAAAGGCATCGTTTTTTTTCTTTTGAGGCACGGAACGCGAAAAAGTACTAAAATATCCAAGGGTTTAGGGTTTAAGATTCTACGAAACAACTAGAGATTGAATTGTTTTTAGAAAAAACCAAGTTTGATATTGTATGTTTCACCGAACATTGGCTAAAAGATCATGAAATGTTAATTAACTTTGAGAATTACAGTGTAGGCAGTTCCTTTAACCGCAAATCTAAGATGCGTGGGGGTTCACTTATCTTAATTAAAAATGGCATTAAATTTAAAACTCGTAATGATATAATTGATCTTTCGGTTGAACATAATATTGAAATGTCTTGTGTTGAGCTAGATAAGCATGTCATAGTGTGCGTTTACAGACCCCCAAATTATCAAAACTACTCTGTATTTGAGTCAGTAATGGAAGATGCTTTAGCAAAACTTGCAAAAGGTAATAAATTACTAGTTATCTGTGGTGACTTTAATATTAATATTTTAGATATAAATTCAAATAGCAGTAGATTCTTACATCTTTTTAAATCATTTAATTTGATAAATGTCTTTTCGGAGCCTACCCGAATTACTACAGACACTGCTACATGTATTGATAATGTCTTTTGTTGCTGCGACTACTTAAATAAAGCCATTGTAAATTACCTTCCATCTGATCACAGCGGTCAAACCGTCGTTTTCGAGTCTTACACACCGTCACAAAAAACCCAGATAAAATCTAGACAAATAACACCCAGCAATTTGAATAAATTTAATAATAATTTAATTAGTAATTTAAGCACTCCGGGATTTAATATTGAAAATGTAAATCAATTTTATGAGGAATTCTTTTCGGTTGTCTACACAGAGTTCAATGATACGTTAAAAATAAAAACTAAATCTATTAGCCCAAAGTTTATGTTTAGTGATTGGGCAACTAAGGGTATAAGAAAAAGTAGGGAACGATTGTTTGAGCTTTACGGCCTTAAGCCTTACTTCAACTCAGAAACTTTCAATCACTATGTTGCAACTTACTCAAAAATTTTTAAAAACACCTGCAAATTAGCTAAATCTTTATTCATTAGCAACAAGATTAAATCCGCCGATAATAAAATTAAGACGGTTTGGAAAATCATTAATAGTGAAACTAACAGAAACAAAAAATGTAATAATGAGATCACACTAGAGTCTTCGCGTGGTCTTCTAACCACTAAAAACGAAGTTGCTCAAGAATTTGTAGATTTCTTTACTAGTATCCCACTTAAAACTACTGAAACATTAAATTCTTCACCCTTGCTTTCCATTGATTTATTAAGAGCAAATGTTTCACCATGTCCGGTTGAGTTTCAATTTAAGCATATTAACCCCACTGCAGTCATTAAAGCTTTCAAGCAAATCAAAATCAAATTAACCGAAGATCTTTGGGGAATGTCTATTAAAGTTTGTCAAGCTATTATTGAGACAATAGCACCGTACTTAGCCATAATATTCAATTTGTGTGTGGACCAAGGAGTTTTTCCGGACCTTATGAAATACAGTAAAGTTATACCCCTTTTCAAATCTGGGGATAGTAAAGACACCAATAACTATAGACCCGTATCCGTTTTGCCGGTTTTCAGCAAGGTGTTTGAAAAGGTAATGCTTAATCAAATGCTCAACCACTTTAACACCAATAAGATCTTACATGAAAAACAGTATGGTTTCACCAAAGGACGTTGTACGACTGACGCTGGTGTTACCTTGTTAAAACACATATTTACTGCGTGGGAAGAGGCACAGGATGCCATAGGAATCTTTTGTGACCTTTCAAAAGCGTTTGATTGTGTTAGCCACGAAACCCTACTCTTGAAACTTGAACATTACGGCCTAGGAAAACTTGCGCTTAGTTTAGTAAAATCATATTTAAATGATAGACAGCAGCAAGTGCAAATAAATGGTGTCAATTCAATGGGTTTAAATGTAAAGATGGGTGTACCACAAGGATCGATATTAGGTCCCTTCCTCTTTTTAGTATATATTAATGATCTACCCCATTTATTTAAAAACCAACCACAAATGGTGTTGTTTGCTGACGATACTTCTTTAATATTTAAGATAAATAGACGTGCCACAAATCTAGACGACTTAAATAACGCCCTATTACAGGTAAATGATTGGTTCACCGCCAATAATTTGGTATTAAATGGGAAAAAAACGAAGTGCATAAGATTTGCTCTGCCAAACGTCAAAAGTAGTGATTGTGACATAGTATTGAATCAAGAGAAACTAGAATTCGTCAATAAAACTGTTTTCCTGGGGATAACGCTCGATTCAAGGCTACAATGGGGTCCGCATATAACATCTCTTGCAGGACGGCTTAGTTCAGCAGCATATGCTGTCAGAAAAATCCGTCAGTTTACTGATGTAGATACCGCGAGGCTAGTCTATTTTAGTTATTTTCATAGTATAATGTCATACGGTATTTTACTTTGGGGACGGGCTGCAGACATCGAGTCTGTATTTATTCTGCAGAAAAGAGCCATTAGAGCCATTTATAATCTACGTAGGCGAGATTCTCTAAGAGAACAGTTTAAGGAAATTAACATCATGACAGTACCTTGTCAATATATCTATGAAAACATCATGTACGTCAGAAAAAATTTACATCTATTTGGTAAACGAGGTGATAGACACAAGTATAATACTAGAAATAGGGACCAATTGGTTCAGCCGGGTTTCAGGTTAGCTAAAGTAGACTCATCTTTCATGGGGTACTGTTTGAAATGCTACAATAAAATACCTCCCCACATTCTTCAACTGAATGAAACGAAATTTAAATCTTGTATTAAACGCACACTATGTAGGCAAGCATATTATAAGTTGGGGGATTATATTGATGATAAAAATGCTTGGCTCAATGCTGGTCCTGCTCCTCAAGCTTAGGGGTAAACTCATTGATAAGTATCCGAAGCTATAGTGGAAGCTGCAGAAGATTGTAAGACTATCTTTGCAATGTATAGAATCAATTCTCTAGTATTGTATAATTATTAAGCCCATATGTGAGTGCTATGTATTATCATTGACTTGACGAAGCCCTGGTGGTTAATAGTGTCATGCTCACTTAAATGTCTCGCTGATAGTGGCGGGTGTGTCGGGTCATTTAGCTCCCTTCAAAATGGTCGAGCTGAATGGGGCTGATCCATACGTCATGTTCGTGAACGGGCGCTGTCAGTTGGGACTGGTCATTTTTTAACTACCACGGTCATTTTTTTTAACTAATTTAGATTTTAAATTGAATTTTGCTTTTTATTTACTCTGGACGCTCTTACTGTGCACGTCTTTCTACATCGTTCTCACATATTTGTATAATCTCAACACGAATGATGTAAATACGATTTTGTAAAAATATTATAATTTAAAAGAGTGTCCATGGAGTTTCTTGCCCATTCTTCTCCATAGAGATCAACGCTTTGGAATGGGCAACTACAGTACTTTCACAAGTTATTATGCCTTGTGACCGGGATTGTAGCAGCATCATTTTTTTGTTCTTGTTTTTTTTGACATTCAAAAGTGCCTGTAATGGTCTAATTGAAATAAATGCTTTGAGTTTGAGTTTGAGTTTGAGTTTATGCAAATGCATATAATCCGATGTCCGATGTAAAATATACTTTCTTAAATAATCATTATTTTTTTTACAAAATTTTGAAATTACTAATGTTTTATTTTATTTTGTCCATGACAGGAAAAGAACTCGTTCTTGAACTACAACGTGTCGTGCATACTGACGCTGCCTCCCTACCAGAGACAAGGATATGGCAGACTGCTCATAGATTTCAGTAAGTGCCAGTATTATCCTTTCGCAGTTATTTTCCTTTTAGGAAACCATCTTATAAGGTAAGATAACAAAGAGGACTAATTGCCTCGTTGGTCAAGTGGTCGCAACCGCGACTTCTGGGCATGAGGGACTGAGTTCGATTTCAAAGTCGGAGATAATCTTATTGGTGTTTTCATCAGATATTTCATAGCAGAGGCCACGGATTCTTTTTTCTCAGTTGACGGCAATAGGCTCGCCCCCTATTACATGGGACTTAACGTAACTGGCGAAATGTGGGTTTACTATTAGGTACACCTTTTATTTTTTTGCGGATAATAAACCATTAAATAACTGCCCCCATTTTGGGAGGAGCTATCAGACTTTTACAGACTAAAACCCACTCATGTTCCTTCTTTTGCCCTTTATGTTCCGGGGCCGCGGTATATCTTTAGAATAACCCACAGGCAGTAGTAGTCCTAGCAGGCCTCTCTGATTAGATACACCTCTGCCTAATCCTTGGGGATGACGGCCATGATGTTTTGTTACAACTGAATAGACTGTGCTTGCTGTTTTATTCCGAGAATTGTACAACCTACTATATACAGAGTGTTAGGTTAAACGAGGGACTTATTGAGGGAGGGTATTCAGTATTCGATTCTCGTCTCAAATATGTAATAAACCTATTACCTTAATTTCTGAAGTAAATGTCCAATAAAATACATTATTCATGAACACTGAGCGCGAAAGAAGTAAACTTGTAAACAGTGAAGTAAATCACGCGGCAAAATACCTACGCGCCGATTCTACCGAAAAGGCGTCCTAAGCCAGGTTTAAAGTATGAAGGGAAAATGGATTATACCTAAAGGTCATTGACATGCACACATGTTCTGCGATAGTATTAAATCGCTAGCGCAAGGGTATATACACGTTGCGAGACTTATGCGAAATTTTTGGTATGGTTCTGTCTTTTATTTATTAGTGTTTTTTTTTTGTTCATATTTTTATTAGTATCATGTAAGTATGCACTATTGTGGGTTTGAATACGTCCCTCGTTTAAACTAACATACTGTATAATTTAATATAACAAGTCGTATAGAACAATTTAAAAAAAAAATTAACAGTTTCAAAAAAAAGAGTAACCGGTTTTTGATGCCTTAACCACGTGGCTTGTATTTTTTACCTTTGCGTACAAACTACAAACTATACGTTTGTTTCAGTTTTAAAAAAACTTTTACGTGTTTGCAAATATTATAGAACTCACAAAACAAACGTCATGTGATTAAAGTTATGATTTTCCCAAAAAATAACCATTATATATTTGGCGAAAACAACAGAGATAAACATGGATCACTGAAACTTACAAAGGTTATACCAGACAAACAATTAATCGAATAATAACATCATTAAGCGACCCCCAAAAACAAACATCTCATTAATATTGCTGTCATACCTCAAAAATATCCCATTACACAGACAACATATTAACTTTACTATCCCTAACCAGACGGACATAATTCACAGGGGCTTAACCTTTAATAGCGCAAAAAGTCATACAAATTGCCCTCAGTGGCGCGCGTAGAATAAGTTCATTGCTAATGTCAATGTCACAGTGGCATTGCTCGTCTTTAATGTGGCAACACACGATTGGTTTATGTGTCTACTAGCTTTTGCCCGCGGCTTCGCTCGCGTTAAATTCGGGGTAACACAGTTCCTCTTGCCCCTTATTGATTTGTAATAGCAACGCTAAGTTTTCCCTTTTCTTCCCTCTTTCTCCCTCACATCCCACTTTTTTAAAATAAAAGTTAGCCTATGTCCGTCTCCTGGTTCCCAACTATCTCTGTACCAAATTTCATCAAAATCGGTGTAGCCATTAAAGCGTGAAGAGGTAACAAACAAACAAACTCACTTTCGCTTTTATAATATTAGTAAGGATTTGTTTATGGATGAAAGTCATATTTTTAAGCATCTGTAACATTCGCTTGTAGTTTTTGCAGTTAGTATTAGGGGTGCATAAAATTATATTGGGGTGTAAATGATTAGATTTGGTAAGTCATTCTTCAAAGCCGCGTTCCCATTGTCTTATTAATTGTAAGTTGGGACAAGACCACCACACTATTGGCAAACCGCTGCAACCCCTGTGCGCCATATCAACAGTGGCAACCACCAGAAAAGCGTCGACACCATGAAGATCTACGAAGTCCAAGAGAATTTAACTGTATTGAATCCCGTATTGAAATTAATCAGAAAGCAAATAATTGAATAAGTTAATTGTAAACTTCCAAAAGCCCACAGCCGTGTTATTGCTACTATACTGACTAACAATTAGGGCGCTACAACAAACCGTTAGTTTAAATCCCATAGCGTGCTTCACTCCCGTGTCCACATAGCCGATGCGTAATTCTTACAAATCGCAAACCTATAACACCACCTGTGCGGTCAACGTGATAAACCCTCCAACTGCGGGTTTGTTTTGTCCCCCAGACCCCCTCGGGCTGGGGGCGTCGCGCCGCGCCGGCCGTCGACCCGACCTCGATCGATGCACTGCAGTATGGATCGGTCTACTGTCTAGACTCACCCCCTCCGGTCTAGCCAGGGGACGGGGGCGACGGGCCCACGGTGAGACGTAAATAGGGTTGCCATGTGTAACATAACTAACCTAGGATAAGCTGTTTTGTTGCAGACGTCTTTTTTGGCAATTTTCGATTCAGTTTTTTTATTGTTATGTTTTTGATGAAGAGGGTTATTTAGATTGAGTCGGTTATAATAATGGCTAGTCTGGTTGATGATTTTAGATATAAAAGATGAGACAGCAATTATAATCATGATAAGTAGGCGTCTATAAATGAATGGAACTATATAGCTCAGACCCGCAGCTTTGCCCGCGTGAAATACGGCAATTGCCCCACGGAATCCTTCTACCGGGCTTCAAAGTATTCTAGACGTTAATTACGAAATTTCTTTAAAATCCGGTTAGTAGCTTTTGCGTGAAAGAGTAACAAATATACATATCCAGACATCCACACTAACTTTCGAATTTATAATATTAGTAGGTGTTATTTATTATTATTTTTTTATTTACCACTTCAAGCACAAAGTACAGGGGCGGGCTTAATGCCATAAGCCTCGTTCCAATAAACAAAAACGAGTCGTTTTGCTTACGGATAGTAAGATTTTGACATAAGTCTCATAGAACTAATGTCAAAATACTACCATCCGTAAGCAAAACGAACGGGGCTATAGGAATTTTCTACCAGTCAACCTTTGGCTGATGCAGAGACAAACAGTGGTAGGTGTAAAATAGAAAAAAATACTATATGGATATATAAAATACTATAAATATATATCAAAGAATAGATACACAGATACACTAAATAAAAAGACAAACAATGGGGAAAACGTAAACGATGATGATTGTGTTACACAATAGTAAAGCAAGAAAAAAAAAATCAAGAATAAACGTAGTCGGGTAACTGGCAGGCACCACTCTAATTTCCACCTGAAATACCTGAAATCCATCTCATATTCTATTTACCCCTTACAAAACAGCCTATGAATTTACAAAATGCTCTCCGACACTAACTAATGATTCAATTTGGCCTGATCTGACAGCCCTGTCTACCTTTCAGATTTTAGACACGAGGTATTTAGATACGTACACCTTAATAATTATAATTGAAGGTGTAAACTCGCTGATTGAAGTAACGCGAATATTTGTCGGTGAAATATTTTATTCATGAAGTTTGACCGAAGACTTATATACGTGTCTCTTCAATTGAATTTTGAAACTGTAATTAGTGATGGAATATTAATGACGCTCCCAGAGAATTTTAATAGAATAACTTTGAGTGTCAATACTAATGACGTTAACAAGTTTGAACTGTATGAGACTAAAGAGGTTGTATTAACTCTGAATAAAAACTCTTTCTTTCTGTTTAAAACCGACTTCATAAAAATGTGGAAGTTGTCAATTCTACTGTATGTTGTTTTTGCGCGAATTCGCCGCTGAAGGTGCGCTAAAGGTGTATTTTCAAGATTCTTTTTTAATTTTAATCGAAAAGGAAAGTTTAAATGGAGGAGAATGTTTTTTTTTTTAATTAAATTATAATATTTTGACCCTTGAATTATTTTACTAGCTCGTCTTTTAAGGTATTTGTTATCTTTTGCTATTTTTCTCATGATCCCGAATTACCTTAAACAATTAAAATATTATTAATTATTGGTCTTTTTAAAATAGTCAGCTGATTCCGGTAAGACTGGAAGCCGACCACGAAATGGTTGAGAAAAGGCTAGGCAGATAATTATAATGATGGTCCATCCTTTCTAATATTATAAATGCGAATGTTTGTGAGGATAGATGGATGGATGTATGGATGTTTGTTGCTCTTTCACGTCAAAACTTCTGAACGGATCTTGATGAAATTTGGCACAGAGGTAGATTATAGTCTGGAATAACACATAGGATACTTTTATTTTTAATCATCACGCGGGCGAAGCCGCGGTCGCCTGCTAGTTGTAAATAAATGCTCTGTGTTTAGGTTTATTTCAATAGAAGGCTTTTCTTTACTGTTTACAAACAATCTTATTGTTAAAACTTAGACAGTGTGCGATTAATTTAACGCCGTCATTTGCCTGCCCGTCTGCGGTTTAGAGGGTTCTTTTTTATAAAATTAACTAGCTGTGCCCAGCGGTTTCACCCGCTGCTCGCTTAGGGGTATGAAAAATAGATGTTGGCCGATTCTCAGACCTACTGAATATGAAATTTCTACTATACATATAAAATTTCATAAGAATCGGTCGACCCGTTTCGGAGGAGTATGGGAACGAACATTGTGACACAAGAATTTTATATATTAGACTAGCTGTTCCCAGCGGTTTTACCCGCTGCTCAGCTCCTTTTCTAGATAAGGGTATGAAAAATAGATGTTGGCCGATTCTCAAACCTACCCGTTATGCACACAAAATTTCGTTCAATTCGGTTCAGCCGTTTCGGAGGAGTATGGGAACGAACATTGTGACGCGAGAATTTTATATATTAGATTAACTGATGGGTACCTTTCAATTGTATTGTACGCACACACGGTTACAATGTAAACATTTAGATTTTTCTTTTTAGGGTTCCGTGTTCCGAAGAAAAATCGGAACCCTTATTCACTTTGTTATTAGTCTGTTTGTATGTCAAGACCCTTTATCTGGTGAACGCCTGAAGGTATCCAGTTGAAATTTAAACCATATATTTCAAGTCTGTGATCCCTTGGAGTTATGGATAAAACATATCTCTAAATCTACGGAGTCAGAAGATATGGCCATTTATGTCGAAAGTTTGTACGGGAATCTTCGGTGTGCGAATCCGACTCGCACTCGCCCAGTTTTTTGGAACCAAGTTCCTTATTGCGCGTTGGGGCTAGACGGAAAAAATTAAGACCTAAAGTTGTAACGACATTTTTTGCTGTACATAGTTGTAAGCCGTGCGGCGTGCGCGTGTTTCTCTGTCTGTCTGTCTCTCTCTCTCTCATAGAAAGCAAGCCAGTTATTTTCGTTTCGTCTTTCTATTTCGCATTGAACAGTGTGGTGTCGCGACGATTATTTTTGTTGAGACAGCCAAACCAGAAAAAACTACCTGTATGTCATACAAATATTTTTTCCGTACGGGGATTGAACCCGCGACACGCAGCGCTCGCTCAGCCACTACGCCAACCGTGCCGTAATTAAACAAAATCTAAATATTTTATCTCACAAAAGCCTACGTGGGGACTTATAAACCGTCAAGATGAGGTGCACGGTTCCACTCAGATCCAGCCTGTCCCTTGCTGTCCCTCAGCGACGCCCTAAGCCGAGGCTCGTACCCCACAAGGGGTGCCCTTAGCGTGTAGTCGCTTAGTTTGTAAGTTTTTACCCTGGCTGGAGGTCTTCAATTTTAAGGCACCCACAGGATTCGCCCGGTTAAGCAGACGACAACCTCCTTGGTTGAACTGCGAGATGCCATTCATAAAAAAAAGTGCACGGTTCGATGGTCGTTCTTATGGAGGAGGACAGGTAAAGATCACCATGGTTACTCTTTTAAAAAATATATTTTTCTTCTTGCTTCTGAATGATTTACTGAATTTGTTTTAACATTGATGTCTCTTCCAGTTGTATTTAGTTTCGTAAAAGGTGTTATAATAATACAGGGATGTACCCTGTATTATTATAATGACGAAGGGCAAACCTGTGTCGTGAATTCAGCACAGGATTTATGCATAAATTGTAATCAGCTACCCTACCATGACGTCTTAAAACAGAACTTATTCCAGTGAGAGAAAAAGATAGAGCTTACAGGGTGTCTAGCACCATCTCTTTCTCACACAGGAATAAGTACTGCTATAGGATGTCATGGTAACCCTACAGATCGATCAAAAATCTAGATTTCAGAAGAAACATTTTTAACATGAAAAGTTTCACATAAAATTAAGTTAAGAATTTTCGGGACACCTAAATGTTAATTTTTGTGGACAACAGGCAATAAAAGCCCGCCATAAGAGCTCGACCAACAATTGGATAACAATAAACTAATTTAGCAATCTAATTAAGGCATAGGGATTTAACCACACCGTGCGGGGGAAATAATAAAAGAGGGGAGAAAACAAAATGTAATACAGCGCCATCTCTGTCATAAACGAAGAACTAACATTAAAATCGCGCTGTTAAAGTTATTCGCGACAGATTATATTAGAAAATCCGACAACTAATGTCAGGCAGTATTCCACGTGGGTTGCGGGTTGTTCAAAAGATATATAGGTAAAGATAATACCGCGGTCCCGGAACATAAGGGCAATAGAAGGAATATGGGTGGGTTTTATGCTGTACAAGTCTGACACTCCGCCCGCTCCGCCCAGAGCGAGGGAAGTTATTTGATGATTTCCCATCCGCAAAAAAGGCAGTATCCCACCAGCCTTAACACCTGTCTGTTTGGAGGATTCTCCCGTTTCTTTGGAAGATCCTTCTTCCTCCACCCTCTTCTTCATTTTTTTATAAACCTGGATAGACGACAAACTGAAATAGGTGTGTTTTAAGGTAAAAAAATATGGCAACATTGAAACGTTCACCTTAAAGCGGGGCGTCGATATAAACTTTCTGCCTGGATTAGTAAGTTTGGCTAAAGGGGTAAGCAACTACATACAGACGTAATTCCAGGTGCTACTGTATCTTTTCCTTCCTCATTACGGCCGTCACGCAAAATACCTACACAGCATACTGGCGGTGCAAGTTCTCGCACGATTACTATTTATAGAACAATATTTACAGGGCAGTCCACCAGGTACAAGACCCATCTGGTCAGATGATCCTCCTTTTTCTATGGTGAATGAGGATCTGTCCACTTTGTTCCTCATATTTTTACAGCTATCGTACAAACAATTAATCCGCATATTTTCATTATCATATATTTAATTTTCTCCTATTAGGTTATCTCCTAACCAAAGAAGAGGGCAAGGTTGGTTCTCCAGAAACTCCACTATCCGACCTCGGTCTGATCTCCTACCGGTCTTACTGGAAGGAGGCCTTACTGAAGAGGCTTTGCTCCGCCCCAGGACCCACCCTCTGCATCAGGGACCTTAGCAAGGACTTGGCTATAGCCTCCTCGGATATAGTGTCCACATTGCAAGAGCGAGGGCTTATGAAGTATTGGAAGGGCAAACATATTGTGCTGAAGAAACAGGTGCGTAAACTTTTTTTTTCTTTCGGAAAAGCAGTAAAAAATATTTTTTCTAAGCTCACTTGAAAATAAGCTGATCGGGAAATGTGTTTGCTAACATGTTTGATACTTAATATTTTATCATGCAAAACCTTTTCAAACAAGAAATGGAGTTAGAAAATAACAAAAAAAATACTCTTGTTCTCTGAAGAGTCTTCTCTATCACCAAGTACCAATCTTGACACACCATCTATCCCCCTTAGGAGGTGCTAGAAGAGGTGTCACGTCGTGCAGCACGTGCCCGCTGCGTGGACGGGGCGTGCCTGCGCTGGTGGGGCTCGGGCGCGGCGCCGCCACAACGCTGACGCCGCGCCCCCGCCGCGCGCCGCCCCAACAGTAGCGCCGCGCGCGCACTGCTATAGAACACACAAAGGTTAGTGTTCGCTGCGTAGACGCAGCGCCTAAGCGGCGTGGTCAGTATAAAAAGTCTTCTTAACAAAACACAACAACTTTACATGGTATAAATGTAAACATTTAGTGATAAACAATTTTATTATAGTCTAAAAATTTGTTTTGGTTTTCAAACTTTTTACCCCCGAAATTGTTAGGTTATGCCATAATCCTTTCTAAAATTCACCCACAGATACAGAAAGCGGTGCGCGGGCCCAAATATTTAACTCGCGGCGTTGGGATCGCGAAAGAACTTGTGTGCCGAGTATACGTACAATGTAGGTAGCATTGCCCACTCAGTGTGACACAAGCCTAAACATCAGTTTTAGAATAATAGTGTAATTTTAAACGTATGGTGACTGTGTTTTAGCTATCACGAGACTTTCAAAATAGGTTCTTGTAAGAACTTTAAGATTTTATTATAAATTAATAATTTATTGTATTTCAAAATCTGTGTAGTATAATTTTAATTGTATTGAGGCGGTATTTCGCCAAAATAAATGACAATCAATTGTGTAGAATTATAGTTTATGAATGTTTTCGAATGACTAATTTAAAATTATTATTCAATTAAGAAATATTATTTTATCTGAATGAATGGATATAAATTATCTGAATGGGAATCGTACTCATAAATCTGTATTTTTTTAAATAAACTTATGTGATTTGGTAGCCTTTGCGCAATCTTGTACTTGTGTCATAATAAGTATTGTTTGAGGTTCATATTCTCTATTTGTTCTTATTTTATGTAAAAATATTGACGTAGCGTATTTTAATGATTTATAAATAAAATAAGTGTTAACAAATTTTAAATAATATAAGTTAAAGGTATATTTTATGCATGGCAACAATCGTCCTTTGTTTTGTCCTTTCAGCCCTCAAGGTAATGGCAACACTCATCGAATACCTCTTTTGAATATTGTTGATTATAATATTATCCTACCCGTTCAAAATCTCCTTTTCCATTCAAATTGATTCCTTAGCTTCTAAATCCGTCAGTGGCGAATACTCAAACCGAGTGTGCCAATATTAAAAAAAAAAAATATTATCCTAAACTAAATTTTAATAAAACAATCTTTAACCATGCCTGGGGAACTACACAATGGCGATCTCCTTGGTCGCCATTTTGAAATATGTGCGGACATATTATTTACGTCTGGCGCCGTAAGATGGCGTTTTTTTTTTAAAGAAATCTGCGTATTTTTTAAATACGTTAAGAATTAGTGACAAGGTTCTTGAAAAACTTAATGAATCAAGTGTTGTTACCTACTTTTATATAATTATTATTACCGCATAATCTATAACACCAGTTATGATAGAAAGTATTTCTAGTATCGACTTAGAATAAAATAAATAGTTAAATGGAATTCTGTAAAATAGTATTCAAAGGTTAACTTTTGTAATATTAGATTTAATTTATATTATTATTTAATAAAGTAAGTATAAATATAATTTAACACATAATATTACTGTGTGGAAACTATACGAAAAACGATTTATATTGAAAGGTTGAACTAAGTATTGGAATCAGCAAATTCTAAGTTCTAGATTTACCTTTAAATAAAATAGAAACCCCTGCTTCTCGTAACGGCCTCTTTGGTCCAGTGGGCGCAAGAGCGACTGCCGAGCATAGGCTCCCGGGTTCGATTCCCAGGTTGGGCAAATTGTTTTTTTTTTCATCAAGAATTTCTCAGTAGCTATTACATGAGACTTTTAGAGTCTGTGCCCCTTTGATGGCAAAAGGCTCGCCCCTATCACATGGAACTTAAAACACATCTGGCGAAATATTGCTGTATTATTAGGTAAACTTCTGCCTAACCCATTGGGGAACAGGCGTGATATAAAACCATAATAGAATCAGCAATAAGCCAGTGTGGGTTAAATAAAAGAAGCGGGGTTAATTGACCTTAGATCTTCCAGTTTTAAAAAAAGAACATAAATTTTATTTTAAACTTATGTTTTTTTTTTTATAAAAGTCATGATTTTGGTCATGGTATGGTAAAATAAATTACTTCATTTATTGTTTTGACGAGAATGTCTTTTATTTAAAAATCTCTGCTCAATGTATTCCATACAATACAAATTAGGTAGTTAGAAATTATGTCGACATAAGGTAGTAATTTACTATTTTTATATTGTTTTCAGAATTTAACGTTATTGATTATTATGTACAAATTAATAATTATGAATGAATAAATATTTGAAGTTGTAAATAGTTTATTAGTATAAATGTAATGGATTAAATGAGTGGTTATTATCAAAATATTGTGGTTTAAATTGTACTAGTATTCTGTGGTCAGATCGGATATTTATAATCCAAACTAAACCAGCAATAACGGACGGGGCACGGTTGGCGCAGTGACTAAGCGATTGACTGCTGCGCTGCGTGTCGCGTGTTTGATTCTCGTATGGAAAAAAATATTTGTTGGACCTACACAGGCTACAAGTAGTTGTTTTGAGTCTGGCTGTTTGTGTAAGTTTAAATGTGAGAAATTCCTAGTGTGGGCCAACGTTTTTCTTAAAAAAAAATGTTCTTGTTGGTTTAGTGTCCCCAACAGGTCCGGTCGGTACGGGGTTCAATTTTTAGGTCGGGGAAAGTGTTATTGAGTTTTTCCATCCAGAATCTCGTAGTAAATTCAAGGGGTCTTGTTGGTGCCCGGAAAAGTCTCCTCCAGATAATACATCGAATTTAAAATAATTGGTGAAATGTGGATATAGTATCAGGTACATATCAGTCTAACCCAAATCAAGTCACAAGCGTGATGCTATCTTAATAATAACGTGAACACAAAACTAAGTCTGTCTGTCTGTCACCTAACACCTAAATAGCTGAACTGATCGTTATGAAATTTGGAGGATAGGTCTGGGCTCTTACTTACTTTTCATGCCAGATGGCAGACATTGCCGCGGACAATGGCTAGTTTTAAATATATATATATTTACTAACACTATGTGTATTCATTTATATACTTTTGTTTTAAACTACTAAAAAAATAGCCCCTTTTTTTTCGGGTGGGAAATTATCAAATAACTTCCCCCGCTCTAGGCGGAGCGGGGGGGAGTGTCAGACTTGTACTAACTAAAACCCACTCATGTTCCTTCTATTGCCCTTTATGTTCCGAGGCCGCGGTATCTCTTTCCGCAACCCCGCCAGGCGGTGGCCCAGACAGGTCCCTCTGCTTTGCTGACATCTCTTTGAGGCGCGCGTGGAACACTAAGCGCCGTCGACACGGCACCGTTATGATGCCTTTTGGGATCTGAGTTTGTTTAACACAAGAAGTGAGTTTTTCATAAACTGGTAATTTATTAGGGTGGAATGAACGTACCTTACGGGGAAAATAAGTAATATATAAGTCCGTGATGAAACCTGTCGTACTGTATGGGTCAGAATGCTGGGCTGTAAAAAAGGTGGATGAAAAACGATTGCATGTAGCGGAGATGAGAATGTTGAGATGGATGTGTGGAGTGACAAGAATGGATAAAGTAAGGAATGAATATATTCGGGAAAGTTTGAAAGTTGCGCCTGTTACAAAAAAAATTGAAAGGGAGTCGTTTGTCTTGGTATGGACACGTAATGAGGAGGGATGAAGGACATGTGACTAAAAGAGTGATGGATCTGAATGTTGATGGACGGAGAGCGAGAGAAAGGCCAAAGAAAAGATGGATAGATTGTGTAAGGAATGATATGAAGGAGAAAGGAGTAAATGATGCCGTGACGTCTGATAGGGGAGAATGGAAGAAGAAAACGTGTTGCGCCGACCCCAAATAGAATGGGACAAGGGCAGGGAAATGATGATGAACGTACCTTTTTTTTTCGGGTGGGAAATCAACCAATGACTTCCCCCGCTCTGGGCGGAGCGGGGGGGCATGTCAGACTTGTACTGACTAAAACCCACCCATGTTCCTTCTATTGCCCTTTACGTTCCGGGGCCGCGGACGCCGCGGTATCTCTTTCGAACAACCCGCAACCCCGGCAGGCGAAGGCCCTGGCAAGCCCCTCTGCTTTGCTGACTCTCTTTGAGGCGCGCGTGAAACACGAACGCGCTGTCGACACGGCCTGTCGTCAATAGACGGACAGACGGTTGATGAACATACCTTAAGTGAGGACTGTAGCAGGTGGAGCTTATGTATGTATGTATTTTAAACGTATGACCAGTTTGACGCAAAAACAGTCGAGCATTGTAATTTTAATGCCCCATAGAACAGGCCCATACGAACATTTAAAATTCAACGACTACTCCGTACGTGTAAATATACCTTCAGACACATCTACCTCATCTTTATAAGTAAAAGAATAACATAAAAGTATCATTTTACTATTTATTTTGTCTATAGTCGAGTGTCTATCACCCGCAAAAGTTTGTTTAATTTTATAAAACAAACTAAAATATGCGTCATAGACAAATCGCTGAGGTCAATTTGAAGTGGCAACACTCAAGAATTTGGTTACTTGGTTCTGTGGTCTAAACACTGATAACTGTTGATTTCACGAAACTATCTAATCCACAAAATAGTGAAACTGACTACTTTGATGAAATCGGTGAATTAAATAAACTGAAGAGTGAGAGAAACCGATCACGTAAATGCGGACTCGAAATATCGTGTAGCAAAATAATGCAGGGCAGCATAGCATCCGTCCCGGGGGTCTAAAATGGATGCTTAAGCCGAATCATATAAGTAGGTTATTGATATGAATTACGTTACTATTCGTAAAATGGACACAAAGTAATACACATATTAACATGCGTCTGTGACCATTTTAAGAATTTTGACGACACGGTTGGCGCAGTGGCTAAGCGTTTTACTGCTGCGCTACGTGTCGCGGTTTCGATCCCCGCACGGAAAAAAATATTTGTATGACCTACAGATAGTTGTTCCGGGTCTGGCTGTTTGTCTATATGAGTTTAAATATTTGTAAACGAACCCACGACACAGGAGAAATTCCTAGGGTGAGGAAACGTTTCTTTTTAAACAAAAATTTGCTAAAACGGCCATTTTAAAAACCATCCTTTTTATTAAGGATACGGTTGATGCAGAGGCTAATTGCTAAAGTGCCTGTCCAGGTACGATTTCCTCACAGAACAAATATTTGTATGGCCTACATAAATGTTCCAATGCTGACTGTCTGTGCATTGGAATTTAAATATTTGTAAACGCATCCACGATACAGGAGAAAGTTCTAGTTGCAAACTAGTTCCAGCAGACGGCACGTATGCATTGTCTCCACATCCCCACCTTCTAAGGAACATAGTGTTCGATAGAAGGGTCCTTGAAGATTTCTGGGTAGGCGCGAACTTGGGGTTGAGCTATCACTCGATCAGCTAGGCCCAAAGTGGTAGTGAGAGTGTTCCCTGCACAGCTACATGGGAGAACGTGTGGTCCTGCCACACGTGTCTGAGTGATGGGTTCCACCAGGCATAGCGGGCTGAAAACAGTCGTGGGTGCGCTCGAATGATTTTGGCAAGTAAGTACCTATCTCATGGGTCCACAATTCATGGTAGTTGGAACAGTGTGGTATTAGCTGGTAAGTCTAGCATCATTTTTCTCCCTAGGCG
Source organism: Ochropleura plecta (assembly GCA_905475445.1). Lineage (NCBI taxonomy): Eukaryota > Metazoa > Arthropoda > Insecta > Lepidoptera > Noctuidae > Ochropleura > Ochropleura plecta. Next base: position 18,804,509 of record FR997728.1, on the reverse strand, counting down.
GAGGATATCCATGAAGAATTCTTGATATAAAAAATGGAGCAAAGAGTAATTTCTTAAATCTTTTACTGCGGTGTTTTTATACACTGAATTTTCAAGCAACGGAGCCTGCGGACGAAGCAGTGGTTCATTGGTAGGTACATTCAGATCTTCAAGCAAAGTTGTAGTGAGGCTTTTAAGGTACCCGCCAAGCCCCACCACCAGCAAACACATAATCAAAATTAAAACTTGTTTATTCTCCTCAGTACACACACGTAAATCATTTTATCATTTCTCATTAGCCGTATAAATGTTGAACATTATCACTTTAATTGTCTGACGTCAGTGGCCAACGAACTCTCTGGCCTCAAGGTCTTGGCGTTTTGAACCACTTTTTTTTATTTACATACAAGCCTTTATACATAACTAAATTGGTACCTACGTATATATCGCTGACCTTACTAAAGAACGTGCGTAGTTACCTTTACAAAATAACGCCTGTGTTTGACTTGATAACCACTGGTAACTATAAATCTACGGAGCAGCGTGATCCTTACTAATATTAGGAAAGTGAGTTTGTATGTTTGTTACGTCTTCACGCCTTAATGGCTAAACCGATTTTGATGAATTTTGGTACAGAGATATTTGGGACCCTGGAGACGGACAGGCTATCTTTTTTTAAGTGAGAAATGAGGGAAAAGGAAAAACTTAGCATTGCTATTACAATAAATAAGGCGCAAGGGCAAAAACTACAGGTAATAGGTACCTGCAAACCAGGAAAGGGGAACTGTGTTACCCTGAATTAAACGCGAGCGAAGTCGCGGGCAAAAGCTAGTCTTCAGTAAACGCGTTGGTATAATTAGCTCCAGTCTCGTTTTAAATCCTCTTATAAGTCGTGTAGTCGGCAGTTTCGATTCAGCATCTTTCTTGCCCTAATCGCACTTTATTTGGGCTTAGAGCAGCATGTCTTCTTCCATATAACTATCTATTACTCGCCCTCTCAGCCGTCAACTACTCTCTAGTCACTGGTTTGGATTCCTCTCTATAAAAATCAAGGTTTTTAGATATAATTTTGTTATGTCCTGGTGTGTCCACCTTCATCTAGACAGCTTAGCTTGTTACCATATTTTTTTAAGAATAATAAGTTCTATCAGAGATAAGAAAAAGAAGTACAAGATCTTAAATCTATAATCAAGCTGCGTTGCTCACCTTTATTTTGCAGTAGCCGTGAAACTATGGCTACAACAATCTCCTTGGTGTTGCTATTTTCCTCCCTACATTCACACTTGGCGCGTTAGAACATACCTACTCCATCAGCTTTTAACCTTTCCGTTACTGGGATTCATGATGGGAGGGGTCTTAACGAGAGTCATCCCACCAAAACTCACCACACAGGGTCTGTGCGGATTGGTAATAGTAAGATGTATTTCGATTTTCGACTTTAGGATTTACTATTTCTTATGATGATTTCCTTCTTTGTTTGTAAGTAAGATAGTGAGTCAATACTCGGTCTTAAAACCCTTTTTTTGGGTTTGGAAATCATCAAATAACTTCCCGGGGGGGGGGGGGGGGAGTGTCAGACTTTTACTGACTAAAACCCACCCATGTCCCTTTGATTGCCCTTTACGTTCCGGCAACCCCGACAGGCGGTGGCCCTGGCAGGCCCCTCTGCTTTGCTGACATCTCTTTCAGTCACGCGTGAAACACAAACGCGCCGTCGACACGGCTTGTCGTCAATAGACGGACGGACGGTGAGCTACCCATTGCTCACCGTCCACAGGCCCGCATCTACGGTGGCCGGGTGTCGTCTCGCGGCGCCCGACGTCCGGGTCTTAAAACCCTTAATTTGCATCTTTGTAGAACTACCTGTCAAGGCCGTTATGATTTCTAAAACAAAAACGTAATTAGCAAAGGTGTGGCCGAAACGTCATTACTTTATAGTATCAGCTGAAACCATACCTAGCGGCAAAGATAATAGAGTATTAGCAAACAAAAATACATTTTATCTAACAAGAATTTGTCATATCATGAAATAAAATAATAATTAAATACTAAATGATGATGGCTAAAAATTTTCAATGCCTTGTCGACTTAAAACCATGATGTATACTTAGAAAAAATTAAAACCCTCTCCATAGCCTATCCAAACCATCTCCATATCTTCTCCATACCCTTCTCCATACCATCTCCATACCCTCTCCATACCCTCTCCATACCTTCTCCATACCATCTCCATAACCTCTCCATACCCTCGCCATACCCTCTCCATTCCCTCTCCATACCTTCTCCATACCCTCGCCATACCCTCTCCATACCCTCTCCATACCCTCTCCATACCCTCTCCATGATGACATGGGCGATGTTGAGGAGATCGTGGCTCTCAGGTTGATCTTTAGCCGCGCTTGCTTAGATTAAGCTTGATACGTGGATGGGTGTCAACCAGTATATATCAAGTTTCTTCCCTGCCTCAGAAATCACGTTGAGCCGTTGTTCCCGGATGTCATTAAGTTTATGTTTGACAGTCGTAACAGCTTGTCAGTGGCCCGAATGTTTAACAACTAGTCTTAACAAGGGGTATTACCCAGTACCAACTGGGTTGTGGAGGCAGTCGCTCCATATAAAATACTGGTACATCTAGTTAGAATGGAGGCTGACCCCAACATAGTTGGGAAGGATAGGCAGATGATGACCCTGGCTCTAATGCTATCCAGTACTCATGGAAAAAAAGAAAGAAAGAAGAAATTTACACAAATCATATAAGTTTTCCCTTTGTCATGGAAAACAGGTTACCCACAATCATCATGATATTTCTGCCCGGGATGGGCAGAGGTTATAAGCGCAACGTTTTCTTTATTACCTACTAAGGTATAACAAAGAAATTGTTTGTTCAATAAAATAGTCTATGTTGTGGTTATTACAACACGATTTCCAATTAACAGAATGTTTAATTTGGTCTGAAAAACTAAAAACTGCAACTCCGCATTAGTGCACTTTCTAAAGATTAAAATTATTATTTTTATAGTCGTTCTGCTCTTTGTGTAGCATTTTCAGTGCGAGTATTAACGCAATTATGAAATTGGAATTTATTTATTTAAACAATCAATAATAATTTAGTGTAACTAACTAGAACTAAAATATGTATAAGTCCCAAAAAGGAATAACAATTATAGGGCGTTAAAAAAACATCTAAGAAGGCGGGCAGCATTGCCATGTTGGATGGCAATGCTGATTCTTTGGCTAAAATAAACAGCCCAGCCCTCTGGTCACGAGAAGAGTCGACCAACCGCTTTACGATTTCCTGAAAAAGTAGTTGAGCACTCGGACCATTCCCGGATATTTCCACCATTTGAGGTTTTCAGCACCTGCAGCAGCTGCCCCAGCACAGCCCGTCGTGTTATCCTTACTAATATTATAAAAGCGAAAGTAAGTTTGTTTGTTACGTCTTCACGCCTACATGGCGAAAACGATTTTGATGAATTTTGGTACAGAGATATTTGGGACCCTGGAGACAGACAAAGGCTAACGTTTTTTAGCTAGCTAAAGGTTTTTTTTTAAAAGTGGGAAATGAGGGAGAAAAAAAAACTTAGCTTTGCTATTGTATTGTATAACGGGCTGGTATCCGCAACTCCACGTCTGAGGTGCGTATTTTGCGTATGGGTGGGAATATTATTCGATCCTTAGCTTTGCTATTACAATTAATAAGGCGCTATGGCAAAAACTACAAGTAGCAGGTACCTGCAAATCAGGAAAGGGGAACTGTGTTACCCCGAATTAAACGCGAGCGAAGCCGCGGTCAAATTATGAATAAATATAAATTAATAAACAAATCTGCTTCGATGGCCTAGGCAGTGGTCGCATGAGCTACTGCGAACGAGGTCCTAGGTTCGATTCCTCGTTCAAACTAAGTGTTATTTGGTATTTCCATGACGAGAGTTGTGTAGTACCTAGTAGCCAGGGGGTGTATAACCGGGCTCAAATCCTGGATTTATGCCCGGTTAGCGGTTGACGGCATGGAACTTCAACGTAACTGGCAAAATGTGGGTGTACACCCTGCCTAGCCCTTTGTGGGTTCTAAACGTGATCGTGATAATTCATTTTTTTTGTATCGTAGGTGCGTTTACAAACATTTAAACTCACATACACGAACAGCCAGACCCGAAACAACTAACTGTAAGTCATACAAATATTTGTTCAATGCGGGAATCGAACCCGCGACACACAGCGCAGCAGCCGATCGCTAAGCCACTGCGCCAACCGTGTCGGCAAATTCATTAAAAAAACTGCATGACTATACCCACAAGGAGTTTAATAATAAGTATAACCTTGAAATTGTATTAGCATTATTTTAAATTGTTTGATGTAATAATTCGAATAAAGTATCTCTTACTAACTTATGAAACAAAGTTATATCAACATTGTAAACTATCCTAGCATAATAACTTTGACATTAACCTTATTGCCAAGTTCAACAAAACCTGCTTAGTACAAACAAAAACAAACATGTTATGTTAAACATAACTTTGGTAACTTAATCAACATATTGGCTACTAACTAGCTGCGCCCTACCGCTTCCAGTGTTTAAGCTATTTTTATACTAAATTTCATTCAATTCGGTCCAGAAGTTTGAAACTTGAAGGTGTAACAATCATAAACACACTTTTTAGGGTCCCGTACCTAAAAAAGGAAAAAAACGAAATCATTATTGGATCACTTTGTTGTCCGTCTGTCTGTCAAGACCCTTTATCTCGGGAACGCGTGGAGGTATAGAGTTGAAATTAAAACCTTATATATATATACCTACTCAAATCTGTGGGCCCTTTGGGCTATGAAGAAATCAAACCTCTAAGTCTACGCAGTCAAAATATATTACTGTTTATGCGCAAGTTTGTACGGAACCCTCGGAGGCCGAGTCAGACTCGCTCTTGACCGTTTTTTTAGTAACCTTTCTATTCACTCTGTCGCTGCCCAGAACTCAGCGTATGAGTCCAAGATGTATAGTAAAATTTGGACTGGGCAGCGAAAAATGCTCGGTGTTCATACACAATTATCAAACATAACACCATTTACAAACACCGTATATTTTACAACCTATTTATGATGTAAAATAAATGTACCTAATGTTCAAAACTTCCTATAGATACAGAACCACGGTTTTTTTTATCTCCTGGCAAAGTTTATTTTCTAAGTTGTCCCCGTGCGCGCTATGTAACTTCACAGTAGCAACCACAGAGCTACCGGTTTGCTCCCCACATGGGCCTTGCCTAACCTTGAGATAATTAGTGTTATAATTATGTAAAACTACCTTTTACCCGCGACTTCGCTCTCGTTAAATTCGGGGTAACACAGTTCCCCTTTCCTGATTTACAGATACCGGCTACCTGTAGTTTTTGCCCTTGCGCCTTATTTATTGTAATAGCAATGCTAAGCTTTTCCTTTTCTTACCTCTTTCTCCCTCATATCTCAAACTTTAAAAAAAATAGCCTTGTCCGTCTTCAGGGTCCCAACTATCTCCGTGCCAAAATTCATCAAAATCGGCTTAGCCATTTAGGCGTGAAGACCAAACAAACAAACTCACTTTCGCTTTTATAATATTAGTAAAGATAGTGCTGGAAGATTATATCGAAGAAAGTCAAAATATTCCAAACGAGAACTTCTTGTTCATGAATGTTGAAAGTAACTTCAAAATTGTATTAAATAAACACCATTATTGTAACTAAATACACAACGGGTTTTGGCAAATATGGGAGCCAAGAAAATAGTAACTAAGCTTCAAAACTAAACAACTCGATTAGATGTGACGGCACGGTTGGCGCAGTGGCTGAACCATCGACTGCTGCACTGCGTCGCGGGTTCGATTCCCGCACGGAACAAATATTTGTATAAATATAAATAAATATAAATATCTTGGGACAACTCACACACGGCTATCTGATCCCAAGCTAAGCAGAACTTGTGTTATGGTAACCAGACAACTGATAAACATACTTATATAATTTATAAATACATACATATAGATAGATGTGTTGTCATTGTATGACATGCAGATAGTTGTTTCGGGTCTGGCTGTTTGTGTTTGTGAGTTTAAATGTTTGTAAATGCACGCATGATACAGGAGAAATTCCTAGTGTGGGGCAACGTTTTAAAAAAAAATGACAGTATTCCCTTAAAGCGACTTTCGTCTAACCTCTACCTCCCTACAGGGAATTCCAGTACATCTATTATTATAACTATTTTTCCAAATAATTCACATTTATTGTGGACACATTTATGTTACTCTGTGAGAGGGGGAGGGCCCCTCTCACAGAGTAAGGTTAGAACAGAGGTCGCTACGTACCCTTTTATATAAATTGTTGTCCTGCCAAATAAGAACGAATAACTCTCGTCAGACAAAAGGAATAGAGTTCATTATTCAACTACTCTAAAACAAATATAAGTAAGGTAGGGTTGCTATGTTTTTCTTAGACACAATCCAGGGACATTATCGGGCAAAATTTTATTAGATTTGACGACACGGTTGGCGCAGTGGCCGAACGATCGACTGCTGCGCTGCATGTCGCGGGTTTGATTCCCGCACGGAACAAATATTTGTATGACCTTCAGATAGTTGTTTCGGGTCTGGCAGTTTTTGTATGTGAGTTTTAAATGTTTGTAAACGCACCCACGATACAGGAGAAATACTAATGAGGGGCAAAATTAAAAAAAAAGGTTTTCTATCACGAATTTGTTAGTAGCAGCCTTGATTTTGGGATTTGTGCTCGTTTGGTGGAAATATTCTTGAGCCTCTTCCATGGGAAATAAACTTGACTGGTGAAATGTGGGCGTACTATTAGTTACACATTCACCTATGCTTTCAGGAAGTACAAGCGTAATGAGCATCAGCAGATAATCACTAGAAGGCCATCTCCCACATTAGGCATAGCAGAGGGACCTTCCAGGGCCACCGTAAGCCAGGTTGCGAGTTGTTTGAAAGAGATACCGCGGCCCCGGAACATAAAAGGCAAAAGAAAGAACATGGGTGGGTTTTAGTCAGTACAAGTTTGAATAAAGACACTTAACAAGAACCGTTTAAGCTCACTCTGAAACCCGCTTGTATAGATTAGACTTTTTATTCCTGTTGGCAGTTTATTAAATAAGTATTTTTATTGACATAGGATTATGCGCTATGCTTTGCAACGTTCAGGTTAAGCGCTTCCTTTCTGTTCTGTTTCTACTCCTTCGTCCTGTGTGTCTAATAAACAGTTTAACCATAACAATGACAGGGAGACAGTGCTCATAGCAACATCAGGACCTTCACAAAAATTAAAGTTGTAAGCCCTACCAAAAGTTCTACGCACTCTGACTAGGGTTGAAAAAACGTTGAGGTCAACGGAGCGCCCTCAGAGGCATTGTCTCGTCAATGTGAACCCAGAGGTTCACCCCTCGCCCTCTAGAAGGTGACATACTACTTCGAATTGGATAGACGTCTTCGACTTAGTATGTAGATTGTGATTCGAAAACTGAGAGATAATTTTATTATGCGTTCTGGTCGTAACTTCTAATCTGACTTCATATTACAGCTCATGCGAACCTTCTTTATCTTTATTGTTACCCGACTGCAAAAACAGGGTTTTTTTTAAATCCTTGGTTCGTGTAGTTGGAATTTCTCCTGTACCGTGGGTACAAATATACAAACAGCCAGATCCGTAACAACTATCTGTAGGTCATACAAATATTTGTTTCGTGCGAGGATCGAACCCGCGACACGCAGCGCACCTGTCGATCGTTCATCCACCCACTAACCGTGTCGTCAAAGAAGTTATGTTGTCCCAAACATCCTACTATCAGAATATTATAAATGAGAAAATTTGTGCATGTTTGAAACTCTTTCTTTCTTGCTTTTCGTTTCTTTCTGGACAGATTTTAATGGAATTTGCCACACAGATCGTTTATACTCTGTATTAGCACATGCGATATATTTATCCCGGTAGATCCTGAGGGAAAACCACAGAATTCCCTGCGGGCGAAGTCACGGATATAAGCATATAAGCTGGTCCAAAATAAAACTACTTGTAGGCCATAAAAGTATACGGTCAGGATTTGAACCTGAGTGCCTAGTGCGAGTTTATCAAAATTTTGCGAATGACTTTACTGTCGCGTTTAGCGAGCGAACTTCAAACACTCCGAGTACAGTATTCGAGCGAGTGTAAGTTGGCATCTGGCAAACCACTTGAACCGCGTTTGTTCACCGTGAGCAGCGTTTATTATTTTTCTTAGGTTGGTGTCACGTTCGCGTCGCGAGAAAAACCTACCAAATGTAGAAGGATATCATTCAAGTATGTAATTGTAACAGGAGCGCCTGTCTATCCAAATTGTCGAGGTTATTACGTCTCTGTTTTGTGTTTGACACTGGTTCGAAAGCAGTTGTTATTGTTTAGTTTTTATTAAGCAAATATTTAATATGATGACGATAAAAATTTGATATGATGGTAACATTTATGGAGCATTAAGTGGAATTTAAATGATTTTGTGCTTAGCGTACTTATGTATGTGAACTTTGTAATCAAGTAGTTTAATGCTTTTTTAGGCATGGAGACATTAGCAAACCATCCTCTCATGAAGAGGTAAAATAACAACATTAAAGTATTGGGAAGACTTGGTAATATGACTTCTTCTATATACACACTGCACATTTTTTGTGATATGTGCTTTGCAACTCCTACTGGCCTTTGATAGGAACCGGTGGCAAAAAAGAATAAAGCAGTGAGCACCTGCAAATGAAAGGGGAGGAAAGTTTTTTAAACCATGTAGTTTTGTTTTTAGAAATTACATTGCAATTAACATACTTTATGTTCCAAGGGTATCCTTGGAAAACAAAGTCCTTCCTTTGTCTCAGTTCGCTGCACAAGAACTTAAAAAGTTTCTTCGAAAATCGATATCTATCTCTAAATTTCCTCTCCGTGAGGTGTATCAATGGATTAAAGGACGCGCGAGCTCTTGCCTCGCTTCTGGCGCTTTTGTTGCGGTCATCTCGTGCCTTAGCGGCCGCAAACATCCTCCAAGCGAAGAAAAACCATCCTGCCATATCTTTTGTATTATTTACACTAAATAAAAATTAAATAATTGTTATAAAAGTATCGTTTAACTTCACTCTCACTACAAAAATCTCAGTGAGAACTTTTTAGTCACCCTCGATCGCGTTTGCGTTTATTTATTACTCGATCTGTCAAAATCTGAAACTCGCACTCGCACAATGGATGAAATTAACCAATCACGTGCGCTAACGCCTTCACTTGTGAGTGCGAGCGATTCTATTACGAAGTCATTGTAAACTGCCACTCACTAATTCTGGTTCCATTTTTTGACACCAGACGGCGCTGTTTCTATTCCATACAAATCTTAGTAAACGCGCTCACGTTCGAATCGGTAAAAAAACTCACACTAGGCACTCTGCTAAACGCATCTGTAAAAAGCGTTTCAAAAAATGATGAACGAAGTCAGTAAAGAGTATAGTGTATAAGTAGTATTTATTTTTGCATGATATCCCATAATCAAATAACTTCCCCTGCTCTGGGTGGAGCGGGGGAAGTGTCAGACTTGTACTGACTAAAACCCACGCATGTTCCTTCTTTTGCCCTTTATGTTCCGGGGACGCGGTATCTCGCAACCCCGGCAGATCATATAATTAGTATTGCATACACAATAGCATTATTCAGCTAAGATTTCTCAGGCTACAATAAACATAAATGCAAAACCAGACCAACAATAAAATTTAAAGTTGTTTAAGTTTTAATTAAGTAAAACAGAAAAACTTTAATGAATGTGAAAATCGCGAATCAGTAACTATGTGGAAGATCTGACTTGGTAATTTACTCCTAATATTTAATGTTCACGGAGTTACCGCGGTAAAATCATACTTATATAAATAATATTCTAAAGACGAAAATTGGCATGTGTGTAAGTTTGTAACTAATTCAAGTTCAAACGGCTTAACGGATTTAGATGAAATTTTCAATGTAAGTATATAGCTTAATCCCTGGCTTCCTCAGAGTTTAATCACATTTGCTACTTTTTATCCCGGTCTACACGGGTGAATCCGCGGGGCGCAGAACAATATTGCGAACTTAAACCCTCCTTTAACGTTAACTCCTTCAAAACTCGGGACACTTTGTTTTCTGTTGGTATTTATTTTTGTAACAAAAGCTTGGCGAAGGCACCTACCGTTCGTCCCCTGACGTCAGCAAGTGTCACCTTCCTTCACCCCAGGCTCGCGAGGTCTCTGACACGTCCTACAGGGCAACGCCATCTAGTGGCAGTATTCGAGTGGTTTTATTGTTCGGATCAAAGGACATTGAATGAGTTTGGTCCTGCTGTCTGTAAACGTAGGTATGGACCATTTCATACGTACTCATGCGTTTTTAAGGTCCGAAACGAAAACGGAACCCTAACACTATAGAATCACTCGTAGGAAATATGAAACATCGATTCCTGTAACCCAAACGCGGAACAGTGGCGTGAATAGCCGAAATGTGAATTTGGGGGTCACATAAGGGGGTAAGTTGGAAAAAGAACATAAACAAATACATTGTTATCCATCAGACCAGTTATATTTAAGTCCCATGCAGCAATCTGGCACAAATCTAAACAACGTGGCTGCTAGCCTGCTACTGAGAAATTGTTGAAAGAAAAACTCAATATCATATTTACCCGACACGGCAATCGAACTTAGGACTTCTTGCTCAGCAGTCGACATAACGGCCACTAGACCAACGAGGCAGTCAAATAAATAGAAGTTGCGGCATTTATCGGCTAACTAACTGTCGCACGCGGCTTCGTCCTCGTGATAATCGAAAAAGTATCCTAATCCTATGTGTCAAATGATCAAGATCCGTTCAGCCGTTTTCACGTGATACAAACATCCATACATCCATCCTCTCAAACATTCGCATTTATAATATTAGTAGGATTATGCTAATATACAAGTTGTTAAAGTATCCTAAACGAAGCCGAAAGCTGCTTGTTCTCCACGTTGTGATATTCTTTTTTTCTAGACCATACCTAGGAACCTTATAGTTACATAGTTACGGGGATATTGGGGGTCAAAGTTCCAACGTTTTCACACGTGTTTTTTAAAAGTCAAATAGGAATATTTTTTTCATCTCGCATGACCTATGAGGTTGTAAGCTGCTCCACCAGACTATCCTGTAGGTGCTTTGTATTGAGGCCTTCCAGCCAGGGGCAAAAAACTTATAAACTAAGCAACTGCACATCAAGGTTACCCCTGCAGGGTACGAGCCTCGGCTTGTTGTCGCTGGGGGAGGACAGCAAAGGGACAGGCTTTATCTGAGTTCCATTAATTGGGGGATGATTTCCGTTTACTGGCTCAGCAACGCGGGCTTGCTCGAGCAAAGAGTCGGGCGTCTCTTTTTTAATGTGATTTTAATTTTTCTGTTCTTTAAAAACAAAACGTTGCCCCACACTAGGAATTTCTACTGTATCGTGGGTGCGTTCACAAACATTTAAACTCACATACACAAATAGCTAGAGCCGGAACAACTATGTATAATGTAGGTCATACAAATATTGTTACTACTATGTGACACGCAGCGCAGCAACAGATCGCTCAGCCACTGCGCCAACTGTGTCGTCACTTAGATACCTTCCCGACACCCGTACTATATACCTATACTATATATAATTGAGTTTTCATCCAAAAAAAAGTCGATTCCTATCAATTATTTTCGTTTGATGTACATAATCCATGATTGCCGGCTTCCTGTAGGATTAGTTTACACCCTATGCAAGTCTAGGGAAGTAAAACCACTAAAAACCAGAGCTGTGCTGTGGGCTCCCATAGCACAGCATCATGCTGAGCGGTGACCTACTTGTTGCAGTCACAAGGAGCAAGCAATTTTTTTATTTTTATTCCATGTGTATTTATAAATGTTTGTGATAAATATTGGAACGAAGTTCCTTAGCGCGCGTTGCGAAAAATTAAGACCAAAAGTTATAACGACACTTTTTTGCTATAGTTGTAAGCTGCGGCGTGCGCGTGTTTCTCTGTCTGTCTCTCTCTCTCTCTCTCTCTCTCTTTCTCATAGAAAGCAAGCCAGTTATTTTCGTTTCGTCTTTCTATTTCGCATTGTACAGTGTGGTGTCGCGACGATTATTTTTGTTGAGTGAATACAGGTTTTTTGTACATAATAAATAATAACTTCATTCCATCCGGGTGTCCCTTGACACCTCTCAAGTTTTTGTTCTTTCTTTCTTTTTTTCTATAATCTACCGTTTTCTCTAAACATAATTATATAGCAAATAACAAACGGATAAGTGCATCAGTCCACAACCGATTTCAAAAGTAACATTGATTTTAATTGAGACTGTGCCTCGCACGAATTGTTCTGGTCTGGTAATCCAGTAGTTTTTTCAAAAGCAATAGTAAAGTGCCGGCACTATATGGCTGCATTGAATGCCAATTATCATCGTGATTACTGACCAATTAAAATATCTGTTTACTTTATTTATATGCTCTATTTACGATGGGGTTAAGCCAGTTCAATTGTAGTTAGGAGGTGCGGTGAGGTGTTGGAAGGTGTTTTTTAGTTAAGATTGAGTTAATGTATTCTAGTGAACTTAACCTAATATTCTAGAATTAATGGTCATGTGGCACAAAAACAGTTGGAGGTTACGTTAAAATTGAGGTCCTAGAAGGACGTAGGCGAAGACCACAATAAGATAAGATACGCGATAAGATTTAATTAGTTTTTCTTTATTAATTTATTAAAGAATGAATACACACCAACTATTCTAGTAGGTAACAAACGAATTATGTGCAATATTCAATTTCCCAAGACTAGTGGTGTGATATATTTAAAAAATATATTTATTCTTAGGCTTTAAAACTATGTTAAATTAGATTAAAAATTAAGCCACACAGCAATATTGAAACAAGTTATATTTCAACATAGAACACAGAGATCCCCAAATTATGCGCAGGCGCATTTTTAAGACGGTAATTTTTGGCTTACATTGTCAGTATATTTGAAAAGTGGGTATCAAAAAGAGCCTATTATAGTCAAAATTACGAAATAACTTCCTCCGCTGCCGCTAGAGCGGAGCGGGAGGGAGTTTCAGACTTTCACTAACTTAAGCCTATCCATGTTCCTTCTGTTGCCCTTTATGTTCCAGGGCCGCGGTATCTTTTTCAGCTGATTACTCATTTCAGGAACTGATGGACGCTAATGAAAGCGTCAAGGTCCTGGCTCAATTCAAGGCAAAAAAAAAAACGAAGACTCACTTAAAAGAATACCTAAACCTTATTAACCTAAACAATTTGCCCGACAACACGTTGATATTTTTATGAAAACATGACAATATTGATATAATTACCCAATGATAATATTATAATCATATTTTTTTTGCCTACAGTAAGTACAGTACGGTTATAATGAATCATTGCTACACTCGTGCAGTTTTTATTTACATACATAGCTGTTAATTACGCCCACAGTATATATGTATACTGATGACAATGATGTTAAACTCAAGGTATAGCCATGGTTTATGGACGGCATCAATTTTGCTAGATACAAAAAGAAAGGCTTAGGCCCTTTTTTTGCGGTTGGAAATCATGAAATAACTTCCCCCGTTCTGGCTGGAGCGGGGGGAAGTGTCAGACTTTTACTGACTAAAACCCACCTATATTACTTCTTTTGCCTGTAATGTTCTGGGGCCGTGGTATCTCTTTCGAAAAACATGCAACCTCGAAGGCTTGGACCCCTCTGGAACTCTTAAGACATAAATCATCGTCTGCTTAGCATTTAACCAACTGTGTTGGGATCGACTCCCAATCTAACCGGATTCATCTGAATACCAGTATTTTACATCGAGCGACTGCTTATCTGACCTCTGCAACCCAGTTAGTACTGGGTAGGTACTATGATACCTTGAAAGAAAGAAATCTTCATCCAGTCAATTCTCATTCGTGAGCAGTTAGTATAGGGTGTAATTTCCTTACGATAAGTGACCCAAGAATTGAACATTCGCTCTACGTTAAATATACGGTAAAACTTCTCCCGCTTTGGGTGAAGCAGAAGGGAGACTAACACCCATCTATGTTCCTTCTTTTGCAATTTGTGTTCCGGGGCTACGGTATTTCAACTTTATTTCTCTCCTTTCTTTTCTTTCTTTCTGTTTACTTCGTGCCAAAACGAAAAACAGACGTGTTATTTAAGTCCACTGACACCAAGGAATGAAAAAAGGATCAATTCCCGCGCGGAACAAATATTTGTATGGCCTACAAGTAGTTGTTTCGGGTCTGGTTGTTTGTGTAAGTGAGTTTGATTGTTTGTAAACGCACCCACGATACTGGAGGAATTCATAGTATGGGGCAACGTTTAAAAAAAAAAGAAAAAAGTATGTTTAGTTTCCTAAAGAACAAATTGTCTATTTACACAAACATCCAATTTTAAGAGCGTATTCACATTCACCATTATTCTACCCAAGTCTAAATGTCAGTGGGTTTGGCGCTGCATTTTTCTCCCATGTACTTCTCTATTAGAGGTAATTTGTTATAGCACCTCTTTTCTTATGATCTTCTTTAACGTAATCATTAACTAATCTTCACTACACCAGCTAACTTAGCAGCTAGCTCAGCAAATTGTCAACAACAAGCTGCTAGCTAACGCCCGCGGCTACACCCGCATAACAAAAAATCATGTGTTATTCCAGACTATAATCTACCTCTGTACCAAATTTCATCAAGATTCGTTCAGCCATTTTCACATGAAAGAGTAACAAACATACATACATCCATCCATCCTCACAAACATTCACATTTATAATATTATAGTAGTATTAAAAAAACACTGTCTGTCTGTTTGTTCCGGCTAATCTTCGAAACAGCTGGTCCGATTTATTGGTAGAAACTGATACCTAAGGAGAAACTTTTAAATTATAATATAACTTATTATTTAATTTATCCATCCATCCTCACAAACATTTGCATTCATAATATTAGCTAAAAGAGTTAATTACATCATATTAATAGTAGCCTACACTAGGGTTATCCTCCTCAATTGTAAGATTACGACTACTTTGTCTGCTTATCCCTTTGGATAATACAAGTATGACTTACAATCAAGAAATTTAAGGTTACAAATTTGAGACATTTGACTCATGGATCACGTTACAATCCAGATCAGTTTTACAACTGGTGAATTAAGATATCTCTAAGATAAGCCGTGATAACATATCTATGTGATTTTCGCGTTAACGTGACGTAAGTGTAAAGGTAAGAAAAACAATGAATTAACTGGCATTAGTCGATTATTGAGCACATGTTTAATAGGATCTAGAAATGAGGCCACAAGACACGGATATAACAATTATTTCAACAGATAGATACAATTTTAACGCAGATGATTAATGCTGCCAAGAAAAATATCTTTTTTGTACTGTCCCTCTCTCTGATGGACAGAAGCCTTCTCCAAGTCTTATTATGAACTAGCTTTTGCCCGCGGCTTCGCTCGCGTTAAATTTACAGGTACATGCTATCTGTAGATTTTACCCTAGCGCCTTATTTATTATCATAGCAATGCAAAGTTTTCCCTTTTCTTCCCTCTTTCTCCCTCATACCCCAATCTTTAAAAAAAATAGCCTATGTCCGTCTCTAGGGTCCCAACCATCTCTGTACCAAAATTCATCAAAATCGGTTTAGCCATTTAAGACGTAACAAACAAACAAACAAACTCACTTTCGTAAGTAAGGATTCGTACCTCGCACCACCTCTTCGGAACAACTCTTGCAGTATGCGTCCAAGACATCACGCAACCTCCTTTTGGGCCAGCCTCGGCGGTACCGTCATCCATCTATAGGCACTGAGTGAATGCTTTTGCCCAGGGCCATTGTGCATGTGGCTTGCGTGACCCACTCAAAATATGGTCCAAAATAAGCTCCTGAGGATCGCAAATTGCATTTAAGTTAAAATAGTAAACTTGTTCGTCGTAAGAGTCGGATTGTGTATTGCAGATCCCTTTAAAATATCATGTTATAAAATCAAACCTTTCGAGTTTTTCAGACCTTTAATTTTTCGGGATAACCACAAATATTCTCTTGTGGAGATGGAAAATTACCATAGACATACCGACCTCAGTTAAGTCACTCATGGTATATTTACTAGTATTCCAGAAAAGCATTCTGCCTGAAGAGGCAAGACGGCTTGCATAGCCTCCTGAAACAGTTCAAGATCATGTGCGTTTTTAACAGATACTGCGCTATCAAAGTTCGGGCCAAGTTAACATTTTGAGTTTACAATAACACCGTAGTACGGGCAATACAGTGAGTGGTTACTTTCCCTCCAGGGTATCATGTTTCAGGTCCAGTCACCGTGTAGTTCGGCCACTGGCACCCAGAATAACTGTGAACACCTTGTTGTGACTAAAGAGTGAAGACCTTCACAAGAACATTATGACGACAAATATTAATCTTTGGAAGTCTGAGTAATTTGATATAATAACTATCTGTAACTGTCATCAGAGCGTGCGTCAGCTGTTTCTGACTGTTTAAAAGAGTACTCCAAATCAGGTCCTCAGGGTAAGAAACAAAGCCCCCAAACAAAAGGGATTCTGAACAAATCCTAGCTTCCAGTAAGTCCAAAATCATTCAACACCCAAACTTGGTGAATGTGTGAGCATGGTGGCGCGGGCGGTGGGGCGCGGGGCGTCGCGTCGCGTCAGATTCGCGAGGAGGCTTCCGCGGGCGGGGTCAGCGACCTCGCCCCCCGCGCCGGCGCGCCCGCCAATGTCAGGGCCGGTGCACCGCGGTCAGCTGACGTCTGGCGACGCGCGGGGGACGCGACGCCGGCCCCAAGCTGCAGTCGACTCCCGGCCGTCCTACGAGACGCACGCTCTCCGGCTAACTCGCGCTATAAATAGGAGCGGACGGCGGCAGCGCGCGCTACTCCGGCGCCGGGCTGTGCTCACGAGTCAGGTACCTGAAGTAGCGCGCGCGGCCGCCGCCGCCGCAGCATCACACCAGCACGCCCAGGAGCCCAGCCGCCGCACGCCCATTGTACTTCATCAGGTGCTCTGGTGATGATGGTTCCAGGCGCTTGTTGGAGTACACTTACCGTGTCGGCGGTAGTCATCGGGCGCATCGGTCGCAGCGGTAGTGTGGAGAGGACACGTGGTGCGGAGCACGTGGCTGGCGAGGAGGTGAGTAGCCGTGCCGTGAGGAGACAAAGGCTGCGGTGAGTCACGCGTTAATCACGGCGCCGGTTGTCGACCGCTGCAGGCTGCACTCCCCGCCGCACCCTCGCCTCGCCCCTCCCTCGCCACTCCCTCGCACCACCCTCGCACCTAAAATCGCACATACATTTGCATTGGTCATCGAACTCCCCACCGAAGATATGAACAAAAGCAGCTCAAACTGGTTTGCGCATGTTTTTCGACAGCAGCCGCCGACCGGCGCCGCGCCGTTTTCCTGTACGAATTTTATTGCCCGTTCGTTCTGTGTGTTACGACCGATTTTTCAGAGAATGTCGCAAAAAGTGTGTTAAGGACTGAAATGAGAGCATTTGTTGCAAATATGTGTTTGCATAGCTTCAGCGAGGAGTCGTCGTGCCGCTGACTATGAGGAGCGGTGTCTGCTGCTAAGTGCTGGATGTCTTACTTGTTTCGTTTTCCAGTCATTAAACTTAATGTGTGCTAGTCGAATTTCGCGTGACGTCAGATGGACGCGTATATTTTCCACAAGCCGTCGTCTCTACCAAGGTGATTTCGAAACGTTTATTACTTTACTTTCGAGTGCGAGTCGGCCCCACAGCGATAGGTTTGCAAAAACCCCGTCGGAGCAAAACTCGACTGTATATACCATTCCATAGAGATCCGATTGTGTGCAGTTTCGCGTAAATATATCTTTGTCAAGATATAATAATGCAAACAGCCAATAAAAATACGAGTCTCGGGTGGATGACTAACAGGAATGCGTCTAATTGTTGAAGTGAACACAAAGAATTTATCGTGTTAGATTTCAAATTAAAGTGAAACGCAATCGAGTTGCTTTGGTACTGTCACTCGTTAACGCCTGCTTATTAGGTTGACTACGCAATTCTCGCACGATACTTTTAGAAAATTATTATTTTTATTGTTCTTAGAGCTAACTCGTTAGTTATCGCGAAGAGGACGCGAAAACGTATCCATTTTTGGTAGAAGTTTGGGAATCTCTTTCAAGCTTTGAACTTCATTATGTCTTTACATGCCCTTCAGACATTTCACCTTCAAATAAACTCTATTAAATATCCACTTAAATTGGCATTAATTTCGCACAACGTTCTCGAATCTGCCTTCATTTATAAAGCAAGTCTGCTAGGCCTCCAACCTTGACCAATGGCACAGGTTGTCAGACATATCTATGAAATGGTGACAAAGCTAACTAATGACTCAGGCATGCTCAGAAATGATAAGTTTCTCCAACTAGGGCGTTGGAATGTGTTTTTGAGAACACTAAGTATTGGTTGGTTTAATAATTGTGGAGTATTGAATGATTCTAGTCCTGTTGCTTTAAAAATGTTTCTTTGTTGCTAGGCAACGCTTTTCAAAATATCGCGGGGCTCTTTCAGCAGATTTATTTGCAGTGAAAAAAAAACAATGCAAAAAGACAGTTTTTGCAATGTTTGATTGTTGTTTTTTCTTGTTTATTATTACTCTGTTACTATGCAACGGATTTTAAGTTTTTAATGTATAATTTTTTTATGATAGCGAGGACATTTAAGACATTTTATATAGCAATTTTAGCGGGGTGATAGAACATTTTAGACATTTTAATTTACGATTTTATGTTTCTAATTGGATAATTTTCGTGGAATTTATTTTAACTACGGAGAAAATTGAGCTCTATAAGAGTCTCGAGGCGCCATCGGATATTATTTTCTTGTTGTTCATTAATATTTTTAGTTTCTATTATGTAGTTTGATTACGTATCACAGTTTTAATCAGCTTTAATAATCAAGGCTACGAAAATCCTATTATTAGGTAGATACGACGTACTTGCGTTTCTAATTAATTCAAGGTTGCATTTCATTCATAATTGTTTCTTGCAACCTCTTCAAAAAAAAAAACTTAACGCACCATAAATAAATGACGTCTTTTTATCTAGCATTTTCAATTTGTCTATGAAATTATGTTCCCAATTTGAACTTCGAGCAAAAAACAGACACACAGGTTCTTTTGTTATTTTTTGCGTCCATCTTCTGTAACAAAATATTTATATTACCGCCATTTTGTATTGCCGATATAATATCTGTCATTATTCACACGGGACAAGGCGAAGAAAATTGTAATCCAATACTTGTTACCACTTAGAAACAAATCGTTCTTTCTACTGTCATATTAAATGAAAATTGGTAGTACTAGTAAATGGGTCTGATATTTCACAAATTAAACTAAATCATAATATGATTAATTAAGGCTCCTATCAGCCAAAATTTTAAAACTAAACTAAACTGTTTTCTCGGACATTTCGTATTACTCCGGACATAATGTTTGATCATTTTATCTAAACGAATGCTTGGTCATCACTTATTCATCAATAGCCCATAGCCGGACTAAGGAAAATAGACCTCTTTTAAAAACTTCGCTTTGTCTATGGTCGATAGAAAAAAGAAAAACCGGCTAAGTGCGAGTCGGATTTGCGCACCGAGGGTTCCGAACCAACTTACGACTTAAACGGCAACTTATTTTGACTGTGCAGACTTAGAGGGTTGATGTATCAAAGCTCGGTTTATTTTCGTTGGATCCCAGTTTTTGATCCCACTGTAATATTTTTGGCGTTGGATCCCACAAAACATTAGTATATATTTCCCTTGGATCCCAAATTTGAAAAATACAAAAAAAATACGTTTTATTGCCATTGAATCCCAAAAATTATTTCCATTGGATCCCAGATGTTTAAAAACATCTGAATGCGGGTACATCCAACAACAAAATCACAATAATATTTTAAGGCGAAATTTTGTATGTATGTTTGTTATTTCAACACGCTCAAACTTCTAGACTGATTTGGATGAAATTTGGATATTTGGATAGGTTATATGTTAGAATAACGGGTGCCTGCCGTTTTTCCGAAAAGATTTTGACAATATTTCATTACCCAAAACAATTATAGGAACCGGGTACTAGGTTAGGTTAGGTTAAAACTGTGACCCAGAAACGACCTGCATTTATAGAAAAAAGAGATCCCAGAAACGGCCACATAATATAAAAAAAATATGGAAAAATTATGACGGCAGTATTTTTTTAAGAGCTAAGTGGCGCTTGTTTTGAAGGCCTTCATATGTATTTATTTATAAACAGAACATTACAAATAAACCTGATCATTTTGAACTCATGCCAGCCTAGTACTATTTGGAGTACATCATTTGTCTCATTTATTCCTCAGTGGCAACAATCCTGAAAAATCCAAAATACACACACGGTGCCTTTGAAATATTTGATAAACTAAATCACTTTTCTTCTGAAATGCACACGTTGTCATAACATGGGATTCAATGGTAATATCAAAATGGAGCCCATCGTTAATACCTAAAAAATGGGATCAAATACTGGGATCCAACGAAAATAAATCCTAGGATCCAAAGACTTGAGTATATGGTTTTAACTTCAATTAGATACCTGCATGCTTTCCCAGGAAAAAGGGTCTTGACAGACATACAACAAATTGACCCTATAAGGGTTCCATTCCGACGGGCCTGTTGGTCTAGTGGTTAGTGGCCCTGACTGCTGAGCCGGAGGTCGTGGGTTCGATTCCCACCCAGGACAAACTTTGTGTGATGAGCATGATTGTTTGTTCTGTGTCTGGGTGTGATTTATCTATAATATGTATGTATTTATAAATTATATAAGTATGTATATCAGTTGTCTGGTTACCATAACACAAGCTCTGCTTAGCTTGGGATCAGATAGCCGTGTGTGAGTTGTCCCAAGATATTTATATATTTATTATTTATTTTTTCGCTTTAAGATACGGAGCTCTAAAAACTATTTTTAATTGAAAATATTCTTTAAACTTAAAATATTTACTTAACTGTATTTGTTTCGCAAGAGAAACAGTATCCTTTCCATCCCAGTTTCATTAAAACTATTGCTACTAATTTGTTCTTAAATACCTTTTGCTAATTAGTACTATTTCCAAGTCCAGTCAAGAATTCTTACAAGTAATCAATTCACGCTCCAATTAAACAAAGCTAGGTTAACACTGAGCGACAAAATGTTTGGCAACATGTTGCGCGACAGTTGGGCAACAAATTGGCTTAAGTAAAAATACTAGGTCACAGTTTATGAATAACTAGCTTTTGCCCGTGGCTTCGCTCGCGTTAAATTCGGGGTAACAGTTCCCCTTTCCTGATTTGCAGGTACCTGTAGTTTTTGCCCTTGCGCCTTATTTATTGTAATAGCAAAGCTAAGTTTTCCCCTCTTTCTCCCTCATATCCAAATCTTTTAAATAGTCTATGTCCGTCTCCAGGGTCCCAATTATCTCTGTACCAAAATTTATCAAAATCTGTTTAGGCGTGAAGACGTAACAAACAAACAATCTCACTTTCGCTTTTATAATATTATATAGTAAGGATTGGTGAATAGATTAAATTCCTACGTGAAATGGGTTTGTATAGCTTATTTTATGGGCTATTTATAGATGAAAAGTTGAGGAGCTGGTGGCAAAATAATAGAAGCTGCTCGGTTCGATCGGTTAAGCCGCTTTGCTGAGGTTGGTCTGTGGATGGGTGACCACCAACATAGGTCAGACAAAGTGAATTATTATATACCATTAGCTGGCGCCCGCAGCTTCGCCCGCGTGATATCGAAAAAAAAAGTGTGTGTTATTCCAGTCTATAGTCTACCTCTGTGCCAAATTTCTTCAAGATCCGTTCAGCCGTTTTAACGTGAAAGAGTAACAAACATCCATACAGCCTCACAAACATTCGCATTTATAATACTAGTAGGATATAGTAGAAAGGATAGTAGGATTAATAATTAATTAATAATGCCGTATCTCTTTCCCTAACCTGTAACCCCGGCAGACGGTGGCCCTGGCAGGCCCCTTAGCATCTGACATCTCTTTGAGGCGCGCGTGGAACACGAACGCGCCATCGGCACGTGCTGTCGTCACTATTATAAAGAACAAAGGTAGTGGTACTATTAAATACAAAAAGAGCTAAGTTTTCACAACAAAAGCAGACGTCTATGTAAAAGACTTTTTGTTGCGAAGTGTGTAGGTATGCTGTTTTAGTTACGGAGATCAAGCATACGGAAAATGTGTTTCAGTTAGGTTCTAATAATTAATAAAACAGTTTTCCTTACATTACGTATTCATAAGTTTTCATAGTTTCGAACACACATAGTTTATTATTACAAAAAAAAACAAAGAATTTTTGCTAAAGTGCCTTATATAATCTGTTTTATTGACCATACCTTTGAGGGCAATAAAGTAAAAGTTTGATGTCTTGACGACGTGTTATTTTTACACACCTTTAATTATTAATGGGTTAGGCCTATACACCTAATACTAGACCCACATTTCGCCATTAATATTTAAATCCCATGCAATAAGGGGATCCCATGCAATAATATCAAGACTTCGTGGCTGCAGCTTCTTCTCCCAACCACCCGCCCCTTGCTAGAGCCAGCCCGCGTTGCTGAGCCAGTAAGTTTAAACCAGTCCCCAAATAAAATCACTTAGATCCAGCCTGTCCCTTTGCTGTCCTCCCCCAGCGCCCTAAGCCGAGGCTCGTACTCCACAGGGGGTGCCCTTAGCGTGTAGTCGCTTAGTTTGTAAGTTATTGCCCTGGCTGGAGGCCTTATTTCAAGGCATCGACAGGAGTCGCCCGGTTAAGCAGACGACATCCTCTGAGGTTGAACAGCGAGATGACATTTTGAAAAAAAAACTTCTTCTTAGCGTATTAGTAACAAAACGTGTTTAGCCCAGAACTCAGCCTGAACTCCGCTGATTGATGCAGTACACTCACGAGCAATAAAATGTATACACTTCCTAAAATTCAAAAGCGATTTCCTCGTTGTACGGTTTTATGAACATAGTATTTTAGAAGCCATATCATTATGAAATAAGTGTTATCTCAAAATATAAACTTTTTTATTTTCAAAAGAAAATACTTATGAATTTTGCTAAGTGTATTCATATTTATTTCTCGTATCTCTACAGATAGATCGTACTGCTGAAAAATACTATCTGGTTGGCTGAGAAAATCCTCATGGAAAAGCACTACGGCTAACCTTGGAATCAAACCCAGGACCACACGCTCAGTACTCGAAAAAAACCTTCCTTGTACCAATAGTAGGTACATTATTTTAAGAGAATTTTCTGAGCTGGAAAATGGCCTTTTAAAATATATCAAATCAATACGCTTAGAGGCAGGCATATCTGGGTCGGGAACAGATAAGAATAGGCATCAGTTCACAAAGTAAGCGAAAAGCCAACCCGGCAACCGAAAAAAATACAGCTTTAAAAAACAAAATGGAGGTCAGATTAATATTAGTCTTTACATGTCAAAAAAAATCTATAGTAAAAGTTATATAAAATAAGCAGGTAACTTTGATATTATTGCAGACTTGATGTTCGCCGAAGTAGCTAATTTATTCGTCTAGAGTGTTTCAAAGAAAATACCTAGTACCTAAGGTTTTTAGCTAACAAAATCAATGTATTAAGGTCCTGAATAATTTATATTCTGCGTATTATATTATGCTAAAGCACTTTGTGTTGTGATCCATAAATTGAGATGTTCTAAGGGCAATAGTGTCGAAATGGTACCAGTCAACTTCAGCATTGTTTCTAGAAACGAAAATTGCGTGCCTCTAAAAAAAGGAAAAAATCTAACCCTTATAGGATCACTTTTTTGTCTGTCTGTCAAGGGCCTTTAACTCGAGACCGCGTGGAGGTATCGAGTTGAAATTAAATCCATTTACTCTACGCTGTCAAAAGATATGGCCGTTTATGTCGCAAGTTTGTACGGAAAACTCTTTGCGCGAGTGTGACTAGGTACAGACGCCTGCACATCAAGCTACTACAATCTGTCAGATTTCTTTGATAGATTTTCGCCTTTATTTCTAAAGTATTAGGTTCAAGTTTCATTGGGAAAAATTGACAGTTTCGGGTAGCTTGACCTGTGCTGGCGTCTGTACATTATGGCCGGTTTTTTGTGTGCCTGTTTGCTTTTCAGTAAAAATTAAAAACAATCCTTCTTTTTATCTACATACTGTTTTGTCTTTGCCCTTTCGTTTGTCTTTGCCTTTAGGCAAGTATGTGGCTTGCGGACAAAGGGATAATTTTAAAAGAATCTGAACAAAAAACACACTAAATATTTCAACCAATTATATTATTTTACTTGTACAGCTGGTATTATCCGAAACAATGACATCACATTTACTTTGTCGTAACTTATTTTACGTTCAATTTGTGATACACGTTGACATGACGTCAGAAACTCAGTATGCGCAAGAGTTTTTATGAACGCCTCTTCCACCTCAACGCCATCTAGTGTGACGTAGAGGCCTAAAAAGGGTTCTTATCATTTTAGCAATGTTCAACTGATTTTATATCCGTTAAAAATAAACTTCTATATACGTAGGTATGTAACAGAAGACTGTTTTTTTTTCTAAAAACTTATCTAGAATTTATTTAATGTTACATTTTTAGGGTTCCGTAGTCAACTAGGAACCCTTATAGTTTCGCCATGTCTGTCTGTCCGTCCATCCGTCCTCGCTTAATCTCTGTGACCGTTAGCACTAGAAAGCTGAAATTTGGTACCAATATGTATATCAATCACGCCGACAAAGTGGTAAAAAATAAAAAAAATAAAAAATAAAATAAAAATTGGAAAAAAATGTTTTATTAGGGTAGCCACCCTCTATGTAAAGTGGGAAGTGATTTTTTTTTTAATTTCAACCCTAACGTGTGATATATTGTTGGAAAGGTATTTAAAAATGAATAGGGGTTTACTAAAATCATTTTTTGATAATGTCTATAATTTCGGAAATAATCGCTCCAAAAGTAAAAAACAATGTGTGTTTAGAAAATATGAAAAAAATCTGAAAAGTAGAACTTTATAAGGACTTTCTAGGAAAATCATTTTGAACTTGATTGACACAACAGTTTTTGTACAAAAAAGACAAAAAGTTGTACAAAATAATTTCCTCCTCCACCTTTAAACTCATAAGTGGGAACACTTATTGTGACGGACGGGAAACTACGGAACCCTACACTGAGCGTGGCCCGACACGCTCTTGGCCGGTTTTTTTGCAACAGTGCGATAAGCCTTCTTAGTATTTCCGTGATATAACCTAAGTGTGTCAAATAACTTCTAGAAGTAGTTTTTATGCGTTCAGAGGCGTGGTTTAATTTTCATGATTTCTTTTTCAAGTGGAAGTTCTCATAATGAAACCGCCAACCAAGCATTCGTACATCAATCTCTTTGCCGCATGCTTGGAATTTCTCCTGTATCGTGTGTGCGTTTACAAACATTAATTTAAACTCAGGTTGGTCATACAAATATTTGTTCAGTGCGGGGATATAATTATAATATAGGGGTCATATAGGTATTCGAAGTATAGTAATAAAAAAAAACTAAAAGTAATTAAGTAAACCAATTTAGTTTTAAGTAGGCATGTATTAATTTTATTTTTTATTATTATTTTAATAAAAACAAAAATTGTAAAAACTTTGATCTTCAATATCTAACTTAAAGAAGAACATTTTCACCTAGGTGTTGCAAAAAATAATTTGGAGAATTGGCCTTTTGGCTTCGTTAAGAGTTTTTTTCTCTGCTGTCTGTTGGTCTGCTGGACGACGTATTACTTTGAGGAGCCCTCAATCAATTCAGCCTACCACTCGTCCACTGCTGAACATCTCTGTTGAAGGCGAAAGACAAGACAGGGTGAGACCTGTCCTTCGCCTGTCGCCAAACTGTCCCAGGCCTTAGACAGCGCCTTTTCTTCGAAGAAGTTTTCACGGCCGACTATACCCGCCTTTCCCAATCTTAGTTGTAACATGTGGCCACCCCGTGTTGCCCTTACCCCACTTCTTTCACCTTAATCATTTCTTTACTGATAGCAGCTGATATGATCCATACCTACCTACCATTTATCTGTCATTCCCCTGATACGCTCTAGTGACGTCATTCGACATTAGATAACTTTACTATTCTTTCTTTCGTTGCCGTTTAAAGAATGTTAATTTCCTTTGCGTTGAACTGAACTTACATTTTTTTTGAGGTTTATAGGTTGCTAGCTTTTGCCCGCGGTTTCGCTCGCGTTAAATTCGGGGTAACACAGTTCTCCTTTCCTGATTTGCAGGTACCTGCTACCTGTAGTTTTTGCCCTTGCGCCTTATTGATTGTAATAGCAAAGCTAAGTTTTCCCATTAAGCCATTAAGGCGTGAAGACGTAACAAACAAACAAACAAACAAACTCACTTTCGCTTTTATAATATTAGTAAGGATTTAAATGTGTGTGAGATACCAAACTAAACATTAAACAAAATGGAGGTGTGTGTAATTTCAAAATAAAAGATTTCTACTGAATGCGAAATAACGTATTACACATTAAAAAAAGCTGTCTGTCTTTTTGTTCCGGCTAATCTCCGAAACAGCTGGTCCGATTTAGGGGGATACTGATGTTATACCTAAGGAGAAACTTTTGATTTAAATTAAATTCCAAAAATTAAATATAAATGGGAAAGTTGTAGTTCTTATAATACAAACCTTACATGCAAACAAAGATCGAAAAAAAAATACTTAACAAAAAAATCTCTTCCACACAATACGAAAGTCAAAAAGACACTTGCAATATTTCGGTTTTTTAACGGAATGGAAAAAGAAAATGTAAAAAAAAATGCAAAATTCGCCCAAAAAGTTTCGTATACCTAAGCACTAAGAAACTTTTTGAAATAACAGCCGGTAACAACGGCTTAACATGCTTTCTAAGGCACGGAGGAAACTCGGTACCTATGTAATAAGTGAACCTTAAACAGACCGTCCTATTCAATCGTGGCTTAATCGGGAAATACGGGCGGCTGCGATTATTTAGCCATAATAACCGCCTACTGAGTACCTACTTAATTTTGCAGTATATATAAAATCCTTACTAATATTATAAAAGCGAAAGTGAGTTTGTTTGTTTGTTACGTCTTCACGCGTAAATGGACAAACCGATTTTGATGAATTTTGGTACAGAGATAGTTGGGACCCTGGAGACGCAAATAGGCTAAAAAAAAGTGAGAAAAGGGGGAAAAAGAGGGAAGAAAACGGGAGAGATATATATTTTTTTTGTTTATCACGCGGGTTAAAGTTAGCGTTAACCCAAAGTAACTATGCCACGCGGACGAAGTCGCGGTCGAAAGCTAGTATTAAATATTTTCCCAATGATTTACAAGAATCAGACACACAAAAGTTACACAATAATGTCTTAAAATACGCAATTTTTAATTTTTAGCAGGCTAATTAAAATTTATCACCAAAACGGTATAAACAATCATTTAAGTACCTAATTGGTAGTGTTGCTGATAGCTCTTTTCAATCAAACTTTATTCATGAAATAACCACACAAACAATGCAAAAACATGTTAATTCGTTGTTTGGTTATTTTACATTTCAAAATAAAGTCTTGATGATTTAAAATACAAGTCATTGTATTTAGTTACTTTGTATGGAACTTAATAAGGCTAATAATTACTTATGGTTTGAAAGGTTTTTTCAAGAGCATATAGGTAAGTGGCTATACTATATACATAATATTAAACATTATATGGGCATACGAATATTCGTCAACTGGAAAGGATAAATTAATCTACTTTATACCTGAAATAAATGGTTTATTATTAACTAGTTTTTGCCCGGTTCCTCTTTCCTGATTTGCAGGTATCTTTCGTTGGTAACAAAGAGTGTGTGTACCGATTTTTAGCTTCCTACCTTGAAAACTGCGAAAAGTCCCATATAAAATTCCACCCCCTCTTTTAAGGGGTTGGGGCAAACTTCTGAAAAACAATGATGCACGATGTTTTTGTTAGTGACAAATAGTCCGCATACTATTTTTTTGCTTTCTACCTTGAAAATTACGAAATGCTCCATACAAACTTCAACCCCTATTTTAGGGAAGTGTGGGATTAGAAAGAGACAAAAAGTAGCCTATACCCGTCTCCAGGGTCCCAACTATGTCTGTACAAAAATTCATCAAAATCGGTTCAGCCATTTAGGCGTGAAGACGTAACAAACACACAAACAAACTCACTTTCACTTGTATAATATTAGTAAGGATAACAATGAATTCTGTGGAAAATAAAATAGAATAGAATACACATTGACACATTGTTGTACACCGAAATTTAAATGTAACTGTTTTACAATATTTCTTATTCGATGGTAACAATGGCGGTATTATCGCTGATAGCGATATCTTCCAGATGATAGCCTTTGAATTAACTATGCGAACATAACATATAAAGGTATTTGGTGTAGTGCAAACATATTTTTTTTACCATATTTAAGTATCATAATTTTCCTGCCCTCATCCTATTCTATTTGGGATCGGGTCAAGACGTTTTCTTCTTCCATTCTCCCTTATCAGACGTCACGGCATCATTTACTCCTTTCTCCTTCATATCATTCCCTACACAATCCATCCATCTTTTCTTTCGCCTTCCTCTCGCTCTCCGCCCATCAACTTTCAGATCCATCACTCTTTTAGTCACATGTGCTAGGTACGATATTTAGTATTTTTTTTTTAAAGACGGAGCATTCATTATTTTATAGTATGTGTAAAATTATAGACTTTTGTAACTAAGGAGCTCAAGTTAGCTCTTAATCCTTACTAATTGAATGATGAATTTTGGTACAGAGATAGTTGGGAACCAGGAGACGGATATAGGCTTTTTTTTTTTAAAGTGGGATATATGGGCGAAAGAGGGAAGAAAAGGGAAAACTTAGCTAGCCAGAGCTGCAAATCAGGAAAGGGGAACTGTGTTACCCTGAATTTAACGCAAGCGGAGCTGCGGGCAAAAGCTAGTCATTTCTATTTTTTCATTAACTACACAAGATAAATACTGTACAGGGGGCGTATCAGCAGAAAAGGGACAGAAGATATCCCTATCTCACAATAACGATTATTTTTATAGTATCATCATGGATGATAATTTCTTTATAAATACGATAAAACAAGCATCGTACGGTGTAATCGCTGAATGGTAAAGACGATTAAGTAATTGAAATATTTTGGCTAAGAGATAACGGGCGGTTTAGTTGCGAAAACACGGTTTTTATTTTAAAAATACGTTTTGAAAATAGCATTTTTGTATAATTTTATGAATAAGACGGCAATTATTATCGATGTAGTAGAAGTTTCTTTTTTATTGTTAATTACTTAAAAAGTTCTTTTTTTAATTGACAAAAAATAAGTAAACAAGTTGCTAAGTAAGATCCGCATTTGGGCTCTTTTTAATAATGAGCTCTTTTTAAAGTTTCAATATTATATTTTTTTATTTGATTTAATATCATATTTAAATATAATATTCTAACGAAACAGCCAATTCAAGCAGAATTGAACTATTAATCACTGACATTCTAAGCAGTCGTTAGTATTGCTGTTGTAGTGTTAATCAAAACATTAAAAAAAATAGTTATAACAAAATAAAAATAAAATGATTTTTATAATTATATAAAACTAGCAGCTTGATATAAAAGTATCCTATGTGTTATTCCAGACCATAATCTACCTCTGTGCCAAATTTCATCAAAATCCGTTCCGCCGTTTTGACGTAGTAGGTACATAAAATGCCTATTACTCTTTAGTTATAAAACTTGCTTCTTGTGTTTTGGGGCCGCGATATCTATTTCGCACAACCCGCAACCCTGGCAGGCAGTGGCCCTGGCAGGCCTAAAAAACTAAGACCTAAGACTAAACTAAATAATAATTGCACAAGCCAAAGCATCGTTTCTAACTGCCACAAATCCTTTGGGGGAAGCTGTAGAGTCACCGCAGAGTGACCATCGCGTTTGAATGTAATAGGATATCGTAGGGGCGATCCTATTCGTATTAGGGGCCTAATTGTAATCTTCTTTTGCATAAATTGGACCGATTGTTGCATTTAATAATCTTGTAAAACTAATAATCGATTTGGTTGCCCTATCACAAAGGGTTTCAATAAGTGAGCTTATTGTAGTTATAAGAAATAATCCTACTAATTTTATTTTAAATAAATGCAAATATTTGTGAGGATGGATGTATGGATGTTTGTTACCCTTTCACGTAAAAACGGCTGAACAGATCTTGATGAAATTTGGCACAGGGGAAAGTTATAGTCTGGAATAATACATAGGATACTTTTTTTTCGATATCATGCGGGCGAAGCCGCGGTCGCCAAATAGTTAAGAAATAAATGAGATATTGGCAATTTTCGTAATATTGTTCGGAAAAGTCGTCAACATTTTTATTCTACTACCTATAACATAACAGTAACAGTATTGATCAACTTGTTAAACTCAAGTATTTTCCTTTTCAAAGTTGAATATGATTGAAAATAAACTACAGGAAAACCAATGCACCTAAAAATATTTTATAGAAAACCGCATACAGTGATGTCAATCCAATTTTAGGAATAAATAATGAATTAAATAGTAGAATTACTAAGAGTTTGGTTGTTTCTAACAATAATGATGACGTCATATAGTGGTGATAGACCGATCAGCGCGCCGCGTAATGATAATCGATGTTACCATCCCACATGACGAGAACCTCGTGAAAATTGAGAAAGAGAAGCAACTCAAATATCTTGACTTGGCACACGAGGTTGTCGATATGTGGAATGTGAGCTCGGCTGTCATTGTGCCGATAGTAGTTACGGCCAATGGCCTGATGGCCAAAAGCATCGACGACCATCTCTCGAAGCTCTCCTTAGGCGGTTAGATTAAGGGCCTGATTCAGAAGGCAGTACTCCTCGATACGGCCCGCATTGTGAGGAGGTTCCTGTCTTTGGAGCCCTTACCCCCGGTAGCTTGGACTCTGCTCCCGATACCGGCGGAGACCTATTTTTATATTTTTAAATGTTTTTATATTTTTTTAAAAAAATATTTAAAAATGTTTCATAAGTGTTACAAATGAATAAAGGAAATAATAATGATGACGTCATAATTTTTAATATTGAATGTGTCAGTTTTTTTTTTAATTATAAATTTTCAAAGTCTATACCTGCCAGTATCCTACAAATATTTTGAACTGGCTGTGTTGCCCACGACCTTCTTCTGCGTGAAATGATTATAAAAATATATCTTCCTTGTTTATTTTTTGGATGGGATTTCGTCAAATAACTTCCCTCGCTCTGGGCGGAGCGAAAAAGAGTGTCAGACTAGTAGACTCATCCATGTTTTTTCATTATTATATTGATTGATTAATTTATTTAAATAAAAATATATCACCCTGTTTCAAATTTGCACACCGAAATTAAAGGCAGAATAAAAGATCAATTTTGTCTATTTGTCAACTTTCTGTACCTTATTTACGCAAATAAATGATTTTGAATTTTTGTTACTCGTTTTGCCCTTTGTGTGCCCTTTGTGTTCCAGGGCTACGGAATGGTTTAAAAGTGATACCGCGGTATCACTTGACACGGGTATCGACAAGGTACTCACGATTTGATTTTTGTTTTAAAGCGACTTTGGCTGTCTACATGACCTGTATATAATTATTTTAATTATA
This sequence comes from Ochropleura plecta, assembly GCA_905475445.1. Classification (NCBI taxonomy): domain Eukaryota; kingdom Metazoa; phylum Arthropoda; class Insecta; order Lepidoptera; family Noctuidae; genus Ochropleura; species Ochropleura plecta. The sequence goes on along the minus strand of FR997728.1, from coordinate 18,772,806 downwards.
TTTTTTTTAATCATTTCACATATTATTTACATTTTTTAATATTTTTTTGATAAAAACATAGAAAAAAAAAAGATTAAAAATATATATATTGCGAACACTAAAATTAAAACAAAATACATACTTAGTCTAAAATGATGCCCATCAAAAACTTCTCAACGTCACGCTGTAATGTGCGCATTGTACGTTCTTGATCTATTAATTTCGATTTGAGTAGATACCCTTAAGTCAGTTAGAACACGTCATAACTATGCTTCTCTGTAGCCTCCTCGGTTAGTTCCGGCGGTAGTTCGCTCTATGAATTACAATTAAACTGCGGTCAAAAATCATCCTGCTGGATGACTATCCAATTACCTATACTGTAGGCCTACCATGACGTCTTAAAGCAGAACTTATTCCACTGAGGGATAGAGATGGTGCTAGACACCCTGTTTAGCTCTGTCTCTTTCCCTCAGCAGAATAAGTTCTGCTTTAAGACGTCATGGTAGGGTAGCTGGTAGCTATGTAACTCATATCTCGTTTATGGCTCTAGACATAAACAAAACTAGCTTAGCATAAGTGTAAAGCAGTTTTTTTTTTAATTATGGCTGTTTTTTATACGCAAGAGTGTTTACCACCACATTATAAACCGCAAAAAATCTCGTGTCGTGATTCAGATGATGAAACTGATTTTTAACCGACTTCTAAAAAAGGAGGAGGTTCTCAATTCGGATGTTTGTATGTTTTTTTTTTTTTTTTTTTTTTTTTTTTTAGGTTTGTTCGCGCTTAACTCCGTCGCTTGCCAACCGATTTCAAAAATTCTTTTTTTGTTGGAAAGGTTATACTTCCCAAATGGTCCCATGAAAATTTTATCGAAATCGGACAAGCGGTTATTGAAAAATCAACAAAAAAAAATTTAAAGCCTATGCTTTCCAAATTGCTCCCATAGTCACCAAGTCGGGATCTGATGATGGAATCTTGGCGAAATCGAGGGAAGTTTTTTTAACCGACTTCTAATAATACTATAACTAAAAATGCTGAAATAAAAAACTTTTTTGCAAAAAATTAAACCGACTTCCAAAAAAAAAACTAAAAAGTGGAAAATAACTTTATTTCCGGAAGTCGGTGGCTTTTGTTGGTTTCGTTGACTTTTTTGCCACCGACTTCCGGAAATAAAGTTATTTTCCACTTTTTAGTTTTTTTTTTGGAAGTCGGTTTAATTTTTTGCAAAAAAGTTTTTTTCATTTGTTTTACTTCTGTCTTTAAAAATTTTATTACTTTTTTATTGTTTATTATAATATATTATTATGTTTCTCTAAGCTCTAACTCATATTTACAAAATACAATTAGACATAAACGAATAATAAAAAAGTAAAATAAAATTACGGTGTGCCAAAAAAAACAATAAATAAAACTTTTTTTTAGTTTTTTCTCAATCCTATAAAAATCACAATCGAACTTGTGTACAAGTTGTTTAGTATTTTGCTTGCGTTTATAATGTTACACCTTTTAAATATATCTACGTTTTTAGGGTTCCGTAGTCAACTAGGAACCCTTATAGTTTTGCCATGTCTGTCTGTCCGTCCGTCCGTCCGTCCTCGCTTAATCTCTGTGACCGTTAGCACTAGAAAGCTGAAATTTGGTACCAATATCAATCACGCCGACAAAGTGGTAAAATAGAAATTGGAAAAAAATGTTTTATTGGGGGGGTAGCCACCCTATATGTAAAGTGGGAAGTGTTTTTTTTTTTAATTTCAACCCTAACGTGTGATATATTGTTGGAAAGGTATTTAAAAATGAATAGGGGTTTACTAAAATCATTTTTTGATAATGTTAATAATTTCGGAAATAATTGCTCCAAAAGTAAAAAACAATGTGTCCCCCCCCTCTAACTTTTGAACCACAAGTTTAGAAAATATGAAAAAAATCTGAAAAGTAGAAGGAACTTTATAAGGACTTTCTATGAAAATCATTTTGAACTTGATTGAGACAACAGTTTTTGTACAAAAAAGACAAAAAGTTGTACAAAATAATTTTTGTAGTATAATCGTAGCAAGCATTTTTTTTAACTTCGTTTACATATTTTATTATCCTGAACGTATCATTTTTCAAACAAAAAAATAAACTACGGAACCCTACACTGAGCGTGGCCCGACACGCTCTTGGCCGGTTTTTTTAAAATGCAAATGCAGCCTATTGACGTCCTCATAATTGGGATACAAGATTTTTCTCTGTGGGAGAGATTTTAGATAAGCCACGTAGGCCAAAGCAGAATAAAAAAAACCGGTCATGTTTGTCTTAGAAAAGGTAAGGTTGTGCGTAGAAAAAAAAACAAATTAAAGCATGGACAATACTAATAAACACGAGATGACCTTAACAAGCGCGGTGTGTCTGTTTACTGAGAAAATAGATATACCTACGAAGCTTTCTAGAAAGCAGTCATTGTAACGAAATAAATATCAGATTAATTGCAAGTAATTGTTTCACATACCTATCAGCAAATGAAACAAACCATTTATTAAATTCTGTTCTCATTCATTGAGTCCATAAGTGGCAAGAAATTATTTTTAATTGGTGGTTAACGTAATGTTTCTTATCCAATTAATTTATTATGTGAATATTGATTAACTTGTCTCATTAAATGCAGCAATTGCGATACCACAATACTTTTTTTTTGGTTATCAAGATCGAAAAAGTTCATAAGCAACTCTTTCTAAAAAATTAATAATAAAAAAAATAATTACGCCATTATTATGACAAAAGGTTAAAAAATGCTAAACCCTATAAAAAGCAAAAAAATAACTTTTAACACTACGTAAGTACCAACTAAACCATGTCAGACAATTTACTCGGGACTTAGTGTCACCTTTATGACGGAGGCATAACCGCTAATTTTGAACTGCAAATGGTTATTTTGGCCTGCTGTGGACCGTACGTATGAAATTTCGTAATTAAATTTTGTCGCGTCGGGGGACCGCTTTTTACCTTCAAAAATACTTACCTAAATCAAATGATTCCTACCTAATCACAGCTAACAAACGACCTGATGACCTTGAAGACCTGAACCGATTTCCACCAAACGTAGCTAAGAACACTCTCGACTGATATACCTTTCATACAAAAAAAAACCGCATTAAAATCGGATCATCCGTTTGGAAGCTACGATGCCACAGACATACACATACACATTTACACACACACACATACACAGACACGTCAAACTTATAACACCCCGTCGTTTTAGCGTCGCGGGTTAATAACTTATTGTGAAAGTCAAGAAACGCATTGCTGTGTTTTCTATAATTTCAATCTGTCCAGATACCGCTGAAAAATTTAATCGAAGTCCCAAAAAAGACTCATAATGCTCTGTACTAATCATGTATACATTTTCCATCACATCAGAACTTGTAGATATTCTAGAATCAAACAAACAAGCCTGATTCTATGTGGCTTTCAAACGTATGTATTTGTACAAAAATAGTATATGAATTTTGTTTGTGGTAGTTGTCGGGTCTAGCTGTTTGTGTATGTAAGTTTAAATGTTTGTAAACCCACCCACGATACAGAAGAATTAATAGTGTGGGGCAAAGTTTAAAACATAAAATAAAAATTAAGTGGCTAGGTAGATTTCACGGTCCAAAGTTCGACCACCGTCCGTCTGTGACTGACCGCTGATTTAGTAGATTTTGACACGGTGTTTCAGATCTATCCCAGGACGAATTTCACTACAGAAAATGATCGCCTTCAGATTATGACGAGCGTTATTTTTTTTGTATCTTCAGATTAAAACCTTTTTTAAGGAACTTTCTGTCTTATACTTGCATTAAGACCGACCACTTTTGAACACCCTTAGAAGTGCTGATCGTATTAAAATGTCATTGTAAATGTAAATATCCGTTCTCAGGATCTCATGGCTAAGTAATAGCAGCCGATCAAGCCTTTCTTTAGGTTAAGCCACGCTTGTCACCCTTTACATACCGAGTTTCCTGCGTGCCTCGGAAAGCACGTTCTATTCTATTTTTATTTAATGGCAATTAGAGCCGATGTCGACTATTCTGCCAATGTCAATAGTGAATTTGGAGTAGCGGAAAGCACGTTAAACTGTTGGTCCCGGCTGTCATTTGTAGATCTTTGACAGTCGTTACATACAGGTAGTCAGTGTCTCGAAAGTCTGACAACCAGTCTTAGCAAGGGGTATCGTATTACCCAGTACTACGCTGAGCAGATGATGATGTTAAAATCCGTTCTGAGTACATTTAAGACACTATACTTAGATATAACTACCGTTATTTCGTGTTTCTACATCAATATAATGGCAACAATGAATCTTTATTGAATCGCCCTATCGTCAAAATACTAATAAAATACTCCCCCAAAAGCCTTTTCGATTACAACTTCATTTTGGGACCCTTCTCGTATTTCGTCATACAAATCACTTGACGTTATTCGTGCTCCTTAGACGTAGGGGAGGCGAAACCTACTGCTGTATAACTATAAAACCGTCTGTCTATCAGTTCCTGATTTGGGAACATATACCTTTTGTATTTGTTTCATATATATAAGAGGAGAAAGTCTCGCAAGGGTATTTGAAGAGTACTTAGACACACCAGCTTAGACAGTGAAACAGAGAGTGTGAGTTAATTTAATTCCATGGATGAATAAAGTATTATCCTAACTAATATCATAAAAGCGAAAGTGAGTTTATTTGTTTGTTTGTTATATCTTCACGCCTAAATGGCCAAACCGATTTTGAATATGATTTTTGGTTCAGAAATAATTGGGACCCTGGAGACGGAAATAGGCTATTTAAAAGCGTTAGCCCAAAGTAACTATGCCACGCGGACGAAGTCGCGGGTATTCGTGTTCCTCGCGCGCCTCACAGATTTGTCAGCAAAGCAGAGGGGCCACCGTCTGCCGGGGTTACGAGTTGCTCGAAAGAGATACCGCGGCCCCCAAACACAGACGGCAAAAGAAGGAACATGGATGGGTTACGTCAGTAAAAATCTAGCACTCCCTCCTTCTCCCCCACTCCGCCCAGAGCGGAATAAATTATTTGATGATTTCCCATCTATTAAAAAAAGGTCTAAACGAGTGACCGCACAAATATAAATTTTGTATTAACAACTTATAAAAACCGAAATATTATTTTTATACACACATACATAATATAGTTTTGCTAAATATGGCATTATGTGTCGACGGTATTGAGGTTATATTCATCATAATTTAAAAAAATATGGCCGTCAAATTGAGAACCCTAGGTAATATTCTCTAAACACATTAAGAAACAGCCTCCATTAAATCCACGCCTCTCTAAATTCATGGCAAATCGCATCACCGAAGGCCCACGATGGCCGATGATTCACCATCGGTTGCTAGGCGACCAACAACCCAGCAACTGGTTGCACAACCGGCATTGAAGAACAGCTGTCGAATTGCGGTCGTTACTGCAAAATTGTTGCGTAAGTTATCATTGGTGTTATGTATGGCCGAAATTGAGCCTAAATGATTAAGGTCAAGAAATTGCAGAGGCAATAGTGGTCGTTTTTGTTGTAGCTGTTAAATTGGCACTTATGACGTTATTCTTATTAAGTGAGATAAGAATTGTTGCCTAATTTTGTAAGAAAATGGGGTTTAAACTTAAAGCGATCTTAGTCTGGGGGAATGATATGATTTATTCGGTAAAAAGGACACTTAAGCCCCGTTCCAATAAACAAAAACGAGTCGTTTTGCTTACGGATAGTAGGATTTTGACATAAGTCTCATAGAACTTATGTCAAAATACTACCGTCCGTAAGCAAAACGAGTCGTTTTTGTTTATTGGAACGGGGCTTTAGTCCACCTATGTGAAACGTGTTCTGTAATTATGTTATTTTTATGGTTTACATTATAAAGAATATTTGATTCTTATTCTGTTGTAATCAACATGTTTGTCCGAGAAGAAACGGCGTAGGATGTAAAAAAAAATTAAGTAAAAAAAAGATAGGTATTCTGAGCTTTTATTGAGAAATTTTACAATTAATGTAAAGATTGATAAAAATACCTGATATTGTAAACTGGGCGACATTTTTCTTTAATTATTAACTGTTTTATGAGGATGCCTTATTAATTATTTCTATCCATAGCTGAGTTTGTGTCATTTCATTAAGTTTAAAAGTTATACCGTTTATTTGCAAGCAGAAAACAAAACTTATAAATGTTAAAAAAAATACTTATTTAACGTTTTTTTTTCACTTCAATCTAATATGGTATAGTATCCCTTATCGAAATATAAAGCACAACAAAAGTCCTGAGAATTGAAAGAACGAAGTATGGAAACTACATCACATTATTAAAAAAAATGGAACACAGTATTAATACCTCACTAATTCCCTGTTACTACGCGGGACTCGTACCCATGACCTCGACCTGAAAGCGAGCGCCCCGTCACTGCGCCATTTGGGTCAAACTAAAGATTGCTAAAATCTGGGGCCCCAAAGTAGGCCATTACTGTGTGCTGCGAAATTATTTCCTGTGACTTTATCGAAGATTTTATATCTGTACTAGCTGGCGCCCGCGGCTTCGGCCGGGTGATATCGAAAAAAAATATTCTGTGTTATTCCAGACTATAATCTACCTCTGTGCCAAATTTAAGATCCGTTCAGCCGTTTTGACGTGAAAGAGTAACAAACATCCATACATCCATCCTCACAAAAAATACATTTTTTTTTATACAGGGACTAGGTGTTTAAATGTTATGTTTATGATTTAAAATCATCAAAATATAATATAAAAAAAAGAACACATACGTAGACCGTGTTCTTTTTTTAAAAGCAAGGCTTATTCAATTATGTGATGAAACTTCAAAGATGTGACATGTCGATAATAATTATGTATTTATGACATAGACAAGACTATGATTTTTCGAGTATTTAATTTACATTGTATGACTAAAAAAATATGTGGATAGGGAGAGGAAGACCAAAGAAAAGAGGGATGGGATTGTGTAAGGAATGATATGAAGGAGAAAGAAAATAATGCCGTAAATGATGCCGTGCGTGACGTCTGACGGGGAGAATGGAAGAAGAAAACGTTGCACCAAAAAAAATGGGACAACGGCAGGAAAATTATGTACGAAAAAAAAAACGTTAGGAATCACTTCTGCATTGCATACAAACATTTAAAATTACATAAAGCCAGACCCAGATCAACTATCTGCCATACAAATACTTGTTCCGCGCGGGGATCGAACCCGCGTCACGCCGCAGTTGTCAAATATGATATAACCTAATTTACCAATAATTAACTTCAACCACTATGTTATCAACACAAATAATAACAACAATAATAATATTTTGACGAAATTATTTTGGCATTATTCATTAATCTTCTCACGTAATACAATTCGGTAATCATTAGTTCCTTTGTTTCTAATTATCGAGACGGTAATAAGATAAATTATAATTTATATAGAAATAGTGCTTATTTAATTCTGAGAAATAGTGTCCTTGTTACTAACTGTCTAGCGCTGTCTTGTTTTTTGTGTAAAATCTTTTTTTTTGTAGGATAATGTTACGATAATTATCTGTTGGTCATCAACGGTAATATAAGAAGCCGTTATATTTAAAATAAAAAAACGTTGCCCCACACTAGGATTTCTCCTGTATCGTGGATGCGTTTACAAACATGTAAACTCACATACACAAACAGCCAGACCCGGAACAACTATCTGTAGGTCATACAAATATTTGTTCCGTGCGGAGTTCGAACGCCGAATAATATTAAACTTGGTACGTGAAAATGTGCAATACCACAGACAATTTTTCTTTTATTATGGTTGGGAGGAGAGTGGGGTAGGTGAGGGAGGTGAGTACCGCCAAACAAAGATACCCGAAACACCAGTAAATAAATAACTGTTTTTTCAAGTGTGCGCAGTCGATTCGAATTTGAAAATTGAATTTGGAAAACGAATTTGGAATTCTATTCTAAGGCCGCTGAGTCAAATTTGGCCATATGATAGTCCTTTGGATTACTTGTTTTTATCATTATATTACTTCCTACTAATATTTTAATTATTGCGAATGTTTGTGAGGGTGGATGGATGTATGTTACTCTTTCACGTAAAAACGGCTGAACGGATTTTGATGAAATTTGGCACAGTGGTAGATTATAGTCTGGAATAACACATATGATACTTTTTCCGATAACACGCGGGCGAAGCCGCGGGCACCAGCTAGTAGAAAATAAAGTTGTTCACACTTATAAATAAATAAATATAAATATCTTGGGACAACTCACACACGGCTATCTGATCCCAAGCTAAGCAGAGCTTGTGTTATGGTAACCAGACAACTGATATACATACTTATATAATTTATAAATACATACATATTATAGATAAATCACACCCAGACACAGAACAAACAATCATGCTCATCACACAAAGTTTGTCCTGGGTGGGAATCGAACCCACGACCTCCGGCTCAGCAGTCAGGGCCACTAACCACTAGACCAACAGGCCCGTCAATTTATATAGGTTGTACCAGAAAGCTTTTGGCATATTTCAGGGGACATGCAAACCATCAAACTGAACAATTTTCTCTATGGGACCAACATCAAAATCACATAAAAGTAGCTGTCTAGCTTCAATACCTTCTCGACTCAAATGTATGGGAAAGCTGATTTTTCACACACTGAAATACATATGTGACCTTTTTGCTACATGCTGTAGAATTTAAAAAAAAACAACAACTACTCAATTTTAAAACGGCCCTGTATAGATACTCGGTTATAAATGGGCGATATTGTGTCCATGTCCGATATTAGGAACAGAATTTGAATATTATCGGGCTAGTAATGAGGAAGAATGGGAGCATTCACATGTCCAATGAATATTTTATTAGAACGAACGAATTACAAAATGAACCTTTACTTTATTACCAAATATTGGCACAACTCAGTACATGTTATTGTCTTATTTATCTGTATTTGAAACGATTTATAGTAAAATTTTCCTTTAACCCAGTTCTAATTATAAAATTTGTCCGTGAAAACAGAGAACGGAGAGCGAGAGGAAGGCCACAGAAAAGATGGATGGATTGTGTAAGGAATGATATGAAGGAGAAAGGAGTAAATGATGCCGTGACGCCTGATGGGGGAGAATGGAACAAGAAAACGTGTTGCGCCGACCCCAAATAGAATGGGACAAGGGCAGGAAAATGATAATGTCCGTGAAAACATGTTTGATAAAAATCTGAAGACAAAATAAAAGAATGATCAAAATCAATTTTATTCTTCGTCTTTACTCAATGACGCCGTGACGTCTGACAGGGAAGAATGAAAGATGAAAGAATTGTGTGGGGTACCCTGCAACACACAACAAAAACGGTTGAAATAAAAAACAAAACGACCAATAGCGAGTCAGACTAGCGCACCGAGGGTTTTAATTTTAACTCGATACCTCGTCGCGTTCCCGAGATAAAGGGTCTTGCCAGACAGACAGACAGATGGACAACAAAGTGATCAAATAAGGGTTCCGTTTGTTTTCATTTTGAGGCACGGACCTCTAAAAAATGCATAAAAATAACCGACAGAAAAGTTCCTGATTACCCAATTAATCAATCTTCTCAGAAAATCAACATTATGAAAAGGGAATGCAGTAATAGACTTCCCACTTGACGAATAATCACAATTATTTATTGATATTTTCACACACACAGTTGAACAGAGTTTCCACTTATCTAAGGTACGGCAGCGAAATGTGTCCCAAAATGAGCGATCCGATTACTTATACCCTTCGGCGGTCGGATGTGACGTCACTAACTGTCACTCGCTGGCTTGGCTGACAGTTTTGGCTCCAAATTGTCGTAAAGTGGCATTGGCTTGGCGTTGGCTTGGCTTGGCGTGGGCTGAACACATGGCGAGGCGTTACAATTAGTAAACTATTCTCTACTTGTACTTAGTTGCGTAACAAAACTTAATAATTTCCCACATCGTTTCTAACAAAACGACTTTAATTACATACTTCGCTCATAAAGAAACCCACGCGAATACACATGTATAATTCAGTGTCTATTTCAATGCTAATCCAATCGTATGCAGCTCCTTACCTAAGATATATGCAGCTTTTAACATTGCATTAGCTAATTTTATAGCTAACTCGTTGCCTAGCAACGTAACTAACTGATCAAGTACGTTTTATTGTGAGAAATTATTTGGGATCTTAAATCCTGGTAGAACCAAACATGTGGACTTGTGTTGTTAGTGTTTTATTTTCTGTTAAGTTTGAAATCACATGTCTACAGAATGTCATTTATTTTTAACTAGCTTATGCCCGCGGCTTCGCTCGCGTTAAATTCGGGGTAACACAGTTCCCCTTTCCTGATTTACAGGTACCAATGCAATGCTAAGTTTTCCCTTTTCTTCCATCTTTCTCTCTCATATCTCAATTTTATTTAAAAAAAAAAACATCAAAATAGGTTTAGCCATTTAGGCGTGAAGACGTACCAAACAAACAAACTCACTTTCGATTTTATTATATTAGTAAGGATTTATATGAACACACACATATACATACACATAGGTACTTGACAACACATTTCATTAAGACAGAAGAGCACAAAGGTACTGCTTATTTCATTAGAAATTTCTTTCATCAGACCTGCGAGTGGAAAGTTGGATGAGATAATGTATGTACATTTTCGCATTAGCGAAAAACTCTCAAAAAAAAGATTTTTAAATGTACCTAAATCCTAACACAAAATGGCCGTCGGCGTCCGCAAGGATCCGAATAGGACAGTTATGTCCCTACTATACTAAAGGCTAGACTAAACTTGTTCTGTGATTCTTTGTTTTTAAAACATAACTAGTCTATAGCGCGAAGATGGCCACACTAATAAAATGATAAACATACACTTAAACGTTGATGCGATCAATGAGTTACAAGTGTCTAAATGAACCACTACGACTATTCAATTCACAAATAACCCTATCAACAGAGGTTGCTGTGTAACGAATAACATTATTCACTCATCTTAAACTCTCTTAGTATTCAAAGCGATAACCTAACATTGTCCTCGCCAGATTATCGCACAAGTGCTTAGCAACAGACTGAACTATGAGCAAAGCGCTCTCATTTGATTTAAAACCGTCTACAAAAGTTGTTCGAGGACGTCTCGAGGTTAGAAATAATAGAAAAATCCCCTTCGTCGCCCTCCTCGGGCGTAGCCCTCTGAGGGGTGCCCTCCGACCTTCCCCAATGTCCTTGTCGGGGTTAGGTCAATAACAGACTCCCTAGAGATTGCTGTTTATCTTGTACGAGTATGATTTTCGATGTCTGTGTTTTATTCGGTACGAGTTTTCGGAGTTTTCTGTATTGTATTGTATAACGGGCTGATGTCCGCAACTCCACGTCTGAGGCGCGTATTTTGCGTATGGAGTTTTCTGTATATCAAGCTTTCTAAGGACTTTATATACCCTAGGTTTTATAAGCTAACTACAACGCAGACTATCAACAAAGTTTCATCGTGTGTTTTGTTACAAGCTGAATAAAAAAAACAATAAAGACAGCAGAGTTAGCCATGAGACAATCAAAAGTTGTTTTAAGATTTTTTCACGACAGTTTGAACAAAAAACCCAATTAAGGTTACATTATGTTTTGTAGGTCTTAGGTACGCAGCTAAAACGAATACTTCCCAGTTTATTGTTAAAGTAACATTATCTAATCTAACAGCAATTAAAATGTTCTACAAATCTAAAATTAGAAAAATGTAAGCGAGAACTGGTTTTGTAAACACTCATGGTTGAATCTTGCTATGATCTGGTAGCCATTGGGAATGCTAATGACAACATTAACGTTTTTATAAGCAAACTAGTTTATTTACTAAAGAAAATATTGCGCAATTTGGGCTTTATACAACGGGCCATCTTTTTATAGCATTTGTCTATTACTTATAACTTGAGTGTCTAATCTAGACATAGAGACAATAATATCCGCTATTAAGATGATCGAAAGTCGAAATTGCATTGTTTTGTCAGTTACGAAAAATCTCATTTTAATGATTGTGGAGCTGTTGTATTTGTGTTTTGTTTTATAAGAGTCACCGTAGAGTTTCTGGCCGGTTCTTTTTCCAAAACAAACGACCCGAACCGTGCACCTTTTCTCGACGTTTTTTATGTACCTGTGTAGGCCTGAAATAATATATTGATTAAGATTTTCGTTGAAATACGAAACACTTTAAAAGCGGTGGTAATTTGTCTATAGATTGACCTTTTTTAGAGGATAGGTTAAGGTGGCACTGCTCGTTAAGAAAAAAATACAAACTTGGTACATTTATTTTAGTGTTTTCCCATCTGCACAGATAGATTTTTTCTGAAGTCTAAACTCAGATCTATAAATAAATACTAATATATAGAGAAAAACACAACTTAAAAAAATGGCATAATTTTGCTGGCATTATCTCTGAATTAATCGGTTTATTCATCGATGCACTATATCAAGTGCTTTGTTCAGGTCATTGACGCACTAGTAGAAACTAAACGCAACGACTAGCTTAGCAACAGAAGATCTATTGCTGCCAAATTACGGCTCGATTAAGAATCTAGGGCTACTCTAAAAATGTAGGTACCTAGTCTTTTTTACAGCTACTCTTTAAAGGATTTAATTAATTTTATTTTATGAGTTGAGTTAGTTTTAGTATAATAGCGTTTCAAGCAGCTAAAAATAATGTTGCGTTCTAAAGTTCTATGTAATATGTTTTGTTAATGAGTTTAAACTTGGATTTACTAGTTAACTAAATTAATATGTATGTAATCGAAGGTCTTCGAGTCATACATATTTTCCATACATTTATCTCCTCGAAGCTCATAAAAGAGTGAGTCTTTAGGAGATAAATGTATGGGCAGAACCCATCAGATCAAGTAATTATCAAGCTTTTCCTGTATAATATCACGCTGGATCAAAAGGCTGTTAAATCAAAAGTTAATTAAGTAAAGGCACGAGATTCCTGGCGTGTTTGTAACGAATATATATATCGTCGGAGCTACCTGTGGGTAGGGTTGCCATGTTCAAATTTTAAGTCCGGACAAAAAGACAGACCTTTGAAAAAAGGATTGTGTGGTTTTATGAAACCACGGTAATTTGAAACTTTTTTTTTACATTATAGACATTTAGACGTCCCTACTCCGCGGCCGACCGTCACGCGACATGCAACACACAGACGAAAAAGTTTGAGACGATGTAATAAAAGTTTCACTTTAAAAATAATATTACAAAAGTGATTTTTATTTCAGTCTTTTAGGTATGGTATGATGGTATGTCACTTAAATTATTATCGAGTTTAAATTCTCCATTGTTACTATAATACAAAAGACATAGACGAGAAAATATGTATTATAGAAGACTAGCTTTTGCCCACGACTTCGTCTGCGTGGATTAATAGTTCCCGTTCCCGGGGGATTTCCGGGATGAAAACTATCCCATGTCCTTTCTCGGGTCCCAGACTATATCTGTACCAAATTTCATTGAAATCGGTTCAGTGGTTTAGGCGTGAAGAAGAGACAGACAGACAGAGTTACTTTCGCATTTATAATATTAGTACGGATAACTCATAAACTACCCAAGAAGTGGGACCACCTCGAAATCCGGCCAATAATTAACGGAGAAATCGAGTAACAAACATACAAAAACAAATCAAAAAGTCGATTGAGAACATCCCTTTTTTTGAAGTCGGCTATAAAAACCAGATATTAACTGGTTAATCGTATTTCCTGAAAAATCTCTTTTTCTAGAAAAGCGAAAAATAACGCGAACAGGAAGAATTAGCCGAATATGAATGTCCCCCCAAAAATCTGCACAGACCATGCGGTAACATTGGAAACCCTACTTGCGGGTCGTCGCCGTCGGTCGACGTTCGGTCGCTGGCCACGACCTTGTATGTCCTACTCAGGCGCAGATAACTAGGCTGTTGGCTTTGTCGTGATAACGTCTTTGCCTATAGGTTTTAGTTATGTTGTGGAGTTTGTTTCAAGTCTTAACATTAAAGTTTGATAGTTTATTTTATCTCCTAAGGTTTTCTTAGTGGTAGTCGAAAATTAAAAGGACAATAGGTACATATTTTGACCATTGACTTTTAAAACACACAAACAGTTGATTGAATTTAGGTAACATAAAGTGAGCTAGTAGTGTTTTTAGTAGTTTGTGGTTGCATTTAATTGTGTGTCTGTTATTAATACTATTACATTTTAAGTGTTTGAAAAATCTTACACATCCCAAAATGCCATGTTACTATACCTAATTTAAAAAGACTGACCACACTAATTTGTTTGACAAACAGATGAAAGAATTACTAAAAATAAACAACTTTCCATTTACTAATCTACTGAACTAATTTACAAATGTAACCTAGATATCACATTACATACTTAAACACAGACAACTGCTAATCAAATTGGAATAGATACCGTCAGGGGAACTGTAAGGCAATACTCGGCAATAGGCACCTTAAGTTGATGTCATTAAAGTCAATTCATACAACTGTCAAAGAATGACAGTTGTGATTCGTATGTATGGTTTGTTTTAATTGGTAGAAGTCACTTCATTCCAAGAACTGCTACCCTACCATGACGTCTTAAAGCAGAACTCATTCCACTGAGGGAAAGAGACAGAGCTATACAGGTTGTCTAGCACCATCTCTTTCTCACACAGGAATAAGAACTGCTATAAGATGTCATGGTAACCCATTATTATTTATCTCATATTCTTACACTGGCAAATCTTAAAACATTCATCAATGAAGCCTATATAATATACCTTTCAAAATTGAATTGGATTTGGTAGTCAGTCAATGCTCAGCCATTAATTTTGCGGTAAACTGTCAAGGTTGCTAAATCTATTGCTAAAAAAGATCACTACCTAAGTATAGCATAGCAACACATCAATGCAGGCGAAGTTGTACTATATATTAATTTAAAACATAATAATTTGTTGTTTGACACGACAATCATTTGCATTTTTCAACAAAGCAACAGAACGTTGGTTGTTTTTTTTATGAGAAAAAAAACGATTTTTTTATTACATTAATATTAAAATGTTTTATTAAGCTCTTTTTATGTCGTATTAAATAGTAATAAATTTAAATGAATCATTGTTAAGAGTTATTTGGTTGGAAAAACGATGTCTGAGAAAACTGCGTTTATCTTTTTATTTTATTTTGTAATCCTTACTTCCTTACTGATATTATATAAGCGAAAGTGAGTTTGTTTGTTTTCTTCACGCCTTAATGGCTAAACCGATTTTGATATTTTGATTTTGGTACAGGATAGTTGGGACCCAGGACACGGACATAGGCAATTTTTTTTTTAATGTGGGATATGATGGAGAAAGAGGGAAGAAAAGGGAAAACATAGCTTTGCTATTACAAATCAATAAGGCGCAAGGGCAAAACCTGCAATTAGCAGGTAGGTAGGACCTGCAAATCAGGAAAGAACTGTGTTACCCCGAACTTAACGCAAGCGAAGCCGCGGGCAACAGCTTGTTATTAATTTAATGTGCCTGTAATTGAAAACCTAAAAAATAATAAAAATATTTATTCAAAATGCTAAATTCCAATTGATTTTCATGAATACTATAAATAAGTTCACACGACATGACCTGACATACTCGTGAAATTATATTTTCATTATTATCCATTGAATAATTCAGTGTAAGGTAAATAAATTAATTTGAATTGGGAAATTCACAATAAGTAATACAATAGTCATCCGTTATATCCATATACGTCACAATCGTGTTGTTACAGCTTTGCTTGTTCGTTGTAATATCGAGAAATCTGTAGTTTAAATGCGATAGTTTTCAGAGCAGCTGTGTTTTCTGTGCCATATGTATTAATTTTTGACCGACTTCAAAAAAAAGGAGGAGGTTCTCAATTCATCGGAATCTTTAATGTTTTTTTATGCATCTCACCGGTTACTCAAAGAAGCCTAGACCGATTTGCAAAATTCTTTATTTGTTTATAATGTAAAAAATAAAACTGACTTCCTTTTTTTCATCATAATTATAGAGGCTGTGTCATTAATAAGATTGTTTGTATTAGAATAATTACCTACTTGTATTTTACCAAAATGTTTTTTGTAAAAAACTAAAGTTTGTAAAAAATATTTTTTGTAATATAACAAGAGTTATATTATATATAACCACAACATATTTTAAAAGTTATATTTATTTTATTAGTTAGTTATTGTCGAATTTGTACTTTGTAAATAATGTACATAGATGTGAGTTAAAATAAATTATAATCAAATAAGAAAATGATTATCCGAAATTTTATTATTTGAATTTTAGTAAACATTATTGTTGTGCTAGGATGTGCTTATATTTCCACAGATGCTGATGGCTTTGCAGGTCAATAGATACTGAAAATACAGAACATACAAAGAACATACAAAGGGGCATTTTGTTGGAAGAAACTTGGTGGAATGTGGAGATTGTATGTAAAATAGTATGTATTCTTTTCAATAGAGCAAGTAATGCATTTATTTTTATACGCTTTTTCTTTTACCATTAAACAATGTGGTACACTTATTGTAGTTTCTAAAACAGCATTTATTTTACAAGAAGAACTGCAAAAAGGCCACCTGTAAAGGTTTTGCCAACATTATACGTTTTTTTCTTCCTGCGCGCAAAACCGTGCAAAAAATCTTTCTTCTACTATTTCCTATCTCCTTGTTACATGAATATTTTATATTTATATAGATTTGTATTTGCTGTGTGTATGCATGTATATTTGTATATTGATATGTAGTTGGTAGGTACCTACACCACAGACTACCTGTAGTATTGTCTCTCCGTCTTCCTGTTATCCATCCAAAGCTTGTCTTGAATCACCTTTAGCGATAAGACCGCCCATAGCGTCACCCTATGTGAAATATTTTCTGTAATTATATTATTAGTATGATGTACACACGACGGCACATCAACCTACACAAAACCACTTTAACCTGATCTCTTTACTACGGTGTGCGATCCGTAGTAGAGAGATCAGGTTATAATAGTTTAGAATAGGTTGACCTGCCGTCTCGTGTGGACATAATAAAGAATATTCTATTCTATTTAATTCTTCTTCTTTGGTATTCTACTAATTATTATTCTTTTTCTTGACCCATACGAGTCTAGATTAACAAAAATATGTACAATCTTTTCCCTAGAACATATAAGTTTCTTTGACATTTCAATACACATTTTTTTGAAGAATTATTAGGATAAGGACTGGATTATGATGATAATGAATGTGCCGCACTTCTAACTAACCTTTTCACATTAATTAGATGCACAAATGTGGCTAGTACTTACACCGGAAGCATGAAAATAAAAAAGTAAGTACATGTAATTTGACTATCCCAAGAAATCAAAACATTTCAAATGTCATCTTTAGAAAAAAATAAAAACATTTTCCTTAAGTATATAAAATTAAAATAATCATAGGTCATATTTGTTTCCGCCAAAATTGAAATATAAATGGCTCATCAAAAGACATAATAAATAATTGTATCGATGTTAATTCGTACTGATTTAATGAATTATTAATGTCTACATTTTGTTATCTAGTTTTAAGCGTTTCCTTATTGACTTTTCAATGCGCAGGCGCCGCTTTAAAATAATAATAAAAAAGTCTGTATATGGTCACCAGCAACATATTAATTATGATTGTGTCAACTGTAGAACATACAAAATTAAACCTACATCTAAATAGGTTAAATTTTACTTTTTTTAAATTCTGGCTCTATAACCAGTCTTATTTTAAATTTATTCGTTCTTTTTATAAACAACCAGGGTGTCTAAAAAGCCGCATTGTCAGAATAATAATATGAATAACGTTAAATTCTTCTTCTTCATTACAGATTACAGACGCAGTTAATATTGTGAATTGACACTTTCTGACCATTTTAGGAATGGTAGGTAACGCATTATGTCGCTGTTCACACAGCTTAATCCCTTTGTAAGTATGATGAAGAGAAGACCATGGCTCGGCGTTGTGAAGGCAAGAAGAAATTCGAATTAGCAACACTACTTGCAAAAAGGTAACAAATTATGTTTTGGAATAACATTATAAGAATTAAAAAAAAACCAGCCAAGACCGAGTCAGACTCACGCACTTAGGGTTCCGTACAAACATGCGACATAAACGCCCATATCGCACTCCTAGATTGACACGGAACAACTCAAAAATCAAAAATTTTTAGTCCTTCTGTATTCGAATGCTCGGGAATCATGCGCAACCATCTGACGTAACAGAATTTATCTACAGTAATATTTAACAACCTATTCATGGTCTAAAATGTCCATAACTTGCTATACAAACAGTATTATGTAATTTTTGTCTCCTGAAAAATTGCCTTTTTTGAGTTGTCCCAGTTTAGATCTAGGTGTGCGATATCTTTTGACTGCGTGCCCCGTTCCAATAAACAAAAACGACTCGTTTTTCTTACGGACAGTTGTATTTTGACATAAGTCTCATAGAACTTATGTCAAAACGAGTCGTTTTTGTTTATTGGAACGGGGTATTAGTGGGTTGTTTTTTCCACAGCTTTAAGAGACCACAGACTTGAGTATGTAAGTAATTTCAACTCGATACCTTCACGCATTCCGGGTCTTGACTGAGAGACAGACAGATGGACAACAAAGTCATCCTTTATTTTCTTTTGAGCAACGAAACCCTCAAAATAACAACAAACTAGAAAAGGACATAAAAAAACTCCTCGACGCTGTCAACTGGTAATGCGTTCAAAAGACCAGCTACCCTACCATGACGTCTTAAAGCAGAAGTTATTCCAGTGAGGAAAAGAGACAGAGCTATACAGGGTGTCTAGCACCATCTCTTTCTCACACAGGAATAAGAACTGCTATAAGATGTCATGGTAACCCTTCAGCTGTTTTACTACGTACTCTGGCCAAGGTAAGCCAACACTGGGGTCACAAGAAGCGTCAACTCGACTTTCTAAAGCCTTATCGGTCATTTGCCAAAAGTTATAACACATGTTTGTTGTTACCCAGCTGTATATCCAAACACTTTTCCTTCAATTCCTTTCTTTGCAAATCTTTAGAAAAATACACATATCAATACATATATACATACGTACATAGACCGATGAACACATTACTCTCCTTTGCGGGGCGCAGTCGAGTAAAAATATATTATCTTTAGCAGCGTTTTCTAATCTGTGGGTCACGACCCTTTTTTTTTTTTTTTTTTTTTTTTGGGTGGGAAATCATCCAATGACTTCCCCCGCTCTGGGCGGAGCGGGAGGGCATGTCAGACTTGTACTGACTAAAACCCACCCATGTTCCTTCTATTGCCCTTTACGTTCCGAGGCCGCGGTATCTCTTTCGAACAACCCGCAACCCCGGCAGGCGGAGGCTCTGGCAAGCCCCTCTGGGGTCACGACCCTTAGGGGGGCACGAAGCCTTTTTTGGGGAGTCGCCGGCAACAAGAAAAGGTATGATTCTAAATCACGGTAAAACATAATTTTAATGAGGATGGCCTAATATTTGTATAATCGTGGTGCTATTTTATTTAGAAACTTGCTGGTGCCTGCGGCTTGGCCCGCGTGATTATCGAACAAAAAAAGTATTTTATGTGTTATTCCAGATCTACATCTGCGTCGAATTGTTGTTGTGCCTTTTAAATTATTTTTTGTTTGTCTGTCTCTGTGACACAAGGGGGTCAAATGAAAAAGATTAAAAAACACTGATCAGTATAATGCTAATTTACATCTACAATAATATTATCCAAAGGAAAGATTTGTATTGTTGCATTAAACGAATAAACTCAAAAACTAACAGAAATGTTTTAAAAATTTCTCTGCTCCTTATCACTGAGTAACATAGGCTATCGAACATCAAGCTACTACCAATGGGAACCGGGCAGAAACCGCGCAGGACAGCGAGTATAATAAAAGAGGAAAAAATATTTGTTTGTTTGGTTGTACTGAAACGGCTCCGAAACTACTAGACCGATTATAACCACTTCTGGTGAATAGAATGCAAAATTTTCAGTAAGTAACATAGGCTATATAACATAACGCTACGACATTTAAGAGCTGAACAGTGGGTGAAACTGCAGAGCACACTTAGTTAAAAAAATATTAGAGCTGACTTATAGCACAAAACATTAGTTGTCGTCCCGTAGCGGGAAACGTTTTCTAGTTGCCATGTCAAATGTCAGGGCAGCAAGTAATTCAGGGTCTTATCAAGTAATGTATTTATACAACTTATGTATAATTATGATTGTAGATCGTAGGCTGTAACACTTGTAAGTTGTAGTAAGCGGGTTCAATTCTGGGTCAAATGTAATGTAAATCACTTGGATACAATGTAGCTGCTTACCTAATGAGGTATACGTAATATTGGCGAATGGTTTGCTTTTAAGTATTGTAACTGGTTTTTTCTTGGTTCATTTGGTGACCAAAACAAAAACTCAAAACCATTTATTTCAATTAGACCACTACAGGCACTTTTGAATGTCAAGAAATAAAATGATGAAGCTACAGTCCCGGTCACAAGACATAATAACAAGTGAAAGTACTGTAGTTGCCCATTCCAAAGCGTTGATCTCTATGGAGAAGAATGGGATAGAAACTCCAAAATGGTGGTCGACCAAGGGCTGGCTTGTACCTTGGCCAGAGGTTAAGCGTTGCCATACAATATGGAAACGGGGCCAGTCTCTAGATGGCATTATAAACATTAAAAAAAACAAAAGTCGTTTTTTTTTTCGGGTGGGAAATCATCCAATGACTTCCCCCGCTCTGGGCGGAGCGGGGGGGCATGTCAGACTTGTACTGACTAAAACCCACCCATGTTCCTTCTATTGCCCTTTACGTTCCGAGGCCGCGGTATCTCTTTCGAACAACCCGCAACCCCGGCAGGCGGAGGCTCTGGCAAGCCCCTCTGCACAAAAGTCGTCTTCAACTCCGAAGATTGAGTTGAAGACGATTTTACCTTAGTTTAGTTGACTGTATATAGGATTTTGTTTTACTTAAAGTATGTAGTAGATTTAAGAAAGAAGACAGGCAATTAATTATATGGTTTATCGGTCAATATTTTTGTTCAGACAACCAAAATGCACTTTATTTCCTAAACGGTGTCCTGAAGGCTGTCTCTAAAAAACCATGAGGTCAGAGTAGATCATAGTTATGGTCAACTATCAGCAGAAAAGTCACCTCTATTAATCCGACTCCAGTAGTATATTTCCGTTGTATTTTTTTTAACTTACTCACGATACAGGAGAAATTCCTAGTCCCCACACTAGGAATTTCTCCTGTATCGTGGGTACGTTTATACACATTTGAACTCACATACACAAACAGCCAGACCCGAAACAACTACCTGTAGGTCATACAAATATTTGTTCCGGGCGGGGATCGAAACCGCGACCCGCAGCGCAGCAGTCGATCGCTCAACCACTGCGCCAACCGTGCCGTCAACGTATTCTTAATTAACAACCTCGCGGCCAAAAACGACTGTGTAAAATCTAAATTTTCACATTTCACAGCATATCAACCTATTTCATTCCAAACTCAAATAAAAAAAAACTATCTAGCAAAAATGCCAGCGCGTTGTCGCTGAAAACCTATAAAATGAGGCCCAACAATATTATTTTGTGTCGCCATTGAAACCAGCCAGTATGTACTTGTGTACTGCGTAGCCTATTGTAGTACTAAATTTCCTGTTTGCCGCCTATAGAAGTATATCTGATATCTATTTTGCCGCTACTATAAAACATTGGCAAAAGGAAGTAATAACCTAAATGTTACATAGTCTATATGGGATGAGGTTTACTGTGGGATTTACAAGATAATAAATATTTGAGAGATTTTTTAACACGTTGTAAAGAAATTCATGAGATAAACTTTTACCATGGATTCACGATTCAAAGTCGAAGTCTAAATAATATATTTGCAGTAAATATGATACAAAAAATTGTCAAATTAATATGTATTGCAACACACATTTCACCATACAACTGGCATGCAAATATTAATGTACTTAAATAAAAAAGAGTAACCATGGAGTTTCTTGCTGGTTCTTTCCATAGGAAACGACCAACCCGAACCGTGCACCTTTTCTCGACGTTTTATAAGCCCAAAAAAAAACACATAGGCCTACCTATGTGTTTTTTTTTATAAATAAGATGTAAGTTTTAATACACTATAGAGTGCACACAAAAATAAATATATGTGTTAGTATATGCCATTGAATTTCTTTATCAGTTTAAAAAAATCAGCTATTAAATTGCAAGGAGTTTCTATAACATTGAATGTATCACCTCCGTAGGGTCGAATATCAAGAAAATCTTTTTTTTTATTTTTATTCAATTCATTTTACCCCATATCCAGTTGTAGCTAGAAATACAATAAGTTATTTATTGAGTACTTCCAGTATTTTCCAATTTTCTTTATAAAATATTCTGTTTTAAAAATAATCAAAATAGATTTTCGCAGAAGATCGAAAACTAGAGGCAAACAATGAAATGTTAGATCCCTCGATTTCATTTCTTTGCTTATGAGATAAGAAAGGTTACGGTTCTAAGAAATGGGTCGAAAATAGACTATTAATACAACGTGTATTTACTTATTTAATAGGCTAGCTAGGAACCCTTTTATCTTGTGCTATAGCGAGAAACCATGCTTTAAACAAAAATCTTATTTGTGGGTTTCCGCACTCTAAAAGGTAAAAACGGATCCCTTATTGGATCACTTTGTTGTCCGTCTGTCAGTCTGTCTGTCAAGACCCTATATCTCGGAAACGCGTGGAGGTATCGAGCTAAAACCATATACTCAACTCTTTGAGTGTCAAGTGCCGATATAGGCATAGGTAAAATAAAAATGTTTTTATTTTGATTTCTGTGGTTCTTTTATGCTGTGAAGAAATCAACTTCCAAGTCTACGCAGTTAAAAGATTTGGCTGTTTATGTCGCAATTTTGTACGAAACTCTCGGCACGCGAATATCTCGGAACTCGCTCTTATTTTTAAATAATCTCCATGGTAACCTAAAAAAACACATTTCCGATACAAAAGTTATTTTTCAGATATGTAGGTATTAACCGAAAATCACTCAACAGTCTACATGAAAACAATTGATAACCTCTACAATGTACCGAATGTACCCAGCTGTCATCGTTCCCAATCAAATTCCAACTATTTGCGACGAATCAAGCGTTCGCATTGCCACACATATTAGGGCACATAAATGTTTATGTATCACATTTTTGCATGTCTGCGTATATTTATAGCAGTGGGCGTCGGACTCCGCGACCTTGCGTTCGAGACGAACCTAGCACCACGGCACCGGATTTCACTTCAACACCGCTGCAACAATCGAAGAACCCAAAATCCAATGCTGTGTCTATACAACCGTATTGAAACTGTCGCTGTTCCTACACAGAAATGTATAGCGAATACTGCGTGATACACAATACTGTGTTCGTTCGGTATCCGACGCGCGCCTCCAGTCTCGTTTGCCAATTTCGCGCACAAGTTCATCGACTCTTGACAAGGATGCATGAATCAAGTGTAATGATACGATACGGCATCGTTCTTTGTTCCGAGTTTCCGACCGGACGGTTGCCGCATTGTTTTAGGAACACTGACCTCAATCTTACGTTGTGAATTCATTGAGTCGAGTAAATTGTAGCTTTTGAAAATAATATCGTGAACAAAATGTTTTCGTAGAAATGTATCAGAGTATTGTTCAACAGATTTTTGTTGTCTCATTGAGTAATGTAAAGAAAAATATTGTAAATAAATACCTATGTTGATCTGTGAATTGGTGTTTTATTTATTTTTACTACAGTGTTAATGGCGGCATAAATTTATTTTGATCTAGTGAAAAGATGCCAAGTCTACGGAATCTGTACCGAGATATTCTTAATTATCTACACATTCTTTAACTAGTTTACATAGACTTTGGAATTTACTTTAATTATTTATAAATGAAATGGCTAATAGAAAACCATGAGTATTTAATGGGGCTACAATAATATATTTATTTAAAAAAACAGTAAAAGATCTGGGAAGAAAAAAAAAGCAAATTTCTGCCAATACGACACGGTTGGCGCAGTAGCTGAGTGATCGACTGCTGCGCTGTGTGTCGCGGGTTCGATACCCGCACAGAACAAATATTAGTATGTCCTACAGATAGTTGTTCCGGGTGTGGCTGTTTATAGGAGTTTAAATGTTTGTAAACGCACCACGATACCGGAGATATTCCTAGTGTGGACCAGCGTTTGAAAGAAAAAAAATAGTATAACTAAACACTAAATTCTGAAAATGTCAGAAAGTTCCTTTATGTTAACGACATTTTTGACCGTAATTTTAGACCATTTCTTAAAAATGTGTCAGGAAATTCATTTTCATGCTCATTACACACCCACTTTCACACTTTGCCAAAAAAATGGGCCTTCAGAGTATTTGTTGAATTCTTACAAAGGAAATGTGGTACACGCATTGATGTCTACAGAGCACAGATAATCTCGCTTTCCCTTTTTTTTCTTAAAAAAATGTTTAAACCTACGTTCAGAAATTCGGTCGCTCGTCAAACATAAGCCAGGGAGTTGCGAGATTGGCGATGAATATACACACAAAACTCCGGCAGGAGTTTTGTGTGTATACTTCTCGATTATCTTTCACAGCTCCTACTTTTTTCTAAATCGTCTAAAAGCCCTCAGCGTCTGCAAGTTGCATTACCGCTTTGACAGATACTACTTACTATACAGCGTGTATACCAGAGACGCTATAAAGTCAAACTTGATACCACATCCAAAAACTGTAACATCAATTAATACACTAGTCGCTCCCAGTAAGGAGTGTCACGCCTACATACGCAATCAATTATGTCCACACACATACACACACACACACGAACACAATGAATTCATTCGACGGCCACAGCCCGATCGGATCACCATGGGGTTTTGAAAAAAGAAGATAGGATATAAAAGTCAGCGAGAGGACGCCTTTTGCCGTTTTTGATATGCGTGAAAAAGAAAAGGGTTTATGTTAGTCTGTTGACGTCAGATTGCTGAATAATTCTGATTTGTTTTTTTATGCTATGATTGGTGGGTTCGATTCCCGCTTGAGATAAATAACCTACACAGTTACCCTACTCACGTTACAAAAAATATACGAGAACAATAAGACTAACGTCAAAAGCATACATAGACGAGATAGAATATTAATCAAAAATTGTGTTCAACACTGTATAAATGTATGCTGTGTAATGAAACCATAGCGCGATTCAGAAAATCTAACAACGCCATCTAGTTTCAAAATGTGGTACTAAATTGCAATGGCTTCAAAAATAAATACAAGATTATCCTGGGAAGAGAGAACGACGCTAAAACGCAGAGATACAATATGGTTAGTAATTAAAAATAACAGCAACATTTTGACCATATAGGCAGTACAGTTGTTTAGGAAACAGAAAGAAAAGGTTTTGGAAAAACCCAGGAATATTAAAGTTGACTGATTAATTACTTTGTAGTACCTACAGACGCCTGCACATCAAGCTACTACAATCTGTTAGATTTCTTTGATAGATTTTCGACTTTATTTCTAAAGTATTAGGTTCAAGGTTCATTGGGAAAAATTGACAGTTTCGGGTAGCTTGATGTGCAGGCGTCTGTACATTTTACGAATTTGTTAATCAATCACAGCTTAATTTATCACTATTTATGGTAGTTGCTCCACACTAGGAATATCTCCTATATCGTGGATGCGTTTACAAACATTTAAACTCACATACACAAACAGCCAGACCCAAAACAACTACCTGTAGGTCATACAAATATTTGTTCCATGCGGGGATCGAAATCGTGACACGCAGCGCGGCTGTCGATCGCTCAGCCACTGCGCCAACCATGCCGTCTCAATTATTACTTTGTACATTTTACGAATTTGTTAAACAATCACAGCTTAAATTATCACTATTTGTAGTAGGTACTATCATAATCTGTTGGGTGAAATCTCAGTGACACCAATTCCAATCTTCGATGTATCTAATACGATAAACATCGAATTGTTTGCAAAATCTATTTAGAACACTTGAGTTATTGTAATGGTTACAGTAGGACGGACACGTGTATCTATAAGTAAGTACATAGTAAGATTTTGATAGGACTTTTTTTGCGGATGGGAAATCATCAAATAACTTCCCCCGCTCTGGGCGGAACGGCCCGGGGGAAGTGTCAGACTTCTACTGACCATCCATGTGCCTTCTTTTGCCCTTTGTGTTCCGAAGCCGCAGTATATACCGGGTTTTGACGGGCCTGTTGGTCTAGTGGTTAGTGGCCCTGACTGCTGAGCCGGAGGTCGTGGGTTCGATTCCCACCCAGGACAAACTTTGTGTGATGAGCATGATTGTTTGTTCTGTGTCTGGGTGTGATTTATCTATAATATGTATGTATTTATAAATTATATAAGTATGTATATCAGTTGTCTGGTTACCATAACACAAGCTCTGCTTAGCTTGGGATCAGATAGCCGTGTGTGAGTTGTCCCAAGATATTAAAAAATTGGTTGTTTGTAAAGTAGGTTTACGATCGAGATGTTTACGTGATAACGTCTTATTGGTGATATAAGTTTTTGGGAAGTAAGGAATTAATGAAGATAACAATTTTTAAGTGAAATAAACTAATGTAAAATTGTTTTGAAAAATTATACAATTTCAGCCAGAAGCCAAAGTAGTGACATCTAAAATGAAATTAAGTACTAATTTAAAGTTTTTTTTTCGAGCCAAGTAACAGATGGCGCTACCATCTTTATATCTCGTGAGGTTTTGGTGTGATACAAGTTTCTGAACATGTCACCCGACTAAAACGATTTTAAAGACGTTATCACGTCAAAAAAAAATATCTTTCGAACAACCCGCAACCACGGTTAGGTTAGGTTATGCCTTGCTGTTTCATCGTCGTTTTAAAACTGGTTAAACCGCGCCTTAACACAAAAGACGAGCTGTTAGCTGCTTTATGAAGTCCACATAAATTTCCAATTGTTTCCACTAAAAAATCCTTACTAAAATTATAAAAGCGAAAGTGAGTTTGTTCGTTTGTTACGTCTTCACGCCTAAATGGCCAAACAGATTTTGATGAATTTTGGTATTAAGATAGTTAGGAGCCTGGAGACGGACATAGGCTAAAAAAAGGGAGAAAAAGGCGAGAAATAGGGAAGAAAAGGGGTGAGAAAGATATTTTTTTCGATCATCACGCGAGTTAAAGTTAGCGTTAGCCAAAAGTAACTATGCCATGCGGACGAAGTCGCGGGCGGAAGCTAGTAACAGATAATTCAAGAAAGAGAATCATCAAGAGATAATTAAAATGGAATAGAATATTCTTTATTTTGTAAACCATACAAATAACATTATTTAAAGAAACATATATTTCACATAGTGTGACATAATGGGCGGTCTTATCGCTAAAAGCGATCTTTTCAATACAACCTTTGGATGGTTTGGTCTGTGGTGTACCAATTCAAAATTAATATACATACAGCATTTGACGGCACGGTTGGCGCAGTGGCTGAGCGATTGACTGCTGCTGCTGTCGCGGGTTCAATACACATAACAAATATTTTTATGACCTGCAGATAATTGTTCCGGGTCTGGCTGTTTGTGTATGTGAGTTTAAAGTTTGTAAACGCACCCACGATACAGCAGAAATTACTAGTGTGGGGCAACGTTATTAAAAAAAAAAACACATATCTCTATAAACATATAATAATTATGTAACAAGAGCAAAAGAACTATGTCTAGTGCAAATTGATAATAATTGCTCATGATATTACAACTTATGTATGTCATATTCGAATAATCTAGATTTACAACCCATCAAGGTGACAAATATAAACCGTAATTCCGGTACTCCCCGAAAAGATAAGCTAGTTGTGCTGATAACAGGGGCACACCCACTTTTTGGTGACGATAATTTTCAGACCCAATCCATTCTAATATTCTACATTCAAAAATAACTCCGTCTGTTTGTTACCTATATGAGCCCCTTTTTAGCGGATGAGAAATCTTCAAATAACTTCCCCCGCTCTGGGCGGAGCGGAGGGGAATGTCAGACTTGTACTGACCCAAACCCACCCATGTTCCTTCTATTGCCCTTTATGTTCCAAGGCCGCGATATCTCTTTTTTTTTCGGGTAATTTATAAAGATGATCGATAATACATGATATGTCATGCATTCTTAATTTTTTTAGCTCTTACTATTATGAAGCTTTAGCTTTTTCCACTTGAATGTGTGGTTGGCAATGACATAATTAGGCGTTGGTTTAAATCCACATATAAATCAGTGTTGACACAGATTCTGAAGAATTTTTATTAAGCTATAAAATCTAGATAAATTAGGCACATTCCGGTCACAAACCAAAGTTTAGCAACTTTTTTACCAAAGGATTAGGATTAGAAAAAAATATTCACTGCGGGGATTGAACTAACAGTGTCGTCAACACACAACAACAATAGGGTAGTTTCTAGGGCCACAGTAATTATATTCTATTTAGTCCGTCTTTTAGACGTTACGTGTGACGTCACGCGTTGCTGCATTTTTTCGCAACAAGTGACGTCACACGTAACTTTAATGGGCTATATCTTTGTCATTTTTATTCTAATTTACAAATAAAAAAATACGTGTCCCTCATTTTTGAATAATCTAAAAGACGGTCAATTTTTTTTTTTGGAAACTAGCCTTTTGCCCGATGCGTTGAACAGAATTCTTACTTAGTACTTAGGTACATCTAATTACGTTCAACACGCAAGTCTTGAAAGCATATGATTTAGAACCTGGTTTTGCCCGCCTCACTTTACATAACAAAAATTTTCGGTATGTCCGGCTTCATTTAATGTTTCCGCTTTTAGTTTACAACTAGAAGTAACAGACCGTATCGGCATTAAAACATGGAGTAAATTGTTCTTGTTCTTTGTTCAAACCCTACATATTTAGCTGCCAGTTTGCAAATGACCTAAAAATATTTTTTACGAAAAAAAAAATCGATTTAAAAAAAGAACATTAAAAAGACGAAATAAAAATTTACTTCTGGAAGTCAGTGACTTTTAATTGATTTATAGTTTTTTATGCCACCGATAGAAGAAAACAATGTATGCTGTAGAAGATAACTCATAAATTTCCCACTTCTAATATACTTTGCAGTCAAAAACGTGCTCTAATTCAAGAGGCATAAATACATAAGTTAACTGGCGAAATGTGGGGTGGATTAAGTACCTAAACATCTTCTAAACCCTTTGCGAATTACAGGTACGATGTTATGTTATGTTATATTTATCATGTAAAGAGTAACCATGGAGTTTGTTGCCTTTTCTTCTCCGTGGAAAACGACGATAATGTGAAATAAAATATTTTGATTATTGTGTCAAACACCTGCTTTCTGGCATAATCAGTTCATGAGAGCGATGCGCTAAGGTTTTGTGCAATTTAAATGTCGCGACATTTTCATTATGTGCCGGGGCCACGATATCTCTTTCAAACAACCCGCAACCCCGGATGATGATATTTTCACAATATTTTTGTGTACCGTTTTGAGAAATGAAAATTCCAGCTTACGAAATCATTTAAACCGCAAGGAAGCGTGACAACGCATTAAAATCTGCAAATGACACGCCCTTCAATCGCGTTCAAATTCCATAGTACTATAATAATATGTAGTAGGCCTTCTCAAAACCTCTTAAAACTCCTGACATCCTAGTACAAATATTATCAAACGCAAAAAAAATAGTCTGCGGGGCAGAACCGTTAGTAAACAATGATGTTCACTAAAATGTTTAATTTCGTATGTTCCAAGGTTTATTTAACTTGTGTATTAACTAAATAATGGACCATTGTGGTGTCTACGACTCTACTATGTCTAAATATTTGGCTAAATCTGATTATGTGTGGATATTCGCTGTCAAGGAAAACATCGTGAGGACAAGGTTTAAAATCAAAGTGGAACCATTTAAGCAGAGGGGCTTGCCAGGGCCACCGCCTGCCGGGGTTGCGGGATGTTCGAAAGAGATACCGCGGCCCCGGAACGTAAAGGGCAATAGAAGGAACATGGGTGGGTTTTAGTCAGTACAAATCTGACACTCCCCCCCACTCCGCCCAGAGCGGGGGAAGTTATTTGATGATTTCCCACCCTAAAAAAAAAGTGGAATCATTTTGATTAGACAACCAAAAGGAATTTTTGAATGGCAACTCAGAATTCGTTCTTGAAGCCTATTTTCAAAAATACTCTTGAGTTGTATGTCCTATATGTATAGTTTTGACGTTGAAATTTATCCTAAGAGAACATTACACTATTTGTATGAGAAATCTCACCAGGGTACCGTAGTACCCGATACTAATTGAGTTGTAGAGGTCAGATAGGCAGTCGCTCCATGGAAAATACTAGAAAAGGCTGGGAAAATTTCATTCATTCAAGAAACTCCATAGTTATTTCTTTGACATTTTTAATGACTAGACGATGTTAGCAAGAAGTGGTGATCGATGATTCCTTTTTCTGTGTGTGATGACCAGAGGCCATTTTTTTGCGGATGGGGAAATCAACAACTACATATTTATAAGATGTATTCTGTTATTCTTGGTATTGGTATGGTGTACTTACAAAAGAATATTCTATACATCAAATACCGGAAACTATTTTGAAACACCTAGAACTTAATCTACTTACGTAATAAACAAAAAATAAATCCGTAAAGAAAAAAACACGCTACAACAAAGCTTATTTTTTCTTGAAACTTCGTCTTTTCTGAGATACCACTGCTTTCACGTTTAGTACGACAGAGTACCTACCCAGTAACACACCGTTTTATAACCTCAAATTATTGTGACCTATATAACTCAATTGGCTGATATAATTTACATGTGCGAATCACAATGGCTAACGCGTTGTAGCCAGTGAAATTGGAAGTCATTGACTATTGCCAAGTTATTTGGGAGTTGGTCTGTAATAAATAATGGACTGTATTCTGTTGTACTAGTCAATTGAATGATGTCTTTCAAAATATTGACAATTATTCTTTGTTGCACCAAGTGGAAAAGAGCCTTTCTTTTTTGCTCATGGAAAATCATCAAATAACTTCCCCCGCTCTGGGTGGAGCGGGGCGGAGTGTCAGACTTGTACTGACTAAAACTCACCCATGTTCCTTCTATTGCCCTTTACGTTCCGGGGCCGCGGTATCTCTTTCGCACAACCCGCAACTCCAGCAGGCGGTAGCCCTGGCAGGCCCCTCTGCATAACTGACATCTCTTTGAGGCGCGCGTAGAACACTGACACGCCGTCGATACGGCTGTGAGTTGGTCTATGGTGTCCATAAGGACAGTTAATAATAACTATTATAGGTATTGTTTCAATGGTAAGGGATATCCTTTAATCGTACAAAGTAGGAGTGAGATCACCAAGCTGTTGTTTTGTAATCGGAAATGTTTATACTAACTAATTATGTAACACATAACATTACGCCTGTAAAAATATAAAGCAGTTAGGCAGAGGTGTACCTAGGACACACACATTTTGCTAGTTATATGTAACTAAACAATCTTAGTTTGACGGCACGGTTGGCGCAGCGGCCGAGCGATTTCGCGAGTGTCGCGGTTTCGATCCCCGCCTGGAACAAATATTTGTATGACTTACAGGTAGTTGTTTCAGGTCTGGCTGTTTGTGTATGTGAGTTTAAATGTTTGTAAACGCACCCACGATACGGGAGAAATTCGTAGTGTGGGGGTACGTTTTAAAAAAAAAGTTACATAAATATACGCATAAGTAGGTCCTGAGTTTAATTTGCAAGTCAGACAAAGTGTTTTTGGGTTTTTCCATCAGGATTTTTTTTGTAGCAGTTACGGAGTCTGGATTTCTGCCCAGTTGATGGTAATACATGACTGAAGGCCACTTATTGAGGTACCTGTGCGCAGAGCATGTCAGGTGTTTCCAGAAGGTTGCGCACTTTTTCCTTTTTTAAATCGTTGCCCAACACTAGGAATTTCTCCTGTATCGTGGGTGCGTTTAAAAACATTTATTACATTTTACACATTATTTTTTTCCGTATTTTATTTATTGTGTGTTTAAGTAAATTTTAGTTAAGTCAGGGCTGATTTATCAATTTTTAGATACCTTTTATCTAAAGAGTAAATGTGTGTTTTGACAGAGTGTCCATACAAAAACTGCCAAAATGATAGACTTATTCGTCGGATAAAACTTAACTGACGATTGAAAAATCGGCTCTAATTAAACTATTATAAGTATAGAGGAATTAATAACGAATTTATGGATAATCTACAAAATAAAAGAAAAATAAACAAATACCCAAAAGTCTATAGAACTGTGAAAACAAATTCTAAAAGAACTCTCCACTCGTTTCAAACTTTCGAATATTTTTAAACCATCCACCAATTTATTTTTTATTCTTCAAAATAAGAATCCGCACAAAGTGGCCAGTAACTTAGAATCAAGGCTAGACTTTTTACATCATTTTCTTAGTACTACTGCCGAGCTAGGCTGGACGCTTTGGGTTTTTTTGTGAGGCGATGACTCGCCTATTTTGAGATTAAAATCTTGAGTAACGTCAAGATAATGATTGATGTGACGATTTCAGTTCGTAGTCGGTAGTTAGATGGAGTAAAGTACATACTTAATAGAAATATTTTCGCTATTGGACAACTAAAAAAATAAATTTACCGGACCTACCTATATATTTCCGTAATTTTCACTAAAGCCTATAGACTGGTGACAAAAATATGACACAATTACCGGTAACTTAAACGTTCCGGTATTACAGTAATCCACTACTGTAATACCCGAACGTTTAGATTTAGGGTCATGTATTTGTGTTCTGCACATTAACACTAGCTTACCGAAGCACAATCTGCCGGTATCCGGAGTGCTGGGTAGGCTGGAGTCTACACAGAATCTTATATCATTCTGTAAAGACTCCAACCTACCCCAGCCTACAGATATAACAATAGTCTACATTACTAGACAAGGTCATATCTTTCATATTCTTTAGGAACAGAGTTTTAATGGCAGACTAAAAAAACACATTTCCTAAAAGAGCTAGATCTCTGTCTACCCTTCAAGAAATATACATAAAATAAATAAAAAATAACCTTTATTACTCTGACCTTGCAATACAAATATAAGTAACAATAACTTAATACTGATAACTATTCTAGTGCTAATTCTCTACATTGATCAGCTACCAGGTCAGGGTGTCTCGCGACATAGGCCTCCTCTATTTCCCTCCACTTATTCCTGTCTAAAGCAGTTCTTCGCCAACCTTTTGGCAGATCATCCTCCCACCCAACCAGTCGTCCTTTTCGTCTTTTTCCATGTCTTGGGTACCTATTTATTTATTTACTTAAAAGACTATAAGTTAACAGTAGCTACATGAAACCAAAACACTTATATTCTAAAATTTAACACTTACTTCAATAAAAAAATAAACTTACCAACTATTACTTAAAGATAAATATATAAATTTACAAATTCCATAATGGTTTATCATGAAAGATATCCAGATGTATGTGCTGAGTGAGCAAAGAGTTGAGCAGTGTGACAGCTCGAGCTGTGGGCGCAGCAGCCGCTCGACGTGTGCGCACTCCCGGGGGCGCGGCGAACAGTTTTTTCCGACGACGAAAACCATAGGTTTTATAGTCTTTGACGAATCCGCCTTCACCTCCCACAAGAAAACATACATAAGTCAAAGTTCAAGTTCAAAGTAAAGAATCACCATCATCCAACCAATATTATAATAATTTAATTGATGGAGGTAATTCGCGATCATGAGAAAAATAACAAAAGTTTCGGGTATATATTCTTCTTCCACACTTCTGTATTTCTGGTCACTCATCAGACAGCTTCTTTCTTGTTACAAACTTCAAAAGAAAACCCAAAAACAAGCCAAATAATCACCAGATTGATTTAAAAATAAACACAGACATTTACAAATAAAAAACGTTAGTTACGATAATTATAAATATTCTATGAGCAAGTAAGGAAAATGCCTACACCGACTGCGGTGGTTCGACGACCCTACACCGATGCATAACAAATACTGAGAAACTGAGTGACTAAGTTCAAAACTTGTAGCTAACATCTGTTTAAAATGTACCTACCCAACTACAGCTAAACAACAAAAGGGATGGGCATCTTACAGGTTTAAGAGTGAATGTATGTTTTGTTACCTACCTCATTCTGCTGACCAATTTGGCATCGTTGAATTTATTTATCCTTAAAACATTGTGTCCTAAAATGTCACAGGAAATTCAAAATGGCGAGTGAGTGATGCACAATTTGTCCTTGAGGGCTAGACAATGACGTCACATGGAATACAATATGGCGGATGTTAGACGCTTGGATAGACGTCATTTGGTAAAGAATAATAATGGCAATGGTAGGATAGGTTAGGAAAATATGTAATATTATACATATTTGAATACAAAGTATTCTTGGAAAAAGTTTTTTTACATTTTATTGTAGTAAAACATAGACATATGGTTGTACTTATTGTTCGTTTGAGCTTGAAATCAATTTGATTTATTAAGAAACCCATAATAATGTCAAAATGGAGAAAAAGATAAACAACATTTTTTTTGTACTTACATTATCAAAAAAAATGGGAAGAAGCAAGGGCGGCCTTTGCCCTACAGTGGGACTGTGGGACACATCTGGCTCATTATCCTTACTAATATTATAAAAGCGAAAGTGAGTTTGTTTGTTTGTTACGTCATCACGCCTTAACGGCTAAATCGATTTTCATGAAATTTTGATACAGAGATAGTTGGGACCCTGGAGACGGACATAGGCTATTTTTTTAAACAAAAGTGGGAAATGAAGGAGAAAAAGGGAAGATAAGGGAAAACTTAGCTTTGCTAATACAATCAATAAGGCGCAAGTGCAAAAACTACAGGGAGCTAACAGGAGCGAAGCCGCGGGCAAAAGCTAGTAATATATGTCAAATTTGACAATTAATTTAGTCGTGTTGCTTCAAGGCGTCATTGAGAGATGACGTCACAGTTTTGAGTGACTTTTTTGAATCCTGTTTTGTTTGTATTTGTTTAAATAACAACACAAACTACATTGCTAACACAAAGCCCGCCATTCCGCATAAAATACGCCTACTGCTCCACATACTCTCGACCACAAAACATAAAATCCGCGATAAGAGCGGTCGGTCCGCGGTCTTCGCCACTTCACTTCTATATTTAGAGCCAGTCTATATGTACGCAGCGTGCAGGTCAAACGATGCTGCAGGCACGTAGGGTATGGGCAGAAGAACAAAATAGCTTAGAATCAGAAACATTCACATATTTACGAGTGATAGTCGGAAGAAGACGAAGTCATCGTAATCCAATACTTGTTACTACTTGGTAACTAATCTGAGTGTCAGGCATTCGTTTTCAAAATCGAACATTTTCGTAATAAATATATTAGTTTGACTTTATTCTCAATGGCTGCTTTATAAGACTTTAAAATCTCTTTGCTTTTAATAAACCCTTTGCCACTTTCAATTTCCCTCCCTTTTTCAGATGGAAAATCAGCAAGTGACTTCTTGCGCTCCGGGTGGAGCGGAAGGGAGACCTATTCTCATCCGCTCGTTCGTGTTCCACACGCGCCTCAAAGAGATGTCAGCAAAGCAGAGAAGCTCGCCAGGGCCAATGCCTGCCAGCGTTGCGGGTTGTTCGAAAGAGATATCGCGCCCGAAACACAAAGGGCAAAATAACGAACATGGATGAGATTCAGTCAAAAGATGTCTCTTCTACAAAAAGGACCCTATTCTCAAAGATCAAACAAACTTATTATTCTGCCATCTGCCTAAACTGTGACATAAGCTGTTACCATTCCACTTGCCCGCCTGGACAAAGGGTAGACATTTATTTCTGTATCTGAATGTCAACCAGACTGTTGACACTACCAGCTCTCGATATTTAGCGGGCGTTATAATAATTAAACCAAATTATTTGATACTAGTTGTTACCCGTGACTTCGCGCACGTTAGTTCCGCGATTTGTTTTGCCATATGACCGTTCGATTTTAATTTACGTCATGACAGTAAAGTTGTCTGTTGTCAAACAATTGAGGAAACATAAAGCAATATTGCTCACCCCTAAATTATTAGCGCGCTAATATATACCATCTATCCTTCCCCAAGTTGAACTCTATTTCCTTGTCAAATTTCATTACAATCCGGTCAGCCGTTTAGTAGTAAAAAAAACAAAAAAAAACATACAGACTTTCATATTTCTAACTAGGGAACCACCAGCTTTGCACGGGTACCTACAATATAGATACTATATTATACCATACCATAATACCATACCATATAAATCTTCATCTTGAATCACTCTATTCTATTGCTGAAAACTGCTTTGAACTCCGTTGAATAGTTTAAAAGATTAAAGCGAACATACAGCGGAAGTGACTTTATTTACACGACTGACTGCCCCAAAAAAACACTAAAAGGTTAAAAACAAATAATTTAAAAAATTAAAAAACACGACCGCCATGTCAAAAAAATTAACTAAAAAGAAAAAATGCCTCGATGCCCCCATACGTTTCTGAGATAAAATGTCATGACAGACAGATAGACAAACGGACAGCAAAGGGTTCCATTTTTTCCTTTTCAGGTACGGAACCTTTAAAATTAAAATGAGTTCCAGCTGGAATACTTATAGTCAAGCTTATCAGCACTAAGTTAACTTCTCTAGTAGGTTAAGTAAGAGGTTTCCAAGTGACTCTTGAGTCATCGAGACATCTTGAAGAAATGAAATTCGTTAGAATGAAAGAGAATTCGAAACTTTGACACAAAACACCTGTCATAAGGTTCTATCAAATAGGTACGGATATTAACCACCATCACGCCTGCTATTCCCGAAAGGATAGACAGAGATGTACTTTATGTGATAAGGTGCACATCTACGCTATACGCCCAAATTTCGCCAGTCCTATGTAATAATGGGGAAGCCTATTACTAGCCAGCTAGTATGTATATAAAAGAAAGACGTGATTACACTATTTCTAACTCAAGAACGGCAGAACCGAATAGGGGATATTACTGCAAAATTCTGGCGCAAGGGCGCAGCACTAGCGTAAGCAGTAAAAAGTTTTTTGCCGAGACGTAAATGGCCGTAGGACGCCATAATATATATAATTAAAGTACAGATAGGTAAGTTATACCAAAATAATTAACACTTTGACATATTTTCACAGAATATCTGGATACGCGATTGCGCACATGACGGTTTGTTTACTGCATGTGCTAGTGGCGCCCTTTGCGCCGAGGTTTGCGTAATATTCCCTATTGGCTGAAAATTAGGAAGGTAGCTTAAAACTAGGAGACGGATATCGGATATTTACGACTTCCCATCCCCAAAAATAAAGGGGCTTAAGATGGCAAAGTTTGTACTACGGGATTCCTTGGCCGAATTGCTTCTGATAAAACTACTAGGCTTGCATAAATTCACGGTGGTATTCATTCCAACAGTTTGGTCTGTACATACAAGTTCTGGATAGAACCTACAAATTTTTTATCCCGGTCTACGCGGGTGAAAAAACGGTTGGTCCTAGCTATCATTTGTAGATCTTTGACAGTCGTTACAGATGTAGGCAATGTCCTGAAAGTCTGAAAATCAGTTTTACCAAAGGGTATCGTATTACCCAGTAATAATGGAGTTGTGGAGGTCAGGTAACAGTCGCTTCACCGAATGGCGACTGCCAGCAAACAGTCCTGAAATCGACTAGACCGTTAGACTGGAAGCCAATCCCAAAATACTTGGGAAAAGGCTAAGCAGATGATGATAACTTTATGCTATAGCTATGATGTAACCATGATTTCGTAAAAAATATTATTGCTAAAAAGAGTGTTCATGGACTTTCTTGCCCATTCTTCTCTATAGAGATCAACGCTTTGGAATGGGCAACTACGGTACTATCACAAGTTATTGCCTTGTTTTTGGCACTGCAGCTTCATCTTTTTGTTTTTTGACATTCAAAAGTGCCTGCAGTTTGAGTTTGAGTTTAAGGTGGTTTTCCTTTAATGATTTGGTTTAGCTTAAAGTTTGCAACATCGTAAATAGCTGTTACTATGAATTTCTTTAATATTAGGTACTAAACGAAAATAGAATATCGCTTTGTGTTGCCTTCAAATATTAGTTATGAACGTGCGTCTCTTTCCTACATTCAATCCATTGAAAGACAAACCGAACAATAGACTTTACTGCGTCTTCCAACACCGACACTAAGAGCTAAATATTTTACGAAACAAAACATTATAGTGCGCCCACACACAAACAACTAATTTCCCGCACAACACTATAAAGTACTATGTTTTCATTAAATTCTGACCAAAGAGACATAAAGCTTTAACACTTGTACCTTATTTCCGATTGTTTTAATGTCATAGTTAGACTCGCCTTTAAGAGCACGGACACAAAATTGCTGAGTTGGACTCTGCTGTGTGTCTGCTGTGCTGAGTTCAAGCAGCCAATGCGTCGTATTGTGTAGCAATTTGGTTTTTAATAGATGTACTATTATACATTACCATACATATTTAAAAATTCTACAGTTGGCAGATTAATTTCAGAATTTAGTTGTTGTTGTTGTATTATTGTGGTCTCTGGTAGTTTGGTTGCGTAGAATGTTGTAAATATAAATAGTTTAATCTACAATAACGCTCCATCTCGCATAATACGAAAAAAAATCTTTGTAATTTTGGTTTTTATGTATTTTTTTTTGTTTTCTTGATTGCTCTGTTCCACTCTTGGCCAAAGGCCTCTCTCCACTATTTCCGCCTCTCGTGAACCCGCGTGACCTCCTTTCAGTTCTGATAAAACCTCATCAGTCTGTATCCCGTCATCTCCTTTGTGGCCTATCGCGACCCCGCCTTTTTTTGGGTTGGGATATCATCAAATAACTTCTCCCGCTCTGGGCGGAGCGGGAGGGCGTGTCAGACTTTTACTGACTAAAACCTACCCATGTTCCTTCTATTGCCCTTTATGTTCCGGGGCCGCGG
Organism: Ochropleura plecta; assembly: GCA_905475445.1. Lineage (NCBI taxonomy): Eukaryota > Metazoa > Arthropoda > Insecta > Lepidoptera > Noctuidae > Ochropleura > Ochropleura plecta. The sequence continues at coordinate 18,733,801 of FR997728.1, read as the reverse complement.
TATCTCTTTCGAACAACCCGCAACCCCGGCAGGTTGAGGCCCTGGCAAGCCCCTCTGCTTTGCTGACATCTCTTTGAGGCGCGCGTGAAACACAAACGTGCCGTCGACACGGCCTGTCATCAATAGACGGACGGACGGTGAGCTACCCATTGCTCACCGTCCACAGGCCCGCATCTACGGTAGCCGGGAGTCGACTCGCGACGCCCGGCGCCCGGGGCGTCTCCCGCGGCGGCTGGCTTGGTTTGAGGTTCTCTCCCTCAAACGCCCGGCCACCTGCTTCGCTAGCATGACTGCTTCGCAGAAGGAGGTGGCCGCTTCCCATTCCCTCTCGCTCCGGACCATGGACTGAACCAGGGCCGGACGCGAGAGATCGCCGCCGCCGATCGCCTCTACGAGGGCACGGCGGTGCTCCGCCCATGCTGGGCAGACCCCCACTGTGTGCTCCACCGTGTCCTCCGGGTGATCGTCACAATGATGACACTCGGGCGTTTCCTCCCGCCCAATTATGTGCAGGAATCTCCCGAAGCTTCCGTGTCCGGTGAGGGTCTGCGTCCGGCGGTGAGTGAGGACGCCATGACGCCTCTCCAGCCACTCCTCAAAGAGGGGACTTACCGCCACTATTGTGGCGTGCCCTGCACGGGGTTGCGACAGTCGCTCTCTCCATGCCACCATGAGATCGCACCGGAGGCCTGTCCGCTGAGCGGCAATTTGCCGCGGTAGCGGAGTTTCCCCCCGGTGTAGTGCCTCCGCGCGCCACTGGTACAGGCGCGCGAGGACAATCGCCTCCAGATCCCACGGTGGCAATCCGGCAAGGAAGCTCGCAGCCTCGCCGGAGATCGTGCAGTAGCCCCGGATCAGCCGTATGGCTACCATCTTTTAGGGCGCGTTCAGGTAGTGGGCGGCGCGCCGTCCTAGAGAACGCGCCCATACCAGGGCCCCGTAAAGGGCCATGGACCGCACGACTCCGGCATAGAGCCTACGGCAGGAGGCGTTTGGCCCCCTCAGATTGGGCAGGAGCCGCTTGAAAGCAGCCCTAGCCCGCTCGAGTTTGGGAGCCAAACGTTATAATTATAAAATAATATCATTTAAAATTCGATGTTTTATTAAATGCTTTGTTTGCTCATTTTTTGTTAAAGAATACTCTTGTATTGTGGGTGCGTTTACAAACATTTAAACTCGTATGAATATGAACAGCCAGACCCGGAACAACTATCTGTAGGCCATACAAATATTTGTTCCGTGCGGGAATCGAACCCGCGACACGCAACGCAGCAGTCGATCGCTCAGCCATTGCGCCAACCGTGCCGTCAATTTCTCTCTGACATTATTCTAACACTAGTCTATTCCAGAGTAAATATTCGATTTAATAATTTCCACGAAAACACTCATCTTCATAGTGTTTTAATGTGCCTCAAGGACGGATCTAGACCACAGTCACGGTTGTAAAAAAAAGGTTGAATACTGAGTCATGTTTTATTGGAAGGCGTTCTTTTTTTTTAAATATACTGGCTGCATAGGATATGGATGTGGTTTGGATTCTAGAAACCGAAAACAAACAAGTATGTTGCGCAAGTTTTCCTCAAATTGCTAGCGTTCTAGAGAGTTCTAGCACCACGCGCGCCTGAAAGAGATGTCAGCAAAGCGGAGCGGCCTGCCAGGGCCAGCGCCTGACGGCGTGAAGGGTTGTTCGAAAGAGATACCGCGGCCTCGGAACAGAAAGGGCAAAAGAAAGAACATGGGTAGGTTCTAGTCAGTAAAAGTCTGACTGTCCGCTCTCGCTATGCCCTGACCGGGGGAAGTTAATTGATGATTTCCCATCCGCAAAAAAGCGTTCTAGAGTTGGTTAGTCGATCTAGTGAAGCTGTATATAAACCCTAATGTTATCTGGAATACCAAGTATTCAATGAGTTTCATGAATTCAGTTGAAAAAATGCTATAAATAATTTTTAATTAATATTATAAAAGCGAAAGTGAGTTTGTTTGTTACCTTTTCACGCCTTATGGCTAAACCGATTTTGATGAATTTTGGTGCAGAGATAGTTGGGACCCAGGAAAAAGATATAAGCTAATTTAAAAAAAAAAGTGGGATATGAGGGAGAACGAGGGAAGAAAAGGTAAAACTTAGCGTTGCTATTACAAATCAATAAGGCGCAAGGGCAAAAACTGCAGGTAGCAGGTACATGCAAATCAGGAAAGGGGAACTGTGTTACCCCGAATTTAACGCGAGCGAAGCCGCGGGCAAAAGCTAGTGATAAATAAATAAAATGCTAAAGACCGTATTAAATAAAAGAAAAGTTGAAAAATAATATGATGCAAGAAGCTAGTTTTTACCGAATGATTTAGAAATTTTCAATAATACCTCGATTGTGATTTTCAGATATTTATTCAGGTTTTTATTCTTAAACCTGTAAGGAATATGATATCTGTCGTTACTGTTAAAACACGTGATTCTTGACCGGGCGATGAAACAATTTCCGGCTGTGAAGATCTGAATGTGTATTTTTCACTTTTGAGTGTTTTTTTTTCAGGCGCCATGTCAACTGGCAGTGCTGATACAAATACAAAATACTTTATTGTTCTAATAAAAATGTTCATTACATGTTACGTGTTTGGAGCCCACTTTTAGGCAAACAAACCTGATGTGATGATCGCAACTCCTCATACAAAAGCATAATATTTTTCTATATCCGCATTAGCCTTTTAACCTACCCAAAGTAAGATAATAAAAGAATTAAATAAATATCATTTGACTGCCAGCGCCCAGAGTACAGTTCCGATCAAATAAAACACTATTATGTACTTTCCAACTACATAGACCAACTCGTGTAGATCACAGCTCTAGTAGGGTTACCATCTCCTAAGTTCTCTTAGCTGCCACGGTTTGTTTTAATTTATCTATTAAACTCTCGGTAATTTTTGCTTTTACTCTGGACGTTCTAAATGTGCTCGTTTTTCTACATCGTTCTCACATATATATAATCTCAACATGAATGATGTATTTATGATTTTGTAAATATGATAATTTAAAAGAGTGTCCATGGAGTTTCTTGCCCATTCTTCTCCATAGACATCTACGCTTTGGAATGGGCAACTACAGTACTTTTACAAGATATTATGTCTTGTGACTGGTACTGTAGCAGCATCTTTTTTTATTTTTATGACATTTAAAAGTGCCTGTAATGGTCTAATTGAAATAAATGGTGTGAGTTTGATTTTGACAATGGCTAACTTTCTATCAGTATAAGATCAAACCTGCAAGTGTGACTAAAATGTGTGAGTCGGACTCGCGTATCGACGGTTCCATACAAACTTGCGACATAAACGGTCATACATTTTGTCTGCGTGGACTAAGATGGTTTTTCAACGGTAATTTCTGATACCAACTGAAAGATGATTTTATTTTATGACCTTGGGGTTCTTCGGCGTAAATGAATGTGGACGAAGCAAATGTAAATATCGTAGAAGATGGTGATCTGTGGTTTCTGTCTACCACCATGGAAAAAAGGGCGTGTGTTTATGTTATGTTATTTTAAACTTTAAGTACTTACAAGAAGCACCAGTCGTACGTTTGTTCGACAGCCTCTTTATTGTACTCAAGCAGAAGATCCAAAAAGAAAACATATATGCCTAGTTTATTTAAGACTTTGTATTCATTGTAGGTATCACAATTGATCTAAGATATTACAATGAATGCTGCCTAGAAAAGTGTATGTAAAATACTAAACAAAGTTCAATGACCTAAATGGCTAAATATAAAGGCAAACTCGGCGTCACCGACCGTCCCGTTCGTTCTTGTACAAAAAACTGCGCGCGCGCACCAAACCGCGCGAATCCTATGGTGGTTTGTGTAAACGTTACGAATTAGTCAACTGATGATCTAGTTCGGTTTATTAATTGGTTTATGTAACATTTGCGAGTTTAGGACAAGTGTTCCAAGCGGAAATGGACTAGGGCTGTACCTTTTTGGAGGGGGAAATTTCAGGATAATTTCGGGAGGTTTTTCTTATATCTGTAATCATGATTTATTAATTTAAACTTCATGTACAATAATGGTACATAGGTGGACTTAATGCCATAAGGCATTCTCTACCAGTCAACCTTTGAGTTAAATACGACAACACTGTGATAGGGTACAAAAATTATACAAAATATATATAAAATTAAATAAAACTAATTTGTTTTCGAAAACGTATATACTTACTTGTACAGATACGAATAAACAAACTATTATTAGTATATATTTCTAATCAGTTGTAAATATTGTACCGTAGCAATAATATCTGTAAAATTGCTAATTGGATTAAGGAATTAACAGTTACATATGTTATTTAATTTTCAAAAACTGGAAAACGGCTCAAAAAGGTTTCCAATGATTTTCTAACATTTTTCAAAGTCAATAATCTATAAGATGATAACAATTAATTAAACACCCCACTACTATTTAAAAAAGTTTATATTCTATCCCTACAAACCATACGAACGTGTGGCCACTGTGACTTGTTAGCACAGTATGGTGACGTCACAGCGGCGCGTGTAACCTAGATCCAGGCCATAGACTACACAGCGAGAAGGAAGCTTAGAATATCCTGACAAATGAACATGTGTGGTATGTGGGTGTTTGAAACTATAGTATGGAATTAACGGTTTGATAAGTAGTAAGGTGATTATTATGTATGACATAATAAATTTATTTAATTATTTACAAAATATGGTAAACTAACTAATTAATTGCTCGAAATGGGCTCCATTTTCTTTCTCCATTTGTCTTATCTAAAAAGTAATTCGTCATTTCAATGGATAAATGACGTCAATGATAATAATTAATAAATAACATAAATACACAAACGGATCTTTGAGTAAAAGTGCTTTAACTTGACCCATTGAATTAATAATTTAAGATTTCATTGTTTTCCTTTCATTTATTACAGATTTTAGTCAGTTCGATTACCGTGTGTGGCAAGCGAATTTTTGAAAATCTTTGAATGCCGTTTTCTTTCGTTTCAAAAATAAAGGAATGTTTTCTTTGAGTAAAATTTTCTATCTAAAGTATTAAGAGTACCTACTTCCCCTTCAGGTGGCATTACAAAATTCCACCGTGTATAATGCGTTTACAATGATAAAGTGGCTGACCTCGCGCCATGTTGATGACGTCATAGCTGTTATATCAAAGAAGATGGTTGCTTGATATTCTATAATTGCAAAAAAAAATAGGATTAAGGTCACTTTCTCAATGTAAGCGCACTGTATAAAAATATCGTAATTATAGTTAAAATGGGTGAATGGTAAAAACCAAAATGGGTTTTTATTTCTTTATTGTTCACGTGACCAGTGAGTTAGTTCTATTGGCCAAAAAAAAAACAAAAAAGACTTCCAGCCAATTTTTAAATTGATAGTGATGTGGACGAATTTTTTGACGCTCTTTAAAAGTATAGAGCGTAAAGAATTAAGATTCTTTTCCTATTTTGATACCTACCTACTTGTACATATTTTCGTTTATTCATTTAACACACATAATAAATTAACATTTTAAAATATTTCTTATTAAAAACACCGAGGATAAAAATAAAAAAATAGTAGCGCACCGGTATCGGAAACAGTGTCCAAGCTCCAGAGAGGAAACTCCTAACGATACGAGCCTTGTCCAGGAATACCGCATTCTGTATCAAACCCTTGATCCAGCCGTCTAACGAGAGCCTTCTCAGGTGTTGTTCGCTGAATCCACATACCACATGTCGACAACCTCGCGAAACAAGTCCAGTACATATTTTTATTATTAATTAAACCTATATACTACTTAAAATATAATTAAAAAGTCAATCACATTGAGTGCAAATCAATTTAAAACTTCAGTTTCTTTTCAATCATAGGATAGTCCTTTTTTGTAAATATTTGGTTAAGATATTTATATGTATAAGGTTGTTAATTTGTTTACAAAAAAGAAATTAAAGTTCCTTAAGTTTTCAATCTCCAGCTTCTAACAGATTGGCAGGCTTTTGAACGTTGGTATATTAGCATTATTTTTCTTTAAAAACCTTACTTCGCTACGGCACGTGACGTAACGCAACTTCATCTACCTTTAGCTTTCATTTTATTTGTCTTAATATTGTCACCTAAATTAAACACTTCAAAATTTTTCAGGTATGTCTACAGATTCATAGCCACATGTTTTCCTTCACAATGCAGTTAGGCGCCATCGCTTGGCATTCATTATTAGTTAAATTGTACGCTTAGTAAGGTACTTATATACCTGTTAATAGAGTAAAAGCAAAGGTATTAAGCACACATATAATGCATTCACTCTCTTTTGTTACCGTTTTAACCTGAAAACGTACATTGCTGAAAGATTACTGAAAATGTGCTTTAAAAAACGGAAAGGTTTTTTTGACACAATGTTTTGTCTTATTTTTGCACCGTCATGGTTATTAATTGTTTAACAAATTAACAGCCTACACCATTTTCCAGGTTATAGTTAAAACGTTTAGTTGACACTTCCCCTAACCCATTTTTTGCGGATGGGAAATTACCAATTAACTTCCCCCCGGGGGGAGTGTCAGACTTTTATTGACTAAAATTCGACCCATGTTCCATCTTTTGCCCGGGGGCCCTTATGATCCGGGCCCGCGGTATCTCTTTCGAACATCCCCGGAGACTGAAGGGCTGGCTTTTACATTGGTCAGAGGCTAACCGTCGCCATACAACGTGGCAACGCGGCCAGCCTCTTGGGGACATTAGTAACTGACTAGAAGAATATCCAAAAAGCACCTTTCTTTTCATTTACAATGTTTTGAGTGTTGTCATGGAACGGTACCCAGGTAGAGATTCGATTGAGAGTTACAGACCTTAGTTTTCATACAACTGTCAAAGATTATTTGAACTGGATATACATAAAAAAATATTATACCGACTTTCCATTTTTCAGTAAATTTTAGTTGGCTATTTAAGAGGTTATTCATTTGACGGGTTTTACATACTAACAGATAATACTACGACTTTCTAAAGAAATGGCTGTTTATTCCATTGCTCCTTACTTTCAAAACCAATTAAATTAAAAGTAAAGCAAAGGGTTATTAACTATTCAGACTATTAGTGATGCGTCACGCGTTCATGGGTTTCTTGAAAAAACTAGAGCTGGCTCGTGGTCCGTACAGCCGTTGGATTCGAAGAATTTCAAGCACAGGCTGGTATTTTGTTAATAGTTTTTTTTTTGTTGAGTAGAGCAGACAAATTTTTTTTTTAATGTTTTGACTTTATGCTTGCTTTCTCAGTAAATTCTCGTTTCTATTTATTGCAATGCGAATTGTAATCTCATTAGGCAAGTTCGAGGAAAGCTCTTTTATTGACCAAATATAGGACTGCTCTATGGTCACGGCAAGTGTTAACCAACTTTAAAGATTAGATTGTGGACTTCATAACCTTAGTGTTACAAACGCAAAAGGCTCAAACACTGAATTACCAATAGTGTTGTATTTGCGTCGTCCAGGCTTTCAGCACCTGCAGCAACTACCCAAGCATATGTTCTAGAAAGAAGGAACGGTGTCGACACCTAAAACATCCTACACCAAACTACGCTTACCCAATTAAATCTAACTGTTTTTAATAAATGTCTGTATGTATGCCAAGGACAGAACCCCTAACTGACCTCTACAACCCAGTACTGGGCATACGCATGGTACTGATATTAATACGATATTCCTTTACAAAATTAGAGGCAGGAAAACAAACTACTTGTGCATTATCTATGGAGAAGTTCCCAACTATGTTGGAGTCAGCTTCTTAGTCCAACCAGACGCAGCTGAATACCAGTATCTTACATGGAGTGACTACTGACCTCCACAAGTCCAAAACCCAGTTAATACTAGGTAACACAATACCCCCTGGTAAGGCTGGTTTTCAGACTTTCGGGACACAGACTATCTGTCATCATTTTCCTGCCCTTGTCCCATACTAGTTGGGGTCGGCGCAATACGTTTTCTTCTTCCATTTTCCCCTATCAGACATCACGGTCCTTCATATCATTCCTTACACAATCCATCCATATACACAGACTATCTGTAACGACTGTCAAAGATTTACAGTCGGAATCTGCATGCTTTTCAAGGCATGGAGGAAACTCGGTACATCCTTACTAATGTTATAAAAGCGATAGTGAGTTTGTTTGTTACGTCTTCACGCCTAAATGGCCAAAACGACATTGATGAATTTTAGTACAGAGATAGTTGGGACCCTGGAGACGGACATACGCATTTTTTTTTGTGAGATGAGTGGGAGAAAGGTGGAAGAAAAGGGTAGAGAAAAATATTTTTTTTTCGATCATCACGCGGTTTAAAGTTAGCGTTAGCTCAAAGTAACTATGCCAGGCGAACGAAGTCGCCTATAAAGTCGATAGTTACCGAAACGTTTATGTCATGAACTCATGATACATATACCGTGTCATCATCATTCTCTTGTCCTTATCCCAAGTTATCTGGGGTCGGCGCAGCATGTCTTCTTCTTCCATACCCCTCTGTTTCTTGTCATTTTATCGGACACCTCCTTTACGTACATAATTCCTCCAACTTTCAAGTGGCGCAGATTTAGATGAAGAATAATCATCTCGTGCCCTCACTATCGATTCAACTCTGCTAGAAATAGAAAGCTCCGTGAATACATTATCAAGTTTAGCTCGTGTTTTCCCAGAGATTCTACATTGATTTTAGTTCACACTGGAGTTTAATATCTGTAGTTTTTTTTGTAGTTTTATAAAAAAAAATGGCAAACAGGCTTTTTAGCATGTTTTTTTCGTAAGTTAATCATACGAGTTCCGAGATTCTTTGGTGCAACATTGAAACCTAGGTTTTGAAAAATTATCACTCTGTTTAAACCTACTAATCCTTAAGATATAAAAAAGTACAGTGAGCAAAGAAGATAAGCAACCAATCTCATCAGACACAGTTGAACGATTCTAAACAATCTATCACTGTTTTCGAATAATGTTAATTTGAGTGGAAGACGTCCATCAGTTTTAAAGAAAATATCAACCATAAAATCAAGTTTTTTTTCTCACAAGGGCAGGCAAAAATTACAGAACCTTTTTTTAACTATTTGATGGGAAATCATCAATTAACTCCTCCCGCTCCGGGCGGAGCGAAAAGGAGTGTTAGACTTTATAAAGCCCATCCATGTTCCTTCTTTTGCCCTTTGTGTTCCGGGGCCAAAGTATCTCTTTCGAAAAACCCGCAAGCCCAGCAGGCAGAGGGCATGGCGGGCCCGTCTGCTTTGCTGATATCTCATCAGTAGATGGACGGACGATGAGCTACCCATTGCTTACCATTCACAGATCCGCGTCTACGGTGGCCGGGAGAAGTCTTGCGGCACCCGGCGCCCGGAGCATCGTCTCGTCTACGTTCATACGACTTTCTGGCATAATACTACGGACTTTACCTTTCTGAGGAGTTGTATATTAGATAGGCTGAAGTACCATAGCCTCACGCCTAAAATCTCCAAAGGGTTGGGCAGAGGTGTACATGTGGGCACATGTAATACGGAACGAGCCTAGAACCATCAACTCCAGATTCCGGAGCTTCTACTAAGAAATTCCTGATGGAAAAACATTAGAACAGTTCCTAACCTGGTAATTGATAGGGATGGGATCCCAGAATCACTAGGCTAATGACGCATTTATAATAATACCCACTTCGCGCAAGTTTTGAGGTTCCAGGTTACAGGAGGTGGGTATGTAACCATTAGACGGTCACAATACTGACTCCAAGCTGTCAACGAGAGTAGAGAGGCCTGCAGGGGTTGCGGGTTGTGTGAAAAAGATACCGCGGCTCCTGGCTGCGGTATCTTTTTGTACATAAAGGACAAAGGAAGATACATGGGTGGTTTTTAATCAGTACAAGTCTGACACTCCCCTCCGCTACGACCAGAGCGGGAGTTATTTAATGATTTCCCATCAGAAATGCTGTCCCCGGGATAATTCTAAAGCCGCGTTTCCAAAGTATCAACAAGACAGGTTCAAAAATTCTCAGAAACAGAATGTACATAATTACTTAAACGGAACGGTTCAACCGACACGCTGTGTAATGAACCCAGTTTATTATTCCGCTAATTTTGAGAATCAGGATTAAAGTAGAGTACACGTGTAACTTGATAAATTCCTAAGTAGGTGCTTATGTTCAACAAGGAGTTCGAAACTTGACATAGTCGTGATAGAAATATATTCGAGAATTATTTGGATTTCTGTCCGTCCACGGAACCGTTGTCTGAAAGGGACTGAATAAACTGTGGTTTGTCTGAGTCTAACCACTTGTGAGATGCGTACGAAGAAGAAGAGTGTACAGATTGTTTGCAGTTTTAGTACTTTACTACAGACCAACTTAGGTCATTGGAGTAGATAGCAGTTCTTTGAAAAAATAACCTAAGCCAGGCCAAGCCAACCTAAGCCTATACTTGAAAATGTTGATGACCGCGAAAAGAAAATAGTCATAGTCGCATCTTGGACATCGAATCTTGGTCTTGGCGTTCATCTTGGCACCATTTACACTAAATCAATGCTGCCAACATAATCGAACCCAGACCCTGATTTAGTCCGTCTTTTAGATTATTCAAAAATAAGGGACACATTTTTTCTATTTGTAAATTAGACCAAAAATGACAAAGATTATCATCTGCCTAGCCTTTTCCCAACTATGTTGGGGTCGGCTTCCAGTCTAACCGGATGCAGCTGAATATCAGTATTTTACATGGAGCGACTGCCTATCTGACCTCCACAACCCAGTTAGTACTGGGTAATGCGATACCCCTTGGTAAGACTGGTTGTCAGATTTTCGGAACACTGAATCTATAAGGTCCACAGTGTCCACTCATTCACAAAACATCAGTAAAAAAACTATAATAGGTATATTAAACAATAACACAAATGTTGCCATCAGTACTGTAACTATTCTGAATATGTATAATTATTTTTAAAAAAAATCGATGGATGATTTACCATAGATTTAAAAAAAAGAACTCATGATTTTCCATTTGTAAAAAGGCGTGAGTTTATGTATTCCTATTTTATATAGGTACTGCTATCGTTGTATCGTTTAGCCCGTATCCTTTGCTTTCTGCACGAGAATTCCCTCAAAAATAAAATTTCCGAACAAACTCAATATTTCACAAGCAAACCCATATCCACAAGCTAGTTTAAACAATTCATATTGTTTTCCTCGCATAATGATTGCTCGCATCATTGGCTAGAGTCGTTGCTCTTTGCAGTCATATGTAGTACGTATATACAGATAGTACCTAGTACTTTGTTTGTTTATGTAAATTAATGTGCGTATGTGTTAGTCGATGTTGATGTATGAGTTGTTTGGATGTTGAGTTTAATTTCCGCTGAAGACATTTAAGCGGAATTATTTAAGTTTGTTTTTTTAGTAGCAGGAAAAGAAACTACTTGTGGATTATTTTTGGAGAAGCAGGGAGTAAAAGAATCATCATTTACCTAGCCCGTTCCTAACTATGTTGGGGTCGGCTTCCAGTCTAACCTGATGCAGATGAATACCAGTATTTTACATGGAGCGACTGCCTATATGACCTTCACAACCCAGTTAGTACTGGGAATACATACCGATTAGTAAGGCTGGTTATCAGAATCGGTATGTTGCCAGATGCTCGGTATATAAAGGGTGGTCATCCATCATATACCAACCTAGGCAAGCCCAGCTGTTATAATTTAGCCACGAGCTCTTCCTCTTCCTTATGACTAAGAGGATATGATTAATAAATCAAAAAAGTGTGTGAGCCATGATATGAAGCAGAGGGGCCTGCCAGGACCACCGCCTGCCGATGTTGCGGGTTGTTTGAAAGTGATACCGTGGCCCCGGAACAATAAGGGTGATAGAAGGAACATGAAGTTATTTGATGATTATAACCAGCCGCAAAAAAAAAAGTGATATGAAGCCCAACTGAACTTGTACGGATAAATAAACAATAGTTTAAAGGACATGGCCGAATCCTGCCCTGGTAGTGCACAGTAATGATTAATATATGAAAACTCCTTTTAAAATAAATAAAAAAATAACCGCATTATGTAATTACATTTCCCTAAAATAGGCGAGAGAAAATGCAAAAATATATATGTTTGTTCATTGATTATGTATTCATTGTGGTTTTTTTTTATATTCTGACATTGCATTGATTGACATTTACATTGTCATCTTGCGTTGATTTTATCACATATTATCGTACTATGTTACTATTCTCTCGCCTATTCTCTGATCATAAAACATAACCGATTGTAAAGCCCTACACGTAAGCTTTAAAATGACGTACTGTACATCAATGTACATGAATATTTTTTTTGTTAGGGCACAGCTCTATACCAATTCCGGCCGTGTCATTTCGAGTTCCTCATCCTACTTATTAATAAGAAGATTAAGAAGACAGTACTTCTGGATACCGGCCGCAATGTGAGGAGGTTACTCTTTCTGGACCCTTAACCTGGTACCTTAGACCCTGCTCCCGATACCGGTGGACCACTATTTCCTTAATGTTTTTTTTTTTATTAAAAAGATAGTCTACCTAAACAGGGAAAAACGGAACCCTTATTGAATCACTTTGTTGTCCGTCTGTCTGTCAAGGTCCTTTATCTCGGGAACGCGTGGAGGTATCGATTTGAAATTAAAACCATATACTCAACTGTGGTCCCTTTCTGCAAAATATACAGCTGTTTATGACGCAAGCTTTTGTGGAACCCTCGGACTAGACTAGCGCATAGTCTTTTTTTTGGGTGGGAATTCATCAAATAACTTCCCCCGCTCTGGGCGGAGTGTCAGACTTTTACTGGATAAAACCCACCCATGTTCCTTCTATTGCCCTTTACGTTCCGGGGCCGCGGTATCTCTTTCGAACAACCCTGCAACCCCGGTAGCGCATGGTCTGTCTCGCTCTTGACCGGTTCTTCATCAATAAATGAGTTCAAAGGTGAATAAATAATATTAAAAATGAAAAAGTTTTTGAGAATATACGGTTTCAAAACACAACGGATTTTAATGACATTTCTCACATAGACAGTGTATAGTCTGGACTCACACATAGGCTTCCTTTAATCCTTTTTACGTCACAGACGTCCATGCAGGCTGAATGCCTTAAATTCAAGGCAACCACGGTATAGGCCGGTTGAGCAGCCATCAACCTCGTAGGTTGACTTGAGAAATGTCAATAAAAATAATAGTAACCAGACTATTGTCCCACTGCAGGGCAAAGCCCTACAGAATAGCACAGTTAAAATCAAAAGCGATAATAACTTTGATTTAAGATCTGCAACCAAGCACAGACATTGTCCATTGTCCAGACTAAAACCAGTTATAGTTGACCTTTTAACATCGAACAGTTTCTTAGTAAACAACTGGTGGAGAAGCTTAATTTAAACTGGCGAATTAAGTCTTGAAGGCTCTTTACATGGTAAGACTATTTCTTTTTGCTAAAAGAGCATTCTAATTTTGAAAACAGTTGATTTTTCGCTGGATTAAAGAGAGCGACTTCAGAGAGATTCTGGAATCTGAAATTTAACTCTATGCATAGAGCATGAAGACACAAATTCGGTGAATATCTGCAGACAGATAAATTTTGGTGACATAGCCAAATAAATAGATGGGGGAAGTGATAAAGTTACATGTTTTGTATAGTTGAGCAGTAAAATTCAATAGATAACAGACGAGTGACGACGAAAAGCCAAACACTGCTTCTTCTGACCGGCCAAAGCCAAAGCCAAAGATACCAAAACCACAGGCATAGACAAAGAAAAGAAAAACAGCTCGAATTTTAAAATCTCCGCGTCATCTAAAAGCGCCGAAGTCTTGGACCGCATTCTATGAGTCAGGCGGAGTCAGGCGACGTGTCTGTGACTCATTTCCGAGTCGAATTCCTGCTGACGTCACGGGGTGCGTTTGCGCCGACGACGCATCGCTATTTTAAACTACATTCCTTATTTGAATTGTGCGGTTATGGCCAGTGATGCGCGAAAGGGAATACCGTACTTGTAAAAAGAGGTTTTATTATTGGTTATAGTTCTGATGGTTTAATTAGAATTGTAATAAAAGTAGACATCAGTTGAAGTTCTTGCCGTCACCATAAATAACTAAACGCTACTTCAGTATGGGCTTCTTCCATTTGTTGACGCGCAAGGTTTCGGCGATGGCCATCAACTATATTTAAAATATATGACGAACGAATTTGTTTTTAAATCAAATATTCATAAATAAATAAGCAGCACTGAATTTTTAGAAGCGTTTGACAGCAGAAGATTATTTATCGCAAAAAATGGTAAGTGGGACACAACAACAACCAGTCTGGTCTATAGACTCCCATGAGGAGAAGACTTCGTTTGTCTTCCAGCTTGACATAAACAGGGTGGAAAAGTACCGCTGATGAAGTTGAAAAGCACTGTGTGTTCTCTAGGCTATACTTTCTAGTTACGCAGATATTGGGGTAGTTGGACAAAGTTCCAACTTCTTCGCCTGTTTTTTTTAAATACATGTTTTAATATTGTTAATTTATTTACTCTAAATATTCCCCCCTCCCCCTTACTATACAGTGCACCCATCAGCGCAACGATTTTAGTCCGTAACATTGAATTCTACCATAAAACGTAATTTTTCACTCCAAAAGGAAACTTGTTCTTCAGCAATAAGTTTTGCTAAGAGTTGCATAGTTTGATGTACACCGTCAACCATATGGTTGATGGCATATGGTTCATGAACCATATGGTTCATGAAGGGTTGGTTTACACCTTGTATTTGCAACTATTTATATATTTCTTAGACGCTTGTTAACTTTTGTTAACTTTTTATTTTACATTATGTAAAGTAAACAATGACTTATTGTCGGGCCTACGCTGTCCTCTCATACTTAAGTAATAACGCTGTAACATCAACATTGTAAAACGAAATGATTTTAAAAGAGTAACCATGTAGTTTCTTGCCAGTTCTTCTGCATAGGAAACGACCGATCCGAACCGTGCATCTTTTCTGGATGTTTTACAAGTGCCCATGTAGGGCTACATGGGCACTTGTATGTGAAATAAAAATATTTTGATTTTGATCTTAATATGCTGAGATCGTCTTAAACTCCAAGCGGATGCAACTAAATACTAGTATTTAAAAAAAAAACACACAGCTCACAAAGTCACAATACAACTAGTTATATCTTCAACTCATTCGTAACATCCGTTAATTATTATTATCTTGTTTCATATAAATAAAATAAATAGAAAAGGTAATAAACAATACGTTTTAGTTTAGCTTTCTTTTGTCCGAGTGATGTGATCTATTTGCTATGCTTAAGTGGCTTACAGACTGTCCGTATTCTAATCATCATATCGTATCAAAAATATTTATTTTAAAAAACTGAGACTCACACATCATTGTCAGTCATCTATCATCAAAATAATGGCTGATTACAACGTTTAAAATTTTGCGTAAATATCGTTTTGTTTGGATTTCATTATGACAATATTTTCGAAGAATTAAGACTGCTTCAATATTTTGCTTTGCATTTCATAAAATATCTCAATTAATAAGGCATTCAAACGCTAGATTTCTAAAAGAATATTTAAACTGTAACCCCAACCTTTTGTCTTCTGGAAGCAATGTTTTAAGTTATCTACAATGTTCTAAAAACAAAAAAAAAGAATATTCTACACCTACTAACAGTTCCATAATACAAAACCAGATGAATAACATAAAACATGCATACATTCTGCCACCCGAATGGGTGACCCAACTAATTGCAGCCGTCCATCAAGGACGTACTATCCCTGACTATCCCAAAAGGTGTCATACAGAAGACGTCCAACCGGTCACAATTTTATTATACCCTCACTGGTCCCATCGGCGCCTGCGCATAGTACAGGCAGGAGTAAGTGTAAATTGGCTGTAAAGCAAAGACGTTTGCGTGCCCATCGCACTTTACAGCATTAATTAATAAGAAAAACGCGTCACGGCGGAGCAAGCGGCGCGCGCGCACTTTTTGCAACCGCATACTCGCCCGGAAACGCACGCGCGATCGCCAGTTTTTGCCGTAATGCATTAATTTTTAATGCTATCGAGAGCAATGGCCGGTTTGTAAAATGATCTAGCTTGGCTGTTTGAAGGGTAGTTGTGCATGCGCATATTATGCATTCCTGTCAGGTGCAGTTGTATTGTTTATGGTTTTTGAGGTGAGTCTGTGGTGTAATAATTATATTTCTATGGGGAATCTAGCTGTTCGATGTGTAAAGTAATTTAGAATATCTTACTACATAGTTTACATAACTGACTATATATTTAAGCAGTATGAGCAGGTATTTCAATTAAAACTTTCTTCAAAAATGCTTTTGGCTAAATAATAACAGTTACTCAGGTCAATCTTTCGGTTAAACCGTACTTGCCTAGGTTGGTACGTGGATGGGTGAACACATACTTATTACATATCATGTTTCGTTCGCGCCTTGGAAAGCACGTTAAATCTTTGGAAAAAATACAATCACACGTGGACAGTCGCTCGAAAAGTCAGATAGGCAGTCTCTCCATGTAAAATACTAGTATTCAGCTGCATCCGGCTACAACGGAAGCCTACTCCTACATAGTTGGGAAATGGCTAGGCAGATGATGAATATGCATCTTAGTAAAAATGCTCTTATTCTATCTCTGTTTGGTTTTAGGAGTAGGAGAAGACCAAAGAAAAGGTGAAAGGACGATAATATGGCTAGAATGGCGGTGATCTTACTAAGACCACGATTACTAAAGAAGTACACGATTATTAGTAGTAAGTGAAATTGCGGCATGACATACACATTATTAGCACAAATATGTTTTTTCTTTGAGTAGCTTTTATATTCATATAACATCTTCCTTGCTATTTTTAATAAAACAATAATTAAATTATTTGTTTACTTATAATATTTTATTATTTATATCTGTGATACAAATCGAGAAAGTAGTTCAATAAGAAGAAAACTTCACTTTGGTGGAATATTTTTAGGGCTAGATAGCCCTTTCCGGGTTAAATAGTTATAAAAGGAGTTCACCTATAGTAAATAGTGCTAGATCTAGCCCCAAAAGGGCTAAGGTACATACACAAGTTATTATGCTTTGTGACTGGGACTGTAGCTTTACCTATTTGTTGTTTTTGACTTGAAAAGTGCCTGTAACGGTCTGTTTGAATGCTACGAGTTTCAGAATGATGACCTTCAACAAAGCTAAAACAAAAGAAAATCGAGATAATCCTGTTCATTGGACTCCTTTATTTAACCTAGTCGGGTCTAATGTAATTGTAGTCTGGTAACACAGTAAGGAATTAGGTCGCACGTTCGGAAACGCTCGCGTCATCGCGTGCTTGCTAATACACGCTCGTTTCCTCAATTCGTGTCAAGTTGTGCTTCTGGTACATTGTGATGGCTGACAGTCTGACGAATTGTCTTAATACCTCGTTGGTCTAGTGGTTATAAAAAAAAAACATCACCCAGTTTTTCCGTCTGGGTGGAGTGGAAGGGAGTGTCAGTCTTTTACTTAATAAAACCCACCCATGTTCCTTCTTTTGCCTTTTGTGTTCCGGGGTCGCGGTATCTCTTTCGAATAACCCGCAGTCGCGGCAGGCAGCGCCTGGCAGCCAATGCGACGTCAGGTCCGCTTCACACGGACCAGTGCTTTGGTGTGATCATCGCCTAACATAAACAGAAAGCCCCATGTCATAAAAATATGTTTCATCAATAAATCACTGCACTAAGAGTTAATTTAATTATCGTATT
Organism: Ochropleura plecta; assembly: GCA_905475445.1. Classification (NCBI taxonomy): domain Eukaryota; kingdom Metazoa; phylum Arthropoda; class Insecta; order Lepidoptera; family Noctuidae; genus Ochropleura; species Ochropleura plecta. The sequence goes on along the minus strand of FR997728.1, from coordinate 18,716,046 downwards.
AAAATTTAAAAGCAAATCCCGTAATTATACGCTTTTTCTTTTTATTACATATAATTATATTATTTACTATCATTTAATTTATCTTGTTCTAATAGAAGAGAAAAGCCATGGTCTGTTGACTTGACATATATTTTCTATGTGGTAGTTTTAGTTATTAAAATTATATAGCATCTTTGACTGAATGAAAAAATGAAAACCTCTCAAGTTGGACTTAGCCGAAATGATTACCTGGTTGCTTTAGTGGTCGCACCAACCGAGCATGGGTGTGTGGGGTTAGATAGCCTAATAATATTATAAATTGATGGGTGATGGATGGATGTTTGTTCCACTTCCACGCAAAAAACTACGGAGCAGATTTGGATGAAATTTAGCTCACAGGTAGGTACAATACAATCATTTATTCTCAGGCAACTTGAAGAAGGATCTTGAATAATTATCTGAATTCCTGATAACAGCTGTTTTGACTTGCTTTTCATCAGATTTTGGCAGATATAATATTTCAATTAAATATCTGTTTAAATAGGCTCGCCCCTATTACAGGGAATTTATACGTAACTGCCGAAATATGGGAGTTCTATTAAGTAGGTAGGTACACCCCTGCCTGACGCTTTGAGAATTGCAGCCGTGATGTGATGTAACATATAAACTAGACTTGTCATACGTAAAGACTGGAAGGATTTGCGAATGCGGTCTGTAGTTGCGGTCGCCTTTAGGCGGAGAAACGGTGTCGTTTGCAAACCGCTTTAGAACTGTCCCTTTTTACCTCTTACAAACCAGTTCATTATTATCTTCGCCCTACTGTAGTCCTAGTCTTTTCACTTAATATTTGACCCCGTGGGTTACACGGTCGTTGCCCACTCACCCATTCCACTGTTATATAATTCATTATAATGTGTGTTATACAATTCATTATAATTGTAATCACAAAATGTGGACGAATTTTCATTATTTCACCAAATTTTGAACTGAAGTAGATAAGTCATTTACAAGGTAAGTATGCTCTTGGAAGAGTAATTTATTTATTTAGGTTATCAGGTTTTTCTTGGTATGGGATGCCATCGAATGAATCCTCCCGTTCTAGACGGAGCGGAAGGGAGTGTCAGACTGACTAAAACCCATCTATGTTCCTTCTTTTGCTCTTTGTGTTCCAAGACCGCGGTATCTCTTTTGAACCAACCCGCAGCCAAGGTTATCAGGCAGAGTGACCTCGAAATGCCAAATGTAAGGTAGGACGGTTTTCAGTTAAATGCGGCAACGACCTTCACAAGGTTGCTGGTGCTGGATGGAATAGATGCAAGGAAGCAAAGGATCAACTAAAAGTAGTGTGATTGAAAAAACTAAAAACCTTTAAAAAAAATTGCTGAGCAATGCTAGCTCCATTGTGCGGTAGTAATTGTTTTTATCAGCTTCTGATATTTAATTTCCAACATCAGAACAATTGAATAGTTAAGTAATGCAGGACTCCTTGGATTGTTATTTGTGATTGCAAACAGGTTGATCTTGTTACAAATTATCTGTGGAAATGGAGATGGAAATAAAAGCGGATTAATCCTAACTAATACTAATTGCGGCTGGACTAATCCTCAAAATTTGAGCAACAGTCTCCAACAAATTGTATGAGACCATGCATAAAGAAAAGGATCGGCAAAAAAACAGGAATAAACAAGAGATTCTTCAAACAACAAACCTAAACATTAAATAAACATCTGCAATCGATTGGTCCTACGCACAAAACGCGGTTTTTATTGAAAAATTGCTCCTCACTTGAATCGCCCCAGTACTGTGTAGGTGCACTAGCAATATACGTAGGCATTTATCATGAAAGGGTCACGGGCGCAGAGTCGTCGAACCGACGACATTGAGCCCACAAGGTGCCCTAAACATTAATTTATCTCGGTTCGCATTTACGCGCGAGCGGATTGAGAGATTTCGTTTTGGAAATTGTTGCTGTTATCGATAGTTAATTAGAAATTGACTATTATATATTATGGTGGTAAGTGGTTAATTATCATCTGCCTAGCCTTTTTCCGACAATATTGGAGTGTTTATTGGAGAGAGTTCCCAGTTTTACCGGATCCAGCTGAATACCATTATTATACTTACATGGAGCAATTGCCTATCTGACCTTTTTTACACAACCCTGTTAGTACTGGGAAATACGTTGCCCTTGGTAAGACTGGCTACCAGGCACAATAAGTTGTCCAAATTTCGTAGAGTCCCGACATAAAGCACCAGAAAAAGTAAGTTAAAATATTTGCAATAGTTCCTGTGATATGGGCCTAAGCAACACATCACGCACGTATTCTTCAAAGAGGCTGGCACAGGTTTAATAATACCACACCCTTTTCGATTTATTTTTAAGACCCCATTAACAACAAGTCTAGCCATTTCGTTGTCGTTGTAGCATGGTGTGGGTGACATTAGTTAGATTAACTCTTTTATCTGGAACGTAGCCGCGATTAACAATAATTACGGAATATAGGTTTTATTGTGATTATCATAGTTGTCCCATCAAAGCAATAGGCATCCCATCATTAAACATGTCTTTTCATTTAATGTCTAACCAAGCTTAAATCCAGACTCCCGAACTACAGCTGAGCAATATCTAATGTATAAACCGTAATTCCCATCCTGGGGTTCAAATCCGACTTCACACTCACCAATGAGCAATCGTATTAATCTACTTTGTTTGATAACAAGTATGTAACAAGAATGCTTATTACAAAAAAACAGCAGGCCACAAAGAGAAACCTTTAATTTTAAAAGCAAAAAAAAATAAAATCTTTCAAGCCTCCCATTTCGTGATTCGCTACTGTTGTGTTGAAAATAATTGTGGACGAGAATGCATTTGTTACTTTTTTAATCATCTTGTCTAGGATATTTGTAGTGTTGCCAGAGTCTAGATCAAAATATTTTCCTTGAATGTGGGAAATATTTTAGAAAACCGAAGCATAAAGAATGCAAAGTAACTTATTTGTGTTATTAGCAGTAACAGAATACAATGAAATCTGTTTTCGGGTCTCCATTTACTAGGCTTCAGAGGGCCTCATTAATCAGTAGCACCATACTTATGATCTGATATTTCAACTGATTCTGACATTTACAGTACAGTAATTGTATACCTACTACCTAATATTCGCCTTACAACGATCGTAACATCCAACTCAGACCAAAAACCCCCGTGACCAAGATTATGAGCCATTTCATAACACAGAGAGAAACGTAAGTGTTTGTGTTACACGTTTATTTCTGATAAATAAATATAAAAAACCAAATCAGGTTTCTCATTACAAAACCCAACACCTGGCAACCCAGGATAGTTAGCTCGCCGCCCGTCAGTTGGCGCACGCCACTAATTACGCTCATGCCGAGCTCCATAATGCATCTGTGGTAATGTGGCCATACTTGCCCACCGTATCGTTAAACACGCGATCACCTTTTTTCATTGGTGCACCGGACCGAGTGACGGGTGAAGAAAAACGTGAAATGAGGTTACTTGAGAACGGTATTGCGAAAAAAAGCTTGGGTCACCGTCCGCTTGCTGAGGGACTAGATAATACACAATGAGGAAGTACTTTGGACCTTTTTTGTCCTCTTTGGTCTATGATCAGAAATGAAACTTTTGAGCGACAGGTTCAATCCCAATTTGAGGAAATTTGGCATACTTACCTACATACCTATGTAGGTGTTAGGTTTTTCACTAAGCCAATTCAATAGCAGCAGTAACCTTGAATCTGATTTGATGTCATTTGATGGGATAAGGATTCACCCTGTTTAATGTGAGATAGCTGACGAAATATGGTTGTAGGTCATTCAAATAGTGAAGATAGACTACACATAATATACAAAAAATATCCAATTACTTAGATACTAAGAGAGTGTTAACAAATCAAATATAAGTTGGCTTCTACATTGACACTAAGTATGTAAGTAAGATACTGTTTGTACCTACTGTAGGTGAGTCAGCAAACAGTAAGACTAGTAAGAGTGAATGTTGAAAAACACCTAATTTAGGTAGGTACCTAGGTAATTATTCTTTAGACCTATATCGAAATAATTTCACTATCTATAGTCGCTAAAAACGGTAATACCTAAGTGCCTAATTAGTTAGTTGAAGGTAACAATTTGGCTGAAATTAAGTTAATTTTGTTTTTAATAAATAATTCAGCTATTGTGGTCAATTATTTAACTGTTATCAAATTCTAACAAAATCGAATAGGTACCTACTTAATTATGTATCGGTACTAATTAATTTTGTATATTAATATGTACCTACTTAACACTTGTTCACCGCTGTCAGGAAAATGTAAATAAGTTTGTACCTACTTACTTATTTATTTACAACAACTTCAACATACAACGATAATTTACAAATAACTCTTTTAAACACCTTGATACTGGCTCACTGGAATTTCTGACCCAAAAAGGCTAAGGCATAAATTATGATTAAATGAATTGTCATAGGAATAATAATTTTATGTAGGTACAGATATTTATTATTAAAAACTGTCAGAGTTTCAGCTGTTCGCAATTTTTAGCACTTTATGTCTGCTAACGCCATCTATCAGAATGATTGCAAACCAGAAACAATGATAATTTTTGATTTTTTGAATACCTACATGATTATGATTATGAAATCTTGTATTTGCGTTATTTTGTAAAAGATAATAATTATTTTATTGTAAAATTAAAATACAATCGCCAACCAAAAAAAGAGTGTGAATCTGTGTAAAATTGCGTTTAGAAACGTAAGCCTAAATGTCAAACTGGACAATCTGGTAAATTGACAAGACTGTGATTGTAATGACATCTCAAATCTCAATATTTTATTACAAATCCAAAAAGGTCGACTTCTTGACAAAACGGAAGTGACGGGTATCACGAAAATATTGAGGAATTATTTCTTAATTTTGTGTTTGTTGTTTTTTATAAGGAACTAAGAACTAAAACAAAGATAGCTAGTTATTAATGCGATAAAAATGACTAGCAAGAGTGTTTTTTCTGCTTTTTTACTTTACTTATGGTAAGCTTTACAAACTGTTTTTAGACAACCCCGTAAAAAACGAAAAAGATCATACACTATTTTTGTAACCTTGGGCTTTTTTCAGCTTTGATTATGCTTCGATGCTGATACACCGAAGTCATCACCTCATTTTATTTGGAGATGTAATGAACCATAATTTAGCTGATAAAAGCTGGGATTTCCTAATGTTCACCCAACAGTGGCCTAGTTCTATGTGCAAAGTTTGGACTCACAATAAGCCCAATCATCATTGCATTTTTCCTAAGAAACAAGATTCATGGACTGTCCATGGTATCTGGCCAACAAAACAAGGTACCAAGGGACCTTTTAACTGCAACAATACATGGCTTTTTGATCCAGAACAGGTTAGACCAATTGAAAGTGAATTGGAGCAAGCATGGACTAATATTGAGAAAGGTAAATTGTCTTTCATATTTTCCTCTTTCACAGAACAATATTTTGGAATGTAAGCAAATTTACAGTTCCTACATACATAAGGTTAAGTCAAAATCCGAGGTTTACAGGAGAGCGTAATTTGTGTTCAACAAACCCTAGAAATAATTCTATGAGCAATAATAAATATTTTCTTTCTACTATATTTTTACAGTTTGTAGAGCTTTATTTATTTACACATAAGTATTTAAATTTTTCATGTTTTCTTCTAAAAACTGATAGATGACCATTTCTACGACACTTATTCGTTGTATTTATAATACTTGTTCTCTTATATGATTTCTAAAACAGGTAAATAAATTAAATTAAAATTCGTATATCAGCATGTGATTATCTATGCGATAATCTAAACCCAATGATACAATTTAAAAAAAAAAACATTTTGGACATGTCTTTATGTTAGGGACTGACGAAATAATTATGTTTTATTGTGTTAGCTCGACAATATACTCTCAAACAGAGGCTGTTACATATTGCTGCAGTGTGCAACTTACACAATTTATGCAATTATATTGTTCTACAATTTGCCCACTGTAATTAATGTATTCTGTTTTGGTATGCTGATAAGGCATCAGCTATAAAATCCTTACTAATATTATAAAAAGCGAAAGTGAGTTTGTTTGTTTGTTACATCTTCACGCCTAAATGGCCAAACCGATTTTGATGAATTTTAGTAGAGTGATAGTTGGGACACTGGAGGCTAAAAAAAGGGTTAAATTTAGCATTAGCCCATAGTAACTATGCCACGCGGACAACGTCGCGGGTGGAAACTAGTATAATCATAAGTCCCAAAGGTTTAGACAGGGGCGTATGCAATAAGAGTACACCCACATTTTGCTAGTTATGTATAACTACCTGTATGGGGTGAGCCCATCATCCAGGCATCAATTTAGACTTGGTAACAGCTACAAAATAATTCAAATCACACTTCTTCTGAGAGTGTTGATTGCAAACTAAGCTGTCCTGCACAGTCCCACCCATGTCTTTGGTTACTGCCCCCCTCCCTTGGGTAGTAGTGTGATGTTATATAGCCTATGATGCTCAGCAATAATGTAGTCTTCTATTAGTGAAAGAATTTTTCAAATCAAGTGTTTCTGTGTTAAATTGTAACAAACAAATTGTTCCTCTATATAATACTAGCTGTGCCCAGCGGTTTCGCCCGCTATGAGCTGCTATGGTCGATGTGCACACAAAATTTCATACAAATCGGTCCAGCCGTTTCGGAGGATGTATGGTAACAAACACTGACACTAGAATTTTATGTATTAGATTAGTTTGTATAAACAAATTAAGTCAATACCTAATTAGGTCTTTTCAATTTTAATTAGAGGTTATTCTTATGACGGACATTTTCCTCGAGCAATCATCATTCACCTGCCCTTATCCCAAATTCTCTCGCTGCCTAGTCTTCTTCTATACTTCTCTATTACTTATCATAACATTAGACAAGAGACACCTCCTTTCTTGCCATATAATCCTTTACCACAGTCCATATTGTCTTTGGTCTTTCTCTACTCTTATAGACAACCACATTCATACTCAAAACTTTCCAACTTTCACATTTTACTCATTCCTCCGGATCACATGCCTGACCAAATGCTATACGAATACAATACATATAGCTTTTTATCTTAACCATTTCTTTGTACTGTCCACACTCACAGTTATTGTCTAGCATATAAACTGTATTAAAGGTGATACCATATACTATCTATATGCGTAAAATGTAAGTCCCCTCTAAAATTCCAAATACGTATTTTACTGCGAATACTTGGTTACTAATCATACAGATAATATAAATTCTACAGCAGGCCTTATCATGTTTTTTATTTATATTAAGTACCTACATGTATTGTATAGTCTAAGGTCAGCTTAGAAGTCACAACAACAGTATTTATTTTTAGCTCAATCTATCAATCTTCGCTGATTCAGCCAATCGCAGTCCACCACTTTAGAAACTATTTGGATTCGGATTATTTCCATAATTATCTAATCTAACCTGGCCCTTTCCTAATATGTTGGTATTGGTTTCCAGTCTAACTGAATTCAGATGAATAGGTACCAGAATTCTACATAGACAACTGCTTATCTGTCCATCACAACCCAATTAGTACTGGATAACACAATACCTCTTGATACGACTGGTTATCCTATAATTACATATAATTTAATTCCTGTTTACTGCCTTCAGAATCCAATCTGACAGCTTTTTAAGGTTGACATAATGTTATTTATCTACAGGAAAATAAATTTGTACAAGGAAATTCAATGCAAAAAGCATTATGGCATATCTATTAATACTTATTATGTTCTGTACATTTCCAGAAACTCAACTATACAACTTATGGGCTCATGAATGGAACAAGCATGGGACTTGTGCAGCTCAGATAGAACCTTTTAACAGCCAACTGAAGTACTTCAGCAAAGGTATTGATTTCCTGGAAAAATATCACATGAATGATATGCTCAGTGGAGCTAAAATTTTCCCTTCAGACACAACTGAGTTGAAGGCTGAAGACATCAATAACGCTGTGGCTACAAAAACTGGAATACGTCCATTTATTGCATGTGAATTTGAAGATGGAGTTCAGTATTTAATAGAGTTACGTATTTGCTTTAATAAGCAGCTGGTCATAATGGAATGTCTTGGAGAGCATGAAGTGAATGGTGTACTTACAAACTGTAACACATCCAAGGGCATAATATACCCAACCCAAAGACAGGAACCTCCGCCAAAAAGATACTTGGTCCAACTGCATAAGTTTGTCAACTGGGTCCAATGGTTCACATTATAGTTTTGTTTCAGAAGTGATTGAGGAAATAATAGCATTATTATCCAAGTCATCAATTTCATTTGATTAATGAAATTGTAATCAATTTCTTCATTAGAAACTGTACCAGTTCAAAATTCAATGAGGTTACAGTTTTGTAATTTTATAGAACTATTTTTTTGTTTCTTTTTTAATTTGTCTTGTGTTAAGATAGAAATTAACTTGTGTTTTAATTATTCAGTGTACTTAATTCAGTGCAATAAGTTTGTTTTTTCAGTCATAAATAGAAAAATGTAAGTTAATATAAGTTTTTATTCTACAAAAAGTTTCCAGGTTATGTTTCCAGCCAGGCTTCTAGCCGTTAGGTACACCAATCCGTCCAACAAAATAATAGATATAGCATTGGCTTAAACTATCAATGCAAGTTAAATAATCCAAAACTTTGGTGGCTTTGGTGATTGTTACGTTCGTGTGGGTATGTTTATTGCGGCCAGTCTTTTAGTGCCTTAGTAACGTATTTAACGTATTTTTCCTTACCAACCTTTTGACTTATCTTTTCTAGTACAAAAATAGCGCTCTATAATACGGTATTACACCCATTTTTAAAAAGTATCTCATTTTGATCCTAGGGCCCTAGTAAACCACCAAAAAAAAACAAAAAAAAATATTCAATCGATAAGTGCCATAAAACTGCATTTCAATTTTACAATTTCTATTTTCGCGCGTAAAATCACAAAAACGCTTGACGCCATGTTACTCTGTGGTCATGACGTCAGTTGGTCATCTAAACAAATGCGCTGTTATTAGTCTTTCTGTTTAGTTGTATATTTCACTACAATTTAAAAATGAGTTATTACCCTTACCATTGGTGTGCTGTTCCTGAATGTAAAAACACTAGTGTTAAAACACCGGACAAGTTGTGGATTCAAGTGCCAACTGATTTAAATATAAGAAAAACTTGGTTCAAACTTGCGAGAAAGGATCCAACACAATTGTCCGAAAAATCTCGTTTGTACTTCGTGTCTCCTTTTACGAAACCTTCTTCCATGTTATTATTACAATTATTTCAATAAAAATTAAAATGTAAAGTTTTTTAATACAAAAATAACAGACGTTGCTCAGTTGACAGTTGTCACTTCTTGTTTATATGGCCGTATGACGTAATAATCATGGCGGACACTGTTTCGCTTAGTGAAACAACAGACTAAAAAAAGTGGAAACTTTAAAATCAATTTTAAAATTTATTTAGTTATTTTATTAACTAAATCTAACATTTTCCGACTGCTTATTACCTAAGCTATCTGAATTGTATATTTTTAGAATTTCTTTCATATAGAGTAAAATACCCTATTGTAATGGTTTATGCGATTTGTTGTTTTTCTGACGTGGGTACTTATATTCGTGTAAAATAGTTAAAATTTATTGAAAACCTAACGCAGAATGTGTCTTCAATCAGGTGTCTAAACTTTTTTTCTCTTCCTCACCGTTCTACATTATTCTTTCTCTCGCAGTCGTTCTTAGTCGAACAGGAAAATTATGTTTGAAACTTTTAAAACGATAGGGTGCGTCCACATCTGGCGAATGCGCCGCGAATGTGCAGCTCGCGAGACGTTTGCGAGCTGCGCGCGTGCATTTTTGTTCGTGCGCCGCTCCTGCGCCGTCCGCGCGCAGTTCGCGCGCGTTCTAAAGGTCATGGCACATTATACCGGCACCGCAACAGCACCGCTCCAAACCAGCAATTAACTTGTCATTCAATTTAGAGCATTAAATCGTGTGCAGTATAATATATTTCATAATGTCAATATGAAAAAGCCAACGGCGGGCAGTCAGCGCGCTTGCCGCTACCACACGACTCGACTCGCAGCCCGCGTGCTGCAAGCGAGCGGACCTTGTGCGCACAGCGCGCCGACGGCATGCTTGTTACGCGCCGACTCCGAGTCGGCAGCGAAACAACGTCATGGCGTCGTCGCACGTCGCCCGCGTACCATCGTCGCCTTTCGCGCCTCGCTGCACTGCATTGCAAGTCCTAGGCGTGTTGAATCATAAATGCCTTGAAACAATATTGAGTTCGCGGTGACAGCAAGCTTGCACCTCGCGGCCACCGCGCGGACTGTGAGCTTACACGTCGCGGCCGGCGCGCGGACTGCGAGCTTGCACCTTGCGGACAACGCGTAGTTAGCGTGCTGGCAGCTAGCCGTAGTCTAAATTCAAGGCGGCGCCGTGCTGCAGCTGTGCAGTTGCGGTGCCGGTATAATGTGCTATAACCTTAAAGCGCCGCGCCGTTCGCGATCGCCGCGCGGGCGGCGCGCTAGCGGCTCGCTTCTTCCTTCCGGGCGGAGTCTTTCCTCCGTTTTAAGCCCCGCTCAGTTCGTTTCTGATTACTGGAGTCTAAGTACGTGTTGTTATGGAGTGGACGGAGGAGAAATGTTTACGCTTAACTGAAACATAAAAAGTTTCCAGTACTGTAAGTGCGAGAATTGAGTGCGCGCAGATCGCGCGCCGCACGCTCGCCGAACCATTGCCGTGACTGAATGCGCGCAGCTCGCAAACGGCTCGCCATCTGCACATTCGCGGCACGTTCGCCAGATGTGGACGCACCCATAGAATGTGTGTATTTTTTGCAACATTAGGTACAAAGCATAAAAATCATCTTTATGCAATTTTAAAAATGTATTTTCGAAACATTAGCAAATAAGCAGATGTAGGTAAGTAGGTAGGTACCTACATATAAAATCAGCTTAATTTGCTAATAAAGAGGCATAATACTTTCATGAACTTACTTGACATGCGAAATGCTATAAGGTGCACTGGGGTAATTCCGACGGGAATTTTAACGAGATGACTAGAGGTCTATAGTTCGGTTAGATATGTAAAGTAATTTCATATTTATTGCCAATAGTATGCGACTTCTGTTAACTTATCGAAAAGATTTAACCTATGGATGTACGAGACTCATATTTTTTCTCTGCTATACGGGAAATTACGCACTATCTTGGGGTTATTCTGGAATTATTCAAAAGTTAATTTTATTGCACTTCGACCGAAGGTTTACATTTCTTTTTCAATCATATTTACCCCTTAAACAAAATATCATGAGTTTTAGTAACAGTATTGCTAATATAATTTCGTATAAATTTGTATTTCCGAATTACCCCAAGAAGAGATTGTGGTTCTCAACATTTCAGTCTGAATAAGTTAAGAGTTTGGGTTTATTTCAAGTAATTATTGTCACGTAGTTTATGTTTCTACTACTTATGGTGAAAAAAAAATATCACAGTTGTCATCAAAGTTGCCGTAGAAGTCGGCTGTTACTCGATAGTTTTGATAGATCTCTTTGCGCGGAATAGTACCTACCTATAGTAAGTAGTTGTTTTAGTCTTTGTATTGGGCTTAAAATAATAATATGAATTTAAGCCCGATAAAAATGAATAAAACAACTGCAGATTATTAAAACTGTACATTACCGAAGAGTGTGAATATGTAATGTACCTATGTATCAATGTGTTTGCTTCCAGCAGGGATTAATACTTTCGTGAACGTAAGTCAATCCAGATGAGCTAAAACTGTAGGTACTTACTTAAATCAATAAAACATAGACATAGATTTTTACAAAGATACCTTTTATTTGAGGCTTTTTGCAAAATAAAATAAACTTTCTTTATAAACATAATTATTGTCTTACACATAAATCAGTCATCCTAAAATTAAAAACTAAATATTAGATCAAAGTAGGAACTCATGGTCATAACCATTTTCTTTTTGGTATATTGTAAGTATTTAAGTACTAACCTTATCAAATACTAAATCACACACACACTCTTGAGTTCACTTCACTTGAGGTTTAAATGAACTAAGAGGATTGTATTGATGATTTTAATCATTATAAATCAGTAAAGCCATATTTCTCACGGTCGCGAATTATATTTTACTTGAAATTTTGCTGCAAATTGCAAAAACGTAAGGGAATTTGAATTTCGCGTTTTACCATATTTCTTCCACTTTAAATTATTTTTAAAGCAAGTAAATTACTTAAGACATAGTAAAAACTTTACACCAAAAAAACCGGCCAAGAGCGTGTCGGGCCACGCTCAGTGTAGGGTTCCGTAGTTTCCCGTCCATCACAATAAGTGTTCCCACTTATGAGTTTAAAGGTGGAGGAGGAAATTATTTTGTACAACTTTTTGTCTTTTTTGTACAAAAACTGTTGTGTCAATCAAGTTCAAAATGATTTTCCTAGAAAGTCCTTATAAAGTTCTACTTTTCGGATTTTTTTCATATTTTCTAAACTTATGGTTCAAAAGTTAGAGGGGGGGGGGACACATTGTTTTTTACTTTTGGAGCGATTATTTCCGAAATTATAGATATTATCAAAAAATGATTTTAGTAAACCCCTATTCATTTTTAAATACCTTTCCAACAATATATCACACGTAAGGGTTGAAATTAAAAAAAAAATCACTTCCCACTTTACATATAGGGTGGCTACCCTAATAAAACATTTTTTTCCAATTTTTATTTTACCACTTTGTCGGCGTGATTGATATACATATTGGTACCAAATTTCAGCTTTCTAGTGCTAACGGTCACAGAGATTAAGCGAGGACGGACGGACGGACGGACGGACAGACAGACATGGCGAAACTATAAGGGTTCCTAGTTGACTACGGAACCCTAAAAAAGGTGGCTTAATCGAGAGTGTTTTTGTATTATTATCAGTTAATAATAATAACAAAAAAACCCCCGACGCAAAAATAACCTCTAAAAAGTAAAAAAATAATATTGAAAAAATAGCATTGATCCTTTAAGACTAATAAGTAGAATATTTGAATCCAAGCATTGTTCCGTCGGGGGACCGCCAAGTGATTTTCATATTGGAATTTTTATTTTTATATTTACTTAGCGGTCCCCCGACGACGCAACAATGCTTGGATTCAAATATTCTACTTATATTAGTCTTAAAGGATCAATGCATATTATTTTTCTTACTTTTTAGAGGTTAGTGTTGCGTCGGGGTTTTTTATTATTATTATTAACTAATAATAATACAAAAACATTCTCGATTAAGTCACCTTTCACACAAACAAAAAAACAATAAAAAACGATTTATCCAAGACAGATACGCAACACACGTCAAACTTATAACACCCCTCCTTTTTCGTCGGGGTTTAAAAATAATAATTAAATTAAATAGACGATAAAAATTATTTTAATTAAATGTAATTAATTAAAATAAATTTTGTCGTCGTTATCATATAAGTAATATTCTTTATCTTCTCTTTTTAAATTTATTTTCTTCACTATTAATGACTCGGGAACTTCATCAATATCTTTTCTTTTGGGCGTCATAAAGGTTAGGCGCTGTTGTGGTCTTATGGTTTTAAAAAAATTGATACTGTAATATATATTTTCTTCATTTTTTATGATTTTTTCTATTAACCCCACATAATACTTCCACTTTTTTCTTATTAGATATCTGACGAGTACTGAATCATTTAATTGGTAATCATGTCTTTCCTCTTCATTTTCTTTGTCTTTTTCGTCTACTTTGTTTTCTTTTCCCTTGCTTTTTTTGCCTATACCTTTACCCTTATTACAGAGAGAGTTTGAATTTTTGTTAGAGAGTATCTTATCGACGGTGAAACTTTCACTATTTTTATTTTTTTTACCATAAATATCATTTGTTTTTTTTTGTGACTTTCTTTTGAGTTCTTCGTTAATATTAGAAAATCATTTTCAGAGGATTCATCCGTCAATTCTTCTAAATCAACACATTCAATATCAGAGTCACTGTTCACTCATAATGTCGGATACACTAGTTATGCTGTCGAGTGAAGGCTAGCGTTTTCGTTTTTTCTTATTTCTTATGCCTGAAGGGCCTGGCTGTTCTTGTAGCTGTGTTCTTAATACTGTTATTTCAGGTTTATTCTCTTTTTTTACTCATGTTGTTCTTTTTTTGTAAATTTTACTGGTTTTTGCTATCGCTTTCAAATCTTGAGTTTTTTTTCGTTTCTTCTAAAATTTTCTTACCCATTTTTGCAGTTATCACCTCAGCTCCTTTAGTGACACGTTTCTTTTTTGTCGGTTGATTATCTTTCTTGTCCTGTTGTATTTTTCTTAAAAGCAATTCTTCGAATGTGCATGATGGCTCATGTACGGGTTGGACTTGAAGAAACTGTTGAGGTTGGGCTTGTAGGAACTGTTGAGGTTGGACTAGAAAGAACTGTTGAGGTTGGGCTTGAAGGAATTGTTGAGGTTGGGCTTGAGGGAGTTTTGGAGGTGCTTTTTCGATGACAACGTCCGAAATTATTTTTATTTTTGGCATATAGGTATTTGGGATGGCTGTTTTGCCACAAAACTCAACGTCTGGATATCAGATTTTGATACCTGAGACAGCAAGGTGATCTCATCAGTGTTTGACGATTTCTGTAAACAAATAGGTAGTTGGGTTGGCTGTTTGGCCATAAAACTCAACGTCTGGATATCCGATTTTGATACCTGAGACAACAAGGTGATCTCATCAGTATTTGACGATTTCTGTAAACAAATAGGTAGTTGAGTAGGCTGTTTGGCCACAAAACTCAACGTTTGTATACTGGGCTTTGAAACTTGCAACAGTAAGGTATCGTTAACGGTATTTGCATTTTCAAGAGCATCATTAGTACTCGGAAGTTGGTTGTTAAAGAAGTCATTACAAATTCCTTTCAGTGACTTAGGATTTTTGGGTGTTGGATTTGTGGTTGCAAAACGATTTTCTGATATCTTTTTTTGGAATCTTTTGTATGCATCTGGATTATACTTGTCCACGGGTATCACGTGCGAATTGAAAGGAAAAATCCCAGCTTTTCTAAATCCACTTTTGATTATATCGGGGTTTGTTTCTTGCCAAGTATCTGCCAGCGCTTTAGCGAATTTTTTTTTGGCATTTTTGTGCCAACATTTCTACGCTGCCACTCTACCAGCTTGGCATCCCATATTGACTTCAATGACTTGAATACTGCAATATCAAGAAGCTGCAGCAAATGTGATTTGTGTGGCGGTAGTTTAAGTATTGTGACATGGTTTTGGATTGCTAGCTCCACAACTCTAACATAGACATGAGTCGAGTGACCATCATAAATAATAAGAACCGGGCGCTCTTTGCCCAGACTTAGGATAAGAACTTTTTCCATATAATTATAGAAAATGTCTGTTTCCATCCACCCCTTACGTATACGATAATCGTAATCACCACCATCCAGTTCAGCCATCCACTGATCCCAAACAAATTTCCCTTTGAATACAATTAAAGGCGGCAACTTCTTGCCACTAGCGCTTGCGCCTGTCAACACGGTAATATTTTCTTTTCCACTCCCATGGGTGGTCCTCGCACAAGGTTTGTTTATTTGCCCAACTACTTTTGTTCTGGATGAATCCAGGCATAACGATGTTTCAGCTAATAAAAATCCCCAAATGAATTGGGGACTTTCAAAAAGATCCAAATCTTTAAGAGTATTTTCCAGTAAATCGAAATATTCACCAATGACGAATGGATCTGTCATTTTTCTTCTTACGAATTCTACAGGCTCGGCTTTCTTAATTGATAACCGATGTCGTTTTCGAAAATTAATGAACCAATCTGTCCCTGGGACATTGTTTTTAAATGGTGTTTTGATCTTATTCACCCGCACATATTCACCGACGAGCTCCATAATTTCAAACCTAGTTAGGCCATATCCCCATTTTTCCATAATTCTAATAGTATCTGCTAATTTTTTCTCATCTTCTACGTCTATAACAGTTGGCCTACCTGCATTTGGTCTCATAGTTTTTTTACCTTGTTTTAAATGTTCATAAAGAGTGGTCATGGGAATCTTGTACTGTTGCGCTGCTCTATATTGGGTAAGTTCACCATTTTTTACTTTTGCGATCGCTTGAGTTAAATCTTGTGGAGTGTATGATTTAGTTTTCTTCCTTATATAAGTACGTGGCATGATGGCTCTGAAATAGAAATAAGTACTTTATCTACACACTTAACATATCATAACATTACGCTTGTATTCCCCAAAAAAAAAAAGAATGCTTAATTAGGATTCTTTTTTTTTTCATTCATTCTGTATCAAAATTTTATTGAAAAAAATACGTTAAAAATAAGTTAAAACCACCTTAAAACATAATGCAATAAAGTATTGATTACATTTATTTGGTTTGAATGGTCACCGAATTTCACACACACTATTGTGTTTCTTTTTGAGGATGGTGTTAACTTTTTTTAGTCTATTTTATTTCTAAATTTTGAGTGACTTACACAACCACTAACCGAACTTACATACCACTTTTCGAATTAATTGTTAATAATATAAAATCTCTTTCAAACATAAGTTTTCCTAGAAAGTGCACGATTTATGTAATGTCATGTAAACCATCTGATCAAACAGATTGGGAATCACTGTCAATTTCTATGAAAAATCTAAGTGGGGTTATTGTGGAATGATTATACATCGGAATCACCCCAGAGAACCCCTCTGGGGTGATTCCGATGTATAATCGAAAAAAAACTAAAAACACAGATAGGACGTTGCTTTACTCTCATGAATTCGCTAAAATCTACAACGTATCGTAAAATCAAGCAATTATTCAAATAACTTACCAGAATTCCGAGATAATTATGTTGGGGTTATTGCGAATTAACAAAAATGGCGCGAAAAACACTCTTTTGACAAAAGTTGACGCTGCGCATGGAATGTTGAATTGTTGACACTAGGTTCTCACGACGACTGACGTGGCAAGGACAGTAAACATGGCGTCTAAATCAATGTTGCCAATCGAAAAATATGTCTACAATGAGTAGTTGAACTTTCAGAATATACCCTTTTTAACCCCCGACGCTAAAACGACGGGGTGTTATAAGTTTGACGTGTCTGTGTGTGTAAATGTGTATGTGTCTGTCTGTGGCATCATAGCTGCCAAACGGATGATCCGATTTGAATGCGGTTTTTTTTGTTTGAAAGGTATATCAGTCGAGAGTGTTCTTAGCTATGTTTGGTGGAAATCGGTTCAGGTCTTCAAGGTCATCAGGTCGTTTGTTAGGTGTGATAGGAATGTTCCACGCTCAGTTTACTTGCGAGCATATGTAAGATGTGACATTTGAAACATTGATGTCTTCTGGAACCACTGAGCTGGTCTGCTGTTAGGGCTCGAAGATAGGAGACGTAACCCTGGACTGCCTTTTAGTAAACCCATCGAGTTTGGGCTCGTTGAATTTGTCTTAACTAGTTCTCTTTATGTTTCTAATTGACGAGGACCTGGTGCTGGAAATCTGGAACCTCTGAGCTGGTCTGGTGATAGGGCTCGAAGGTAGGAAACGTAACCCTGGACTGCCTTTTAGTAAACCCATCGAGTTTGGGCTCGTTGAATTTGTCTTAACTAGTTCTCTTTATGTTTCTAATTGACGAGGACCTGGTGCTGGAAATCTGGAACCTCTGAGCTGGTCTGGTGATAGGGCTCGAAGGTAGGAAATGTAAACCTGGACTGCCTTTTAGTAAACCCATCGAGTTTGGGCTCGTTGAATTTGTCTTGACTAGTTCTCTTCATATTTCTAATTGATGAGGACCTCATGCTGG
The DNA here is from genome assembly GCA_905475445.1 of Ochropleura plecta. Taxonomy (NCBI): domain Eukaryota; kingdom Metazoa; phylum Arthropoda; class Insecta; order Lepidoptera; family Noctuidae; genus Ochropleura; species Ochropleura plecta. Next base: position 18,698,200 of record FR997728.1, on the reverse strand, counting down.
AAATGGGATGTGGCGGATGAAACCCTGGAATGCCGGAATGAAACGGATAAACCGATTTATATCTTTGCTGAAAATCTAGAATGACCAAAATTTAAAAATAAAACACAAAATTACCCTTAAATGGCAAGAAAAATAAAAGAAATTAAATGTAAGAATGAAAAATTAAGGAGCTCCTTTAAAAAGCATAAAATAAAAATTAAATTAAAAATTTAAAAACACCCCCGACCCAAAAAAAGTACGCAATTATTATGACAAAAGGTTAAAAATGCTAAACCCTATAAAAAGCAAAAAAAAAAACTTTTAACACTACGTAAGTACCAACTAAAGCATGTCAGACTATCTACTCGGGACTTTGTGCCACTTTTATGTCGGAGGCATAACCGCTAATTTTGAACTGCAAATGGTTATCTTGGCCTGCTGTTGACCGTACGTATGAAATTTTTGATTAAATTTTGTCGTGTCGGGGGACCGCTTTTTACCTTCAAAAATACTTACCTAAATCAAATGATCAATCACAAAATTCGTATTTTAAAACTAAATATGTACACAACTACACCAAATGATACAACAACACTGGACAAAAAATTAAAACAGACGAATAGTATGACTCACAAGATTTACTTGTAAAGAAAGAAGAAGATAAGTGAACAAAATAATATTTAAATTACAACGAAAATGTTAACGTAAGTAACGAATTCAAAAAAAACCTTATACTCTATCTAAATAAATGATAAACAATAATTTTAACCCCCAATCTTAGGAACGACTCAAAAAATTTGTATGAAAAATGACAATGGGATTGAGGACTTCTTAATGTGAGCTTCTAACGTTAGGCTAATAAATTAGAGCGGTCCCCAGACACGACAAAATTTAATCAAAAACTTCATACGTACGGTCAACAGCAGGCCAAGATAACCATTTGCAGTTCAAAATTAGCGGTTATGCCTCCGACATAAAAGTGGCACAAAGTCCCGAGTAGATAGTCTGACATGCTTTAGTTGGTACTTACGTAGTGTTAAAAGTTTTTTTTTTTGCTTTTTATAGGGTTTAGCATTTTTAACCTTTTGTCATAATAATTGCGTACTTTTTTTGGGTCGGGGGTGTTTTTAAATTTTTAATTTAATTTTTTTCTGAAATGTCCCAGTGCACCTTATACATATTTAGATTTTAGAATTTGTTTGGGCTATTTTTGGGATATATATTTGTTCACCATTTGAGGAGCTCGTGGCTAAATAATAGCAGCCGCTCGGGTCGATCTTTAGGTTAAGCCGAGCTTGCCTAGGTTGGTCTGTGGATGGGTGACCACCCGTTACATACTGAGTTTCCTCCGTGCCTCGGAAAGCACGTTAAGCCGTGGGTCCCGGCTGTCATTTGTAGATCTTGATAGTCGTTACAGGTAGTCAGTGTCCCAAAAGTCTGACAACCAGTCTAAGGGGTATCGCATTACCCAGTACTAACTGGGTTGTGGAGGTCAGATAGGCAGTCGCTCCATGTAAAATACTGATATTCAGCTGCATCCGGTTAGACTGGAAACCGACCTCAACATAGTTGGGAAAAGAACCGGCCTCTATGTCAGCTAACAGAAGATCCGGAGGAATTTTACAGCACTCTCACTCCTGGCCACTTTCTGTTGTCAGGCTCCGGTTGAGGTAGAGACAACGTAGCACTGCCAGTTAGAAAGTGGCCAGGAGTGAGAGTGCTGTAAAATTCCTCCGGATCTTCTGTTAGCTGACATAGAGGCCTCGAGTTTAGGCAGGCTTCTATTTTCGCTAGTAACGTAGTGAATTCTTCCCAGGTCAGTTTTTGATCCCCAAGAACCCGCTTCAAGTGGTGTTTTAATGATTTGACGGCTGCTTCGAATATCCCCCCCGCACTAGGCCAAGCAGGGGCGTTGAAGTGCCAATGAATTTCTAGTTTCCCAATCTCGTCAAAGAACTCAGGAGAGAGTAGCTTCTTGAAGTTACTGAAATCCTCTCTCAGTACTTTGGATGCTCCAACGAAGTTCGTGCCGTTGTCTGAGTACATGTGAGCAGGCGTTCCGCGCCTCGCGCACATTCTCTGAAGGGCCGCAATAAACGCTTCCGTGCTTAGTTCTGAGACTAATTCGATATGTACAGCTTTCGTAGCCATACAGACGAAGACCGCGATGTATGCTTTTGAGGTCTTCACTCCTCTTCCTTTGTTAAGTTTCACGTCTACGTGACCAGTAAAGTCAACACCAGTGTGAGTGAATGGACGGCTTGGTGTTACTCTTTGTTTTGGCAGATCGGCCATTAGTTGAGCATTGTCCGTAGAATTGTAACGATGACATTTCACACAGCGTCGTATTCTTCCCTTTACCGCCCGATTTCCAGAGACTATCCAGTATCGTTGCCGTATGTAAGTAAGGGTCAGACGGGCTCCTCCATGAAGCGTCATCGAATGTGCTTGGTCGATCAGTAGTTCAGTGAAGCGGCTGGAGTAGGGTACCACTGCGGGATTCTTCATATTTGCAGGAAGATCAGAGTGCTGTAGTCTTCCGCCTACGCGAATGATTCCCTTGCTATCCAGATAAGGTTTGAGTTTGTAAATGTTGCTTTTTGGTGACACAGTTTTATTTTGTTTCAACTGTTTGTGTTCTTGCGCAAACTCGCTTTGTTGAACATATTTTATTATATATTCTGCTGCGTATTGTAGGTCAGTTGTTGTTAGGTAAGTAGCGCTTGGTCGTAATTTTTGCTTTAGTGATGCAATATATCGCACAATTCGAGCAGTAATTCTTATTACTGAAGTCAGCGAACTGTGGTTCTTCAACAACTTGTAAACAATATTTTCAGTGTTGTAGTTTTTCGAACTGACGTCATTGGGTTCGACCCTGTTTGCTTCGCTTGTAGTAAAGTGGCAATTCACATTATGAGGTGTTTCTGTTTCTGCAAAGTTTTTCAGAAACATAGGTCCGTTCCACCATAAGTTGAACTTGACTACTTTGCTCGGTAGCAAGCCTCTCGAAGCGCAGTCAGCTGGATTAAGTTCCGATCGTACATAACACCATTGTTGAGGTGGAATTACGTCTTTTATTTTCCCCACTCTGTTAGCTACGTATCTTTCCCATCTTGAGAGGTCTCCCTGAATCCAAGCTAGGACCACCTTGGAGTCACACCAACCATAAGCTGATATCTCATGCTCCGTTAGTGATTTCTTCACTTTTTCCATGAGTTGGGAGAGTAGTAGTGCTCCGCATAGCTCAAGTCTGGGCAATGAAGTTTTTTGAGTAATCGGCACTACCCTAGTTTTTGATACTAGTAATGTGATCCTTGGGTCGCCCTTTGCGTCGATTACTCGGCTGTATATGACGCAAGCGTATGCCTTTTCGCTTGCGTCACAAAATCCATGTAGTTGGATATTTTTCTGCGTACTGCCAATCCATCTGTTTATTTTAATGTTTTTAATTAGATGTAGTTCTTTGTTTAGATGCCGCCATTCGTCTTGTAACTCAGTAGGTAGTTCAGCATCCCAGTTTATTTTAGTTAGCCACACCCTTTGGAATAGTAGTTTAGCTGACACAGTTATAGGCGCCAGCCAACCCAAGGGGTCGTATAGTTTGGATATTTGTGATAGCAGGTTTCTTTTAGTTAGTGGTTCGTTGTTGTAGTCGTCTATGGACCAGTTGAATATGAAAACGTCATCTTTTGGATTCCAACTCAACCCCAACGTTTTCATTGATTCGTCGCCTCTAAAATCAAATGTACTTTTATTTATTTATTTAAACTTCATGTACAATAGTGGTACATAGGCGGACTTAATGCCATAAGGCATTCTCTACCAGTCAACCTTTGGGTAAAATACGACAACATTGTGATAGGGTACAAAAATATTTATATCTAAAACTATTTGTTTTCGAAAACATTATAAATATTTATACGGATACTAATACACATATACATATCAAATAAACTAATAAATACAATTAAAAAATAAATAAAAACGAGAACTTTAACAGTAATTACTATGACTTTTAATTGGTAGACGGACCTAAATAGTGGCTACGAACTTTTCTTTTAAAGGTAAGTTTACTTTCAGCTTTTTTAATGCCAAAGGGTAGCGCGTTCCAGAGCTTTATTGTTGAAATTGCGTATGATTTGGACATAAAACCGGTGCGGTGTAATGGAATTTGGAGGAGTAGATTTTCAGAAGCCCGAAGTTTACGACTGTGAGAACTGCCCAACACTTTAAAATAAGTTTTTAAATAATCAGGAGCATACGGATCATTCAAGATAGAGTACAACATACAGAGAGATCTGAGGGACCTCCTGAGTCTTATAGGCAGCCATTTAAGATGAGTACTTTTCGATATTTGATCTTCGTCTAAGTGTCGTAGAAGCTCAGGATCGTTGCTTGACCATTTTCGCAGATTCATTCCGCCTCCCTTCAGTAGTTTTATGATCGATGTTTGAATTTCCTTTGCTTGTTTTGTAGAGTTGTGGCCGCTGATTAGGTCATCGACGTAGAACTGATTTAGCAATATTTCAGCGGCCTTTGGGTATTTGTGGCCGTCATCAGAAGATTGCATCTTTGGCGGGTGTCGTGTTTGAAAGCTTCATGTGACCTAAATCAATGTACTCGCGGATGAAATCTTTGTACATTGATGCAAGTTTAGGGTTTCTGTCGAATTTTCTTTCCAGTTGTAAGAATTGAGAGATTGCGATCGACTTTGAGTTTCCCAATTTTTCTTCATAACGAGGAATCAGTGGCATCTTTACAATGTATTTTCCGTCGCGATCTCTTTCAGTAGTCATTTTGTAGTAGTTTTCGCACCAGTCGTCTTTAGATGTGTCCTCAGTATTCTGAATGATGTCTTCTGTCTCCCAGAATCTCTTTAAGTCGTTCAGGTCGACAAGAGCGACATGGCAGTTAAAAGTTTCTAGCTTGCCGCATAAAATCCATCCTAAACGGGTTTGCTGAGCTGTCGGCGTTTGGGCATCTCCCTTTAGGACCCCCTCTAATATAACTTGCGAATAGATATCCGCTCCCAGCAGCAAATCCACGCTCCTTGATAAGTTGAAGTCAGGATCCGCTAGTTTCAGACCTTGTAGCTGAGGCCAGTTTTCTTTTTTAAATGTTTTGTTAGGTAAGTTGTTCGTGATCCTTTTCATTATTAGAGTGCTGACTGAAAATGCAAAGTCAGTGCATCTTGATTTACACTCTAATTCTAGTCGTCCTTTACAATCTCCCGAAATCGTACCCACGCCGGAAATTGTAGCGTTCATCCTTTTTCTAGGTAGTTTCAGTCGTTGAGCCGCGTTCTCCGTGATGAGGTTTACTTGAGATCCTTGGTCCAGTAAAGCTCGTAACGTTATAAAGTCTCCTGTTGATGTCTTTACTTGAAGTTCTACTGTAGTAAGTAATATTTCCATAATGTAGTTGTTTGATAAATGGTTCGAACTATGTTGGTTTGTTGATGTTGAAGGTTGATGTTCCCGTTGTTGAGAACGTTGACCCATATTGTTCATATTGGAACTTGGCGACAGTTTTTGCGCTGAATAGTGTAACATCGTATGATGTGGTTTATTGCACTCTTTGCAAGTTTTGTTCGACGTGCATTCTGTGTCTCCATGCTTATACAAACAGTTTTTGCATATTTGTAATTTCCTTACTGTGTCATTCCGTTGCCGTGTGTCCATTTCAATGAACTTTGGACACTGCATGATCACGTGAAAACCGCTGCACAGAAGGCATTTACCGTATGACGCATGGTATATTCTTGATGTTTCTTTTCTATGTGGTTCATATGATAGTTTATTGGCGTTAAATTTCGTTTTGTTGCTGAATATTTGTTTATGTTGGTTAGATGCATCTTTTTGGTAACCCTTTGCTGCTTCCAACGCCATGAATTTGGTCTCCAAGAACCCCAAAAATTCACTCAGCTCCGGGACTTGCTTTGGATGCTCTAATTCTCTAGTGTATTCAGTATATGATGTTGAGTCCAACTTCTGTGCCATCAAGTACACGATTATTGGATCCCAGCTTGATGTATTTAGACCGATGTTATGTAGGCCATTCATGCATTCGTTGATTACGTCATGCATTCTCTTCAAGACAGCAGCATTGACCTGCTGGATGGATGGTAACTCCATCAAAGTATTCATCAAGTTCGTAAATTGGAGTCTCTTGTTGTCGTATCGCTGAATAAGAATATCCCAACAAGTTTCATAGTTTTCAGCGCCGACCAAATGTTGAACTAATCGTTCCGGCTCTCCTTTAAGCTTAGATTTTAAGTGTTGCATTTTCTGCGCTTTCGAAGAATTTGCATTGTTGTGGATTGTCTCCAGAAACATATCCTTGAACGTAATCCACTGACTGTAGTTTCCAGTGAATTCCGGTAGTTGAATCCTCGGTGCATAGTTTTGGTGGTTTACGCTTGTCCATAGTTTCGAGTTGAGAGATCTTTTCATGACATCGTACTGACGTTCTTTGTTGGCGAACAAGTCGTTGTATATTTCGTTTGACCCTTTCAAAATAGCTTCTAGCTCCCAGTGACATTTCTCTACAGTGTCCCACTTGGTTTTCAGGACGCTCAGGTGATCCTCTAACTCCCATTTTTCAGTTATGGAGTCAATTTCTATTTTGGACATCGCCCGTTCTAGTGCTTTAATGTGACATTCTTGTTGATCAAGCAGTTCCTTGGTCTTGGTATCTACTCCCGTAGGATGAGGAATGACAACTTCAGCCTGTTTTCCTTCCCAGACCAACAACCGCTGCAGTATATCAATCCTGGTGGATTCATACATATGTTTCGTCTTTTCATAAATGTTTCCAGTAAAATATTGGATTTCTTTGTCCTCTCGTTCAAGTAATACATTGTGTCTATTGCCAAAGTCTTGCCAGAGGTTTTCCAATGACACTAACCTTTGAGTCAGGTACTCCTTTCCTTTCCGAGACGCGCTGTCCTTTTGGTAGTTAGTACAGAGACGTTTGATTGACTCGAAGACTTCGTTTTGTGCAGTGATTTCGCTCATCTTGATGTAGTCGTTTCGGTAATCGAAAGTAGTAGTAGTAGTAAGATGTAGTAGTAAAGTAGGTATTGAAGAACACGTAGTTCGGTGTCTTCTAGTTTGTAGGCCTCGTATTACCCGCAGTTCACGTTGTAGTCCGGAAGCTGTAGTAGCAGTAGTCGTAGTAGTAGTTGGCTTGTTGCCGCAGTTGAGTCTTGTTTTTCCGCTTGATTCACGAAGAAGTTCCAAAGTATCCCCTCTTCGTTGATTGCTCAGAGCTCTTGTACTCTTTTTACGAATATGCGCGCTTTCTCAACTTGACTGGTGAGATCCGCTTGTGGAAGGCCAGCCAAGCCGATTCGCTGTCGTTCCAAGAGATACAATTACCCCAAACTGTGAAATACTCGAAGGACCATTAAATGTAAGGTCCCGTAGTAGTTGGTACCTTACACTTGTAGCTTTAAGTAAGAAGTGGTAAGTCAGTACTTGGAGTTAGGCGAGTTGATGTAAACACACACAGATTTGGTAACACTAAAGGTTTATTAGAGTACCGATCACAACAAAGTAAAAGTGGGTTGGATGCTAATCCGCGGTGTTCGCGTAAGTATGTAATTCGTCAACTAACTTAAAATCATATTAAACATTGTTTTAAATACCAAAGAGAAAAGTAGGTTGCTGCGTTTGCAGCCTGACGGAATGTACGTAAACCGTACAGCTAGGCAGATGATAATGATTTGTTCACCATTTTTTACTCTCACGTTAGTGTTGCCAAAGCCAAAAATAATTGTCCATAAAAATAAAACTTTTATTTTGATACATGTAATATTTATACTATACAAATAGATTGATTAAATGAAATTACTTTGAAAATTTTGTTTCAAAATTTCAAGTGCCCAAGCCCGATTATTTCCTCTTTTACTTACTTACTACTTTAATGATGATGATTGCCTATCCGCAAAAAAATGCAGACTAGTGTCTGCGATGGATTTTAAAAAAAGAACCACACAGATTTGAGTGGGTGGACCTGTCCTCAACGACAAGACGACCAATACAAAAAAAGACAAATGTGTAGGTCGCCTATAGTGAAAATGAAATCCTTATTTGTAAAAATAGGTTATACAGGGGTTTTAAAATATAATATAGCGAGTCCATCTTCGACTTGCGTTGAAGCGTAGAAAAAGCAGATGAACCGTAAAAATGGCTTGTAATCAATATTCATGAAGAGCCAATTAGATATTACAAAAAAGAGACAATGTCAGAATGAACAATTAAATAATGAAGTACTAACAATGTACCTATTATGTACAAACCTGTGATCTACAATAAAGATACCTATTGAATTGAACATGTCACTTAATCATGGGAAAATAAATCGGATCTAGCATTTTTCATTTAAATAATCGTTAATTGTGTAATAACATTTTACAACCAGAAATTCGTTAAATCATTGTTTTTATTAGATCTCTATTGTTAATATCTATTATGTGTTTAGGTAATTTACTACAGATTTTTAGCGAAAATAGCCTTTTTTGTGTCGTGTTATGCATAAGAATTGTATTTTTGTACCGTTTGTTCTTCGGGTGATATGGTACTTACTCAAACTGCCGGACAATCGATAAAAACGAATAAGCCAAGAATTATTTACAAAATTATCAGACATTAAACAAGAAATAATCATTTATATTGATTTATTTGAACATAACAGTCAACTTTCAACAGTCAGTGCAATTGCAGTGTGACCTATTGTCAATTTCCAGTACACGATGGTTAAGGCCTCATCTATAGGTAGGTACTACTGCTATCCGTGGCATAATAACTCACAATCAGGTCAAATCCGGGAAACTATTATTGTTATTTTCAAAATTGCTTCCCCACGATGTTTTTCTTCTTTATAGACATTGATGATGGGAAACGTCGTGAGGAAACCTGGAATCAAGTTTCATCTTTCTGTCCCATAACTACTAATACCTATATGTAACATTTGTACTTTTGTACTATTCGTAGCTAAAGCCAGATTTATAGGAGGACTTAGGATTGTCATCTTGGTAAAAGGGTTAGCCAGGCAGCGCGGATACTCGTGGACTGTCCAGGGTGCGTCACTTTTGCCCCGTGTCGAGTCTTAACTAGAGCAAAGCTAGTGGATACAGCTCTAGTTGTGACCCCGGTACAGATGCTGTATCCACTGGCAGGCATTGCTTCACAGAAATTCGTAGAGCTGTGGCAACCACGTAGCAAAAATCCAAAATAGTTTCCGATACACACCTCACTTTACACAACATTGTATCTTAGTGCCGCAAAGCCTAAATTGTCATTTTTTCGAGATCTGAAATATGTAGTCAATGATTGTCCTGATTTTTTTTTACTCTAATTAGATTGGTAGGAAATTAAGCGTTATCATTGTACCTGCGAAATGTCATTATTAAAACCAATCACACTTTTAAGATTATTTAAATTTTATTAACCTTTTGAACGCCAATCACTTCTATACAAGTTCGAGATTTTCGTGCCCTCAGCGCCACTACCTACTTGATTAGAAGTAATTATAGTATAAAATAAATTTACGACTTTTACAAGACCTTTTATTTTGTTTTTATGGAAAATTGCCCTGTTATAAGCCATATTTTTAACTTTTTAACACAAAATAAGTTCTTGTTTGTTTTATACTTATTCAATAGAAACAAAAACGCCAGAAAATATTTTAATGGCCCCTACGCCAACGACTTGATATAAAGTAATAGTCTAGTCAACATGTTCAAAAACGTGTTAAATAGAAATAAAGCTCCTAAAAATATGTGCGATACCTCATTCGATTCGGAATGACGTCTAGAAAAATGTTTTTTAAGGGTCTAATAACACATAAAAAATTGCGATTGTTATTAACAAAATAAGATAAAAAAAGAAGGTATTTAGTTTTTCGTTAATAACTTTTAAAATAATAAAATTTAACAAAAATTTAAAAAAGATCCTGAAAGAGGAGGAAATTTCCAATAAAAAAGTCCTAACTCCCGGAACTCTATCTATATTATTTATAATTTTTATTTAACGCTGGAAGTAGGGCTCCGCGAGGGCGTTACAGGCGCGCCGCCTAAAAAGCCGGTATATCACCTAATATATATATTTTTTTTAATGCGATCTGACTTACATCTAAAGGCGTATAAAATTCAGATTGTGCAAGCTCTTCATGAAAATGATTACGTTACAAGATTAAATTTTGTAAATGTATAATGTTAGAAAGATTTAACAATTTCAACAACATGTTCTTTAGCGATGAAGCACATTTTCAATCAAACGGATATGTAAATCGTAATATTGTCGTTTTTGGGGAAAAACGAATCCACAGACATTACATAAACGCCCGTTGCATAGCCCTAAGTGACCGTGTGGGTCGCTATGTCAGCGAATTGCATTATTGGGCCGTACTTTTATGAAGATAACAGAGGACATGCAGTGACTGTAACTTCTGCACGTTATATCGACATGATATGCAATTTTTTCGGGCGTCAACTGCAACAATGTGAGCATTATAACCGGCTGACATGATTTCAACAGGATGGGGCCACATCGCACATCACTAACAACTCTAGCATTGCAAGAGTTGTTCCGAGAAAAAGTGATTTCACGAAGAGGTGATATTGAATGGCCACCTACTTGACCCCACCTGATTTTTTCTTGTGGGGTTATCTTAAGAGTATAGTCTACGAGAATAATCCACGAAATTTGATTTAAAAAGCAATATTGAAGAAAAAATCAAGAGTATTCCTCGACCACTTCTTAAAAAAGTTTTTGAAAGTGTGTTGGCGCTGGAGGACACATCGCGTGTTATATAAGTAGATGGGCGTCGAAAAGTTTTAAAAGTTAAATAGAAATATGAATATGTCTTCACAGTGTTAAAACAAAGTGTGCAAAAATTGTAAGTAGAGCATAAGCATATTTCTCATACTTTTTTAGGGTATAGAACCGATTTAGAGCAACGACATAACTCTTCTACTTCAGGAAGTTGACAGTTAATAAGATTGAGTTGTTTATCGAAGCATATACTTAGTTCCCTCACGTATAACACTTCCTTTATCCTATAACACATCAGTCTTGCGGTTTTATTAGTTTTCGCTTTGACTGCATCAACGAACTTCTCAGGATTCCATTCTTTAGTATCATCAGGGAATATATTGGCATCGGCGAGCATGTCTGATATCGAATATTTATGGTTCCATTCGATTCCTTTGCTGAAGTATTTAAACTCAGAGTTAAAAGATTTCAGCTCTGTGGCACAGGTTCCATATTTATTCCATTCATCCCTCCAAAATGTGTAATTAGGTTCTGTAGGTAAATAAATGTTAAAAATTTTGGCAGAATTAAAAATGGATAGGACACAGAATTAGTAGTAACGCCGGTGGCTGTAACGTTGAGTGGAATCGACATGTGGTGCAGAGGTATGCTAACAATTAATATCTATGGGTTGTTTGTAAGGGTAGAGGAAGACCAAAGAAACGATGGAGCTGTGAGGAAAATATAGCTAGACTAAGAAGGATGTGACTGCTGAGATGACGACTAATAGAGGATTGTGGAAGAAGACATCCTTTTTTTTCTTTCGTATGGAAATCCTGGATGGATGTGCTCAGCCATGGGGTGGTAGAAGGGTCTGTCAGACTCCTACTAACTAAAACCACACGGTGTTCCTTCTCGTCACTTCTGGCTGGGACAGAATTGAGAGACACAATTGCATTCTACACAATCACCCCAGCAGGAAGAAGACATCCTGCGCCAACCCAAAAAAAAATAAGAAAAGGAGCAGGACACGTAACAATTTGGCGTAGGTAGAAACAATTGTTACGCAGCAGTTTCAATAAAATTGGGCCACATGCTGAGGAGTCGCGTTTATGGCCACTAGACTAATAATAAAAGACATGTCTAAAGAAGAAAGAATATCCAGGGTAAACACTTGTAAAAAGCCCTTTAAAAATAAAGTTGCAGTTTTTGTCAATCAGATCAAAGCATTTCTGTTTGACAAAAACTTGTACTCAATTCATGAACGGTAATACAGCGTGTTGTTTTGCATCCTCGTCAAATTCAAGGACGTAACTATGCTAATGATTCTCGACCCGAATCGATAATAAAATAAGTAGGTTTTTTTTTTTACTTTTTTCGTATTTTCAGAAATCGGTAAGTGCACACAGGTGCGTGCATGCCGCTGTATGATACGTATGCGCCGACGCTCACGCACACTGTTCTGTGTGTTCTGTAGGTGATTCTCTACTTTTGAAGTGAAATATTCTGTAATACTGTTAAATTTAAACACACAGAGACAGATCATAAAAGCGCCGTATATTATTATTGATCAGGTACCGTAATTTTCATTGATTATTTATGACTTTTACTAGCACCTCCTAAATTTTGACGAGGATGCAAATCAACATATTGTATAATTTTAACATTCCAATTTTATATATTGTGATAAAAAAAAATTACCATTGTAAACTGGTACCCATGTCTGTTCTACGTCGCTTTCAATAGATTTAATTTGTTTCGGATCAAAGGGCCATGATTTATTGCAATTATCGTATGTATCACAGTATATGGTCGGCCAAATCCCGTGAACAGACCACTGGTTCTTCTTTTTAGGAAAAATGCAATTTTTTCCATTTAAATAACCCAGCCAGTACTTGCAAACTGACACTGGCCATTGTTGGCCAAAAACAAGAACGTCAAAAGTATTGGTAGGATCAGTGATCTCAGCATCACTGATTTTGTACTGATACGTGTAATGTAAGCTGAAAATAAAAAAACGGGATTTTAATTATTACCCCTTTTTTGCCAATGGGTAATCATCAAATAACTTCCCCCGATTTGTGCGGACTAAAATCCACCCATGTTCCTTTTATTGCCCTTTACGTTCCGGGGCCGCGGTATCTCTTTCGAACAACCCGCAACCCCGGCAGGCGGTGGTCCTGGCAGGCCCCTCTGCTTTGCTGACATTTCTTTGAGGCGCGCGTGGATCACCAACGCGCCGTCGACACGGCGCGGCGTGTAGACGGCGCAATAGAACGACGAGTTACATAATTGTATACAACGTTTTTTATGAAGCACGAATAAAATTGAAGGATTTAGGGAGGAATTACAAAATACTGAAAGGCAAAGATATCAGGGGTTGTGGGTTGTTCGAAAGAGCTACCGCGGCCCCGGAACATGAAGGGCTAAACAACATGGTGTGGACTGTAGTCAGTACAAGTTAAGTTTGACACTCCCTTTCGCTCTGCCCAGAGCGGGGAAAGTCATTTGAGGATTTCTCTCGATTTGTCTCCCGCGGCGGGTTGGTTGGTTTGAGGTTCTTTCTCTTAAACGCCCGGCCACCTCCTTCGCTAGCATGACTGCTTCGCAGAAGGAGGCGACCGCTTCCCAATCCCTCTTATTGTTACCCCTTGGCTTCAAGTTGCACAGACGAGCGACTCGCGTAAAACGCATCCCGAGTAAATAAAGTGCAGTCAAATCGGGCACAGTAGCTGCGGAAACCGGACTTTGCCAGTTATTTCAGCACATTATCTGCTAAGTCCGGATCTGCTTCGTTTACTGACAACTTGATTGACTTGGTTTACCTTATGCAGAATATTAACACCGTCAATTTTATTTTCCACATTTTAATTTCTCTGACTGCGTGGATTCTCTTGCAGTTCAACAAACAGTTAGCTTAACTAATTCTCGGTTGGTACATTTATATGCTTTATCTGTACCTGTAGTACGTACTTTCCTAGGCAACAATTCAAGTTATGTGTACCTACGTAGAAAATTTATGGTATTCTGAGTTATCTGACAATGCCATAAATTTATAGGTATTCGACGTATTACTACGCTCTAGTACCTACTGTTTGTGGTAGGTACAATGCAGAAGGCATCTATACATATTATAAAACAAAGTCCCCCGCCGCGTCTGTCTGTGTGTCTGTCTGGATTGGATGTTTGCCATAAAGTCAAATACCTACTACTGCACCGATTTTCTCCACTCGATAGCGTGATTCTTGAGGAAGGTTTTAGTATGTATTTTTTAAATTTTTGTAGTTATTTCTGTGTACATTAACGATATTTGTTGAAGATGTCGGCAAAAAATATATATGCTGTCTGGGAGCTTTCAACGAAAACGCTGCCTAAACCTTTTTAGATATAACAAAGTTATGAATGGTGGAATTGTGTATCTTATATAGGTAGGTCTACAGAAAAGTCAGCGGTAACTCTAACTAAAGGATATCATACTACCTATATCCATTTTACTATTAATAAAAATTGGCATTCATAAAGCGTTTATTGGAGAGCTATTTACTTAGTTACTGTAGTAATGTTTATCAGAATAAATTAAGTGTTCAAGACTATATCAGTATCTGTAAATTACTTTTTGAATCATTAAAATCTGTCGTACCATTTGAAAGTTATCATAAGTTTAATAATAATAATTCTCAAAATTAAATCCGCGCTCTTCAGTCGCTTCGCATGACGCGGTCGCTGACCCTCCCCCCGCACCGTCTTGCCTACAATTTCTTTTGCTAATAAGCCAAACCCATTGAGATATACATAAGGAGACGGCATATTCTACTATAGAAAGAATAGTTATACAAATATCTATAAAATCGACACACGTATGTGAAAAACAGTGTTGTCTCTTTTTAATAAAGCTGTAGCTGCATAAGAAAAGAAAGACAAGTATAGTTTGTCAAGTGCTCATTTTGGCAACGCTTTCATGTGACGTCATAAGCCTATCTATGCGTGACCGATTCTCCATGATTTGCGCCGAGTTTTGTGGTACATCAACTGTCAAACAGTTGCGTGCCAAGATATTTTTTGTTGTTTTATTGAAAAATACGGCTTTAAACTAGTTATTGTGGTGCACTGGGCTTTGCTATAAACAATTAATCATGCCTTCGTGTTGCATAATACAGTGTGGTGCAAGGAAAAACAAAAATCAGCCTGAATTGACCATTCACAGGTTAGTGACAAGTTTTCATTGCTTTTTCACGAATTATGTATGATATTTTGTTACAAGATGATCTTTGGAAAGGTCATTGAGACCTGTGCCAGTTTTGTATAGCTCCAAACGTTGTTATTTTCTTTATTTCATTGCATTGTTTACAAACATAGTGAACTTAGTGATGGACGCTTACAATCAGCGATGTCGAAGTATCGATAATATCTAATGTAGTAATTGTGTAAAATGTTGATATGGTTTTTTGTTCGACAGATTCCCAGAAAATTAAATTTTGAAGAAAAAATGGTTAGCTGTTATTGGCATTGGAAATATTAACCCCCGACAAAAATGTGGTATGTCTGCTCATTGCACTTCGACAAATCATGCTTTAATAAAACTCTCGATGTGACAAGGTAACGTGACAGCGCAGTGCCCTCGTCCTCTAGTGGTAGGTTTTTCTCTTATATATACTTTATTTTGTTGAGTAGATGACAGGGTGAACCTCATGTCACCTTAAATTGTTTTATTATAAAAAAAAATCCTGAATCATCTTAATATTGTTCCCTTTCACATTCACTATTGATGCCGAATTATATTAGGAGACTCAAGAAAGCTAATGTTGTGCTGCCTCATTAAATAATCTTATGCCTCCACACATCTAAACATTGTCAGGGATGACAAAAAAACCGGCCAAGAGCGTGTCAGGCCACGCTCAGTGTAGGGTTCCGTAGTTTCCCGTCCGTCACAATAAGTGTTCTTTACCACGGTAGGTCATGAAAGCACGGAAAATCTTAACATCGACTTTTAAAAAAATGACGTCATTACGCAACGCCATCTATCGAACCATTTATGAACTGGTTTTTACCTTAACATTTTGATGGTGTTAAAAAAATGAATTTTAGTTTTGTTCTAAATTGCCTTAGCATGTTCTTGATAGAAGTTTTATGTAGTTATAAGATACCGCCAATGCCAAGGAGAGACCAACCGAACAATTCGGTAATACCCGATCCAATGTAATAAGTACCTACAGCGCCATCTCTTGGGGAATTGGGTTACTAATTAATACAAAGACGTGCAAGTAGTTTTCGGTGGTAATTTTGGATTGCGAGAACCGATTTCAATATTTCTTTTTTTGTTTAAAAAAAGATACGTTCAGGATAATAAAATATGTAAACGAAGTTAAAAAAAATGGTTGCATATACGATTATACTACAAACTTAGTCCAGAAATTATTTTGTACAACTTTTTGTCTTTTTGTACAAAAACTGTTGTGTCAATCAAGTTCAAAATAATTTTCCTACAAAGTCCTTATAAAGTTCTACTTTTCAGTTTTTTTTCATATTTTCTAAACTTATGGTTCAAAAGTTAGAGGGGGGGGGGACACATTGTTTTTTACTTTTGGAGCGATTATTTCCGAAATTATTGACATTATCAAAAAATGATTTTAGTAAACCCCTATTCATTTTTAAATACCTTTCCAACAATATATCACACGTTAGGGTTGAAATTAAAAAAAAAATCACTTCCCACTTTACATATAGGGTGGCTACCCTAATAAAACATTTTTTTCCAATTTTTATTTTACCACTTTGTCGGCGTGATTGATATACATATTGGTACCAAATTTCAGCTTTCTAGTGCTAACGGTCACAGAGATTAAGCGAGGACGGACGGACGGACGGACGGACAGACAGACATGGCGAAACTATAAGGGTTCCTAGTTGACTACGGAACCCTAAAAAAACAATGATGCGAATAAAACAAATGTTTTTCAATTGAAATGGCTCAAGAGCCATTAACGATGTTAAATTAAAATAATTTTGTAAAGGCTAATTTGATCACATTTTGACAGTAATTAAGGAATGAAGTAGGTAGGTTGTTAGATTGTGTGACTAATAATATTGTTATTTTTCAGCCTAAACCAATCTGTTTTTTACAACCTACATCAAGCAAGATTTCATATAGAAATTATTTTAACAAATTAATTTTGTTCAGAAATGAATAAATATCAACTGACATTATAATGTCGGTTGATAAAACTAGCACTAATAAAACACAAAAGCGAATGTTTTACTACTTAGTTATGTGTGTCTAAAGTATTTTTCTTTTTATGCTTATATAAAAACATGTTCTTTTAACGTGAAAGGTCTTTTTATTTCAATAAATCCCTTACAGAAACTATATGTAACTAAATGTGACAAGAGATTTCGCATTATTCAATTTTTAACTCGGTTGTATGTATTTACCTATTCTCAGTCAATTTTATTGTGAAAAATGTTTTTTTTTTTTATTGAAAGATACTCCCGAATTGGTCTCGTATAAATATTGTCATCATATTATGATGAACTTCAAATACATGGAATGGAACTTCTCATACGATCATAGCAAAACTGTCGTAACAAGTAAAATTGCTTTGTTAAGCTTTTAGTTAATAACTGACTGAAAGAAGATGGTGAAGGAGTAATTTTAACAGAACTGACGATGAAACCGGAAGGTAAGCAAAGGTACTCTGTAATAGATCAATGTATCCTAGCCGTGTTTGGGCTTATTAGAATTTTCAAAATATGTACCTACATAGCATGACAATAATTCCAAAAAAGTATAAAATAAAAACCCTTTCACAAAACAAAATACATACCTCACTTAGGAAGATAGAAGTACCATTACACTGTCTAAGATGTTGATTTAGTTTATGGTAATAGATAGTTGGAAAGCCCTATGTCTAGCAGCAGATATATTATGTCTATCTGAAGCAGAGCTAATAAAAATATCAGAAAATATTAATTCATTATTAGATTAACGGTTTATATTGCAACCGTCAAATATTATAAACGAAGAATTAATAGGCGGGCAGACTTCATTTAAATGATACAGAAGCCATAAAGCTGTCAGTCATATTTATGTTCCTCAAAAAAGGTATCTGACGATTGAAAAATCAGCCATGCATCTTTAAAAATACTTACTTTAATAAAACATATTCGAATAATTGATATTGGTCTAATATATCGATATAAACTAGGTACTCATGTGGCTTTAAATTACAACCCTATAAAAAGGCAGCCATTTTGAGCGCCCGAGTTTTTTAGGTAGTCACGCTAATTCTGTAGGTATGGCCAGTCCATAGGTTTATAAGTCAATGGCCAAACCACAATAACGCACGCACGCACGACTGATGACTGTTTTCTTATAGGTGTTGTGGAAAAGATATACCTAATTGCATTTTTCTTTTGTGTTTGTTTTCTTAATTAATATCCAATTCGTTTAGTTTTGTTCCGTGTTGTCATTTATTTGAAAATAGATTAATATTATACGCATGTTTAAATATATGCATGCACATATATTTAAATAACTTAGGTGTAATTCTTGTGAGATTGTTAATCCATACAACTCATTTTTGTTTAGTGATACGCTTACTTATGTGAAAGCGAGTTTGTTTGTTACGTGTTCACGCCTAAATGGCCTAACCGATTTTGATGGATTTCGGTACAGGGATAGTTAAGACCCTGGAGACGGACATAGGATAAAAAATAATAGGAAGAGGGGGAGAAAGAGGGAAGAAAAGGGGAGTGATTGTATTTATGATAACGCCGGTTAAAGTTAGCGTTAGCCCAAAGTAACTATGCCACGCGGACGAAGTCGCGGACGGAAGTTAGTAATATTATAAAAGCGAATGTGAGTTTATTTGTATGTTACGTCTTCACGCCTAAATGGCTTAACCGATTTTGATGAATTTTGGTACAGAGGTAGTTGAGACGGACATAGGCTAGGTTTTGTTTAAATTGAAAAATGAGGGAGAAAAAGGGAAGGCAAGGGAAAACTTAGCGTTGCTATTACAATTAATAAGGCGCAAGGGAAAAAAAACTATAGGTAGCAGGTACCTGCAAACCAAGAAAGGGGGTACTGTGTTACCCCGAATTATATACCTGTTATTATTGGATAACCAAACTTCTTCTGTAGTTTAGTCAGCTAAAGCATTATACGTCGATGGTCCTAGATCCCGAGGTTCAATCCTAGTTCGGGGTAAAGACTAAGAAATTGGGAATTACCTATTTTAAAAACCGTTCCACCCTCGCGTCATCACTAACACGGGTAATATTAATTGCTGATTCTTGAAAATTCGGATTAGTACCTATCATTTTATTAATTGGTGATTCTTGAAAATTCGGATTATTACCTACCATTTTATAAAGTAAGCCAGCGATGGGACACGATGAAGACCTCTCTATATTTCATCTCGTCAAAAGGATAATAAATACTAATATTGCGAGAAAATGACGTGAATAAATAATATTTTATAAATATTGTAAACTATAAACTACGTTTTCACCTCAATCAAGAATAAATAGGTTTTCTAATCATTGTCGATAGTGAAACACTACCGTTTGTAAAACCCATCCTTACAAAGTGGCTAGTTGTCAGTGCGCACAACGCGACGAACTTGTATAGAAGTACATCTGTGTCGTCATAAGCGGACGGGTTTCAAGGTCATAGTGACATGCATTTAAGTGTAGTGAAATGTTTACATTGTGTTCTTTGAACTGGAATGACACGTAAACACATTCAATCGACAAACTTTAAGTGAATATTGTGTCAATTTCGAGCGAGCAAAGAATGCGTCCTATTCTCCAAATTATTAGTTTATTAAAAAAGACACAGCGCAAAAAAAAAGTTGTTAACAATAAATAACAATAACCAATAACTCAGTTATTGTTATTTATCGCCGGCGCCGCGTTTAATAAATTTACAATTCTTTTCTTTTATTATGGGAAATATTATCCAGGTTTTCATAATGATTTTTTATGAAATAAAACAAAATATGAAAATACGGTATCAGTTTTCATTTAGCTTCGTAAATTGGTGAATAAACATTAATTTCAACTTATAATATTATTTGTCGATAGGAAATTAATCCCATCTCTACGTTTTACTATAGAACCGTTATTAAATAAGTACATTTGTAGCGTGGCGCTGGAGGACACATCGCGTGTTATATAGATGGGCGTCGAGAAGGTTAACTATATAGAAATATGAATATGTCTTCACAGTGTTAAAACAGAGCGTGCAAAAAATTGTAAGTAGAGCATAAGCATATTTCTTATACTTTTTTAGGGTATAGAACCGATTTAGAGCAACGACATACCTCTTCTACTTCAGGAAGTCGACAGTTAATAAGATTGAGTTGTTTATCGAAGCATATACGAAGTTCCTTCACGTATATCACTCCGTTAATTGAGTAACACATCAGTCTTGCGGTTTTATTAGTTTTCGCTTTGATTGCATCAACGAACTTCTCAGGATTCCATTTTTTTGTATCATGAGGGAATATATTGGCTTCGGCGAGCATGTCTGATATCGAATATTTATGGTTCCATTCGATTCCTTTGCTGAAGTATTTAAACTCAGAGTTAAAAGATTTCAGCTCTGTGCCACATGTTCCATGTTTATTCCATTCATGCTTCCAAAATTTGTAATTAGGTTCTGGAAATAAATGTTAAAAATTATGGCAAAATTAAAAATGGATAGAACACATAATTAGTAGTGACGCCGGTGGCTGTATCGTTGAGTAGATTCGACATGTGGTGCAGAGGTATGCTGACAATTAATAGGTATCTATGGGTTGTTTGTAAGGGTAGAGGAAGACCAAAGAAACGATGGAGAGGCTGTGAGGATAATATAACTAGACTTCTGACTGCTGAGATTACGTATAATAGAGGATTGTGGAAGAAGACATCCTTTTTTTCTTTCGTGTGGAAATCCTGGATGGATGTGCTCTGCCATGTGGTGGTGGAAGGGTCTGTCAGACTCCTACTGACTAAAACCACACGGTGTTCGTTCTCGTCACTTCTGGCTGGCGACACAATTGCATTCTACACAATCATCCCAGTAGGAAGAAGACATCCTGCGGCAACCTAGAAACTTCTACCTACACCAAATTGTTACGTGTCCTGCTCCTTATTTTTTTTTTGGGTTGCTACGCAGCAGTTTTAATAAAATTGGACCACAAGCTGAGGAGTCGCGTTTATGGCCACTAGACTTATAATAAAAGACATGTCTGAAGAAGCAAGAATAGCCAGGGTAAACACTTGTAAAAAAGCCCTTTAAAAATAAAAATGAACCCAATTTTAACGTTACAAGCATAGTCCTCATTACCAAGCTGTACAAATATTTAATAGAGAATAGTTTTTGTCAAACAGATCAAAGCATTTCTGTTTGACAAAAACTTGTACTCAATTCACGAACTGTAATATAATTTTAATAATGCGGCAAGCTGAAGATAGGGCGCTATGGCGCTTATTAGGGGAGGGCTATGTCCAGCAGTGGACTAATATAGCCTGATGATGATGATGATGAATATAATTTTAATGACTATTGTTCTTGATAAATTTACCATTGTAAACTGGTACCCATGTCTGTTCTACATCGCTTTCAATAGATTTAATTTGTTTCGGATCGAAGCGCCAAGAGTCATTGCAATAAGCGTGTCTATGACAGTATATGGTCGGCCAAATCCCGTGAACAGACCACTGGTTCCTCTTTTTAGGCAAAATACAATTGGTTCCATTTAAATGACCCAGCCAGTACTTGCAAACTGACACTGGCCATTGTTGGCCAAAAACAAGAACGTCAAAAGTATTGGTAGGATCAGTAATCTCAGCATCACTGATTTTGTACTGATACGTGTAATGTAAGCTGAAAATAAAAAAAGGGATTTCAATTATTAATTTATTACCCCTTTTTTGCGGATGGGTAGTCATCAAATAACTTCCCCCGATCTGGGCGGAGCGGGGGGGGTGTTGAACTTGTACTGTCTTAACCCACCCATGTTCCTTTTATTGCCCTTTACGTTCCGGGGCCGCGGTATCTCTTTCGAACAACCCGCAACCCCGGCAGGCGGTGGTCCTGGCAGGCCCCTCTGCTTTGCTGACATTTCTTTGAGGCGCGCGTGGATCACCAACGCGCCGTCGACACGGGCGGCGTGTAGACGGCGCAATAGAACGACGAGTTACATAATTGTATACAACGTTTTTATGAAACACAAATAAAATTGAAGGATTTAGGGAGGAATTACAAAATACTGAAAGGCAAAGATATCAGGGGTTGCGGGTTGTTCGAAAGAGCTACCGCGGCCCCGGAACATAAAGGGCTAAACAACATGGTGTGGACTGTAGTCAGTACAAGTTAAGTTTGACACTCCCTTCCGGTCCGCCCAGAGCGGGGAAAGTCATTTGAGGATTTCTCTCGATTTGTCTCCCGCGGCGTGTTGGTTGGTTTGAGGTTCTTTCCCTCAAACGCCCGGTCACCTCCTTCGCTAGCATGACTGCTTCGCAGAAGGAGGCGACCGCTTCCCAATCCCTCTTATTGTTACCCCTTGGCTACAAGTTGCACAGACGAGCGACTCGCGTAAAACGCATCCCGAGTAAATAAAGTGCAGTCAAATCGGGCACAGTAGCTGCGGAAACCGGACTTTGGCAGTTATTTCAGCACATTATCTGCTAAGTCCGGATCTGCTTCGTTTACTGCGAACTTGATTGACTTGGTTTACCTTATGCAGAATATTAACACCGTCAATTTTATTTTCCACATTTTAATTTCTCCGACTGCGTGGATTCTCTTGCAGTTCAACAAACAGTTAGCTTAACTATGTCTCGGTTGGTACATTTATATGCTTTATCTTTACCTGTAGTACGTACTTTCCTAGGCAACAATTCAACCTACGTAACCTAAACTAATTATACCTACGTAGAAAATTTATGGTATTCTGAATTATCTCACAATGCAATAAATTAATAGGTATACGTATTACTACGCTCTAGTACCTACTGTTTTTATTCTGTGGTATTTGTGGTACAATGCAGAAGGCATCTTTACAGATATTATAAAAAAACAAAGTCCTCCGCCGCGTCTGTCTGTGTGTCTGTCTGGATGTTTGCGATAAACTCAAATACTTCTGCACCGATTTTCAAGCAATTTTCTTCACTCAATAGCGTGATTATTGAGGCAGGTTGTAGTAAATACTTAATTTTTTAAGTTTTTGTAGTTATTTCTGTGTACATTAACGATATTTGTTGAAGATGTCGGCAAAAAATATGCTGTCTGGGAGCTTTCAACGAAAACGCTGCCTAAACCCTTTTAGATATAACAAAATAATGTATGGTGGAATTGTGTATATAGTATATAGGTCTGCAGAAAAGTCAGCGGTGACATATGGCTATCTCTTAAGGATATCATCCATTACACATGTTTATTGATTTAAGGTTCACTTAGTTTTACTATGGAACGGTATTTTAATAAAATTCACAAACGTCCTTCCTCAATACTGATTTATTTGCGACTAGTTTCTGCGTCTAACTACATGGTTTAATATATGAATTGGACATACCGCCCACCAAAACTTTAGTTTTAAAATCTTTACTTAATAATACATGTCATGCAAAATCTAACAATGAATGGACTGTAACTATCTTGAACTTAATTTGTTATACATTTGATTTAATCATTACATTTCAACAATACATTCTTCATGAATTCATCTAACCGCCCACCATGGCTCACTGACTTATTGGTTCTTTAGGAAGCGGTATCAATTTGTATAGGGGCCTTTTTAATTCGTTGTTCCCCGTTGTTTGGACTGTTACCACTCTTACGAGGTTGTCCCTTCCGGGATGTATTTGTTTTACCCGTCCCAACAGCCATTTCGTAGGCGGCAGATTATCCTCCTTAATTATTACAACATCTCCAATAGCAGGCTCTGGAACCTTCACTTGCCACTTGTATCTTTGTTGGAGCGTGTGTAGATACTCTGTACGCCATCTATGCCAAAAGTCCTGAGTCATTTTCTGAATAATTTGCCACCTAGTTAAAAGACTGACAGGTTGGTCCTCGTAGCATGTATCAGGAACAGAAATCAAGGGCTCGCCAACTAAAAAATGCCCCGGAGTTAGTGGCATCACAGTATTGTCCATTTGATAAAGGGGGCGAGAGTTGAGACATGCCTCAATTTGTGCTAAGAGCGTAGACACCTCCTCATAGGTCAGCTTTGTGTCCTTGTTTATTCTGTAGAGGTGTCTTTTAGCAGACTGAACTCCTGCCTCCCAAAGGCCTCCACATGTGGGCATCCTTGGTGGTATGAAGTGCCATATTGTGTTGTCGTTAGCCAGTAATTCAGCTGCTTCCTTTGCGATATTGTTCTTTCCCTTACGGAACATGTCTCTTAATTCTTTAGCAGCGCCAACGAAATTTGTGCCATTGTCGCTCCACAAGTTCGAACAGTGGCCTCGGCGCGCCACAAACCTCCGAAATGCGGCTATAAAAGCTTGTGTTGTTAGGTCTGTGACTGCTTCTAGATGGATCGCGCGAGTGGCCATGCATACAAATAAACAGATATAGCCCTTTGTTGCATGGTATCCGCGGCCCTTCGAAGTCCTTATTAATACAGGTCCAGCGTAATCCACTCCACTATTCATAAATGGCCGATGTTGATTGACTCGAACGGCAGGCAACTGACCCATGAACTGGGTTTTTACCTTCGCTTTATCCAAAATGCAAGTCTTACAGTGGTGGATACATTTTCTAACAGCAGATTTCAAACCTATCACCCAGTATCTCGTTCTCACAAAAGCCATCATCGCTTGTATCCCGCCATGCAATGTTCTAAGGTGAGCTTCTTGAACTAATAACTTAGTTATATGCTGATTACATGGTATAACAATCGGGTGTTTTGTAATTTCAGCTATGGAGGCATTTGCTAACCTTCCTCCCACTCTTATTATCCCGTTTTTATCTAAAAAGGGGGCGAGTGTGATGAGAGAACTTCTTTTCTTCACACTTCCATCCTTCTGTAAGTCTTCAATATCCTTCTGATAAACCAAGTCTTGATAATACTTTATACAAACTTCTAATACTTTGTCTAGCTCCTTAACTGTTAAATATTCTTCTCTTGTTTCCCTGTCTCTTTTTTTAAATCTTCTACAGTATGCTAATATTCTTTTCATTCGTGAAATTGTCGAAAAATGTTCCCAGATTGGTTTGACTTCTACATTTGTGTGAAATGATGACGCCTTCAGTTCTAATTCAGTTTGAGGGATCTCATATGTTTCCATATCGAGGTCTTTATGTTTTAACCACACAGGCCCAGTCCACCATAAATCAAAAGAAGCCAGGTCGCTTGCTTTAACGCCTCTTGTAGCGATATCGGCTGGGTTATCGATAGACTGAACGTGTCTCCATCGGTCTTTGTCTAATATTCTTGTTATGTCAGCCACTCGATTTGCAACAAATGTTCGCCAACGACTTGGTTGAGATTGCAACCATGACATCACGACCATTGAATCAGTCCACGCAAAGATTTTGTTTTTAGGTATTTTCAATAGATCTACCAGGTCATTAATTAATTCTGCTAGTAATGCTGCGGCACATAATTCCAATTTAGGAATTGAGATTTGCTTCAACGGCGCAACCTTGGTACGAGATGCGATGATGGTGATATGTACTACGTCCTCTTCAATAATTTTCAGGTATGTAACAGCAGCATATGCGTGTATAGATGCATCTGCAAAACCATGTAATTCAATCTTTGTGTAATTGATCGGCGTAGTTTTAAACCAGCGTGGTATTGTAATGTTTTGCAGATGTATTAATTCTTCTCTATATCTCATCCATTCATCTATCAATTGTAATGTGAGCTCCTCATCTCATCCCATTTTGCACAGCCACAAATTTTGTATCAAAACCTTAGCGTTTATGATCACTGGTGACAGCCATCCAAATGGGTCAAACAGCCTTGCTACATCAGATAGAATAGATCTCTTCGTTACTGGACATCGAACTTCAGGTAAGTTAATTGTGAATTTAAATGTGTCATCCTTCCTATCCCATGTCAATCCCAGTATTTTTATAACTTTATCTAGTTTTATCTCTATTCCATCCTTCGTTCTGTTTGTACTGTCTTTCTCTTGTAAATACTTTAATACTTCTTCCGAATTACTAGACCATTTTTGCATTTTAAAATTCCCTTTACTTAGTATCACCTTTATTTCATCACACATTTTCTTTGTTTCTTCCTCAGTGTCCCTTCCCGTCATCAAATCATCCAAATAAAATGAATTTTTAATTACAGGTGCAGTGTTAGGATAATCAAGTGCTTCATCTTCGGCGACTTGTTGTAACGTTCGTACAGCTAGATAGGGAGCTGCCGCTGTACCGAAGGTTACAGTCATCAAGTTGTAGCTTTCTAGTTCTTCTTTAGGGTTATCCCGCCAGACTATGCGTTGTAAATTTGTGTGCTCTGGTGTCATATCAATCATCCTATACATTTTAATTATGTCTCCTACTACACATATTCTATGTGTTCCCCATGTTATAATTAAGCTTCGTAAATCAAGTTGTAATACAGGACCGGTCATCATGGTGTCGTTCAAAGAATGACCATTCGAACCCTTCGCAGACGCGTCGTAAACTACTCGAACCTTTGTTGTATCCTTGTCTTCGCGTATTACAGCGTGGTGAGGAAGATAGACCGATTTATTGTCATCGTTTGGGTCAGATTTTTGCAAATGACCCATTTCCCTGTACTCATGTATTACTTGAGCATAATCTGACTTTAAGCCCTGAGACCTTTGTAGTTTCTTCTCCAATTGTTTGAATCTATAAACGGCTTGTTGTTTCGTATCTCCACATAATTTCAGTGTCTCTTCTAATCCTTGTCGCAAAGGTAAGTGCACTGTGTATTTTCCGTTTATTCTTTTAGTTGTTTTCTTGTATATCTCTTCACACATCTCTTCTTCTTTTGTAAATAGTTGTCTTTTCTTGTATAAAGCAGTTTCAATTTCCCAGAATTTCTTTAATAAGTCATTGTCTTCTGATACCATACTTGTCACATGTAGTGTTGTGATTTTGTGTTCATGTTCAATAAATTTGTCTTCGCTTTGACCGGAAAGTATCCACCCCAAACGTGTTTTCTGAGCCACTATGCCATTAGAACATCTCACTAAGCCATCTTCTATAATTTTGCAAAAGATGTCTGCACCGAGTAATATATCAATATTGCCCGGTGTGTTATACGTAGGGTCAGCCAATAATAGTTTTTGGAGTGCTGGCCAGTTCATCGCGATGTGTTTTGAAGGTAATCTTGCCGATAGTGATTTCAAAACATAAGCCTTCACTTGAATAACTTCCGTTCTATCATATCGCGATCTAACTGACAGGTCAACTACATGTTTTATTGGAACCAAGTTTCCTTCTCCAACACCTGAGACTACACCGTTGATGCTTGTCCTCTTCAATCTCAAGAGTTCGACTACCCTTGATGATACCAGTGAAGCCTCTGAGCCTTGGTCAATCAATGCCCGAAGTACGTGTGTTTCGCCGTCGCTTGATGTAACATGTACTTGTGCTGTTGCCAATAATATTTGACGACCAGGTTGTTTTTTGGAGAAGTGTGCGCTTGTGACTTTCTCTGTTTGTTCTTCTTGTTTGCTATTTTCTTCTTTGTTACTCTCTTGTGTTGTTTCTTTTGCTTCATGTAAGAGAGAGTGATGTTTTCTTCCGCAGACTCGGCATTTCTTTCTTTGTTTACATTTGTAGACTATGTGATTTGGTACTAGGCAGTTGAAGCAAAGGTTTTTGTTTTTCGCAAATTCCCGTCGCTGTTGCACAGTTTTCTTTGCGAATTCATTGCAACTAAAGATGTAATGGTCACCCTTGCAATATACACAACAAGATGATAAAGTGCTATTGGTGTGCGCACAGTCATCTTTATCGCGCTCAGTATCCTTTGCTACGACATGATACGTTTTGTGACCTTGTGTCTTCTCCTTTGCAGCTGTAGAAGTGATGGGTGTAATTAACTCAAGCGTACGAAATTTAGACTCGAGGAACTTGCTCAACGCCGCCCACGTAGACAACTCATCGCTATTCTCCTTATAAACTTCCTCTTCCCAACACTTTAACGTATCTGAATCTAATTTCTGCGCCACTAGAAACACTAGGATCGGATCCCAAGTGGCGGTGTTTATGTTAATGTTATTCAGACTATTAATACATTCTACTGAATTGTCGAGTAAAGCTTTAATTTGTGTAGCTGACGGGCTGGTTATCTTTTTCTGACTGCAAAATTTCTTTAAAACTGACGACACAATCATCTTCTTGCTACCAAAACGTCCTTGAAGTAATTCCCATGCTGTTACATAATTACTTTCTGTAATTTGAATATGTCGTAATAACATCTCTACCTCCCCGGCAACACTAGTCTTTAAATAATGCAACTTACGTACATCGCTAATAGAAGTGTTATGTACGAGTGCTGTAAATATATCTTTGTACGTAGGCCACTCTTCATATCTGCCCGAAAAGGTAGGTAGCTGTATTCTTGGTAACTTAGCGAATGGTAGCTGGCCATCGTGTATCGAAGTAGACATGTTGGACGCTTCTGCCAATCTCTGTTGTGATTCCAAGTTTGTTAGTAGATCGGTTAAATCCGCTTGTAAACAGAGAAACATCTCTTCATACGTATAATACTCTTCGTTAAGAAAATAAGGCAACACGCCACGCTGTTCACGTGGTGTACACTTAGTAAGGCAGCTATGTGTTTGATTGAACGAATCCCAATATTCCTCAATAGTTTTTATTCTCGCTTTAATATAACCGGCTGTTAATCTCTGTTTAGAACACTTTTTGATGTTAACTTGCGCTTTCCGTATCATACTAGCCACATCTTCTAGCGTAGATAAATGTTTAGACTGTTCTGGAGTTGGGGACGTCATTTTTCGCAGTTAAAATAAAAAAAGTCCACGTAATACACTTCGCACAAAACGTTCAACACTTAGCAATGTCTTAATCACTTTTTTATAAGTTTTTTTATATGTAGTCTTCACTCACTAATGACTTGTAAACAACTTCAATCCTTATCTAAGGAATGCGGGTCTTCTATTGTATTCGCGCACCGAGCCCGCTAGCCGTTCCATTTACTAATTAATCCGGCTCGATTTGGACCATATGTTTATTGATTTAAGGTTCACTTAGTTTTACTATGGAACGGTGTTTTAATAAAATTCACAAACGTCCTTCCTCAATACTGATTTATTTGCGACTAGTTTCTGCGTCTAACTACATGGTTTAATATATGAATTGGACAACACATACATACATACATATACATAATCCATTTTACTACTATTAAAAAATTGGCATTCATGAAGCGTTTATTGGAAAGCTATTTACATAATTACGGTATTAATACTTATAAATTAAATAAATAAATAAATATAAACATAAATTAATGTTCAAGACTTTATCAGTATCTGTAAATTACTTTTTAAATTTTAAATCATTAAAATCTATCGTACCATTTGAAAGTTATCATAAGTTTAATAATTCTCAAAATTAAATCCGCGACGCGGTCGCTCACCCTCCCCCCGCACCGTCTTGCATACTATTTCTTTTGCTAATAAGCCAAACCACAATAACGCACGCACGCACGACTGATGACTGTTTTCTTATAAGTGTTGTGGAAAAGATATTTAATTGCATTTTTCTTTTGTGTTTGTTTTCTTAATTAATATCCAATTCATTTAGTTTTGTTCCGTGTTGTCATTTATTGGAAAATAGATTAATATTATACGCATGTTTAAATATATGCATGCACATATATTTAAATAACTTAGGTGTAATTCTTGTGAGATTGTTAATCCATACAACTCATTTTTGTTTAGTGATACGCTTACATAAGTGAAAGTGAGTTTGTTTGTTACGTGTTCACGCCTAAATGGCCTAACCGATTTTGATGGATTTCGGTACAGGGATAGTTAAGACCCTGGGGACGGACATAGGATAAAAAATAATAGGAAGTGGGAGAGAAAGAGGGAAGAAAAGGGGAGCGCTAACTTTAACCGGCGTTATCATAAATACAATTTATGATAACGCCGGTTAAAGTTAGCGTTATCCCAAAGTAACTATGCCACGCGGACGAAGTCGCGGACGGAAATTAGTAATATTATAAAAGCAATTGTGAGTTTATTTGTATGTTACGTCTTCACGCCTAAATGGCTTAACCGATTTTGATGAATTTTCGTACAGAGGTAGTTGAGGTTGAGACGGACATAGGCTAGGTTTTGTTTAAAAAAAAATGAAAAATGAGGGAGAAAAAGGGAAGGCAAGGGAATCTTAGCGTTGCTATTACAATTAAAAAGGCGCAAGGGAAAAAAAACTATAGGTAGCAGGTACCTGCAAACCAAGAAAGGGGGTACTGTGTTACCCCGAATTATATACCTGTTATTATTGGATAACCAAACTTCTTCTGTAGTTTAGTCACCTAAAGCATTATACGTCGATGGTCCTAGATCCCGAGGTTCAATCCTAGTTCGGGGTAAAGACTAAGAAATTGGGAATTACCTATTTTAAAAACCGTTCCACCCTCGCGTCATCACTAACACGGGTAATATTAATTGCTGATTCTTCAAAATTCGGATTAGTACCTATCATTTTATTAATTGCTGATTCTTGAAAATTCGGATTAGTACCTACCTATCATTTTATAAAGTAAGCCAGTGATGGGACACGATGAAGACCTCGCTATATTTCATCTCGTCAAAAGGATAATAAATACTAATATTGCGAGAAAATGACATGAATAAATAATATTTAAAAAAATTGTAAACTTTAAACTACGTTTTCACCTACAATCAAGAATAAATAGGTTTTCTAATCATTGTCGATAGTGAAACACCGTTTGTAAAACCCATCCTTACAAAGTGGCTAGTTGTCAGTGCGCACAACGCGACGAACTTGTATAGAAGTACATCTGTGTCGTCATAAGCGGACGGGTTTCAAGGTCATAGTGACTTAATGCATTTAAGTGTAGTGAAATGTTTACATTGTGTTCTTTGAACTGGAATGACACGTAAACACATCCAATCGACAAACTTTAAGTGAAAATTGTGTCAATTTCGAGCGAGCAAAGAACGCGTCCTATTATTCTCCAAATTATTAGTTTATTTAAAAAGACACAGCGCAAAAAAAAAATGTAACAATAAATAACAATAACCAATAACTCAGTTATTGTTATTTATCGCCGGCGCCGCGTTTAATAAATTTACAATTCTTTTCTTTTATTATGAGAAATATATCCAGGTTTTCATAATGATTTTTTTTTTTATGAAATAAAACAAAATATGAAATTACGGTATCAGTTTTTATTTAGCTTCGTAAATTGGTGAATAAACATTAATTTCAACTTATAATATTATTTGTCGATAGGACATTAATCCCATCCCTACGTTTTACTATAGATACGTTATACATTTGCAGCGAGGCGCTGGAGGTCACATCGCGTGTAATATAGATGGGCGTCGAAAATGTTAACTAAATAGAAACATGATTAAGTCTTCAGTGTTAAAACAAAAATTTTAAGTAGAGCATAAGCATATTTCTCATACTTTTTTAGGGTATAGAACCGATTTAGAGCAACGACATAACGCTTGTACTTCAGGAAGTTGACAGTTAATAACATTAAGTTGTTTATCCAAGCATATACGTAGTTCCCTCACGTATATCACTCCGTTAATTGAGTAACACCTCAGTCTTGCGGTTTTATTAGTTTTAGCTTTGACTGCATCAACGAACTTCTCAGGATTCCATTTTTTTGTATCATGAGGGAATATATTGGCAGCTGCGAGCATGTCTGGTATCGAATATTTGTGGTTCCATTCGATTCCTTTGCTGAAGTATTTAAACTCAGAGTTAAAAGATTTCAGCTCTGTGCCACATGTTCCATGTTTATTCCATTCATGTCTCCAAAATTTGTAATTAGGTTCTGTAATTAAATGTTAAAAATTTTGGCATAATTAAAAATGGATAGAACACAGAATAGGTAGTGACGCCGGTGGCTGTAACGTTGAGTGGAATCGACATGTGGTGCAGAGGTATGCTAACAATTAATATCTATGGGTTGTTTGTAAGGGTAGAGGAAGACCAAACAAACGATGGAGAGGCTGTGAGGATAATATAACTAGACTAAGAAGGATATGACTCCTTCTCGTCACTTCTGGCTGGGGTGCGGCGACACAATTGCTTTCAATACAATCATCCCAGTAGCAAGAAGACATCCTGCGGCAACCCAAAAAAAATAAGATAAGGTGCAGGACACGTAACACTTTGGTGTAGGTAGAAACAATTGTTACGCAGCATTTTCAATATAATTTTAACATTCCAATTTTTTAAATTGTCAACAATGACTATTGTTCTTGATTAGAAAAAAATTACCATTGTAAACTGGTACCCATGCCTGTTCTACATCGCTTTCAATAGATTTAATTTGTTTCGGATCGAAGCGCCAAGAGTCATTGCAATAACCGAGTCTAGAACCGAATTTGGTCGGCCAAATCCCGTGAATAGACCACTGGTTCTTCTTTTTAGGCAAAATACAATTGGTTCCATTTAATTGACTCAGCCAGTACTTGCAAATTGTCACTGGCCAATGTTGAGAAAAAATAAAATAGTCAAAAGTATTGGTAGGATCAGTGATCTCAGCATCAGTGATTTTGTACTGATACGTGTAATGTAAGCTGAAAATAAAAAAAAGGGATTTCAATTATTAATTATTACCCCTTTTTTGCGGATGGGTAGTCATCAAATAACTTCCCCCGATCTGGGCGGAGCGGGGGGAGTGTTGAACTTGTACTGTCTTAACCCACCCATGTTCCTTTTATTGCCCTTTACGTTCCGGGGCCGCGGTATCTCTTTCGAACAACCCGCATCCCCGGCAGGCGGTGGCCCTGGCAGGCCCCTCTGCTTTGCTGACATCTCTTTGAGGCGCGCGTAGACCACCAACGAACCAATAGACGGACGGACGATGAGTTACATAATTGTATACAACGTTTTTATGAAGCAAGAATATATTGAAGGATTTAGGGAGGAATTACAAAAGACTGAAAGGCAAAGATATCAGGGGTTGTGGGTTGTTCGAAAGAGCTACTGCGGCCCCGGAACATGAAGGGCTAAACAACATGGTGTGGATTGTAGTCAGTACAAGTTAAGTTTGACACTACCTTCTGGTCCGCCCAGAGCGGGGAAAGTCATTTGAGGATTTCTCTCGATTTGTCTCCCGCGGCGGGTTGGTTGGTTTGAGGTTCTTTCCCTCAAACGCCCGGCCACCTCCTTCGCTAGCATGACTGCTTCGCAGAAGGAGGCGACCGCTTCCCAATCCCTTTTATTGTTACCCCTTGGCTACAAGTTGCACAGACGAGCGACTCGCGTAAAACGCATCCCGAGTAAATAAAGTGCAGTCAAATCGGGCACAGTAGCTGCGGAAACCGGACTTTGGCAGTTATTTCAGCACATTATCTGCTAAGTCCGGATCTGCTTCGTTTACTGCGAACTTGATTGACTTGGTTTACCTTATGCAGAATATTAACACCGTCAATTTTATTTTCCACATTTTAATTTCTCTGACTGCGTGGATTCTCTTGCAGTTCAACAAACAGTTAGCTTAACTATGTCTCGGTTGGTACATTTATATGCTTTATCTGTACCTGTAGTACGTACTTTCCTAGGCAAAAATTCAAGTTATGTGTACCTACGTAGAAAATTTATGGTATTCTGAGTTATCTGACAATGCCATAAATTTATAGGTATTCGACGTATTACTACTGTGTTTTATTTGTCTGTATTCAGTGTGTATGTACATAAATAGTTAAATAAATAAATAAATACTACGCTCTAGTACCCACTGTTTGTGGTAGGTACAATGCAGAAGGCATCTATACATATTATAAAACAAAGTCCCCCGCCGCGTCTGTCTGTGTGTCTGTCTGCACCGATTTTCTCCACTCGATAGCGTGATTCTTGAGGAAGGTTTTAGTATGTATTTTTTAAAATTTTGTAGTTATTTCTGTGTACATTAACGATATTTGTTGAAGATGTCGGCAAAAAATATGCTGTCTGGGAGCTTTCAACGAAAACGCTGCCTAAACCTTTTTAGAAATAACAAAGTTATGTATGGTGGAATTGTGTATCTTATATAGGTAGGTCTACAGAAAAGTCAGCGGTAACTCTAAAGGATATCTTTTCTTTTCTTTTTTTTTAACGTTGCCCCACACTAGGAATTTCTCCTGTATCGTGGGTGCGTTTACAAACATTCAATCTCACATACACAAACAGCCAGACCCGGAACAATTATCTGTAGGTCATACAAATATTTGTTCCGTGCGGGGATCGAACCCGCGACACGCAGCGCAGCAGTCGATTGCTCAGCCACTGCGCCAACCGTGTTGTCAAATCATACTATATCCATTTTACTATTAATAAAAATTGGCATTCATGAAGCGTTTATTGGAGAGCTATTTACATAATTACTGTAGTTATGTTTATCAGAATAAATTAAGTGTTTAAGACTTTAACAGTATCTGTAAATTACTTTTTGAATCATTAAAATCTGTCGTACCATTTGAAAGTTATTATAAGTTTAATAATAATAATTCTCAAAATTAAATCCGCGCTCTTCAGTCGCTTCGCATGACGCGGTCGCTGACCCTCCTCCCGCACCGTCTTGCCTACTATTTCTTTTGCTAATAAGTAATAAGCCAAACCACAATAACGCACGCACGCAAGACTGATGACTGTTTTCTTATGGGTGTTGTGGAAAAGATATTATTGCATTTTTCTTTTGTGTTTGTTTTCTTAATTAATATCCAATTCGTTTAGTTTTGTTCCGTGTCGTCATTTATTGGAAAATAGATTAATATTATGTGCATGCATATATGTAAATAACTTAGGTGAAATTCTTGTGAGATTGTTAATCCATACAACTCATTTTTGTTTAGTGATACGCTTACTTAAGTGAAAGTGAGTTTGTTTGTTACGTGTTCACGCCTAAATGGCCTAACCGATTTTGATGAATTTTGGTACAGAGATAGTTAAGACCCTAGAGACGGCCATAGGATAAAAATAATAGGAAGAGGGGGAGAAAGAGGGAAGAAAAGGGGAGCGATTTTTTTATGATAACGCCGGTTAAAGTTAGCGTTAGCCCAAAGTAACTATGCCACGCAGACGAAGTCGCGGCCGGAAGTTAGTAATATTATAAAAGCGAATGTGAGTTTATTTGTTTGTTACGTCTTCACGCCTAAATGGCCTAACCGATTTTGATGAATTTTGGTACAGAGGTAGTTGAGACCCTGGAGACGGAGGTTTTGTTTAAAAAAATGAAAAATGAGGGAGACAGAGGGAAGAAAAGGGAAAACTTAGCGTTGCTATTGCAATTAATAAGGCGCAAGAGAAAAACTATAGGAAGCAGGTACCTGCAAATCAAGAAAGGGGGAACTGTGTTACCCCGAATTGAACGCGAGCAAAGCCGTGGGCATGAGCTAGTGTATAATAAAGTAATTTTATCGTCTTTGGTTCATTTACTCGTATTGGAACTTCAACACCTGTTATTATTGGATAACCGAATAATTGCTTCTGTAATTTAGTCAGCTAAAGGATTATACGTTGATGGTCGTAAATCCTGTAGTAAATGACACGCAAGTTGGTTAAGCACTGATTTATTTCCAAACACCCATATACAATAACATAATCATATTGACATACCGTCACACTACTTAAATTAGACTAAGAAATTGGGAATTATTTAAAAACCGTTCCACCCTCGCGTCATCACTAACACGGGTAATATTAATTGCTGATTCTTGAAAATTCGGATTAGTATCAATTTGTTGACATGCCCTTGTTTTCCGGATGGGCAATAATCAAATGAATCCTCCCGCCGCGCCGTGGGCGGATCGGAAAGGAATAAATAAATAAATTAATAAATATCTTGGGACAACTCACACACGGCTATCTGATCCCAAGCTAAGCAGAGCTTGTGTTATGGTAACCAGACAACTGATATACATACTTATATAATTTATAAATACATACATATCATAGATAAATCACACCCAGACACAGAACAAACAATCATGCTCATCACACAAAGTTTGTCCTGGGTGGGAATCGAACCCACGACCTCCGGCTCAGCAGTCAGTCAGTCGGCTAACCACTAGACCAACAGGCCCGTCAATGTCAGTCTTGTACTAATCAAAACCCATCCATGTTCCTTCTTTTACCGTTTGTGCTCTAGGGCTACGAAATCTCTTTCGAACTAACCTGCAGGCATAAACCCCGACAGGTTCCTCTGATTTGCTGACATCTTTTTGAGGCGCGTGAGGAACTTGAACGCGCCATCGAGTCGTAAAACCCTCTCTGGCCGGAAGCCGGTCTTAAAATAAATAAAATATTCGTGATAAATGGTCTAGGTATCTATTAAAGTGTTATGTATTTAGATAAATAATGTAACGGACAGTTACTATAGGAAATAATATTAAGTATTTAAGTGACTATTGTTTTAGCATTTACAAGAGCACAAAACGTTGGAAGTTATCTTCACTCGTATTCTAGGACAGCAGTGATCACAACAGTTAAAATGTGTAGAATAAGTTTGTTGATTACAATACTCTACCTAAGGTAAGTTTACGCTTATCGCGGCTCCGGAACATATAGGGCAAAATAAAGAACATTGGTGGGTTTTAGTCGGTAAAAGTCCCTTACCCCACTCCGCCCTAAGTCGGGGTAGTTATTTAATGATTTCCCATGCGTAAAAAAGGTAAGTTAACGTTGGTAATATTTAAGTCGTCCTTGTCCCATTCTATTTATATAATGGGTGTGATTTATCTATAATATGTATGTACATATTTATAAATTATTTAAGTATGTATATCAGTTGTCTGGTTACCATAACACAAGCTCTGCTTAGCTTGGGATCAGATAGCCGTGTGTGAGTTCAGTGAGTTGTCCCAAGATATTTATTTATTATTATTTCTTATTTGGGGCCGATACAGCACGTTTTCTTCAGCCATACTCCGGGGACATATTCTTCGTCATTCATATACGCAAACATTATTTAAAACTAGGTTGTGCCAGTGGCTTCGCCCGCGTAGATTTCAGTAATTATCCCACTAAAACGTAGTACTGGGATTATAAGTAAGTATTATAAGTAAAGTTAATTCAGGTAATTAAATATTTGGGTACCAAATTTCATCCAAATCTGTCCCGAAATTTAACCAACTATTGTTGCCACACTATACAAATACAAATACAAAAAAATCTTTATTTTTCCTCCACAAACAACACTTATAGGCTATAACTTAAAAGATAACAATATATGCAGTAAGCATCTAATGTTCTTTTGTGGGAGACTGGTGCCTAAACTAAGCCGTGGCCTGTATTTTAGGACACCAGGGACTCCCCCTACAGGGACAGATAGCGTCATACCATTTTCCAACAAACACTGTGTAGGTGTGGTCACATTTCAGACCATCAAACCGAATATTTATCCAAAGGATCGACGAAATTGCAAAAAAAAACATTTATTTGCGTAAGTAATAAATAAAAAAGTAACAGTAGGTTGTCAAGTAGACAAAGTTGATCTTATTATGCCTTTAACTTCGGCGTGCAATTTAAAAACAGGGTGATATGTTTTTATTTTAATTAACTAATTATAATCATGCTGACATAATACAGATATTCCAAAAACTAAAAAAGCAGTAGAGTTCAAAACTTCAATACCTGGTCGACCCAAATGTATTACGTATATATATACGCGATTTTGATAGTACTCTCATAGATATACTTAGTTCTTCAGTTTGTTGGTCTTATATAATACTCACTCCTAAATATGATTACACCTTTCTTGTACACGCTATATTACACCGAAAATAACGGCTACAAAAACTTAACTAAAAAATAAAACTAAATAAAAATAGAAGTATTAATTAATAATATACAAATATACATATTTGAAAATGTGGAATTATGAATGAAAAGTATAAATATTTGAAAATGTGAAATTATAAATGAAAAGTATAATTTATATTTTTTAGTTTTAATTTTTAAAAACATTGACCCGCAATATTCATTTCTCCGTTATCATAGGTGCATTTAAAAACATTTGAACTTACATACACAAACAGCCAGAACCGATACAAATATCTGTCGCGAGTTCGATCCCCGCACGGAACAAATATTATATTTGTATGGCCTACATAGTGTATGTGACTTCAAATGTTTGTGCACCCGAGTTCACATTATTATTTTTATTAGCTCGGCACTTTATCATGTTACAGTTTTACAATAACTTAAATATTTAGATAAGTATTTAAAATTATTACTTTTATTACTTTTAAGCATATAAATGTACATACTAAGAAATAGTTGAAAGTTAACTGTTTATCGTACC
The DNA here is from genome assembly GCA_905475445.1 of Ochropleura plecta. Taxonomy (NCBI): domain Eukaryota; kingdom Metazoa; phylum Arthropoda; class Insecta; order Lepidoptera; family Noctuidae; genus Ochropleura; species Ochropleura plecta. The sequence continues at coordinate 18,660,018 of FR997728.1, read as the reverse complement.
GCAAGAAAACCACGTTGTCATAGAAATTAAAATGTGTAAAATAAAATTGACGACGTTAATATTCTGCATAAGGTAAACCAAGTCAATCAAGTTCGCAGTAAAGGTGCGGTCAAACCTTGTGGACTAGAAACCAGACTCCGGTCTGCTTTGCTCTGCAGATCCGGACTTAGCAGATTATGTGCTGAAATAACTGCCAAAGTCCGGTTTCCGCAGCTACTGTGCCCGATTTGACTGCACTTTATTTACTCGGGATGCGTTCTACGCGAGTTGCTCGTCCGTGCAACTTGTAGCCAAGGGGTAATAAGTAAAATTACGTTGCTTATTTTCAGCTTACATTACACGTATCAGTGCAAGAACACTGATGCTGAGATCACTGATGCTGAGATCACTGATCCTACCAATACTTTTGACGTTCTTATTTTTTCCCAAGAATGGCCAGTAACAGTTTGTAAATACTGGATGAGTGATTTAAATGGAACCAATTGTATTTTTCCTAAAAAGAAGAACCAGTGGTCTGTTCACGGGATTTGGCCGATCAAATACGGTGCTAGACGCGATTGGTGCAATCACTCTTGGCCCTTTGATCCGGAACAAATTACATCGATTAGAAGCGACTTAGAACAGGCATGGATACAAGTTTACGATGGTAACAGTTTCTTTTATTACTTATTTATCAAAAACAATGTGCATTATTGGCAATATATAAAATTCAAATTAAATTACAGTATTTTGTCAAACAGAAATGCTTCGAGCTTAGCTTTAAAAGTGAATCTTTTAAAGCTAAGCTCGAAGCATCATTTGACGGGCCTGTTGGTCTAGTGGTTAGTGGCCCTGACTGCTGAGCCGGAGGTCGTGGGTTCGATTCCCACCCAGGACAAACTTTGTGTGATGAGCATGATTGTTTGTTCTGTGTCTGGGTGTGATTTATCTATAATATGTATGTATTTATAAATTATATAAGTATGTATATCAGTTGTCTGGTTACCATAACACAAGCTCTGCTTAGCTTAGACATAGCGTTCTATTTATGATTATTGACATCTGTACTTATGTTTACCTATGCTCTACAAATAAAAAGATTTGACTTTGACTTTGGGATCAGATAGCCGTGTGTGAGTTGTCCCAAGATATTTATTTTATTTATTTATCTGTTGATTTCTGTGAATAACAAAATTTTCAAATCCCCCGGCATCGGCAGTCTATTTAATATTTGTACCTTATTAAAATTAGACAACTTTATTTTTAAAGTGATCCCTCCAATTGTTTTTTCTAGTTACTCTTTCTTCGACAGACATGTCTTTTATTATTAGTTTAGTGGCAATACACGCGACTCCTCAGCAGGTGGTCTAATTTGATTGAACCTGCTCCGTAACAGTTGTTTCTACCTACACCAAATTGTTACGAGTCACGTTCTTTATCTATTTTTTTGGGTTGGCGCAGAATCTCTTCTTCCTGCTGGGGTGATTGTGTAGATAGCAATTGTGTCGCCGCACCCCAGCGAGAAGTGACGAGAAGGAACACCGTGTGATTGTAGTCAGTAGGAGTCTGACAGACCCTTCCACCACCCCATGGCAGAGCACATCCATCCAGGATTTCCATACGAAAGAAAAAAAGGATGTCTTCTTCCACAATCCTCTATTACTCGTCGTCTCAACAGTCACATCCTTTTTAGTCTAGGTATATTATCCTCACAGTCTCTCCATCGTTTCTTTGGTCTTCCTCTACCCTTACAGCCAACCTAAATTAATTGTCAGCATACCTATGCACCACATGTCGATTCTACTCAACGTTACAGCCACCGACGTCACTACTAAGTGTGTGTTCTAGTCAGATTTAATAATGCCAACATTTTTAACATTAATTTCCAGGATACGACTATTACGAATTCTGGAGACATGAATGGAATAAACATGGAACATGTGGCACAGAGCTAGAACCTTTTAACTCTGAGTTTAAATACTTCAGCAAAGGAATCGAATGGAACCATAAATATTCGATATCAGACATGCTCGCAGCTGGCAATATATTCCCTGATGATACTAAAGAATGGGATCCTGAGGAGTTAGTTGATGCAGTCAAAGCGATAACTAATAAAACCGCAAAGATGGGATGTTACTGTATTAATAAAGTGTTATACGTGCAGGAAATACGTATATGCTTCGATAAACAACTCAACCTTATTGACTGTAAACTTCCTGCAGTAGATGAGTGTTGTCGTTCCTCTAAATCGGTTGTATTCCCTGCAAATGCATGAGAAATTACGACAAGCTCTGCTTAATTTTTTTTTGTTTCTTTCCTTTTTTTAAAACCACACATATTAATATACGCGGTGTAATTGACAGGTTGGCAAAAACTGAAACAGTAGCTTCAGACCATGATTTATGACTGAAAAACGTTGGAATTTTCTTCAGGAAAATTGTCGAATTTTCCGACCGTTTTTCAACTAGATTTGTTTTCTATTCATTTGTTACAACAAAATCCAGCCCTAAAAACATAATTTTAGTCAAAAAAAGCAAAAAACTTAAACTCGGCAATGTAAATAATAATGATGTATAAAGAAAATTTGTACAACGCGCTCGGAATCAGCTGTTAGCTCTAAAAGTTTATTGCGCTCCTTAGTGCCTACAGACTGTACGACAGACAGAGACAGCATACCGCTCGCTCGCTCGCACTCTTCCTTTGAGTGCATGCCGCCGCCGGCGGGCGCGCAGCCCGCCGGGCGGCGGCGCGTCAAAGCAAAGGCGCCGCCCTTCGCTTTTACGCGCCGACACTGCTAGGGTTGTACCGCTTATGGAATTGAATACTTGTAATTTTATTTTTATTTATGTAAAATGTTTTATTAATAATTAAATACTCAGGAATGACTTTGTTCTTTCTTAGTTCCGAAAACCTTATTTTAAATCGTTAACCTTTCGAGTATCGTAATTAGAGACACAAAAAGACGGGGTAGGTGTGAGGACGCCGGCGTCCTCTGTTTAACAGTTTGATCTACAGTATCAATTACGAAGCCACCCGAACTGTACACACGCGTTGCATTACAGTAATGTAAATTGTTTGGTTTAGACAATTAAGTGGGACATAAAACAAAAACATCGCGTCAATATTGCCAGATTCACATTCCTTAAACAGCCAATCCCCGAGCGAACGCTGGCGTTCGAAAAGGTTTGCTTATTTTCGATATTTACAGACTACATAAGAAAAACTTCTTATTTGCGTTTTTAAATAAATACCCTATAAAAAAACGCTTATTTTATAATCTATGCGTTTGCTTAGTGTTTAGAAAATGGCGCGAAATCGCGTGCGTGCTGCTTGGGGATTGACAGGTCCTAGGTTTAAAGTTAGAAGCAGAACCACGAGTAGAAGTTACAAGAGATAGCGGTTAATAACAATCTTTATCATACGATTACGATACGATTCTTTTTTCAATACCTAGTTCTTCATCTTTATCTCAATCGCAGACCGACCGCGGTAGCTACTGTGCCATGGGCTCCTCGACTAACGTGCCTACTAATTACCGAAATGAAAATGTTTCATTTCATATCATGTGGGCAGCCCTATGCTACAAACTACACTAGGTAACTTAGGTTTAGGTAAGCCACGTCGAGTCACCACATCAGTCAGTCTGCCGCGATTGCTTGTGCGTTCTTGACGTTTCGTTCTCTTTCAACTGTCGGGAGTTTGGGACTGTGTCGTTGAGTTGAGTTGTGTGTTGTGTATTTGTGTTGTGTGATATCGTCATGTATCGGCGTAATGAAACGTTTAGTGCTCGCGAATATGGCCAGATGTTAATGTGCTTGGGTGAAGCTAGAGGAAACGCGTCTTTGGCATTAAGGCTCTATGTTCAAAGACACCCAAATGAAAGACATCCAGCTAATAGTCGTACTATCACACGGGCATATCAACGTGTTTTAGAAAATGTACCTATTGTGCCGCGGCAGGAAGGTGCTGGAAGGACAATCAATGCTCGTTCTGAGCAGGCGATTTTAGATGTTGTCCGTCGAAATCCGCGTTTGGGAACCCGTACTGCTGCAAAACTTGTACGGCGTAATAACGGACCCCGGGTTTCACATTGGTCTGTGCACAAAGTCCTTCGAAAGGACAAGCAACGTCCATATCGGATCCATAAAGTGCAGGCTCTGGTACCTGGCGACTCAACCCGTAGGCTAGCGTACTGCAGATGGCTGATACATCGGCAGCAGCTAAATCGCCAATTTGTTTCACGGGTGATTTGGACCGATGAATCGACTTTTACACGAAACGGTATGTGGAACCGGCGGAAAGCTCACATTTGGGCACGCCACAACCCATACGCAATGCAGCAGACGGGTCATCAGACGCGGTGGTCACTGAATGTGTGGGCTGGCGTGTATCATAACCGTATTTTGGGTCCCGTGTTTTTGCCAACTAGAATGGACGGCCGGCGTTATTGCGAATTTCTACAGCAGGATTTTGAAGCTATGATGGACACTCTGCGGGCTGAGCTAGATCAAGAATGGGATCGTATGGAGAACGAACCCCTAGCTCAACTACCTACCATCTGGTTTCAGCACGACGGCGCCCCGCCGCATGTGGTGCTCCCAGTCCGACAGCACCTGGACCGTACTTTTACAAACCGATGGATTGGGAGATTCGGGCCACATGCATGGCCACCTCGCTCGCCTGACCTAACCCCATTGGACTTTTTCCTGTGGGGTTATATCAAAGAACGGGTGTATGTGACGGAGTGTGATACCGCGGCCGAAATGGAGCAGCGCATAAGAGACGCTTTCGCATCGTTGAACCATCAAATCAATGAGGATGTGACAATGATGCCTCGTCTCCATGCCGAAACCCTGCGTCGAGCACAACTGTGCGTGCAGCTCGGAGGCAACCACTTCGAGCCATTCCTTATACGACCCGAGAGACTTTAATTTAGGTAAGTGACTAAGTATTTTAATTTTTAATAGGTATTGAATCTGTGTTTAATTTTTTTAAGGCGTGTTTGTGTGTGTATTGTATTATGTATTTATTCCAAACGTCCCGAAGTACCTATTAGTATGAATGAACGACGCGCGGGGTATAGGGTCGCGCGCGTATCGCAATGTTCGTTATACATTGCGTAGCCGAAATAAAATTGAAAATTGAAAAACGTTCACCTATCATTTCCGGGAAAATATTTCACTATCAACATGTTAACAATACCAGTCTGAATTCATACTTTTCGTTTTTGCCAACCTGTCAATTACACCGTGTATGTATTGTTTTATTTCCATCTAGTTAATAAATCCTATATAATAAATAATGTTTAACGTTTAAAAGTTATTGGTTTTTATTTGGCATTTCGCAGGCACAATGATAGCGCTTAATTTCCTACAAATCTAATTAGAATTTACCGAATTGTGTTGTGTAGTTAGTTTAAATCTTGCAAGTGAGTGGAATCAATTTAAATGACTCAGTGAGTGAGTGTTTTCATCGTCCTACCCGTCCCTTGCCAGCTCGCGTTGCTGAGCCAGTAAGCTCCAATCAGTCCCCAAAAAACATCACTCAGATCCAGCATGTCCCTTTGCTGTTCTCCCCCAGCGACGTCCTAAGCCGAGGCTCGCACCCCACAGGGGGTGCCCTTACCGTGTAGCCGCTTAGTTTGTAAGTTTTTACACTGGCTGGAGGCCTTAAATTATCTTAAGGAGACTCATTAGGTCTCAAACGCACCAAAAGGCAGGTTAGTTTCGAGATCTTTTAGGCCTCTAAAGCACCAGAAACCTGAAACTTGATTGAAAATGATGGAACGTGTTAACAAAGGTTTTAATAATATTGACTTGGTGTTTTATTTGTATCTAGCTACTCAATATTGATGAACTACATGTAATTAGCTAAAATTATGAAGTACTAGCTTTTACCCGCGGCTTCGCTCGCGTTAAATTCGGGGTAACGCAGTTCCCCTTGCGTGATTTGCAGGTACCTGGCACCTGTAGTTTTTGCCCTTGCGCCTTATTGATTGTAATAGCAAAGCTAAGTTTTCCCTTTTCTTCCCTCTTTCTCCCTCATTTCCCAGTAAAAAAAATAGCCTTTGTCCGTCCCAGGGTCCCAACTATCTCTGTACCAAAATTTATCTAAATCGGTTATGCCATTAAGGCGTGAAGACGTAACAAACTTAACTCACTTTCGCTTTCATAATATTAGTAAGGATTACCCATTCAATTTAGATAATAAAGTAAGGTGATGTGCAGCTTAATTACTGTCGTTTTCTTTAAAAATACTTCTACTGGTAGCGCCCGGTAAAGAGAGGTGCCGATAGCTGGTGCGACGGCATGGCGCTGCACTACACAAGCAGGACAATCCTCGAGGCTGTGAAGGACCGAGTCGTTGCTGCAGCCGCACTGGTGACACACGGAACTCGCCTCCCGTCTAGCCACTTCGCCACACACAAAACCTTGTTCTTTCTTAGTCCTTTTTTTACAACGTTGCCCCACACTAGGAATTTCTCCTGTATCGCGGGTGCGTTTACAAACATTTAAACTCACATACACAAACAGCCAGACCCGGAACAACTATCTGTAGGCCGTACAAATATTTGTTCCGTGCGGGGATCGAACCCGTGATACGCAGCGCGACAGTCGATCGCTCAGCCACTGCACCAACCATGTCGTCAAACTCATCCATGTATTTCTTCCTATATCAACAACTGACTGCTTCTACTTTAACTAATTACAAATTCAGAGCTCAAGCCCTACAAATTCTGGCAACATTGATGTAAGAGACATGGGTCTTTCAACCAATTTCAACAAAAGGATCGAATGGAACGAATTTTTTTTAAAGTATAAAATCAAGAAACTCTTAATAAATTACTTTAACTGTTGATAACGTTGTTAGTTATGCAGATAACAAATTGTTGTTGAATGACCTATTGTTAAATTATAATAAAAAATACCGTTAATTCATTCTCAAACCTTAAGCGATCGTAGTTGTCCGAGAAATATGTGGAAAATATCGTCCATAAGTTTATCAGTTTTATTATTTTGCATAAAGTAAGTTGCGCATGTATCTATCTTGGTGCAGTAGTTTTTTTTTTACGTGTAAGCGTTCAAGCTTTTTTTTAAAGAAAACTTTAGTGAAGTGTGGGTTCTTCTAAAAATGACAAACATATATAGCCCATTAAAGTTACGTTGACGAGAGGAGCTCGTGGCTAAATAATAGCAGCCGCTCGGGTCGATCTTTAGGTTAAGCCACGCTTGCCTAGGTTGGTCTGTGGATTGGTGACCACCTGTTACATACCGAGTTTCCTCCGTGCCTCGGAAAGCACGTTAAGCCGTTGGTTCCAGCTGTCATTTGTAGATCTTTGATAGTCGTTACAGGTAGTCAGTGTTCCGAAAGTCTGACAACCAGTCTTACCAAGGGGTATCGCATTACCCAGTACTAACTGGGTTGTGGAGGTCAGATAGGCAGTCGCTCCATGTAAAATACTGATATTCAGCTGCATCCGGTTAGACTGGAAGCTGACCCCAACATAGTTGGGAAAAGGCTAGGCAGATGATGAAAGTTACGTTGACGTCACTTGTTGCGAAAAAATTTAGCAACGCGTGACGTTTCACGTAAACTAGCTTATTTTGCTTATGCTTATTCTACATTCTACATACGGTGCCTATGGTCTCCAATGGTTAAAAGTCATTCCAGATTGGTTGTACGACTTTAAGGCTACCACCCATACGGACTTGTAACACAACTGTCGTGAGCTACAAATGGCAGTCGGGGGATTTCTATTTGATAATCAAGGCGGTACCTTTAGCAAGCTTAACCATATATTATCCTGTAGGTACCTTTTGCATTTAGATCTGGAATAAATAAAACCTCTTTTATATTTTCAGCTTACATGTTGCTCATCAGAAGAGAATTAGAAATGTTAAAACGAGGGCTGATACTGATTTTGACATGATTGTCTTGTCCCAAGAGTGGCCTGTTAGTGAATGCATGTTTTATAAATACGCTTTGGTACCCGGAGGACATTGCATTTTACCTAAAAAAAAGTTCCATTGGACTGTTCACGGGATTTGGCCAAGAACAGGCAATGAATATCCAGAATTCTGCGATAGATCATGGAATTTAAATCCAGAAGAGATTCGATCTATAGAAGACCGTCTACAAGTGGCACAAACTTCAATTTACAAAGGTATTATTACTTTAAGCAATTCACTTTCATCCAAACTTTTTACGATTAAGTACATATATTTTCAGAACCTTGTTTCATTAATACAAGAGGAGTGGTTTCAGTAAGAACTTATTTTAATTAATTGAAGAATACTTCTAAGAAGCTTTAGTTATATTCTAAGAGTGAACTAACTATTAACAATTAAATAAACTCAAATAATATCTAACAAAAAAATCGTCCTCAACACTGTCTGATGGTAATATGCCCAAGGGGCTGGCCACGTTGTATGACGACACTTTTGGCCAAGGCACAGATAATATAATACTAGCGTAGCCAAGGTAAGTACTAGCTCTTTGATCACGGCAAGCGTCGACGAAGCGATTTGATGATTCCTTAAAAAAGCTATTATTATTATTAAACATTTATTTCAGTCCAGGACCATAAATTGTTAGTAACTATGCACTTAAAACTATGTTAGAATGGACAATCAAATTAAATCAAAACATGAAGCCTCAACAATATTTGCAACATAAGGGACTCCCACCGATCAGTAAAAATACCAAGATACGGTATATCTTGAGGTAGCAGCCATGTTTCTTGGAGGGCAACTAAGTCCGCTGACTGGCATATAAGTTTAACTGCATCAACCGACCGTTTTATCGATTTGCAGTTGAAACTTACGAATTTTCTGATGTCATAATTGCTATCATCCATAATTATGTCACGATTGTTGCTTCAATATGCTGTTTTTTTTAACATATAAGGCTCATTTACAAATCGGCGAAAGGTAATATATTTAGGCCATAGGTTATTTTCTAAAAATATGTCGAGATTTGTTTTGGGAACATACAGCTTATAGGATGATCACCGCTTGAGGTTCATCGCAGCCGCAGCGGCAGCGCCAGCACAGCGGGATGAGTTTGGAAGATGTGATGGCGCATGTTGCATCCCACGTTAAAGGCCTACCCATCTTCCAAGGAAATAAAGACATGCCAACCGGTCTTTTGCCATCGTTGCACACCAAGCCTTTGGGTTCTAAGACAGCTGGAACGGTAATAAAAGCCCGTCGAAAATGTCCGCGTGCCGCGCAATGGCCACATTGCGCGGCACGCAATGTACGATGCATGTAACGACATGCAATGTACTTAAATGCATGGCAGGCCGTTGTGTGCGTGGCTGTTGACAGCTTCACCACAGTGATAGTGACGGGGAGAAGAACAGGCGGCTCCAAAGCGTATAGAAGCAGCGAGGCGGAAGATCGTGTCGTCGAACAAAGCGCCGATACTCGACGACGTCAGTGCGTGAAGCCAAACGCTAACGCTGACGTTCAGCAGTAATAGCAGACGTATTGAGTAAATTGTTAATTAATTGGTTTAATATAAAAGGGTCTAAAAGTACCCTTAACGGAGCCAAAAGCCTCTTGTTCTCCCAGTCAGATATTTCTTCTTTCTAGATCTAGACCATACAAAGGTCTACCTACTCAAATTTTCAACTGTTTCTTAAGTTTTTTGTTAAAATCCAAGTTTTAATGATATAACTTTACTTGAAGTACCTCCCCGACGTCCGTGCTATTCAACGCATCGATCATCACAATGTGTAGAGTGCATAACATTGAGTTCTGCCTTAAATGTAATTTTTATCCAAAAATATTGTTTCCCTGCACTAATTGTTCTTTTGCATAGAATATTTTTATTTTTTGTTTCAACTTCCATTCCAGAGACCAGTCGCTACGTTTTCTGGGGCCATGAATGGAGTAGGCATGGGACCTGCGCCGCTTCATTGGAACATTTCAGCACCCCGCTCAAATACTTCAGCAAAAGCATTGAATTGAACCAGAAATATCCGGTGTCGGATATGCTTGAAGCAGCTAACATATACCCTTCTGACACAGCATATTTGGAACCTGAGAAAATAGTTAACGCAATAAAGGCTGTAACTAAGAAGAGTCCAATGATTGGATGTTACGTCATAGACAAAGTGCCGTATCTTCAGGAAGTGCGTATATGCCTTGACAAAGAATTCAACCTGATTGATTGTAACCGTTACGAGGTAGATGAATATTGCTATTCTTCTAGAGGATTAATTTATCCTGCTACAGAGTAAACTAGGGAGGTTCAGTTTATATAAGCCGCTGGAGCCACACCGTGTAATCTAAATCGTTTTACAACGGCAGCCCACTTCATCTACTCAATGACAAAGAACCACACATTCGTAAGTTTTTTTTTCATGAACATTGGAGTAAAATAAAAATATGATTTATTTATGTTGTATTATTATTGATTTACAGCTATATTGTTTGATTATCACTATCTTAAATGTAATAGTACATTACTGCCGCGTTCTATAATGACTACTTTGCTGGTTGCGCTGATGATGGCCGACAGCGCAGCTCCAGGCCGACACAGCGCGGTCAGCGTGCAGCACTTGATGGACGAGCTGAGATAAAGGCCGAGACCGTAAGTCGAGGCCTTTACAGCGAGGACAGCAAGGGCTGCAATGATGGCCAAGCTGAAAGGCCTAGAGCGTAGCTAGGCTAGCTCGAGGCAATCATAGCGTGACCAGCGAAGCAGTCATTGTGGGCCAAGGTTTGTATAGTGCTTTACTCAAAAATGCAAGTACCTAATCTAAATAAAACCAGCAAGTAATTTAAATAAAAAAATATTAATTAACTAGAATTCTAATTAAAATGACAATTATGAAAAGTACAGTTACTAAAATTCAACACCGACTTTCCCGGTTTGATATTACTGATAGTTTGCGATAATTCTAATGCGGTGTTTGACTGCTGGATTATTTCTTCATTTATTTCATTTTTTTTTTTCTTTAGGTTCTTGATCAGATGTTAAAGCTTCCTGGAACTCGTAAGACGTTGTTCGTTTTAAGTTTATACATTGACCGATTTTTTGTGTAATTCTGTTTTTATTCTCCACCGATTCTTCTATATAGCTCTCAGCAACTCGATCGGATTTCCATCCTCCATGCCTCTTTAGTTTAATAAGATTGGCCCCAGTATCGACAAGAATAGTCGCCGATGAACGCCGGAAACGATGACCTGTAAATTGTTTCGGATGGGGCAGTTCTAAGTACGTAGCAATTATTTTGAGCATTTGAGCAATTTTGTGCCTCCCTATCACGTGTTTGGTGCATTTGCAGTTTTTATAATTTAAAAAAAATCGGTCCGTTATTACGTCAACTGGACGTAGTGCGTAATATTTTTGCACCACTGCAAATGAGGCGTCACGAACAACGAAAGTACGATCAATCTTCGTTTTTGTATCTCGCAACTAGGGCTTTCAATACCGGTATTACGGGATCCCGTAATACCGTAATCACGGATATATTTTGGTCTTTTTTCAATACCGGTACTGACGAGCCAATACCGTGATTACGGTATTATAATAATTTTATAATTTTAATTATTAGACATTAATACTAGATTGCAAGACAACATGGAGCAGTATGGCTGATACGATTGGACACTTTTTAAACTAAAGGATTGTGTTTTAAAAGGTTTAATCGATCTAAAATTAAACTCCGATTTCGAATGAGACGAATTCGATTTGACAAATATGTATTTACAACAGCCTTTCTGTAGTCAAAGTAACTGTATTAGAAAATTGTAAACGGGATGCCAATTTACTAAAAGCGGATATTGCGTTAAAATTTATGTAGACAAAGTTAGATGGTCAAGCTAATGACTTAAGCCAAAATCTTGCAAAAACACTTCGAAGACGCATAAAGGAGCGACGACTTTTAATATCTGGAGTATTACAATATTTGCATGACCCTGAAACTTTTTTCAGTAATGATAGCGATGACGACACCTTTATAATACCCACATCTGATGAAATATTAGATATTATAGTTAATCTAATTACACGTTTAAAATATAATAATAACATAACAAGACAGTCTCAAAGAGACAGTGAGAATATGGCTGATATGACGATAGAAGAACCTTCTTCTTCTTCTTTAATTTGTGAAAATGAAGACACGTCCATACAAAAGCAATTAGAAAGGGAGATTTCTAAATTCCCTAAAAGTAAGGATGCTGCCTCGGCTGTAACCACAAGCACTGATTTTAGATCAATAATAAGAGTAGAGATGTGTGTCTTTGAAACTGCTGGGGGTGGACGTGAGATATTTCTATCGGCGGCATACAAATATGTATTTACTGTCAGTTGTACCGACAAGTGTTGAAGCAGAGCGTGCTTTTTCGTCAGCAGGCTATTTATGTAACAGGCTAAGAAGTTCGCTTTCTGATTCGACCTTAAATGCATTTTCTTTTTTGCGATCACATTTTCAAAATAAAAAAAACGAAAATATCTTTTAATTAAAAATGATATATTTAAGTAATAATAATATAAGTATAGATCTCATTATCATTGTAATTTGCATATTCTAAGTTAATTGCCTACTGCGATATTACATTTAGTTTGTTTTGATTACGTTTATAAATCCAATCCTATTATCAATCAATACCAAATTGTTATGCTATTAAAAGAGGATAAAGATTAATTTGGAAACAAAAATACGTATTTAAAGGGTTTTATTAATGCCCTAATTAAAGTTCTTATGAACCTTAGAAGAATCCCTTAGAAGGGATGACAGTCAACCGCTAGTTTATTTTTTTTTAAAAAGCTTGAACAACTTGAGTTCAATACCGTGATCACGTGATCACGGTATTGAAATTTCTAATACCGGTACTGATACCGGTATTGAAAAAATCCGGTATTTGAAAGCCCTACTCGCAACGTAATTATCATTACGTTGATGTGAGTTTCAATGTCATTAACGGTGATATTGGTAATTTCGATGCATCGTCATGCACCGTAAATGCCAAAAATAAGAACCACCTGTAACAATAACAAGTACAAGTATTAAATAGGAGAATGTGTACAGTACTTTGGGTTTTTAGATATAAATACTTACTTTCACCGCCAAGTACTCAGAGTCGGGGGCTTCATTTATAAACTTTTCTACATTTTGTGTTGTCAACACTTTTGATTTTTTACATTTATATCCGTCTGACTGTCGTTTTAGCATACTCGTTAAATTGTGGTAATTTTTAATGTTCAAATTGTGCTTTATCAGAACCATGCACTTTAACATTGAATAGGTATTCCAGAGAGACGAAGGCTTCATTTTGTTGGAAAGATCATTGAAATACGCAAGAAAAACATTTTCGGATAAAGATTTAGATTTCCTACTGATTTTCCACTGCACAAATTTTTCATATGCAAGCTTATATTTTTCCTTTGAGTTTCGCGGTATCAAATTTTCAACCACTAATTTAGCTTCATCTGTAATGTCTGGCGGTGTTAAACACATTGAATCGGAAGAATTTTCGATTTGAGAGCTCATTTTTAGCAAAAAAGTCAGTAAATAAATCAAAATTTTCGCTGAACCGCGCTTTTGTTACTTCTTTGTTTTTTTTTTATCAATGGTAGTTGGAATTATACAGCCTAATATGGAATAAAATCTTTTAAATCTTTTTTTTTTACCTTTAGACGTACAAACAGCTGTGTTTTAAATAAAATCTTTTTGGAATTGATTTTTTAAAACGTTGAAACGTCAAAATAGCGGTCGGCAAAACATTGCCGGCCTGTTAGAGCGGCCAGCAAAACTTTGCCGGCCGCTCCTTGAAACAGAACGGCAAGGTCGACTTTGCTCAAACAAGGTTGTCAAAATAATGACAATACATGCATTTTTGAGTAAAAAATTGTGAAGGTGGTGAAGGAAAGCCTGCATTTCTTAGAGTTATTTCTCGACTACATGTAAAGCCAACTCAGAGGCCTATGAGGGGCATACAAACTATGACCCTGTACAAAATGGCTTTTTAAATACACTTTAAGAAAACTGGCTCTTATTACCTACACTAAGATTAGGTTCAATATGCAATGTATTTTACAGCGTACTTTTTCTCTTTTTTCGCAACCAGTGCTTTTTTTCCTTATTTCACTACGGATCTACTCTGCCTAGGGCGGGGGAAGTTATTTATTTGATGATTTCCCACACCAAAAAAAAGGGTAGGTTAGTTTAGAGATCTTTTAGGCCTCCAAAGCACCAGCAGAAAGTTTTTTGAAAATGATGGCGCAGGGAACGTGTTATTAAAGGTTTTAATAATATTGATGTTTTGTTTTATTTACGTATCTAAAATTATGAAATATTTTCCATAAAATATAGATCAGATATGTAAGGTGTTGTACAGATTATTAACTGTCGTTTTCTTTTAAAAAAATACTTCTACTGACAGCGCCTGGTAAAGAGACGTGCCCGATAGCTGGTGCGACGGCATGGCGCTGCACCACACAAACAGGACAATTCTCGAGGTTGTGAAGGACCGAGTCGTTGCTGCAGCTGCACTGGTGACACATGGAACTCGCCTCGCGTCTAGCCACTTCGCCACACACAAAACCTCGTTCCTTCTCAGTCCTTTTTTTTACAACGTTGCCCCACACTAGGAATTTCTCCTGTATCGCGGGTGCGTTTACAATCATTTAAACTCACATACACAAACAGCCAGACCCGGAACAACTATCTGTAGGCCGTACAAATATTTGTTCCGTGCGGGGATCGAACCCGTGATACGCAGCGCGACAGTCGATCGCTCAGCCACTGCACCAACCCGTGTCGTCAAACTCATCCATGTATTTCTTCCTATATCAACAACTGACTGCTTCTACTTTAACTAATTACAAATTCAGAGCTCAAGCCCCACAAATTCTGGCAACATTGATGTAAGAGACATGGGTCTTTCAACCAATTTCAACAAAAGGATCGAATGGAACGAAATTTTATTTAAGTATAAAATCAAGAAACTCTTAATAAATTACTTTTACTGTTGATAACGTTGTTAGTTATGCAGATAACAAATTGTTGTTGAATGACCTATTGTTAAATTATAATAAAAAATACCGTTAATTCATTCTCAAACCTTAAGCGATCGTAGTTAGTTACCGAGAAATATGTGGAAAATAGCGTCCATAAGTTTATCAGTTTTATTATTTTGCATAAAGTAAGTTGCGCATGTATCTATCTTGGTGCAGTAGTTTTTTTTTACATGTAAGCTTTCAAGCTTTTTTTTTAAAGACAACTTTAGTGAAGTGGGTTCTTCGCAATAGGGTAGCTTCTAGGTTCAAAATAATTACATTCTATTAAGTTCGTTTTCTAGATTATTCAAAAATAAGGGACACGTAATTTTTTATTTGTAAATTAGACCAAAAATGACAAACATATAGCCCATTAAAGTTACGTTGACGTCACTTGTTGCAAAAAAAAATGTGGCAACGCGTGACGTTTCACGTTAACTAGCTTATTTTGCTTTGCTTGCATTCTACATTCTACATACGGTGCCTATGGTCTCCAATGGTTAAAAGTCATGCCAGATTGGTTGTACGACTTTAAGGCTACCACCCATACGGACTTGTAACACAACTGTCGTGAGCTACAAATGGCAGTCGGGGGATTTCTATTTGATATAGAAATAATCAAGGCGGTACCTTTAGCGAGCTTAACCATCTATTATCCTGCACCTTTTGCATTTAGATCTGGAATAAATAAAACCTCTTTTATATTTTCAGCTTACATGTTGCTCATCAGAAGAGAATTAGAAATGTTAAAACAAGGGGTGATACTGATTTTGACATGATTGTCTTGTCCCAAGAGTGGCCTGTTACTGTTTGCAGGTTTTATAAGTACGCTTTGGTACCCGGAGGACATTGCATTTTACCTAAAAAAAAGTTCCATTGGGCTGTTCACGGGATTTGGCCAAGAACAGGCAATGAATATCCAGAATTCTGCGATAGATCATGGAATTTAAATCCAAAAGAGATTCGATCTATAGAAGACCGTCTACAAGTGGCACAAACTTCAATTTACAAAGGTATTAATACTTTAAGCAATTCACTTTCATCCGAGCTTTTTATGATTAAGTATATTTTCAGAACCTTGTTTCATTAATACAAGATGAGTGGTTTGTGTAAGAACTTATTTTAATTAATTGAGGAATACTTCTTAGAAGTTTTAGTTATATTCTAAAAGTGAACTAACTATTAACAATTAAATACCTAAACTAAAATAATATCTAACAAAAAAACTTTAAAAGGACATTCAAAACTTGTCCTCAACACTGTCAGCTGGTAATGTACACAAGGGGCTGGCCACGTTGTATGACGACACTTTTGGCCAAGGTAAGTGCCAGCTCTTTGATGACGGCAAGCGTCGACGAAGCGATTTGATGATTCCTTAAAAAAGCTATGATCACCGCTTGAGGACCATCGCAGCCGCAGCGGCAGCGCCAGCACAGCACGATGAGTTTGGAAGATGTGATGGTGCATGTTGCATCCCACGCTAAAGGCCTACCCATCTTACAAGGAAATAAAGACATGCCAACCGGTCTTTTGCCATCGTTGCACACCAAGCCTTTGGGTTCTGTAATAAAGCCCGTCGAAAATGTCCGCGTGCAGCGCAATACGGCTGCATGGCAGGCCGTTGTGTGCGTGGCTGTTGACAGCTTCACCACAGTGACAGTGACGGGGAGAAGAACAGGCGGCTCCAAAGCGCATAGAAGCAGCGAGGCGGAAGATCGTGTCGTCGAACAAAGTGCCGATACTCGACGACGGCAGAGCGTGAAGCCAAACGCTGTAACGCTCACGTTCAGCAGTAATAGCAGACGTATTGAGTAAATTGTTAATTAATTGGTTTAATATAAAAGGGTCTTTTTTTTTTCGGGTGGGAAATCATCCAATGACTTCCCCCGCTCTGGGTGGAGCGGGGGGGCATGTCAGACTTGTACTGACTAAAACCCACCCATGTTCCTTCTATTGCCCTTTACGTTCCGGGGCCGCGGTATCTCTTTCGAACAACCCGCAACCCCGGCAGGCGGAGGCTCTGGCAAGCCCCTCTGCTTTGCTGACTCTCTTTGAGGCGAGCGTGAAACACGAACGCGCCGTCGACACGGCCTGTCGTCAATCGACGGACGGACGGTGAGCTACCCATTGCTCACCGTCCACAGGCCCGCATCTACGGTGGCCGGGCGTCGTCTCGCGGCGCCCGGCGCCCGGGGCGTCTCCCGCGGCGGCTGGGTTGGGCAGATGTTCTCTCCCTCAAACGCCCGGCCACCTCCTTTGCTAGCATTACTGCTTCGCAGAAGGTGGTGACCGCTTCCCATTCCCTCTCGCTCCGGACCATGGCCTGAACCAGGGCCGGACGCGAGAGATCGCCGCCGCCGATCGCCTCCACGAGGGCACGGTGGTGCTCCGCCCAAGCTGGGCAGATCGCCACTGTGTGCTCCACCGTGTCCTCCGGGCGATCGTCACAATGGTGACACCCGGGCGATATAAAAGGGTCTAAAAGTACCCTTAACGAAGCCAAAAGCCTCTTGTTCTCCCAGTCATTCAGATATTTCTTCGTTCTAGATCTAGACCAGGGGTCGGCAAACCGCGGCCCGTGAATGTTTTGTAAATACGTTAAAGTTATCAAAATCAACGCATTAAGTAAGCGCGCCTTTTAACCCGTCTGCTCGGCAACACTTTGAAATGTGTCACACTAGCTGATATTCTCAAAGCTCCTTCTATGAATCCAATGATCTTGTTAAATGCCATTTGATTTTGCGCGCCTGTACAAGTGGCGCGCGGAGGCACTACACCGAGGGGAATCTCTGCTGCCGCGGCAAATTGCCGCCCAGCGGACAGACCTCCGGTGCGATCTCATGGTGGCATGGAGAGAATGACTGTCGCTACCCCGTGCAGGGGTGGCGGTAAGTCATTCTCTCCATGCCGTAGGTGAGAGGCGGTAGGGCGGAGGAGGTATTTCTTGTATGTTAGCAGTCATATTTGTCGTGACAAATCTTAGAATAGTTCTTTTTTGCAGATGGGAAATCATCAAATAACTTCCCCCGCTCTGGGTGGAGCTGGGGGGAGTGTCAGACCTGTACTGACTAAAACCCACCCATGTTCCTTCTATTGCACTTTACGTTCCAGGGCCGTGGTATTTCTTTCGAATAACCCGCAACCCCGGCAGGCGGTGGCCCTGACAGGTCCATCTGCTTTGCTGACATCTCTTTGAGGCGCGCGTGGAAAATTAACGCGCCGTCGACACGGCCTGTCGTCAATAGACGGACGGACGGTGAGCTACCCATTGCTCACCGTCCACAGGCCCGCATCTACGGTGGCCGGGCGTCGTCTCGCGGCGTCCGACGCCCGAGGCGTCTCCCGCGGTGGCTGGGTTGGTTTGAGGTTCTCTCCCTCAAACACCCGGCCACCTCCTTTGCTAGCATTACTGCTTCGCAGAAGGTGGTGACCGCTTCCCATTCCCTCTCGCTCCGGACCATGGCCTGAACCAGGGCCGGACGCGAGAGATCGCCGCCGCCGATCGCCTCCACGAGGGCACGGTGGTGCTCCGCCCAAGCTGGGCAGATCGCCACTGTGTGCTCCACCGTGTCCTCCGGGCGATCGTCACAATGGTGACACCCGGGCGATATAAAAGGGTCTAAAAGTACCCTTAACGAAGCCAAAAGCCTCTTGTTCTCCCAGTCATTCAGATATTTCTTCGTTCTAGATCTAGACCAGGGGTCGGCAAACCGCGGCCCGTGAATGTTTTGTAAATACGTTAAAGTTATCAAAATCAACGCATTAAGTAAGCGCGCCTTTTAACCCGTCTGCTCGGCAACACTTTGAAATGTGTCACACTAGCTGATATTCTCAAAGCTCCTTCTATGAATCCAATGATCTTGTTAAATGCCATTTGATTTTGCGCGCCTGTACAAGTGGCGCGCGGAGGCACTACACCGAGGGGAATCTCTGCTGCCGCGGCAAATTGCCGCCCAGCGGACAGACCTCCGGTGCGATCTCATGGTGGCATGGAGAGAATGACTGTCGCTACCCCGTGCAGGGGTGGCGGTAAGTCCTCTCTTTGAGGAGTGGCTGGAGAGGCGCCATGGAGTCCTCACCTACCGCCTGACGCAGGTCATCACCGGACACGGAAGTTTTGGGAGGTTCCTGCACATAATCGAGTGGGAGGAAACGACCGGGTGTCACCATTATGATGATCGCCCGGAGGACACGATGGAGCACACAGTGGCGGTCTGCCCAGCGCGGGGCGGAGCACCGCCGTGCCCTCGTAGAGGCGGCGGCGATCTCTCGCGTCCGGCCCTGGTTCTGTCTATGAAGTGAATTGGAAGCAGTCACTTCCTTCTGCGAAGCAGTCATATAGCATGACTGCGAAGGAGGTGCTCGGGTGTTTGAGGGAGAGAACCTCAAACCAACCCAGCCACCGCGGGAGACGCCTCGGGCGTCGGACGCCGCGAGACGACTCCCGGCCACCGTAGATGCGGGCCTGTGGACGGTGAGCAATGGGTAGCTCACCGTCCGTCCGTCTATTGACGACAGGCCGTGTCGACGGCGCGTTAATTTTCCACGCGCGCCTCAAAGAGATGTCAGCAAAGCAGATGGACCTGTCAGGGCCACCGCCTGCCGGGGTTGCGGGTTATTCGAAAGAAATACCACGGCCCTGGAACGTAAAGTGCAATAGAAGGAACATGGGTGGGTTTTAGTCAGTACAGGTCTGACACTCCCCCCAGCTCCACCCAGAGCGGGGGAAGTTATTTGATGATTTCCCATCTGCAAAAAAGAACTATTCTAAGATTTGTCACGACAAATATGACTGCTAACATACAAGAAATACCTCCTCCGCCCTACCGCCTCTCAAATGCAACCTCAGACATCACACTAAAATCTATTTAGGTAGGTAGCTTGTAGTTTGCATTTCTTTATTATTCTCTTGTTTTAACAATTTTCAATGGAATTTTTATTATTTTTTTATGGAATATGACCAATTGAGCAGGTATATTGGGCTTCTTGGGTTTATGCGAGTAAAATGACTGCGGCCCGCCTTTAGTTTTATTTGTCACCTTGTGGTCCTTGTTTGCCAAGAGGTTGCCGACCGCTGATCTAGACCATACAAAGGTCTACTCAAAGTTTCAACTGTTTCTTAAAGTTTTTGTTAAAATCCAAGTTTTAATGATATAACTTTACTTAAAGAACCTCCCCTACGTCCGTGCTATTCAACGCATCGATCATCACAATGTGTCGAGTGCTTAACATTAAGTTCTGCCGTAAATGTAATTGTTATCCAAAAATATTGTTTCCCAGCACTAATTTGTTCTTTTGCATAGAATATTTTTATTTTTTGTTTCAACTTCCATTCCAGAGAGCAGTCGCTACGTTTTCTGGGGCCATGAATGGAGGAGGCATGGGACCTGCGCCGCTTCATTGAAACATTTCAACACCCCGTTCAAATACTTCAGCAAAAGCATTGAATTGAACCAGAAATATCCGGTGTCGGATATGCTTGAAGCAGCTAACATATACCCTTCTGACACAGCATATTTGGAACCTGAGAAAATAGTTAACGCAATAAAGGCTGTAACTAAGAAGAGTCCAATGATTGGATGTTACGTTATAGACAAAGTGCCGTATCTTCAGGAAGTGCGTATATGCCTTGACAAAGAATTCAACCTGATTGATTGTAACCGTTACGAGGTAGATGAATATTGCTATTCTTCTAGAGGATTAATTTATCCTGCTACAAAGTAAACTAGGGAGGGTCAGTTTATATAAGCCGCTGAAGCCACACCCTGTAATTTTAATCGTTTTACAACGGCAGCCCACTTCATCTACCCAATGACGAAGTACTACACATTCGTAAGTTTTTTTTATGAACATTAGAGTAAAATAAAAATAGGATTTATTTATGTTGTATTATTATTGATTTACAGCTATATTGTTTGATTATCACTATCTTAAATGCAAAAGTTTGTGAAGGTGGTGAAGTAAACCCTGCATTTCTTAGAGTTATTTCTCGACTACATGTAAAGCCAACTCAGAGGGCTTTGAGGGGCCTATGACCCTGTACAAAATGGCTTTTTAATACACTTTTTCGAAAACTGGCTCTTATTACACTAAGATTAGGTTCAATATGCAATGTATTTTACAAGCGCAACCAAAACGAATCGTTTTTTGTTTATTGGAACGGGGTGTCAACAGAATATCACAAATTATTTTATGATTGAAAATTTTAATTTTCTTGCACTGTTTTTCTACGTGCTGTGTCTCCATATCTCATCCAACTTTCGGTTCATTCTCATCCAACTTTAAGAAAACTGTATCTTTAGGAAACTCATTAGGTCTCAAACGCACCAAAGGGTAGGTTAGTTCGGTTGCGGGTTGTTCGAAAGAGATACCGTGGCCCCGAAACGTAAAAGGAACGGGAGAAGGAACATGGGAGGGTTTTAGTCAGTACAAGTCTGACACCGAATTTATTTGATGATTTCCCTCAGCGAAAAAAAGGGGTAGGTTGGTATCGAGATCTTTTAGGCCTCCAAAAGCACCAGCTGAAAGTTTTTTGAAAATGATGGCGCAGGGAACGTGTTATTAAAGGTTTTAATAATATTGATGTTTTGTTTTATTTACGTATCTAAAATTATGAAATATTTTCCATAAAATTTAGATATGTAAGGTGTTGTACAGATTATTAACTGTCGTTTTCTTTTAAAAAAATACTTCTACTGACAGCGCCTGGTAAAGAGAAGTGCCCGATAGCTGGTGCGACGGCATGGCGCTGCACCACACAAACAGGACAATTCTCGAGGTTGTGAAGGACCGAGTCGTTGCTGCAGCTGCACTGGTGACACATGGAACTCGCCTCGCGTCTAGCCACTTCCTACCTACCCTACCTACCCTACCTACCCTACCTACCCTACCTACCCTACCTACCCTACCTACCCTACCTACCCTACCTACCCTACCTACCCTACCTACCCTACCTACCCTACCTACCCTACCTACCCTACCTACCCTACCTACCCTACCTACCCTACCTACCCTACCTACCCTACCTACCCTAACTACCCTACCTACCCTACCTACCCTACCTACCCTACCTACCCTACCTACCCTACCTACCCTACCTACCCTACCTACCCTACCTACCCTACCTACCCTACCTACCCTACCTACCCTACCTACCCTACCTACCCTACCTACCCTACCTACCCTACCTACCCTACCTACCCTACCTACCCTACCTACCCTACCTACCCTACCTACCCTACCTACCCTATCTTTTAAGATGGATCAAACTGAACACGTTGTGTAATTTAATTCGGTTAAGTAGTTTAGGAGTCCATCGCGGACAAACAACGTGACACGTGATTTATATAAATTAAGTTAGGTGCTTATTTTATCATTTTAACAATGTTCGGTTTGTTCCTCAAATGTTTGGTACAACAATACGTCCTACATTGGTCCAACGTGTCGATTGATTAAGAATAGTGAGTGGAGTGGAGTAGAATAGGGCAATTTTTTTTGTAGATTTCCTACTGATCCATTTCGATGTACAGAATGGATATTTATTTTTTGAAAGGAAAGAGGAGAAAATTTTAATTTGTTTAAAGGTAATTAACTGTAAAGCTATTTCGGTAGGTGGGTAATGTTTTTTTTTTTAAAGTAAGTACGTACTTACATACAAATGCTCAAAAAAGCTTCTTCTGAGGCACTCAGGTACAAAAAAAACAAGCGTGTTTTGGAAGTTGGCTGACACTCATGATTTGCATAGGAATATAATATACTGTTAAAGGACATTGCCACGGGGCAGGTCCCTTTCGTGCAATCGTGTGCCTGATTGGAATGATAACCAAAAAAAATTATTTATTTTTTTGTGCTCAAATTAATTTTTATACAATTTCTTTCACCCTGGGAATAAAGTTAATTATTATTAATAGTTAAACATAACATCGACATCCGTTTGATAGGTGTACAAAAAAAGTTGCCAGAAAACAAATAACTATCGAAAATGACGTATAGTAATCAATGGAGTAATCGATATCAAAACGAAACGATAATTAAAAATATATGTTTAACAATGATTATTAAAGCTAGTTTACGTATCAACATTTCAATATAAGTCTCAATAGGTATTTGACAACTTCAAAGCTACTGATTTGGCATTACGTTTTCTCGACGATGAGTTAGAATGGTGTAAACCCTGTTTTTTTCATAGGTACTTATTATTGTAGCGTATTACCTATATCTGCAATGCGCGAAGACAGGTGTAGGCCAAGTATGAGTTTAATTAAGTATGTAAAATATTTAATTACGTAAACTAGTGGATATACACTGCGATGGAATATGACAACAATAGGTTGCTTATTTTCATAATAAGTCTATACTGTTGATTAGATGTTCATAAAAGCGATTTACACAAACATAAAAGCCTTACGTATTTTGGAAACGCCGTATTAACAAGAGTTTTAATAAAATCGATTTACTAGTGGATTAAAAATAATTGATCTGGCAACATTTACTTGCGCATGTCGCAGCACTTTGTTCTGAGATTCGTTTCGTTCGTGATTGCTTCGTTTAGATACCTATGTTGAGTTTTGAATCCCGTATTTACGTAGTTATTATTTACGATACGTAATTATGTCTACAGTATACTTACCTAATTATGTTTTCATTACTTTGTGCATAAACATGCTTATAGTATGGAAATCTACATATAGTAATAGTGATGTAGGTAAACCTAGTCTATGTCAATTTGTAATTATAACCAAGATTTTTAAAACAGAAAATTAATGATATCTCCTGAACCAAGGTGAATAAATGAAAAAAGGTTTCAGATTATGAAAATGCTATGATTTTACTATTAGGTAAAATAAAATACTTCAGGGCACAAGCATTTTACACTGGGACCGAACTTCCTTTAAAAAACGGGCAATCTCCTTTATCACGAAACTCTTAATAATTTAATTACTGTTGATAATGTTGTTAGTTATGCAGATAACAAATTGTTGTTGAAAGACCTATTGTTAAATTATACTTAATAAAAAAATACTGAAAAAAATATTATCGTTAATTCATTCTCAAACCTTAAGCGATCGCAGTTGTCCAAGAAATATGTGGAAAATATCGTCCATAAGTTTATCAGTTTTATTATTTTGCATAAAGTAAGTTGCGCATGTATCTATCTTGGTGCAGTAGTTTTTTTTTACGTGTAAGCGTTCAAGCTTTTTTTTAAAGAAAACTTTAGTGAGGTGTGGGTTCTTCTAAAAATGACAAACATTATAGCCCATTAAAGTTACGTTGACGAGAGGAGCTCGTGGCTAAATAATAGCAGCCGCTCGGGTCGATCTTTAGGTTAAGCCACGCTTGCCTTGGTTGGTGGAGTAGTTTATTTTTTACATGTCACCTCATATTAAATTTAGAACCCCCTGGTTCCTGTAAGCGATCAAGCTTTTTTTTAAAAAAACTTAACTGGTGGGTTCTTCACAATAGGCCGTTTAGATTATTCAAAAATAAGGGACACGTATTTTTTTATTTGTAAATTAGACCAAAAATTACAAAGATATATACAATATGTTGATTTGCATCCTCGTCAAAATTTAGGAGGTGCTAGTAAAAGTCATAAATAATCAATGAAAATTACGGTACCTGATCAATAATAATATACGGCGCTTTTATGATCTGTCTCTGTGTGTTTAAATTTAACAGTATTACAGAATATTTCACTTCAAAAGTAGAGAATCACCTACAGAACACACAGAACAGTGTGCGTGAGCGTCGGCGCATACGTATCATACAGCGGCATGCACGCACCTGTGTGCACTTACCGATTTCTGAAAATACGAAAAAAGTAAAAAAAAACCTACTTATTTTATTATCGATTCGGGTCGAGAATCATTAGCATAGTTACGTCCTTGAATTTGACGAGGATGCAAAACAACACGTTGTATAGCACATTAAAGTTACTTGTGAAGTCACTCGTTGCGATTAAATGCAGCAACGCGTGCCGTTTCACATAAACTAGCCTATTTCACTCTCCAATGGTTAAAAGTCATGCCAGATTGGTTGTACGACTTAAGTCTGCCACCCATACGGACTTGTAACACAACTGTCATGAGCTACTATATATAATATGTAGATACTAGCTTTCGCCCGCGGCTTCGCTCGCGTTAAATTCAGTATAACACACCAAGCAGACCTGCAGTTTTTGCTCTTGCGCCTGATTGATTTGGAATAGCAACGCTAAGTTTTCCCTTTTCTTCCCTCGTTCTCCCTCATATCCCACTTTTTTTTAATACAAATTAGCCTATTTCCGTCTCCTGGTTCACAACTATCTCTGTACCAAAATTCATCAAAATCGGTTTAGCCATTAAAGCGTGAAGAGGTAACAAACAAACTCACTTTCGCTTTTATAATATTAGTAAGGATAATCAAAGAGGTACCTTTAGCGAGCTTAACC
Source organism: Ochropleura plecta (assembly GCA_905475445.1). Classification (NCBI taxonomy): domain Eukaryota; kingdom Metazoa; phylum Arthropoda; class Insecta; order Lepidoptera; family Noctuidae; genus Ochropleura; species Ochropleura plecta. The sequence continues at coordinate 18,634,595 of FR997728.1, read as the reverse complement.
ATCTATTATCCTGTACCTTTTGCATTTAGATCTGGAATAAATAAAACCTCTTTTTTATATTTTCAGCTTACATGTTGCTCATCAGAAGAGAATTAGAAATGTTAAAACGAGGGCTGATACTGATTTTGACATGATTGTCTTGTCCCAAATGTGGCCTGTTACTGTTTGCAGGTTTTATAAGTACGCTATTCTACCTGGAGGACATTGCATTTTACCTAAAAAAAAGATCCATTGGATTGTTCATGGGATTTGGCCAAGAACAGGCAATGAATATGTAGAATCCTGCGATAGATCATGGAATTTAAATCCAAAAGAGATTCGATCTATAAAAGACCGTCTACAAGTGGCACAACCTCAAATTTACAAAGGTTAATACTTACTAAAAGCAATGTACTTTAATTCAAGCTTTTTATTACATTTCTTATTTACATCATTATATAATATACTAGCTTTCGTCCGCGGCTTCGCTCGCGTAAAATTCGGTATAACACACCAAGCAGACCTGCAGTTTTTGCTCTTGCGCCTGATTGATTTGTAATAGCAACGCTAAGTTTTCCCTTTTCTTCCCTCGTTCTCCCTCATATCCCATTTTTTTAAAATAAATATTAGCCTATGTCCGTCTCCTGGTTTCCAACTATCTCTGTACCAAAATTCATCAAAATCGGATCAATCATGAGTTCTGCCATATATGTAATTTTTATCCAAAAATATTGTTTCCCAGCACTAATTGTTCTTTTGCATAGAATATTTATATTTTTTGATTCAACTTCCATTCCAGAAAGCACTCACATCTTTTTCTGGAGCCATGAATGGAGGAGGCATGGTACCTGCGCCGCTTCATTGAAACATTTCAGCACCCCGCTCAAATACTTCAGCAAAACCATTGAATGGAACCAGAAATATCCGGTGTCGGATATGCTTGAAGCAGCTAACATATACCCTTCTGACACAGCATATTTGGAACCTGAGAAAATAGTTAACGCAATAAAGGCTGTTACTAAGAAGAGACCAATGATTGGATGTTACGTCATAGACAAAGTGCCGTATCTTCAGGAAGTGCGTATATGCCTTGACAAAGAATCCAACCTGATTGATTGTAACCGTTACGCGGTAGATGAAGATTGCTATTCTTCTAAAGGATTAATTTATCCTGCTAAAGAGTAAACTAGAAAGGGTCAGTTTATATAAGCCACCGTGTAATTTTATTTGTTTTACAACGGCAACCCACTTCATCTAACTAATGACTAAGTACTACACATTCGTAAGTCCTACCCACCCTTTCTTCAATCTGCCTAGCCTTTTCCCAACTATGTTGGGGTCGGCTTCCAGTCTATCCGGATGCAGCTGAATATCAGTATTTTACATGGAGCAACTGCCTTTCTGACCTCCACAACCCAGTTAGTACTGGGTAATACCCCTCGGTAAGACTGGTTGTCAGACTTTCGGAACACTGACTACCTGTAACGACTGTCAAAGATCTACAAAAGACAGCCGGGACCAATGGCTTAACGTGCTTTCCGAAGCACGGAGGAAACTCGGTATGTAACGGGTGGTCACCCATTTACATACCAACCTAGGCAAGCGCGGCTTAACCTATAGATGGACCCGAGCGGCTGCTATGTATTATTTAGCCACGAGCTCCTCTATTTTTTCACGAACATTGAAGTAAAATAAAAATATGATTTATTTATATGGCTTATTGTTGATTTACCGGTATATTGTTTGATTAGTCGCCACTTAATTATATCTAATAGGTAGATAGGTACTACCACTATCTTAAATGTAACAGTTTGTGACGGTGATGAGGAAAGCCAGCATTTCTTCGAGATATTTCTCGACGACATGTAAAATCAACTCAGACGCCCATGAGCGGCATAATTTAAAAACAATGATCTTGTACAAAATGACTTTTTCAATCCACTCCTTCGAAAACTGGCTCTTATTACACTAAGATTAGGTTCAATGTGCAATGTACAAGCGTGCTTTTTCTCATTTATCACGAGTGTTTTATTTTTTTCTGATTTCACCACGGATCAATAAGCAATTCCCTATAGCCAGAAGTGATTTTTTTGAGAAAGGAGGCGCATGTTTTTAAAGATTTCATATTAAATGTTTATTATGTTAATCAACAGAATATCACAATTTATTTTATAATTGTTATTATTTCTTTCCTTGCACTGTTTTTCTACGCACTGTGTCTCCATATCACATCCAACTTTCCTCTCGCAGGTGTGCTGGAAGAAATTTCTAATAAAACCTTTGTGCTTTTTCTGTCCATACAAAAAAAAATACATTTGCGTTCTAAATTCAAAACCATTTGAATTTCTTGTTTTTATTATTTTGCTGCATAGAGGTGTTTAACCTGTTTCTCCTTTAGTCAGCAAAAAGACAAAGCGCGGACAAAATAAAATTACAGTTTTACATTGATTAATGAGAAAAGTACCTACTTTTTGTTCTGTTATTTAACTTTTCCGTTTGTGTGTTGAAAAACGTTGTCTGATGCCTGATGCACTTGAGGATTTGTCACTGCTGCTCTATAACACCACATGAGTAGATAAACGGAACAGAGGCAAAGCTTCCTAAGAACGTCCAAAATTGTTACCTATTTTGATAGGGTTGTCACAATAGGTTAAGACAAATAAAAAAATAAACATTTGTTAAATAGTTTTATTATTTAGTATGATATAATACTTTAGAAATTACTTACTCTAATAATTTTCTTTTTATAATTTACCCACCCACATACCTACAAATGATTAGTAAAAGCTTGTAATAATAATAAAAAGGTAAAAACACACCGTATAGTATCCTCTTCTTATTAAAAAAGGATCATGCAATACAATAAAGGTATTTACTTGAAAAAGTAATAATCAAATATTTAATTACCTATTGTACTCCTTGGGATAGTTAAGTATGTAATATTTTTATTTTTTAAACTATTATTCATACACACAGTACAATAAACAACCATTATTATTAATAAAATACCGCGTTTCATATTAAAATATTCAAACTTGCAAATAACAAAACAAAAAACGTGCGTCGCACGAACCCTGAGATTGTCAACTGGCTGTGCCTACGTGAACCGGTTTTTTCCAGTCTCGCCGCGTACGCGACAAGCGGCCAGTGGTCACGCACACATGCTCCGCGTGCTTGTAGTAGTGCAACCGATTCGCGCGGTTGTATGAAGCTTTGTCTCTGTTCCGTTTATCTACTCATGTGATAACACCTTCGCCTGGCGGCTGGGGCGTTAAATCCGCCTCGTCCGCAATGACAAAGTTTCTTCACTTGAATCAAAATGTACTACTTATTAAAAGTGACGTCAGATAACGAGTATCTTTATCGGACCAAGTGTTAATAAGAGAAGGCTAAATACAAATGCGACCACTACATGAATCTTCCTACCTGTCCCTCTGTTTCCTAGGTACCTACTACTTTTGTACTAAATAATCACACTAATATTATAGAGGTGAAAGTTTGTATGTGTTTGTTACTCCTTCACGAGAAAACGTCTGGACCGATTTGGATGAAATTTGGTCTTATATCCTAGATAAACACAGAGGCTATTTATCTTTGTCAGCGCCGCCGCCGGTGAAATCAGCGTGCATCTAGAGAAAAATAATAACTAGGTGAACAACAGTTAATAATCAATCATTGTAAAAGGTGTAATATGAACTATTGATTACCTTACCTACGAGTATATGTTTATTATATAACTTAACTATTATAAGAAAAATCGTTCTATATTAATTATAAGCAAAGAGGTTTACAGCAATTTATGATGTTATGGTATGAGCTTATGGATCCAATTCTTTACCTGGACTACGCTTACCTTGTTAGTTACTTAGTACTTTGAGAAAAATAAACTGTGCATTTATCATAATAAGGAAAAAGAAAGTAATATCGCAGCAGTCGATAATTCGAACTCAATCATATAAAAAGGGGCCAAATGGATCTAGACCAGAGATAAACCAATTTTGGTAGCGACAATTTACTAAATTCACATCTATCAAGTACAGGTCCGTACTTGAAAGATGTGAATTTATTGATTGGGTAAGACGATGATGATAAAAAGGCATAACATGCCTACTAATAATATTGTGATAGGTAATCTATATTGAGTAGCTAGATACAAATAAAACACCAAGTTACTGTTATTAAAACCTTTATTAACGACAGACCAAAACAAGACGGCCCTAGCAGTCTTAATTCTTAAAACTAAAAAAAGAAAATGGTGATAAAGAGACTGATGGAATGGCAATCATTATACTTATTTAAATCATCATCGATTAAGAATCTTCTTGAATGAGATCATAGTAAACGCCAGGTTCATCATTAAAACTCCACGCTAACTGAGGCAAATTTAACTCTATGTTAGCATCGACAAAAAAATCACAACCTAGCAGAGTTTTAGAGTTCTCAGCTTCTGGCAACACCATGAAGTTCGTCAATATACAACGACCGTTCAGTTTAACTGGAATTCGGCCGGTCAATACGTTCTGCGGTTTTGGGATCCCGTCTGCGAAACTGATAGTTGTAGGTTTCTCTTGGAAATGAAAGCCGATGTTCTTTAAGTAGCTATATAGCTTGTGGGAGGCAATGCTTGTATCGGCACCAGTATCTACTAATGCCATCTCTTTTGCAGTACCAATACTTATTTCAATCATTAGCAGAGGTCTCAAGTCGAGGTGTAGGGTACTATCTTGAGACTCCTCCACAGGTGCTGATGGTGTTACTGCTGACGAAGTCGGCTCCGGCGAAGCTGGGGATTCAGTGTTCGGTGTGGATGTACTCGCCGCTGCATTTAACTTTTGCTTCTTCCTGCAGACTTCAGCTACATGGCCAAAATTTCTACAAAAATGGCAACGTACCCTTTTCCTTCCTGCACGGTTTTCAGTAGTGTTCGTTTTCGTGCCTTGTGATTTGTCCTTCAGCTTTTCTTTTTCTATGCCTCTCGCCGCTTCCAACAAACCATCGTAAGATTGAATACACTCTCTAGGAATCTGCTCCTGGATTTTAGAATGCAAAAATCCATACATCATGTCCAACTGCACGTCTTCAGCTAATGGTGGGTCCAGCTGATCGAAAAGAGCTCTTTTTTTGGTTACGAATCTCTCAGTTAGCTCGTCCGGTTTCTGTCTACATTCAGCAATCTCTTGGAAGATGATGTAACCAGGTTTTTTTGGTGCAAAGGTTTTCTTAAGTTGCGTCTCAAAATCATTCCAAGTGGCAATGTTATCTTTTATTTCATTCCACCAAGTAGCAGCGTCGCCATTTAGAATGAGGGGCAAACTGCGTAGGGCATCGTTATCTACTAAGTTCTTCATCGATTTGTACTTTCTAGCGGCAGTCAAAAAATTCTGCACTTGTTCATAGTCTCTACTGCCGTCATACGAGAATACAGCCTGTGCAAAAGAACGGGAACGTTGACTCGGTATAAAAAACCCACTCATCTTTGCACGTAGAAGATGGAGTTGCACTCAAAAATTCAAAAGATGCGAAGAATAATGGCTCTTTGGTAGCGCATACATATACAATCGCCGCAGTGCAAAGCCAACGAGAAGTAGTAGAGAGGAGTTGAGAATACAAAAAATATCAGTTGGTAAGACTTGTTAGGACCCAGTGACCCACCAAGCTGAAAGTCGTGGCAACGCGTGGTCGCGTGCGCGTGCGCTTGAATAAAACTAGGCGCTTCTTAGCGTCGCGAACACTTTTACTACTCACTCATTTATCTTGAATTCTTGATTTCACTCACTAGACTAGATACACAACACTATTCGGTATAATTTTGTAAGTACGATAGAGCCACTCCACTGGCTGCAAGTACACACACACGTTGCTAAATTCAATGATCACACAGTGTATGCGCGGTATGTCATCATTCGTAGGAAAATCTTAACACCGCGATTCAGCGAGGCGGTCAAATCGAACAACGCCATCTAGAGAGCAAATGGTAAACTTTAAATGTTGTTGGACAAGTTATAAATAAAATAGTGTTCTATCGTAATCGGAGCAGTGTTCAATTTCATAGTTTTATTTTTTTATGCATCATGCCATTATTGACAAGGGGTTCTTTTTTTTTAATAAAATCCGGGGTTTTTACTTTTATAAATAAATTATTAAAAATAAGCTAGTTGTTTTATTTTGACGTGACAACGTCTTAAATTAGGTTGCGGCTGGGAGTCACTTATGAAAAAGTGTAACGCTCGGTAACGTTACGATGAGTCACCGAACGAGAGAGAGGCCCGCCGAATGCCTTGCGTCTCTCTCCCACTCAACTATGATCGGTCTGCCGCGCGCGCAGCACATTCTACCGAGAAAAAGACGTTGTCACGTAAAATCTTCGCCCGTAAAACCGACTTTACAGGCAACCATTTTTTTTTATAAAGTAAAAAGGAATAATTTGTATTGCAGACGATAAAACCAACACTGGGCATGCGCAACTGTTCATTTCTGCTACTACTAAGGGAGGCTAAGCGTAATTGAAGAGTAACCATAATTTGAATGACTACCTAAATGACACTTTGACATGTTCATTTAATTCACAATTATTATTTATATTTGGTATTTCATTTTTAACCGACCTCCTTTTATAAATTTAATGATTCTTAATAACTTCTCACCTATTACAAAATTTGTACGCCCATCTGGTACAATGTGACGAGACAAAACGTAAACTCAGGACCAAGAATATACATACCGATCATGTTCCTTCAAATAAATAATTATGAATCACGGACTTTCTCGCCGGGCCGGTTCTTATCTATAGGAAACGACTAACCAGGTCATGCACATTTTCACCACGTTTATAAGTGCCCATTTAGGCTTATGTGAAATAATACTAGCTGGGCACAGCGGTTTCACCCGCTGCCCAGGTCCCCCTTCACTTAGGGGTTTGAAAAATAGATAGTAGCCGATTCTGACTTACTGTATATGCATAAAAAAATCATAAAAATCGGTCGAGCCGCTTCGGAGGAGTATGGGAACGAACATTTTGACACGAGAATTTTAAATATTAGATTTTTTGACTTTGGTATCGTTTGTAGAACACGCAACAACGATTCTTTAAATAATAATGTTCAATGTACAGTTTTAATTCGTTACGATTTAATATTATGTAGGATATTTTTCAACGTGTGGTCGAAGCCGTGGGCAACAGCAAGTTAAAAAGCTTATAGCTTCAGATTTTTTCAAAGAAAAAACAGTATGTTTAGGAAGTCTGAAAACTTTATTTCTAGAGGGCTAAGAATCAATTTTATAAATTGCGAGATAGATATTAAGCCTTATAAATAAAACCATAACATACACAACACAGACCAAGTTTATTGCCACTAAGTCTTCTTTGAGAATTCATATTTGTAATTGAACTTTTTGTGCCTACCCCACCCATACATTATATAAACAGACACCAGTACAGTCTATTCATTAATAACTATAATTTGTTGTTTTGGCGTCTCATTGCGGCCCTCGCGACACAATGATCACTGCTGATGGTACTAGACCTGAAACGAAGAAAACATAAAAATAATTAATTAGACTGATTACCATGAGAAATTGCAGGTTGTCCGAGAGAAATAGATACCGCGGCCTCGCATTATAAAGGACAATAATTGCATCATCATCTGCCTAGCCTTTTCCCAACTATGTTGGGGTCGGCTTCCCGTCTAACCGGATGCAGCTGAATATCAGTATTTTATATAGAGCGACTGCCTATCTGACCTCCACAACCCAGTTAGTACTGGGTAATACGATACCCCTTGGTAAGACTGGTTGTCAGACTTTCGGGACACTGACTACCTGTAACAACTGTCAAAGATCTACAAATGACAGCCGGGACCAACGGCTTAACTTGCTTTCCGAGGCACGGAGGAAACTCGGTATGTAACGGGTGGTCACCCATCCACAGACCAACCTAGGCAAGCGCGGCTTAACCTAAAGATCGACCCGAGCGGCTGCTATTATTTAGCCACGAGCTCCTCAAAAATGTCTATAAAGGACAATTGCAATAGAAGGAATATGGGTGGGTTTCAGTCAGTACAAGTCTGACACTCCCCCTCAGTCCGCCCAGAGCGTGGGAAGTTATTTGATGATTCGTCCGCAACCATATACTCAAGTCTGTAGTCCCTTGGAGCTGTAAAATAATCAATCCTCTAAATCTACGCAGTCAACGGATATGGCCGTTTATGTCGCAAGTTTACGGAACCCTTGGTGCGCCAGTCCAACTCGCAACTAGCCGTTTTTTTGTTTTCCCAAACATTTTGATCAGCTGATTCCTATTCTAAGTCCATTTTTTTTATTTTGCGCATTTTATGAACTCGTAGAACGAAAGTTAGACTTTTATAGCTATATTGGATTCGGCATCTTTTACACACTATATCTTTGCCTTTTTTTTGGGTCTGGGCGGAGCGGGAGGGACTGTCAGACTTTTACTGAGTACAACCCACTCATGTTCCTTTTTCTTGTTCTTTTTCCGAAAAACCACAACCCCGGATATCTTTGCCTTTCAGTCTTTCTCCCAAAATCCTTCAATTTTTTTCGTGCTCCATTAAAAAGTTGTATACAATTCTATAATAAGCACAAACCTAATAAATCCAACGGTTTGTCATAGTCTTCTGTGGTGAATATCTTCTTGGGGAATGTGGTCATTAACTTGAAGCTGTCCTCTTGAGCATACTCTGCTGCGTTCATCTGAAGGTAGAGTCTGAAAATTTTGGAGTTTTGTAAATTAATGCATGAGGTTAGCGCAAGAGAGTACACATTCAAATATCATTTTATTTATATTAATTGTTTATCCTACTTCCTACTAATATTATAAATAAATATCTTGGGACAACTCACACACGGCTATCTGATCCCAAACTAAGCAGAGCTTGTGTTATGGTAACCAGACAACTGATATACATACTTATATAATTTATAAATACATACATATTATAGATAAATCACGCCCAGACACAGAACAAACAATCATGCTCATCACACAAAGTTTGTCCTGGGTGGGAATCGAACCCACGACCTCCGGCTCAGCAGTCAGGGCCACTAACCACTAGACCAACAGGCCCGTCAAAACGGCTAAACGGATGTACTTAAAACTAGATGCATACAAAAACATTATTATACACTAAAAAAAAAGAATCATATGTGTTATTCTAGACTGTAATCTACTTCTGTGCCATATTTCATCAAGATCCGTTCAGCCGTTTTGACGTGAAAGAGTAACAAACATCCATACATCCATCCTCACAAGCATTCGCATTTATAATATTATATATAGTAGAATTAACTCAGATACCCGTTTTATTTTAAAGTCTAGATATTATCTGGGTCAGATAATTTGCTGAAGGTGCTTAACCTTCAGCAATATCCATCAGTTCTTGTAATGTGTAAACAGAAATGCTCAACAGTTCTGTCTTATCTCAAGGCAGCCATTTTGAAACAGCAAACGCAAACAACATCAAACTCAAAACACAGTTAACCATTTGGAAACACCAAATTCAAAACATAACCTATTTGTAAATGTGTTTTTACAGTTGATTCGCATAGATAATTATATTCACCTCATAATTAAAATAAATATTAAAGCCTCTTTGGTTTAGAGCTCCCAAGCGGGGCTTCTGAGCTTTTTTTTTTTGTTTCTATTTTGCCTGCAATCAGTCAGAAGACTATAAGAACGCAGGTTGAGAGCTGCTGGCGGTTGGGGTCCGGACTCCTCAGTCCTTTGCCCCTTTTTAAAACAGGCTATCTAGGACATGCTTTCTCTTTAGCCTTATTGTTCAGCTGTCTATGTTTTCTATTAGACCTCGAGCCAGGGGGTTGGAATGGTGCTTGAGGCGCTCGTGGTAGCGGTTTTCCGTATGTTTTATCTCTTCGTCCACAGTGGGGACTTCCAAGTAATGGTGGATTTCGGAGTTGGTTGTATACCATGGTGCATTAGCTAGCGTTCTCAGTATTTTTTTTTACCAAGAGGTAGGGTTTTCATCAGGATTTTTTCAGTAGCGGTCACGGAGACTGAATTTTGTGTCTAATAGGTGCAGCCTTTATAAAACATACCAGTCGAAATGTGGCGAAATAATAGTAAGTACATTAGGTACTCTAAGTTATTATTAGTACCTCTACCTAAGCCTTCCGAGAATACCGCTATGTAAATTTCATGAATAAAATAGTATACCTGACAGCAGCAAGCTGTTCCTTAGCACCAAAGATGTGCGCGAGAGTCTTGCCGTCGGGCAGGCGGATCTGTATGCGCGCCTGCTCGTACGTGACCTTGGGCGCGGCCGCCACGGGCGCGGGCGGCGCGGGCGCAGGCGCCGCGGCCACGGGCGGCAACCCACCGGCCGCTAGTCTGACAAGTGGGACAAGCTACGGATTTAGTATATCTACACTAATATATAGATAGATTTGTTCGTTTGTACCGAATAGGCTTCGAAACTACTGGACTGATGTTAACAAATTTATCACCAATACAAAGCTGGAAATAACATTGGGTATTTATAATAATGTATTGTATAACGGGCTCGTGCCCACAACTCCACGTTTTTAAGTGCGTATTTTGCATACGGGTGGTAATATAATTCGATCCACCCCAGCTCCACGAGAAATGTCAGCAACGCCATGGTGTTGCTGACGATCTCACGAAGAACACCTGGATTACCGAAGTACTTTGCCCTGTATGGGGCAACCTCTGTTGAGTGCAGAAGCACATGGGCTGCTGTCTCGTCTACCTCCATGCAAGCTCGGCTCAGTAACATTGGCTATATAACATCAAGCTACGACATTTAGAAGCTCAGCTGCGGGTGATATTCCTCTGTGCAGCTAGTTCAATTTAAAATACTATCATACTGGACAAGGAAAGGCAGGTGATAATCCTGAGCATGCCCAGAAAGAAATTGGTTGTCATTTGTTTCATTTGCCAACGCAAACATAACTCTATTAGTGGATTAGAGAATATCTTTCCCCTCAAAGAGAGTTGGCATATTAACAACAGCTCTCAGTTTTCTCATGATGCTGTGATGAAATAAATCCCAAAAGGCCTCGATTCAAACTCCAAACTACAACTCGAAAAGTGGCAACATTTGTGTTATTTGTTTATTATAACTGTTATTTATTATATTTTTCCAACTCCTTGTATAGTTATACCAATTGTTTGTGAATGAATATGTGGACTCTGTGGGCCTTGTATATTCCTAGATGAATTTGAAAGAAGGGGCAGAGTGTTTGTCGACTTTTTGAAGTAGGCTAGCAAAAACCCATCTATTCTTTTGATACAACACACAAAAAATATCTTTAAACTCACTTCCTAGCCTGCTTATCAGCTTCAATCTGAGCACGCACGCGCTCCCTCGCCTTTTGGTCCTCAATCTTCTCCCGTCTCCGCTGGTCCACTAACTTCTGCATCTCCTGCTCTTGCATCCTCTGACGAGCATCTTGCATCTCCTTCCCAGATTTTATGCGGATGCGTTCCCGTTCTAATGCTTCAGCCTGAAAATTACATCATTTCATTGTTTAGGAGGAGTACAAATCTGGCTAGAAAATTAATCTGCCTTGTAGATTCTTACACAGTTGTTACTGTACTTTTGTTAACTTATTATTTTATGTTTTGTAAAGTAAGCAATGACCTATTGTCGGGCCTACACTGTCCTCTCATACTTAAGTACTAACGCTGTAACAAAAACTTTGCTCACCCTACGCTATCCTCTCATACTTACTTAAGTAACGTACGTAATACTACAACTAAATCTCTAACAACATTGTTAAACCAAAATATAATTTAAAAAAAGATTTAAGAGTTTCTTGCCCATTCTTCTCCATAGAAAATGACCAGCCCCAACTGTGCACCTTTTCTTAACGTTTTATAAGTGCCCATATAGGCCTATGTGAAATAAAAATAATCTGATTTTGAATTCATAAAAAGATGGTGAGAATATTAAATCATTTCTCACCATCTCATCATCACCTTTTTTTAGGTGTTAAACAGACCAGGTCAGAAGAAAATGAAATAGAGAAGACAGAGGTGCCTCATTATACTTTTTCCAATGGCATCTATTGGGTATGGAACCTAAAAAACATTTAACATAGCCTCTAAAAAAATATTGCATTGGTAAAGTTAGCCATAACTGGAACTATTCCAATGAACAATACGATAGGTTACCCATAAAACTAATTTAAATTAACAAAAATGAAAATGTTCCGACTACAATTTATTAGTATTAATATTGTGTATGTGCATATAGGTAATAACAGAATTTGTAATTTTGTCCAAAGAAAAGTGATTTGGTTGGAATATGAACAAAAAAAACCATCCCCAACCCAAGAATCAAGTTTTAAATAAAAGCCTAGTCTGTACTATGTAAGACAAGTAAAAAAAAATCTAATAAGATGCAACATCTACCAACGGCAGCTAAAAGGTGAAAAAACAACAAACCTTCTCCTTTTCTTCTCTCTCTTTTCGTTTCTGTTTCATTCTTTCCTCCAGCAACATCAGTTGAGCCCTCTTTTCCTCTTCACTCAAAGGTTTTTTCTCTTCAGTCGACTCTGAGAAGCTACTATGTTCAGTCTTGGCGGCATGGTACTCCATTTCGTCTTGATTCTTGAGCAATTTCCCACACACGTCGCATTTAAAGGACTTGACTTCATCTTCGGGATCAGCGCCGGCTGGATCTTGAGAAGACGTGGAGGACTCAGGCACGGGGGCCGGCACTGCTTCAACGCTCGTGGAAGTGGCAATCGTTGGCGCCGCGTCCATCGCAGGATCGTCAGCGTGTGCCAACAACCACTCCATAGCAGGTTCCACCCCCTTATAACTTGTCACCGCCAGAGCCTTCTCCCTAAAACCCATAAAATCATCCAACATTTTAGGTTACCGAATTGGTGCAGTATTTTTACGTCAAGTAAAAACGAAATATATACTCACGCTCGCTCTTTGGAAAATCCCATTTCGATGAGTGTTTGTATTTCTGCCATTTTCTAAGTTATTTTATAACTACAAAACTAATTAATTCATTAATTTGTTAAAAGTCACCACCGAAAACCAAAATAATCATTCATCACGCATCCGTCATCAGCTGTTTTTTTTTCTTAGGAAGCACAAGCACAACAGATAAAATTCGAATGCGTTTCGTTTACACCGCAGCGCAGAAGTTATTTTTTGTTTTGCCAAGTAATTTGTTCACATAATATTTCTCTGCACTATGACTTGCATCGGTGAGAGACGTTTTTATGACTCCTAGTGACCACAACGATGCTATGTCAAAATATGATAATAATTACTGTAAATTAAAACCATAATTATATAGCAACATCGATTTTTTTTACAGGTCAGAATATTATTACCATTAAATTTTTTTCGGTGCGCACGATAAGCCGAACGGGCAGGCAGCTCATCTGCAGAATCTTTTGACTTTAACTTAGTCTTAGGAACCGACAGTGGTTTCACAAGATGCTCATATGTGAAAATATGCTAAGGAGAGGTCCAGCTTCACCATCCAGTCATCCTTCTGTTAAAAATAGGGTATTTGAAAGTTGGAGATCAGTTTAAATGGCTTTAGAAAAAATGATGTGATGGTTCAGTAGCTTCAGATTGAATATGGGTCGCTTTGGTCCATCGTTATTGTTTGTGAGAATTAAGTATTATTGTTGAGAAAAATATTACTGGCTGTTTATAAGCAGTAACTAAATAAACGGTTTAGTAAAAAAAGAAACATTCATGCCAATAATAATTTTGACTGCGCCATTTCCATGAAAATCAATAACGAATTTGTTATTACTGATAATTGAATAATTAAAAATCCTACTTACAAATTCAGTTATTTCCTTTCGTATCGAAGAGAATTTTAATTGATAAAACTAAAGAATGGGTTCACAAGCACACAAGAAAATCAAAATCAAAATTCAAAACAGTGACCCAGGAAAGATATTAGACTTGGTCATGAGTTTAACCGACGATGCATGTAGCGAAATACAAATCAAAATAAATACGTATGTACGTGGATAATATAACTTAAAATATTTTTATTATTTTTGTACGTAAGAAGCCTTAAAGTTCCACAGATATAGGAAGTTTAGAAAAACCTTTGCAAATGGCAAGTTAACCGATTGAGCAATTTTGGCAATCGGTCATTATATTTGCAAAATATATTTAAAAAAAACCGGAAGATATAGGAAAACTTCTAGAAGGTAGTCAGTCATTTTCAAAGAAACACAGATGCTTGAGTCAATTCAAGACTCTCATTTCCAAATACTACCGAGCACTAAAAAGCTTTCACAACAATGTAATTTGAATTTCGTATTGGTATGTGAATTGTGAATATATTTAAATGTTACAGATAAAAGATGAATGTGATGCAGACCTGGTGTTTCAAGTGATAGTACACAGTGACCATAAGGAGGCATTCGTGGAAGCTGTAGGCGCAGTTCCTCTGCCACGGAAAACTAAAATAGAAGTATGAGATCCGGTTTACATTAGGTTGAGCCGACAGTTTTAACGGATCGGAAACTGTGTCGGGTGCATCTTGACATTTGTATTTCAGTAAAAACTGGACGTTCAGCCACAATTTCTGTCGGGTCGGAAATATTTTAGGCGGAAGTCTTTTGGGTCGGATCTCCCGCTTCTAGTGTGAACAGCAAGACCTGATGGTCGACCAGCGGCAGAACCGTCGCTTCAACCTTATGTGAACCAAGCTGGATATGAATTGATTTGTCTACGTTTTCCTTCTTAGCATTTCGATGGCAATCTGAGTTAAATCGACCCTGAATTTGGCACCTTCATTAGACGTCCTCAATTTCTGCAAAAAATCAAGATTACCCCATCCTTTGTGGAATCTGTTTCTTTACGCCATTTACGACACCGAACAGTTTCGATTTGTCTGAACGGGGAATTTATCTTTAATATGCAATACCCTTTTTTTGGATTGGCAATCATCAAATGACTCCATCCGCTGTGGCACACGAACGCGCCGTCCACGCGGCCTGTAGTCACTTGAGGGACAGACGATGCGCTAGCCATTGCTTACCGTCCTCAGGCCCGCGCCTGTGTTGGCCAGGAATCAATCAATTTTTCTACCAACGGCCCTGAAGGGATCTCAAGCCTCCGGAGGGCCCGGGGTTGCGGGTTGTTTGAAAGTTGCGGCCCCGGAACGTTAAGGGCAATAGAAGGAATATGGGTGGGCTTTAGTCAGTACAAGTCTGACACTCCCCCCGCTCCCCGGAGGGGGGAAGTTATTTGATGATTTCCCACCCCAAAAACAAAAAGCCTCCGGAGGGTTAGGCAGATGTGTGACTAACTATAGCACACCCACATTTCACTTTCCTGGTTTTATGTCCCAATTAGTAGGAGTACTGCTGATTGAATCCTGAGAACACCCGTTGCTCGCGCCAGCACTGCAGAAAAAAAATTCAATGCACCCAATACATTATAGGCGCCCATAACTCGATGTTGTCTACGCACATAACCTGACTAACCATCTCTTCCCCAGTTTACGAATAAATTGGCTGCGACACTGAGGTCAAAAGTGGATCAAAAGGAGCTCTTAAGCAATTTCGAACAGGATTTTCAAGCCATTGTCAAGGCTGTAAGTTAAGTTGACGATGACAAGCTACCTACTGCTATGAGACCCACACCCTCGGACACCCCTGGTTTGGCTGTTATGTTGAAGTCAATGTAAAGACAGTTGTACAGCGATTTAGCACGTGCAAGTGCAGGCTCATCAGTCAGAGGCGGATACAATTCCCACAGCGCCCTAGGCATGCACCTTACCAGCGC
This sequence comes from Ochropleura plecta, assembly GCA_905475445.1. Classification (NCBI taxonomy): domain Eukaryota; kingdom Metazoa; phylum Arthropoda; class Insecta; order Lepidoptera; family Noctuidae; genus Ochropleura; species Ochropleura plecta. The sequence goes on along the minus strand of FR997728.1, from coordinate 18,618,838 downwards.
CCCTCTATTTGTCATCTTATTAATATTAAAAACACAAAAGGTTTTTAAAAATTAAGGGATAAATTTGTACAATCTATTACCTACGTAACGGATTTCTATGAAGGTAGCTTGTACCCTGAATTTACGTAAACTGCAGCGGTAAACTTTGCTTTTCATTTTATTTACAATGAACACCAAATTTAGTTTTGCGTTCGAATGAAATCGTCATATGAATGAGCATTCAAACATCGTTATTGTACTACTAAACTAACCTAACTTTTAATGCACGAAGCCGACTCGCGCTTAGCCATTTTTATTCTTGTATGTATTAGGTAAGTACCTACGTATTGTTTTTCTTCCATGCGCCCTCTTGTAACTTCGCGCCCCTAGGCACGTGCCTAATTTGCCTTAGGGATAATCCGCCTCTGCATGAGTATCATTTGTTTAAAAAAAGTTGTAAGTATTTGAATTTTTTCCAACCCCATCCTTCAAAATCATATTCAGATTAGAACACCTCTCACCCGCAAAGTAATTTTCCTGGCTATGGCCTTGCTTTTATTGACCAGAAACTGACCAGTCACTTTTTTAGTATCTACCCGAAGACAGCACAAAAGTGAGACGCGTGATAATGATGCCAATTGAGGGACATCCCTTCTCCGTCATTTTCTGCATCATAGGACCGAAGATAACGGAATGCGGTGTTGCGATAGCCATAAACGAAAGTTCTATGTACGTACTCCTTTTAATTAATTCTTTTAACTTTGCGAGCGCCAATGACGCTTCTAGATTATGGCTGCCATACTTCCTGGCCAGTCCTTGAACATGTCCTCGTCAATTGGGCTCTTGGTTAATTTACCAGAACAGAATCTTGAAATTCAATCATTTATATTTTTTTAAACGTTGCCCCACACTAGTAATTTATCCTGTATCGTGGGTGCGTTTACTGCGTTTACAAACATTTAAACTCACATTCACAAACAGCCAGACCCGAAACAACTACCTGTAGGTCATAAAATATTTGTTTCGTGCGGGAATCGAACCCGCGACACGCAGCGCAGCGGCCAATCGCTCAGCCACTGCGGCCAACCATGCCGTCCATATTAACACTTTATCGTCTACTAAGTAATTGGCGCCCGCGGCTTCAACCGCGTGATATCGAAAATTTATTTTTTATCCCATATATTATTCCAGACTATAATCTACCTTTATTCGATCAATTTATAAATTAAGTCCCAGACACTCCCTCAGAGAAAAATTCAAAGATATTAATATACTTACTGTGCCCTCTCAGTTTATTTACGAAAACCTTTTGTACGCGCATAAAAATATAAAATTGTTTAAAAAATACAGTGATATCCACGACATAAATACGAGGAACAAACATAAATTTGTTGTTCCAGCAACGAGGCTCAAAAAAATAGGGGGTACGTTCACATGCCAATGTATACGTTATTATAATAAACTCCCAAACGATGTTCAAACACTAAGCCTCAATAAATTTAAATCTTTTGTAAAACGTAAGCTATCTCTGAAAGCTTATTATAATGTTAATCATTACCTTGAAGATAAAAAGGCTTGGGATTAAGCTGCTCCAATTTAATTTACTCAGTGAGTGTCAAAATTTTTCTTTGTTTCATTTATTTATTGTTTATTCCTTTATTTTATACACTGACATTTGATGATTTGACATTATTATTTATATTTTATTAATTTTTATTTTTTTTATACTTTACATTTTTTTTATTATTATTTTTGATTTGTGACATTTTATGATTTCATTATGATCTCATTAATTTAATTTTGTAAATATTTTCTAGTCTGTAGTTGTTTATTGTGAATGTGAGGACCATGTGGACCATAACTTCTATTTACTTTGTTTGTTTTTGACGATTGTCTGGCAGTTTGAGTACTATAAGGGACCTACACAAATGTCCTTTTTTTGGTATTGTTCGTCGTTTCGTTGAGCTCCTTGGGTTTTGAGTCGAGCTACACGATAACTGACAAATGCGTGCACTGACTGGACAGGTCCACTCAATCTGTGTGGTGCTTTCTTAAAAAGACCATTTCAGACACTAGTCTGCATAGTCCTCATGTAAGTTGACCAAGATATTTTGTCTGGACCTTAAAAGAGACTATGACCTCTGAGTTTGTTTCGGCTGTTTCTTCTCAGAGTAGTCGGATACGAAACACCGACCTCATCTAGTTTAAAAAAACCGGCCAAGAGCGTGTCCGGCCACGCTCAGTGTAGGGTTCCGTAGTGTCCCGTCCGTCACAATAAGTGTTCTTTACCACGGTAGGTCATGAAAGCACGGAAAATCTTAACATCGACTTTTAAAAAAATGACGTCATTACGCAACGCCATCTATCGAACCATTTATGAACTGGTTTTTACCTTAACATTTTGATGGTGTTAAAAAAAATAATTTTAGTTTTGTTCTAAATTGCCTTAGCATGTTCTTGATAGAAGTTTTATGTAGTTATAAGATACCGCCAATGCCAAGGAGAGACCAACCGAACAATTCGGTAATACCCGATCCAATGTAATAAGTACCTACAGCGCCATCTCTCGGGGAATTGGGTTACTAATTAATACAAAGACGTCCAAGTAGTTTTCGGTGGTAATTTTGGATTGCGAGAACCGATTTCAATAATTCTTTTTTTGTTTAAAAAAGATACGTTCAGGATAATAAAATATGTAAACGAAGTTAAAAAAAATGGTTGCATATACGATTATACTACAAACTTAGTCCAGAAATTATTTTGTACAACTTTTTGTCTTTTTTGTACAAAAACTGTTGTGTCAATCAAGTTCAAAATAATTTTCATAGAAAGTCCTTATAAAGTTCTACTTTTCAGATTTTTTTCATATTTTCTAAACTTATGGTTCAAAAGTTAGAGGGATTATTTCCGAAATTATTGACAATATCAAAAAATGATTTTAGTAAACCCCTATTCATTTTTAAATACCTTTCCAACAATATATCACACGTTAGGGTTGAAATTAAAAAAAAAATCACTTCCCACTTTACATACAGGGTGGCTACCCTAATAAAACATTTTTTCTCAATTTTTATTTTACCACTTTGTCGGCGTGATTGATATACATATTGGTACCAAATTTCAGCTTTCTAGTGCTAACGGTCACAGAGATTAAGCGAGGACGGACGGACGGACGGACAGACAGACATGGCGAAACTATAAGGGTTCCTAGTTGACTACGGAACCCTAAAAAAAGACGTGTAAAAGTGTTTGTGAAAACCTACTTGCAAAATAAACATCATTTATCATTTATTTACCTCTGTGCCTAATGTCATCAAGATCCGTTCAGTCGTTTCGAGGTGAAAGAGTAACAAACATCCATACATCCATCCTCACAAACATTTGCATTTATAATATTAGTAGGAAGTCATCGGATTGAAACAGGAAGAAGATCAAAATCAGGACACAATTTTAATTAGTTATTTCACCACGTCTTAATGGTCACGTAACTGATGATACTTCCGGGGTTGCGGGTTGTTCGAAAGAGATACCGCCGCCCCGGAACTTAAAGGGCAAGAACATGGGTGGGTTTTAGTCAGTAAAAGTCTGACATGCCCCCCCGCTCCGCCCAGAGCGGGGGAAGTCATTTGATGATTTTCCACCCGAAAAAAAAAACTGATGATATACTTAACCTTACGTATTCCATTTCCAACACGTGCATATCTGACCAGTTCTTAGAGCTTTCTTTTTGACCGCCAACTTTAATGTTTGTTTGTAGATTTATCTGGCCGACTCTAAAGAAGGCGATCGCTTTTGAATATGAGCGTGATAGGAAAATAAAATGCCAACATCTACTGCGCGTGGCCAGAAGACTGTTTACTCAGGTAAGCCTGCTTTTGGTAGAATTATCAAAGAAAGAAAATCGCCATTCAATTTTTTCAAAATGATGACAAAGAGCATTAACATGCAGAATGAAATCGATCGTTAGTTTTCTTAAACTAGATTAGTCTAAAGTGCATTTTTTTTTCGGATCGGAAATCTTCAAATTACTGCTCATGCTTCGGAGCGGATCCCAGAGCGGGGGTGCAGCCTAATATACCTCTGTGTAACATTTAGGTGGGGTCATTAGAAACCCTGCTGCAAATGACGATGGAACAAGCCAAGCACCTAGTCAAGGCTGAACACTGCGTGGTCATGCTGATCGATGTGGATAAGATGGAGCTGTACGAGTCCTGCTCGCCTCTAAAGGGCTTTTCGGTATTAATGCTCTTAGGTGTAACAGTAGTGGTCTTAATGTAAAAAGTATTTACTGATCGTCATCATCAACGCCATCATTATAACTATCAGGTCTTCGAATGTTAAAAAAATCCGATCTTACTAGAAAAAACTAACAATGAGTTTGAAATAATAATACGTAGCAGTTGTTCTATAGTCCTTGAATCCTAACAGTCAGTGAGCAGACAGGACCGGGATCATCATTTTCTATACTCATAGCATAGCCAGCAATCACAGAATCATTACTACCTCTGGAGTCTTGGAGCTAAAGTTATGTACCTATGTCATGAATAGAGGCAGCGAAAAATAAAAAACCCACAATTTTTGGTGCGTGTAGAGACGACACTGGTATTTCGCAACATACAAATTGTAGGATTTAGAAGTAGGTAGGCTTAGAACAAGTGTAGAACAAATCGGTAAGCAGTTTTCTCTTATTCATAAAATGTATTCGTCTGTAGATTCTATGTCGGAGAAAGTCTTGACTATTCTGATTTTCGTTAAATCCTGCTCAAAAAGTACATTACAGAATCTAAACCACTACACGTAACAATTTTCATATTTAAAACCAAATCTCAGCTAAGAGTTAAGAAATACACAATTTAAGATTTAGAACCTATTTATACAGTAGAAAAATTATAAAATGCACTAGAATTTCTGATATTCCTCTTGTCTTGCACCTAATATATGGACATCTAATTTTAGGGACAACATTGCGTAGAACGTCGTTTCTCCCTGAACAAGGGTATAGCTGGCGAAGTCATCAGAACAGGGAACCTTATTAACGCTAAGGTACCCAAAGAACACCCCCTGTTCGACCCCAGAATTGATTGCATACCAGAAGTCAAATGCAAGTAAATAACCTTGAATAACGTTCATAATTTTGTCGTACTTTTTTAGCCATATGTAAAAAATGAAACATATTTTTTTTTCCGTTACACTTTCCGTCCATCAGAAGTCTGCTATGCTTTCCAATTCGAGAGCAGTCGGGGATAATTGGAGTGGGACAACTTATCAACAAAATCGTGGACCCTTGTTTTGATGGCGCGGATGAGGAGATAGCTTTGGCATTCAGCATTTACTGCGGCATCTGCATCATCCACGCCGTGATCTACCAGAAGATGCAAGAGGCACACATCAGGAATGCTTTGGCCACCGAACTTATATTGTATCATATGAAGGTCTGTATCTACTATTTGTTTCCTACATACAATAGCTGGCTGTTTGTGTAGGTGAGGTTAATACATGAACATTCGTAAAATGGACACAAAGTGATAATTCGCCATATTGACTGACCATTTTAAGAATTTCAACGTAATCCATAATATTATCCTATTACCTACTTATGATTTTGCTAAAGCGGCCACTTTAGACCTCTGTAGTATTTAGACCTTACACAAGAGATGGGAGGATGAAATTAAACGCACCGCGGTTCGAAACTGGATGCAGACAGCTCAAATTAGAGAAAACTGGCTCAATTTGGAGGAGGCCTTTACCTGCAGAGGGGTTCCTATTAAAATAACATACTAGAATACAACAAAATACGCTTTTTAACCTAACATAACTAATTAATTTGTGAACTAGCATTTTCTGTAAGAAATAATAGGCTTTTTTATTTTATTTTTATTTAGTATTCAGCCAGTAGCTCTTCAACATGGACGCTTTTTGATATCGTTCAGGTCTACTTTGGTTCAATGATGTCTTTCTTATTTTTTTTTTAAATAATAATAAATACATTTTCCTTTCTTTCTAAAACACTTACATTCAACATTGTTGTCGGCTACATCGTCTGATTTTGACCTCTGTTATTACACTTGTGTTGGATGTAGGTAGAGGATGATGAGGTGTTTCACTTGATGTCCTGCAACGCTTTCCATCAGCATCCTCACATAGCTAGTCTCCACTTCAACCCTCGGGCGTTGCCGTTGAGAGAACTGCCGTGCTATGCCCTAAAGATTATAACAGATCTTGGATTTCATACGAAGTACGTATCCCGTGTATTATGTGACGATTCAGCGGAGATGTTAGTAGGAGATCACGCATACATTTAGTCAGTTATATGTCAGTCCAATGTTAAAGGGACGAGCCTATTGCTATCAATCGCGCACAAAAACCAGATTCTGTGGCTGCGACTAAGACATTTAATAACACTTTGCCAAACCTAGAAATCGCACTCAACACCAACCCTTGTACTCAGAAGTAGCGCTTGTGACCACTAGATCAACGTGGCAAAATAAATGCCGCTAGTCGTTTCCATGTCAACGCTGCGAGAGCCACTGACATGGCCGAGAAATTTTTGCCCATAAAACTCGGGCTCAAGAGCTGTAGTAAGTAGTAGTATTTTATGGATCTGGTAAAGTAGGCGCGCGGCAAATTAATTTACGTGTATTTAAATTATTTTTGTTCATGAATTATTATAAGTATGTTAGTTTAGGTAGGTACAGTTGGGTAGTAGTTTATATGTTGTTTTTATAATATAACTATTGTTCTGTTTGGTGTTATAATTTATCTATGGAAATTTCGCCTCTGACCATTACAGGCACTTTTGAATGTCAAAAAAAAAAGATGAAGCTACAGTCCCAGTAACAATGCATAATAACTTATGAAAGTATTCTAGTTGCCGATTCTAAAAGCAATAATACTAAATCAGAATTGAATTTCCTCTAGGTTCGACATTAAGAAAGAGAAGCTAGCCCGGTTCGTCTTGTATGTGAAGAAGTCCTACCGGGACGTGGCATTCCACAACTGGATGCATGCCTTCAACGTGACCCAATGGGCTTATGCCTCCATTATAAACTACAGGCTATGTACTCAGGAATACTTCACGTAATCTGCTTACTTACTTTACTAACCCCTGATCGAAATCAGCAGCAGTATCGATCGTAGATGATGATAAAGCCATATAGCCGATTTCGGCCACAGCGACTGCCTTTGATGGCTTTCTAGGGTTGCCAAGTTTGGTATGCTGCTCTTTCATGTGCTCTCAAGTGTGCAACTTCTACCAAAAAAACTCTGAGCACAAAGCGGGCATGTTAGAATATCATTAAAGACACTATAAATCAATGTGTCATTAGTTCAATTACTTATACAGCGGTGCTGTTTTCGTATAAGAACAGGTTCGATTTCCGGAAATGTAGTTTTATTCTCTTTTAACGATCAAGGTCATATCAAATTGTTCGAAAGAGATACCGCGGCCGCGGAACATAAATGGCGAAAGAAGATACTTACCTACATGTATGGCTATTAATCAGTAAAAGTCTGACATACTCCCCGCTCTGTCCAGAGTGCGGGAAGTTATTTGATGATTTCCCATGCAAAAACAAAGGTCAAATTCCTTATGACTTATTTGGTCTACCTATTTCTAACTCGGAAACCATGGAAGTTTTGGATTTAACGTAACGTAAAAGTCATCATGAACAGACTGATTTAATTCATTCTTAGTTCTCCGCAATGGAAATTTTATTGTGTTATTTCCTTCAACATCATTTATCAAAACTAAAATCTGGTAATTACCCCTTAGAATTCCTATAGTAAGTCATAAAGCAGTGAAATAAACTTTTTGTTGCAGTGATTTGCAAGCATTTATGTACATAATATCTTGTTTGATGCACGACGTTGACCATCGCGGCACTACTAACAGCTTCCAGCTGCACGGACGTAAGTATGAAACACTTATTTATTAAGTTTTTTTTTATTAAGAAAAATAATTAAAGTAAAATAATTAATAAGTTTATTTAATCAAAAGAAACAAACATTTTCGGCGAGCCACAAACTAAGCCGCGCTTGTATCGTGTGGTCGGGAGAGCGAATTTTACATAATTCAAATAGTAACATTCAAATAGGGACATGAAATATAACAACAGGAACTGAATAAAAAATAAAAATAGGATTATAAATAAAACACAAAAAATTTAGGGTGGGACGCCATCCGGCCAGATGAAATCTGCGCGGGACGGCTGCAACAGCTGGATGCGCGTAGCAGAAGATCGGGTTAGGTGGCGCGTCTTTGGGGAGGCCTGTCTCCAGCAATGGACTGACACAGGCTGATAATAATGATGATACTCCATGGATATAGTAGACCACAAACTACAGTCGTCATTCACATTTCATTTTACATCTCGTTATTCTTTTATTAACACTTTCCAGTCAATTGCTACAGCACCTAACTTAAATAATGTTGAATTAACGAAAAGAAAATGCGGCCACGTGCTGCAATTACATAACCATGAATACTGTTTGGGAGGCGACTTCCACTGACTTGAAACACAAGTAATCGTCTGATAGAAGTAATAAGGGCTTTCCTCGACTGACTGCTTTTTTTTTTGGATGGGAAATCATCAAATAACTTCCCCCGCTCTGGGCGGAGCGGGGGGGAGTTTCAGACTTGTACTGACTAAAACCCACCCATGATCCTTCCATTGCCCTTTATGTTCCGGGGCCGCGGTATCTCTTTAGATCAACCCGCAACCCCGGCAGGCGTTGGCCCTGGCAGGCCCCTCTGCTTTGCTGACATCTCTTTGAGGCGCGCGTGGAACACTAACGCGCTGTCGACACGGCCTGTCGTCCAATAGACGGACGTCACAGGCCCGTATCTACGATGGCCGGGAGTCGTCTCGCGGCGCCCGACGCCCGGGGCGTCTAGTAATAGTCTAATAACTTAGAAAGGCCAAAAATACAACAATAATTTCGCACACACAGATACTGACTTAGCAGCCCTCTACTCGAGCGAAGGCAGTATAATGGAACGTCACCACCTTGCTCAGGCCATGTGTATACTGACCACTGAGGGCTGCGACATCCTGGAGTCTTTACCTCGAAGGGACTACGACAGAGCCATAATGATGCTTCGAGACAACATCTTGGCTACTGACTTGGCTAATTATTTCAAGTAAGGTTTAGAATACTACCAGAAACCTATTCGTAAATTAAAATCTAAAGCATTATTTCAAGTAGGCCAGTTACAGACACTATAATATAAACAATGAACAATATTGACCAAAAAAAAAGGTTAAAGGTATTTTTACATCCCCACTAGACAAAATAAGGGTTTATTATACTTATCTTACCAGCCACGTTGGTCGAATAGTTGCAAGCGCGAGTACTGAGGTACGATACAAGGGACGGGCAAAGTGTTATGAGTTTTTCCATCAGGAATTTCTGAGTAGCACCAACGAAGTCTGTACGATTCGATTCTGTCTCTTCGATTTGTGCTTGGTTTTATAGCAATTGCTCGCCCCCTTCTATACATTTATATCGTACTAGCTTTCGCCCGCGGCTTCGCTCGCGTTAAATTCGGTATAACACACCAAGCAGACCTGCATTTTTTGCTCTTGCGCCTGATTGATTTGTAATAGCAACGCTAAGTTTTCCCTTTTCTTCCCTCGTTCTCCGTCATATCCCACTTTTTTTAAATAAAAATTAGCCTATGTCCGTCTCCTGGTTTCCAACTATCTCTGTACCAAAATTCATCAAAATCGGTTTAGCCATTAAAGCGTGAAGAGGTAACAAACAAACAAACTCACTTTCGCTTTTATAATATTAGTAAGGATAAGATTTCAAATATTACTGGCGAAATGTGGGTGAAATGTTATGGTAGGTACACTGCCTACTGCCACTGCCCTTTGGGGTTATAGGCGACCCATCTTGTTAAGTAATAGTTATCTTTTACCATGCAGAAACAAACCCGATTATGGCTTAATAGCCCTGGACTTCGAGAGAGGTCACAAACTCCATTTCAGCGCCCTGCAGAACTTATTGATGAACGCTGCAGATCTGAGCGACAATATCAAGGATTGGGGATGCGTGAAGAAGGCTTCTGTTAGTGCTATTTTGATAAATCTTTAAAACAAAAACTTTAAAACTGTGACGGGGATAACGTGAGGAAATCGGCAGCCCATTTCCTGCCATAGCGAGGACTGTGTACTGTAATCACTGAACACAAGGAGTTCTAGAGGTCTAAAATAGACGTTTAAGCAGAATCACTATAGGATTGATTGATAAATTGCGTTAAAATTCTTAAAAAGTTCACAGTCGCAGTTAATATTGTGAATTGGCACTTTGTGACCATTTTACGAATGGTTCTGTTAAAGCGGGAATAGTAATTAGTATTTGTGGATAGGTCCCCACCCGTTACATACCGAGTTTATTCCGTGCCTCGGAAGCACGTTAAGCTGTTGGTCCCGGTTATCATTTGTAGATCTTTGACAGATGTTACGGATTGTCAAATGCCCGAAATTCGGACAACCCGTCTTACTAAGGGGTAATATTATTAACCAATACTAACTCGATTGTGAAAGTCAGATAGGCAGTCGCTCCATTAAAAAAACTCAGCTGCATCCAGTTCGTCTGGAAGCTGACTAAAACATAGTGTGGAAAAGGTTAGGCTGAATATGATGAAATGTCAGTTTCGAAAATAGACAGCTAAAAGCTAGTCAATACTGCAATTATTATTATTTTGTGCTTGCTGTAGTACCCTTTTGTGTGAATGCGTACAGTCAGTAAAAGACAAGCAACCAGGGTCGTCACATATATATAATATATTTTCTTAAAAACCGATGGACGTATTCAGTTTATATTATACTAAGAGTGCCAAGCGGTTTCACTCGCAGCTGAACTCCTAAGTATTATAGTTAAATGTTACCTATAAAGCCTATGTTACTTCCTAATAATATTGATGAAATAGTTGTATGTTATAGATGAAAGTGAAGTACCTAATAGTTAAAATCGGTCTAGTAGTTTCGGAGCCTATTTGGTACAAACCAACAGAATTAATCTTTCCTCTTAATAATTTAGTACGGATTTATTAAATGAACTGTTTGTTTTCATTCAAATCAATTTAACTTTATACGAAATTATTCGTGGATTTCTGAGAAAATTTCAACAGTATCTATTGAGCCTGGTTAGTTCTCTTTTACTGACTGTAAATACTTTGGGAGTATGAAGAACAGGGTGTAAAGCTCTTCATCTCCTTGAGAAAGGGGTGGTTCTTCCGACCAGACGGGTGTCGTGTCTTGTGGGCCGCTGCCCGACAGTTGTTTTTTGGGTACTCTCGCGGGTAGCTCTGCTTGCGAGATGTAAGAATTCGCAGTTAGTTCCTTAATGGTTGCATAGATGGCGCTGTAGTACTTTTTGCCACGTTCATATTTGTGTCTTCACAGTATATTTTTATAGATCTTAATTACTATTTTTTTAACTGTACAGGCAGCAGTTCTAACAGAGTTCTTCAAGCAAAGTGAACTGGATAGGCTACGCGGACTAACGACAGTACAAATCCAGGATAGGGACAAATGCATTATACCTGAACTGGCGATACAGTTCTTACAAGACACCGTTAAGCCGTTATATGAGTGAGTATCAATCAATCAGTCTCCGTTTTAAACCCCCGACCAAAATAACTGGCCAAGTGCGAATCGGAATCGCGGTATAACACGCTGTAACAGGCTCTATACCTGAAAAGGAAAAAAATAGAACCCGTTTAAGATCACTTTGTTGTCCGTCTGTCTGACTGTCTGTCAAGACCCTTTATTTAGAGAACGCTTTGAGGTATCGAGTCGAGAAACTAAAACCATTATAGGTACCCAAGTTCGTGGTCCCCTGGAGCTGTGTGCTGTGTGTGAACAACAACCTTTTAAGTCTGCGCAATCAAAAGATATGGCCGTTTATGTTGCCAGTTTATACGGAACCCGAGCGTTTTGGCGTGAGTCCGACTTGCACTTAGCCGTTTTTTTAATTAATCCTTACTAATAATATTATAAAAGCGAAAGTGAGTTTGTTTGTTTGTTACCTCTTCACGCTTTAATGGCTACACCGATTTTGATGAATTTTTGAATAGTTGGGAACCAGGAGACAGACATAGGCTATTTTTTTTAAAGTGGGATGTGAGGCAGAAAGAGGGAAGAAAAGGAAAAACTTAGCGTTGCTATTACAAATCAATAAGGCGCAAGGGGAACTGTGTTACCCCAAATTTAACGCGAGCGAAGCCGCGGTCAAAAGCTAGTTAAAGATATAACGAACTCAATAATAGATACTATTTCCTTAATCATTTGATAAAGGTACGAATATCTATTTATTTTTCGTGTAATTTATTTTTAAAGTTACGCGGGTTAAGGGCCGGTTCCAATAAACAAAAAACCGGCCAAGAGCGTGTCGGGCCACGCTCAGTGTAGGGTTCCGTAGTTTCCCGTCCGTCACAATAAGTGTTCCCACTTATGAGTTTAAAGGTGGAGGAGGAAATTATTTTGTACAACTTTTTGTCTTTTTTGTATGTACAAAAACTGTTGTGTCAATCAAGTTCAAAATGATTTTCCTAGAAAGTCCTTATAAAGTTCTACTTTTCAGATTTTTTTCATATTTTCTAAACTTATGGTTCAAAAGTTAGAGGGGGGGGGACACATTGTTTTTTACTTTTGGAGCGATTATTTCCGAAATTATAGACATTATCAAAAATGATTTTAGTAAACCCCTATTCATTTTTAAATACCTTTCCAACAACATATCACACGTTAGGGTTGAAATAAAACAAAAAAAAACACTTCCCACTTTACATATAGGGTGGCTACCCTAATAAAACATTTTTTTCCAATTTTTATTTTACCACTTTGTCGGCGTGATTGATATACATATTGGTACCAAATTTCAGCTTTCTAGTGCTAACGGTCACAGAGATTAAGCGAGGACGGACGGACGGACGGACAGACAGACATGGCGAAACTATAAGAGTTCCTAGTTGACTACGGAACCCTAAAAACGAATAGTAGTATTTTGACATACGTCTCGTAGAAAATACTACCTACTATTCGTAAGCAAAACCAATCGTTTTTTGTTTATTGTAACCGGGCGTAAAACGATGATCAGGCAAAAACCATTGAGTGTATTTTTATGAAACTTTCACAATCTACACGAAAGGATTTTAGCCTAAATGCCCCATTCAGAACTCTACAACAGACAGTTGATGTGCTGTAGGCAATAATTATAACAAATAACTTCGCAGGCTGTTGGCTGAGATAATTCCAAAAGCCGCGCCGTTCGCTCAAATCATCGATTCTCATATTGATATGTGGGAATTCTCAAAACCGGTGTTTGCACAGGTAACTTATACTCAGTTTATTCAGAACCATAGTGCTGCATAATATTTTTTGGCTCGTGGACTTAATATTAAAATCCTTACTAATATTATAAAAGCGAAAGTGAGTTTGTTTGTTACGTCTTCACGCCTACATGACTAAACCGATTTTGATGTATTTTGGTACAGAGATAGTTGGGACCCTGGAGACGGACATAGGCTAGCTTTTGTTTAAAAAAAGTGAGAAATGTGGAAGAAAGAGGGAAGATAAGGGAAAACTTAGCTTTGCTATTACAATCAACAAGGTGCAAGGGCAAAAACTACAGGTAGCAGGTACCTGCAAATCAGGAAAGGGGAACTGTGTTACCCTGAATTTAATGCGAGCGAAGCCGCGGGCAAAAGCTAGTTCATTAATATATTTACTTTCATGAACATTTTGTCTCTTATTTTATTTGGTAATGTTATTGGTATATGACATATTTATATGACCGTTTCGGATAGGACAGGGTTTTCTTTATCATATCGATTATTTTAACAACACCCTAAAAAATTACAAATCTGACTTACGTCTTTCTCGGTAGGTGCCTTTCACAGCCGGTCTATCAGTACTCTTGAGCCCAGAACTCGATGGCCTTATCGAGCTGAACAAACAAGAAGCCGCCAGAATAGAACGAGAGCGCATAGAAGCTGAACTTTTAGCGGCACAACAAGTTGAAGAAGAACAAGAAAGTGATTAGATTTGGAGAAGAATAGGATAGTGGCGCAGGGTGTAGTTGTAGAAGAAGGTGATTCGATTTAGTGAAGAGTACTTTTTAGTGTTTTTCTTTTAACTTTTTTGTTTAGGTGATCAGCGGGGAAACAGTCGGGCTAGCAAATTCATGGGACTTTTTTGTTTGGCAAAAATCTCGCGGCTACAATCAACGATCAACTATTGATCTATGTATTATGTACCGATTTACTGACAGAGGATATAGTTCTGTTCAAACTTTATGACAGCTCAGAAGTTAGCTGCTAGTGACGGTCTGTTTTCCACCATTTGAGGATATGGTGTATAAGTTTTTCACCCAAAATAAAAACATGTTATCCCAAAGGTAACATAAAGATAACATACACTCACCTAACTGGTTTATTTCAATACCAGCCTGAGCCTTGTTTTTTTTAAACGATTAAGATTATTTAGGTTAATGGTTATATTTTATGACACAAAATGGTTATATGTTATTATTTCGATTAAAAATATTTTAAACTAAATTCTAAGATCATTGTTTGACTTTTCAAAAATAATTGTTCGAATATTTTTAAAAAATAAAAAGTGTTACGTTTTGATAAGTGTATGGTTTTATTGTCTTTATAACTTTATAGTAAAACATATTTTTAAATGCATATTAAGCCTTTTTAACAGAAATAAGGTTAGGCTAAAACAACTCAGATTTTCAATGTGTAATATAGTCATGGAATTAAAACGTTACACGCAACCAGTAATTTAAACTTAAACCTTGGATCACTGGACACAACTTAAACTTTGTTATTTGTCCATCTGTCAAGACCTTTTATCTCGGGAACGATAAATAATGATAGATAAGGGAGTCATTCATCGGATTGAGTTAGTTTAGATCTTAACTTAATTTAGAAACTATAACCTGAATATAACCAGCATAACAATTTTACAGTAAACATTTTTTGAAGGTTTTTTCCAAGTTATAATTGGTCTTATTTCGATTATCATAGATATAGGAATTAACTAAATCATGTTTCACTAACACTTCGCGTGCTGCACACATTCGGGTAGGCTTGATTCGGTGAGACGCTCATATTTTTTTTAATCGGCCTTTACCTAACCAACTATCTATCATTATCTGGCTAGCTATGTTGGGTCTGCTTCCAGTCTTAGCGAAACGGCTGAATACCAGTATTTAACATGGAGCGACTGCCTATTTGTTCTCCACAACCCACTCAATAACTGGGCAATATGATATGATACGCCTTTGTAAGACTGGTTGTCAGAGTTTCGAAATCCTGATTACCTGTAACAACTGTCAAATACCATTTATTTACAAATTGCTGCCGGGACCAAGGGCTTAACTTGCTTTGCTAGATACGGAGGAAACTGGGTATGTAATGGGTGGTCACACACCCACGGACTTACCTAGGCAATCTAGACCATAAATCGACCTAGAGGCAATTTTTGTTTAGTCACGAGCCTCCAAGGTATCAAGGTATTGTAACAATATTCTAATTTAAAAGAGTCGATGAAGTTTCTTGCCATTCTTCTACACTGTTCTACCACAGAACTTACACAGTTATATATAAGTAGAATGATACTATTGTACAAATGCCAGGTTCGCCACAGGTAGGCACTTGGGCTTTTTTATTTTAAGTACGGCGTGTCAAATAACTTTCTCGCTCTGGACGGAGCGGAGAGGGAGTGTTAGACTTGTAATGATTAAAACTCATCCATTTTCGTTCCGTTGCCCCTTACTTTCTGGGGCCGCGGTATCTCTTTCGGACAACCCTTTACCTCGGCAGGCGGTGGTCTGCTTTGCTAAAATCTCTTTGAGATGCGCGTGGACCGTCGACACGGCTCCGTTATGATTGTGACTGGAACTGAAGCTTATTTTTTAGTATTTGGCAATTTAAAAGTAGCCTGTATCTTGAACTTATCTCTTTGGGCGGAAAAATACAGAAATAAAATTATACTAAGTTTGACATATCAATGCAAATTTTATTCACAAGCAACTCATTTTGAACTGCAATTAGGAGGGGCGAAGCACATGTGACTAAAAGAGTGGTGGATCTGAATGTTGATGGATAAAGAGGGATGAAAAGATGGATGGATTGTGTAAGAAATGATATGAAGGAGAAAGGAGTAAGTGATGCTATGTCGTCTGATAGGGGAGAATGGAAAAAGAAAACGTGTTGCGCCGACCCCAAATAGAATGGGACAAGGGCAGGAAAATGATGATGAACGCCATCTTGAATTGCACACTGAGCTTATTATAAGTGACCAACTTAAAATAATTGATTTGATTTAGACCGAATCAGGTCGACACGAACTTGTGCGTAGCAATCTGTACCTTTCATTTCCCTTTATCTTATCGCTACATTTATAATAATAATCAGGTCCTATTGGCCTATGTTTAAAAAAATAGTTGTTGCGCAGACAAACAAATTACTAATAAACAAATACTGGATTTATTTTTATAAAACAATTACAGTTCGGAATGATTTTTAAACAATTTCTTTGGTATCAAATACCTATCCTAAACGTTTGTATAAAATGAATCCGTTTTACAAAATGTCTTCATTTTCGTTGTTGTCTATTTTTGTGTTTGGGTAACACTTTCATTTTATAAATGCTATACAGAAATATACTCAAAACTGCGATTATTATATTTTTACTATGGGCTTGTACACAAAACTGCGAATCGGTGTGATGCGAATTTGCAACGCAAACTAAACGAATTGCTGTGATGCAATTTCGTGCGGCAAGGCGTCCTTCGACAACCGTCAAGCGAGAACGTATTTTCAAAACTAGGTCAACACATGAATCGTAAATAGAAATGCGCACTTTTCTTATTGCTAAGAAGATGTAGTTAGAAGTACGATACGACATCGCATCGCACTTCTAACTTCGTTTTGTGTACAAGTCCTATTTGTATATTACGAATAATTTAATATATTTTAACTAAAATGCTGTAATAACAGACAAAATCTAAACAGACAATTAAACAATACCTTGATTAAAAAAACACCTGTAGCAGATGGAAACTTGAACAAAAAAATATATAAGTATATATAAACATGTTCAAATATGTTATTCTCGCTTATAGCTAAAAAATCGATTAATTCAATTATGTTTATAAATAAATCGATTCTAGGCATCGACTAAAGGTAATTAGGAGTCCTATGATCTATGTTTCAGTTTCTAATTCCTAAGTAGATACAGACTTAAGCATAAGCTCCGGTTGAATCAAATTTATCGAAATTGAAGCGGGAACAAGCTATCAAGGTCAAGGTTAAACAGTTCCACCAGATAAAACAAACAGCGGTGGTTGACTCAAACGATTAGAAAATCTAATCTAAGATTTAATTTTACTCATTCAAAAATGAGTGATAAGTTTTAACTTTTAATAGCTTAACCTAACCTTTGAATGGCCTTATTGGGTATTAGACACCATTAACCAATAGTCACAGATAAAAACTTTCTAAAAAACAAGCATTTTGAATTAGCAGTAAAATTCGTTAATTTAGTAGCTTTGAAATTAATAACCATTTAATTCATTGAGTTGGTGATGTCACAAGTTGCTATTGGCATATATAATCTATGGGGGAATCGCGTTTGACAGCTCATAAAAAGTATGTCAATTGATTAGTGGCGCCAACTACCCAATCGTAATAAATAAATGTTTTGAATTTCGAATTATTGTAAACAAAAATCTGGAATGTTCCACCGGAAGCTTATTTAACACGTTCACACTCGAAGATACGTTAGTAATAATTCACTCATCAGTTTGGCCTAATAAACCATTCTCTTTGGGTTGAAGCAGTTCTTCTACAAACTCCGTCACAATCATTTTCAATTTCGCGTCCATAGTTTGTTGTTCGCTGTAAAGAAATACGTAGTGATTAGAATTTCACTGTTTTTACATAAAAATCAGATATTTCATAATTTTTTATAGAGTAGGTATTTTCTTTTTTGGGTACCGTATCACAAAATGAAAAAACAGAACCCTTTTTTTTTTCGGGTGGGAAATCATCCAATGACTTCCCCCGCTCTGGGCGGAGCGGGGGGCATGTCAGACTTGTACTGACTAAAACCCACCCATGTTCCTTCTGTTGCCCTTTACGTTCCGAAACCGCGGTATCTCTTTCGAACAACCCGCAACCCCGGCAAACAGAACCCTTATAGTACTTTGTTGTCCGTCTGTCTGTCTGTCAAGACACTTTATCTCGGGAACGCGTGGTGGTATCGAGTTAAAATTAAAACCATATATTCTAGTCTGTAGTCCCTTGGAGCTGTGAAAAACACAACCATCCAAGTCGAGGCACTCAAAAGAAATGACCGTTTATGTCGCAAGTTCTTTTATAACCGGCAACACTTGTTTATATTGATATCAGCTGATTGTACAAGTTTTATATGTGACCGCCATTTTGAAAATAAAATAAAATAGCGGTAATATGGCAGGGTACGGCAAATAAATGAATATTCTATTCAGTATTCTAAAAAGGCTTCCGCGCCTTTTAAAAGGTGCTATTAAAATATTTTTATGATCTGGTTATCCTTATTAATGTTATAAAAGCGAAAATGAGTTTGTTTGTTACGTCTTCACGCCTACATGATTAGACCAATTTTTATGAATTTGGGTACAGAGATAGTTGGGACCGGACCCTGCAGACGGACATAGTTTTTTTTAAAGTGAGAAATGAGGGAGTAAGAAGGAAGAAAAGGGAAAACTTAGCTTTTCTATTACAATAAATAAGGCACAAGGGCAAAAACTACAGGTAGCAGGTACCTGCAAATCAGGAAGTGGGAACTGTGTTTGTGTTACTCCGAGCGAAGCCACGGGCAAAGGCAAGTTATTTTATATTTGGTATTTTGGTGCCCTTTGCCACCTGGCGGCCAAAGCGACCACTCCTTCTGGTCCTCCTCTTGCCCGGCGAAAGCTGTACTCATCTTAAAGGAGGTATCGCGCCAAAATAAGGCTATGTTACCCGCTCGCACCATCCCTTACGCCGTGTCGCCGCGCGCGCTGGCAACGTGCATGTCCCACCTTGCCCGCGCGCGCTGGCAACGTGCATGTCCCACCTTGCCCACGCGCGCTGGCAACGTGCATGTCCCACCTTGCCCACGTGCGCTGGCAACGTGCATGTCCCACCTTGCCCGCGCGCGCTGGCAACGTGCATGTCCCACCTTGCCCACGTGCGCTGGCAACGTGCATGTCCCACCTTGCCCGCGCGCGCTGGCAACGTGCATGTCCCACCTTGCCCACGCGCGCTGGCAACGTGCATGTCCCACCTTGCCCGCGCGCGCTGGCAACGTGCATGTCCCACCTTGCCCGCGCGCGCTGGCAACGTGCATGTCCCACCTTGCCCGCGCGCGCTGGCAACGTGCATGTCCCACCTTGCCCACGCGCGCTGGCAACGTGCATGTCCCACCTTGCCCGCGCGCGCTGGCAACGTGCATGTCCCACCTTGCCCGCGCGCGCTGGCAACGTGCATGTCCCACCTTGCCCACGCGCGCTGGCAACGTGCATGTCCCACCTTGCCCGCGCGCGCTGGCAACGTGCATGTCCCACCTTGCCCGCGCGCGCTGGCAACGTGCATGTCCCACCTTGCCCGCGCGCGCTGGCAACGTGCATGTCCCACGTTGCCCGCACGCGCCGGTTCAGTTCGCGATGAGCCTGCGTAGCGTAACCGCATGTTATCCGTGGCAGCGCCGCGGCGTACCTACTTGTATTATTTGTAACGTTTACGTGTCTTAAAAGTATTTTGTTAAGTGTGTTTCTGTTTTTGGAGTTAAATATATCGGTCGTATATCGTATTGTGCCGTTTAGTTCCAACCACCCCTATGAGGTAGCAAACCTGCATATCTGCTTACCTCATAGTGGGGGCCTCGCACACGAGCTCGGAGTAGTACTTGAGCTTGGGCTCCGTGCCGCTCGTGCGGATCGTGACCGTCAGTCCGTTACTGCATCGGAATATTATCATCTCGCCCGATGTGTAGTCATGATCCAAACCGGTTCCAAGGACGTCTGGAAAGAAATAAAATGTTTTGAGTTTATTAGCTGATTATATCCCAAACCCTATCAAGCTCATGCTAATGGCTAAATAATAACAACTGCTCGGGTCGGTTTTCAGGTTAAGCTGTGATTACCTAGGTTGGTCTGTGGATGGGTGACCACCCTTTACATAACGAGTTTGTTTTTTAAACGTTATCCCACTCGAAATTTTCCTGCATCGTGGGCGCACAAACATTTTAACTCACATACACAAATAGCTAGACCAGAATCAACTATATGTAGGCCATACAAATATTTGTTCTGTGCGAGGACCGAACCCGCGACACGCAGTGCAGCAGTCGATCGATCAGCCACTGCACCAACCGTGCACTCAAAGTTTTATTTTCAGTTTCGTTCTTGCCTCGGAAAGCACGTTGAACTGTTGGTCCCGGCTGTCAATTAAAGATATTTGACCGTCGTTGCAGTAAGTCGTTCGAAAGTCTGACAACCATACTAACCAAAGGGTACCTTACCGTCTTATCCTGGTATAAAACTGGTTTTCATAATTCAAATGAGTGAAACAGTTGTAATATAATGTGAAATAATTTTATTTATAATGTACCTATACTAATGAAATCTCTGGATGTATTGAGCTGATTTCGAAAATCCTTTTACCAATAGAAAGCCACGTTATTTGTCACTGTCATATGCTATCACGCTGCGAGCTACGGGGGCTGAGCAGTAGGTTAAGTGACTACAGGAAAGCGGATGAAAACACCGGGAATACCTAGCTAGTTTCTAATATTAACTGTATGGACATGCACTTACTCAGGTGAGCTTCTCCGTTGATATCCTCAGGAATCTTGACGCCGGCAGTGAAATCTTTGAGGTACACGATTTCGCATGAACCCACTTTCTTAGGGTACTGAAAAATAAAGAATGGATTTTTATCATGACGTGTTGGCAACATTGCCCAGTGGGTTGTAATTTGATTTGTTAATAGCAACGGCGTGGTCCAATTTTACTAAAAATAAGATTGCTGCCCTCAAGCCATATGTGTGTGACCTGTATCTGTCAGCAAGAAATGTTACTTACGAAAATATTAATTAACTAGCTTTTGCCCGAGGCTTCGCTCGCGTTAAATTTGGGGTAACACAGTTCCCCTTGCGCCTTATTGATTTGTAATAGCAACGCTAAGTTACCCTTTTCTTCCTTCGTTCTTCCTCACTTCCCACTTAAAAAAAAATAGCCTATGTCCGTCTCCTGGTTCCCAACTATCTCTGTACCAAAATTCATCAAAATCGGTTTAGCCATTAAAGCGTGAAGAGGTAACAAACAAACACACTTTCGCTTTTATAATATTAGTAAGGATTAATTGCTGTTGGTGTGTCTCGCATAAAGAGAAAATCAACTGTATAAATCTACGCAGTCAAAAGATATGGCCGTTTATGTCCCAAGTTTGTGCGGAACCCTTGGTGCGCAAGTCCGACTCGAACTTGGCCGGTTTTCTTTTTTTTTGCATGGAAATGTAAAGTTTTCTTTGCAATATTGCTTACTAAACTTAACAGAAACTTAATGCTGCAAATATAATGCCTTACTTCTCCAGGTCCCGTGTAGTTCCTGATCCTTCTGAATATGCTCTGTATGATGGCCGATTCGTGGCAGATGTAGTACTTGTTGTACGTGACGTGGTAGCCGTACTTAGCGTAGAGCGCGTGCAGTTGATCCAGCACTGAGGACCCCGTCGAGTATAGGTGGGAGGCTAGGGACGCAACCTGGAATAGAAAAAAACTTGTGTTATTGGGTTTTTACATCAGGATTTTCTCTGTAGCAGCTATGGAGGCTCACCCCTTGTTATTATGAGCCTGATGTGTCCCACTGCACGGAAAAGGCCTTCCTTCCCTTTTTCCATTTTTCTCTGTCATTAGCTATTTCAGAGGGTCAACTCACCCACAGACTTAGGCAAGCACGGCTTTACCTAAAGATCGACCCCAGCGGCTGTTATTATTTGGCCACGATCTCCTCTGAATAAATCAATCAGTATAGTTTAATAATAGGTTATATATATAGTATAGTATTTTTTATAGTTCTTTTGGCCACAGCGGCCAAATTCAGCGGAGATTAGCTGTCTGCGCGGGAGATATTATAGTTGCGGCGTGTGTGCGCAGGCGCAGGTGCACTCTTTGTTCCCTCACTCACATAGTGCGGCTGGACGGGAACATGACACGAACGGAGAGATATTAGGCGCAGGAGGAGGAGGAGGAAGAGGAGGAGGAGGAAGAGGAGGAGGAAGAGGAGGAGGATTAACGTACTTTAGTATCTTACCGCCAAGTTTTATACTCCGGGCTGCTTCTGTGAAATTCCAAATGGAGAAACCTAATAACACTTTTTTGTCCGACTCAGGAATCGAATCCAGGACACCGTGGTCAGCAGTCTGCGCTTGCGATCGCGACACCAATAATAGGTTAGAGTAGTACCTGCACGGCAGCGGACACTCCATCCTTCTCAGGCACGCGGTGGTCGCACATGTAGCCGAGCGCTTCCTCGAACGCGAACAGAGGCACTTTGTTCTGCTGAGCCAGGAGCAGGGTGGTGTTGCCTAGAAATTTGTTAAATATTAATATAATATACTAGCTTCCGCCCGCGACTTCGTCCGCGTGGTAAAGTCACTTTAACCCGCGTGATGATCGAAAAAAAAATATCTTTCTCTCCCCTTTCTCCTCCATATCTCACGTTTAAAAAAAAATAGCCTATGTCCATCCCCAGGGTCCCAACTATCTCTGTACCAAAATTCATCAAAATCGGTTCGGCCATTTAGGCGTGAAGACGTAACAAACAAGAGTAAGGATTATCTGGGGTCGGTGCAGCAAGTCTACTACCTTACTCCTCTATTACTCGTTATCTCATCAGAGACCTCCTTTATGTATGTTTTTTGGTCTTCCTCTACACTAAAAAAGTGAGAAAAGGGGAGTATGAGAGAAGAAAAGGGGAGAGAAAGTTTTTTCTTTCGTTCAATATGCGGGAATATCCAATGCTGGCCATTTTTACAGTAGCAGAATCTTTTGAAAGTTGCTTCACGTATACATATTATTGCCAAACCTGATATGGGTCACCCACATCTGCTCCAGTAGCCACCAGCCGTGTAGGACTCCCATCCCGATAATCATCAGTAGTTTACAGCAGTCCATAGGTGGACACACTGCTCTCCAATAGCACGCTATTCAATTTCTTTTTTCAAAAAAACGATGCCCCTCTAGGAATTTCTCCTGTATCGTGGGTACGTTTACAAACATTCAATCTCACATGCACAAACAGCCAGACCCGGAACAACTATCTGCAGGCCATACAAATATTTGTTCCGTGCGGGGATCGAACCCGCGACACGCAGCACAGCAGTCGATCGCTCAGCCACAGCGCCAACCGTGTCGTCGAATTGATTCTAAGCATGTCTTGCCCAGCTTTTTGTTGCGGAAGTCTTCGCCCCACCTAACCTAAAGGCTTCCCACCTTACTGTTGCCGATCCCGGGGATTATTTTACCAGAGAAATGACTCACCCATCCACTTGAAGCCAGTAAGCGTCTCCACAAACACGCCGCGTCCCTTGACGATGGCGCGCAACATCTTGGAGCTGACGATGCTGGCCATGATGTACACCTCGGACTCCGGCATGTGGTCCACTCGCTTGCAATAATGCTCCAGTAGCCACCAGCCTAGAAGAGCTCCCATCTCGTTGCCAGAGAAGATGTGCCAGGATTTTGTGCTGGAATTGTTGGACAATTAGAGCTCCAAAGCGACTGGTTTTTTATAATTTTTGATTTGTCTTCGCCGCGAATAGCAGAATATTAAAACATTGGAAAAAAATAACGTATTGAGTTTTATACAACCTTTGATAATGTTTGGTTTGTTAATTAGGTAAACAGGGAAGTAGGGTAGGTAGGCAGCTAGGTGGATAGGTAGGTAGGTAGGGTTAATACGTCACCAAAGAGTTGAACAGCGAGTGAACCTACTGAGCACAGCTCGTAATACATAAAAATGAGAGTTCATGTTGGTGTGCTTATTATAAATAAATATAGTTCTTACTTGTCATCATATTCAGCGACGGCCAGTCTATCGGCATCAGGGTCATTGACTAGCACCAGTTTGATTTTCTTTTGTTCTGCCAGCTGGGTGCTCAGCTTCAGGCACTCTAACTCTTCAGGATTGGGGAATGTTACTGTGGGGAAGTCAGGATTCGGGTCTTGCTGCTCTTTGACGCTGGTTGGTGCCTGTAAGTGAATATATTTGTGTTAAGTAGCAACATGGGTTAAGTAGCTACATAATCTCTCTAGGCCGTGTAATCTGTGACTCTCTTATGAAAGTATAGAAAGTTTGTTAAAGATTTATCAATTTGTTAATTTTATTTCTTAATTTTAATTCCAAATACTACCTAACGTGCTTCAAAGTTTAAATATTTTATTTTTTGCATCTATTGTAAATGTTTATTTTGTTAGCTTATAGTTGATTATATTGTGCATGCTGTGGTCTCCTGTAAGTGAAGGAGCCTACCTATGACCTATGGATGCTTTAATATTGTCGACGTTTTGCTCAGCAGTCCTCTAACCGCTAGACCAACGAGGCAGTAAGTATATGTTTTAATGCATAACAATTTGAACAACTATCTACAGTTTTTTTTTAAAAACCTTACCTTTAGATTAGCGGCAGCAAAAGCCTTCAGAATGTATTCATATCCTACTCCATGCATTGCACTGTATACTACATCAATGGCAGCCTTCTTGTTCTCCTCCAAGACCTCAGGACTCAGGCCGATGATAGTCTCCATGTATTTGTTTGTCACCTCGTCCTGGCAATCCTTGAGGAGGGGGTTGGAGCGAATGTTCTTGATGTCCCAGTGTTCATCGGGTATACTGAGAGACGAAAAGGTGGATTTTGAGTTTAATGAAAACTTTGAGGCTGTTTGCTGGGAGTTTCGGAGCGAAAGAGGGATGAAAGTAAAAGCGTCCATCGGCAATAAGACAAAAATATAACAAAAAGTAAGTTCCCGTACACCAGGAATTTCTCCTGTATCTTGGGTACGTTTATTTGCGTTTTTTAACTCAGACGGTAGTTATTCCGAATCTGACTGTTTGTGCAACGCACATCTATCAGTAGGCCATACTAATCCTTACTTCCTTACTAATTTAAATACAATTTTTTTTAGAGAAAGAGGGAACTAAAGGGAAAACTTAGCGTTGCTATTACAAATCAATAAGGCGCAAGGGAAACTGTGTTACCCCGAATTTAACGCGAGAGAAGCCGCGGGCAAAAGCTAGTACTAATATAAAGTTCCGTGCGGGAATTGTAGCAGCTTACGCAGTGCAGGAGCCGAACAATCAGCCATTACGCCATTTCGCAGCAAAGTTTTCCTTCGACGTGGAACTAATTCAGCAGTCTTCTTCAACATTATAACGCCTTCATGGGCGGATCGTACTTTATGTTATTAGAATCATCCTTTTAACGTATTTTAAGTTCCCACTAGAACGAATTCATTCAGTTTACAAGGTAGATCGCGTTACAAACGCCACGCTGATGTTAGAATTAAAACAGTCAAGCTGAAGTGGGAGTTGGCTGGCCACATAGCATGAATGTATCAGGATCGTCACTCACTGGACGCCGAGGGCGGACATCGCCGTCGAGATCGACCTCGGCGAAGATAGTGTGACGATCTGGTCATGTTTGTGCAGCAAACGTAGTCGGAAACCGCACAAAAAAGAAGATTGCCGTTTGGAATAAGAAAGTCAAATCGAAAAAAATTAAATGTCCTTTTTTGGTATTGTTGGTCGTATCGTTGAGCTCCTTGAGTCGAGCTACACGATAACTGACAAATGCTTGCACTGACTGGGCAGATCAACTCAATCTGTGTGGTGCTTTCTTAAAAAGACCATTTCAGACACTAATCTGCATAGTCCTAGTATAAGTTGACCAAGATTTTTGTCTGGAGACTCTGGCCTCTGAAATGTTTCGGCTATTTCTTTTCGGAGTAGTGGGCTACGAAACACCGGCCTCATCTAGTTTTTGAAGAAGACGTGTAAAAGTGTAAAAATTATTTAACAGGAAGGCCTATGCCCAGCACCAGTACTCACTTACAAAAACTTTAGAAATACTCACTCCAAGCACTGCTTAATCTCTTCCAGCACATAGTCATCATGCGGCGATATGATCTGGCAGCCATTCCGCCAGTATACTTTATACCCGTTGTCCTCCTTCGGGTTATGAGAAGCCGTTACCATGACTCCCGCGAACGCGTTGTACAGGATCGTGCCGAAGGAGACCAGCGGTGTCGCACATACCTCCGTGAACATATGCACCGAGATCGATGAGGAGAGGAATACTTGCGCTGTAAGTTCTGCGAATCTGGAGGAAAAGGGTGACTGTTATTTCTTTCCCTATAATGTCATTGAATTTTTCAATCAATGTTTAACACCTATCCTATTTGTTAACCACATCCTTACTAATATTATAAAAGCAAAAGTGAGTTTATTTGTTTGTTACGTCTTCACGCCTTTATGGCTAAACCGATTTTGATGAATTTTGGTACAGAGATAGTTGGGACCCTGGAAATAGACATAGGCTATATTTTTTTAAGTGGGAAATGAGGGAGAAAGAGTGAAGAAAAGGTAAAACTTAGCTAGCAAAGCTAAGTTTTCCCTTTTCTTCACTCTTTCTCCCTCATTTCCCACAATCAATAAGGCGCAAGGGCAAAAACTACTGGTAGCAGGTACCTGCATATCAGGAAAGAAGAACTGTGTTACCCCGAATTTAACACGAGCGAAGCCGCTTGCAAAAGCTAGTACTATTATAAAACACATGTTAAATAAATAGATTATAATATATGTATCTATATATTTTAATAAATAAGTTTATTTTATTTGTTTGCGTAGAATACCATTGATACTAGTATAGCAATAGATATACCATTGACTAGCACCCGTTATATTTTTATATTCGTCAGCTACCAAAAGTTGTCTGGAAGATATCGCTATTAGCGATAAGACCACCATTGTAACCATAGAATTAGCAATTTCTGTAAAACAATTATGTTTCAATTTTGGTGTGCCATAAAGTATATTCTATTCTATTAGTGTTTACAAATATTTAGTGCCCTTAGCCGCTAAGGGCACTAAATATTAAATACTAGCTTTCGCCCGCGGCTTCGCTCGCGTTAAATTCGGTATAACACACCAAGCAGACCTGCAGTTTTTGCTCTTGCGCCTGATTGATTTGTAATAGCAACGCTAAGTTTTCCCTTTTCTTTCCTCGTTCTCCGTCATATCCCACTTTTTTTAAATAAAAATTAGCCTATGTCCGTCTCCTGGTTCCCAACTATCTCTGTACCAAAATTCATCAAAATCGGTTTAGCCATTAAAGCGTGAAGAGGTATCAAACAAACAAACTCACTTTCGCTTTTATAATATTAGTAAGGATTAAAAACTAAAACTACCCTGGCCGAAGGCTTACAATTCATTTGAGGTCACCACAGAATAGACCGGTTAAGCAGAAAAACAACTTAACAGCGAGTTGAACTAGAGTGGCCCTACCAAATAAAAAGCTTCTTGGATCGCTCTATCTATTGCTGAAAACTACATTAAAATTCGAGGAGTAGTTCATCAAAAGATGTATGCGAACAGACAGCGGTAGCAACGTTTTTTTTTTTTTAAAAAAAAAAACGTTGCTCCACACTAGGAATTTCTCCTGTATCGTGGGTGCGTTTACAAACATTCAATCTCACATGCACAAACAGCCAGACCCGGAACAACTATCTGCAGGCCATACAAATATTTGTTCCGTGCGGGGATCGAACCCGCGACACACAGCGCAGCAGTCGATCACTCAACCACTGCGCCAGCCGTGTCGTGACTTCGTTTTATACTATGTAAAAGATTGCATTTTTCTTTGTTTAATGTCTGCCTCTTTTCTTTTTACCTTCCCTGGGATACCACCTTGTCACCAGAAAAGAGGCAGACCGCAGAAAAGGTGGGACGGCGATATAAGAGAAGTGACAGGAGTGATGTGTGTGTGTGAACAGAGTGGTTCTAGAAAGAACAGAATGGAAAAGGTTGGAAAAGGCCTTTGCCGATTGGCAAAATGATCTGGAAAAAATAATAATAAAAGAGCAGCAAATACTAGACTAAGTATTAATTAAACTTTAAGTTTTATGTTTGCTTTAGAATATTGTTATTAGGTTAAGCTATGTCGATCTGAATAAAGGCTATTATTATTATTATTGTTTAATGTTGTGTGCACTTGTGCCAAATAAACTTATTTTTAACCGACTTAATACAAAGGAGTCTCAATTCGACTGTATTTTTATGAGTTATCTTCTATAATATTTTTTATTTTTCTTTTTATGATTGACGATATGCTAATATTCTTAGTAACAATGGAAAATGAATATTCGTTAAGAACTTATGTGAGATACAATGACACCACAACTAAAAAGATGTTTTTTTTTTTTTACCAAATAAAACAACTTACATAAACACTAAAAAGCCGAAATTTGCTTCGTCTTAGTGTCTTTTTGTAAGTCAGTTTTTTTTATTTCTTCTTTCTATATTGATATTTAGAGAAATCATACTCAAACAAGATTCCAATTGCCAATATTACGCAACTGCACTTTTAACGTGTGCGGACCAGATCATTTCTTTATTTAGACTACTCCAAAAATAGTTTTACAAAAAAAACCAACGGCGTATTAACCTAAGCAAATTCGCGAAACTTTATACGAAGCAAATTGTAATTGATAACACGTTACATTTAAATTCATTGAAACCAATTGAATTGAAGTCGCATTCAATTGGACCGGACTGCATCTAGCTAGAATCAGTCATAGTCTCCTGCCTGGATTCAATTGATAGAAAACGAAGCGTTTATTGGCATCAATTATTTGGTTAGCACTAAGATGAAGATGGACGTCAAATATGATCTTGTAATTCGAGAGTTACCAGTTCATTGATTTTTGGACTTCGAGCTGCATCGTACAGTCTACCGGTTGCAAAGATTAGGCTACGACAGCACTGACAGGTGGCTTGAGCTTTGAGGCTAGTGGCTCGACTCGAGTAGAAAAGTGCGTCGAAGGTTCTAGAATCTTTGCAACCCACAGTGCGCTTGGTACCTTCGCTAGTCGCCTAGCGCATATCGATGTAGCCTTTATCCAACTACTGGTCGTTGGTCACGATTTGCAGTCTGACTGGAAGGCTACCTTAGCAACAACGAAGTCCGTATGGCAAAACTAGATAAACCAGCACACATAATGCCGTAAGTTGATTTAAATTTTCAAAGGGAAAGTCCCTCAAAGTCAAGAACTACGGATGTCGCTTATTTTTATCCTCCCCCTTGGGGGAGAGGTGGGGTCTGTCAGACTCGTCCTGACTAAATCAAACCACATCGGTGTCCTTACACACATGCGTGATCTGATGTGAATCCCGCCCAGCTGCCCCGGACTAGTGCCCTACCGGCTTTGTCACGGGGGGTGGGGAGTGGATGTATGGAGGTCGCCTTGGCTTAACTTATTGTCAACCAACCTGGTCCCTAATTGTATAGTGGTCACATAGTAAAGCTATAACAATGTCTGCTGTCGTGTCTGGCAATTTACGTACGCTTATAAAAACGGGTGACAATGAATATAAAGCGGTTGGTTACTCAAGTTCCAAGAATTTGTATAATCACTGATATATCTACAAATACCGATGTCTGAATGAAAGGAACAGTGTGTTTGTTGCGTTGTGTGACTTGATTGTAATTGTTTCTATGTATTACTGATGTGAGTTTCATAAAAGTATCATACTTGGATGTCATCTGCTTAGCCTTTTTTTTTCAACTATATTGAGGTTGGCTTCCAGTCTTACCGAATGTAGCTGAATACCATTATTTTACATGGTGCGACTGCCCATCTGACCTCCACAACCCAGTTAGTACTGAACTACTGAGTAATACGACAGCCTTGCTAAAACTGGTTGACAGTCTGTCGGGACACTGACTATCTGTAACGACTGTCAAAGATCTACAAATAACAGCCAGGGTCAACAGCTCAACGTGCGTTTCGAGATACGGAGGAAACTAGGTAGGTATGTAATGGGGAGCCAACCATCGTCGGATCAAAGTAGGTAACGCGGCTTAACCGAAAGAGCGATACCGAGCGGCTATCATTATGTAGCCACTAACTCTCATAAAAACATTATCCTTACTAATATTATAAAAGCGAAAGTGAGTTTGTTTGTTTGTATGTTTGTTACGTCTTCACGCCTAAATGGCTAAACCGATTTTGATGAATTTTAATACAGAGATAGTTGGGACCCTGGAGACGGACATAGGCTAACTTATTTAAAAAAAAGTGAGAAATGCGGGAGAAAGAGGGAAGAAAAGGGAAAACTTAGCATTGCTATTACAATAAATAAGGCGCAAGGGCAAAAACTACAGGTAGCAGGTAAATCAGGAAAGAGCAACTGTGTTACCCCGAATTTAACGCGAGCGAAGCCGCGGGCAAAATCTAGTCAGTTTATAGTTCTTGTTGGCTGTGACATGGATCTCCTCCGTGAGAGGGATTGAAATCTATTCCTCCACGCGATCACAACGTGGACACACATATCATATCTGGCAAGTATCACCATTCATCATTTAAAGTCAAAATAAGACGACTCAAAGGTGAAATAATTTGCAACCGTCCCAAAATAAACAGTAGGAAATTCACTGGCATTTATTCTGGTCTATGAATAAGGTAACGACAACACCGAAATTAGCAAAAAAAAAAACTACATAATTTCCAAGACACTCATGCTATTTCTGCAACTAGTAACAATTTGTAATTATTTGCCTCGTATGACGACAGGCAAACATCATAACTCAAGTATTTACCTTAATCTGCTCTTCAGCATAAAGATTTCATCTTAACCTTGTTAGAACGATTATAATTACTGGAAGATTTAGTTAATTGTTTGCTAATTTAACTGGTAATGGTAGTTTTAACTTTGAATTGTCATGTTCTGATTGAGAACCTTTAAGCAAAACGGGAAAAGAATAAAAGAAATTCGAGGTATGAATTCGATTGGTCAGGCCTATGCACAACAGTGGACTGCACCATCATCATGATCTTCATATCTTTGCCTCAAGATACTAGTTTCGCCGCAGCGAAGTGGACCGCAGAGAGTATCAAGGTAATGTTGGTACCATTTATTTATTAGCTAGCTGCGCCCCGCGGTTTCACTCGCGTGGTGATAGATTATACAATATACTACTCTGTCAAGAAAGTACCGGGAAAAGATCAATAATACACAAAATGTGTGTTATTCATCCAAATTTATTTTATCACCTTCAAAGTATGCTCCTTTAGAAACGATACACTTGCGCCAACGAATAATCCATTCATCAAAACATTTTTTAAACGCTGCTTCCGGAATGGAGTTCAGTTCTCGCCGCGAATTCTCCTTTATGTCTTCTATCGATTGAAAACGGGTGCCACGAAGTGGTAATTTAAGTTTAGGAAAAAGAAAAAAGTCAGCAGGAGCCATATCTGGTGAATATGGTGGTTGCTGGATGGTATTTGTTGAGTGTTTGGTCAAAAATTCGTTCACAATGATAGCCTTGTGCGAAGGCGCATTGTCGTGGTGCAAAATCCAAGAATTTTCTTTCCACAAATCTGGCCTTTTTCGTCGAATTTGCTCTCTTAAACGCCGCATAACGCTCAAATAATATTCTTTATTTACCGTTAGACCTTCCGGTAAGAATTCAGAGTGCACAACACCGCGATAGTCAAAGAAAACAGTCAACATGACTTTGACTTTTGATCGACTTTGGCGTGGTTTTTTCGGTTTCGGTTCAGTTGGAAGGCGCCACTCCGAAGCTTGTTGACTAGTTTGCATGTCAAACTCGTAAACCCACGTCTTGTCACCAGTAACAACAGTAACAGTTAAGTGTTACTGTTGTTAATGTTAAGTGGAGAAAATTCAGATCTTTTGGGACTAGCCGAGCAGCAACATGTTTCATACCCAAATGATTAGTTACAATGGTACGGATCGACTCGTGAGATACAGAAAGTTCGGCGGCTATCTCTCTCAGAGTTGAATGGGGATTTTCAGTCACTATTTTCTTCACTTTTGCGATGTTAACTTCAGTTGCAGACGTTGACGGCCTACCAGAGCGAGGCAAATCTTCCATCACATCTCGACCGCTTTTGAACGCTTTGAACCACTCATAAGCACGAGTTTTTGATAAAGTCGATTCACCGTAAGCCTTCTGTAACATTTTCAGTGACTCCGAACACGAAATTCCATTGGCGATGCAAAATTTAAGACAAACTCTTTGTTCGATATTTTTGTCCATTATGAAATTCGCAATACACACTATATATGATATTACTAAAACCAGCACTGTATTTAATATAAATAACAGATGCAACTCAAACTCCGCGCCAAAATGGAAAACAGTTGTGCCAATCTAACAACTACAAAAAAAACAAAAATTTTAATTTGGAACCATAAACAAATCATCCATTCCCGATACTTTTTTGACTGAATGTATATGAATTGTAGCCTATGTGTTATTCTGATGTATAAGCTATTATTATTGTAGTTTCATTAAAATCCATTCCGTAGTTTTTGCGTGAAAGACTAACAAACATCCATCCATCCATACAAACTTTCGCGTTTATAATATTATATATATATAGTAGGATTCTCACAGTATACAACCTTAAAATTACATAATTACAATTAACAGTGATTGTGGTTTTATAGTTACAGTACGGATCGCAACCGGCAATCTTGGCTAGATTACAAAGTAACCTGTGTTGAAGATACCAGTCCCATTTCCCTTTACAGATTTAAAATACCATAACAAATGACAAGACAAGACAGTTTACGCAGACTACAATGTGACATTGATCTTCATACACTATACGGTTTACGTAAACCATCCACTTAGTAGAGACAAAGCGAGTCGTGACTGAAACATTAGTGTTGTTTTACAAGAACATCATCTTAACATGATATTTATCCTTTAGTATCGCTTTGAGTGTGACATTTTACTGAAATTGTATGTCTTTTCAGTTTTTAATCTTTTTCAACCAACTGTTGGCGAAAGCTGGTACCTTGGCGAAGGTTACAGAGGTTAAAAGTCTAAGGACCGCTGCTAAGAATCGCTGCGCCGCACTAGGACTTTTTCCTGTATAGTTAGTGCATTTACAAACACTGAAATTCACATACATAAACAGCCAGACCCGAAACCACTACTTAGTAGGTTATACAAATATTTGTTCCGTGCGGAGATGGAACCTGTGACACGCAGTCGATGGCTCAGCCTCTGCGCCAACCGTGTTGTCATTAGGTAACTTTTTCTAGAAGAGTGCGTTTTGACACAGCGTCCATACAAACACTGCTAAAATGACAACTTATTTGTCGGATAAAAGTTAACTGGCGATTGAACCTGGCTCTAATTCATGTACGAGTAAGTGTCATGTTCGTTTGTAGCTCAAAAACTACCGGATTTTAATGATTGAGGAATCGCCTTTACCGGAAGGGTTTTTGGGTTATTTTTAGGGTCTGTACCGCCCTTCCTCCGCTGTGCGCTGTGAAAACCTCAACCCTCTAAGTCTACGCAGTCAAAAGATATGGCTGTTTATGTCGCCAGTTTATGCGAAACCCTCGGTGCACGAGTCTGACTCGCTCCTGGCAGGTTTTTTATACTGTTCAAGTTATTAAACATAAATTAATAACAGGGACAGGTCTTAAATAACAGTATCAGAAACTAGAATTAAAATTTAAATTATGTTTTCTCCACATCTTAGTAGAACCTAGTCTAGGAATGAAATAAACGTGACAGAATTATTCTGTCACGTTGTTATTAATAACGGATGCAAATTAATCATGTAAGTCACAGTAATTGATTAATTGCATATAATTAGATACACAAGTTTATCGAATTTACAGCAATAGAATAGGCATCATTGCGATAAGATAAACCAGCCCTTCACGAAGTCGTCAGAATTCGTAGCCGTCAAATTAATTAACTGTACTTATTAAGTGAAACATCGCAATTTGTGGTAGAGCTACTCAATGTTACGCAATTAAAACATTTTGCTGATAGATACGATAAATAAAACAGGAGTTGGGGAGGTTTTTAAAGTTAAGTTATAACAATAAAACCATGCTTTAAAAAAAAACTAGTGAGGTGTCAAGGGACACCCGGATGGAACGAAGTTATTATTTATTATGTACAAAAAACCTGTTTTCACTCAACAAAATAATCGTCGCCACACCCCACTGTTCAATGCGAAATAGGAAGACGAAACGAAAATAACTGGCATACTTTCTATGGGGGGGAGAGAGAGAGAGACAGACAAATACGCGCAAGCCAAGCAACTATAGCAAACTGTCGTTAAAACTTTTGGTCTTATTTTTTTTCGTCTAGCCCCCTTTCGCAACGCGCGATAAGAACTTTGTTCCAAAAACTTGTGAGAAAGTTGGAACTTTGACCCCCAATATCTACGCAAAATAAGGTTCCCAGGTGAGGTCTACAACAAAAAAATATCGCAATGACGGGAAGAATATGTGCCTTTCGGTTTCGTTAAGGTTACTTTTACACCCTTTAATGAGACGATTCCATTAAAAATAGAAAAGATAAATCATAAAAGACAATACAGGAATTAACACAAAAAATATCAAACTGAGAAAAAAGAAATAGATTTAAAAATAGTAAGGTAGAAGTTAGTTTGACCCATAGTCATTTAGAGACATCACATACACTTCGAAGAATTCTTTTAGAGTTCGACAGATGTGGAAACTGGCAAAATTTGGGTGT
This sequence comes from Ochropleura plecta, assembly GCA_905475445.1. Lineage (NCBI taxonomy): Eukaryota > Metazoa > Arthropoda > Insecta > Lepidoptera > Noctuidae > Ochropleura > Ochropleura plecta. The sequence continues at coordinate 18,584,002 of FR997728.1, read as the reverse complement.
ACTATTAGGTAGACCTCTGCCTGACCTTTCGGATATTACAGGCGTCATGTTATTTAGACAAGAGTCCATATACATCACTACCACGATCCAAAAAATAAAGCAACATCCCGTAATATTAAGCTAATTACTTTGAGCAAATGTACAAGGTGGTATTTCAGCAAGAAAAAATAGTATTGTTGGTTACTATGATGATATTTCAACGAAATGTCGACCACCAATGACATGAAACTACGCTTCCTCCATTTATCTCTATAGGTATCAAGCTGGACTGATAAAGGAGCGGTTGAAACAGGTCAGTAAATCATATTCGCCGTCGTAAGTAGGTTCGAAACAATAGGGGGCGATGGACACCGCTTACTTGTGAGTAGTTGAGTTCAGGATGCTAGATAGCTACTAGAAGATTGATCAGTCAACATTTCAGACTATGGTCTGCCTATTGACAAGAAAATGAATGATGGGGACGTTACAGGTAGTCATGAGTACCCACATAGGTGTGGGGCATAAAATTCCCGACATCCGCCAACCGCAGGATAAAGAAGTATCTCAAAGCATCTGTCCATGGAATTTCTAACCCATTCTTCTCCAAAGAGATCAACGCTTTGAATGGGCAACAACGGTACTTTAACAAATAATTATGCCTTGTGACTGGGACTAAAAACAAAAAGATGAAGCTACCTTCATCTTTTTGTTTTTGACATTCAAAAGTGCCTGTAATGGTCTAATTTTGTTTACTCATTCTGCCGGGGTTGCGGTTTGTTCGAAAGAGATACCGCGGCCCCGGAACATAAAGGGCAATAGAAGGAACATGGGTGGATTTTAGCCAGTACAAGTCTGACACTCCCCCCTGCTCCGCCTAGAGCGGGGGAAGTTATTTGATGATTTCCCATCCGCAAAAAATGGTCTTATAAAAAAAAAGTTTTGGTTTGATTTTGACAACCATCACTCTTAATAAGTGGGCTGTGGAGGTCATAGAGTAGCTCCATATTAAATACTGGTATTCAACTGCATCCTGTTGGAGTGGAAGCCGACATAAAAATAGATAGGAAAAAGCTAAGCAGATGATTGGATACGTTCTTAATGCAGCTCATTTCCATTTGCCAGAGACAGAGTTTGTACTAGCGAACTACCAATGCAGGGGTGATTGTAGAGATTGCAAGTATCCCCGTACCCCAGCCAGAAGTGACGAAGAGTTTATTCTGTTTTTCAGTGGGATACTGTCAGACTCCTCCGACCTCCATACGGCCAAAGACATCCATGAGGATATCCACGCGTAAAAATTGGTTCCAACTAGATTCAGTAGGTATTTGGACAAAAATCTCAGAAGACTTAAGAGTAATAGATAATGCAGAACAGCCTGTTTTGCTGTCTCAATATCTCTTGGTTTAGATAGAGACCCTTATTGACAAATGCAACAAAAAACTGATTCCACATAGTTTAAAGAATCATCTCTTCCTCACAAATATTTGTTAGTGAATGACCTGCAGTGACATCACGATAAGTACAACAAACTTGATAACAATTTGCGACTCCCGCTCATTTGGTGGTCTGACGCAATAGTCGCACGACTTGGTCGCTGAGCCGAAGTGTGACGTCATTTTGAAGAAGATTATTGTGATACACGATGAAATAATCAATATTGCTAATGCTTGATAGCACAAAATTGTTCTATTATTAGATAATCATACAATATTGCGGGTGTAATGATTCGACTGAACAGTGTGTTTATTAAACGATCGTATGTGAGATCATTTTAATTTGAGTTGCTGCTATTGATTTTGACTTAACGTTATGCAGAATGTTATTTATACACGGGGCATCTTTAGAGGGTGCTAACCGTAAGTGGCGAAACACGCATAGAGTGTTAATGTGCATAGAATGCTAATTATTATTGCTTTTCTTGCATGAGCATTCAGCAGTAAAGTCTTTTTGTTTTGTTTTTTCGGATTGTAAATCCTTACTATAATAGCGAATGTGAGTTTGTTTGTTTGTTACGTCTTCACGCCTATACACGTATTCACGTCTTCATGGCTATACCGATTTAGATGAATTTTAGTACACACGACGACAGATCAACCTATACAAAAAAAAAACCAGTTTATGCGGATCTCTCATTGTACTTGAAATCTATGTTGTACGATCCGTTGTTGCGAGAGCAGCATAAACTGGTTTTGTATAGGTTGATGTGTCGTCGTGTGTACAGATATAGTTGGAACCCTGGAGACGGACATAGGCTATTTTTTAAAGTGGCAAATGATGGAGAAAGAGGGAAGAAAAGGGAAAACTTAGCTTTGCTATTACAATAAATAAGGCGCAAGGGCAAAAACTACAGGTAGCAGGTACTTGAAAATCAGGAAAGGGAACTGTGTTACCCCGAATTTAACTCGAGCGAAGCCACGGGCAAAAGCTACTCATCAAATAACTTCCCCTACTCTGGGCGGAGCGGCGAGGTCTTTTACTCACTAAAACCCATGTGCCTTGTTTTGCCCTCTATGTCCCAGTGCCGCGGTATCTCTTTTGAACAACCCGCAACCCCGGCAGGCGGGGCAGTCAAGCCTGGATTATTTTTCAAAGAATTAACACAAAATATTCAGCATAACATTTTATGTCGTACATTTCCACATAGAAACGCCTGATTCAATAATTTATCTCAAGTCTGTCTAAATTACAGTGATCCCTATCCTCGTTACGGTAAGGTTGCTCTTGGGTAGTTGTCATCACATGTAAACTAACTGTGAAAAATGAATATGGCGCCCGATAACCAACTAAAAAAAACCTGCATTAAACGGACAAATATTCCATTAAGGCGCTGTACAAAGCAAACACTTCGTAAAACGTCTAGATTTTCGTCGCAAAGTTAGCCGTATCTGTACATGCGACTAGCCAAAAAAATATACCGTGTATAGTTCAATACATAAAGTAAAGCCTTAAACAAAATTAGTTTACAAAAGACCACGAAAAAAATTTTTTCCCCTCGAAATTCTCAATTTTTTCAGCGACAACCATCATATTTTTTATATCTATAACAAAGGAAATGTTATAGACTAAAGAGATATCTAAATTTTTTCAAACACGGAACTGTATTTTTTTTATATTCAATGAAAACTGCAAAATGACCTACATTTTGGCGGACATGATATTCAAATAAAATCAAACACCGAAATATTTTCGAACTTATTTCTATTCTTTCGATGCAGTACCGTCGTGTACTTGTGCCAGACCATGCCCAGTAGGCAGCTAGCCTCACTTCCGCGAATACCTAAAGATTAGCTTGTTACCGCGCCTTAAACGTTTTGAACGCGAGAGCATAAACGTGCACGCGTGGCCTCTACGTCGAGAACCTCATTCTAACTACATCTTTGTCACATATTTCTGTTTGTGACGTTCAAAGCACGCGCTTACTTGTCATATATATGTGACAATGGCGTTCAAAAGGTTAAAAAAACTTTTTAACAAAAAATTAAACCGACGAAAAGTGAAAAATAAAAACCTTTTAGTCTAGGTAAGCTCCAAAGTTAAAGTATGAAATTAATTTCAAGTCGGCGCCAAATAAGCAAGAAAACTAATAACGTAAAACGGGAAATATTGACAGCTTTATTGATCGTCGATCATTGTATTTTGGCGCCGCCTCAAAATTAATTTCATACTTTAACTTTGGAGCTTACCTAGACTAAAAGGTTTTTATTTTTCACTTTTCGTCGGTTTAATTTTTTGTTAAAAAGTTTTTATTTTATTCTTTTTGGTTTTCTATTACAACAAAGTTGTTGCTTTACTTAACCTAATTTGTATAATGGGAGCTTCGATAAGAATGTTTGAATTGAATCCTTACCGTCAAACAGGTTGACAAGTACTAAGATGACTACCATGAATTCGAAACACTATCGAATCTTTGGGAATAGACCTCCAGATATTCTAGGACCTACCAAAAATCAGAAGAATTGTGTTAACAATGAAAGCAAAGGAAATAGAGTGATAGCAATGACTGTGTTGCTAGACCTCGATTGGTTGCAATTTTCAAAAGAACACGTACTAGAAATGTTTTTGAACGCATGATGTTGCCCGTAATTCTAAGCTGGGCCATCAATTTACATAAACTTCAAGGGACGACCCTCGATAAAGCATGAATTGACCTGGGACTACATTTTATTAGCATCATTATCAAATTTTGAACCAAATAAGGTGTTAATCCACATGATGAGCGCGATGACTGAAATGCAGCTGCTGAAAGGTTAACCCACTATGCACTGCACATATACAGATATTTTATTCTTGCAGTAATGGCTAAAACACACTTATTATGTTTTTTCAAATAAGGGCATCCGTCCGTCGATGACACGCATAACCCAGTAAGGTCTACAGTTTTTAATAAAATTCAAGAAATAAGCCCAAGTGGCGTTATACTGTTGGGGACCTCTTGTAACTGACTTCCATTTGAACTGCCACAGCTTTGATGACAATCATACTCCGGCAAGGCATCAACAGTTCTCATCGACGTACATGAAATGAGCCTAAACATAATACAGCTGCTGTAAGCTATTGGGAATGTCTAGTAAATACTTCCCGTCTCCATCATCAGACCTTCCATGACCGTAATTCTCCAGCAAGGTCTAAAGATCACGTCAAGGTGCATTAAATGAGCCCAAACACGATATAGCTGCTGTAAACTGTTGAAAACGTCTTGCAAATACCTTCCGTCTCCATCGTCAGATCTTCAGTGACAGTAATTATCCAGATTGGCTCAAAGTCCTCATCAAGGTTAATAAAACGAGCTTACATACATGTAGCGGCTGTAAATTGATAAGAACCTCTTTCAAAAGCCTTCCGTCTCCATCTTCAGACCTTCAATGACAGCTCTATTCTCCAGCTAGGTCTAAAGTTGTCGTCAACGTGCATGAAATGAGTTGAAACACGAAATATTGCTGCTTTAAACTGTTGAGGACCTCTTGCAAAATGCAAGTATTTCCTGTCTCCATCATCCATCATCAGATCATTTTGACGCCGTATTATCATCAGAACTACATATGTGTTTCAAATTTAAACAAAATCGGTTCACAATTGCAAATTTAGTATGAAAAAAAATCATTCAACCCCAATTTTTCCACCCTTAGGGGCGGATTTTTTTTTTCAATTTGAAATGGGACCAACTTTGAAATATACTCTCTCCAATGAAAAAAGAATTTTTCAAATCGGACGTCTCAGTAAAAAGTTATGCGTGGTCATGCATAAAAAAAATAAAAAATAAAAATATACATGTCGAATTGAGAACCTCCTCCTTTTTTTTCGTCGGTTAAAAATAAAGAAGAAGTGTCTCACCTTTTGCTGTTATATCTGCCATCATAGCCGATCACCACGCCATTGTTAATCTGACTCGGGTTGCAGACTTTCTTCAAGTATGAGAGTAGACCCTGTAAACAAAAGATATTGTATTGAGCAGCCTGTCTGGTTCAATCTGTCTCTAGATGACATTGCATAATCTGCTTGTAAGACACACGGTTACATTTTTTTAAGAGAGAGTTTTGTTTATCCTTACTTAATATTATAAAAGCGAAAGTGAGTTTGTTTGTTTGTTTGTTTGTTACCTCTTCACGCTTTAATGGCTAAACCGATTTTGATGAATTTTGGTACAGAGATAGTTGGGAACCAGGAGACGGCCATAGGCTAATTTTTATTTAAAAAAATTGGGATATGAGGGAGAACGAGGGAAGAAAAGGGAAAACTTAACGTTGCTATTACAAATCAATCAGGCGCAAGAGCAAAAACTGCAGGTCTGCTTGGTGTGTTATACCGAATTTAACGCGAGCGAAGCCGCGGGCGAAAGCTAGTTTATTATATTTATTAAAAAGGACACCAACAGCTTCTGTATAAACATATCTTAAGAAAACTTGAGAGGTGTCAAGGGACACCCAGATGGAACGAATTCATAATTTATTGTATACAAAAAACATGTATACACTCTACAAAAATAATCGTCGCGACACCACATTGTTCAATGCGAAATAGAAAGACGTAACGAAAATAACTGGCTTGCTTTCTATGAGAGAGAGATATTTAAAAAAAAAACTACAAAAACAAACAAATGAGATAAAAATTTAATTATAAAGTAAAAAAACAATAGAAATTTCGGTAGGCATGTTGCCAGGTGAAGGTGGCTTATTACTAAATGAGGAGTCGATCACAATGCATCAAGTCAGCCCAGCACGAAAGCATATGAAAGGTCCAGAATATAAGATCACGCTTTTAATCCCCTATGGGTAAGGCAGAGGTGTACTTAATAAGTTCCATGTTATAGAAGGTGAGCCTATGGATATCAACCGGACACAAATCCGGAATCTGATAAATCCTTATCCTTACTAATATTATAAAAGCGAAAGTGAGTTTGTTTGTTTGTTATGTCTTCAGACCTAAATGGCTAAGCCGATTTTGATGAATTTTGGTACAGATATAGTTGTGACCCTGGAGACGGACATAGGCTATTTTTTTTGTGGGAAATGAGGGAGAAAGAGGGAAGAAAAGGGAAAATTTAGCTTTGTCATTACAATAAATAAGGTGCAAGGGCAAAAACTACAGGTACCTGCAAATCAGGAAAGGGGAACTGTGTAACCTCGAATTTAACGCGAGCGAAGCCGACAACAAAAGCTAGCAAATTAACAAATCTGTGGCTGCTACTGATAAAATCCTGATAGGAGAATCCAACAAGAATTTGCTTGAAAAGGGAATCGAAACTTTCTTTCTACTTTTTCTTTTTTAAAAACACGTTGCCCCACCCTAGGATTTTCCCCTCTATACACAAACAGCCAGACCCGAAACAACTATCTGCAGGTCATACAAATATTTGTTCCGTGCGGGCTTCCTGCGCCGCACCGCGACACGCAGCTCAGCAGTCGATCGCTCAGACACCGCGCCAACCGTGCCGTGGAACCTAGGACCTCTTGCTAAGCAATTGCGATTGCGACCACTAGACTAACGTGGCAGTTCTACAAAAATAATCCGGTCATTATAGTGGATGTCTAAGTCTTTGATATTTTTCTACTATAGAATCTTTCATTACTTTTAAAGTCCAGTCGCGAAGCAGGAAGAATTTCGTACAATGACCTCTTTACCTACTGCCAGTGGTTACAAACATTTTTGTATTACGTGTGGTTTACAGGAAATATTTGAAGCAAAAAAAATAACAACTTATTAAATAAATTATGTACAGTGTAAACTCTTTATAACGAAACTCAAGGGACTGAGCATTTTTACTTAACAACAAACTAGGAATAGATAACTGTGTCCGAAAACTGAGCTATCACTAACGCATCCCAAGATATAATGTCATTCGTTCGTTATTTAAAAATTATGTCAAATAAGGACTTTTTGTCGTGACTCAAGGCCAACCAGAAAAACACATGCAAACAAGAACAAACCTTACAGTCACAGGTAAAAGGTTTACAATCCCTGAGAACGGCCGCCATTGCAAATGTGCGAGCGAGACGCATTATATTTTTGTTTTTACCCGACTGCGCGCCGCAAAGGAGAGGTAATGTGTTCATCAGTCTATGTATGTAAGTATGAAATGTATATTTGTTCCTTTGAAGCACTATACAGACTAAACGCCTGGGCCGATTTTTATGCTTCATACGTTAATCGAGTCCTCTTTCCCACTCCTTCTTTTCTCCGCCATATTGTGAAAATGACAAAAATTAAAACCAACAAAACATGTCAAGTGGGGTGTCGCCGAATAGGTATTTAGGCAGACGTGACCCATTAACATCTAGAACGGTTCACACTCCAATAATGGGTCCCGACAGTTTAAGTTACTATACGAGTAACCTTAATGTTTGATTTAATTACCTTGATAGATATTCTTCGTAGTTCCAGATTACAGTACTTGTTTTTGTATTTTCAGTTTTATTTTTATTAGGTATGTAGTTAGGTTCGCTGTTTACGCAGATGGTTTTTTTTTGTAAAATAATAATTATTTCCACTCATAGATATTCCATTCATATTTGTATATGAAATTTAGGGAAAATAATCCCAATAAAACGTCGCTTCAGAAGCTATCTCAATGTAAGTCAGGTCACAAGGTCAATGTGGTAGGTTTACGATTGACATTCACTGATTAAGATGTCAAACTAAATTACCTCCCGTAGAAATGTAAACTATTTACTACTATTACTATACTGTACTGTATTCTGATACTGCTCCGCTGGTCTCCGGGCCCTCCAAAGACCGGGCCGGGGAAAATGTTAATGGGAATTTCCATCAGTGATTTTTCAGTAACAGCTCGAGGTTTAGAAGTTGGAGGTATGATTCCCCCGTACCTCGGAAAGCACGTTAACCCGTTGGTCTTGCGAGACGACTCCCGGCCGCCGTAGATGCGTGCCTGTGGACGGTGAGCAATGGGAAGCTCACCGTCCGTCCGTCTATTGACGACAGGCCGTGTCGACGGCGCGTTTGTGTTTCACGCGCGCATCAAAGAGATGTCAGCAAAGCAGAGGGGCTTGCCAGAGCCTCCGCCTGCCGGGGTTGCAGGTTGTTCGAAATAGATTCCCCGGCCCCGGAACGTAAAGGGCAATAGAAGGAACATGGGTGGGTTTTAGTCAGTAAAAGTCTGACACTCCCCCGCTCCGCCCAGAGCGGGGGAAGTTATTTGATGATTTCCCACCCCAAAAATAAAAAGTCGTTGGTCCTGAGCCTGATCTTTCTCTGGTCATGTTTGATTGCCGTCCCATCGGACTATAAGAGTGAGGGAACGGAGAGTGCACCTGTGCCTGCGCACACTCGCCTGCACTATAATATCACACCCGCGCAGATAGCTAATCTCCGCTGAGATTGGCTGCCGACACCGAAAATGGTCAAGAGGACTATTTACTATTTATACCCATGATAATATCTCTGTTAATTACTGTATGTACTTCAATTCTAGACTAGAAGATCAAGGTAGCTTATATTTGGCGTTAATTTATTACGGGCACACGGCTTCCGCAATCCCGTTCCAAAGAACAGTGTGAATTAAATGGCACTCAAATATCGCTTCGTTCGTCTAGAAATGCTTTCACATTTTTTTTTTTTTTTTTTTTTTTTTTTTTTTTTTTTTTTTTTTTTTTTTTACTCACACACGGCTATCTGATCCCAAGCTAAGCAGAGCTTGTGTTATGGTAACCAGACAACTGATACACATACTTATATAATTTATAAATACATACATATTTTAGATAAATCACACCCAGACACAGAACAAACAATCATGCTCATCACACAAAGTTTGTCCTGGGTGGGAATCGAACCCACGACCTCCGGCTCAGCAGTCAGGGCCACTAACCACTAGACCAACAGGCCCGTCAACGTCACATTAAAAAAGAATTTTGGAAGTACAGTCAGTAAATTGCATTCCCCGACCCCTTTTGGTTGGATAATGAAGGGCAATTACTAGAGATACCGCGGCCCCGGAACGTAAAGGGCAATAGAAAGAACATGGGTGGGTTTTAGTCAGTAAAAGTCTGACACTCCCCAGATGGATGTTATTTGATGATTTCCCACCCCAAAAAAAAGGGCATTGACTAATGATTTAATGATGCTAACGTTCCTTTAGAGGGTGGCCGTAATTTGACTGAGCTGGAAAGTCAAGTGGGGATGCACTGTCTCATATAGTCATCAGTCTACTCTAGACGGCAGTTAGAACACTACAAAACCAAATGTGAATGTTTGTTACGCAGACCTCGAAAACGGCTGAACGTATTTGGACAAAACTTGGAACACAGATAATGTAAAACTTGGATTGATATAGGATGTATTATATATTTTTACTTCAGTATGCCTGAGAGAAACTTGAGGCTTAATAATAACCGCCGCTCGGTTTGACCTCTGGGTTTAGCCGCGCTTTGCAGAGTTCGTTGAGTCGGAAAGCAATTAAGCCGTTAGTTCTAGCTGATGGTTAACGTGTTACCCAGCACTACTGGGTTTTGGAGGTCACACTGTCAGTCGCTCCATAAAACTGGTATTCAGCTACATCCGGTAAAACTGGAAGCCGACCCCAACATTGTTAGGAAAATTGTTCCTTAAGTTATGACTCCAGCTACGAAATAACTGACAAATATTAGAACTGGACAGATCCACTCAAAGCTGTGTCTTTCTTAAAAAGACCATTTCAGACACATTTCAGATTTTTGTCTGGACCTTAAAAGAGACCATTCCTGTTTCTTCTCGGCAAAGGAACATCGGCCTCATCTAGTTTGTAAAAAACCTACTTACAAAATAGACATCATCTATCATTTAAAGGCTAGGCGGATGAGATGACCTGCCTGTTGTCACGTAGACGATGTCGCGGGCAGATGCATGTACAGACGCCAGCAGGTCAAGCTACCCGAAACTGTCAATTTTTCCCAATGAACCTTGAACCTAACCATTTAGAAATAAAGTCGAAAATCTATCAAAGAAATCTGACAGATTGTAGTAGCTTGATGTGCAGGCGTCTGTACAATAACAAATAAAAGTCTCATCAGGTTGATTGACTAATTTTCTAAAGTTAGACAGAAATCGCGAGAAGATTTCATTATGGCATCTGTTTAATATTCTGATGACTTTCCTTAAGGTCAAATACCTACATAGTTCATTGATGAGTAATAACTACCTCAGCTCGGTCCAATGACGGTCATTCACCTGAATAGGTACTAAGGTAGACCTAATAACTATCGCATATTTACATTGCGATTAGGGTTGCCAACCATACTTTATAATAACGTATCCTACTTTATTTTTGGTAATTATACTTTATACTTTTGCATACAAATAAAGTATGTGGAAATACTTTATTTTCAACCGTTACTGTGATGCTTTCACTGAAAGAGGTTTTTTCAGAATCTAAAGAGAGCGAGAAGAGAGAAATAGAGCGTCAATGAATTTAATTTAAAAACGAATTGTTTATTTATTAAAATTTTGATTGTCGAACAAGCTTCAACATTGAAATATAACAAAAAAATACACAAAAGTTTTTAAAGCAATAAAAACATAAAATTTGAAAAATATTTTTTTTCTTTCAAATATTTTATTTTTTTCCTATCTAAACCATTTTATACGTTTTTTTATCAAAAAAAATTGGCAACCCTAATTGCGATAGCAGATGTTTACTACCTTGTGCCCGTGACTGCGCCCGCGTGGAGTTCGGTAATTGACTAACGGGAGTAACGGGATCATAATACCCGAATAAAAAGTATCCTATGTTTTAATCCAGGTCATAAAGTATACGTGTACTTAATTTCATCCAAATCTGGTCAGTAGTTTTTGCGTGAAAGAGTTACAAACATATTAACTAGCTGTGCCCGGTTTCGTCCGCTGCTCGGGCGCCGCTGCTTATTACTAAGGGCTATGGAAAATAGATGTTGGTCGATTCTCAGATCTACCAAATAAACATATTTAAAATAACATAATTATAAATCGGTCAATTCTTTTCGGAGGAGTATGCCAACTAAAATTGTGACACGAGAATTATAAGAAGAAGAAGGAGATTTAACAAATCTGTTTTTTTTTCCTGTAGTTTTTTGATAGATGTGAGCATTATCGCCGGGAGCTAGCTAGGACGTCCCCGCCCTGGCTAGAAGAACTTATATCAACCTTCAGGAGTGTTCAACCTACAACCAGCGTCAAATCCAAGAAAAGACCAGCGACAAAGCAAAAAGAGTATGTAAGAATCGCTAGTTCCGTAGTTCCTGTCGACAAAAACTACGAAGAAAGCCATGAGTTTATGTTGTATGTAATATTTCTAACAAACCTGTGAAGTCTGCAGCACTACGACGTCGTTCATAGCCTTGTAGCCGGGCCCCATGCACGCGCGCAGCCCGGCCGTACCGAACTTAAGGCGGTGCAGCATACAGCCGCGGAGCTTGTCCCAGCGGGCGTTTGAAATGTCATCGAGGACCTCCTTCCGGGTTGTTGGGTTCTGTACAAAGACAAAGAAATTAGGGTGTGTATCGTTTTGTAGTAAGATTTATTTTATGACACTAAAATAGTCATCCCACAATGCACTAAAACATTTCCGGCACACCATAGTTGTGAATGATAGTGCATAAGAAGAATTAACTTGAAATGGAGTTCTTCCGAGAAGAGGGTGGTTTAATGCTAAATCTGAAAAAGTCTAAGCTACCATTTAGTAGAAGATGTGATGATGCTAATATAAAGGTTAAATAAACCAAGTTTAGTCAAACAACCACAAGCTACAGGCTACTATTTGGTGACTCGTAACCCCTTGGTTTATTTTTGCAATATTGTTTGGCATCATTTAGGCATTTTGATGACAGAGCTGTGGCAAAATATACTTTACCTCCTTGCCTGTTAGCTGAGCCACAAAACATGCAGGCGAATAGACCTTTGTGCTGCCACCAATAAACAAAAAAAAAAAAAAGATTTATTTTTTAAGACATTAGTGCTGGCTTTATAAAACTTTCATGTAATGTTAAAAGTTTTTATAATCAACTATAAATAGCCTGGCAGAGCACATTAAAAAAAGGTTTTATTTGTTTGTTTATGTTGAATCTTGCATATTGATTTATATAGAACCACTTCCTTTTATCTTATGAAGTTGAAATTTTGCATGTTAATTCAGTTTTAGTGCTGGCTGCTAACTTAATTTAGGTTTAAAAATGTAAAATGTATCCAAGCAGATTGTGTTATATATGTAAGTACTTGAATCATTACCAATTGTCTTAGTCAGTGAATTTGCATAAGAACACACCTACATAGTTTTCATTGATACAGTAACAGTAAATAGACCAATGTAATTCCCTTTCGGGTTGAGTGCATTTGTCGACTCTTATGATGAAATTATAGACAAAATTTCATTATTATTAACTCCTTCTTCCCTTATCTTCTTAAGATTATTAGCGTAATAGGGTAGACAATAATAAATTAAGTATTTTTTAAAGAAGAAGTAAGTTTTCTCTGATTTTAAATATTTTCTTTATTTTTATTTATTGCTAAGATAGTTCCGGCTGGTTTTTTATAACATCAATCTTATTTGACCTGTACAATATCAATCTAAGGCCGGAGGTGAAAAGTCAAGGCCGTACGACAATCTTAACATCCTTTACATTTTCCACACATTCATGAAATATTTCAGCACATACCTTGTCATGTTTTAACCAGCTGTTTACCGCTGCATCTAGTTTTGCATCTCCACTGTCACAGAGGGACATTTTTGTAAAGATTCTTCGGGAAACAGTGTATCGTTATTTTACAAAAGTACTAACACTCGATGTTTACACGAAAATAATGTTAAAACAGTCGAGTTATTCCAAGAATTTTATCACGAGTAGAACGGTGCTACTATTCATACGTCGGCTTCCGGACTACACACAGAATTTACTGAATTATCACGAATAAACTGTAATTTTACTAACTTCGCGAAATGATCACAATCGCTCCTAAATACAAACTTTATACCATGTGGTTTGGAAAATAAATTGGACTTTACTTGGTTCACATAAGGTCGAATTACCTCGCATCAATAAAATTGTAAGTTTATATCTGTCAGTTGACAGCGAAACAGTTCGGATACACGTAAATTTAAACGTTTCTGAACGAATCGATTACTCAAGAGGCTTACAAATATTTTTAACAAGTTTTCCAAACAGTAAATGTAAAATAATTTAAATAAATTAAGAAATTGCGTAAAAAATTCATCCTCAACGCTGTCAATTGGTAATGTCCTCAAGACGTACTTTCCACGTTGCCACGTTGTATTGCAACGCTTAGTCTCTGGCCAAAATAAAAGCCAGCCCTTGGGTCACGGGAAGTGTCAGCTGAACGTTTGAAAATATCCCTCAAAAGCTTGTGAGCACAAGGACCCCACAATCCCAGTTTCAACCCCAAACGGGTTGAAAATATAGTTATTATATTTACACCGCTTGAGGTTCTCTATAGCCGCAGCAGCAAAGCCAGCGCAGCACGACGAGCTAAAAAGATGGGATGGCAAAGAGTATCGACGCATGTTGCATCCCACACTAAGGGCCAGGCCACACGGTGCGGTGCGGCTCAGGCGCGGCGCCTGAGCGGTGCCGCAACGGCTTCCTACATATAAAAAAGCATGCCATACGGTACGTCCGGCACCGCTCCGGCACCGCACCGCAGACGCACCGGACAACGGCACGAGGCAGACGAGGCGGGGAGGGGTGCAAGCAGTGTGATGCCGCAGCGGTGCCGCTCCATTGTTTATTGTAGACTGTCGTCAACTGGGCAAGCCAAGCCAAGCCTGTTTCGGTGCCGCAGCGGTGCCGTAAGAACATTGCGACGCCGCACTGCTAGTGTGGCCGCCAGTGCGGTGCGGAGTAATGCGGTGCGGTGCGGTGCCGCACCGTGTGGCCTGGCCCTAAAGGCCTACCTACCCACCTTCCACGGTAACAAAGACATACCGTCCGGTTTTTTGCCATACGTGCTAAGCCATTGGGTTCTAATACAGGTGGAAAGTCAACGGTGACAAGATCTCGTCGTATGATGTCGTTAATATTCGCGTACCGCTACCACGGCTCGCAAGTCGGCTGGCCTGCATGACAGGCCGTGGTGTCCAATGCTGTTTATAACTTCACCGTAGTGACAGCAACGAGGAGGACAACCAGGGGCTAAACGTAAAGAAGTAAGCATACATTAATTTAAAAAGAATTGTATTCATCAATTATACAGTAAATCAGGTTTTTAAACGCCTGCTGAAAAACTAACAGCACATTCACATTTGCGACACAAGATGAAATTAAATAAAACAGGACAGAAGAACTTCCTGAAATAGTCAAATATTTATACCAACTAAATATCTATCTATCGCCTGTGAGGACAGGTGAAGTAAAACTATCTTGTGGTTTGAAGTCCTCCTCTGTCTGTAGCGTGGTAAGACCGTAATTTAACCATATAACGCTTTTAGCCGTTAGTATCAAACATCCGTGTTTCTTGTTTTATTTAAAATAACATCTACAGAGGTTATTTTAAAACAAGAAACGTAAGTAGAAATAAAATACGTTAATTTTCGTATTTTTAACTGACATCTAAAAAAGGACAGTAAGACAGGAGGTTCTTAATTCGGCTGTTTTTTTTCAAATTTTAATAAGTAGGTACATGTGGCTAAGCAGCTAAACGTTGCAGTGCAGCACACAGCCCGTAAGGCAGGTTCTGATTTTGATAAGAGTTCACATACTATTTACTTGTAGTGCATTAAGCAAATTGCTGTAGACTTTTCTGTTTGAAAAACAGTAAAACAAAACGTCTAGAAATTACGGTTCAAAGTTTTAGTTTAGTTGGTATCGAAATGGTTAACTTGAAGCTCGCTTAAGGTCGCACCAGGGGAACATTATGAATTGATTAAGGTCAAACCTCGAATGTAGCAAGCATGCGACCAACTGACCAAACCACCCGTCCCCCACCAACCGATTTGCTACCTTTCTGACTTGAATGAAGTACCTAGGCTACGTGTACCTACGTGTTATGGTTGTGATGTTGTAAAGGAGACTAAAATCTTGCTATAACATTGTTTATTTTAACTAAAAGACTACACCAGAAGATTCTGTGGCACGTTAGCTATATTAAAATAAAGCTTTTATTTTTTTAGGCAAGGGTTATCATCGAATACCTTCCCCCTGTCTGGGTGGAGCGGGAGGGAGTGTCAGACTTTTAATGACTAAAACCCATCCATGTTCTTTCTTTTTTTTAATGAATTCTAAAAAAAAAAACTTGATCTGGAGTTACAAGGTTCATTTATGCTCTAAAATATTCAGCATAAGAGAAGTCGTCGATGTTTTTAAGACCATAATTGCGTACCTACAGTAAAAACTTTGAGAAATATTTATTTTTCTAAATATCCCGTATAAATTGACAATGTTTTTAATTAAATGTTTTACCCCAATAGCTGAACATGCTAGTTAATTGGGGATACCAAATCTTACATTCAAATGATTTAGGCTGTCAGTTTTTCAAATGGTCTTCTTAAAATACTGTGCCTGTTTATCCAAGAACCTGAAGTCGGTTAGAAGGTAGATAACCTTACATTACCTCCATCAAAATCGCTCATGACTGAACAATATCTCGGTCGATCTTGGGGTAAAGCGGTATTTATAAAGGTTGGTCCGTATACATATCGAGTTTCCTCCGTGCTTCGGAAAGCACGCTAAACCGTTGCTACCGTCTATCATTTGTAGATATTTGACAGACGTTGCAAGTAGTCAGTGTCCCGAAAGTCTGAAAACCAGTCTTACCGTAGGAGTTTTGTTTTACCCAGTTATTAACTGGGTTGTGACGGTCAGATGGGACACCCTTTGATGACCTCTATCATAATAAAATCACGCATATTCAGTCATTAAATCCATTTGCCTCTTCGCATCTAAACTAAATCCTTAACCCACATTCCCTGAGCGTCACCGGCAGAGTTTATTAGGAAACTGTTAGTGCAATCAATGGACAATCATATAATTTGTAATTGCCTGCGGAACCGTCCACTCCAAGTCCTGGCCCTGAGGGGGGGAGCTTCCTTCTTGACTGACCGATTTATGTTTGTATAACAGGGAATTTAATGATGTTTTTTTTTGTTGTTGGTGAACTGATGAGAGATACTGGCCTAGAGAAAATAATAGATAGGTGTTTATGTTGTCATAATATATGTAGGTACATGCAGTAGCAAAATCGGTCCAGACGTGATTCGCAGTCATACGATCGAAGGTTTCGAAACCATATAGAGCGAAGCAAAATCTGTAGGTAAATACGATACTCTTGCCGTCAAAGCGGTAAAAGAAAAACTACGCGAGGAGGGTTCCTCACAGTACGTATGACCTATGGGATGTAATCATCTGCTTCGAATTTTCCCAACACTGTGGGGTCCTGCTTCCAGTCTAACCAGTTTCAGCTGAATACTAGTATTTTACTCGGAGCGACTGCCTATATGACCTCCACAACCCAGTTAGTGTTGAGTATTCCGATACCCCTTGGTATGACTGGTAGTTAGACTTTCGGGACACTGACTACTTGTAATGACTGTCAAAGATCTACAAAATATGACAGCTGGTATCAATTTCCGAGGGTCGGATGAAACTCGGTATAAAATGATAGGTCGCCTATCATCGGACCAAGTTAGGCCTAAGTGGTTATATTTATTCGGCCACAAACTCAGAAAAAAAGAAAGTATTAAAAAAAAATAACTTTCACCCTATAAAGGCTTTCAATGTATTAACAAAACCCACTGGCTGGTGCTTATGAGGTTGGTTACAGTTTTCTTCAAGGATTTTTAGTCTGTTTGTAAAGTGAAGAAACATTTCATCAAGCATTTATATGCAACTAGCTTCCGCCCGCGACTTCGTCCGCGTGGCATAGTTACTTTGGCCTAACGCTAACCAGCTTGATGATCGAAAGAAAAATATCTTTCTCTCCCCTTTTCTTCCTTCTTTCTCCCCCTATCTCACTTTTTTTTAATTGCCTATATCCGTCTCTAGGGTCTCAACTATCTGTTTACCAAAATTCATCAAAATCGGTTTGGCCATGTAGGCGTGAAGACGTAACAAACAAACTCACTTTCGCTTTTATAATATTAGTGAGGATAACTAACTTATCTAAACACATGTCTGTCTAATTGGCAAACAGTATTGAAAATTGCTGTTTTAACGTGTCTTAAAAATACATAATGCTTATACGGGGTGTAACATAACTGTAAGACTCTATGCCTTTTTGAAATGTGTAACTGTTGTCATGTTGTGGGTAGTTGCACTTAATTAAATGTGTATCAACTTTATATACATTTATCGTCAGAGATAATAAGCCAGTAGCTAACTTAGACTGCGGTGCTTAGGGTTGCGGGTTGTTCGAAAGAGAATCCGCGGCCCCGGAACATAAAGGGCAAAAGAAGGAACATGGGTGGGTGTTAGTCAGTATAAGTCTGACACTCAACCCCGCTCCGCCCAGAGCGGGAGAAGTTATTTTTGATGATTTTTTATAGTTTTACCGCACATTTGCCATGTTGATTACCAGACCGCGTCAATTCCTATTTACAGTCCATTTTTTTGGCAAATTTTAAATATTCGTAGAACAAAAGTTGTTCAGTTTCATGTTTTAAAACACCACACGAAAAGTCTAGCGTTTATTGTGATACACCTTGTATACACTAATCATAAATTATCTTTTATATTTTGATCGAAACATCAATAAGTAATAATATTTGTAATAGACAACCACCATAAATAACACATGCACTTGAATCTGCATATAAATAAATATGGGTAGATAAACTAGGACGGCTGGCGAAGTATTGGCACTTGGGCGGGCGGATTTCAATAGTTTGGGCGCGATACTGTACCGTGGGAAGTAGTCTCGTCTTTTTTTGAGCAGTGTGTTTGAATTCTTTTTTTGTTGTTTAAACTTTTGTGATTTTCGTATTTATTTGATAATTTCTGTGATGGGTGCTGATGATCCTAAAGCTTTGGCAGCTGTAGAGTTTGAGGTCTATGGACAGGTTCAAGGTCAGTAGCTATATACACAATTATTATCTAATTTTGGAAATTAAATGCAACCCTAATAAATTATGGGAAAATATCATAAGAGTCCCAATTCTTATGATTTGAAAGTGTCCGTGAAATTTCTTGCCATTCTTCTCCATATAGATGGAATGACCAACTTTGGTGCTTTCTTAAGTTATTATGCTTTGTGACTGGAACTGTAGCTTCTCCGTTTGACACACGGGGATAATGTAACTACCTATTTGTGCAAGAATTGTCAGAATCGGATTTGTAGTTACGGAGATTTTCCCTTACACATAAAGTTACAAACAAATGCCTCTAAATAATATTAGTTTAGATGTACGTAGTAAAAGGATAATGTAAGGACCGTAGAAGGTCGCGTACCACAGCTTCTGCCTATCATCATGAAAAAAGGCGTGAGTCTACTTAGGTATAGTAAGAATCAGTAGGTAGATACATCCACAGCTGATCTAACGAAAGAGCTAATCAGTCAACTGTTTATAATTAGAGTTGCTGCATGTAGGTCGATGTCAAAGAGTGATTTGGACGTGAAATCGGCCATAACAAACATCAAAATAGCGGTCTAATGTCTATAATTGGTGTAAAACTACCATTGTCAAAGCCGAAGGACATTTATTTTCCTACTAGCTTTTGCCCGCGGCTTCGCTCGCGTTAAATTCGGTAGCGCCTTATTGATTTGTAATAGCAACGCAAAGTTTTCCCGTTTCTTCCCTCTTTCTCCCTCATATCCCACTCTTTTATAAAAAAAAATAGCCTATGTCCGTCTCCTGGTTCCCAACTATCTCTGTACCAAAATTCATCAAAATCGGTTTAGCCATTAAAGCGTTAAGAGGTAACAAACAAACTCACTTTCGCTTTTATAATATTACTAGCTTTCGCCCGCGGCTTCGCTCGCGTTAAATTCGGTATAACACACCAAGCAGACCTGCAGTTTTTGCTTTTGCGCCTGATTGATTTGTAATAGCAACGCTAAGTTTTCCCTTTTCTTCCCTCGTTCTCCCTCATATCCCACTTTTTAAAAATAAAAATTAGCCTATGTCCGTCTCCTGGTTCCCAACTATGTCTGTACCAAAATTCATCAAAATCGGTTTAGCCATTAAAGCGTGAAGAGGTAACAAACAAACAAACAAACAAACAAACAAACTCACTTTCGCTTTTATAATATTAGTAAGGACTAGCTTCCGCCCGCGGCTTCGCCCGCGTGGTGTGTTGATAAAAAGCAGCCTATAGCAAAAATAACAAAATCGAAGTAGGTATAAATAAAATTAGGTACGTCTCATTTTTAAGGTTACGTTCCCAATGGGTAAAAACTCTATTACTAAGTCTTCGCTGTCCGTCCGTCCATAGGTAATGGTACGAATCTAACTAATAGGTATGTATTATGAAACTTCATAAAACCTATGTTTTATTACATTTTATGTAATTAGATCTTATTGTACCTATATGTTCACAAATAAAGGATTTAAATTTAGTGTGTAAGGAACGTGTCAACTCAACGTACTCTGTGCTCACGCGTCTGCCCGTGTTCGGGTCGCGCACTCAGCGATGAGCGACTTGTTCCCTACACCGCGCCCGAGCGGGCCAGCCTAGTCACGGCGACATGAAATTAATTTTGTTGCGCGTTATTTTGATTTTGCTATATCTCCTAAAGTATTTATTTAATCTGCATGATGTAAAAGGAAAAAATAATCTTCATGAAATGTTCATGCCAACCAACCTATTTAAAATGATAAGGATTAATACTGTATTTGTCTAAATAGCTTTCCAAGTTAGCGCTTTATAATTGCCCATTTGTTAAAGTATTAAAATGGATATAGTATGTTATCCTTAAGATATAGACATATGTCACCGCTGACTTTTCTGTGGACCTATATAAGATACACAATTACACCATACATTATTTTGTTATATCTTAAAGGGTTTAGGCAGCGTTTTCGTTGAAAGCTCCCAGACAGCATACTTTTTGCCGACATCTTCAACAAATATAGTTAATGTACACAGAAATAAATACAAAAACTTAACAAATTATATACTAAAACCTTCCTTAAGAATCACTCTATCTATTACTAAAAACCGCATCAAAATCCGTTGCGTAGTTTTAAAGATTTAAGCATACAAAGGGACATAGGGACAGAGAAAGCGACTTTGTTTTATACTGTGTAGTGATGATAGTGATAGTAAGGATTATTACTACAGTCATTCACGGTTCAGGCTGTCCGTTTATGGAACGAGTTGCCGTTGTCAGTAAGACAAGCTCAGTCACTCGTTACTTTTAAAACCTTAGTTGCAAATCATTATCTTTCCCTTTAACGTCTTTGTTTTTTTTTTCTGAATCAATGTTAGTCACCTATCCTCTGTTTAATGTTATTATAAAACACATGTAGAATCAATAGATTATATGTATTTATATATTTTGAATAAGTAACTATATTTTAATTATTTGTGTAGTATTAGCAGTAGGTACCTACGTACACCATTGACTACCCCCCGTTGTATTTTTTTTTTATATTCGTAAAGTCCATCCAAAGGTTGTCTGGAAGATATCGCTATTAGCGATAAGACCGCCATTGTAACCATAGTTTTAGCACTTTTTTTTTTGTAAAACAGATTTTGTTTTCAATTTTGGTGTGCAATAAAGTATATTCTATTCTATTACGATCGTCTTTTATTTACGGAGTTATTGAAGGTGCCGTTGGTCATTCGCCTGATCTCTCTCCGGTGGTATCGAATAGGCATGACGACAGTATAAAAAAATCGCTGATTCAGTGATGACAGGGGAGAAGTCATATTAAAAAAAAAGTGAACACAGGTTTAGTTTTATTTAAAAATAATAGATTATTAAGATTTTCAATAAAATAAAACATTAAAATACTGCAATCGGCCATTTTCACTGAAACACCGATCACAGCGTATGACGTCACGGTTATGTGATTTATGGGACGTTGTTATAGAAACAATGTCATTTTTATTTAACTGTGACGTCATGCTGACGCCATGACACATGCGAACTGTTTTCGGGCACTATTGAAAATTTATGAGAAAAATGGCTTCAAACTTTGTTAAACTTAAGTTTATTACCGAAATAAAGGCTTTTTTGTAAATAGTAAAAGTGTACCCACATTATGGAAGAGGATTTTAAAATCTTTCGTCACGCCTATTGCCGTCACTTCAGACTATACTATCCTATTTCCTACTAATATTATAAATGCGAAAGTTTGTGAGTATGGATGTATGTTTGATCCTCTTTCACGAAAAACTACTGAACGATCTTGATGAAATTTGGCACAGAGCTAGATTATCGTCTGGAATAACACTTGATACTTTTTTTTATCATCACGCGTGCGAAGCCGCGGGGTGCAAATAGTAAAAAAAATAAAAGCTTTTGTTACAGATAAAGTCCATGGCAAAGTCTATGAGAGTAGGAACAGAGAGTGTACTTGTGCCTGCGCATAAACTTGAGCTTGTGCTGAGATTAGCAGTCGTGGCTGAAAACTTGTTTCTACTTTTTCACCACATTATTACAAAAAATAAGTTTTTTTTTTTTTTTTAAAACCCCTATGACCCCTTTTTTGCAGATGGGATGGTTAACAAATAACTTCCCCCATTCTGGGCGGAGCGAGGTTGGGGTTTTGTCAGACTTTTACTGACTAAAACCCACTCATGTTTCTACATTTGGCCTTTATGTTGCGGGGCCGCGGTATCTCCTTCAAAAAACCCGCAACTTGATGACCCCTGTACTACTGAATTCATTTTGCAAATTTTTGAGAGCCCTACCGTATAGCATCCTTAGCCACGGCAAATAACAAAGTTACTACCCATCACATCAAGATTTTGCCAACATAAAGAACACAAGAAATATTTACCTGTACAAATAAATTAATTAGGGATCAAAGGAAATATTTATGATGAAGTCTTATTCAAGTAATTAAATTTTTATTCCGCTAAGATAATGAAAACTGACTTTAATTGTAATTATGTTTGTGATAATAGCCCCATTTATTAATTAGATAGAAACCTACATAATTGAATTTTTAACACGTTTTAACAGTACCTACAGAAAAAATACAATTCGTTTACTGTATGTCCAGCCAATACGTAGCTTTTTTTTGCGGATGAGAATCATCAATTAACTTCCCCCGCTCTGGGCGGATCAGGGGGACTGTCAGACTTGTACTATTCCGGGGCCGCGGTATCTCTTTCGAACAACTCGCAACCCCGGAGTAAATACGTAGCTAACAATAACATTTGATCTTGGGAACCACTGTGAAAATGCTGGGCAAATTTTTAAGGCAGGTTTTGTTCACTTTTCCATCCGAAATAAGGTTAGATATTATTCAGAATGATCATGCAAGATTGATGGGTGATAACGCAGTGGCCATAGTAAAATGAACTAAAATGTAGTTTGCTGAACACACTTACTGTTAAAACTTAAAGTCAATGAAGAGAATAAATGAATGTATCATTTATTTTTAACTGGAGACCTTTTGGTATGCATTGTTATCAATTGGAACGATTCCTCTTTTTCCCATGAAACCTTTCGCAGGTTCTTTCCCTGCTATGAAATTGTTTATATTACTACAGTTAAACTTATTGTTCTGTTTGTCCATCAGGTTGCTACTTCACAAAGTTCTGTAAGGAGGCCGCAGAGCAGCTTAGCGTTGGTGGTTGGGTGAAGAACTCCAAGAAAGGCACTATTGTTGGCAAGATAGAAGGCACAAAGGCACGTCTGGACCAGATGTGAGTATTTACTGAATATACTTTAAGCCGAAGACACTGTATGCTATCATTATGGAGTAGTTACAGGTAGGAAAGAGGAATAAGAAACTTATTAAATCAAAATATTGTTCCTCAATTCTGAATCAAAAGTTGGAGTACTGTTACGGTCACAAAATTAAAATCGGAAAACGGTCATCGAATGAAGTAGATGAGTAGGTACCTCAGGGTAATGTTACAGGTCTCGCGATAAATTCTTGCATCTGTTTGTCATCCTATGTAGGAAATGATTGACGAAGCCATAAATAGAATATAATTGCAACTTATAAATTAAAAGGTCTCTCATAATAAAAAAAAAATGGTTGAAACATTAAAATTTCCATATATTTATAATACATTTCTCGAATTCCAGGATTAACTGGCTCAGCACCATTGGGTCTCCAGGCTGTAAGATTGAGAAGTGTGACCTCACAAACTGGGAGTACACCACCAAGCTCGCTTACACCGATTTCACTATACGTTTCTAAGGTCTGCTTTTGTTATGATTATTTTTAATTTTAAGGTGTTTTTTTTGTAAAATAAAAAATATCTAAGTATTATGTGAAATTTTGGTGTCGTTTCTTTAAGTGATTTATTTTCCTAACTAATATTTGCTTTGTGATGTACTACTGCAATTTTAATGATTGATAGTATTTTATTTTCAAACAATAAATCTGTTTTCATACTCCTAGCCTCGCCACAACTTACTTTTTCATCTATAGTAATTGGTTTGGCAACCAACTATAGTCTCGTTGGCGTTAGAATTATGTTATTTTATCTATGTTTAGGCAAAATAGGTGGCTCGGTCATCCCTACCTACTTAGTTTTCTGATTTCAAAGATATTTGGTACAAGTACACAATGACCTGGGTTAGATTAGTTTTTGATCTCGCTTGACATTCCTATGAGCTAATTTTCAACTTCCACACTGGCGGTAAAAAACTAGTTTAATATAAGTGATGCTTTTGTGATTAATACTCTCATTCTGAAAAACCGTGCAACGAACAAACCCACGTGCTACACCTAGTGTACACAAAAACAATGAGTTACATACTCGTTCAGATACAAACAATGTCTGCGGCTATTGTGCGCGCGAGCATGTCTTCAGATAAAGGGAGTATCGTAAATAATATCAATAATACAATATTTACTACTTAAACCGCGACGTGGTAGGTACATTGTGTATATTAGATAGTTGATGTGTGTGTTTGTCCGTGGAAATATACGGAATAATTAGGGTCTCGATTCTTTTGGAATATTTTGTATATCGATCAGCTATCCTGCTATCCTTTCCAAGAATCCCAATTAGGGAGATTATGGTATTCTTCTTGAATCTCATTTTCAAGCACTTGTTTGTGAGCCGTCTAGTTTGTTATTGATGAGTGTATGAACTCTTTTAAGAATGATTACATAGACGTATGTTCCTCTTTATTTGGAGTGACAAAAAGTATCAGTCGAAAAGTATTCCCGTAAAATGGTTTCTCAATAATAAATAAATAAATATCTTGGGACATCTCACACACGGCTATCTGATCCCAAGCTAAGCAGAGCTTGTGTTATGGTAATCAGACAACTGATATACATACTTATATAATTTATAAATACATACATATTATAGATAAATCACACCCAGACACAGAACAAACAATCATGCTCATCACACAAAGTTTGTCCTGGGTGGGAATCGAACCCACGACCTCCGGCTCAGCAGTCAGGGCCACTAACCACTAGACCAACAGGCCCGTCAATGCTGGTGAATGTAGCGTAAATGCTTATCTTCCTCCAGATCACCACAACACTAGTGATTCATGTGCTGTGGTTCTCGCTTCAAATTTTGGCGTACTAAAAACATTAACATCTCAATTTCTGCAAGAGAACCCAGAGGCAAAACTAAAGCAAACATACGAATCTGCCATAAAACTTGTAACCTATGCGATAACATATCACCATTGTCGTCTCAATGAATCTGCAGACTTACTTCCATTTCGCAGCACTATCAACCTTATTGCCTTCATGATAAGGGTAACTGTAAAGGCAGGGTTGTGTGCATAAGGTTTATTAAGGTCGAGAACCTCTGGTTTTCTTCCAAGGGTTATTAATAGATAGTCGGGGAAGTATTTTTGTTTTGATCGATCAGAGTCTCATTAATTGTTATAATTGTGAATAA
The DNA here is from genome assembly GCA_905475445.1 of Ochropleura plecta. Lineage (NCBI taxonomy): Eukaryota > Metazoa > Arthropoda > Insecta > Lepidoptera > Noctuidae > Ochropleura > Ochropleura plecta. Next base: position 18,558,611 of record FR997728.1, on the reverse strand, counting down.
TTGCGTGATAGTCCGAATGTACTGGTTTCACTTACATTTAATTCAATAAAGTTCATTGATTAAGTGTTTTTAATCGAATGGAGATAGCGGTTTTTTCAATGAAAGCGTAGCGGTGTTATTAATGAGGCAAATATAGGAATTTATTGCTTTTGTTTATTGAATGTGATAAAGTAGGCATTGTGTTTGTAACTTGGTCAGTCATTACAAACCAATCTTTTATATTAAATTTTGGTATCTATGAATATTACGAAAAAAAAAACAAACTTATTCACATTGTCTAAATTGAGGTGTACCAGATTTAAAATAAGGTTACTTGATGTATTATATAGACATAGCAACATACATAAATATATTATTGTATAGCGAATAAAGTGAGACCCAGGATACTGCCCTACGTAACATTTTTTGCGTTAGAAAGTATGGATATTACAATTTCAATGACGAACCTCAAACTTTTTTTATCCATTTCAACTTCTAATTCTTTTGTCTATTACTGCTAATGTGGATTCTAGTGCAATAATGTCGGATTACTTTTATGTCAAATGTTTTGGTCGACCTACAAACCGTACACGATTTCTTACAAAAAAAAAAACGTGGTGATGGATATGGCCAGGCTTTCGGCTTTTCGTAATAGACCAAATATAAATAGTTTTATTGGTTTTGTGCTTTGTAGTAATTTGTTAACTATTTGTTTTGCTTCAATTATTAATACCTTAATAATTCAATAGATTCAATAGATTTTCTTTTACTGAAATTATTCGTAGTTATGATGTCTTTTTTATTTTTCTTGGTATTGTACAGACGCCTGCACATCAAGCTACTACAATCTGTCAGATTTTTTTGATAGATTTTCGACCTTATTTCCAAAGTATTAGGTTCAAGGTTCATTGGGAAAAATTGACAGTTTCGGGTAGCTTGACCTGCTGGCGTCTGTACTTACCTCATTCACCACAACAAATTGAGATATCGTGCCACACATTGCGTTTTATTGTCTACCGCCGCTGCGCCGTCATTCGACGTAATAAATCGTTGTAATCGATGTAATTCAACAACTTAAGTTATTAATAAAACAACAGATAAAATAGCAATACGTTTATTATGTATCGTTCAACAGTAACTTATAATAACTTAGTGCTTACAACATTATTGTTTCATATTTACACATATTTTGATTTTACAAACTAGTAAAGACTTTGATACCTTGTTCTAAGATAAGCGAATTTGCGTGAATAGGCCATTGTCTCGTTAATTTTGATCGGTGAAACTGAACGCGCTGTACACAGGGCTCTTTTAAAATCAAATTAGTGATTAATTAATGCAACAATAGCATATACATACGACAGTCGCTTATATTAGGACACGGCTTAAAGTTTGACTTAGAACGAATACTTATTTTAAATTAAGCTTAAGGTAAAAATTGAGACGCAGTGAAGATTCTCCAGACAAATCAAATTCAAAATGTTAATTTAATAACCACAAAACATGTCAGGTTATTAACAGTATAGAAAACAATAATCATGTTTTATTTTTAGGGAAAATTTACAAATTAATCAAGGAGAATCTTTTTTAAAAAAGATGAAGAAAGAGGTAGTTACATTTAAGAGCGTACGCACACTGTATTTGTTTTAAAGGCAGGTAGCAAAAATGTCGAGAAAGTAATAAAATAATAGAGTAAGATTTCTTATCTACGTAAGTGCGCGCAACTACTAAAGTATAGCTTATATAAAACATTGATATAATAATATAATCATTGGCATGACAATCCGAAAACTTTTCATAATAGTAGAAAACACAACAACATTTTGTACAACATTAAAAAATATTTTTTTTGTTCAAAGTTACAACGCTGAATTTAATCGAGTTTGAAATCTAGATTTTTCTAGAAGTCGCAGCAACTCAGCGTTTTTCAGACATCACTTGAACTGGTCTCAAAATCTATAATGAAAATACTAATACAGTTTTGAAACAGGGTGAAAGGAGTATATTTTAGAGTTTTCATATTAAGGCTACGCGGCTACGATGCTACGACCTTTGCTATGAGATTTTCAGCTACGTCTTTCACAATCGTAGCCATATCTTTGGAGATGCTGCTTCAATACTACATCTTCTGCTCAAGTGTGGGGTTATAATTAGAGTAGTAGGTATCTTAAGTCCCATGTAGGGATTATTTTTCTTTTGTACTAATATCCTTAGCTAACCGTTTATCCTCAGTCACTTCAGAAACTAACACTGCATCACTGGGGGTTCAACCATACAACAATAGTTCCAACATCAAATTTAAACTGGAACAACTTTTCCTTCTTCCGGCTATACTTTCTCTTCTGGCATCTGTAGAGCCAAACTAGCTTCTTCTGGCTTTCTTCCAGCTGCTGCTGCAGCCTGTAACGCTCTTCTATGCCTCTTCTTGGTTCGTTCTTTGTGGAAGAAGAGCCGGAGATAGTGGCAAGGGAAGACCACGCACTCTCCCGCTGGTTCCTCTGCGTCGATGTAGACTCCTCTCACGATGACTGAATTGGAGCAGTTCAGGAGGATGAGGAGTGTGAGGCTCACGATGTGAGAACACCAGTTGCTGAACTTTGGTGTTTCTGTAATAGGCAAATTGATGTTATTAGACATGGACTTATCTGCGCCATCTAGATATTGCATTTTGGATTCAGTAAAGGCACAATTTATGACCGCATAGTAATAGAAATCTATCAATCCGGTTCCTTTTTCAGACGAAAGGTACTCAACTAGACAACTCCTGTTTTAATGGTTTATTGGCTCTTTATTCTGCTAGCAAGTTTAAGGCCACAATTTCAACAGTTTTTTTTTAAACCGTGCCTGTGTTGTTAGGGAGTTGGTTCCACCGCTACTTCTTTAAAGCCAAAACACCAGGAATTTAAGTGGCGAAGGGCGAGCGTTTTGGGGAAGTGTCTCGTGTAAATTCAGACGTCCAAAAGCGCATTTATAGGCTTGATTGAAAAAAAAAATTTGTTCGTGATTTTTATCAAAAAGTAAAGCCGCTAATGACCCTTTTTTGCGAATGGGAAAACATAAAATAACGCTCCGCGAATCTGGGCGAGGCGGAGGGGAGTGTCAGACTTTACTGACTAAAACCCCACCCATGTTCCTTCTTTTGCCCTTTATGTTCCGGGGCCGCGGTATCTTTTTCGAACAACCCGCAACTCCGGCGCTAATTTATTTATTTATTTAAACTTCATGTACAATAGTGGTTCATAGGCGGACTTAATGCCATAAAGCATTCTCTACCAGTCAACCTTTGGGTAAAATACGAAAACATTTTTGAAAGGGTACAAAATTATATAACATATATATTGATATAAAAGTATTTGTTTTCAGCTAATGCTAATGACCCTAAGACCACGTTAATGGCTTCGATCTTTGAGATAATTGTAACTTAGTAAATGTGGTGACGCATTTTCGTGTATCTCGATTGGAGAAAAACTTACCAGGGAAGAAATAAATATCGAGCAGCCCCCACACCCCCCGCCAGACGTTGACGGTTGCCAGGAAGGAGACGAAGTGGAAGACATCAGCAAGCAGCAGTCTGGGCGCACCGTGCAGCCTGGCAGCTGACCAGCGCACCGGGGCCTGCAGCGCGAAGGTCACTATCACGACCGCATAGCCGCCTATCTGTAGGCAGAGATGAAGGTTGTATATTAGGCATAATGTTACATCACGATTTGTCATTCCCATAGGGTTAGGTAGAGGTGTACCTAAGGGGCACCCACATTTCACCAGTTATGTTCTTATGTCCCATTTTTTATTTAATATCTGTATGTAATGAGAAATACCTATAGGAGAGAACCCAATAACACTGAGTATAGTGATGATACAAAGAGAAGTAATAGTAATTGAAAGTTCTATATCTTACTAATTAGTAGACATGCGATGTGAATAGGAATTTAAAAAAAATATATTGTTCCGCACTAGGAATGTCTCCTGTATCGTAGGTGGGTTTACAAACATTTAAACTCACATACACAAACAGCCTTTATTAAAAGCCTATTCACATTTACTATCTACAACCATAAAAGTTAACACCTAATGTCGTCAGCAGCCAAATCCTTATTACAAGCCCACAGTCATAGCTACTTATGTAAACAAAATTTTATTTAACTGTAAACTAAAGTTTATTAACTGTAAACAGTGGTTTATTAATTGTAAACTTGGCTTTAAATAAAGATTTTGTTTGGCAAAGAGTGGAAAGACCCGTGAACAATGATGAGAGATAGCTATGTCAATAGGGAAATTTATTTTTAGACTAGATTGTTTATAATAATAGTAATTACGAACAGTGTGAAGCTTTCCCTTTTTTATTTAAGGATGATTTGAAAAAAATCCTTACTAATATTATAAAAGCGAAAGTGAGTTTGTTTGTTTGTTACGTCTTCACGCCTAAATGGCTAAACCAATTTTGATGAATTTTCAAACAGATAGTTGGGACCCTGGAGACGGACATAGGCTAATATGTTTTTTTTAAAGTTAGATGTGAGGGAGAAAGAGGAAAGAAAAGGGAAAAGTTAGCTTTGCTATTACAAAAATAAGGCGCAAGGGCAAAAACTACACACGAGAGCGAAGCCGGGGGAAAAAGCTAGTAAACGAGAAAAACACTGTCACTAGTCAGTCCAAAACACTGACAACCAGTCTTACCAAGTGGTATCTTATGACGGAGTACAAATTAGGTTGTGGAGGTCAGATAGGCAGTCGCTCTATGTTAAATACTGGTATTCAGATGAATCTGGTTAGATTAGAAGCCGTTCCCAACGTACTTGGGAAAGACTAGGCATATGAAGTTTATCCCAACTTGGATTATTATTATTCTAACATTAACGGAAGACATATTTGAACTAAACCTGCCGGGATTTCTTCACAGGACACAGATCGTAATTGAGAGGGGTGCTCACCTCCTTCAATTACGACTTGTTAGGTATAATTTAGATCATATAATTATGCTTTGCCATGTTTAATTAAGATAGGTATTCATTTATTTTTAATTTAATTAACGTGTTTATATTTGTATCTTGCATTATTTGGTGACTTCTAGCTTCGTATTGGATATGTCTGTAAAAGTGCTATAAATTGGTGGTAAATAAATAAATGATGAATGACAATTACGCAACGACACGGTTGGCGCAGTGGCTGAGCGATCGACTGTTGCGCTGCGTGTCACGGTTTCGATTCCCGCAGGGAACAAATATTTGTATGGCCTAGGTACATATAGTTGTTCCGGGTCTGGCTGTTTGTGTATGTGAGTTTAAATGTTTGTAAACGCACCCACGATACAGGAGAAATTCCTAGTGTGGGGCAACGTATTTTTTAAAAAAAAAGAAGCAATCATAAGCTGACAGATTCCTAATTAATTACCAAAGAAAAACCAAGCGTACCGAAACTAGAGATTTCGTAATGTTAGACAGTACACACAAAATTCTTATCATTCAGGAAAAATACTAGACGTGTCCGGTCTATAGTTGACACATTTGCTTAATAAACTAACATGCTTTATGCACTCAATGCACTCATTAACAAAATATTACTAGGAATCACCCTAATGACATTCATACAAACACGTGACATTCTTCTTAAAATGATAACGGTGTTGATTTAGTTGTCACAAACTAAACTAAAACTACTCTAAAAATCACTAAAATGTCGTTTATTTATTCATTTATTGGTTTACCTACAATTGTGACACTGATAAATAAATACAGTCACAAAGAATTCGACCAAGTGTACCTACAATATGTTGCGGCAAACACAGTTAGCAAAAATAATATTAAAGTTCTTAAGTAATTTACTCCTGCCAAAAGACGCTTCCTATTCTGAAATTAATTAATTTGACACAACTTAAATATTTTATAGTTTACCATCTTAATAATAGTTAAGTTACTAGAGAAATTAACAATCTCACTATTCTGAAATTAACGTTTTTCACCAAAAATAGTGGTGTCCAAGCTAAGTCGGGCTATCTTTAATCACGACTAAAATGTTGTGGAATTGAATTAGATGTGATGTGAATAAGTATACATGTCATTTCAATCTTAGTCTAGTTTAATCCAATATAAATATGATCATATCTAGATAGACTAAAATATCAACTTAAGAATTGGCTATTAAATTTAAGATTTATTCAAATCGCCGTAATAATAATAACGTTATTATTCTTCTGCCCCATTAGCCAATTTTTGTTTTCCATACTTTTCAATTCGTCATCGCAGTCTTCCCGGCTAGATAGGATCTAGCCATATCATTCACGCAAACCATTTTTTATTGGGTTTTCTATCAGAAATTTCTCAGTAACGGCTACGGAGTCAAAATTGGAGCCCACTTCTTGGCAATGAGCTTGCCCTCTGTTGCAAGGTGGTCATAAACATGCGCCGCGGGAGACGCCCCGGGCGTCAGGCGTCGCGAGACGACTCCCGGCCACCGTAGATGCGGGCCTGTAGACGGTGAGCAATGTTCACCGTCCGTCTATTGACGACAGGCTGTGTCGACGGCGCGTTAGTGTTCCACGCGTGCCTCAAAGAGATGTCATTAAAGCCCGCCAGGGTTGCGGGTTGTTCGAAAGAGATACCGCGGCCCCGGAACATAAAGGGCAATAGAAGGAACAAAGCGGGAGAAGTTATTTAAAGCCTAAACATAACTGGTGAAATGTAAGTGTACTGGAAGGTACACCCAGTTCGAGGATTTTAATCGTAATGTTTTGAATGTAATAAATACCAATTGGGTTAGGTTGGTCTTCGGTGGTAAAGATGGCAATTTGCATGATTAACTTAAACAGTTCTAAGAACTAGATAACAACGGCCAAGGAAAAGATCTTCATGACGACCACGTGACCAGACCATCTAATGTATCATTAAATTATCCTCACTTAAAAGCTAATTTTATTACGACGCTCACTCCTCAACCTCACTGAGGAAGTTGCAGATTATCTGATGATGTACTCGTCATCAATAAGGAAAAGAAGTCGAATAAAGAAGAGGTAGAAGCATCCTGCTCGCTAATTTAAATATACTGCGATCGCCAATCTGTCCAGGAGGAGATGATTATGGTAATACTCCTGACCGTTCATAGTGTGCTCCATTAGGAGGCCGGGTTGTTTATGATGGGACTCCCTAGGATCAGAACGAAGAAGATATTATTATTATGAAAATGAGGTAGACAACATAGTGTTTAAAATACGAGAACCATTTACCACCACACTTACAATACTTGCAGACAAAATAACATCCTTACTTATATTATAAAACCGAAAGTGTGTGTGTTTGTTTGTGACGTCTTCACGCCTAAATGGCTAAACCGATTTTGATGAATTTTAGTACAGAGATAGAAAGCCCTGGAGACGGACAAAGGCAAATTTTAAAAAATATGAGATATGAGGGAGAAAGAGGGAAGAAAAGGGAAAACTTAGCTTTGCTATTACAATAAATAAGGCGCAAGGGCAAAAGCTACAGGTAGCAGGTACCTAAAAATCAGGAAAGGGGAACTAAGTTACCCCTAATTTAACGCGAGCGAAGCCGCGGCCAAAAGCTAGTTACTTCATAAACTTTCTATAACTTCTGTGAACAGCAAATGTACTGTTGTAATTGCTGGTTGTTTTGAGAATTAATGGCGGTGGGTACCTACAAGAGTAGAGGAAGATGAAATAAATGATAGTCGGACCTTGTGAAGGATGATATTACAAGAATGGAAATGTCTGATGGAATGACGACTAACAGAGAAGTATGACCCCATATAAATTGGGATAAAGACAATAGAATAATGATGGTTGTAGTCAACTGCCACTCACAAGCAATGCTCTCTAAAAACTTTCAACGAGGTGGATGCACCTTAACGTTTACTTTGCACATTCGTACTAGTCTCATTGCCTTAATAACTAAAGTACAATGACGTCTCAAATCTAAAAATAGGTAGTCCGGAAAGAGTATTTATCCAATTCATATGCAAGTGCAAAATGTGTTCGGTTTCATGAACTCACAATGAAGTAAACGCTTTCGCAGTTCTGTTTACAAATGACACGCGTATTTCTGTCAGACTTATCCACCCACGTGCTTCAATTTGCTCAATGTCATCGGGTTGGTAATGGACGAGGTTTGTGTAAACTTGAGGTGGTCTTGGACCTTATGAGCTTCAATTGCAAATTAGATTGTTCACGTAAACGAAACTGAGTATTGCCGCGTGTGTATACTGCTCAAGTTTGGTTTGTTTTGTTGATCAACAAAAGAACACGCATTTGGGAAGATTAGGTTCTTTGTCGGTAGATACAACCTGCTATTTTGAGTCGCTGGCAATATTGGACTGTTTATCGGATGGGAAATCATCAAATAACATTCCACACTCTGGGTTGAGCAGGGGGGGGGGGGAGCCAGACTTGTACTGGGTAAAGCCCACCCATGTTCCCTCTTTTGCCCTTTATGTTCCGGGGCTGCGTTATTCTTTCGAACAACCCGTAACCTCGGCTGGCGGCCCCATTTTTTTTGTGGGCTTTCTTATGCTGCTTTTCCAACCCAGAGGGCGAGGATATAGATAGACATAGCCAACGTAGCTCAAATTTAAAAAAAGCTTTACTATTGTTTAGTTTTACATTTTAGACATGTCCCTCGCTCATCTGAAGGGCAAACGCAGAACTAGACCACGTCGCACGTCGTTGGTACCGCAGAAGTCACTTTGACTACATGGTTTTGAGCACATCATTATTGCTAGATAATAGGCACAAGAAAAACATGTTAACCTAGGTTCACATTTTAGTGATGCGGTGTGTCGTGATAGATTGTGACGTCACCTGTTCCGCATCAAATCTTTGCATTTACTGATAGGAACAGAAATATTGTTTGGACTTTCAGAGTGAGTTTTGGAGTTTCAGTGTGATTACATCAGGAAGACCAAAGAAACGTTAGATGGACTGTGTGTAGGATGATATATGAAACCAGAAAGGAAGCGTCTGACAAGTTGACGAGTAATAAAAAGTATGAAAGAAGAATACATGCTATCGGTCCAAGACAAATTGGGATAAGGGCAGGATAATGGTGTTGGTATGTTTTAAGAGGTACCGTGTTTTAGATTATTCAAAAATAAGGGACACGTATTTTTCTATTTGTAAATTAAACCAAAAAATTACAAAGATATAGCTCATTAAAGTTACGTGTAACGTCACGCGTTCCTGCATTTTTTTCGCAAAGAGTGACGTCACACGGAACTTTAATGGGCCATTTCTTTGTAATTTTTGGTCTAATAGACCAAATAGAAAAATACGTGTCCTGTCTTACAAATAGAAAAATATGTGTCCCTTATTACTTTGACCCTGGAAACTACCCTATTCCGCTAATATTCTTCAATATACGTCTAAACTATTGTCTCAGTGCTAGATATCATACCGAAATCATTTTAGTAATGGATGCCATGTACTGAGCTAGATTTGAGAACATGTACGACGTACGTACGCGTAGATTTGAGACGTATAAATGTTCTCACTCTAGTGAGAGAATTTAAAAAGATATCCAAAAGAAAGATAAACAGTATTTATTTATGTAAGTTTCAAACACTTTTACATCTATACAACGATGACAATAAAAAAAAATTAAAGGTCTCAGTTTCCTATTATGTTCTGACATTATCTTCACCAAATCATGTCATAAAAGTAATTGACCAGCGCGAGTTGTCCATTTGTTTACAAAACCATCCGTTCTAATTCGTGCAGAGTTAAAATCCGATACAACGCTTCTATACGCGGCTAGGGGACGCAAGACAAACGAGAGGAAGACCCAATTGCGTTCACGTAAGTGGTCACTGACTCAGTGCCGTGTTATAACCTATATGCGGAAAATGTACCGGGTTTTTGGGCGATTTCTATAGAATATCGAGTTCGGAATGATTAGTAAGTTTGGTTGAAATTAGGCAATAGATTGAATGTTGTATAGAGATAAACGGAGAACGTAATGGCTACGTGAGGCCAGAAAATAGGTATTAAATGGTAAAATAATGCCGGGGTTTCGGGTTGTTCGAAAGAGATACCGCGGCCCGGAACATAAAGGGCAATGGAAGGAACATGGGTGGGTTTTAGTAAGTACAAGTCTGACACTCCCCCCTGCTCCGCCCAGAGCGGGGGAAGGTTTTTGATGAAATCCCACCCAAAAAAAAATTTGGTAAAATAATGCAAAAGTTAGCACAAACAAATTGGTGCTTATGAGATAGCGCCAGGATTTAAATAATATTGAAGAGTAGACCTAACTGTAAAGCAGAACATGAAGGTCGCCATTTGAAAAGTGGTCAAGGAAAAGTCGTCAATCGAAAGAGCTGCTGCTCCAACAGAAACTATAAGGGTTGCTTGTTGAATACAACATCATATTGACAGCACGATTGGCGCAGGGGCTGAGCCATCGACTGTTGCGCCGCGTGTCACGGGTTCGATTCCCGCACGGAACAAATATTTGTATGGCCTACAGATAGTTGTTTCGTGTCTGGCTGTTTGTGTATGTGAGTTTAAATGTTTCTAAACGCACCCACGATACAGGAGAAATTTCTAATGTGGGGCAACGTTTTTTTTTTAAAAAAATAATAACTTTTAACCAATGGTTTGTACCTTTTTAATCCTTTTTAACGGCTTGCAAATAGTTAAAGTGAAAAACCGTTATGAAATGTTCTCTGTTAATAAATATTGTAGAAAGATGTCAAGGTATACATTAGATAAGACTAGTTAAGTCAAGTCATAAACTTATTTTGAGTTTATGATTATTTTATTTGTGTTAAGAAGGCTTAAAGAATATTTTTGGGTATTTTCCACCGAGATTTTGTTATTACCTACTATTATTAGATATAAATTGCGAAAGTTTGTGAGAATGTATGGATGTTTGTCCATCTGTCAGTCCCAATTTAGCTCAAAGAAGCTTATGTACTAGAAAGTTGGAATTTCAACACAAAATAATATTTAGTTTGTAGGCCCTGACTGCCAGGACAAACTTTGTGTGATGAGCATGATTGTTTGTTCTGTGTCTGGGTGTGATTTATCTATAATATGTATGTATTTATAAATTATATAAGTATGTATATCAGTTGTCTGGTTACCATAACACAAGCTCTGCTTAGCTTGGGATCAGATAGCCGTGTGTGAGTTGTCCCAAGATATTTATTTATTTATTTAGTTTGGGGTTCGTCCTACACGTAAAATAGCAATGACTATTTCATCGTTAATCCTATGGTGCGGGGCGTTGTTTGATAAATATTGAGAGTGCGCAATAACCATTTTTCCATCCAAGGGTATTTTTGTAAAATTTTAAGCTTCGAATTGCTTATTTTTGTTAGGTGTGTCATTTTTTAAAAGTACACGCACATTAAAAGGAAAACTATCACATCTAAGTAGGATTTACAAGTAAACGAGTACTTGGTTGTCAACCAACCTATAAAAATGCACTTGAATAATGAACTCTATTAATATATTCATAGAATCAAAAAAAATAAACTGGCCAAGTGCGAGCCGGGATCCCGCATCAAAAGTTTCGAAGAAACTTGTGGGTAAACTTATGATGCAAATACGACATAAACGGTCATATATTCTGATTGCGTGGTCAGAGAGAATTGATTTTTTCACAGCTCGAGGGTCCGCAGTCTTCAGTATTTGGCATTAATTTCAATTCGAAACCTCTACGTCTTTCCGAGATAAAGAGTGTTGACGGACATATAGATAAGAATCACTTTGTTGTTCACAAAATGATCCTATATGGGTTTATTTTTTTCTCTTTTGAGTACGGAACTATAAAATACCATTCTAAGTCTAAGACATTGTATACGTTAATTAGTTTAGTTGCCACACTATAATAAACACTAAGTCCGTGGCAATAAATATTACCAGCACAAATATAAGGTTTTCAGACCTGCCCACATCTCGTATTTTTTTGTTAACAACTTTACTACTGTTTATGTAAGGACTAGCGTTAAATTCGGGGTAACACAGTTCCCCTTGCGCCTTATTGATTTGTAATAGCAACGCTAAGTTTTCCCTTTTCTTCCCTCTTTCTCCCTCACATCCCACTTTTTTTTTTAAAATAGCCTATGTCCGTCTCCTGGTTCCAAACTATCTCTGTACCTTAAATTCATCAAAATCGGTTTAGCCATTAAAGCGTGAAGAGGTAACAAACAAACTTACTTTCGCTTTTATAATATTAGTAAGGATTGGACTTTGAATTCCACTAATAGATCGAGGGAAGTTATTTGATGATTTCCCATCCGCAAAAAAAAGGATGTGGTGTCAAGAGCCAGTCCGCTATCCAGCGTGACAGTACCTTCACAAAATTCAGGTCAGAACTTACCAGTGACACCCAACACGATTTGCTGTTATCCTCAGGGAACAGGAAAATGTCCAGTAGCGCCCAGGACCCTCGCCACACGAAGACCACCAGCGAGCCCACCACTGCCACAGAGAAGATGCAATCCAGGATATACAGCATTGTGTCTCGGCTGTTCTGTAACAAATAGCCAATGTTACATAGCTGTAAGAAACGATGGCATGGATGGATGTAACGGGTGATAAACAATTTACAGAGCAACATAGGCAAGCGCAGTTTATCTTAAACTAGCTTCCGCCCGCGGCTTCGCCCGCGTGGTGTGTTGATAAAAAGCAGCCTATAGCAAAAATAACAAAATCGAAGTATAAATAAAATTAGGTAGGTACGTCTCATTTTTAAGGTTACGTCCCCAATGGGTAAAAACTCTATTACTAAGTCTTCGCTGTCCGTCCGTCCATAGGTAATGGTACGAATCTAACTAATAGGTATGTATTATGAAACTTCATAAAACCTATGTTTTATTACATTTTATGTAATTAGATCTTATTGTACCTATATGTTCACAAATAAAGGATTTGAATTTAGTTTGTAAGGAACGTGTCAACTCAACGTACTCTGTGCTCACGCGTCTGCCCGTGTTCGGGTCGCGCACTCAGCGACTTGTTCCCTACACCGCGCCCGAGCGGGCCAGCCTAGTCACGGCGACATGAAATTAATTTTGTTGCGCGTTATTTTGATTTTGCTATATCTCCTAAAGTATTTATTTAATCTGCATGATGTAAAAGGAAAAAATAATCTTCATGAAATGTTCATGCCAACCAACCTATTTAAAATGATAAGGATTAATACTGTATTTGTGTAAATAGCTTTCCAAGTTAGCGCTTTATAATTGCCCATTTGTTAAAGTATTAAAATGGATATAGTATGTTATCCTTAAGATATAGACATATGTCACCGCTGACTTTTCTATGGACCTATATAAGATACACAATTACACCATACATAATTTTGTTATATCTTAAAGGGTTTAGGCAGCGTTTTCGTTGAAAGCTCCCAGACAGCATACTTTTTGCCGACATCTTCAACAAATATAGTTAATGTACACAGAAATAAATACAAAAACTTAACAAATTATATACTAAAACCTTCCTTAAGAGTCACTCTATCTATTACTAAAAACCGCATCAAAATCCGTTGCGTAGTTTTAAAGATTTAAGCATACAAAGGGACATAGGGACAGAGAAAGCGACTTTGTTTTATACTATGTAGTGATGATATCTAATAATAATGTGAACTCGGCTATAATTGTGCCGATCGACGTAACGGCCAATGGCTTAATTGCCAAGAGCTTCGACGAACATCTGTCGAAGATCTCCTTAGGTGGTTGGATCAAGGGCCTGATTCAGAAGGCAGTACTCCTCGATACGGCTCGCATTGTGAGGATGGGAACATCCTCCATCATTTTGTTGTAAAATGTAATTTTAAGATGTGAAGAAACAAAAAATACTTAATTGAACTAAAGCCTACATCTAAATACAAGGTAAATAAATAAATAAAATAATAAATATCTTGGGACAACTCACACACGGCTATCTGATCCCAAACTAAGCAGAGCTTGTGTTATGGTAACCAGACAACTGATATACATACTTAAATAATTTATAAATACATACATATTATAGATAAATCACACCCAGACACAGAACAAACAATCATGCTCATCACACAAAGTTTGTCCTGGGTGGGAATCGAACCCACGACCTCCGGCTCAGCAGTCAGGGCCACTAACCACTACAACAACAGGCCTGTCAGAAAAAAAAAAAAAAAGGTAAAGTTAAAATGATGGGTTAGACTTATTCCAAATTTAAAAACACATTAAAACCCTGACTCTAAACTAGGTGAGAACCTGTATCTTAGAGATCAGTGTCCCTCTGCGGACAATGTTAGAAACCAAACGTATTGGAAGATAAATCTCAAGCTGAGCCGCTCCTATAGCCACGAGCTCCTCAGCCAAATAATTGAAGACATAAATTATCAACCATTACTGAGACCCCATAGAAAACTGCTCACTCTTCACAGAGTTGCAGCAGTGATTGACAAAGGTTGGTACTGTAGTGGGAGAGATAAAACTACTAGATATTTATATATAAAATACTTTCAAGATTATATTTTCTATCATATTTTACCGATACATGTCACACACTTTCTTCTCTATTCTTCTTCTTAATAATTCTCTAGTCTTCTTCTTAATAATTCAAACGAACTGAGTATTTGAACGTCATAGCAAAACCAGCCTGCACTTGGGTTTGGTTAAGGCATAAAGCCTCTGCAGTACCTACATCATCATCTGCCAAGCCTTTTCCCAACGTTGTTGGGGACGGCAGTCAGTCTAACCGGATGCATTTTACATGGAGCGACTGCCTATCCGAACTCCACAACCCAGTTAATACTGTGTGTTAATAATATGATACCCCTTGGTAAGACTGGTTGTCAGACTTTCGGGACACTGACGACCTGTAACGACTGTCAAATATCTGCTAATGACAACCAAAAGCTTAACATGTTTTCCAAGGCACGGAGGAAGCTCGGTATGTAATGGGTGGTCACCCATCCACAGACCAACCTAGGCAAGCGCGGCTTAACCTAAAGATCGACCCGAGCGGCTGCTATTATTTAGCCACGAGCTCCTCCGTGAACGTTCATTCAAGTATAATAGAAAAATCTAAGTATGTATAGCGATCAGCGACGTCACGAGTTATTGTGGATAAAGAGTTGAAGCCGACAGACTAGGAGCTCGTTACAATTTGAGCACAATAGTCACTTCTAGGAACTCGCCATGATGTAGACTTGGCACCTCCGCATTCCAACCTTGAATATGATTGTCCGTCAAAGCTACCTAGGAAATAGGCGGACAGTCGTAATAAGAGCATAGAAGGTATGCCTATGTATCTTTGGGTTTTTATGGTACGAGGTCTTTTAGGGACGTTGCCGGGTGACAATGATGTGGAGGAGTACTACTTTTTTTAACTTTGCCCCACACTATGAATTTCTCCTATATCATTTACAATCATTTAAACTCACATACACAAACAGCCAGACCCGAAATAACTACCTGTAGGTCATACAAATATTAGTTCAGTGCAGGGTTCGAGCCCGCGACACGCGGCGCAGTATTCGGTCGCTCAGCCACTGCGCAAACTGTGCCGTCAAACTTTGACACATAACTAGCCTATTTTCGTCGTGGTATGTCTACCTATATAGATTACGTATACCTATAGGTTTAACTCTTATTTTTTTTTTAATATTTTCTTAAACCAAACACAAGATGGATGAAGAGAAGCATATGGTTTTATTATGGTTTAAGTATGTGTTGGTATGTACTATCATAATAATGTTATACAGAATATGATCTATCTTGATAACAAATTCAATCCAAATCCGTAAAGCCGTTTGAGCGTGAAAGAGATACAAACATATAAACACCTATGTAAACTTTCACAATTATAATATGAGTGTGATTATGCTAATCAAATCAATTAATATTTAAAGGTTTAAGCTTCGATATCTCACCAGAACTTGGAAATAAAAATGGTATAGACCATTTATTGCCACTCACAGGTCGAGAAAACAATGATTAACTAATTATCTACGCGTAGGTGGCAGCACTGGCAGCTCAATAGTGGTTAATTATTTTAAGAACCAGTATATCTATGCAAGATCTGATATTACTCATTAATATACAAGGGATCTTGCGACTAAAGAGGTGCTCCTAATGTGCATCAATCTACATCGTTTTCACATGTCATCTCAACTTGCTTGATGTAAATAAGATCTTGTAAAAAAAAAAAACACAAAATGTCGTCTACGGAGTTTCATGACCATTCTTTTCCAATATTCTCCATAGAGACCAACGCTTTGGAATGGGCAACTACAGTACCTTCACAAGCTATTGACTTTAACTTTATACATTTGTTTTTGACATTCAGAAGTGCATGTTATGTTCTCATCATCATTTTCCGGCCCTTATCCCGTTCTATTTGGGGTCGGCGCAACACGTTTTCTTCTTTAATTCTCCGCTATCAGACGTTACGGCATCATTTACTCCTTTCTCCTTCATCCATCCATGCATGTTACGTTCTATTTGATATAAATAAATGCTTTGAGTTTGGTCATCATCAAAATATGAACTTAAAAATCGGAAATGAAAAACAGAGGAAATATTGTGTATTGTGTAAAAAGAGGAGAGGGATTGTGTGAGGAATAATTTGAAAGAGGAATAAGTAAATGATGTGAAATAAGTGATTGATGGTTAAAGAGGGAACTTATCGCACTTATCGAACTTATATGGGGTTGCGTCAGTCATCAATTAGATCCTTACGTACTTAAGTAAGACTTGTCGCCACTATTGTGGCGTGCTGTTTCACCTGCTAGGTGTTGTATTTTGCAAAATCCCGTCTTATTGAGCACTTTGTTACTAAAAGTATTCCCCATGCAATATTTGAGACTCCTTACACGTGTAGTTTCTAAGATTTCATGATGAGTGCAATGAGTCAGTGATTTTCTCTTATTAAGGCGCGGCAATAAGCTAATCTTTAGATATTCACGAAAGTGACGCTAGCTGCATACTAGGCATGGTCTGACACAAGTACACGACAGTATTGCATCGAAAGAATAGAAATAAGGTCGAAAATATTTCGGTGTTTGATTTTATTTGAATATCATGTCCGCCAAAATGTAGGTCATTTTGAAGTTTTTATTGAATTTAAAAAAAAATACAGCTCAATGTTTGAAAAATTTTAGATATCTCTTTAGTATATACAATTTTCTTTGTTATAGATATAAAAAATATGATGGTTGTCGCTGAAAAAATTGAGAATTTCGAGACGAAAAAATTTTTTTCTTGGTGTTTTTAAACATTTTTTTTTTCGTAGTACTAGACCACTTTTGTGAACTTATTTTGTGTAACTCTTTACTTCATGTATTGAACTATACCTACACGGTATTTTTTTTTTGGCTAGTGGCATGTACAGATATGGCTAACTTTGCGACGAAAATCTAGATGTTTTACGAAGTGTTTGCTTTGTACAGCGCCTTAATATATGGATTCTAGTGAATCTGAAGTAGGTACGTGTCTGGTTTGAACTCGAGAAGTACGACTTGATACGATCACTAGGCTGATATCAATAAGGTGTCAAAAAAATATTATCTGAAAACTTCCAAGTAATCCTGTTCCTATAATAAATTAATTAATCGTGATCAATAAATTAGGTTACTAGTTGCTATCCGATTTGGGCATAACAACCGAACATAAATGTCGAGTTAATAACTTGAATATTAATATGCGGTACATTATATAAATCAAGAACTAAATATACAGTTTAATAATGTTGAACTAAGATAATGAACAATAAAGTAATCACAACGAACATAAACGTTAAGTGTGTTGAGCAACATCAGCTGATACAAAATAGCTACTCTTTTAGACAAGTACTAAAATAAAAACGTGGATTTCATTATCAAGAAGATAGCACTTCGTCCGCGGCTTTGCCTGAACCTCAACACTCTTTCCGTCCCATTTAAGGATTGTGCAACCGAGTTTGCGAGTTTTTTGGAAGGGTTAACTCGGCCCTGGAACACAAAGGGCGAAAGAAGGAACATGGATGGGTTTTAGTCAGTAAAAGCCTGGCACTCCCCCCACTCCGCCCAGTGCGGTAGAAGTTAGCTGATGATTTCCCATACGATAAAAAAGGGGCTGCGCAAACGTATACACTTTTTTGTTATCGACACGTCACACCATCACGGGAAACGGTAGTTTTTTAATCAAATATTTATTGGTAGCATGTATCCAACACAAGTTTTGGAGATTCTAAACATTTCTTATTAAGGCGCCACCCCGACCAAAACGCTGCGCAAGCCGTTTTTGTACAGTTTTCTAGAGCTATCTACTTGTTATTTAAAACGAACTAAGTAACAAAAAAAATGCATTTTTCTTTATAATCTTGATTCCATTATTGTAGATTTAGTTTTTATTTTTATTGAGTCATTATTTAGTAAATCTCCTTACAACAAAGCCCCCGTAATGAGAAAAAATATCAATAAAATGCATCTCCTCGTAAAGTAAACATTGTTTAATTTTGCTACTGACACTAATGGATACACAATTCTATAATGAACATTTTGGTAGAAATATTTTTTCCAAAACACCCAATACTTAATTGTATATAGATTTTATTCCAAAAAATAGGCATTATTCACTACTGCTCCCACTCACTCACTCCTGCGTGGCAAAGAGGGAAGCGAATACTCAAGGTTATTTGCGTAGGGTACGGCTTTAAAATAGGTTTCGGCCGGTAACGGGAGCAGGGTCCAAGCTACCGGTGGGTAGGGTTCCAGAAACACGGCCCTCCTTACAATGCGGGCCGTATTTTCTGAATCAGGCTCTTGATCCAACAGCCTAAGGAGAGCTTCGACAAATGTTCTTCAAGGCTCTTAGCTATCAAACCATTAACCGTAACGACCATCGGCACAATGATAGCCGAGTTCACATTCAACATCAACACACATTCACATACAACCTCATGTGCCAAGACGAGATATTTTAATTGTTTCTCTTTCTCAGCTTTCACGAGGTTTTGGATAAAAAGAGGATTTCGTATCAAGTTTGGAGTTTTTAAAGCTCAGCTCACACATACGCCTGCAATCCTTGATGGTTAAAGCGTAAGGGTAAGTAACTAAGTACTCCACTCAATAGCACACCCACACCACCATCTAGTTTAAAAAAAAATGACGTGTAAAAGTGTTTGTGAAAACCTACTTGCAAAATAAACATCATTTATCATTTATCATTTACCACCACCACCACCCACAACCACATTTCTCTAGTAATATGGATATCACATGTAATATGGGGTCGGTCTATTGCCACCAGTCGCATACACATCCGGACTCCAAGAAAAATACTAAGAAGTTCTTGATGATAAAACCTCATAACATATTTGTAACCGGGTAACGATCCCAGGATAACGTGCGCGGCAGTCGCTCTTTAAAAAAGTGATGTTTTAGACAGATTATAAGCTGACTAGCTGGCGCCCGTGGCTTTGCCCGCATGATATCGCATGTGTTATTCCAGACCATAATCTACTTCTGTGCCAAATTTCATCAATATCCTTTCAGCCGTTTTGACGTGAAGGAGTAACAAACATCCATGCATCCATCCATCCTCACAAACATTCGCATTTATAATATAAGTAGGAAGTGGGATTGAGGGACATTGTGTTTTTATTTTGTAGATTACTGAATCTATCTTATCTATTAAAATCTATTACAACGAGGGGTAATTGTAAATTATGACTAAACTAGCTTTTGTCCACGGCTTCGTTCGCGTTAAATTCAGGGTAACACAGTTCCCCTTTCCTGTTTTGCAGGTACCTGCTACCTGTAGTTTTTGCCCTTGCGCCTTATTTATTGTAATAGCAAAGCTATTTTTTCCCTTTTGTTCCCTCTTTCTTCCTCATATATCACTTTAAAAAAAGAAATAGTTTATGTCCGTCTCCAGGGTCTATCCCTGTACCAATATTCGTCAAAATCGGTTTAGCCATTTAGACGTGAAGACGTAACAAACAAACTCACTTTCGCTTTTATAATATTAGTAAGGATTCTCTATATTGTTTCTTTGTTGCATAAACGTGGAGTTATTTGGAAAGAATGTCGAATAAATAATTTTAACTATTTATTATGAAAAATATGGAGAAAAATGCCATGATTATCAGAATATAATCCGATTATTGAAGCCAATTCTGTCTACGCTTTGAATCAGAGGATAGTTGATGGTTATTTTGTCCAAAAACTCCAAATTAACTAAGGATATTATGTAAACTTTTACAAATAACAAGGCTGTCAAAGACTGTGACTGTGTACTGAATTGAATAGTAACTAAATAGTATTTCCTGTAATTAAATAGTAGTAAAAAGATGAAAGATGATGGCTTCTGTGATAGTGTCATGTGAACTCTGTACTTTTGCATGCCAACTAGTAACAACGCTTTGGAATGGGCAACTACAGTACTTTCACAAGTTATTATGCCTTGTGACCGGGACTGTAGATTCATTTTGTTTCTAGACATTCAAAAGTGCCTGTAATGGTCTAATTTAAATAAATGATTTGATTTGATTTGAGTATGTGATGGATGTGTACCTATATGTCTAATTGTCTATGGGTAATTATCTATTAAGTATTTATCTTTTTTGTTAATTCTGATGTGTTGTGATATTGTGTGTTTTGTTGCATCAAATAAATGATTGAGTTATAATATTTACTATTTAAATCTAAATTCCGCAATTATTTAATCGATAAAGCAAATGTTGATATTGTTATTTACTTTAAGACTTCTTTAACTTATTCAATTATTGTATGACTATTTGGTAGGGCATAATGGAACTGCAATTTATTGTCAAGTCATAACATCTGTTAATACCTGTGCCCACATTTTCTATTTTGACTGGCAGATTAAACAAAGCAACTAGTCAAAGTGGGAATCCATGTTTATGACATTATTAACATGTCATCATCTGCCTAGCCTTTTCCCAACTATATTGGGGTCAGCTTCCAGTCTAACCAGATGCAGCCGAATATCAGTATTTTACATGGAGCGACTGCCTATCTGACCTCCACAACCCAGTTAGTACTGGGTAATGCGATACCCCTTGGTAAGACTGGTTGTCAGACTTTTGGAACACTGACTACCTGTAAGGACTGTCAAAGATCTACAAATGACAGCCGGGACCAACGGCTTAATGTGCTTTCGAGGCACGGAGGAAACTCGGTATGTAACAGGTGGTCACCCATCCACAGACCAACCTAGGCAAGCGCGGCCTAACCTAAAGATCGATCCAAACAGCTGCTATTATTTAGCCACGAGCTCCTCTACATTCTTAACATGTAATGTCTAATTAAGCCATCAAAACATTAATGGATTGCTCAAGATAACTCTGTGCGCGACGAGTGGCGTGCTTCAAGAAAATATACATGCGAGCACTTTCAATCAGTTTCAGCATAATGATTGCGAGTAATTACTGTGAAAACGAATAAAGCCACAATATTCCGAAAGTTATTAAAAGAAGTGGCAGCGACATTTTATGAAACACGCCTCCAGTGGTGCGCATGGTGTAGTAATTAATAACGAAGAGAAATTGATTGAAGTGACACATTTAACCATATTATAGTTTAACAGCTGATGCTGTAAACTAGTAACTAACTTAGTTACAAGACTTAATTTAGAGAAAATGGCAATCTTGCTATTCTAAAATCACCAAAAATTGTGTTTAAATTATTCGCGACTAAAATGCTGTGGAATAAAATTAGATGTGATTAAGTATGTCATTTTAATATACGTCTAGTTTAATTCGGTGGTTCATCATATTCGGCACCACTGTCAAGTTGTTTAGCGATTAAAATTTCTGAACTTATTAATAATCTCTTTTTTGTGTTAAGATTAAAGTTTTTGTTTTATTTTTTCGTTCTTTGCTTGATGTTGTGTGCACCTGTGGCATGTGCTAAATATCTAAACTTATTTCTTCTTTCTTTCAAACTTCTTTCTTTAAAAAATATGATTCGCGACCGTGACAAATATGGCTTTACAGAGTTATTAAATCATCGATTACAACCCTAGTAGTTAATTTAAGTCATACTGACTGCAAATTGTAAAAATCCGTAAGAAAATATGAATATCGCAGGATAACCTGGCGTCTGACTGTCCTTTAACTATATAAAAAACATGAATGTTACAATGCCTCGAGTACTGATAATACCTACTCGCAACGTATCAACGAACACGCGCGACTGAATGAATGATCAGCTGATCCTGTGTGTCAAGTACGCACTTCACTAATCTATGCTGTTTATTTGTTAGACTCACTCGAAGGTTTGATGAACCTGAGTCTGACAGGAAATCTTGAGGTGATAGGAAATGATTTAATTGATCCTTGTGTTGATAACAAGCACGTAGAACAATAATGAGTTGTTCTTTTGGCAATTTTTTTGGCAACTTTACGCAAGTCAATTCGCTATAAATATTATCAGTCTGTGTCAGTCCTGTTTGGCTGCACACTTCCTAACTGTATAGGGGAGTTGATCCCATAGTGTGATAGAGTTATGTTTATGCCAATATCGGTTAATGGAACTGGGGAGTTGATTGAGAATAGAGGTGGCGTTTAACGGAAATAACCAGACATCACATTTGAGTTTCAGACGATTCTAACCTGGCTAAAAGAAGCCGAATTCAACTTTGCATGCTGAGGAAAATGAGCAGTTCCAAATAGTACCAACCGTACGGAACATAGTGGGAACATCGAAATAATCTTGCGGAGAGTCCACGGCGACGGCGAACGGTGCGGCGCAGATGTTCCTTAGCGCGCGCAAAGCCGCGAGTGACAGCGTCGCCGCCGCCGTGGTGGACAGCAGCGTGCGCGCGCTGTCGCCCGTGCACTCGTTGAGCAGGTTCCACACGCCACGCCACGCGCCCACGCACGCCACGCCCGCGATGGCCGTGCACATCCGCGACACCACGTAGTACGTCAGTCGGCCGCGCTCCGGCCGCAGATGTTTGCTCAGTTGTGTTTGGAACACCGAAAGCAACAAGTCGCAGCACAGTCCGAAGGCGGCACACGCGGCCGCGCTGCCCACGGGCTCCTCGGGCAACACGTACAGGTCCATGAGGGTCCAGGTAGATTTCCAGTAGGTTACCACGGCGGGTGCAACGACGAGACTCGCGAAGAGCGCGTCTGCGCACTCCAGGAGAGCGGCGTGCGCGCGCGAGCCGCTCGCCAGCGTATCGGCCAGCCCCGCAGTGCTTCCGCGCATGTCTGCCGTGTGCCTGTGCGCGCCTCACTGACAGACTGAGTCCCACCGGCACAACGCACCGACAGATTACTACAAGTAATTGCATTATCACCCGTCCCGCGCTGACGTACCCATGTTTGCTCGGGACTCAACTGTTGTGCGTATGATTCTACGCTGAACTAATGTCGATGCTAGGATCGTTTATTTGAGATAGGAGTTTTTTAACCAGCTTAGATAGTGCATCTAGGCGATAGATTCGGGTTGATGACACAAGTCATCGACTTGCTGGTTCTTGTGTGTTAAAGTCGATATGAAGACCAACGAAACTTTCGAGAACCACTCTCCCTTATTAGTACAATGACGTAGAGAGCTTTAGTAGGTAAACATTGTAATCTGAGCCATCGATCACGTATGAAATTACTTAATTTGTTTACTCGATCATCTTCATTATGGTAATATCTCTTGTATAAGAAATGTTGAGTTTCCTCCCTCCGGTGATATGCACTGTTAATGTGACCAATTTTTAATGAAACTTGTAACAAAACATGAGTTCATTGGGCCTTTTTTTTCGAATGAGAAATCATCAATCACTTCTCCCGCTTTAGGCGGGGTGGAAGGGATTGCTAGACTTGTACTGACTAAAATCCATCCATGTTCCTTCTTCTGCTCTTTGTAATCCGGGGCCGCGGTATCTCTATCGAACCAACATGCAGCCAGTTCAATAGGCTTACTAGATATCCATAGACTTTCAAGTTTTTAACGATATAATGGAACCACCTGCTAGAGCATTTTTTCTAGTTCCTGGGTTAAATACAAGTAATACAGTAGCCCTGGAATGTGCTGCAAGATTTCAGGCATAAGGGCGATTGAACTCTCTTTCAAGATAGAAAGCTTTTAGTGGGAGATTTATAGACAGAAGTGAATATTATTCAGTACCCAAGTTTCAGTCACAAGTGGCACAGTTAAGTTGACGATTAGTTAGGCAGTATTCGATGACTGACGACTGCACGTCGGGTGTTGTTAAAGCGATTAAGAAATTCTCTAGTGAACTTTTTTCATTTTCCTTTTCCATTCCTTTAAATTATTTATTTGATGATTATTATATATCTAATACGACACGATTGGCCCAGTGGCTGAGCGATCGACTGCTGCGCTGCGTGTCGTGGGTTCGCTCCTCGCACGGAACAAATAATGTATGGCCTACAGATAGTTGTTCCGGGTCTGGCTGTTTGTGAATGTGAGTTTAACGCACCAACGATTCAGGAGAAATTCATAGTGCGGGTCAACGTTAAAAAAAATACAAAAAATTCTCGTGTCACTGTTGTTCCCATACTCCTCCGAAACGGCTGGACCGATTCTTACGATTTTTTTATGCATATTTAGTAAACCTAAGAATCGGCTACCATCTATCATTCAAACCTCTAAGTGAGTAGGGGATCTGAACAGCGAGTGAAACCGCTGGTACAGCTAGTAATCATATATATTTCAGCGTCGTGGCATCGGAGAAACGCTTTGTTTATCACTTGCTCTGCGTACGTCATCTGCTTATACTAAGCGGGTTACTTCGACACACAGATACATACTTCAAACACACCACCCTTCTTTTTGGTCGGAGGTTAAAAATAGGAGGTGTAATCACAGTTCCGTCTATTCCTGTTGTACTTGCATGTAATCTGGGCTACACCAACCGTTTATCTATGCCCTCGCGATCTTCGTAAGAGTGACCATGAAGTTAATAAGACAATCGTTCAACGGATCACGATCAGTAGGCCGTAGCCAACAACTACGCACTTCCTAACTGATTCGGACTTAAGTGTTAAAACTATGTGGTCAGCATTGACCGTTGATCTCTATTACATAAAGTCTCGCTTGTAATCTTCGAAAGGTTAGACAGATGCGTACCTGAAGATTCAGGACATTCAAAAGTGCCTGTAATGGTCTAATTGAATTGCGGGTTGTTTGAAAGATATACCACGGCCCCGGAACGTAAAGGGCAATAGAAGGAACATGGGTGGGTTTTAGTCAGTACAAGTCTGACACTCCCCCCGCTCCACCCAAAGCGGGGGAAGTTATTTGATAGTTTTGCTGGGGAGTTTATTCCGTCACTTCTTCTTCCCAGCTAAAACACTAGGAAGTGGCGAAGGGCAGGGCATTTTTGTGGGACTGTCTCTTGTAATGTGACGTTCAAAAAATGCTGATTATCAGCCTAATTTGAATACTTACTTTTATTTTGACTTTGATGATTTCCTACCCCAAAAAAAATGGCCTAATTGAAATAAATGCTTTGAGTTTGAGTTCATCCACATTTCGCAAGTTATTTTAAAGTCCCATGTCATGCGGGCTAGCCTATTGCCATCAACTGGGCTCAAATCGAGATTCCGTTGCCAGCTACTGGGAAAATTCCTGATGGGAAACCCAATAATACTTTGTTAGACCCGGGAATCTAAAGTAGGACCTAATGTTCAGCAGTCCCCCTTGCGACCACTAGACCATCGAGGAAATAAACTGATGGAGTATGGAGTATGGCTTGTTCACTCGGCTGAATTCAGACATCTGAATTCAGTCATGCTTTTAAGGAGAAAGGAAACATTTAGAATGTAGTAGGTATTACATTGAGATTCAAATGAGGAAACTCTATAATTGCGGTCAAGGTGGAATTTACATACCAGCTGTCAGGCGAGGGTGTACAGGGAGTCGAGAACAGCAGTGACAAATTTCCACGTAAATCAAACGACGTTTTTGAATACACTTACGGAGAAATTAATAACAGAAAAGAAAGTATTTTTTTCATTAATCACTACATAAGTATGATTTAATTTGCTTTTTCCCGCCCTTCTCAGACTGAAGGAGAAGCAGCGGTATGAAGCCGCTCAAGAGTCTTATATTAAAATAATAAATCATTATATTTTTATAATTAAGAACTTAAATAAATGCCAATTTGGTATTTTAAGTAAATCATTTTATACAATGCTCCGGTCACGGACTAGCGATATTCCACGTACTTATAAAATGAATATCATACCGTTTATGTACACTGGTATATAAACGGTATGATATTATTTTTTTAGAAATGACCAGGCATTTAACTGAAGAATGAAATACTAGAGTTTAAGTTACTTACAGAAATCTGGAATCTAGTAGAGAATATATAGGTGGGTTCCTTTCCATCAGTGACAAGGAAGTATGGCGACGCGAGCAGGTTGCGGGACGAGCGCAGGAACGTGATGGCAATGTAGAACGACAGGGTAATGGCACCTAACAGCACTGGTCTGATGACAGAAATGTAAAAAATATTAAAATACTAGCTGGCACCCGAGGCTTCGCCAGCGTGATGATCGAAAAAAAAAATATGAATGTTTTTACGCTTTCACTCAAAAACTACTGAACGGATTTTGTTGAAATTTGGTACAAAAGTACGCTATAAGTTGGATTAACACATAAAATAATTTTTATCCCGGTAGCATGATCCAGGGGGTCAATTACCGAACTCCACGCGGGTGAAGCTGCGGGCATTGCCCCCCCGCTCCGCCCAGAGCGGGGGAAGTCATTGGATGATTTCCCAACCGAAAAAAAAAGCCGCGGGCATCAGCTAGTAATAATCTAATAATCCACCACTTACCTATGAGGATCATCGGCATCAGGCAGGATAGCATCCACAGACATATCGAGCAGACCCCAGCCACCGCGCCAGTGCATGATATTGCACAGGATGAAAATGTATGTGTAAAGTCGAGACAAGACTCTCTCCCTTATCCAGGATACGGGTCCACCTTCTGGGTTGCTCCAGGCGCCAGCTGCACGGGTTAACAGTCTTGTCCTGGGGATATAAAGATTTGTTAATAAAGCGTCACTCATATCTGTAACTTGCCGTGTCGACAAACAAAATAAAGAAACAAAAATAAGACATCATCAACTAATTTGAACCCCCCCCCCCCCAAACAAAGGGGCCTGCCAGGGGGGAGTGTCACTTATACTGACTAAAACCCACCCATGTTCCTTCTTTTGCCCTTTATGTTCCGGGGCCGCGGTATCTCTTTCGAACAACCCGCAAAAATCGAAAGACTTTAAACTTCTGAAAATATCTATTAACCGTTCATAGTTTTAATTGCTACAACGATGATACTTTTCTACTAAGTATCTTAATAACTAGATACCTATGTATCTTAATAACTAGATATGTATTTAGTTATTAAGATATTAGAAAAGTATTCCGTTATATTCATAGGACAGACACTAAAACTATACAAATAACAATTTAGTTTATTTGGATAAATAAGCTTCAAAGGTTACCTACCATCGTCACTATTTCAGTAACTTAGCAACCAGGCGTGGGTAGTCACCTCGAAATGATTGCTATTTCACTTTCCACAGGCGCCGAAGTAATTGAATACAAATGAAGACGACGATGACGACACTGATTTGGAGAACCTTTTCGGGGTTTCATTTATAAATATATCAAGGAAGAAAGAAAGGAAAAATATTTATCAGTCGCAATTACGACGAGCACACGAAATAACAAAAAAAAAACATTGAACATACCTACAATGCATCAAAAAATAGCTTGCACGCCGTAACTGCGACAAGTAGGTGACCATTAAGCATGATTCTGTGCTAGAAGAGCCCACAGCACAGCGCTGGTTATCAGTGGTAAACCCGTGAGTAAAACGTACGGATAGGAAGTCAAGACATGCATCGATATTTTAAAAATCTACTTAAATAAATAATTTAATTAAACAGTATAAGATTACAAAAATAAAACAATGCAATAAAATAGAGATGTCGATATCGATATCGATCCCCGCACAGAAAAATATTTGAATGAATACATAGAGATATTTCGGGTATGGCTGTTCGTGTATGTGAGTTTAAATGTTTGTAAACGCACCTACAATACTGGAGAAATTCCTAGTGCGGGACAAAGTATTTGCTTAAAAATACTGTTCCCAATGTGAATATATAATCTCACACAGGAATAAGCACTTCTTTAAAATGTCATGGTAACCCTACAGTTCGGAGTTTTTTTCTCTTAGCTTTTTATTTCACTCACTTTTTCACTTCGACTTTGCACGTTGGTCTCGTGGTTGAAAACGCGAATGCTGAGCACGGGGTGGTACGTTCGGTTCCCAATTTTGGCAAAAACTGTTATTGAGATTACAATTAAGACTTTCACAGTGGAGTTAAGACTTTGGGGGTAATATACCCCCGTGCCTCGGAAAGCACGTTAAGCCGTTATTCCTGCGCCTAATCTCTCGCCTCGATGGTCGTCCCATCGGACTATGAGAGTGAGGGAACAGATATTGCACCTGTGCCTGGTTACAATACATTTTATGACAGACATGACTTTGTTCTACAGCCAGGATTGCCTCCTCACAAGGAAAATCCACAACGTTTAATAAAAACACGGACACAGAACAACTTATTTACGTTTTCAAAATTTTAATTAATGTTCCCACGACTAACATTAGCTAAATGCAAAGAAAATAAACGAATACAGCGAAACACGGCTGTCGCTCTCTTCAATTACAAATATCAACGTAAATAAACAAACACACGTGTAAGCAAAGCAGATTGTCTTAGATGCAACCTTTGTTTCATAATCCTGTTATGTTCGCATGCTCGGAGCATTCACTTCAGTTACATAGTTTTCTTGTAACCTTGATCGATAATACTAGTTGTGTAGTATCTATTTGTACATACATAACACAATTTTATGCCTGGAGGAGCTCGTGGCTAAATAATAGCAGCCGCTCAGGTCGATCTTTAGGTTAAGCTTCGCTTGCCTAGGTTGGTCTGTGGATGGGTGACCACCCGTTACATACCGAGCTCCGTGCCTCGGAAAGCACGTTAAGGTGTTGGTCCCGGCTGTCATATGTAGATCTTTGACAGTCGTTACAGATAGTGTCCCGAAAGTCTGACAATCAGTCTTACCAAGAGGTATCGTATTACCCAGTACTAACTGGGTTATGGAGGTCAGATAGGCAGTTGCTCCATGTAAAATACTGGTATTCAGCTGCATCCGGTAAGACTGGAAGCCGACCCCAACACAGTTGGGAAAAGGCTAGGCAGATGATGAACACAATATTATGCCTGTAAGGCCGCAAGAGTTAGACTGAGGTGTAGGTATATATTTTAATCAGTAGCTATTATATAAATAGGTACTCCAGTGGCACTCGGTAGTGTCCCTCCGACCGATGCCGCAGTTATAGAGATGAAAGCTATGGGACAGGTGAACAAAGAATAGCCACTACAGGTTTTGTGATTTAATTTTTTTTTCCAAGGGTCCACCCTTGAACAGGGGTAAATATTATATTACAGCACAGTAATACTTTAGCAGTGGTTAAGTTGAAGGAAGCACACACTGATTTTAAAAGATGAAGTAGCTTTTATAACATACTAGCTTTTGCCCGCGGCTTCGCGTTAAATTCGGGGAAACACAGTTCCCCTTGCGCCTTATTGATTTGTAATAGCAACGCTAAGTTTTCCCTTTTCTTCTTCTTCCAACCTCACCCACTTTTTTTTTTTTAAAATAGCCTATGTCCGTCTCCTGGTTCCCAACTATCTCTGTACCAAAATTCATCAAAATCGGTTTAGCCAAAAAAGCGTGAAGAGGTAACAAACAAACAAACAAACTCACTTTCGCTTTTATAATATTAGTAAGGACTAGTAAGGAAGTAAGGATTTCAAGCACTTGTGGCTGCTAACCGTGATCAAAATGTAATCGGTCAAACAATGATTGTTTTAGATGAAATGACAGAATGAAATACAAAATATTAATATTCAAAAATTTTAAAAATCAATGTTGATCCAAAAGGAAAAAGGTTCAGGCAACAGAGGGGGTGTAATACCCACTCTGTTACACACTCATGTTTATGCACATGGACAAATGCCTGATGGCGAAACCCAATAACACTTTGCCCGACCTGGGTCTTGAACCCAGGACCACTGAGTACTCTTGCGACCACTGAACCAACGAAGAATATTCAGTATTAGTTAGGTACGCATTGTCCAGGATATTGGAACATTGACGATACCATAGTATCTAAAAGAAATGTTCATTTTTGTGTTTGCTTTAAATGCCTTAATAGCAATCATAACCAAAACCAAAAACCTGTGTATTTGCTATTGTCATGAATTCTGATCCATTCGTATGGCACGTTATAAGTACCTGATTGAAAAATAGTTGTAACGAGAATAAGGTAGTATCCAGGGTCAAAGTAATTACATTCTATTTAGTTCGTCTTTTAGAGTATTCAAAAATAAGGTACTCGTATTCATTTATTTGTGAATTAGAATAAAAATGACAAAGATATAGCTCCTAAAGCTCATTAAAGTAACGTTACTCGTTGCAAAAAAATGCAGCAACGCGTGACGTCACACGTAACTTTAATGGGCTATATCTTTGTCATTATAATTCTAATTTACAAATAAAAAATACGTGTCCCTGATTTTTTAATAATCTAAAACACGGACTAATATTTTTTTTTGGAATCTAGCCTATTGATTAACAAACAGGAATTCTGAAGCCTCCGTAAGGGTTCATACTTTCAACCGTAAGATCTATTAATGTCTCTCCCGAGTCGTCTCACAAAAACTAACACAGAGCAGAGAGCAAGCCAGGAACGTTGAGGCTTAACGAACACTACTATATGAGTCTTGGCGAGAGTGTACATTCACGTCTAAGTATTTACATCATTCTTTTCTTCTTCTTTTTTAAAAAACGTTGCCCTACACTAGGAATCTCTCCTGTATCGTGGGTGTGTTTACAAACATTTAAACTCACATACACAAACAGCCAGACCCGAAACAACTATCTGCAGGTCATACAAATATTTATTCCGTGCGGGAATCGAACCCGCAACACGCAGCGCAGAAGTCAATCGCTCAGCCACTGCGCCAACCGTGCCGTCGTTTACATGTTTTGAAAGATATATTTTGGAACTTTGCAAGACGTTAATATTGTTACGGAAACTTACGATTATTATGATTTACTCTAGACCAAATATTTTGTACACACGACGACAGGTCAACCTATTCTAAACTATTATAACCTGATCCCTCCACTACGGATCGCATACCGTAGTAGAGAGATCAGGTTAAAATGGTTTTGTGTAGGTTGATGTGCCGCCGTGTGTACATTTTAAACACTCAACCAACTGCATAACAGTCCGTTGGATTGAGGAGGAACGTTATAAATTAAACGTTCAACAGAAAACATGTTTGAGGCTAAAAAAGAAAAGCGTTCTCGTAGAAAATGCCTCACAAATGCCAGACATTTCTAAAACTAAACACTCCAAAAATGCAGTAAACACGACTTCTGCGCTCGCGACAATCCCGCTGTGATAGTGGCGAAATTTTGGACTGAAATTTTAAGTGCGTTGTGCCCACGAGACGTAGATGAAGAAGCTTAAAGACTAACCTGACAATTGCAAAGCTGATATGTATGACGATGCCGAGCAGGTATATCTGCGCGAAGGGGAACAGCTGTGGCTTCATATCCATCAGCCCCCACGTGCCTCGCCACACGCTCACCACGTTCGGACCCACAATTAAGCAGGAGAACACTGCGTCTCCTGGGGAGAAAAGATATTCAGGTCAAGTAAAGCAACACCAAGACCTTTTTTACAAACACACACACACCATCACATTTCTTACACCAACACACTCATACATTTTTATAAATATATTTAAGTTGTAAAAAAACATAGAAACTGTCAACGTAATTTTACGTTATGGAAGAACGGAGTCTACAGGCATTATTTGCTTTAAAGAAGGCTCCAATCACAAACTTATGTTATTTTTTTAAGGCATAGAAATTAAACATTTTGTATTTATATCTTAGTCAAAATTCTATAACGTTATGAACCTTACAGCTTTGAACGCGATTTCATCAGTGAAATATCCCCTTGCTTGCATTTTACTACTTTCGTTTTTTTTCTGACATATGTGGCTTTCAACTTTAGAAAATTATTCGGAATACGCGAAAAATTTATAAACATCCGAAGTTTTCAGAAATAAGAATATTTAAACACTAGCTGGCACCCGCGGCTTCGCCCGCTTGATAATCAAAAAAATTATCTTATGCGTTATTTTATTCCAGACTATAATCTAACCCTATGCCAAATCTCACAAACATTCGCATTTATAATATTAAATAAGTGTAGTAAGATTGACAAAATCTACGGCAACATTTTGTTTCTTGTGTAATAAACTTATTAGCACATTCAAAGAAAGAAAAGTTTATTATTTATTTAAGATGTCTGGAATTTCCACATACAATACAAAGAGCTACCTACTTGGAAAAAATAGAGACGTATTTTCCGTTCACCAAAAAATACATGCTGAGGTTTTAAATAACGGATTTATCTCAGAGGTGGATTAACTAGACTAATTAAAAAAGATAAGCCGAATTACACAGGAAGTCTACCTAATTACGTAATATAGTCTTATATTGCGTAATATGCTAAAGTTAGCTACAGGATCCTGTAATTAGCCTCTCCGTTTTTTGACGACCAGGCTGTGTCGAAGGGCGATCCACGCGCGCCTCAAATAGATGTCAGCAAAGCAGAGGAGCCTGCCAGGACCACCGCCTGCCGGGGTTGCGGGTTGTTCGAAAGAGATACCGCGGCCCCGGAATGTAAAGGGCAATAGAAGGAACATGGGTGGGTTATAGTCAGTACAAGTCTCACACTCCCCCCTGCTCCACCCAGAGCGGGGGGAGTAAGTTATTTGATGTTTTCCCATCCGCAAAAAAAGGGATAACTACTGTAATGATGGTATTAGTAAGATGGAGTTGGAGTGGAGTTTCTTGCCCATTCTTCTCCATAGAGATCTACGCTTTGGAATGGGCAACTACAGTACTTTCATAAGTTATTATGTCTTGTGACTGGGACTGTAGCAGCATCATTTTTTTTTGTTCTTGTTTTTTATGACTTTCAAAAGTGCCTGTAATGGTCTAATTGAAATAAATGATTTGAGTTTGAGTTTGAGTTTGATCTAGCCCGCGACCTTTACCGTGTGAAATGATTACTTAATTATTACTTTTCTATTTGTTTTAATGTTATGCACGGAACAATATTTTTTTCAAATAAAAGCAGCCTAAGTTTCTTTTTATAATACCATAGAATATATATACAGAATATAATGCAATGTCCTAATATGACTTACCGGTATGATAAAACTTAGCTTTGCTATTACAATAAATAAGGCGCAAGGGCAAAAACTACAGGTAGTTACCCCGAATTTAACTCGAGCGAAGCTGCGTGCAAAAGCTAATAGTAAATAAATCTATCTGGGTGCCAAATTCCTTCAATTGTTTAGCCGAGAAAAAGTATCAATACGCCTCGAAAAACATGAAAATGTAGAAATGTGAAAATAGAAAATTAAGCTCGTAATATAAAGTATATATAGACAACATAATAACCTATACCGTAGCTAACTTCATCGCAGCTGCAGTCCGGAGGGGCGGTAGAACTGGCGCATGACTCCAAAGACTTGCTTTTGTCCAGCTTCCGAGGAGTAGCCTCTGGCAGGAGACTCTCCGATAAGTTCGGTGGCATCTGTAAGAGGCATTTCATTAATAAAATATGTTTTAATGCGATTTATTAGTTTTTAAGTGCGCCTGTGATCTTGTGTTGGGTAAACTACTAGTATAAAAAGGAGGATGCTGCTCAGGAAGAAAGACTTCGGCAGTTCACCATAATCTGCCTAACCATTTCCTAACTATATTGGGGTCAGCTGATTAATAGTTATTTTAAATGGAACGGCTGTTATTATTCCGCCTCGAAACTAGTTCGGTCTTCAACAATGTACTGGAATATTTATTCAAGTCTGATGTTCAAAGTCAATAATTTTCCATACAAGTTAGACTAATTAATCATTATTCTGCTTGCAATCCATTAATTACTGCGACCTAATAAAGGTATTCGAAATTGACCTTATTTTTAACTTTTCATTTCAAGTATACATTTTTTTAATAGAACTTGCCTCAATTACATCGTCCATTGCTAATTAAGTAAAGTAATTGACGAAAAACTGGGTTAGAATGTTAGGCTTGACTTAAAAAGGTTTTTTTTTAAACTACGTTTGTGATAAAACTGATGCCACGGCCACTGAGGGCCAGTAGAGTCACTCAACTGCTACAGTAACGTAAACAGTTAAAAAACGGTCGATATTTAAGCGTCACGATAGTATCAAGTTAATGTATTATGCCTTGGTCAAGACCTACTTGCCTAAAGAAAATATCCTTTCAAAATAATGACTGTTTTCACTTAGGTAAGTCACATAGTATACTTAAATGTTATTATTACACTGTCAACGTGTCAAATTTCGAACTTAGAAATTCATTTATATGCTTTTATTTAGGCAATCGTTTAGGTGTGTTCTAGTGTTAAGGAAATCGGGCATGTGACTGTTACCATAGCGGATAAGTTAACAGACAACCATTGCGGTACATTATCTTGTAAGGACAGACAGTGGTGTCGATTCCGTTAACACACACTAAACTTGAACTTTAAAAAAATCACAAAATATTTATTCATTCCTGTCAAATGACGTTTCCAATTCTGAACGACAGAACATAACTATATTATAGTTTGACAGCATTAATGATAGTTTAGTTAGTCAATTTAGATAAAATCGCAATCTCACTATTCTAAAATTTACGTTTTTCTCCAAAAAATAGTGGTTGTCAAGTTCAAACGGACTATCTTTAATCGCGACTAAAATGGTGTGAAATGCAATTAGACGTGATTAGGTATGTCATTTATACATATAATATATTAGATGCTTTTATTTAGGCAATCGTTTAGATGTGTAGATACTGGTGTTAAAGAAATCGGGCATGTTACTGTGACCATTGTGGATTATAAGTTTGTACTGTAATGGTTGTCACCATTACGGTACATTATCTTGTAATGAAAGACAGCGTCAAACAAGGCCACATAGTTATTGATTTTTAGGGCTCAAAGGGCGCCGTCACGTCAGCCTTGTTCAACAACATTAATACAAATTATGTTTAAATTTAATCATTACTTTTGTGTCTATCTTTATAACTAGACTTTGTTCAGTCAATGAAATAAATAATCCAGGTTCGTCGGATGTAGTTGAATTTTTCAGGAACAAAACTGATATAGGCATGTTCCACACGATCCTATCCCAACCAAATGGTGAGGATGAAAAGAATTTATTCAAATTCCTGGATCATGTTATTTGAAAGTTTAAGAAATGTTTAGGGTGGTACTGATACGATGGTACTGGCATAAGCTGTGCGTAAAACTCCCTATAGGTAAAAAAAGAAAAAAAAAAACTACTGTATCTTACAATCTTAGTTACTTATCTCTTTTACTGACTGTACACAGGTAGTCCCATAATAATGCCTTCGAAATAAGCTCAAACTGTATAATATTAACTTACTTATGCAGTCTAAATTGAAAGCATTGTATACATTATGACAAACTAGCTGCGCCCCGCGGATTACCTCCCGTGGTGATAGAATATACAATATATCTTTATGAATTGTACCCTGTGTTATTCTGATATGTAAGCTATACTATTGAAATCCATTTAGTTGTTTTTGCGTAAAAGAGTAACAAACATACATACATCCATACAAAGTTTCACGTTTATAATATTAAGTAGGATAGATTGTACGGGACGATTTACTAATAATCTTTTTAAATTTACACACATAAATACACACTATTTTTTACTATGGGAAATCATCAAATTACTTCTGCTCTGGGCGAAGTGGGAGAGGGAGCTTTACCGAGCAAAACCCATCCGTATCCCTTTTTTGCCCTTTGTGTTCCGTGCCCGCGCCATCTCTTTTGAACAACCTCGGCAGGCAGTGGCCCTGGCAGCCCCCTCTGTTTTGCTAACATCTCTTTGAAGCGCGCGTGAAACACGAACTAACCTATTCATTTCGTTTCGACCCCGTCCATATTATTTATTTATAATTCGGTCAACAAATAAAATTCAAACTTACATCCATGTTTAAATCTCACAAAATTTAATTATAATGTTAATGGTTACTTGTTAATTACTCTGATGTCTTCATAATTAATTACTTCTCTATAAAAAATCCGTGAATTAACTACCAGAATCACACAAACGTCAAGGTAGATTGAAGAAGACTATCAATATAATCAAAGTTGCTGCACGCTTAAGTGACAATGCATACTTGCATAGTGAATTAGATACGTATTCTAGATGATTTAGATTATTGTAATCTAAGTACTATCTGGATAATTATCTTCACTCGTGTGGTATAAATTATTCAAGGTATTCTAATCTTAACATTGTTAACATGTAGCTGGATTACGCTGGATTACGTGTGAGAATTGCCAATAAAATATTGTGATAACTTCTTCTATAATTCAAGAAATTGTTATTGCCGCTGCCGGGGTTGCGGGTTTTTCGAAAGAGATACCGCTGCTCCGGAACACAAAGGACATGGGTCATGAGGCATGAGAGCTGGGCATGTTCATGGGGCATAAGAAGGATCATGGGTGGGTTTTAGACAGTACAAGTCTTAACCCCCCCCCCCTCCGCTCCTCCCAAAGCGGAGCGAGCGGGGGAAGTTAATTGGAAATTTCACACCCGCAAAAAAAAAGATATTGTTGTTCGATATTTATAAAAAAAAAGAATATAAAAATCTTACATATAACTATGCCCCACAAAATTGTTTAACTGGTTTGTCTATACTATGGTTACGGAACAAACGGTAATTAATTAAATTTCTGACTACTCGTTCTCCCTTGTAAACCATTTTCCTTAGAACAGTTTACAAATCTTTGAGAAAGAACTGGGGTCTAAAATGGCAGATTTAGCAGAATCATAATAGAATAATTTACGTCAAAACTCTTAAAATGGCCACAGACGCAGTTACTATTGTGTTTTGTTACTCTTTCACGTCAAAATGGCTAAACGGACCTTGATGAAATTTGACGCAAAGATAGATCATTTAACACGTGGGCGAAGCCGCGGTCGCCAGCTTGTATCTACTAAAACTAAATACTTAAAAAATATTGCCACAGTTGCAGTTCTTATTCCAATTCATATATCTTTTTCTTCCATAATACTCCATTACTCGCCAACTCAGTAGTCACTACCATTCTAGCCAAATAATTCTTCATACAGTCCATCTATCGGTTCTATTGCCCTCCCCTATTAAGTCTTTTTGCATTTGCGGATATTCAACTACGAATTAAAATTTAACAAAAAAATAATTGAACTAATTTAAATGCTAATTATAACGTTTTATTACGTGTTTGAGCACAGTATCATTAATTAAACTCATTGATCAATTGTTGACGAAAACAATTGTGTGGAATCGATTTATCTCTAAATTGAATAGAACTGGGTAAAAAACTAATATCATTTATTTTGTTCCACTTGAGTTCATACAAAAACAAGCTTTGTAACGTTTTTGTGAGAAAGATTAATGTTTACTTTTGATACAGAAACGTTCTAGAAGTGATTTTCTTTTAATTACTTCTTTAACTCGCAACCAACGTGCATGTATGACAAGATATATGAACGTGGATGAAGCAAAAGAAGTGAGCAAGGGTCGTGGCACACCTGCCACGACCTATGCGACCCGCGTTCTATGGGTGCTGCCTACCCCCTTGGGAAAGAGACGGTTTTTTATACGGTATTTTTACGGATGGGAAATCATCAAATAACTTCCCCCGCTCTGGGCGGAGCGCAGGGGGGAGTGTTAGACTTGTACTTACTAAACCCACCCATGTTCCTTCTATAACCCTAAACGTTCCGGGGCCTCGGTATCTCTTTCGAACAGCCCGTAACCCAGGCAGGCGGAGGCCCTGGCAAGCCCCTCTGCTTTGCTGACATCTCTTTGAGTCGCGCGTGGAACACTTACGTGCCGTCGACACGGCCTGTCGTCAATAGACAGACGGACGGTGAGCTACCCATTGCTCACCGTCCACAGGCCCGCATCTACGGTGGCCGGGAGTCGTCTCGCGGCGCCCGACGCCCGGGGCGACTCCCGCAGCGTTTAACATAACGTTTTGGAAAACACGCTTTAATTCCTCATTCTTGTTTAGACGTGAAGTGAAATGCGGGTGTACCTACTTTGGACACCCACTAGTTATGTTTAGTGCCCATGCTGAGCCTACTAGATACGAATCCAGGCTGGAGATGAGAAATTCCTTAAGTAAAACCCAACAATCTTGGAATCAAACTGGGACCTCTAGCTAAGCACGACCACTAAATCTACGGGGCAGGCAATTGAAAAGTTGTTTACTCCTTAAGAATCGATTTTCATATATAAGGCGCCCGGTATGAGAAAAATCCGAGGAGTAAAACCTACTAAAGTAACGAAAATGTGTCACGTTTTTGGTGCGCACCTTTAGTGCGCAACTTTCAAATTTGGCTGTGAGTGTATTAAGACGTACATATGGTATGCTGTATATGCGACTATACCTATATACTATATGTTATTGGGCTTGTTTGTTTCTATCAGTGTCGATGTATTTATATTGCTATTTTTTGTTCATTAATTTGTGAATTTACCCTTTCATATGATATTAATCTTTTTTCAGTTGAATAAACTCTTTTTGCGTATGGTTAGATACTCGTACTTAAGGAGTAAACTCCAGTCGTGCGTCGGAGCTGACACTTACACTTTTTTTATTAGTAGATATTATATAAGAATTTTATGTATTAGTTTATTAATTTGTAAGATTATATTATTATTTTATGTACTAGCTTTGGCCCGCGGCTTCGCTCGCGTTAAATTCGGGTTAACACAGTTCTTCTTTCGTGATTTGCAGGTACCAGCTTCCTGTAGTATTTGCCCTTGCGCCTTATTTATTGTAATAGCAACGCTAAGTTTTCCCTTTTATTCCCTCTTTCTCCCTCATAAATTATTCTTTAAAAAAATAAAGCCTACGTCCGTCTCCAGGGTCCCGGTCTCAGGTGAAGAGGTAACAAACAAACCCACTTTCGCTTTTATAATATTAGTAAGGATAAGGATTGTGTGATTAGGTACAAAATACATCATTCAATCAATTGATTGATTAATAAAATAAAGGTATTAGTCCTGGGTTCGATTCCTATGTTGGGCAAAGTTTTATTAAGTTATCGATTAGCAATTTCTCAGTAATAGATAATATATGGAGTCTTAATTTGTGCCCGGTTGACGGCAATAGAGAGACAAAACGTGCGAAATGTGGGAGTACTGTTAGGTACACCTCTGCATAACCTTTTGGGGATAACAAGCGTAATTATGTTTTAAAATTATGATTATGGCGTAGCGTGGAAGCGTCCAATTTTCAAAGGCCCGTAGCCCGTAGCACCCCGTAGCACCCCGTAGCACCCCGTAGCACCCCGTAGCCGCGTAGCATGAAATTTACTATTGCACGGAAGAAAATGTACCTTTTCTTGTCTGTCTGAGACCTTTTATCTAGGGAACGCGTGAAGTGGAAGTTAAAATTTAAACCATATTGCCAGGTTTGCAGTCTCTTTGAGCTGTAAAAAATCAACCGTTTAAATTTATGCAATCAAACAATATTGCCGTTTATGTCGCATTTTCCAGAGGCAAAGGGAATCATGATAATTGGCAAGAAGCAATATCATAGAGCACCAGTAAAAGGAAAAATCTGTAATCCGTAAATTTGCAGGTGCATCATAAAAAAGTGTGATTACAAACTTAATAGTAGTAACTGCGACCTTTGTCGATATTTGGGGACAACAGTTTCGTATCGGCAAAGTTAAGTTTGTCTTTGGAATTTTTGTATCAATATCGGCTCTATAAGTCTTTTAAAGCTCTTTGACTGCAACCAACCTTACTCACTCACAAAATTTTATTGATGTCAGTTCGATTGTTTTGGAGATGAGCGTTCACAAATATTTACTGTGTCTTGTGAAGAACGTTTTTTATGACCTTCGTATTTATTTATTTAGTGCACAACGACTTACTCACTTACATATACGTATACAGAAATCACAAACAATGAGTTATTGTGATTTCGTCACTTAGAAGTGCACTTGCAGAAATACAAAAATATAAATTTAATTATTTATTCATTAAATGAGAACATTAGGATCATAAATTATACAATTTGCAAAGGAATATATTATATTAGAAAAATGTGAAATGATGATTAAAAATGATAAATTAGACATTCTATACTCATTATAAATTGTAGTCTATTCCAAAAAAAGAAAATTGATACAGAAAAAATTAAAGACTGATTATGAAGAGAATAAAAGCGGATGTAATAGATTACACGGTGTCTTATACGGTACTGCCGGTATTCTTTTGTTTGTGTTAAGAAGTTTAAAAAAAAAAACTTTACCCCACACTAGGAATTCCTCCTGTATCGTGGGTGCGTTTACAAACATTTAAACACACATACACAAACAGCCTCACAACTATCTGCAGATCATACAAATATTTGTTTCGTGCGGGAATCGAACCCGCGACACGCAGCGCAGCAGTCGATCGCTCAGCCACTGCGCCAACCGTGCCGTCAATGTGTTAGTTGATGTACGGCTGTGGGTTGTTCGAAAGACAAACCGCGGCCCCGGAACATAAAGGGCAAACATGGGTAGCTTTTAGTCAGTAAAGGTCTGAGACTCCCCCCACTCCGCCAAAAGTGGGAGTCCCAAGTTATTTGTTGATTTTCCACCCGCAAAAAAGGCTTTGTTTAATTGAAAACTAACTTTTGCTCTAATCCTTACTAATATTATAAAAGCGAAAGTGAGTTTATTTGTTATGTTTTCACGACTAAATGGCCTAACCGATTTTGATGAATTTTGGTACAGATATAATTGGGACCCTGGAAACGGGCATGGGCAATTTAAAAAAATAAAGTGAGAAGAGTGGGAGAAAGAGGGAAGAAAAGGGGAGGGAAAGTTTTTTTTTATATAAATGCATATGACGGACGAAGTCGCGGGCGGAAGCTAGTATGAGATAATGTGTTAATTCTAATCTAAGGTCTCAATACAAACGCACGGTATAAACTTGACGTAAATACGTCGAGTTTTTGTTAATCGAATATACAATTACTAAATTCTTGTTAAATTATAATTAGTGCTTGTTGCAAAGTACAGACGCATGCAGGTCAAGCTACCCGAAACTGTCAATTTTTCCCAATGAACCTTGAACCTTATACTTTAGAAAAAAAGTCGAAAATCTATCAAAGAAATCTGACAGATTGTAGTAGCTTGATGTGCAGGCGTCTGTACAATCACCAACGACTTGAATAAATTCTTATATAATTATGCAAATTTCTTAAGGGAAACAAGTTCTTTTTTATAACCGACGTATGTATTTATGTTAAGTTTACACCGTGCGCTCGTGCTGTGGTTTTCTGTTCTTATTACGTTAAATATCAGGCGTGATGATCCAAGTATTAAACAAATAATATACCAACAAATCGTTAAGAATATTTCTTCCGCGTTTGTATTTATATCTTGGTTAATTATATATGCAGGTATGAATCTAAATATTTTTTATTACAAAACATAAATAACCGGCTTAGAAAAGGCTTTTATGAGGTTTGGTATTCGGTTGTAATATAACAGGTTTTTGTTTTTTTTTATTGTTTTTTATTAAACAATATATGACGTGGAAAAGTCTTTAAAGAATGTTTTTTTTTTATAAAATATCGGGATGTTATTTAATTAAAGGACATCGCTAGAAATCCATACATCGTTGGGCCAAATGTGAACAGTAACCATTTATGTGTTGTTTAATAGATAAAACACGTACATATTAATGTCAGAAAGATTTTTTTCAAAATTCTATGGGAATTAGGAAGAAAATAAGTTTTTGGGTCACTAGGTTAGGTGGTATATGCAAATGGTAAGAATTGTATTTATAATGCCAAAATGTATTTTAAACACCATAATCAAATAGACACATTGATTTAAAACATAGTTTTATGTTACTATTACCATATTATTGCATAGCACAAAAAAGGAATTAGGTACAAAAACGAATGACGGGACTTGATGGGAATGAAGTGA
This sequence comes from Ochropleura plecta, assembly GCA_905475445.1. Lineage (NCBI taxonomy): Eukaryota > Metazoa > Arthropoda > Insecta > Lepidoptera > Noctuidae > Ochropleura > Ochropleura plecta. The sequence continues at coordinate 18,516,501 of FR997728.1, read as the reverse complement.
CATTGACATTTTGACAAACATCGATATTTTTTCGTTTTGAAACAGTTTCCCGATACACGATTTTGTACGAAGTTTTTGTTTAATAAATAAATAACTATTACTAAAACAAAAATAATTTCATCAAATGTCCTTTTTCGTATAAATGATTACAATGTCCATGACAGATGCTAAAACAAAATAGATATCGTTTTTTTAATAAATTCTTTAGAACTACAAGTTTTAGAACGATCTTAAAATGACCTGTCAGCTAGTTTTAGACGAACATTAAATTAAAAACCATATTTAAAATTATAATTTGTAGCTCATTCCAGAAGAAAGTTATTATTGTTACATGTTATTTTTAATCAGTAAAAAATCTAGTTTTTTTTTAATATACATATCGTTTCTGTACATACTTTAGCCCAATTCTGGCTATCTCCTTTTATTATATATTTGTACTTTGGAAGCCGTTAATTTAATTAATCCATTATTGTTACTGCTTTATCTCCAGTCAAAAGCCTTCTCAATTTAATTAATTCTAAAAACGCTTTGGAATGGGCAACTATAGTACTTTCACAAGTTATTATGTCTTATGACCGGGTCTGTAGCTTCATTTTGTTTCTTGACATTCAAAAGTGCCTGTAATGGTCTAATTGAAATAAATCCTTTGATTTGATTTGAAAAAAAAAAACAATTAAAAATTTTAAAATGTCTCACCCCATCATCTAGATTAATTTTCATGTTACGGCTCCAAAAACAAAACACAAACTTTTTTAATGTCACTTTTGAAAATGGAACACTTTTCGGGATCTACACAATCACCCGCAGAGTTCCGCGCTCGAATATAATCTGAGCCAAGTGTGATCGCAGATAAATGCGAAATACCAGAGACAATCCAATGTGAAGGTCGTCAGTCAAATGGTTTCAGAGGGATAATTACATCGAAATTGATCATTGATCGAATTGTGATTTTCCATGGTATCATTTACAAAAAAAAGCATGGCAGTTTAATTATGAGCTGTTGCTCTTCATGTCATGTTTGAATATGCTAATATTTTTTTGTCTATGTCAGTTGTACAATCAGCAAAGGAGAATAGCAACCAGACACGTATATTTACAGTAGAAATATTCTAAAATATCCATGAATGTTTTCAAATAAAATTGAAATAAAATAATGTTTTAATAAATTAAATTTGAGTTGAAAACGGCCATTGTTCTAAGAAAACAACTATACCTGACGAGCCTGGTTAGTTGTCTCTTTTGCTGACTGTACTCGTACAATTATAGCTTATTTTACTTACACTAGTTTGTAAAACTGCCACGTGGTCTAGTGGTCTCCAGCGCGACTGAGGAGCAGGTCATGGGTTCAATTCCCAGGTCAATATATGACGGCACGGTTGACGCAGTGGCTGAGCTATCGATTGCTGCGCTGCGTGACGCGGGTTCGATTCCCGCACGGAAGAAATATTTATATGACATGCAGATAGTTGTCTCGGTTCTGGCTGTGTCTGTATGTGAGTTTAAATGTTTGTAAACACCTACAACACAGGAGAAATTCCTAGTGTGGGGCAACATTTATAAAAAAAACAATAACAGTGTGATAAGGTTTTTGCATTAGGATTTTTTCAGTAGGTATAAGCAATGGAGTTTAAATTTGTATGTGATGGATGGCAATAAGCTCGCTACTATAACATAGGACTGGCGAACTACTATTTTAAACAGTTCTGCCCAATGATGTCCACAAACGTTAGTTTCTAAAATCAGTTCAGTTCATCAATTTTCGTTTATTCATTCGAATACATATTTTTTTTTTATATTTTTACATATTTCTTATTAAAACTTAATGAAACAAAAAACATTTATAAATATAAAATAGTAGCCCACCGGTATCGGGGACAGAGTCCAAGCTACCGGCGGTCATGACTCCAAAAAAGAAACCACCTAACGAGACGAGCCGTGTCCAAGAGTACTGCTTGCTGTAATCAAGCCCTTGATCCAGCTGCTAATGGAGAGCCTCCTTAGGGATTGGTCTTTTGAGGCTCTTGGCAATAGGAAATATGCAATTTTACGATTCTAATATTATATTGCGTGTTTTTTGGTTATACGGAACGCAAACTCAAAACGCATGGTCTTTTTTTTGGGGTGGGAAACCCCACCCATGTTCCTTCCATTGCCCTTTACGAACCGGCGCCGCGGTATCTCAAAGTCCATGTGTCAAAGACAAAACAAACTCTTTTATTTGAAAAGTATTTAATTTTACGCTAAATAAAGCTTAAACAATGTGTATAATTGTTTTATAAAGGACTACAATTTTATTTCAAAAAGAAAAATTGTGGTACCTAAATGACGACATACACAAAGGCGTTTGAACTGTAGTAGAAAATTGTAGGAGTTTAACTTATTTTATTGCGATAAGTAGTAGTTGTTTAATATAATGAACGTTTTAATACGTTTCTTGGGTTGTTTGTACATATGTAATACATATGTACATTTTTATATCCTTAGTTATTAATATTATAAAGCCGAAAGTGAGTTTGCTTGTTTGTTACGTCTTCACGCCTACATGGCTTAACCGATTTTAATGAATTTTAAATGGTACAGAGATAGTTGGGACCCTGGAAACGGACATAGGCTAACTTTTTTTTTTTAAAGTGAGAAATGAGGGAGAAAGAAGGAAGAAAAGGGGATAGAAAGAAAATTTCGGTCATCACGCGGGCTAAAATTAGCGTTAGCTCAAATAACTATGCCACGCGGACGAAGTCGCGGGCGGAAGCTAGTAAAAATATTTGTGAATACGTACAATTGGGATATCTATAAAACCTCATTAAATATGATCACAACTTTGTCTGGCCCCTGTTCATGTCAATTATTAACAATGCGTAATGAAGATAAAAATATTTAAAAGAGACGGTCAAAATTAAGTAACTAAAGAGAATAAATTTGTATGTCAATAACGATTTTTTTAAATCGGTTTACTAGTTTTTGAGTTTATCTTAAAAACTACTAAACTGATTTTAAAAAATCTGTCACCATTAGAATGCTTTACATTTAGAAGCTGACCATTATGTGAAACCGTGGTACAGCTAGCACTTCATATTTTTAAATTGACATGAGTATAGTATACGAGTATATCAACTAAAATTAAGGTATCGACTAAAGCCCCGTTCCAATAAACAAAAACGAGTCGTTTTGCTTACGGATAGTAAGATTTTGACATAAGTCTCATAGCTTTAGTCGATACCTTAATTTTAGTTGATATACTCGTATACTATACTCATGTCAATTTGGCTTAAGTGGAAGGAATTCACATTAGCCTATTGAACTTTTCGAGAAATTGTTAATGGGTTTATTGACACTTAAAAATTGTGTATTCAACAGAAATAACGTATAAATATAACAAAATACCTTTATAGTATAATTTGATTTATTTATAAAACATGTTGTGGCCACCTTAATTCAATAATATTCATTTATAAGTTACAACATAGGCAGAAACTAGTTGTCTCATAGAAATATCTATGAGACAACTAGTTTCTGCCCGTGACATCGTTTGCGATGAATGGCATGTTTTAGGTGTGCCCGTATTTATTTTGAAAATTGTATCTAACTACTTATGTCAAAAATGTTGAAGTTAAATTTGTCCCACTTAGTTAGTTTTTTAAGTGACGTCATACTAAACACAATAATATGGCGAAACTCAAAGAGCGCGAAGCCCTAGTTATGCATACCCCTGATAAGGCTATCAAAATTTGAACAGCTTCGTCCACAATTATTAATATGGCTTTAAACTCAATTCAAATTCAAAGCCTTTATTTCAATTAGACCATTATAGGCACTTTCGAATGTTTGATTAAATGATGCCGTGACGTTTGTTAGGGGAGAATGGAAGAAGAAAACGTGTTGCATGGACCCCAAATAGAATGGGACAAGGGCGGAAAATGATGAGGCACTTTTGAATGTCAAGAAACAAAAGAATGAACTTGTGAAAGTACTGATCATTAATTCCATTCCAATCTCTATGGAGAAAAAGACAATTTTCGAAAGGTCGTTCGATTCCGTTTGCTTTTAGTGTGGCTTTGCTCAAACACATATTTAACGCGTGGTGACTTTAGATGATACACGTGTTACACGTGTTCGTTAAGTAACTTTGTTTTTTTTTTATTTATATACCTAATTAATTTTATGTTTCTATTTAATGGCATGTTCCCACATGCCATTAAACTAGCGACCTAGAATATTGACTCGAATATAATTATTTATTTGCCTCAGAAACTGGCAGCAAGTTCATGCTCCCTTAGGCGCGTCGCCCACACGACATTAATTGTAAAGAAAATCTCGTTGCGGCGTGCCTCTTATGTGCCTGCGCCTCAATTGCACCTCGACTGTTGGTCGTGTGGGCGACGCGCCTTAGATGTCATTGCTTACAATAGCGTCAGAGGTTGGATTATCTCCTTTCCTCAAATATGGCGAGGGAGGCAATGGCTGATAGTTGCGTTATTCTCGTGAAAGGGAACTGCTTGTGACCAGGTTTTTTACTGTTTCATACCTTTTTATGTTCTGCTTCTTCATTTTGTACTATGGTGCTAGTTTTTCATCTGCAACTTCTAAAGTTACTGCCGTAATTAACAATCCATCATTGCACGAATAAGCAGACACGCCCTTTTGCTTGGAGACTTATTTATGCTTGGCTATATTTTTATTATTTGTGTGTGACAATAATTTGATAGAAATTTTATTTTTTATTTATTAAATATTTTTTACCTTGTAAATTATGAAATTATATAAAATCTGGTTCTTCTAATGTGACAAACAGTTGTGTTGCTGGGGAGTTAGTTCCGCCACTTCTTCTCTTCTAAAGGACTAAGTAGTGGCGAAGAGCAGGCGATTTGGAAGATTGTCTCTTGTAAGGAAAGGTTCGATTTGAATAGCGACGCCAAACATGTTGAAACCTCGGATTGCGTGGATAACTCCAAGTAACTAATTTTGTTGAGTTATCCAAAAAGTCCAAAAAAGATACATTTTTATGAAAAGTTGTGACTAAATCGACTGACAAGGCTCCAAGAGCGACCGGAGCGAGCTAGATAATACCAATACCCTTTTTTTTTTCGGATGGGAATCCATCTAATGACTTCCCCCGCTCTGGGCGGAGCGGGGGGCATGTCAGACTTGTACTGACTAAAACCCACCCATGTTCCTTCTGTTGCCCTTTACGTTCCGGGGCCGCAGTATCTCTTTCGAACAACCCGCAACCCCGGCAGGCAGAGGCCCTGGCAAGCCCCTCTGCTTTGCTGACTCTCTTTGTGGCGCGCGTGAAACACGAACGCGCCGTCGACACGGCCTGTCGTCAATAGACGGACGGACGGTGAGCTACCCATTGCTCACCGTCCACAGGCCCGCATCTACGGTGGCCGGGAGTCGTCTCGCGGCGCCCGGCGCCCTGGGCGTCTCCCGCGGCGGCTGGGTTGGGCAGATGTTCTCTCCCTCAAACGCCCGGCCACCTCCTTTGCTAGCATTACTGCTTCGCAGAAGGTGGTGACCGCTTCCCATTCCCTCTCGCTCCGGACCATGGCCTGGACCAGGGCCGGACGCGAGAGATCACCGCCGCCGATCGCCTCTACGAGGGCACGGCGGTGCTCCGCCCAAGCTGGGCAGACCGCCACTGTGTGCTCCACCGTGTCCTCCGGGCGATCGTCACAATGGTGACACCCGGGCGCTTCCTCCCGCCCGATGATGTGCAGGAACCTCCCGAAACTTCCGTGTCCGGTGAGGACCTGCGTCAGGCGGTAGGTGAGGACGCCATGACGCCTCTCCAACCACTCCTCAAAGAGGGGACTTACCGCCACTATTGTGGCGTGCCCTGCACGGGGTTGCGACAGTCGCTCTCTCCATGCCACCATGAGATCGCACCGGAGGTCTGTCCGCTGAGCGGCAATTTGCCGCGGCAGCGGGTTTTCCCCCCGGTGTAGTGCCTCCGCGCGCCACTCAAACAGGCGCGCGAGGACTATCGCCTCCAGATCCCACGGTGGCAGTCCGGCAAGGAGGCTCGCTGCCTCGCCGGAGATTGTGCGGTAGCCCCGGATAAGCCGTATGGCCACCACCTTTTGGGGCGCGTTCAGGTAGTGGGCGGCGCGCCGCCCTAAAGAACGGGCCCATACCGGGGCCCCGTAAAGGGCCATGGACCGCACGACTCCAGCATAGAGCCTACGGCAGGAGGCGTTTGGCCCCTTCAGATTGGGCAGGAGCCGCTTGAAAGCAGCCCCCGTCCGCTCGAGTTTGGGAGCCAAACGTCGGAATACCAATACCCTAAAGTACTTACTTGGTAATAGTAGTTACATGGTCGACTAACAAAGAGAAGACCCAAGGAAAAGTAGGTTGTATTTGCAAGCACATTGAGCTCGGAAATGTATTGACACCCCGTCTAGGAGAAGTAGAATTGTTTCGATACTTCATACAGAAGTTACTTGGCTGACTTTTAGACAAAGTGAAGATCCAACAGAGTGTACACTGCAATAGCAGAAAAATAGGGCGGCAAGTTCTTCATCCCCATAGAGAATGAAGAATCCTCCGACTAGACGGGTGTAGTCTGGTGGGTCAGTTCCATCTATGGAGGTCGAGTTAATCTAAATGTTAGGTAACTTTAATAACGCAGTACAGATTTGATGTGAGTCAAGTCAACAGGCTACAGTGTTGTTGAAACGTAACCTTAAATGTATTACAAATGAACCGTCCATACACCCGGAGCTTTTTTTTGCGGATGGGAAACCATCAAATGGCTTCTTCTGCGTTGAGTGGAGCCGAAAGGAGTGTCAGACTTGTACTGACTTAAACCTCTTCTATTGCCCTTGATGTTCCGGAGCCGCAGTATCTCTTTCAAACAACCCACAACCCTGGCAGGCGGTGGCCCTGGCAGGCCCCTCTGCTTTGCTTCTCATTGAGGCGCGCGTGGTATACTAACGCGCCGTCGACACATCCTGTCGTCACTAGACGAACGGACGGTTAGCTACCCATTGCTCACCGTCTACAGATGTCGTCAGAGTGGTCTGCGGCGCCCGACGCCCGAAGTGTCTTCTGAGGCGGTTGGGTTCATTTGTGGAACACCCGGAGCTGCGGGTTGGTTCGAAAAAGATACTGCGACCTCGGAACACAAACGGCAAAAGGTCGAACATGGATGGGTTTTAGTCAGTATGAGTCTGGCAGTCCCTTCCCCTCCGCCCAGAGCAGAAGAAGTCAAAAGGGTAATGACACAGAACTAAAATCAAACTAATGCCTAAGCGATGCAAGACGAAATGTAAGTCAACAACTTGAATATCGTGTGTGAAACGAGTTCCGTTCCACCAAAAACTAAGCGTGTTTATCAAAAAAATACATACCCAGCATATTGAGAAGATCCTTTTTTGTAAGTCGATTAATGTTTACTCACTTTAGCCTTTATCTGTTTAATGACGATAGCTAATTCTGTTTTATTAGAGGATTACGTAGACAAGAGTTAGAACCCACTTAGGAACAATAGCAAATACAACGTTGAAAGAGTAAAATAAATAAACCATCACATACATTACAACTATCTAATCAAAATGGTGTGAACGATTGCAAATGAATGGTTATACATGTTGCGTTTTCTGTTCTACCTATTACCCAATTTTACAGTCACCGTCGTCACAAACCTACTTTCTTGAGTTGTATTTCTATTTATAAATAATAAACTCACTCTGTATGTCTACTGTCTGTGTTCTAAAAGCGATAAAAACAACTATGTCAAGTACTTATATGTTTCTACGTTTTTTGGTATTTTTTTTTAAGGAAGAACTGTGTGTGTCTGTAAAATGTATTCTGAAATTACCATAACTTGTTCTACCTCATTTAGTACGCATGCATATTATTTATAGTGGAGAGTCGGCTCTCTAGTTTTAATGACGACTAGCTGCGTCCAGCGATTTCACCTACTGCTCACCTCCTTAGTAGTAGCGTGATTTTATATACTTAGAATATTAATTTAGAAGGAATGCCTATTTACCTAATATTTCAAATCAATCTGGCCAAGTAATCGCGTTTGGTTCTGTTTCACCCCCTTTTTTTGCGGATGGGAAATCTACAAATAACTTCCCCCGCTCTGGGCGAAGCGGGGGGGGGGGGTGTCAGACTTGTACTGACTAAAACCCACCCATGTTCCTTCTATTGCCCTTCACGTTCTGGGGCCGTGGTACAGTATCTCTTTTGAACAACCCGCAACCCCGGCAGGCGAAGGCCCTGGCATGCTCCTCTGCTTTGCTGACATCTCTTTGAGACCGTTCGACGCAGCCTATCGTCACTACCCATTTATCCCCGATCGTTCCGACCTGTACTGACTAAAACCCACTCGTGGCCTTTCTTTTGCCCATTGTGTTCCGGGGCCGAAGTATTTCTTTCCAACACCCGGCAGGCTGGCAGGTTGTCGAGCAGGCGGTGGCCCTGGCAGGCCTAGAAAGATGTTATGTTGTGTGTGTGTATATTTAAGGGACATTGTTTTAAGCTATCACGATTTCTAGCACTAATTAAACTGTCACTTACGGGATATCTTTCGTGATTTCCATTTATCATGAGCACCCGATATTTCAACACTGTTGTAAGCGCCATGAGCACGGGATAACTGGAGAATTTGGGAAAAAAATTAACAGCAATTTTTTTAATTGGTTGATTTCAAATAATGACAAAAGTTTATAAGAGTATGCTTAGATGATTTGGTCACATGGAGAGGATGAGTGAAAGGCGACTAAAGGTTTGACGACACGGTTGGCGCAGTGGCTGAGCGATCGACTGCTGTGCTGCGCGTCGAGGGTTCGATCCCCGCACAGAACAAATATGTGTATGGACTACAGATAATTGTTTTTTTTTAAAGTTACTTTTACACAACGCGTAAACTAAGGCAGTCGGTAGTGAGTTTGCAGTTATAGCACGACATAACTGCAATATTTGCTGCAGGTTTCGAAGTGATAATAATCGATTGAGAATCAATTAACTATACCTAATTAATGAACTTTACATGTATTTGAATTACGATATTCCGCCACCATGGTCACCTACCGAAACGTGTTAACTTTTATGTGTAAAATCATTTTATTTTCAAGACACATCATCATCAACATCATTCACAAACATCGTGAATAAATAACCAACAAAAAAGGGTTGTTGGTAGTTTTGTAAAAAAAATACAACAATATGTAGTTATCCTTACTTAATATTGTAAAAGCGAAAGTGAGTTTGTTTGTTTCTTACGTCTTCACGCCTAAACCGATTTTGATGAATTTTGGTACAAAGATAGTTGAGACCCTGGAGACGGACATATGCTATTTGAAAAATGAGGGAGAAAGAGGGACGAAAAGGGAAAACTTAGTTATGCTATGACAATCAATGAGTCGCAAGGGAAAATACCACAGGTAGCTGCAAATCTGAATCAAATCGCGATGAATTCGGAACTGTGTTACCCCGAATTTATCGCGAGCGAAGCCGCGTTCAAAAGCTAGTTTAATAATAAATCTCTGGTTTACATCATATTTAAAAAAAATATTATTATTTGTAAGTGAATAAAAAGGTCAAGGCAATTAAAAAGGGTCCTTAGTAATCTTTAAAATTAAGAACCCTTTTTAATTGCTTTGACTTTTTTTAAAAACAAATTGAAACCACGGAAGATATACCGTGATAGCTAAAAACAATGTCCCTTAAATATGTTCCCATATAATATAACATCACGCCCGTAATTCCCGAAGAGCTAGGCATAGGTGTACCAAATGGTAGACCTACATTTCGTCAGTTAAGTCTCATGTAATAGGGGGCGAGCTTATTGCCATCAATGGGGTATACATCCAGACTGCTGCTAGTACCACAAAATTGAACTGTATCCTTACTTAGTATGATAAAAGCGAAAGTAAGTTTGTTTGTTACGTCTTCGCGCTTAAATGGCTAAACCGATTTTGATGAATTTTGATACAGAGGTAGGGCCCTGGAGACGGACATAGGCTAATTAAAAAAAATGAAAAGAAGAAAGAAAATTGGGAAGAAGAAGATTGAGAAAGAAAGGACCATGGGGGATTTTGTATGGACCCCGTCCCCACCCTTCAACAGTCTTGGGATGTGTCTCAATTTGTTCACTGGGACCCAGAAAAGTCTAAAGTACCAGTGTTAGTTTCAAAATCAATTGGGTTTATGTAAAAAAAAAAAAAAAACTACAAACAAAAAGCATATTTTCACGTAAACAAATGACGATTCTATACAAAAAAAAATACTTGGTTTGGCTCAAACGAAAAGTCTTTGAATAATAATAACAGTATTCAGTTAATTAATATACATTTTAACTTATTAGTAAGTACATCGAAATGCATGTCAAACGATAAACTACTAACTTTTTTTTTGCGGATGGGAAATCATCAAATAACTTCCTCCGCTCTGGCCGGAGTGGGGGGGATTGTCAGACTTGTACTGACTAAAACCCACCCATGTTCCTTCTATTGCCTCGGTATCTCTTTCGAAAAACCCGCAACCCCGGCAGGCGGTGACTCTGGCAGGCCCCTTTGTTTTGCTGACATTTCTTTGAGGCGCGCGTCGACACGGTTTGTCGTCAATAGACGGACGGACGGTGAACTACCCATTGCTCACCGTCCACAGGCCTGCATCTACGGTGGCCGGGAGTCGTCTCGCGGCGCCCGACGTCCGGGGAGTCTCCCGCGGCGGCTGGGTTGGTTTGAGGTTCTCTCCCTCAAACGTTGACCCGACGCCGATGCGAACTCCTCCTGCCGTCAGCTAGGATCCCGACGGTGGCGCATTCCCGCAGCCATGAAAGACAATGGCTTCGGATTTGTGCAATGCCACCTCGAGACCCAGTTGCTGGATCCTCTCCGCGACCATCGCAACCCTGCGGGTCATTACTTCGGCTGCCGCCCGGTGCGACCTCCCCCCTGTACCAGGACAAGCGTGTTGTGACGCTGCTAGGGATACACTACTAGCTTAAGTTAAGCTCTGAATTTTATATTGCGAGTTCATCTATTAAAATACTATTATGCATTTGTGCTGGTGCGATAGTCATTTTTTTTTTAAATAAAACGTTGCCCCACACTAGGAATTCTCCTGTATCGTGGGTGCGTTTACAAACATTTAAACTCACATACACAAACACCCAGACCCGAAACAACTATCTGCAGGTCATACAAATATTTGTTCCGTGCGGAAATCGAACCCGCGACACGCAGCGCAGCAGTCGATCGCTCAGCTACTGCGCCAACCGTACCGTCATTATGTCGCCCTTACCCCATGCACCATACAATGGATATAATGTGCCTACAACTTCCCACTGATCGTAGGCAATCGTAAGCTTAATATGAAAGTTCCTTTTTTTTGCTGTCGGGGGAAAATCTTCAGAAGGCGAAGGCCCCCTCTGTGCAAGGCCTGTTAAGGCACATCCCTGGGGCGACTACACATAGGTCACCCCTGAGCCTCGCTGTGCATGTATGCACGACAGCACGTGACCACGGTGCTGCCGGTCATCTCTGAGGTCTCTCACTGAACGCTCAGAGTCCCCACTCTGAACGCCCGTGACCCCAAAGTCCCAACTGCTTTAAGTGTTACAGGTGGGGTTTCGGCGTGTTAAGTGGCGAGACGGTTGCTTCCTCAACTTCTTCTCCTACTGCGATCTGGCCTCTCACGATCCCGTTCGGCAGCCTCCTTCTGGACCATCACTGTCTCGCAGAACGAGGTTACGCCTATCCAGTTGTCAGAGTTCGCCAGCATAGCCCCAAATACGGTTGGCAGAGACAGATCTTGCCCGATCCTAGCGACTAGGACCCTTCGTTCCAAGTTCCACGCAGGGAATGCCCTGCGTGGAATCAGCAGGGTCCTACGCATACTTTCGTGCGTTCGTTAGCATACGTTCGAGGAGTGCCTCAAACGTATGCTGTGCAGAGTCCAAACCGCCTCCACAATGATGACAGCTTGCTGTGGCCTCTCTTCCAATCCTATTCAGGTACTCACCGAAGCAGCCGTGCCCGGTAAGCACCTGTGTTAGTCTAAAGGACATGCGCTCCCCTTTTTTCAGCCATGCTTCGAAGTGTGGCAGGACGGCTTCGACAACACGCTTCTGTGAATATTGCGGCTATTGCAGCCGCTCACGCCACTGCTCTAGCGCGCGTCGCCGTTCCTGCCGCCTTTTTTTTTTTTTTTTTTTTTTTGGGGTGGGAAATCATCCAATGACTTCCCCCGCTCTGGGCGGAGCGGGGGGGCATGTCAGACTTGTACTGACTAAAACCCACCCATGTTCCTTCTATTGCCCTTTACGTTCCGGGGCCGCGGTATCTCTTTCGAACAACCCGCAACCCCGGCAGGCGGAGGCTCTGGCAAGCCCCTCTGCTTTGCTGACTCTCTTTGAGGCGCGCGTGAAACACGAACGCGCCGTCGACACGGCCTGTCGTCAATCGACGGACGGACGGCGAGCTACCCATTGCTCACCGTCCACAGGCCCGCATCTACGGTGGCCGGAAGTCGTCTCGCGGCGCCCGGCGCCATGGGCGTCTCCCGCGGCGGCTGGGTTGGGCAGATGTTCTCTCCCTCAATCGCCCGGCCACCTCCTTCGCTAGCATTACTGCTTCGCAGAAGGTGGTGACCGCTTCCCATTCCCTCTCGCTCCGGACCATGGCCTGAACCAGGGCCGGACGCGAGAGATCTCCGCCGCCGATCGCCTCCACGAGGGCACGGCGGTGCTCCGCCCAAGCTGGGCAGACCGCCACTGTGTGCTCCACCGTGTCCTCCGGGCGATCGTCACAATGGTGACACCCAGGCGCTTCCTCCCGCCCGATGATGTGCAGGAACCTCCCGAAACTTCCGTGTCCGGTAAGGACCTGCGTCAGGCGGTAGGTGAGGACGCCATGACGCCTCTCCAGCCACTCCTCAAAGAGGGGACTTACCGCCGCTATTGTGGCGTGCCCTGCACGGGGTTGCGACAGTCGCTCTCTCCATGCCACCATGAGATCGCACCGGAGGTCTGCCCGCCGAGCGGCAACTTGCCGCTGCAGCGGGTTTTCCCCCCGGTGTAGTGCCTCCGCGCGCCACTCAAACAGGCGCGCGAGGACTATCGCCTCCAGATCCCACGGTGGCAGTCCGGCAAGGAGGCTCGCTGCCTCGCCGGAGATCGTGCGGTAGCCCCGGACAAGCCGTATGGCCACCACCTTTTGGGGCGCGGTTCCTGCCGCCTCAGCCTTGCCACAGTGATTCCTGGCAGATTATCACTACTATGGCGGATGGCGCATATTCGGCTGTAAATCTCGGACGGACGCCTGACAGCCTATTTGACCAAACAGGCGCCCCATAAAGAAACATCAACTGCACAACCCTCGCGTATAGGCGGCGAACTTCTTCTCGCGGCCCCCCAAAATTGGGCAACAGTCTGTGCAAAGCGCATACTACCTTTCCAACTCGGGGCATTGGAAGTGCTCTTCGAATCCCCACCGACCGTCCAAAGTCAGGCCAAGGTACTTAATGTATCGTCCCACTTGAACTTGCGCATCTCCAACTCTGACTGACAAGCTGGGTGGCGCTCTGGTCCTTGGCAGCTTATGGAACCAAAGCGCCTCAGTTTTATGTGGCGCTATCTCTAGACCCACTTCACGGATCGACGCCACGACCTTTTCTAGTCCCAGCTATGCAAGCTGAATAGTCTCTTCAGCAGTGTCCCACCAGGGAGTCATCCGCGTAGCAAACGATATTAACGCCAACGGGGAGATCAGTACGCGGAACCACATCGTAAGAGAGGTCCTAAAACAGATCCCTGCGGAACTCCGCACATAATCTTCCTGCGATGAACGCTACCATCGTACGTTTTCTTTAAAACAATTGAAAACATTATTATGATAGCCATATTTTAACCCTATTTATCGCACACTAAGGAAATGTGTTAGTCAAATAGAAAAAATATATAAAAAACAATATGTCATAAAACCTAAACCCCACGTATTTGACATATGTCGCCATAGTAAAAAGTTCTCTATTCCGGTAGATCTTTCAAATGACACGTGTTTCTAATCTGTTGGTGGGTGGGGACGTTTCTTCCCATGGTCCTTTGGGAAGAAAAGGGAAAATTTAGCTTAGCTATTACAATAAATAAGGCGCAAGGGCAAAAACTACAGGTTGGTACCTGCAAATCAGGAAAGGGGAACTGTGTCACCCCGAATTTAACGCGAGCGAAGCCGCGGGCAAAAGCTAGTGTAATTATAAATGTCTGCTCACATCATATTTTAGGAATAAGATTATTATTTGTAAGGGAAAAAATAAGTCAAGGGAATAAAAAAAAGGGTCTACATTAGCTTGTTAATTAAAAAACTTTAGCTGTGACCTTCATAGCGAAATCCAATGACGTAAATCCAAAGATGAAAGGCACTTCACCTTTTTTATCAGTTATCTTTTTTTTAATTCATCCTCACTTAATATTGATAATAACCATCAATTAACATCGAAGCAAAGGATTCAAGGTATCCTGCAAAAAGGTTCTACAAACATATTAAGCAACACGACAAATAAAACTCACATTATTTCGCCATAATGTATATTTTCTATATTAAAACTAATTGGCTCAACAAATGCAACAGTAACATTACTATAAACATTCTAACACTCAACGCGTGATACATAACTATTTAATATTTGTTTGAGGTGCAGCACATTTTGTTATATACAAACAAAACATAATTGTTACAACACAAAGCAAGATCTTTAACCGAGAGTTGAAATATTGCAATAAGTCGTTTGTATTTCAAACCTTTTTCTGATATATGTAAAGTTCTTGTTCAAAATACACAAAACAAGGTCTTCGATTTTTTATAGTAAGAATATATTTTTTGTAACAAATGTAAATTAGAAATATGTATAAACTTTATCCCCAAGAAAAAAACCTTATTTTGTAAAATAAAATTCATTCAAGTTAAACACTGACAAACAAACTTAAATCTGCGTGTTATAGTGGCGCTGTTTCATAAGGAAATTTGTCAAAATCTGCCAAAGTCAGTACATTCCATTTTAGTTCTCTTTTTCATCACATGCTGCAGAGATAAGTGTGAATAGACATAACAATAGTCCATTTTTTGTTAAGGATAAAAAAAAAACAATTGTTCGTTGAAATGTACATAAAAAGTTAATTCAACGGATTGAGTAGTTAGACTTTTTCAACCGTCTGGATTTTAGCATGTCTTTCTTTTTTAATCTAGTATATATTTATTTTACATTTCAAAACGTAAACGTAACGTAACGTCAGTTTGATAACTTATTATGACAGCTGTCAATGACAAGTTAAGGGGTTCTGAAATGGCCGCATAAGCAGAATTAGAATAGGTTAATAATATAAATTACGTTACCATTCGTTAAATGGTTACAAAATGACAATTCGCAATATTAATTGGGTAGTTGACACCATTAATTTAAAGACACAATTTCTCTGAAAGAACACGTTATTCTAGACCTGAGAACTCCATTAATTTCAAAATAACTTTAAAAGTCGATTTTTAGTTGCTTTTAAATTAATAAATAGTTGCGTCATTGACTTGACAACTTAGTGACGTCATCGGTTGCGAGTCTCATACAAAATCTATGGGGGAATCGCGTTTTGACAGCTCATAAAAAGTATGTCAATTGATTGGTGGTGTCAACTACCGTGACCATTTTGAGAATTTTAACGTAATTCATATTATTAAAGCGTCCATTTTAGACCCCCAGAACGTGTGAATGTAATTTTTATCGTTACCAGGGGGTAACGATAAAAAGTAAAATGCAGATAAAATAACAATGGTACACCACGGTCCACGCTGTATTATAACCATGTGAATCAGGATCATGTTTAAACCTAAGCTATACAATCCTGCCAAATGATAATTAAAACATCACATATTTACTCAAACACAAGGACACGTACCTACTACACCTCTAGCTAACGTGCGAATAAATTATTCATCATCTAAGTAATATTATTTACAAGATAAATAATTGTGGAGCTATTTGATTCTACTGCCGAGTCTAGCCAAACAGTATTAGAGAGTGCACGCTGTTGTCGACCAAGATTCGGCATGAACCGATCGGCTACTCACCCGGTTTTTTACGCATGGGAAATTATCATATAACTTCCCCCGCTTTGCCCTCCGGAGCAGGGAGGAGTGACAGACTTTTACTGACTAAATCAATCAAACATATGTTCCTTCTTTTACCCTCTATCTTCTGGGGCCGCGACATCTCTTTCGAACAACCCGCAACCCCGGCAGGCGGTGGTCCTGCCGGGTTATTCGAAAGAGATGCCGCGTCACAACGGGGCAAAAGAAGAAACATTGATGGGTTTTAGTCAGCACAAGTCTGACACTTCTTTTCGCTCCGCCCAATGCAAGAAGAAGTCATTTGATGATTTCCCATCTGACAAAAAAAAGAATTGCCTTTTGCTTGGCGTGAATGTATATAAAACTCTTAGGACGGTTCAAGCCGATTCTGTGTCGATATGTAGGGCACTCCCTTTATAGTATCGAAACATTGATATCGAAATAAATTAAAATGACAGAAATAAGCCAAGCATCACAGTACGTACACTTGTTTACATTTCTAGTTAAAAATTTGCTAAGAGATATGATTTTTTTTGTATAAAGATTAAGATAGAGTAATATAGTGGTAAATTTAGAAAAAAAAGTTCCATAGTAATGAATACTGAAAAAATAGTTATAAGTTTCTAAAATCATTGTTTATTGTCAAAGGGACACCAATTCGTAACTATTTTTATAATTTAAAAATTACTTGATAATTACTATTTTTCAAAGTGATATTTTCTGATGACTAAAATGTACGGTTGACACAATCATTTAAATGTTTAATAAAATCAAAATCACTTGTCATTTTCTTTTGAAATTATAATTCTTAGATACCCCTCTGACTACCCCTCTGGATTTATAGGTGTGATGTTATGATGATCTTTTTTAATTGTTATTCTATAGTCAATCGTGAAACTGTACCTTTACATGATATATAATAATGTATTATTGAGATGAAAATGATTTAGGTACTTATAAAAAAAACCAGCAAAAATATTCGAGAAAATATAAAAATCGTTTTAATGTTTTCTGTCGGAACTTGGATTAATTTATTCAATATTAGTTTAAAAAATAAAAAGGTCTTATTTTAACAGTTCTTAGTCATCGTTTGTTATTATCTTGTTTTTTTTTCAAACAAATGCTATGGGAAATAAGTACTGACAAATTGCGAACGCGACTAATTTCCTGAAGTATCTGTCTTAGTCTGGTATTTACAGCCTGTCCGCAACTTGTTCGAACCGGTTTGATTAAACATTTTTTTTAATCTTTACCCCCAGAAAAATATGACACTATTAAAATAAGACATCTTTAAGAACAAGTTGACTACACAAAATTGAGCTTAAATACATCGTAGCATAAATAACCAGAAATTGTACACACTTATGCATTGATTACATTGAATTAATAACATTAATTAAGAGTAAGTAGAAGGTTTTGCGAAACTGATGGAACGAATCAATTTCGCAAAAATGTTCATAACATGAATATCATTTTCACTTTGAAGACAAACAAAACAGGATCGCAATAAAATAAACTGCTTTTTTTCAAACATACATCATTTTTTTGCATAAGACATAAACACATGTTTTGTGGAAATAAATGAATGATGGTGTCATTTAAAATTAGAATAGGTCAGACATGTTAAACTAAGATCAAAATAGCATGCAAAACGACAGGGTAAAGAGTTTTGCATGCTAAATGTTACAAGGCATCAACTTTTTCTCCATAAATCTGGTTTTGTACTTGTCCGTCCATCCATCTTCTAAAGTGATAAGGACATTAACAGAGTGAGACAGAATAGATGCAAGATCTCTCGTACGATGCCTTAGACCATGAAACAAAAAGAAATGTTCTAGAACTTTTGGAAACATGTAACTTCTTTTTTTTAATATTATTTCAATTAACGGTTCGCGTCAATTGCTCTAGAAAAACCAATATTTTTTTGTGAAATTTTAGAAATCGTAGAACAAATGTTGTTGATTTCCATGATCCGAGATACCACGATAGGTCTTGCGTTTATTGTATGTAACACCTTGTATACATAAATACAATAGATTACAAAGATAAATAGATTGAAGGCACGCATCATAAACGTATCAACAAGATTCGAAAGATACTTACATTAAAAGATACACGTTACAGCATTCATTTGATAAATACATGTAGATAAACAGCCAAGCGGATTTGTCAAAATATTTTATAGGACCAAATAAATATAGGTCCAGAATATGTTTACACTTTTAGAGCAGTCAATAGGAAATTTGGTACAGAAGAAATTGGTACGTAGATAGATATGCAAATGAATATGATGAGATAAGGTGGATTAATATATAGATAGACTAGCTGTGCCTACCCTCACCCGCGGGCCAGATCTGAAGAGAGCCAGCCTTTTCACTTAGGGTTATGGAAAATATGTACTTAATACAAAACTCCTTGGTAAACCTGGTTGTCAGACTTTTAGGACACTGACTAACTGTAATGACTGTCAAAGATCTACAAATGACAGACGAGGTAACTTGACGTACGAAATTAAATTGACTTTTGTTTTTTTATGAAATTTGAATCTGCTGACAGTTAATCTAATTATAATCTATTGCATTTTAATTTAACATTAATAATTCAAATTTGTATGTAATGTAATTTATTTATTTGACGTAATTTGATTGTATTTTTCTGTCATTATTCTTTTTCATTGTAATTGGTATTCTTGTGATTTGTGTTTGATGTTACCTACAATGAGTCGTTCTGTTACTTGAAATAAATGAATAAATAAATTAGGCTAGTGTGCCTTAACCGAGCAGGTGGTATTATTTATACCAACATTTTCAAAATATCGTAAAAAATCTTCCCTTTTATGCACGCATATTCCTACTAATTACAATTGAATTCCTTCAAGTCCGCCAATCAAGACGTTTTAACGTCATTATCAGGAATAACAACAATACCCCATTATTATTTATTTACATAACAGAATCAAGGACAAATTCTCCTTAGATAATAAAACCACAGTTTCCTTGAACTTGATCACGCAAAAACTAAACGACTAGCGAATGTCTTAAAAACCCTCCATTGTGTTATATTGCTAATCTTTTTCATAAACAGCCGGAATTCTCTCGATTGGACCTAAAAAATCTTTTGTCCATTGCGTTATCGAGTTTTTATAATCGATTTGTATTCGATTTCGAACGTGATTTAGTTTGCAAGTCATTTTTATTGGAAAATGTGGGTTTTCAAACTTTTTTTTTGTGTTGGTGAGTTTGGCACTATAAATATTATCCATAAAAGTATTTATTTTTGTGTTGAGAACTGAAAGTGAAGAAGTTATAATAGTTAGCAAAAGTTTAAGTTAGATAGAAGGCATTTTCACAATCATTAGACAAAGTCCCCTAATCAAATGTGCATTAACCTTTTTGCCATCTTTTTCACATCGGTAAGAGCCACAGTCCGACATAAAAGAAATAATTTGTTTTTTTTTTCATTTATAGATTACTCCTTATTTGAATTTTCGAATTTCGAAAACTTTACAAACGAATCTTTTCAAATATAGAAGTATAAAATTTACCGCGAGATTCGAATTTCGTTATTTTCACGGTATGGAAAATAGTCGTGATGTCCCATAAGGTTAAGGCCTCGGATCTCATGCACAAGATTGCGGGTTCAAATCCGGGCAAGTACCAATGTGACTTTTTCAATTCATAAACTCGGTGAAGGGAAATATCGTTAGGAAAACTGTACTTATAATGAATGTAAGTCCGAAATCGCCAACCAGTCTTAAATTCTATGTATGAGAAGAGGCCTTTGCCTAGCAGTGGGTCAGTAATAGGCTTGATTTTAGGACCCATCTATTTCCCGTAGTGTACTACGGGAAATAGATGGGTCCTAAAATCAAGCATTAAAAAAAAGTTAAGCCGTTATGCCTTCCTCTGCGCAACAAACGTCGCTACAAGCACACATTTACCACCTCTCTTTCACTACCCTCTCTCTTTCGTCACACTCGTTATTTCGTCACTCTCTTTCTTTCGTCATTCTGTCTCTTTCGGCACTCTTTCTCTTTAGGTATTTTTTTTCTTTAATCACTTTCCCTCTTGCGTCACTCTCTCTTTTTTTCGTCACTTTCTTTTGTCACTCTCGCTCTTTTGTCACTCTCTTTCCTCCTTATGATGTGAAAAACGTGATATAATGCTATGCTCGTGCAGTAGCATTGGTATTTAGGAGTAAACTCCTTTCACACGTAGGGGGCACGCCCTTTTTTATGTTTGCTCCTTTCTAATCCACTGTAGCTGACATAGCACAATGCACATTAGAGTAGGAATAGCTTTAACAATCATTTAATTAATTTAATTACGATTACAAAAATCACAATAGAAAATGTGTATAAGTGTGTGTGTATGTGTGATGGATGAGTGAAGATATTTTTATTCGAGTTTAAATATGTATATTCTAATGAATTTTCTTTAGCTAAAACCATTTTTTTTTATTTTGAAAAAAGTCTATATAAAAAAAGTTTACATAGGTACGTTAGCGATATGAAGATTAGTGAGTTACATTTAACATGAGAAGTTAGTACAAACTAGATCTTATGCCCGTTTTCATGACCGCTAGGCGACACCTAAGTTAATTCCTAAATTAGATCTGCTGTTGGATTTTAAACTTTTAGCGGTCAACCGAGCGTTGAAAATCCCACGTTATTATTTAGGTACCGCCTAGTGTCAATAACGGGTGTTAAATTCTTATTATTATAACATCTACAGCAACGTCTTACATTTTATACAAAACATCTCATTTTATACACAACATTGTTGTTTAGCTTCTCTCTCTTGATTTAAATATAGTTTGACTTTGAACACTAGCGAATAAGTGCGGCTTCGGCCGCGATAACCGGCAAAATGCTATCTTGACTAGAGAAATAAGTACGAATGCCAATCACTTTGGATAACTAATATACCGTTTCCGCCTCTTTGGTTAATTCAGCCAAATTTGTAAATACTATAATTAATTAAGATGTTTAAATCGTGAATTACTGTCATAGTGTACACACTTTAGGGTGAAATAACATTTTCATGATCGGCTCTACATTTCGATTTTACGTATACTTATAATACATCATTTAGTGGAGGGAGAAGTCCAATTACTGGCATCCGTATACAGCATTTAAATGTGCGATTAACGTCTCACTTAAATGAGCAGCAATTATAAGTAAAAATGCTGTACGGGGGGGGGGGGGGGTCTAAAATGTTCAAAATTTTCGCTTTAGCTGAATCATAAATTGGATAATAATATTCGTAAAATGGTCACAAAGTGACAATACACAACATTATTTGCGTTTGTGAGCATTTTAAGAAATCATTTTTCGTTTACTAATTTTTGTACATACTTTTTTATATTTTTAAATATTCAGTCCCACATGATGAGAACCTCGTGAAAGCCGAGAAAGATAAGCAAATTAAGTATATTGACTTGGCTCGCGAGGTTGTCGACATGTGGGATGTGGACTCGGCGATCATTGTGCCGATAGTCGTATCTGCCAATGGCTTAATTGCCAAGAGCCTCGACCAACACCTGAGGAGGCTCTCGTTAGGCAGCCTGATCAAGGGCTTGATACAGAAAGCGGTACTCCTGGACACGGCTCGTATTGTTAAGAGGTTCCTTTCTCTGGAGCCCTGACCGCTGGTAGCTTGGACCCTGTTCCCGATACCGGTGGGCTACTATTTTTATATATTTTTTTTTTGTTTTTAAGAAATATTTAATTATATGTAAAGAAAAGAATAAATGAACGAAATAAAACAAAAAAACATTTAAAAATAAATAAAAATCGTAGCCCACCGGTATCGAGAACGGGGTCCAAGCTACCGGCAGTCAGGGCTCCAGAGAGAGGAACCTAACGATATTAGCCGTGTCCAGAAGTACCGCTTTCTGTATTAAACCCTTGATTCAGCTGCCTAATAATTATTATGTATTATCCTATTATGATACTGCTAAAGCGGCCATTTAAGACCTGTAGGGTTACCATGACATCTTATAGCAGTTCTTATTCCTGTGTGAGAAAGAGATGGTGCTAGACACCCTGTATAGCTCTGTCTCTTTCCCTCAGTGGAATAAGTTCTTTTTAAAACGTCATGGTAGGGTGGTAGCTGAGCGTGTGAATGTGATTACACCCTAGCGGTCTCGCGACAGAAGTTTTCCGGGATTTATTCTATTGTGAACAGTTTAAAGTACTAAAAAGATATTATTGCAAACATTTGTACCAGATATTAACATGAAAAAATAGCTAATAAGTATTTGAATTTGAGAGTGGTTCAGGCTTACAGTTAGATTATGATATTTATATCACTCTTGTTACTATTTCATCAAACATTAACTAGAATATGTTAGTTTCCTATTTATTTTTATTACTTAGTCCGTGTTTTAGATTATTTATAAATAAGGGACACGTATTTTTTTATTTGTAACTTAGACCAAAAATGACACAGATATAGCCCATTAAAATGAAGTGAAATGTCACACGTTGCTGCAACAAGTGACGTCACACGTAACTAATAAAATATGTGTCCCTTATTTTTAAATAATCTAAAAGACGGACTAAATAAAATGTCATTACTTTGACCCTGGAAAGTACCCCATTTTAGATCATTAATAAAACAGTCCCTTTCAAAACGTTGGCGTTCAAGTTTTTAATGCTAATGATAATCGGGACCAATATATCTATTACAGTGCTAAAAGCCACCATCATTTGGCCAAAAAAGGATGGTGCTAATCGTAGTATATCCCACGATGACGATGATAAAAACACATAAACAATTAAACATACTTACAAGTCTGCTCCACATTATGTGCGCTTCTGGATATGTCTGTTTTATGCGTTTTGTAAGCCATGCTCTTGCGCATCACAAGAAATACAATCACACCAAAATCACACAAAACTGCTGGAACAAGTAATGGACTGGAGTCACAAATAAGGCAGATATTTGAATTGAACATTACACGCTTTGCTCCTGAATTTGTGCACAAATGTGAAAACGGTGCTTTAGGACTTTGATATTTAAGTCATTAGTAAGTCAGTGACTATCATCGATCACTATGTTGCTATCATTAAGTCACTATGGTACTGTACTTGTACAGTTGCTAGAGTAATGACCACAGTCACTATAGTTAATGACAAAGTCACAAAGTTGGTCGCCAACGTCACTGTGATTACTGAAAAAGGTCACTAAGTTGACAGCCACAGACACTGAGGTTTCTGAAAAGTCACAAGTTGACTGGGACAGTCACTGAGGTTACTATCGAAGCCCAAGGTATGCAACTGGCAAAGTCAATAAGGCTACCGATAAAATCACTGCACACTTCACCTTCAAAATTACTATAGTAACTGTCAAAATCACTGTTGTAAATGTCACTTTAACTGGCTACGTAAATGCACGGAAGGATCACGCATTTTAATAACAAAAAAACTATTCCTAGATATAAGTTTATCGCACTCAAGAGAAATGTAACGATAGGTATGAAACGTTTGTACGCAACTGAAAGAAGTGCCCTAATAGCCTAAATAGATTTTTATCATTAAAAAAACAACAAGGAAAGTAGGTTTCATACAAGATAAGGAGTGGCTAACGAAGACAGATGTCGATAAGAGACATAAATTATTTACAGTATACGTAGTCGTATTATACATAGGTATACAGATCAATGGGAGAGCAATTAGTATAACAGCAACAACTGCGGTACACTTTGGCATTTCAAGGGAACCAATTCTGACTTCTTATACAACAGACGAGTTTGTAACCACGTGATTACAAGTATGTAGATATTCTTGTCCTAAAATTTTCATCATTTGGTGTATCGTCCCATTGCCGAAGCTATGGGTGAAATATTAACACAAAACATGTTGAAATCTTTTTCTCTCTATCTCTCTTCTATCAGTTGATTTTTACTTTCAAACAACATTTTTGTGTAATTGTTTCATACAGCAAACGCATAGTTACATAACACAACACGCTTTTATAACGTCCATTGTACTGTAATTTAATGCGGGAATGTTAAAATATCAAAAAAAAATCAACTTCGAACTCACCTTGTGAGAGAAACCATAGGTTGAAAAGAAGGAACAGAAAGCTGGTTGCATTTGTAGTTTGATTACCTGACGATGGCACAAATGATTGCATGAGACTGGAGATTCCCTTTTCGAATGCTCCCTTTTAACGTTGAGATCTAGTTTATCTTAAAGTACTTCGCTAGAGTACCATCATGAAATAATCAATACGGCACACTCAGTTTTCGCAATATTAATCGCACCACTTTTGAAGTTTATGCCACCTTGTAGCTACAGGTCTCTACATCAAAAACTCTGACATGAATCACGTGGTTCAACTTATCGAACTACCTCTAAACCTTCTAAGTCACAACGCGTATAAGCTCAATCCTCCCTCCCTCGACTAAGGCTAAATCTCCTATGAAACTTGAACCCTTTCTTTTTCTCATGCCGTTCTTCTACAGGCTTATCAGCTAAGTTGTCAGCACTCTTCGCTACTTGCACACTTTTCCTTCTATTCTTCATGGACTTAACCAGTTTGTAGAACTTCCCCTTCTTTTTTGGGTCTTGAGCCAATGTGTCTTCTTCTACTTCGACGCTGAATTCTGAGGATATGTCTCCGAGGTCTTCGACGCTGTGGCTCTCAACTTCTTTGGGATGTGGAACTTCTAATTTACCTTTGGATGTGTCAGGTTTTGGTTCTTCCGGAGGTGGTGGGGCGTCGGGGTCTACACACTGGAAAATAGAAAAGGAATCTGTTATTTTAGTTGGTCATCGTAAAGTTAAAGAAATCTTCTGAGTAAAATTTTAACTTCTACTTTTTTTAAAATCAAAATGTTGTCTAGTGATATAAATTAAATAAGAGACGAGTTGAGACAACCCATAAAAAGAAATTGGAAATAGTTATGGTCACATCGTGTTTGATGTGAATACTTCTCTAGTACAATCGTGGATAAACTAATACGTTGATTGACGCCTTATTTTTACTGATCGATAAGCCCTTGTAAGTTCTAACTTCAGTAATAAATAAATATGATAGTGATTTTCTTGATCAAAGAGTAAAACAAGTGGTTCATCAGTTTATCAATAACCTTGACTTTGTTTAATACTTTTTATCTTAAAGTTACCTACATACTTAATGGAGAAGAAACAGTAGGTCGTCATTTAAAGTGTTTTAGGTATTCGTATTTTAAAAAGAAAATCGGAACCCATAATGGATCGTTTAGTTGTCCTTACGTCTGTCTGTCAAAACCCTTTATTTAATGAACGCGTGGAGGTACCGAGTTGAAATTAAAACCATATACTTAAGTCTGCGATCCCTTTATGATGTGAACGAAACAACCATGTGAGTCTACGCAATCAAAAGATATGGCCGTTTGTGTCACAAGTTTATACGGAACCCTCGGTGTGCGAGTCTGACTCACTCTTGGTCAGTTTTTGTAAAACTACCTTCCTAAGATTAAAACGTTGTTGATCTGCTTAATAAAACTGCTAATATTGTCAAATTCAAACAGTTTATTCCAGAATCCAGACAGTGATTTAGTTTAAACTTATTCTTAAGCCATAAGTGCAGTAGAATTAAAAGTTAAGTTAAATGAAACACCGAGTTTATTTTTTTAAAAGCGAGGCTCTTTGTGTTCAAACTGCCACACATTAGCATTAGCCACTAAGCATTTGACATTGGCAGCGTCTTACTCGTAGCAGTAGGAGTTTTTTGTGAAGAGCAGGTACTACCACAGATGTGCAGTTCACTGGACATAGGCATAGATGCATTAAAAATGTAGTAAATCTTCTATCTAAGACAGACAGTTCACACACAACACACAAGTAGGTTTTATAGGAACTGTTGTTCTATTGCAATATTTAATAGGCCATTCAGATTTCATCATCAGAGGTGCTATACCAGGGGCCTTAGTCTGCTATTACAATGGTGTCAGAATGGTCGATCACTGATCGCATAATGGTTGATTTTGACAAGTTTAGTATGAAGTAGATGTCAAAATCAACCATTATGCGATCAGTGATCGACCATTCCGACACTATTGTAATAGCAGACTAAGGCCCCTGGTATAGCACCTCTCTATGTACGTTCAGGCGATGCGAACACCATAAAAAAAATTAATACGTAGTATGAAAGTATAATATTTTGAAAGCTGTTCTTAATATTATGGTAGGAACATTTGCATAATAATAAATCCACGGCACATAATGTAATGTGGTCACGGAATTATTTCTAACAACAAGCCGAGTGAAAAGTGCTGTTAGGATCCGAGAACCCGGGACTGCGGGTTGTCCGAATTTATAACACGTTAGCCCCAGCAGTCATTTGTAGATCATTGACAGTCGTTACTGGTAGTCTATGGTCCGAAAGTCTAACAACCCAGTCTTACCGGCGAATAGTTACAGTACTGGCAACGTCTGTGTCACTTGTTTCATATAATTATTTTTTTGTAATATTTTTCCTATTTCTAGTATAGATTCTTTTACCAATTCTTTTTTAGCACTAGGAATTTCTTCGTTGCGTTCCCGAGATAAAGAGTCTTGAAAGAAAGACAGACGGACAACAAAGGGATCCAATAAGGGTTCCATTTTTTCCTTTTGAGGTACGGAACCCTAAAAAGTTGATGTTAGAAATATTTGGAAACTATTTTTTTTCAATAATACGTTGCCCCACACTAGTATTTCTCCTGTATCGTGGGTGCGTTTACAAACATCTAAACTCACATACACCAACAGCCACACCCGAAACAACTACGTCATACATCATCATACAAATATTTGTTCCGTGCGAGGATCGAACCCGCGACACGCAGCGCAGCAGTCGATCGCTCAACCACTGCGCCATAATGAGTGGATATTGTCGGCCTTGTAAATTCCTAGACGCTTGTTAATTTCTTGTCTTATTTTAAGTTTTGTAAAGTAAGCAATGACTTATTTTAGGGTCTACGCTGGCCTCTCATACTTTACTTAACTAACGCTGTAACAACTACATTCTAACACCAAATAATTTTAAAAGAGTAACTAAACCATGGAGTTATCGCCGGTTCTTCTCCATAGGAAACGACCAACCCGGACCGTGCAACTTTTCTCGACGTTTTATAAGTGCCCATGTAAGCTTATGTGAAATAAAAATATTTTGATGTTTTGCCAAGGGGTATTGCATACCCCAGTACCCACTCCCTATATTAATTGGAATGTGGAGGTCGGACAGGCGCTAGCTCCATGTAAATGACGACTACTCAGCTGCATCCTGTTAAATTTAAAGCCGACCCCAATTAATGGGGGTGGGGGAGGTGGGGAAAAGGCTAGGCAAATGATGAAATAGGTAGCGCTGGTCTCTGCCTGCTATAGGTGCTTCTGTAGAACCCAAACTATCTATAACACTGCTGTCACCACAACTTTTTGCTTATCAGCAGCGTTATTCAGCAACGCTCATCGAGTTAGTCTGTGAAAAGTTTTGAATCTACAGTGAGGACATTTCACGGTGACAGCTGGCGGTGTGTATTTAAATTGAGTTTTTATAGAATAGCGCAGTATAATCAACTGTGTTGTTGCTGTTTTAAACACGTCAATAGTCTTGCCAAGGTTGCGGATTGTTCGAAAGGAACATGGATGGGTTTCAATCGGTAAAAGTCTGACATTCTGTCCTGCTCCGCCCAGAGCGGGTTAAGTTATTTGATGATTTGCGATCGGTAAAAAAACCACGTCAATAGCTAGTATATGTATAGACTAATTAACTGTGCCCAGCGGTTCCACCCGCTTCTTGATGCTAAGCCCCTAACTACTTGTAGGTACATTGACATTGTGCCTTAAATAAATTATAAGTCGTTTAAATTAGAAGTAACTCAAAATATTCGTCTACTTTACGATAATTTTTGTTAGTAAAAATATTCGTACACTCAGTCAAACTTTTTCAAACAAAATAAAACCACTTAAGTCGAAGACGACAATCCAAAACGATTCACCTAACAAACATTGAATTGGGTGAAGTTGGAAACAATATAATCGAT
Organism: Ochropleura plecta; assembly: GCA_905475445.1. Classification (NCBI taxonomy): domain Eukaryota; kingdom Metazoa; phylum Arthropoda; class Insecta; order Lepidoptera; family Noctuidae; genus Ochropleura; species Ochropleura plecta. Next base: position 18,488,413 of record FR997728.1, on the reverse strand, counting down.
AATAAGGGCTTTGGGACCTCGAAGTAACTTCAGGAATTATTCGAAAACCTTTCAAAGCTCTCATGTTTATGTAACGTTTCTGCGGTAACTTTGGAAGTTAGCTACTTTCGCCTCTAAAGTACTTACGCGGTTATTGTACCTTTTACAGCGCCATTCCAATAGCAACCTTATTGTCAAGAGAATTATCTGCTTAGCTTTTTCTCAACTAAGTTGTGTTCAGCTTACAATCTAATCGAATGCAGCCTAATTTGGGTGTTACGCACACCCGATTAGACTGGACTGGACTGGACTTACATGAAGACTTATCATCATCTGTCTTGCCTTTTTCCCAACTATATTGGGGTCGGCTTCCAGCCTTACCGGACGCAGCTGAATACCAGTATTTTACATGGAGCAGCAGAGACTGCTATATGACCTCCACAACCCAGTTAGTACTGGGTAATGCGATACCCCTTGGTAAGACTGGTTGTCAGACTTTCAGAACACTGATTACCTGTAACGACTGTCAAAGACACAGACAGACTACAAATGACAGCCGGGACCAACAGCTTAACGTGCTTTCCGAGGCACGGAGAAAACTCGGTATGTAACCGGTGGTCACCCATCCACAGACCAACCCAGGCAAGCGCGGCTTAACCTAAAGATCGACCTGAGCGGCTGCTATTATTTAGCCACGAGCTCCTCCAACTTACATGAAGACTATGAAGATTAAAATAAAAAAAGTTTTTTTTAGGGAAGAGAAATCCCCAAATTTCTTCTCCCGGAGCGGGAGGGAGTGTACCTAAGAGTTTTGCCCTTTGCGTTCCGGAGCCGCGGTATCACTTTCGAACATCCCGCAAGTATATTTAAGTATGAGATGGTGTTTTAAAAAAGTACCACACAGATTTGAATGGACCTGTCCAGTTAGTGCAAGCATTTGTCAGTTATCGTGTAGCTCGACTCATAACACAAGGAGCTTAACGACACGACAAACAATACCAAAGAATTGTGTTAAACTAGTAACAACCTTATAGCTACGACAATAACGAACACTGCAATTATGACGGACTTGTAATAGTAAGCAATTCATGACTCCCATCACCAACTTTATTTCCTTCAAAATAAAGATCATTATGATTTTGGTGGACTTGGCAATGACAGTAAACGTACAACAACCTTAACGCTACGAGTATTATGACCATTTTAATTTTGACAGTGATGCAAAGCCAAGGGGTACAATTAGTGTGAATGGACTGTACTTTCTAATCAAAGACAATTGTCATTAAGTTCGAGGCTTTCTTGCCGACTCGTTAAAAGTTTTCTTTCTTTCTTTATATTTGCTCGAAAACGTCACCGTATTTGCTTTTTTCGTTCTCATTTCGTTTGAAAATAAGTTTTAATTACTATTGTAATTGTTTACGTAATTCCGTCTGTTCTTATTTAGCTTTGATTAAGGATCAGCTTTCTTAATGTTTTCTAGAAACAGAATTATGTAATCAAAGAAATACGCTTTGAAATATTTTATTAGTGTCTTAATTTATAAGGATCTGTAAGATGTGAAATTAGTATATCAAACGAATATATTTTAATGTCTTTAAAATGACTACGCGGTATATTAACTTAGCATAACTTATAATTATAACAAAAAAAATACTTTCTCCTCCATCTCTCGAATTGACTTAATATTCACACAGCTTATAAAAAGGACGAACTCCCAACCCATGTTCCTTCTTTAGGCTTTTGTGTTCCGGGGCCACGGTATCTCTTTCTAACAACCCGCAACCCCGGCAGGACACCTCTGATCCTTCTCATCAAGTTTTGTATAATCATCAATTGCTTCGATAAAGACACTTCGTGAGAAAACCAAACCAGCATACCTGAGAAAAAGTCAAAGGCCTATCGACGCCATAACAAAATCTGACACCAGGCTATGTACTACCGAAGTTGCGGGTTGTTCGAAAGGATACCGCGGCCCCAGAACATAAAAGGCAAAAGAAGGAAAATGAGTGGGTTGTAGTCAGTAAAGTGAGATACCCCCCCCCCCCCCCCCCGTAGAATAGAAGAAGTAGTTATTTGGTGATTGAACCAACCAACCGCTAAATAAAGGCCACTAAAGAGTACTAACCAGACGTAAAGGAAAGCAACCCCCAGTTGATTTCACGAGTATACTTACATCAGCTAACGAGATCCTTTGCGGCGGGACCTGTTCAGGGTGTCTCCAGGGCTTGTGGTAGGGCAGGTCGGTGAGCGCCTTCCATCCAGGGTAGCGACGGGCAGCTGCGTGCAACTGTTGGACCAGCCGGGGAGCTAGTTGTGCTGTCACCCTGGGATTGTGAAACATATTATTACTGAAGGTTCTCAAGCTATACACTCTGACTCACTTAGTAGGTTTAGAAGCGTTATTAATAACAACTTGTAAAATAACTTTAGTGTTTAGGCTAACGTGTTAATTTAACTTCAATTTTAACCAATATAGTTTTAGGTTTTAATAAAGCTATTCTACAAGCTTTGAACTTGTAGAGTATTATTATAACATATTAATGCATGATGTGCTTACCTATAAGAAATTGGTACACTAGTCAATAAGTTTATTCGATGTTCTTCTTAACCTGTAGGCCTACCATGACGTCTTAAAGCAGAACTTATTCCACTGAGGGAAAGAGATGGTGCTAGACACCCTGTATAGCTCTGTCTCTTTCCCTCAGTGGAATAAGTTCTGCTTTAAGACGTCATAGTAGGGTAGCTGTACTGTGTATTCAACTGTTGGTGAGCCAAATAAATAAAATAAAAAAATATACTATTGCATACTGTTTGTTTTCTCCTTTTCTTTCATATGTAAATGTAAATACTGAATTAAATACTACATAATAAAAAGGTTTATTTCGTTAGATCCGAGTAAATTCTAGTATGCACCTACGTGATACTAATGTCGTCCTTAATTTGCTTTTCATGATCTGAGTACGTCCTTAGTTTGAGATCCTAAATAGTAAATAACACAAAAAAAGTATTTTTGCTCGGTAGTAATGTTTTAGAATAGCATCATCATTAAATTATATTTATAAAAAGGAGGCGATATCTTTTATAAAATATAATTTAAGTTCGAATGGGTTGACAAACGTGAACATCGCCCAAGTTTTACCACAAATGCAGTGTCGGTAAATACGATAACATAAAAATGGAAAAACCGTATTTGGGGACTTTGCCCGCTTGTGCTTGCTACTTATTCAATATGCAATAAGAAATTATTTATAAATGAAAAGGAAACAGTATTATACATAACAGAGGACCCGATCGACTGCAGATTATTTATTCCGTTTTATATTTTGCTTCCGTAGGGCGCTCGCAATTTTCAATATCGGTTAGTGTTTCCATTCAGTTAAAATCCAGGCTTCAATCTATGATTTTCTTCTTTACAGGCTTCATCGTAGGCGTGTTCTCAAATAGAGCCGTATCATTGGAAATTTAATTAAAATTACCATAATCGCATACCTAGGTCTAAGCTGAGACAACTCATGAAAGCTATTTTTTCAGTAGACGAAAAATAAAGTATTTCTAAATGTATAGGAAGTTTTTAATATTTCATTTATTTGGAATAGCTGGCGCCCGCGGCTTCGTCCGCGTGATGATCGAAAGCATCAACATCCTATGTGTTATTCCAGACTATAATCTACCTCTGTGGCAAATTTCATCAAGATCCGTTCAGTTGTTTTGACGTGAAAGACTAACAAACATCAATACATCCCTCCATCGATCCTCACAAACATTAGCATTTATAATATTAGTAGGATCATAAATAGCTTGTAAAAGTCACTGTATGTAAGTTGTGTTATGTTACACAGCTGCGTTTAATCATCGAGCATTAGAATACAAGAGTAGAGAACTAAAAAATCACGATTTCTGAGTTGTCCCTGTTCAGATCTATTTGTGCGATATCTGTAAAAAAAACATGTCTGTCTGTTGCTGTAAAATTAGCACAAACCTACAGAAACACCCACATCAAAGCATTTACCATAGACAAGTTTGGACAGCACAAATATATACTTAGTGCCATACTCGAAGCTGGTCGTTTAGCAAAAACCAGCAACTTGTTATTATGTTTTCTCAGTACCAAATAATCCTACTATAATATTATAAATGCGAATGTTCGTGAGGATGGATGTTTGTTACTCTTTCACGTCAAAACAGCAGATGGGATCTTGATGAAATTTGGCACAGAGGTAGATTATAGTCTGGAATAGCACATAGAATACTTTTTTCGATCATCACGCGGGTGCCAGCTGGTATGTACCGTAACAAACATAACTAATTTACGTAAACTGCGAAAGAGACACGACGGTGACGCTTAAACGGGTCAAACAATTTATCCTGTGTTTGAGAGTGTTACCTGTGATAGCCTTGTTTTTTTTTTAAACCCACTCTATCCCACTTCTAGGCAAAAGCCTTCCTCCACTCTTACCACCTACGCGAACGTGCGCGTTATATTTAAAAGAACATAGGAGACGAAATGTGAGTCCAGACACTTCTGCCTTTGAGGACAACTGGCAACATGCAATAAACCTTAACGTACCTGTTGACAAGCCAAGCTGGCAGCGCTCCCCTGGGGTCAGACCTTGAGACGTACCCCAGCCAGCTACCAGCACCAGACCGCGTTCGCACCACGAAACCCGTCAGCAATGACATGGCTCTGAGAAAGAGAGTTATGAAGATTTTAATTAAGTTCTCGCAGGCGTGCTGGTAAAATTTCTTTAGAAATAAGCTATGCCTATGTACTCCATGTTTTTTTTTATGTTTCCCTGTATTTTTTTCTCCTGTGTGTACATAAATTAATAAATAAGCACGTTAAGCCATTGGTCTTCTGTCAGTTTTAGATCTTTGACAGTCGTTACATGAAAGTGTGACAACCAGCCTTACCATGGCGTGGTCAATACGCCAACTTAATTGTGGAGGCCAGATAAGCAGTCGCTCCATATATGTAAAATACTGGTATTAAGCTGCATCCGTTTAGACTGGAAGCTGACCCCGACATTGTTGGGGAAAGGCTAGACTGATGATGAAGTAATTAACCTGCCTAGTTTCGGATCCTACAAGTCGTTACCTACACAAAATGTGTAGTAGTGAAGGATCAGCAGGCTCTTTATGTTTGTATAATTTATAGAGGCGATCGTGCGAGGGCCACTGTCACCTGGGATTGCGGGTTGTTCGAAAGTGATACTGCGGCCCCGGAACACGAAAGGCACAGAAGAAGACAGAAGGGTCAGAAGGCACTCTGACACTCCCTTCCGCTTGCTTATGATTTCCCGCCAAAAAAAAAACAAGCAACCACTGAACATAAAACATAAAGGGCAGTAGAAGGAACATGGGTGGGTTTTAGTCAGTACAAGTCTGACACTCCCCCCCGCTCCGCCCAGAGCGGGGGAAGTTATTTTATGATTTCCCATCCGAAAAAAAAGCAACGACTGTTGACACTTTAATATCCAACTGTTTGTTTACCCAAATGTAATAAATAAAATCTACAGTTTATTCAATGCCGAAATCAGAAGTGTGCAAGGAAGTTTTAAACATGAGAATTAAAACCCGATCTCTTCAATCAACAAAACTTTACAATTTCAAAGTATAAAGTTAAAAGAATGTCAATTATCTCCACAAAGGCTTGATAATGAATTCAGGGCGCGACGGGAGATTTAATTAACTAAAGAGATAACAGGTATCTTACAGGTGTCTCTTTTACAACCTGTTGCCAGTCTTTGAACACCTCAATATTAGATGTTAATTCTCTCGCAAGGTCCCAACCCTGTTGGGAGTCTACATTGAACGGGTTTGAATAAATATTTATTTAATAAGATACCTACACACACACCTCAAACATTTTTCTCTTTCGTTTTTCACACGTAATCGTTTACGTTTCTTTTTCATTTCTTCTTTCTCTTAAGAAATAAGCAGTAGCATATGTACTCAAATATTATATGTTATTTTCCTGTGATGTCCTCCTGACCATTTTCGGCAACCGCGGCCAATATCAGCGGAGATTAGCCATCTGGGCGAAAGATATAGTTATAAATAACTAGCTTCCGCCTGCGACTTCGTCCGCGTGGCATAGTTACTTTGGGCTAACTCTAAGTTTAACCCGCGTGATGATCGAAAAAAAAATATCTTTCTCTCCTCTTTTCTCCACTCTTTCTTCCGCTTTTCTCACTTTTTTTTTAAATTAGCCTATGTCTGCTATAACGGCCTTCGTGTTCCACACGCACGTCAAAGAGATGTCAGCGAAGCAAAGGGGCCTGCTCAGGCCACTGCCTGTCGGGGTAACGGGTTTTTCGTAAATAAAAAAAAATAAAAAAATAATTTTATTTCGGATAACACAAGATCCATATATACCACATTCACAGTCAGAATAAATACCATAAAATAAAATAACATTAAAATAAATAAAACTTAAATTAAACAGAAACCAACAGATAACAGATAAGGGATTTGGTAAAGGATACCATGGCCTCGGAACACAAAAGCCATGCAAAGAAGAAAGATGGGTTCTAGCCAGCACAAGTCTGCTTTCCACGCCACCCAGAGCGGGAAAAGTCATTGGATGATTTTCCATCCACAATCTCATTTAGATGTGATCACAATCAGTCTCGTTGGTTATTTAACCTCAAGTTTCAATCAATTAATCCCATAGATCTATTCAAACTAAGTATTCATACTTATAATTATCAACCTACCTACAGACAAATTATATCCAATGTACTTTCACGAAGAGAAAGAAAATCATTTCATATACTAGTAAGCAGACTTATTTAATTTAAAAATCTTGCTCTAAAACATTCCATTCACCTACATTCGCTTTTATAGAAAGTAGCTTCTTGAATCACGAAATAAGATAGCATCGAAAAATGTAAAATTAACCGCCGCCGCCGCATACCTTTGAGAAAGAAATCCGAACAAAAGCTATCTAGAAAACGAACGAACGAACTGAAGGCTTCCGGAGACTTTAGAATTCTATCCCAGAATGCGACCGGTGACGTCATTGCGCTTAGGGATGTCTTCCATTCAATGTCACACCGCTTTGGTACGATACCAGACAACAACGTGTCAACTCTTACGCCATGTTGTTTTTATCAAACGATTGCTTTTTTCTGTTATTTTTTAACAAGCTTTTAATTTCGATACGTGATTATATTTATTTATTTTAATGACTGACATGGATCTTGATATATCTAAAATGAATGGTTTTATTTTATTTATTTATTTAAAAGTCGAATTTGACCCACTTCCCGGTTTCCGAATAAGCTAGAAATTGGGCTACGTGTGTAGTTTGGTTAATTAATGACGTCATCCTAAATCCAATATGGCTGACTCCTAAAAATGGCGGAATATTAATTTTTATGCATTCTCATTAAATGGATATCAAATGAAAGGGTTTGCTGAGGAAAATACAAGGAAGCCGAGTTTTGTTATTAAACTATAACATTTATTGCATTTCTTTCAACCCTCGAAGTAAAATGTCCGAACAAAAAATTTACAAAAATCTTTGACTCGCCTACAAAATTACCAAAATATAAATAAAAGGAGCAAAGGAACTACTATTTCCACATACAAACAGACTCAAGTATCACATTAGCTTGAAATTAAACAAAAACGAACAATCACCCAAGTAAACCGTTCGTTCGAAATATAAGCGACCTTAGGGTAAATCTCCCATTCACTGTCACAGCTCTTTGCCACAATACCAGCTTACAACTTGTCGTACATACCGTAATGTCACGTGCCGTCGCTGTTGCTGCTCTGAGTTGACATTAAAACTAACGTGTCGTTATTCGCAGGCAATAACAATCCAGGTGTCGTTGGAGTAACAGCTAGGTAGCTTATTGACAACCCGAACTGTACAGCGTGCAGAGGTGCTTATTCCAAATTCAGAGGTATTTTGAATCACCTACAGAGGTATTTTAAAATCGACTGTATTGGTAAATGCTTCAATTTCCCAATATGAAATAATCATATCCTACAAAACCGGCCAATTACGAGTTCGACTCGCGCACCAAGGGTTCCATACAAACTCGCGACACAAACGGCCAAATTATCTTTTGACTGCGTGGACTTAGGTGGTTGTTTTTTCATCTCCAAGAGACCACAGATTTATGTGGTTTTAATTTCATCTCGATACCTCCACGCGTTCCCGAGATAAAGGGTCTTGACAGACAGACGGACAACAAAGTGATCCTACAAGGGTAGCGTGTGTTCCTTTTGAGGAACAGAACTCTAACATTTTTAAAAGTAACCGTTGATAAGTCCTTTTCACGCAGTTTTTTTTAGGAAATACCATAGTGCAGAGAGTTGCATAGATTACTTTTTATTCCCGAAAAAAATCCTGTGTAGCAGATCTCGGCTCAGGAACCCGGGTATAAAAGTTTGTAACAGAATAATTCTGAAAACAAAACAAAATAAAAGAAAACGTTCTGACAGCTAAGATACCAGATAGAGACAGCTAGATAACCAAGAACATTACCTCATTAGTTTTCTCCCTACGAAAGCCGATATTTATAATAAGTTAGTTAAACTTGTCGAAATTGAGACCACTTGAGGTGAAGTTTACCGAGAGCTGAGTCGCAAGCCAGTAAGCCAGTAAATGGGTGGCTTTGCTAAGCTGCCCTACTTCGCAACATCTAAACAAAAAAGGAGGGCTTGATGACGTCACACTACCTACGAATGTACTACGGAAAGCAATATTCTGGAAAAAATATGAGATGAAATAATATGTAAGTTTCTTAACAGCATTTTATTGAACTTCATTTTAGGGACAACTTTATTTTGGTACATGAAGTTTTTGCTTTTGTTTTGTTTTGTTTGTGTGTTGGTATAATTATTGGGTAGATCCGATAATGCGCTCAAAATTGTTTTGAAGGAATTCTTTAACAGCAGTTACCACAACTTTTTTTGCAGATCGGAAATCATCAAATAATTTCGCTCGTTCTGGGCGGAGCGGGAGGGAATTTCAAACTTTTACTGACTAGAATCCACCCATGTTCTTTCTTCTGCCCTTTATGTTCCGGGGCTGCGGTATCAGGTAACAACCTGGGGTTCCGGGTTGTTCGAAAGGATACCGTGGTAAACGGTATCTAACCACTACTAGGTTAACATTCTTAAGTCGGGGGTGCTCGCGAATTTACTTGAAAAACAGTGGATTTATATAAAGTCCAAGATTATACAAAAAAATAATAATGTCTATTTAATTAATTGTAATTATCTAAACTTTCCACAACTCCTTTTTATGGGACCTTCGCTTGATACCCGTTTAACGGTTTGCTTAGTAAATCCTCATTTCCCAAGCAAACAAAAGATTAGCATTCTTAGTTATAGTATTTTTCTATCACTGATATGTAATCAGTATTTATATGGGGCGACTGCCTAGCTGACCACCACAACCTATGTTATTATACCAGGTAATACGATACCGATTGATAAGTCTGGCTGTCAGTTTCAACCCAGTGACTTTCCAAGATCTACAAGTGACAGCTGGCTTAACGTGCATTCCAAAGAATGGAGAAAACTCTCTCGCTATGTAATTGGTGGTCAATGTGGTCATTCATCCTAGGATCTACTTAGTAACGACTCAAGTGGCTGCTATAGTTTAGCCAAGAACTCTTCTTCTGATGACGTTCCAACTCCAATATATATTGAACAACATAATATGATCTCCGTATGGTATTCCGAAATACCGCTCACTGAAATGACGGTTTTCCGATAACACTCTACTCCGACGGTTAGTTGAACGAAAAAATAATTGGCCGATAAAACGTTTCGCCGAAAATATTATTTATCGACGGTTGGTAGTCCGAATGAATCCTTCGCCGATGTAACGGTTCACCGAAAACACTCTTCAACGACGATTGGTTAAACGAACGAATCTTTCGCCGATAGCACTCGTTGTGGGGGAATTCTTTTGCCAAATGGATAGTTTTTCTTTCAGCTTGACAACACCCTTAGGTCTTGTAGAAGTCACGCATCATATTGTACACTTAGTCGAATTCTTTTATTTATCAGTGTTACAATTTGTAGGTAAACCAATAAATTAAATAAAATAAAAAATAGGGGTCGTCAACACACGGGCTCTAAGATTGTTTAGCAACACGTACCTAAGTGTGAAACAATCGTGATTTCCTACTACTATGCATTACATAATTAAGCCCTAATTAACTTTGCCCGATAAGTCTGTTCTGCTTTACTCACTAAGCGCGATGCCGGCACTAATTAGCATTTAGTTACTTCATTAGTGGCGCTTAAGCTGGACTCCTCGGTAAGCCTCCTGAGATTATATTTCCCTCCTTATTTCTGAAGAGACTTAAGATTTTTTTTTAAATAAGCTCTCACCTTTTTTCGAGATAAGTGTTTTGTAGAAGTAACACTTAAATAAATTGTCAACGAGAGCTCCCAAGACGTCAGGTTTTAGGAGTCAATAAAGCCCGGTTTACAACCTCGGGTGATGCACCTTGTTTTTTTATTTTATTTATTTGGCTCACCAACAAAACAAAAATACTGATATTCAGGTATATCCGGTAAGGCTGGAAACCGACCCCAAAATAGTTGGTAATAGGCTAGACAGATGATAAAGAGTTTCGAATACGCAGCCAAAAACTCGGAAGAGTTAGGCAGAGATGAATCAATAGTAGAAGTAGTAATAATGAACACCCGCATTTTGACGTTTTAGTTTCATGTTAGAGGCCATAGCATACCACCTAGAAGTCACAATTCCAGACTCTGTGTCTCTCTCTCTGCTACTAAAAAATCCTTACTAATATTATAAAAGCGAAAGTGAGTTTGTTTGTTTGTTACGTCTTCACGCCTAAATGGCTTAACTGATTTCGATGAATTTTGGTACAGAGATAGTTGGGACCCTGTAGACGGACTTTTTTTTTAAAAGTGATAAATGAGGGAGAAAGATGGAAGAAAACGGAAAACTTACCATTGCTATTACAATAAATAAGGCGCAAGGGCAAAAACTTCAGGTAGCAGGTACATGCAAATCAGGAAATGGGAACTAAGTTACCCCGAATTTAACGCGAGCAAAGCAGCGGGCAAAAGCTAGTTCCTAATAAAAAACCCAATAACCCTTGCAACGACCCGGTAAGCTTTCTTCATGCTGCGGTGCCGACGGCGCGTTAGGATTCCACGCCACCGTGACAGTCAAGAATACCTAATCTAGTGGTTATGTGTAGGTAGGCACCTACAGAAAACTGAATTGAAGATAGATAGATAAGTAGGTGTACTTTTCTATCTATCTTCAAAGGCACGTAAAGAATTTCCCACTCAGCCAATATTTTCTGTAATACTGGCACGTAGTAACTCATAATTTCCTTTGTCAATACAGTCAAGAAGATAAGCCGCTTACCTGGCATGATGTTCCCAGATTATGAAGAAAATGAAAATGGCTGGTTACTATGTTATATACTTTTCAAGGTGAACGAACTGTCGGTACATACTTGTTGCTAATGTCGTGTTTTTTCTCTCTAAGAGGGATTTATAAAGATTCTTGAAGACCTACTTTGAAATAATTCGCTTTTGATTCAAAATGTAATATAATTGTATTTGGTGGACATTTCAATGTGATAAATCATGTTCTACCATTTTGATTCAATATGGAAGCTTGCCTTATAGGTCTAGTGGTTACAAACGCGACTGCTGAGCTTAATAAGGTCCTTCTTTTTTTTGCGGATATCATCAAATAACTTCCCCAGCTCTGGGCGGAGCGGGGGGAGTTTCAGACTTGGACTGACTAAAACCCACCCATGTTCCTTCTATTGCCCCGTATGTTCCGGGGCCGCGGTAACTTTTGAACAACCCGCAACGCCGGAAGAGGTGCGTGCATTGAGTTCGAACTCGGGACCTAAGACTTGGCAGTCCGAAGAACACTGCTTCACTAGTAGGTACTATTGAAAAGAAAGAAGAAGAAAAAGTGCAATAGAAAAGTATACTGCCAGTAGTCAAATAAAGTTTATAAGTATGACGGAGATTCGTCGTCGGATGGTCGAGATTATCATGGCTGAGGACACGAAATAATACTCGCAAAACTTTTGTTAACACTTGTATTGTCCTTTCACAAAAATCATTAAAACAAAATAACTAAAGATGCTAATGATCGATACAGATTTAAATCAGAAACGCGGTAAGTTCGGTACAGGCTGGCAAACGACCTCTCACGCTCGTGTCCATCCAAAAAGTAACGTCTCTTCAATCTCATTCCTCTAATGCCCACAAATGACAACTGACAGCTATCAAACCAGACTTGCCACCTTGTACCGACCTCACCCAAACATACTGCTTGACGTTTCCGACAACCGATAATAGATGGCGTTGTTCTAAAATAACGATTTCAATCATTTCTCTTTGTTGATTCTGCGACACGGCCGTCCTGATGGTCACACGACCTCGTGTGAAGTACCTCCAAGCGTATCCATGGTCACACTTATGACCTCCATCCAGTCATAATCACCAGACAATACGACCTCCATCCGGTCATCACCACGTAACCTCTATCCGGTCACTACACGAAACCTCTATCCGGTTACTTACACAATAGGCAACCTGAAACAAGAATTCATGGAAAGTAAAACGTTCTTCGCTCGGCCTTTCTGACAAACACGAAGAGAAATAAAGTCACACGATTCAAACAACACAATTTTTCTGATTCACATGATTCTCATCAAATCTCATAAAGAAAATCTTAACATTAAAATCACCACTCTTAATCAATTTGAACCAATTCATGAAACTTTACGGTCAAATCTAGTATGAAATACTCTTTCGGTAACCAGTTTCATCACATTCAACACATTTTTTTGATTCGCATGATTCTCATCAATTCTCATAAAGAAAATCACATTAAAATCACCACTCTTAATCAATTCTCAACCAATTCATGAAACGTTACGGTCAAATGACAAATCTAGTATGCAATACTCTTTCGGTAACCAGTTTCATCACATTCAACACATTGCCTCCATCCGGCAACCAACGGGACCTCCATCCGGTACCCGTCCTCAACACATCACATTGCCTCTATCCGGCAAACCAACGGGACCTCCATCCGGTACCCGACCTCAACACATCACATTGCCTCTATCCGGCAAACCAACGGGACCTCCATCCGGTATCCGACCTCAACACATCACATTGCCTCTATCCGGCAACATTGGGACCTCCATCCGGTACCCAATCTCAAGACAATACTTAGCACCATGCTTGACCCCAAGTGCCCACCCAAGGTCACCATCCTTAAGTAAGCACCAGGATTCAAGCAATCCGAGTCATTTGCATACTACATTTGCATCTTTTAAACCCCTCTCAAGGTCTAACATCCTCATCGTCAGTCGGTCTCGTTTCGTCAGTGTCTATCGTGTCGAACTCAAATTTATAATCCACAATCACGTCATATGTCTGAACAGTCCGTATTTTCTTAAATCGTTTCTTATCTGACGACATATGAACTGCTAAACCAATTAATAAAACTTCGCGTCAAATCGCCAATCATGATTTCATACCGCAATAAAAATGTCAGGTAAAACGTGGAAAAGAATTACAAAAATAATTAAAACTCATTAGTACTCAATATTTGTACAGTCGACCTTTTAGGAGTCTGTCTGATACCAGTCAATGTCACATTTTCATAAAGTCCCACTAAATTTACAGGATACAGAAGATTCTTTGATAAACGAACATTCTGCAACAGAATCATAATAAAAATGGAGTTGCTCACCAAAGTGCTTTAAAGATCCAGCAGGTGCGTCCACAAGACACACATCAACTCGCTTTTCCCTGATGGGATCGACCGCCGTGCTGCTGCGTACCTCCTTGGCGTCCCTCTTAAGGCAGCTGGATGCGTAGTGTCCTTGTTCGCGACAGCTGAAACAAGTGATCCAGTCGGCTTTCCCTGTTGCTTGGTTACTCTTGCCACTGCTAAACGCTGTCGATCTCGATTCTTCTTAATGTGCCGAATGTCTTTTCAGGCGACATTGCACGGATCGGTGTCCTGGTTTCCCACAATTGTAACATTTAGGCCCAGCGTAGGGTTCATTGGGGCGGTTTCTCTTCGCATCAAGACCTTCATGCTCATCAGCACCTGGCGGGGCGCTCCTCTTCAGAGACGAAACAGCTTTCAGCTCCCGGTGTAGGTCGTTTCGGGTTTTGATGTCCGTAGTAAATGACAATCGCTGGACTCGCGTATCGTTCTTCGCGATGTGAGCTAACACCGTCGCGATGGCAATCTGCTCTGTTGTAGGCCATTTCGACATAATAGTTGTCATGAGGGTAGTTGTATATGCGGCCAAACACTCGTTCTTTTTAGGCTTATTTCCATGGCGATTAACAAGAAAAGAAGCGATAGTCTCTGAGTAATCATACCTGGCTAAAAACAGTTCCTTGAAATCACTCCATTTCATCCCAGGGTAAGATATGGATGACAACCATGACGAAGCTTCTCCCATAAGTGCGCGGCTCAAGGCAATCATCAACGATGCACCTTGACTATTAGGATTAATAACACACATGTCTGCTGTTGCCAGCCAAGCACGCGGGTCAACTTCCCGTTTTTCAGGGTCAAAATCTGGTAGGCGAACATCCACAATCACAGAAGGTGTTTTCAGTGCTTGCACGATAGCCATAAAGTTATTATTTTGCTGTTCTAACAGAAAACGCAATTTTTCCGTTTCTGTGTCACTTTCAAACACGCACGTATTGTCTTTACACTTTTCTTGGTTAGCACTGTCACTCGCACCACGTGTAGCGTTTGGATTGCATCCCACTTCTGATGACGGAGATTCGTCGTCGGATGGTCGAGATTATCATGGCTGAGGACACGAAATAATACTCGCAAAACTTTTGTTAACACTTGTATTGTCCTTTCACAAAAATCATTAAAACAAAATAACTAAAGATGCTAATGATCGATACAGATTTAAATCAGAAACGCGGTAAGTTCGGTACAGGCTGGCAAACGACCTCTCACGCTCGTGTCCATCCAAAAAGTAACGTCTCTTCAATCTCATTCCTCTAATGCCCACAAATGACAACTGACAGCTATCAAACCAGACTTGCCACCTTGTACCGACCTCACCCAAACATACTGCTTGACGTTTCCGACAACCGATAATAGATGGCGTTGTTCTAAAATAACGATTTCAATCATTTCTCTTTGTTGATTCTGCGACAAGTATAAGTTGTTTCATTGGCGAATTTCACTTCAATACTAAGAAAAATGCAATCAAAGCTTTTCATTCATAGCATTCAGATGCACAAAAGCCGTAAATTGCAACTAACCTTGCATCGTGAAGCCTCTTGATACCCACTACACAGTCACGGATTGACGCGCGTGATAACATTATCTTATCAGTAGAGTGGCGACCGCAAATTGTGTAAATAAACTAATGAAACCACCACTCTACGCCTACACTACGTACGAGGATGGCTAAAGGTAATTTGTAGCTTTTAAATAAATATGCATAACGTGACACCACTTAATTATATGCTATGTTTTACCCCCACGCTTCGCTTTGACATAAGGAATGAACATATCTTACGGACACAAAACCAGATTCTTGGCTTTTTTGTCGGATAGGAAATCTTCAGATAACTTCCCCCGCTCTGGGCGGAGCGGGGAGGAGTGACAGTTATTTGATGAGATCCCATCCGCAAAAAAAGGTTACATTACACTTGGATACAAATAACATAATGGATCTATATCTTTAAATAACGGCGGTTGTAAGTTTGTGACCGAAGTGTTGCGCTCAACGGTAACACCCATATTCAAAGTTGTTAAGACTTGAGTGTTGTCAAATTAAAACACTTGCTACATAAGTATCTAGAATTTCGCTAGTCTGTGACCGAACACATTGTATATTATCTTTTATGTCCCTACCCGCTAACGCCTACACCACGTGTGGCAAGTAAAGGTTCGTTAAAGATAATTGTAGCTAAGTTTATTATTAACTAAAGGTCGACTCAGTTGGGATGTTTGATCAGGTTCCAAGAGGATAAATTAGGCAAATTAAATTAAATGACCTTCTAGATTTTGTTAGGCACTGTTACAGTTTATATAAGGGTCTCGTTTTTAGCGTTATTGCTGATTAGATTAGTTTAATACGTGTCTTGCTTTACAAGTGGTGAACGCTTAAGTGATCTGGGTATCTAAAATAGCCGCCACGAATGGTTAAGTAATTCATATTATTAACCTATTATGATTCTGCTGAAGTGGCCATTTTATACCCCCTGGAGTTCATAGAAGCTACCTTCTATAAAATATATTTAAGGCATTTAGTCGACGGCGGATTGGTGTTCCACGCGCGCCTCAAAGAGATGTCAGCAGCGGAGGGGCCTGCCAGGGCCGTCGCCTGCCGGGGTTGCGGGTTGTTCGAAAGAGATACCGCGGCCCCGGAACATAAAGGACAATAGAAGGAATATGGGTGCATTTTAATCGGTACAAGTCCGACACTCACCCCTCCCGCTTCGCCCAGAGCGGGAGGAGTTGTCTGATGATTTCCCATCCGCAGAAAAGGCTCATTTAGTTTCTTTTAGCCTGTGACAACAACTCGTGCGTGGAGCTCGTGGCTAAGTTATAACAGACGCTTGGGCCGATTTTGATTTGGCCCCAGCTTGTTCTGTGGATGGGTGACCACCCTTTACATTCCAAGTACCCTCGGTACCTTTGACAGAAGATACAGATAATGAGTGTCCCCAAAGTCTGACAACCAGCCTTAACAAGCGGTATCATTATACCCAGTACTAACGGAGTTAAATAGGCAGTCGCTCCATGTAAAACTCGTTTTTTGCTGCATCAAAGTTGGGATAAAGCCAAGCGGCTTTTTTATTATTGGGCTTTCTCTTGACCTTAATCTTGTCTATAGACAGAGATGAGATCAGCGATGAGTGGAGCTATCCCAAAAGAACTATGTGAACTATTGACTTAAATAGATCCGGGCTATATGAACTCGGAAACACAGACGCAGGTAGGGAATTCCACTCCTTGGCAGTCCGCATATAAAGGATGAAACATAGCGAAGATGATGAGCTTCCATGACTCCTAGTTCTTTCGATCCAGAGCTAAAGTAGACCACTGGATGTCGGATTTATCCAGCTCGACCTGCCGTATTGTACGATGTCTACCGCTGCGCCTTTCTAGCTATGTCAAGACTCAACATAGAAGTTATTTTGACCACAATTTGCAGTCCCACTTCAGCGGCTTATTAAGCAACTCTTTAGCAGTAAAACGATTTTTTTTATGTCTAGAACAAACCATCGTCGAAGGACGTGTTTTAACGAGTCGTAGACTGACAAAACAATAATTATTTCGTAGTAGCAGCTTTCAATGAGGGGTTTTACAGAAAAGTATGTTGTACCTGTAATATCGCATAATACTAGCACTTGTGATCAATTAAGATAAAAGATACAAGGAAACTAAGGTAAACATAGGGACAGTTAATTAAGTACAAACGAAGTAACTTTATTCACATTTCAAAAACTGATAAATGAACAGTTCCAAACTACTTTCATACCAGAATTTCACGAGGAACCTCCAAAAGATCATAAAATTAACAATCCAAAATTTACTACCAAACTAAAACTCGACAAAATCAAACTTTTCCTTTTGTTGGGCAAAAAGTTATCCAATCTGCCATATTTTAATGAAAAACTAATCAATCTTCTTTCATAAATTTGCCGAGAAAATATAGAGAACATTTCGTCTGTAATCTGCAAAGGTGACGGCAGATTTGTACCGATAGCTAGCTTTCATTTTGCAAGATACACAAATAGTTACAACGCTGGTTGGTTTAAAATCCTAATAGAAGGCCGGGACTGAATACAAATTGCTCTTGTCCAATCTGAGGGGGCCAAACGCCTCCTATCGTAGGCTCTACGCTTGGCTCGTCCATAGCCCTTTACGGGGCCAAGGTGTAGGCGAGTTCCTTGGGGCAGCGAGCCAACCACTACCTGAACAAGCCCCAAAAGCTGGTAGCCATAAAGCTAATTCGCTACCGCATGGTCTCCGGCGAGGTGGCGAACATCTACGCCGATTGCTACCGTGGGATCAAAGTCAATAGTCTTCGCACGCCCGATCGAGTGTTGGTTAGTTCATGGCTCGGACCGAAAGAGAATGGGAAGCAGTCACCTTTTTACGCTAGCAAAGGAGGTGGTTGGACATTTGAGAGAGAGAACTTGAAATCGTCCCAGCCACCGCGGGATGCGCTCCGGGCCACCGTAGCCGCGGGTAGTAAGAATATACGTATTTTTTGTCGATCTATTTTTTATTAAATTTATTGTTTTATTATTTGTCCTGTGCTACTCAAAAAAAATATTTTCACTTTCTTTCTTTTTCATAAATAAATCGACCAATATATCGACCTAGAAATTGTTTCCAGAACCCCATACTTATCAAAAGCGTTAGCAACTACTAAACGAGCGAGACCAAAGCCTTCTGGTTGAAAATCAATTTGGTCGAGCCCTGACAATCCCTAAGGCCTACCCTACTACGCCAAGCAATAATTAAATACGTATTTCAACATTTTCCCATTTCAAGTCGAGGCTCTGTTCAAGACTAATTGCTCTGTGAAATTGTAGCACTTACTAAAACGTTTTTGAGGAATTATTCTCTTTGTGAAATACAATAGAGCTGACTTTTAAGTGACGGAAGTAAATGGTGGTTTTCGTCTATCGATTTTCTGGGCCTTTGTTTCATTTGTGAATAGGTATGTTTTGCGTATGATATCGAGGAAAGTTTTGTTTTAATACAAACGTTTAATTTTTGGTTTTTTTTTTGACATCCGGTTTAATTTTTGGCGTATTTACCGACAGATAAATCTGTGGAAATCAGACCCTTCTATGTAGGATGTATCTATGTAGGATATAATATTTTTATTCCGAAAGAACGTATCCTTCAGATTTACTTACAACATGCCACAAGGGTACACAAGATTAAACAAAAACTTTATGAGGTATAATGATATCTCACACATTTTTTCATCGAGTATTAATTTTCCATTGTTATGTTACTCAAAGATATTAGCAGATCATCCACATAGACATGTAAGAAAAAATATGTATTATAGACGATAACTTATAAACTACCCAAGCAAGATAAATAAAATTGATCAAATCATTTATTTCAATTAGACCATTACAGGCACTTTTGAATGTCAAGCGTTGATCTCTATGGAGAAGAATGGGCAAGAAACTCGATGGACACTCTTTTCAATAATATTTTTACAAAATCGTATTTACATCATTCATGTTGAGATTATACAAATATGTGAGAACGATGTAGAAAGACGTGCACAGTAAGAGCGTCCAGAGTAAATAAAATGCCGATATGGGAACACTCGGAAGTATACCCTTTCAAACACAAAAAGGGAAGGAGAAGAAGTCAAGATAAGAAGTCGGTTAAAAATACGATCGAACATAGAACCTCCTCCTTTTTTGAAGTCGGTTAAAAAAATTAAGTAATTATCGGCTGTCTCACGGTTGCACCATATTGATCCAGTTCAGCAAAACCCGACGATGGTTCACAACTTTTTTTTTGCCTGGATTCATTAAATTACTTCTCCCGGTCTGGGCGGAGTGGAAGGGAGTGTCACGGTTGTATTGACTAACACCCATCCATGTTCCTTTTTTTGCCCTTTGTGTTCCAGGGCTGTAGTATCTCATTCGTACAACCCATAACCCTGTCAGGCAGTGGTCCTTTCAGGCCCCTTTGCTTTGATGGTTTTCAAATGAAGATGATATAGTGATGTAACAAACGTAAAACAGCTTCGTACTTTGTGACAAAGTCTAAGATAATTTATTATGTGAACACTAAATGCGAAAGCTATATTTGAATTTACTTCCCAAAACGTATGCCTATGCGGGACAATAGAAAGCGGTTAATATAATAGACAAGTATATCGATAGATAACTATGAAGCCACGCAGATACGGGGACACGTAACCAAATTAAACATCAATAAATTAACTAACGTAGGTAGTGATAGCAACAGTTTTAGATAAGTGACGTCATGCCCAAATTAATGACAATGAAATTATCAGATACTTATTTAGAACTAGCTTTTGCCCGCGGCTTCGCTCGCGTTAAATTCGGGGTAACACAGTTCGACTTTTCTGATTTGCAGGTACCTGTTACCTATAGTTTTTGCCCTTGCGCCTTATTTATTGTAATAGCAATGCTAAGTTTTCCCTTTTCTTCTCCCTCACATGCCAAACTTTTTTTTTAAATAGCCTATTTTCGTCTCCAGGGTTCCAACTATCTCTGTATCAAAATTCATCAAAATCGGTTTAGGCATTTAGGCGTGAAGACGTAACAAACAAACAAACTCACTTTCGCTTTTATAATATTAAGTAAGGATTAGGTAGTTGTAGTTCATATCTCTGCCTAACTCTTGGATGAATACAAGCATTATGTTAGGTAACATAGATCTGACATTTGGATCCATTTTATTAAGGTCAATGGTTGTTATCATTTTTGGTTTGCACGGATAAAAGAGGCCAAAAGTATCACAGGATATTTTAAACAGGTTATTGCTACTTGAAAGAATAATATCGAAAGTTCAGAGGCAAGCGATGAGAGCGAAAATAAAAACTGAAAGCTGAAAATCAAAACATTTTGCAGATACCCCAGAAATAGCTTTCATAACTGAAGCGAGTTTAGTTCTTACTGTACATTCTTGTATGGATACATCTATCTATATGGATTATGAAGTGAAAATTCGCTATGTGAAAATTACTGCAAACAAGGAAATTCACTATTGGGTAAGGCTAAGTTATAACAGACGCTTGAGCCGATTTTGATTTGGCCCTTTACATTCCAAGTATCCTCTGTAACTTTGACTGAAGATTCAGATAGTGAGTGTCCCCAAAGTCTGACAACCAGTCTTACCAAGCGGTATCACTATAGCCATAAATATAAAGGCCAGAATGAATGAGAAGAAATTTTTAGAGGAGGCCTGTGTCGAAAGACTAACTGGGGAAAAACGTATCGATCAAAATATTAGTCTTAAGAATTAACTGTAAAAAACTCAGGAATAACGGCTTACTTTATTTTATCCCGCAAATAGAGGTTTGTAACGTCAAACAATCCTTACTAATATTATAAAAGCGAAAGTGAGTTTGTTTGTTTGTTTGTTTATTTGTTTGTTTGTTTGTTACCTCTTCACGCTTTAATGGCTAAACCGATTTTGATGAATTTTGGTACAGAGATAGTTGGAAACCAGGAGACGGACATAGGCTAACTTTTTTTTGAAAAAAGTGGGATGTGAGGGAGAAAGAGGGAAAAACAGGGAACACTTAGCGTTGCTATTACAAATCAATCAGGCGCAAGAGCAAAAACTGCAGGTCTGCTTGGTGTGTTATACCGAATTTAACGCGAGCGAAGTCGCGGGCGAAAGCTAGTTTTATATATTTATTAGGATGATATGATCATAATGTTGTTAGGATGATGTTCCGAGTTACCAATTACTGCGTTGTCTAACAGTTTCCGCTGCAAAGGATAAAGATAATATTCAGTCGGTGACCTTTGATAATTTATTTGGAGAGACAAAAACATAGCAGATTGTTTCCGTATCAGGGAATTCGTTTTAGATTAGGGTCTTTTATATTTTTTTTCATCTTACTGGCATTTATAGATCTTTGCGTGTAGTTATGAGTAGTCAGAGCTTTAAAGGCAGAAAACAAGACTTATAAGAGGAAGGTCAGATCAACAGTCACTCCCTGTAAAATACTAGTATTCAGATGTAAGTGACCCCAATATAGCTGAGCTTGGGCTAGTAAATCATAAATGGTAGGAGAAGACCTGTCGCTGCCGACTGTCGTTCGATCGATGGATGGCAGCACAGAGTTCTGGAACGCGGTGGTTTCAATCTGCAATACCGTCAGGCCGCAGAAGGAAGTTGCGGAAAGGGAGAAGGAGATGACTAGCTCCCGCTCATCCCGCAGTAGACGCACTAGGTGTTGCCGAGGGCGGACAACACTCTCTTTCGGTTAAAAAGAGCGTTGCGGCGTTCCTGGAGCTGTCTATGAGGGCTCCCATAAACAGCTTCAGAGACGTCGCAAGGCCCCCGATGAAAGTGTGCGAAGAAACACCAGTGTGGTTTTAGTCAGTACAAGTTTGACAAACCCATCTATTGAGGATTTCCACATCAGCAAAAAAAAAAATAGGCAAATCATGAAAACTCTTTAAAAAAACAGGAGACATACCTCACATATCCCTTCCTTGGCGGGTAGTCCTTGTGGAAGACGGAGTGGTTGAGGATCATCTTCTCATAGCCGGTGTCCAGCCAGGACCTCTGCAGCACGAAGTCGCGGTTCTTGAGGGGGGCCGGGCATGACACTGGGGACAAGATAGTTTGTTTTACTACGAGTGTACTATGTTGAGTGGAAAAACAAATGCCTTTGCACTTTGTAAATGATTCTTTTACACCAAATATTTGAAAACACATCATGAACCTCAAACCAACCCAGCCACCGCGAGAGACGCTAGGCGGCGGGCCTGTGGACGGTAAGCAATGGGCCTCTAGCTCACCGTCCGTCCGTCTACTGACGACAGGCCGTGTTGACGGCGCATTAGTGTTCCACGGGAGCCTCAAACAGATGTCAGCAAAGCAGAAAGGCCTGCCGGAGTTGCGGGTTGTTCGAAAGAGATACCGTGGCCTCGGAACATAAAGGGCAATACAAGGAATGATCAGAATGAATGAAAGTCTGACACATTTGATGATTTCCCATCTGCAAAAAAAGCACACACACACACACACACACATTCATTGTCGTACTATTAACCCATTCGATCAGGTAAACTTCATCAAAGTTGTACACTTCCCGTTCTATATTCCCATCGCGTAACCGACATTGGAAGATAGATCACAGGAATGGTTGACCATCCGTATTGCATATGAATAACTCATAAGGCCGTGATGAAAGCCACATTTCGTTCTTACCATTATACTAGATTTTGCCCGCGGCTTCGCTCGCGTTAAATTCGGGGTAAAACAGTTCCCCTTGCGCCTTATTGATTTGTAATAGCAATGCTAAGTTTTCCCTTTTCTTCCCTCTTTCTCCCTCACAACCCACTTTTTTTTCAAAAAAGTTAGCCTATGTCCGTCTCCTGGTTCCCAACTATCTCTGTACCAAAATTCATCAAAATCGGTTTAGCCATTAAAGCGTGAAGAGGTAACAAACAAACAAACAAACTCACTTTCGCTTTTATAATATTAAGTAAGGATTTTACGGAAATCATTTTGAATTATAAAAACAGGTCAAGTGCGAGTTGGGCTAGCGCACCGATGCACGATGGTTCCTTACAAACATGCGACATTAACGTTATATTACACACTAGCTTTCGCCCGCGGCTTCGCTCGCGTTAAATTCGGTATAACACACCAAGCAGACCTGCAGTTTTTGCTCTTGCGCCTGATTGATTTGTAATAGCAACGCTAAGTTTTCCCTTTTCTTCCCTCGTTCTCCCTCATATCCCACTTTTTTTTAATAAAAATTAGCCTATGTCCGTCTCCTGGTTCCCAACTAAAAAATTGGATCCCAAAATTCATCAAAATCGGTTTAGCCATTAAAGCGTGAAGAGGTAACAAACAAACAAACAAACTCACTATCGCTTTTATAATATTAGTAGGAAGTAAGGATTATTTTTGTCCAGTGGTTCATAAAAGACAACGCGGTTTAAATTTTGAGAGCAGGGTATTCTCAAAATTTTAACCGCGTTGTGCCAATACTCTTGGAGTCAAATTGTTGTGACATACGGAGAAATAGGCGAATCTATAAGGATTCCGATTTAGCCATCGGCTCATCATCTGCCTAGCCTTTCCCCAACTATGTTGGGGTCGGCTTCCAGTCTAACCGGATGCAGCTGAATATCAGTATTTTACATGGAGCGACTGCCTATCTGACCTCCACAACACAGTTAATACTGCAAATACGATACCCCTTGGTAAGACTGGTTGTCAGACTTTCGGAACACTGACTACCTGTAACGACTGTCAAAGATCTACAAATGACAGCCGGGACCAACGGCTTAACGTGCTTTCCGAGGCACGGAGGAAACTCGGTATGTAACGGGTGGTCACCCACCCACAGACCATTACCAAACTCCACGGTGAGCCTAAGCCGCAAATGTAAGCAAATATTAATTAAGACCTGACCGTTACTTTTGTTTTTTTCGGGCGGGAAATTATCAAAGTGAAATTAGCAAATTTGAGGGACTTGTGCAACACGAACGCCCCGTCGCTAGACCGACGGAAAGTGAGCTACTTATTGCTCACCGTCCATAAACACGCGCCTACGGTAGCCGAGAATAGTCAAGTGGCTCCCACCGCCCTCTACGAGCGTCTCCACTGTGAGACTGATGCCTAAGAGATCAATGGCTAGAGAGTAAAGGCTGAAACGAATGTTGAGTCTTACCCACAAAGTAAAGCACAATAGGAAGGATATATCAAGAAACTATTCATGTCAGCTCGTTAAAAGTTTACTGCAAAGCGAGCCGGTTCCACACAAGTTTACAAAGTGCTTCATCTTGTCTAAAATGTACCGTGACCTCTTGCCAACTTAGTAGTAGAAATAGGTATAATCTATTAAGCTCTGACAAGGTTTCTTATACACTTTTGTTAGCTTAACTTGTAAATGAACTGTTTGACGACACGGTTGGGGCAGTGTCTGACAGATCAACTGCTGCGCTGCGTGTTCGATTCCCACACGGAACAAATATTTGTATGGCCAAGAGATAGTTGTTTCGGGTCTGGCTGTTTGTGTATGTGAGTTTAAATGTTTGTAAATGCACCACGATACAGGAGAAATTCCTAGTGGGGGCAACGTTTGTGTTTAGAAATATTTTATTTGACCCACTTTTCGATTGAGCCAAAATTTTGCATACATAGCTTACAGTAAAATGGGCGTAGCTAGTTCGCGTCATTCTTATCTTCTAAATATTAAAAAGTAGGTTCACCGATATCGGTTTGTGTACCAACATAAAGTATTCTGACACAAAACAAAACACATTCAATTTATAACAACACACGTTTATGTCAATTAAATTGAAATTGGCGATGAAATAAGGTTGCCAGCACATTTAACATCTTACATAAGCGTGTTTTTTGTATTTTTATAAACATTTGAATGTACACCCACATGTTTGCACAAGACGATCTCTAACAGGCAACCTAAGAATAGACTGAATAAAAATGAGAGGCCTTCAACTTATCGAAGTTTACCTAAAAAGTTTTTAAACTACAAAGATTTTTAACCTTTACACAAGCTTCACACGTATTATAATCTTGCTTTACTTCCAAGAAGAAAGCTGAAGTTTCGCAATACACCGCATGTTTACGACCCCAATTAATATTCATCAGTGTGAAACCTCGCGTAAATAATTTAATCACATCTTATACGTACCTAAATCATGATTAGCAAAGTTTCGTGGGAAATGAAATGCCATAAGTTGGAGGCGAGAAGAAACTTGGAGCTCGTACAATCATTTATTACATTGGCGATAAGACGGCAGGTACACTTCCGAGCATTAACATGTATACGAAATTTAAAAGATATTTCCTCGTTAAATGTCTCTTTAAATTCCTCGTTTGTCTTGGTATGGACATGTAATGAGGAGGGATGAAGGACATGTGACTAAAAGAGTGATGGATCTGAATGTTGATGGACGGAGAGCGAGAGGAAAGCCAAAGAAAAGATGGATTGTGTAAGGAACGATATGAAGGAGAAAGGAGTAAATGATGCCGTGACGTCTGACAGGGGAGACTGTAAGGCGAAAACGTGTAGCGCCGACCACAAATGGAATGGGACAAGGGCAGGATAATGGGACAAGGGCAGAAACGTTAAATGTTTATTTCAATATTGAAGTAAGGACTATTTCAGGTAAATAGCTCTAAAATACTAATTAAAATTTGTTATCATCGTCTTCCTGTCCTTGTCCCATTTTATTTGGGGTCAGCGCAACACGTTTACTTCTTCCATTCTCTCTTGTCATATTTCACGGCATTATTTACTCCTTTCTCATTCATATCATTCCTTACAGAATGTATCCATACTTTCGTTGGCCTTCCTCTAGATCCATATTGCATATCCTACTCATCACTCTTTTAGTTACATGACATGCGTTTAGTTGCTCCTCATTCATGCCCATACCAAAACAAACCAATTCCTTTTAACAACATAAAATAATGTTTTAAAGTTTTTATTAATTAACATATAATTGAAGAACAGTCCACAAAAACGAAGAAGAAGAAGTTGCCAAGTGAATAAACATTTTTGTTCTTTTACTTTCTGCTGACTGTACTTCGGTACTGCCGCGAGCTAAGTGAGAAAATGAACTCGTACAACGATATTAATGGTTTATAATTAATTTTGTTAGGTACAACAATTGAGTGATGTTTTTATTAAGTACTAGCTGTCGCCCGCAGTTTTACCTACGTGACCCGTACATTAATTCATGATACATAGTACCGGGATTAAAACTAGCTTATGTGTTAATCCAGGAAAAAGCTAAAAGCTATCTGCACATCAAATTTCATACAAATTCGTTTCGCCGTATAAAATTTTAAACAGAAAACAAAATTATCAAGATCAGTCCACCCGTTCAGGAGGTAAGATGCCATAGACAGACACATAGACACATAGATTAGTATATTCTTATATTGTATATAGTCATTATTTGCTTATATTTTTATGTATTCTTTTTTTTCTCCGTTTTTTCTTTACGCACTGTGTTTACATCTCTTTTTAGTTACTCTCCTTTTCTATAGAAATAAGCATTACCTTTGTACCTGTTTTCTGTTCCTGTATTTTTCTGTGTTCAGTGTGTACGTACGTACAGACGCCAGCAGGTCAAGCTACCCGAAACTGTCAATTTTTCCCAATGAACCTTGAACCTAATACTTTAGAAATAAAGTCGAAAATCTATCAAAGAAATCTGACAGATTGTAGTAGCTTGATGTGCAAACGTCTGTACATAAATCTTTAAATAAATAGATCCATCGATACACACTTCAAACTTATAACAACGCTCTTTTATGGTCGACGGTTAAAAAATGTAAAATGTAATATCTCAAACAGGTTGTAACGTCGTACATACATAATACGTAAGTATGTAATCTGTGGGTGCTCAACCATGCTTCGGCAAAGTCGAAATACGAGAGCAGAATTTTAACTAACTGCGGTCGATACTTATATCACTTAGATCGCTTAGATTTTCTAAACTACCGACACAGTGAGTGTTGACGTGGTTGTTTCCAGTTTACAGTATTTATTACAAAAAGTGTATTCAGGGAGAAAGGTACACCGACGCATAGCGGTTACTACGTATTTAGAACGTGGAACGTGAATCCTTCCCGGGTTCAAGATGATGTTCTAAATACGTAAAAAAAATGACAATTAAATTTTAAAAATTACGTTTATGTCAATTAAAATGAAAATTACGAAACGTCATTTAAAATTAACAATTATAAAATATCAAATAAAATCAAAAATTACAATTATAAAATGTCAACAAACAGACACTTTGGGTAGTAGAGGCGTGATGTCATGTATGTTATTTAATGGGTCGTCGTCTTTGACATAAGGAAAAAAGGCACAAAAAAAAGGACTAACACTCCGCGTGCTTGTTGAGAGCAGACGTGTTTCGCTAATTTTCGCAAAATATTAAATCCTAGTTCATTTCCTTTAATCAAAATCCAACTCTAAGATCAAAGTGCTAAAATCGTTATCCGTTTGGCTGTACAAAACATCACACAGCACTGCCCCGGCGAGTGCGCAGCACTCGCACCTCGAGAGTAAGGAGAGGACTACTATTCGCATCACACTCGCACCCTCGCGGACAGGCAACTAAATGAGCCGACCGAGAACACCGCCTAGTGGCATGTTAACAAGCGGAAGCGAAAGCGGTAGCGGATCTGTACCGAACTTGTCTACGTATGATGACAACGAATACCAAACCAACATCTGTCTGAGAAAACGAAAAGAACGCACTGAAGAAATAGATTACAAATCAGATTTCGTAAACTTTCGTACAGACATTATGAAGTTTCTGGAAGAATTTGGAAGAACTCAAAATGAGAACCTGAACCTCATACGAGTAGAAATCTCTGAGATTAAACAAGAAATTAAAACGATAAAATCGAGCACAGAAAACTTTAAGCAACAATTTAAAGAAATAAATACAGAAATCAAAAATATTAAATCCAATAACGTGATAACTCAAGAGAAATTTAAACGTATAGACAGTGAAATTCTCCAAATACAAACCCAAAGAAATATGGAAAGTGCATCCGATAAATCGCCCGTCTTACATCACGAAAGTCTCATCCTAGAACTCAAGGATCGGAGTGAACGCGAGAAAAATATCATAATTGTGGGTATATCCGAAAAAAGTGATAAGAACTATAACTCACGACAAAACTACGATTACGAAGAAGTAAATAAGGTACTAACAACACTGTATGACAATTGTCCGAAGCCAATCAAAACCACAAGATTGGGAAAATATATCACAAACAAGAACCGGCCCATCAAAGTCTATTTTACCAATATAGAAACACCTAAGTACCTGTTCCGGATTAAAAGTAAACTACCCGAGAATATACACATTTACTCAGACTTAACCCCGACTCAAAAGCTATATTTACAATCCATAAAAGGAGAACTCGAAAAACGAAAAGAGGATGGAGAAAAGGATCTCATAATTAAATATATAAAAGGTAAACCTACAATAATTACCAACCCAAAAAACTCGAAAGGGGTTCACAATACAATAGAAAACACACAGACAAACTAAGCCATCACATCATCAAAAATTATGAAGACCTACCCTTACACTCATCATCACTTAGATTCTTTTATGCTAATTTAAGAAGTATTCGCAAAAGTGGGAAACTTGATGAAATAAAGTGCATTATAAGAGCGATACCTAAAACGACACACTTATTAGTATTCACGGAGACCTGGATTACTTCTGAAGCCGAAGCTAAATTATATCAATTGCCATACTTCAAGCATGTTTACAGCTATAGGAAAACACGTAAAGGAGGAGGGGTATCGATCTACATACACGATAGTATAAAATACGACATAACGGAAGAATTATGCGAAAATGGAAACCACTACTTATGGATATATGTAAAGAAATTATCCCTAAACATCGGAGCGATTTATAAACCACCTGACTCAAACAATAACGATTTCTTAACGACATATTCCGTACAGCTGGAGCAGAGAAAAAGGGCAATTGTATTTGGTGACTTTAATATTGATCTCCTTAATGCGGACAATCACGGCACCAAATACCTGAATGAAATCAAAGGAAATGGATATAAAATATTGAACAAAATTAATGGCCTGTACAGTACTCGTGAAACTTCAACTAAAAAATCTATACTGGATCATGTTTGTACAAACATAGGTAACCACTCATTTAGTATCTCCATTATTGAGTCATGCTTGTCTGACCATAAACAAATATATTTGGAAATAGGCAGTATCAAGCCACAAATAAAAAAAAGAATCAGCTACAAAGCAATAAATTATGAAAAGTTGTACAGCGATGCACTAACAGATAATTACATGAATGAAAAAAATGATTACTACAACCTCGAGCGCTTTATCACAAAACATATAAATAACAACAAAATCGACAAGACAAAAATTCTGAATTCTCCTCAAAACGACTGGATAAACCGAAGTATTCTTGATTCAATAAACCTACGTAACAACCTATGGCAACAGACAAAATCTCACCCAAAAGACGAAAACGTACAAAAAATCTTTTCCAAGCAACGAGAAGCAGTGTCACACCTGATCAAAAAACACAAGAAAAAGTACTATTACGATCTATTCTACAACAATAACAGTCAACCGAAAAAGATGTGGGAACTTATTAATAATCTAGCATTAAACAAGATCAAAGAAAGCAGTGCTCCTCCGAAACTATTGTCGAGCTCGGGACCTATAACTGAAGGTAATCCGATATGTGATTTATTTAACTCATTCTTTTCATCAATAGGCGAAGAACTAGCTAACGAAATACCCCGTATATATCACGCGAACGACGGTAACACTCTTATGTACGAACACAACCATTCACACGACATAACTCTGAGTAAACTCACTGCTTGTACAGAAGACGAAATTTCTAAAATAATTGACTGTCTTGATAACAATACAAGTACTGGGTTAGATGGTATCAGCACTAAGGCGATTAAATGCCTCAAAAATATTATTGCTCCGAGACTAACGGACTGCATAAACGAATGTCTGATGCGCGGCGTTTTTCCAAACACGCTGAAGGTTGCCAAAGTCAGTCCTATTTTCAAATCGGGAACTAGGACTGATCCAGGTAACTACAGACCAGTATCCGTTTTACCTGTATTATCAAAAATTTTTGAGCGCGTTTTGTACAACCGTCTAAATACATACCTTCTTGAGAAAAACTTCCTAATTGACGAACAGTATGGCTTTCGTTCAAAATCTAGCACTCTTACAGCTGCAATAGACTTGGTAACCAAAATCAAAACGCACATAGATCAAAGGGATGTTGTATTGGGGGTGTTTATTGATTTAAAAAAAGCGTTCGACACAGTATGCCACCACAAACTTCTACATAAATTAAACAACGCAGGAGTCGTAGACACAGCCCTAGAAATGTTTACATCGTATCTACAAAATAGACAGCAAGTAGTAAAAATAGGTAAATACACTAGTTCCATAAAAAATGTACCATACGGCTGTCCCCAAGGCTCAATTTTAAGTCCATTACTCTTCTTAATCTATATAAATAGTATAAGTAGAATAGGGTTAACGGGACACCTAACATTATACGCGGACGACACATGTCTCTTCTATTTCAATAAATCTATACATAATGCTATAGCCGACGCTCAAAAAGACCTTGACACACTCAGTGAGTGGCTTAAATACAATTTACTCACAATAAACACCTCTAAAACAACATACATGATTTTCACCGCAAAAAATAAAATGTTACCAGAATTCCCGCCTCTTATTATAAACAATAACACACTAAAAAGATCGAACCACGAAAAATATCTCGGTCTGAGGGTAGACGACAAACTCACTTGGAAACTGCACATCGACCATGTAAAAACTAAATTATTATCATTACTAGCGTCTTTACGTAAAATTTCAAATTGTATCCCAAGTAAAATACGTACTATTATTTATAACTCATTAGTAAAATCACATCTCGAGTACCTTATTGAAATATGGGGATCTGCCGCGAAAACCATACTAACGCCTTTGCAAAGAACCCAGAACAAAATTATAAAAACCCTGTACCATTACCACTACCTAACTCCAACTAAAACAATATTCGAAAAAACTAAATTATTAAATCTCACACAACTATATACATACGGGACCTGCATTCTAATTAAAAAAATCATGACAAACAGCATACAATCAAAATTAAAATTCCAAAAAAAAACAATATCTCATAACTTAAGAAATAAAAACAAATTACTTCGAAGACAAGCTCGGACAAACTACGGTAAAAAAACTATATTGTTCGAAGGAGCACAGCTGTTCAACGATCTACCAAATAACATAAAAGATTGTAACAATATAAACACATTCAAAGCAAAACTAAGGAATCATGTATCGGAAATGTAGTCATACCGCTAATCACAAACACGCATCGGAGGTAAAACGTATTTATTAAGATTATTTGTATCTCATTGTAAGTGAACCTATGTAATGTTCTTATGAGAATAAATTCTTTAAACCTAAATAAAATGTACCTTCTTCCAACAAAATATTCTCAGCTCCATCCTAAAAGCAATTTAAAGGGACACGTAAAAATGCAGACATCTTTTACTTTTTCCACACATGTGCAAAATCTCACGACGTCATAATTGTCTCTTCACCTCAACCGACGGTTTTCAGTCATCTTTTAAAAAGAGAATCTTACAAAGAAAGATCTTTTTAAACCAACCACATCTTTCTGCCTAAAAGAGGGCTCTTATCTATTCAAATGGAAGAACGGAGCTGAGCTGAGCGAGGAAATACAACGACCTACATTATTTTATCTAGATTTGCCACATTTTGCATATTCTGACATTGTACCTATTTTTCCTGAAGTGATAAGCTGAGGTGTAAAAAGCTGAGGTCGATAAAAATAGTCAATTTTGATCCAAGTGAGAAAAAAAACATTTTTCCTTGTCTTCTCATACTGAAAGAGAAACAAAAGAATGACATCGCTAAACACCTAAACAGACTAATAATCCGAATAAGAAATTCAAGTATTTTTTAAATTTAGAACTCAATTAAATATATATTTGTTTAAAAGCAAATTATTTTATAAATGATCATGTTTTTTTGTGATATTCTGATGATTAACACAATTTATTTATAAAAATAAATATAAAGGCTTTAAAACAAGCGCCTCTTTACTCTAAAAAAAACTAGGAATTTGAGCAGTTGTTGTTTATTGTTATCCGTAATGACACAGAACAATGAAAGCCCTTGTTGCAATAAATGAGAATAAAAGTACGCGTGTGAAAACCATTGCATGTTGAACCTAATCGCAGTGCAATAAGAGCCAGTTTTCGAGGATGTGTCATCATCATTTTCCTGCGCTTGTCCCATTCTATTTGGGGTCGGCGCAACACGTTTTCTTCTACCATTCACCCCCATCAGACGTCACGGCATTATTTACTCTTATCTCCTTCATATCATTCCTTACACAATCCATTCATCTTTTCTTTGGCCTTCCTCTCGCTCTCCGTCCATCAACATTCAGATCCATCACTCTTTTAGTCACATGTCCTCCTTTTCGAAGATGTGTATCCTTACTTCCTTACTAATATTATAAAAGCGAAAGTGAGTTTGTTTGTTTGTTACCTCTTCATGCTTTAATAGCTAAACCGATTTTGATGAATTTTGGTACAGATATAGTTGGAAACCAGGAGACGGACATAGGCTATTATTTTTTTTAAAAGAGTGGGATATGAGCGAGAAAGAGGGAAGAAACGGGAAAACTTAGCGTTGCTATTACAAATCAATAAGGCGCTACCGAATTTAACGCGAGCGAAGCCGCGGGCAAAAGCTAGTAAATATATAAGCGAAAATGGGTTTGTTTGTTTGTTACGTCTTCACGCCTAAATGGCCAAACCAATTTTAATGTTTTCGATGTTGACAGGAGAACGGTATTGACGGGTAGATAGTAAATACTCGTATATTATCATAATACCTACGTCGAAATATCGGAAACTTACAATAGGTAATCATTACGGAAGATATAATACCGATATTGACAGTCTTAGTTAAGTTATAAGTCTTGACGGCGCACTTGACGCAGTGGTTGAGCGATCGACTGCGCTGCGTGTTACGGTTCGATCCTCGTACGGAACAAATATGAGTAAGGCCTATAGATAGTTTAAATGTTTGTAAACGCATCCACGTTACAGGGGAAATTTCTAGTGTGAGGCACGGTTTAAAGAAAAAAACAGTAGGTATTCATTTAGTGTTAGTGAAAACAGTCGTTATTCTTAATTTAATTCATTTGCCCTTAAGCAATTCGGGGAGCTAAGTAAAATAAGACTAAACTCAGCGATGAGTTCGTTTCCATGTCTCATGAATTAGGAATCGAGTGCGTTCGAGATCTTTTATTTATTAGGCAAATAAAAGAGAGTGTTTGAGTTTTGGGTTCCCATAAAAATCGTAAATTCGAAGGATCTCTATATTTACTACGTCATACTTTTTTGTATATCTATTAGACAGTTCTCGTTTACAACATAGTTGGAAAAAGGCTAGGCATATGATGATAGCGCTTGCCACTCGTTTAGGTCTAATTTTTTTTGCGGATGTGAAATCATAAAATAACTTCATCCGCTCTGGGCGGAGCGGGGTGGAGTGTCAGACTTGTACTGACTAAAACCCACCTATGTTCCTTCTATTGCTCTTTATGTTCCGGGGCCGCAGTATCTCTTTGAACAACTCGCAACCCTGGCAGTCGGTGGCCCTGGCGGCCCCCTCTGCTTTGCTGACATCTCTTAGAGGCGCGCGTGGAACACTAACGCGCCGTCGACACGGCCTGTCGTCAATAGACGGAAGGACGGTAAGTTACCCATTGCTCACAGTCCACAGGCCTGCATCTACGGTGGCTGGGAGTCGTATCGCGGCGCCCGATGCCCGGGGCGTCTCCCGCGGTCCTAATGTATATTTAGGGTTCGGTAGCCAAAGGGTAAAACGGGCACCCCATTGCTGAAACTCCGCTGTCCGTCCGTCTCTCCGTCTGTCACCAGGATGGAACTCATGAACCGTGATAATATGACAGTTGGCATTTTCACACATAATGTATTTCTGTTGCCGGTATAACGAAAAATACAAAAAAAAACAAAATGAAAGTAGTCCGTCTTTATTGATAATGTCACGGAACTCTTCGTGTGCAAGTTCGACTTGCATTCGTATTTAAAAAAAAAACGATAGGTATACTACAATCAATTCAGTACAATCATTATCCTACTGATATTATAAAAGCGAATATTTGTATAGATGTTTGTTACCCTTTCGCACAAAAACTACTGAATGGATTTTAAATAAACTGTACAATAATATAGCTTATACATCAGAATAATACATAGGCTATAATTCATAAAGATATATATTGTATTTTCTATCACCTCGCGAATGAAACTGCGGGGCGCAGCTAGTATCATCATAATTTCGTTATGTTCATTTATTCTTATACACATTATTAAATACGTCTTTAAATAAAACATAATTATAATTACTTTTGACATGATTTCTGGCTCAATGTACACGACATTTCAAAATAAATCAAAATAATTTATTGTTAGTCAAAGTTTTTTGTCCGAAATATGGCACCGCTCCAAATGGCTAGTAGGTTCAATAAAAACCGGTACGTTGGGAACAAATGACCAGTAAACAGTACCGACTGCGAACGAAAACTACCATATTTCCTAGTACAGGCTACAAATTGTTCGTATTATTGCAAATATACATAGGGTTGGTACCTTAGTAAAATATTTTTTTTTATTATTATGCAACACTTTATGTATGCTTTATCCTTGTTGAGATAGGAGTCCTTTTTATTTATTTACTAGCTCTTGCCCACGGCTTCGCTCGCGTTAAATTTGGGGTAACACAGTTCCTCTTTCCTGATTTACAGAAACCTGCTACCTGTAGTTTTTGCCCTTGCGCCTTATTTATTGTAATAGCAATACTAATTTTTCCCTTTTCTTCCCTCTTTCTTTCTCATTACTCACTTATTTTTTTAATTTAGCCTATGTCTGTCTCTAGGGTCTGAACGATCTCTTTTCCAAAATTCATCAAAATCGGTTCAGCCATTTAGGCGTGAAGACGTAACAAACAAAAAAACTCACTTTTGCTTTTATAACATTAGTAAAGATTAAAACTTCATGCGGATATAAAAAAATATTGTACAGGGACTGTGCCTTGGGCAATTTCTACCAGTCAACCTTAGGGATCACCCTAAGGTTGACTGTAAGGAAAAACATAGGAGAACCTTTTGGCATAGTACGGCACCAATTTACTTTATTTTTCTTTTCTTTTTTCATTTTGTGCTGTCCTGTGCGAGTCAAATAAACACGTTTTCTTTCTTTACCGATATATATCCGGTCCGAAAATCGGTCCAGGCGTCTTTGAGTAATCGGTGAACCATCATCTGCCTAGCCTTTTCCCAACTATGTTGGGGTCGGCTTCCAGTCTAACCGGATGCAGCTGAATATCAGTATTTTACATGGAGCGACTGCCTATCTGACCTCCACAACCCAGTTAATTCTGGGTAATACGATACCCCTTGGTAAGACTGGTTGTCAGACTTTCGGAACACTGATTACCTGTAACGACTGTCAAAGATCTACAAATGACAGCCGGGACCAACGGCTTGACGTGCTTTCCGAGGCACGGAGGAAACTCGGTATGTAACGGGTGGTCACCCATCCACAGACCAACCTAGGCAAGCGCGGCTTAACCTAAAGATCGACCCGAGCGGCTACTATTTATTTAGCCACGAGCTCCTCATGAACATAAAATTACATAAAAAAAGTCCAAACAAATTGAAAACCTCCTCCTTTTTTTAGGTCAGTTTAAATTACCAAACGCAGTTGTAGGCTCTGCTTATAACATGTCTAATCATAATACACATCTATCCAATAGATTATTATTGCACTAGCGGGTACAAAACTTATTGAACGGAAACCGCTTGATAACTTCTGACAGTTAGGCAAGATCACGTAGTTTCGGGCTCGCGAAGTAAATCCCGGGAGAAGTTGGGAACTTCACGAGGCATGATTTAATCGTTAGGTACCGATATGGGATTTTATCGGTCCTTCGTTTTCACCTTAATACGTAGTCTCATACCCTTTTATTATTTATTGCAAATTCTTTTGACCTTTTTGTGGTCTCGTACCTCGAAAGGAGTAAAGGGAACCCCTAAAGGATCACTTTTTTGTCCCTCTGTCTATCTGTATGGCTGTCAAGGCCCCTTATCTTAGGAACGCGTGGAGGTATTGAGTTGAAATTAAAACCTTATTAACAACTAGCTTTTGCCCGCGGCTTCGCTCGCGTTAAATTCGGGGTAACACAGTTCCCCTTGCGCCTTATTGATTGCTATTACAAATAGCTGTAATAGCAACGCTATGTTTTCCCTTTTCTTTCCTCTTTCTCCCTCACATCACACTTTTTTTTATAAAAAATTAGCCTATGTCCGTCTCCTGGTTCCCAACTATCTCTGTACCAAAATTCATCAAAACCCGTTTAGCCATTAAAGCGTGAAGCGTGAACAAACAAACAAACAAACTCACTTTCGCTTTTATAATAATAGTAAGGATTTTGTGGCTTTTTTAGAGCTGTGAAAAAAATCACCCTCTAAGACTACGCAGTCAAAAGATTATGCTGTTATGGCTGTTTATGTCGCAAGTTTGTACGGAACCCTTGGTGCGTGAGTCTGACTTGCACTTGGCTGGTTTTAATGGACCTCTCGCAATCTAACTCTACAAGGTTGAAAGATTGC
Source organism: Ochropleura plecta (assembly GCA_905475445.1). Lineage (NCBI taxonomy): Eukaryota > Metazoa > Arthropoda > Insecta > Lepidoptera > Noctuidae > Ochropleura > Ochropleura plecta. The sequence continues at coordinate 18,451,390 of FR997728.1, read as the reverse complement.
TCAACTGGACTATCCTGCAGCATCAAATGAAGTTAAAGGCTCCAGCCGGGGTAACGAATTTTCTGGACCCGAAAATATTGTTAAAAATAGGTGTTTTTAACAATATTTTGAAATAAAACCAGCCAAGTGCAAGTCAGACTCACGCACTACCCTAATTTAAATAATAATATTCATTGGCAAATAACAAATTACAAATATATTAGTGAATTCCCTAGCTCCTGTGCTAGTGTACACTGTATTACAGGAGCTAGTGTCTTCCCCTTATATCTATGTGTCATGTTATTTATGTACAACTACTACACACTTTGAAAGCCACATCAAATCCGGCATTTTTTATTCAATAACCCATTTTACTGATGTGATGGATAAAAATACCCTGTTGAACCACATCGATGAGGCTACGGCTAAAGCACAGGCTAGTTTTTGGGACCTAGATAATATGATCTTCACATTATTGAAAAATAATCTTATTAATATTTTAAATGCGAATGTTTGTGAGGAAGGATGTAAAGATGTATGTTACTCTTTCGCGTCAAAACGTCTTCGCGGATCTTGATGAAATTAAAAATAGCACAGAGGTAGATTATAGTCTGGAATATCATTATAGTCTGGAATAACAGCGCCAGCTACTAATTAATGCACAGGTCCACAAAACGAAAAACCGGATAAAAAGTAATTCACATCAATCACGTAATACAGAAGAAGCGTTCCATATTCGTAGGTTTTATTAAATTCCTAGTATTCATACTCTACACCCTGGCATCAATAAATGCGCTTATATCATTCGTCTGCGGTTGACTATAAACTAGTTCATATGACATTCTTAACAATATTATTGTACTAGGAATGTAAAGCAGATGTGCTACGTGACCTACGAAATGCTACGCCGTCGTAGCGCTACGCAGAATAATTTTGACTTTTTTAGCAGACTTGCTTACTTGGCCGACTATGAAGAAGGTTTTAATCATTGCGTAGGCTTTAGTTGAACACTATTTGTAGCAGATATGCCACGTGACCTACGAATGCTACGCCACCCGCCGTAGCGCTACACAAAATAGTTTTGCGCGAAATGTATTGACAGAATTTGTAAAAGATATTTTGATCATTGTACCAAGTCTGTCTTATTATTAACTAGCTTTCGCCCGCGGCTTCGCTCGCGTTAAATTCGGTATAACACACCAAGCAGACCTGCAGTTTTTGCTCTTGCGCCTGATTGATTTGTAATAGCAACGCTAAGTTTTCCCTTTTCTTCCCTCGTTCTCCCTCATATCCCACTTTTTTTAAATAAAAATTAGCCTATGTACGTCTCCTGGTTCCCAACTATCTCTGTACCAAAATTCATCAAAATCGGTTTAGCCATTAAGGCGTGAAGAGGTAAGAAACAAACAAACAAACAAACAAACTCACTTTCGCTTTTATAATATTAGTAAGGATTATTCACCAAGCATAAACAATGATAATTATCATGAAAATAAAGCCTAGTTTTCTTGGGAATATTCCCTGCGCTCAAACCAGCTGCAGAATAAATTACCTCTTATTATTCAAACGTTAAATTGATTCCGTCATATTTCTCAAGCACACATTTTTCAAACGTCTCGGGCACATTTTGCTGAGAATACTTTAACGCTATCTTCAACCACCACGCTTTAAATATACAAAGGCCTTGCCCACCAACTCGGGAGATGTAATATGCGTTTAAACTCGTGCGCGCTCGCTTCTTTTTTTGGGTGAATAACATTCATCCGTAATTCTGATTGCGCATCAAAATCACAATGGTATTTTATTTGTAATAAAAAAGATTTTTATTGGATTGCTTTTTATTTTTGCTTTTTACTTTTAATACGACAACACGGCTGGCGCAGTGGCTGAGCGCTCGACCGCTGCGCTGCGTGTCGCGGGTTCGATTCCCGCACGGAACATAAATGTGTATGTCCTGTAGATAGTTGTTTCGGATCTGGCTGTTTGTGTATGTGAGTTTAAAATGTTTGTAAACACACCCACGATACAGGAGAAATTCCTAGTGTGGGGCAACGTTTTAAAAAAAATGCTCTCGATAAGCCACTTTAAACTGCATACTTAAAGTGGTCATACGTGTACGCTCCTACATGTGCCACTTTCGCATTCCTTGTGCGAATAAAACACAAGTTTTCTTCAACATGCTCCCTTGTGATTTAACGGCAGCAGTTCCCTGAACGAACCGTTTTATACGAATCTATTTTTTACGAGTCGTTCCGCACGTAAAACTTACCGATGAAAGGTTATTTGGGATAGAAATGCTTAGATAAGTTTTGTGTAGCTTTTTTTCTGATCTTTTTAGAGTAACTATGTTGTAGTTATTTACGGGGTTTTAACTTTGAGCTTATCGCTTATTCGTGAGGAGATTTCAGCTCGATTCAACTAAGGCGCTGCGCAAACGTGGACACATTTGTGTCTTGTGTCGGATTTAAGCTACCGATTTCTATAACGTTGTAATAGTAGATATGTCCCGTAGCAGTTGATTACATAATGGTTATTATAATATTGTATAGAAATTTGTAGCTTGTATCCGACACAAGACACTGAAGTGTCCACGTTTGCGCAGTGCCTTAAGGATCAACATAACATCTCACTTGTAGTTCCCAAAGTGTTAGGCAGAGGGATACTTAATAGTACTCCAACATTTTGCTAGTTCAAAGCGAGCCTATTGCTCCTGATAAAAAATCCTAGTACCTCATGCTTAATAGTCGCGATTGTGCCTTCTATCCCAACAATAGACATCCGACTAATAGAAATAAAGTAGCTGGCGCCCGCGGTTTTGCCCGCCTGATGATCGAAAAAATAAATATCTTATGTGATATTCCAGACTATAATCTAACTCTGTGCCAAATTTCATTCAGATCCGTTCAGTCGTTTTTATGTCAAAGAGTAACAAACATCCATACATCCATCAATCCTAGGATTAATAGAAATTATGAAAAATTTAATGAAGTAATTCTGGGATGTCAATATGGCCCAGAGGTTAATTAAAGCCCTAACGGGCACGAGGTTGTGTTTTTTAAGATCGGGCTAATACCAATGCGGCTTTTTCAATTTAAATGTACTTTTCTAAGTTTATTTTGGACATCCAGATCATCATCTGCCTAGCCTTTTCCCAACTATGTTGGGGTCGGCTTCCAGTCTAACCGGATGCAGCTGAATATCAGTATTTTACATGGAGCGACTGCCTATCTGACCTCCACTACCCAGTTAGTACTGGGTAATACGATACCCCTTGGTAAGACTGGTTGTCAGACTTTCGGGACACTGACTACCTGTAACGACTGTCAAAGATCTACAAATGACAGCCGGGACCAACGGCTTAACGTGCTTTCCGAGGCACGGAGGAAACTCGGTATGTAACGGGTGGTCACCCATCCACAGACCAACCTAGGCAAGCGCGGCTTAACCTAAAGATCGACCCGAGCGGCTGCTATTATTTAGCCACGAGCTCCTCCAGATATCGGTGAAGAAATACACCGTGAGGAAATTTGGATTTTAACTAACTAATATAAGTTTGAAATAAAGCGTAGTGATCAATGCTCGTGCCTTCTCTGTGAGCAAAAGGCCTTTGCCCAGCAGTGGGACAGCTACAGGCTGGAATTTAAGTCTGGGTTCTCATTATTCAACCTAGCAAGGCTTAAAAATTACTAAGAAATAACTGGCCATAGCAATTGGTAAATGGTTCTTTCAAAAAACAAGTTCATAACTAGCATTTTTTTTTTGGGTGGGAAATCATTGTCAGACTTGTACTGACTAAAACCCACCCATGTTCCTTCTATTACCCTTTACGTTCCGGGGCCGCGGTATCTCTTTCGAACAACCCGCAACCCCGGCAGGCGGAGGCCCTGGCAGGCCCCTCTGCTTTGCTGACATCTCTTTGAGGTGCGCGTGAAACAAGAAAGCGCCGTCGACACGGCCTGTCGTCAATAGACGGACGGACGGTAAGCTATAACTAGCATTATATTTTTTGACGACACGGTTGGCGCAGTGGCTGAGCGATCGACTGCTGCGCTGCGTGTCGCGGGTTCGATTCCCGCAGGGAACAAATATTTGTACGACCTGCAGATAGATTTATTTATTAGAGAGTTGTACATACACAAACAGCCAGACCCGAAGGTCTGGCTGTTTGTGTATGTGAGTTTAAATGTTTGTAAACGCACCCACGATACAGGAGAAATCTTAGTGTTTAAAAAAAAACGTTATTTCTTTGTATCGTGTCAACTCCATTACTAGGTAGCTGGAATAGATATCATCATCAATACATTAGAGGTTTCTTTGTGAAACTACTAACTATTACTACAGATTCTACGAATTCACTAAAGGAAACGTACCTACAACTACTTACTATTTTATTCATTCTTCACCATAAATTCAATTACTTCACCAATTCATTTTACTACTTTCACAGGTAATGCCCTGAAAAATCAATTAAACCGACTCAACCGCGTTTACTGTCCACTCTTACCAATAAAAACTAGTTTTACTTGCCATAAAAGTTTTTCAATCGTCTAAAGACATAAAAACCAGGCAAGTGCGAGTCGGACTCGAGCACCGAGGGGTTCCTTACAAACTTTATAATCTTTTGACTACGTAGACTTAGAGGGTTGATTTTTTCACAGCTCCAAGGCACCGCTGAACATATTATTTTAATTTCTACTCGATACCTAAATGCGTTCTCGAAATAAATCGTCTTAACAAACATACTGACAGGTTTTTTTTTTTGAGGTACCCTAAAAAGGACCTTAACTATAAAGTAAGGCCATCGTGTAAGGTTATTACCGTAGATGATTGCGTCATTTCAGACGCAACTTAATCCAGCTCGTAAGTGCCTGTTATACGAGCTCTTATGAGTTATAAGTACGAGGAGGAGTTACGGAGGAATATTGTTTATGAAGTTAATAAAGGATATATCTCTAACCTCTCGTCATGATGGCCCAGAGGTTAAGTCCTCGCCTCTCATGCACGAGATTGTGGTTTCAAATCCAAGTACCAATGTTACTTCTTAGACTTCTTATTAAAGATACGTCAGCAAAAGAGACCTGGCAAGGCAATCGCCTGCCGGGGTTGTGCATTGTTCGATAGAGATATCGCGGCTCCAGAACACAAAGAGCAAAACAACTCTGAGCGGAACTTATAGGGAACATGGGTGGGTTTTAGTCAGTACAAGTCGTACAAGTTATTTGATGAAACCCATCCGCAAAAAAGCAATGCCCATGTAACTATTAAATAGGTACCTACTGTTAATAAGCCACAAGGCATATATTCCATAAATTCCCAGCCTCAACACTTCCTCCCGGGAGGTTTATTTCAAATCAATCAAGCGCTTATTCCAGTCCGGCGCAGCAGGGGTGCTTTTATTAAGTGCCAATTTATAAATAATTGTTTCAAGATCGTCTGGCGATGGAAGGAAGCGTTTATCTTCATTACTAGCTTCTGCCCGCGTCTTTGGCTGTGCCATGTCATTTACTGAGATAAAAATAGGTTTCCTACGAGTTAATTCATGTTATAAACTATTGGTCTAGTAAATTTCATCCAAATTCATTGTATTCGATTGAGGAACACACATTCAAACATGCAAATTTTTCTCAATTATAGTATTACCGACAAGCTCTAGTCCGCGACTTTCGTTCGTGTGAGGTTACGAGTACAATATTTATAAAAAAACTAGCTGTGCCACTCACACAAACTTGCGTCTTAAACGGCCATATCTTTTGACTGCGTAAACTTACTCGTAGAGGATTGATTTGTTCACAGCTCCAAAGGAACATACACTTGATAATAATAATATTTTATAGAAAACTAAAAGGTAACGATACTACAATCAATAACCCTCCAACTCAAGAATCCTTAAAAGAATTCTGGCAAGGAATCTGGTCGGACAGCACTGACCATAACAGAGAAGCTGGATGGATACAAGAGGAAATAGCTAGGTCAGAAACAATAGATAAAATGTCATTCGAAGATATAGATACACTCGAAATAAACACAATTATAAATAGAACGCACAATTGGAAAGCAGCGGGAATAGATGGTATTCATAATTTTTGGTTTAAACGACTACAGTCAATTCATAGTATTTTAGCAGAACAAATAAATAATATTTTGAAAGGTAACCAAAATTTACCAGATTTTTTAACTAAAGGAATTACATATATGATCCCTAAGTCAAGTAGCACACAGGATCCATCACAGTATAGGCCCATAACCTGCTTACCAACATTATATAAAATCATTACGTCATGCATCACTAACAAAATCATCAAACACACTGAGCAATATAATATTTTAACAGAAGAACAAAAAGGGTGTAGGCGCGGTCATATGGGATGTAAAAACAATTAATAATCGATTCCACTATTTTAAAATACGTCCAGAGGTCTAGAAAAAACTTATACATAGCATACATAGATTATAAAAAAGCATTTGACAGCGTCCCCCATTCATGGTTAATCGAAGTATTAAATATCTATAAAATCAACCCATCCATTATAAATTTCCTCAAGAATACCATGGAGTCTTGGAGCACTACACTTAAATTACAAACTAAAACTGCAAACATATCAGTAGAAGAAATAGCGATTAAAAAAGGTATTTTTCAAGGGGACTCATTAAGCCCTCTTTGGTTTTGTCTAGCTCTGAATCCACTTTCCCGGGCATTAATCGAATCTAGATTAGGTTTTGATATAAAAGATGGTAGGACAATATTGCACAATATCACACATTTACTTTATATGGATGACTTAAAATTATATGCTAATAAAAATACAGATTTAAACGGTTTATTAAACATAACAACAGCATTTTCGAAAGACATAAGAATGGATTTTGGACTAGACAAATGCCGAAAATTAAACATAGAGAAGGGTAAGATTAAAGAAGGGAACTATTCAACAGACACCAATGAAGTAATAGAAGCGATGAAAAATGAAGAACTATATAAATATTCAGGGTATAATCAAGCACGACTGTTGGAACATAGGACTATTAAAGATAAATTAAAAAAAGAATACATTAATAGAATTCATTCTTTATGCAAAATGCATCTGTATAGTAAACATTTATTCAAATCCATAAATACTTATGCAATACCGATACTCACTTATTCTTTCGGAGTAATTAAATGGTCAAACACAGAACTAAATGTCCTAGAAGTTAAAACAAGAACCACTCTAACGCAACACAGATATCACCATCCCAAATCAGCAATAGAGAGAGTAATAATGACCAGAAAAGAAGGAGGCAGGGGTTTAATAGAAATTTCACATCTTCATAAAAGACAAGTCATAAGCCTAAAGCAATTTTTCATACGAAAGAAAACCAATAGTCAGTTACACAAAGCTATTACAGAAATAGACAAACAATTTACACCACTAAACCTTAGCGAGGATAGTAACATAGAAACAATAGATAAAGCGAGACATATAGAAGAGATACACAGAAAGTGGAGGCAGAAAGAATTGCATGGAAGACATCCAAACGACATGTACACCAAACACACATAGATAAAGAAGCGTCGAATAAATGGCTGGAGTTAAGTGGGCTATTTCCAGAAACTGAAGGGTTTATGTTAGCCATTCAAGACCAAGTTATTAATACTAAGAATTATAGGAAATCCTTACTAATATTATAAAAGCGAAAGTGAGTTTGTTTGTTTGTTTGTTTGTTTGTTTGTTACCTCTTCACGCTTTAATGGCTAAACCGATTTTGATGAATTTTGGTACAGAGATAGTTGGGAACCAGGAGACGGACATAGGCTAATATTTTTTTGAAAAAAGTGGGATGTGAGGGAGAAAGAGGGAAGAAACGGGAAAACTTAGCGTTGCTATTACAAATCAATAAGGCGCTACCGAATTTAACGCGAGCGAAGCCGCGGGCAAAAGCTAGTATATAATAAAAGGTAATACAGTTAGAAATGATTTATGCAGAAAATGTCACAGCAAACCTGAAACAATACAACACATCACAGGAGCTTGTATCACACTCACTCAAAATGACTACACGCACAGACATAATCAACTAGTTAATATCATACACCAAAAACTAGCAACTAAATTTAAACTCATGCTGGACCCATACACACCATATTACAAATATACACCTAGAGCTGTTCTAGAAAATCAATTTTATAAAATATATTATGACCGCAGTATAATAACAGGTCACACAATATACAACAATAGACCTGACATAACACTTGTTGATAAAGAAAACAAACACACATACATAATAGATATTGCAGTCCCTAACACTAACAACATACAAAAAACTATCACGGAAAAAATTAGGAAATACACAGAACTACAAGAGGAAATTACCAGAGTTTGGAAAATGAATAGGGTCACTATAGTTCCGATAGTAATTTCAACAACAATCGTTATCCCAAAGCAAATATTTAAGAGTTTCAATGCTCTCAGTCTATCTAAATACACGTATCTCACACTACAAAAAGCTGCAATATTAAACACTTGCCGTATAGTAAGAAATTTTTACAATTAGACCTAGACTACAATTTCGCAATAGCTCAGAATAATTGATCATTCTAAGCCAATAACTAGAATCTCACCTTGGTTCACACCCGTGAGATTCTAAAAATACCAGGTACAAACCTGAGAAAACTAAAGTTTAAAACCACAATAATAATAAATATCTTGGGACAACTCACACACGGCTATCTGATCCCAAGCTAAGCAGAGCTTGTGTTATGGAAACCAGACAACTGATATACATACTTATAAAATTTATAAATACATACATATTATAGATAAATCACACCCAGACACAGAACAAACAATCATGCTCATCACACAAAGTTTGTCCTGAGTGGGAATCGAACCCACGACCTCCGGCTTAGCAGTCAGGGCCACTAACCACTAGACCAACAGGCCCGTCACATAACACAGGACTTGAGCACATAGTTTTTATTTCAATTCGATACTTCCAAGATAAAGGGTCTTGACAAACAGACAATGAAGTGATCCCTTAAAGGTTCCGTTTTAGCCTGCCGGGGTTGCGGGTTGTTCGAAAGAGATACCGCGGCCCCAAAACATAAAGGTCGATAGAAAGAACATGGGTGATAAATGATGTTTATTTTGCAAGTAGGTTTTCACAAACACTTTTACACGTCTTTTTTTAAACTAGATGAGGCCGGTGTTTCGTATCCGACTACTCTGAGAAGAAACAGCCGAAACAAACTCAGAGGTCATAGTCTCTTTTAAGGTCCAGACAAAAAATCTTGGTCAACTTACATTAGGACTGTGCAGATTAGTGTCTGAAATGGTCTTTTTAAGAAAGCACCACACAGATTGAGTGGACCTGTCCAGTCAGTGCAAGCATTTGTCAGTTATGAGTATGGTGAGTTTTAGTCAGTACAAGTCAGAGTCCCAAGGAAGTTATTTCACAATTTCCCATCCGCCAAAAAAAAGGGTTCCGTTTTTGTCCTTTTGGGGAACGGAAGCCTAAAAATAAAACAATTTAAATTAAAAACGTTAACTGAAGTTATTTTTTTTAGTAAATAACCCTGCTACGGTTCATTCGTTATAAAACGGTTCTGTCTTAAACTAAGCGTTCTGTAACAAAAGCCTAAAAACTCTATTCACTTGCCGGAGGAAATTTGTGAGCGTAGCAAAACCGTATTCTTCAAAGTAAGTGCCGTAAGCTGACACATGACACGACAAACAATTTCTGTGAAACATTATGTTGGTGGCCTATGGCTCCCGGCTCTCAGTTTTCCTGTAGATTTGTACCTATGCTCCAACATGTATGGTTTAAAGCCGACTTCCAAAAGAAATTTGTACCTACTCTCCAAGACTCCAACAGGTATGGTTTTAAGCCGACTTCCAAAAGAAGTAAGGTTCTCAATTCGACCTGCCGGGGTTGCGGGTTGTTCGAAAGAGATACCGCGGCCCCGGAACGTAAAGGGCAATAGAAGGAACATGGGTGGGTTTTAGTCAGTACAAGTCTGACATGCCCCCGCTCCGCCCAGAGCGGGGGAAGTCATTAGATGATTTACCATCCGAAAAAAAAAAAAGGTTCTCAATTCGTTGTATTTTTTTCATTTTTGTATGTATGTATGTCACAAGACCAAAGAAATAGGATAAAACTACATCCAAAAAAAGACGGAAAATAACATACATCTGGAAGTCGGTGATTTTTGTTTATTTCATTGACTTTTATGCCACTGACTTCCGGAAGTAAATTAAATTTCCACTATTTAGTTTTTTTTTTTGGAAGTCAGTTTTTTGCAAAACAGTTTTTATTTCAACATGTTAAGTTATCATAGAGTTATCTGAAATATATATATTTTTTAATTTTATGGTTGATGATCTCTCACACATTTTTTTATCGAATATTCATTTGCACTGGTGTTTTGATTTTAGTCTTTCATTTGTATCAGATCATCTTTAATCTTTCATTGTATTCAGATGTCGCTTACGTATTTTTTGTCATGATAAAGTAGGTAAGAAAAAAAAAGTTATTAGTAACGACGAGCACACAAAATTACAAAAATAGAAAAAAAATTAACATACATCACAAACATTTAAAAAGTCAATCAGTCAGTGACAGCGACAAGTCTCCACTCTGCATGATGCGTTGCTATGAGACCAAAGAGCACAAACATAGTTTTAAGTGATCGAGCCATGATGATGAAAATACTTACTGGCATAACAGCCGATGTCGTTGCCAACAATGAGCGGTACTAAGGATCGTGTAGAACATCGCACAGATAACAGATACTGATAACAATCATCAAACTATACTCACTGGCATAATAACCGACGTCGTTGTTGACATTGATGTGGCCCGCATCCTCGGCTGCCAACATGTGTGTGTCCCAAACTGACCGGTACTCAGGGTCATGGAGGACATCGTACAGGGCGTCTGGCTCCACATCCTCGAACTCTGCCACAACCTGTGGAGAAGAAGGATAATTATTATACTTTTCATTTATTACTAGCGGTGCTATGGCCGTAATTATGATGTAAGGAGGCTAAAACCATCTTCACAGTATTGGTTTTGTAACGAAACCGCTTGTGGGGTAGTTCGGTTGAATGGTTTTGATCTTTCTTTCTAAATAAACAACATACATTCACAAATTTCATTTACACTTTCTAAATGAAATTTGGAAATAAATTAAAAGCAAAAATAAACTTTTTTAAAAGGTTTTATTTAAACGCTCTAAAAAGAAAAAAATATTAACAATCAACTTATAACCTCATTCATTATTAATAAACAATTTATTGATGATAAAAGCTTGGTCCGCCATTTTGGATTTAGAATAACGCCAAACTATTTTTTAAGTTATTCTCAATAAGCCCTTTCATTTGATACCCATATTGTAGAAATGTATTAAAAATAACTATTCCGCCATCTTGGGTAGTTCGCCATATTGGATTTAGAATGACGTCACATAACATATCGTGCATTGTCATCCAAACTTAACGTGTATACAAAAATTCAGCTCAATCGGTTGAAGATATCTAAGTAGGTACTTCAAAATTGAGTTTAAAGAATCCACCGTAACATACATACATACATTGTAAGTTAAATAAAAGCTTTTAAAAAATAACATAGAAAGAATTCGCTCCGGATAAATACAAAAACCATAGTTACGGACCAAAGAATGATGATACTTACCTCTTATCCTTTTGCAATAAACCTTTATTTAACGACATCGGTGAACGTGACCTGAATATGTTTTATTATGACCTTTAATGATAACTAATAATAGTTACGGTAAATGGATTCGTGTTCGGAATTATTTTTAGAGGAAAGACCGCTTTTGCCCTTTACGACACCTATATAAATAATTAATTAATCCCGCGAATAGAAAATAACCACCATAGAATCCTTACTTCATATTATAAAAGCGAAAGTGAGTTTGTTTGTTGCGTCTTCACGCCTAAATGGCCAAACCGATTTTGATGAATTTTGGTACAGAGATAGTTGGTACCCTAGAGACGGATTTAAAAAAAAATAGGAAAAGGGGGAGAGAGAGAGGGAAGAAAAAAATAGATATTTTTTTTTCGATTATCACGCGGGCGAAGCCGCGGGTGCCAGCTACGTACTACAGCGTACTGTAGTAAATAAACACTCCTCTAACATCGATAAAGTTAGTTAATGAAAATGAACAACCGTCGGGACGCTCTAGCAGATTCAACTTTTCCAATATAATGGATATTTGACTTGGTTTGCCTTTTATTGTTTTCTGCAGCTTGAAAACAGCTTTTTAGGGTTCGTTTTGCAAAAACGAACCCTTACAGATTCGACATGTCTGTCTGTCCGTATATCACAGCCATTTTACTAATAGATTATTTAAGAGTTGAACTCAGCCACTGCGCCAACCGTGTCGTCAATGTTTGGCGCAGTGGCTGAGCGATCGGTTGCCGCGCTGCGTGTCGCGGGTTCGATCCCCGCACGGAGCAAATATTTGCATGGCCTACAGATAGTTGTTCCGGGTCTGGCTGTTTGTGTATGTGAGTTTAAATGTTTGTGAACGCACCCACGATACAGGAGAAATTCTTAGTGAGGGGCAAAGTTTTTTTTTTAAGTTGTTATGTCACAAAGTTGAAACATGAAGAGTACCTAGGTGCTTTTTTTAAACCGCAACAAAAAACGATGCAAAATTATGAAAATACATTTTTAAAGTCAATTTTTAATGAGTTTTTTGGTTCTACAGCCGTAAAAAGTGTGTCCTTTCCCCTTTATTTCGTAAAACTTAATTTTAGTACTTACTGATTTTAGTACCAGTTGTAGAACGTCAAAAAAACTTAAAGAAAATTGATTTCAATAAGATTTGATAGTTGGTTAAGAGATTTTTGAAGAGACTTATAATATTGTTTGTTGCTACGGAATCGTATGTGAGTCCCAGTTGCAGTAATGTTTATTTTAACTTAACTATCAGGTATATTATAAAGTTACCATTATTTATACAAAAAGCCTGTAAAAGCTCTATTTATTTGATTAAAGAGCATTTTTTAATACATTCAAGTGCATTATTTGCATAACTACTAAGCTCATTCCTGTCTGCGTATCATGGACCTCTGCTCATACCTTTTTCAGTAGCAATGTTTCATGTTACGCTCCAAATATGATAGGTAGCTGAAATAGCTTAATTTGTGCTATCCTCGGCTGATTGCGGTCGGGTTAATTAAACTCAGATCCGTTGAATATGATATCGTGCAATCCAAACCGCAATATGAGTGCGGTTGGCTCTTAATTCTTTATTTAACGAAGCATAAGTTCTTAGTTTTATGTTCTATTTTCAAAATGAAGCAAAGACAAACTCATTTTCGTTCATCGGGCTCTCTTCCAAAGAGGTTTTTCTAGAGAATTAGACGTAAAAAGAAATCGGTAAGTACTTTACGTAGGTTGATTGGGGAATTTGAATTCAAGAATACAGTAGCGATCTAGAGAATAACCATTACAATTTCCTTTATTTACATAAACAGAGTTTTATATTATGCTTGGCTTGTCACGGTCGTATAACAAAGAAGAATTTGGGTCGTTACATAGGTAAGAATTCTCTGGCTTGCTTGACAAAAAGAAAGATAAATGTATTCTTCGAATTGAATAAATAGGGACTTGTTGGAGGGAAGCGCTTTAAAAATAACGCGATATTTAATTAAGTTCTGAGAAAATATGAGTCTTGTATTAGACGACGCGCAAGCGGCGCAAGTATGAATGCCGATTGGAATATAAAACTGGCGGATACTTCTATAGCTGTGTGTACACACGACGGTACATCAACCTACACAAAACCATTTTAACCTGGAGCCCTACCATGACGTCTTAAAGCAGAACTTATTCCAGTAAGGGAAAGAGATGGTGCTACTAGACACCGTGTATAGCTCTGTCTCTTTCCCTCAGCGAAAAGTTCTGCTTTAAGGCGCGGTAACAAGCTAATCTTTAGGTATTCGCGGAAGTGAGGCTAGCTGCATACTGGGCATGGTCTGACACAAGTACACGACAGTATTGCATCGAAAGAATAGAAATAATGTAGAAAATATTTCGGTGTTTGATTTTATTTGAATATAATGCCGCCAAAATGTAGGTCATTTTGCAGTTTTAATTGAATATAAAAAAACAGTTCCGTGTTTGAAAAATTTTAGATATCTCTTTAGTCTATAACATTTCCTTTGTTATAGATATAAAAAATATGATGGTTGTCGCTGAAAAATTGAGAATTTCGAGACGAAAAAATTTTTATCGTGGTCTTTTTAAACATTTTTTTTTCGTAGTACTAGACCACTTTTGTAAACTGATTTTGTTTGTCTGTAAGTCTTTACTTTATGTATTAAACTATACACGGTATTTTTTTTTGGCTAGTGGCATGTACAGAAACGGCTAACTTTGCGACGAAAAACTAGACGTTTTACGAAGTGTTTGCTTTGTACAGCGCCTTAAGACGTCATGGTAGCGTAGCTGATCTCTCTACTACGGTGTGCAATCCGTAGTAGAGAGGTCATGTTATAATAGTTTAGAATAGGTTGACCTGCCATCGTTTGTATATTGAAATCTAGAATATAAAATTCTCGTGTCGCGGTTTTTATTACCAAACTCCTCCGAAACTGTTGCTTGGTATGAAATTTTATATGATATAAAATTTCTACGGGTAGACATTTTATTAATCATAACCGTAAGTGATAAGGGTAGCCCTCTTCAGAAGAGGACCTGATTAGCGGGTGAAGCCGCCGGACACAGCTAGTCGAGTTTATACAAGTCTATATAGTTCGAGAACATTCGTTCCAGTTTACTAAGTTATCACAAGAGAAACGATTCTGCCGTAACTCGAAAAGCTAGTTTCAAATGCCCCAGAAGTTATTTTACAAATGCTCATAGAATTTCCGTACAGTACGCTGCGCGCTGCTGGAAGCAATTAGCAAATGTGGAATTGTCCATTAGAGTTTATGAATTACCTACTTGGTAAATATGTTGGTAGTTTTTGACTTACTTTAATGTCAGACACACAATTATTAAATCATTTTTGTGTTAAGTTAGGTTTTGTTTGTTGTTTTTTTTTCTTTGTTTAATGTTGTACGCGCTTGTGGCATTTGCCAAATATACTTATTTTCTTTCTTTTTTCCTTTCTTTGTTTTAGGAAATACAGGAAGACAGACTCAAAGTGATAGTACTTATACGGAAGGTCATTGTTAGATTAAATGTTTTTTTTTTGGTTCTTTCCATACATCTATGGCCTCCAGCCTATCTAATATTTCGCATGTGCAAATTGACTACAAAAACCATAGTTATACCAAACAAAACATCACACATGTAATCCCTCAAGGCTTAGGCAGAAATACTATATGCAGACCCATACTTTAGGAATTATCTGAAGTACTAGCTTTTGCCCGCGGCTTCGCTCGCGTTAAATTCGGGGTAACACAGTTCCCCTTGCGCATTATTGATTTGTAATAGCAACGCTAAGTTTTCCCTTTTCTTCCCTCTTTCTCCCTCGGATCCCACTTTTTTTTTTAAATATAAAAAAAATAACCTATGTCGTGTCGTGTCGTAAATCGGTGTAGCCATTAAAGCGTGAAGAGGTAACAAACAAACAAGCAAACTCACTTTCGCTTTTATAATATTACTAGCTTTTGCTCGCGGCTTCGCTCGCGTTAAATTAGGGGTAATTCCTGTAGTTTTTGCCCTTGCGCCTAATTTATTGTAATAGCAATGCTAAGTCTTCCCTCTTTCTCCCTCATTTCTCACTTTTATTTTAAAAAAACATAGCCTATGTCCGTGTCCAGGGTCCCAACTATCTCTATACCAAAATTCATCAAAATCGGTTTACCCATTTAGGCGTGAAGAGGTAACTAACAAACAAACAAATAAAACTCACTTTCGCTTTTATAATATTAGTAAGGATAAGTAAGGACTATAATGAGTTCGTACCTTGCTATGCCCACATTTCGTCAGCGTAATTCCCAAAACATTCAAATGAAAACACTCTCTCGCACAAAGAACAAATACATTCAAATTTTTCTAAAAACTTACTGTGAAGTATTGCAGAAAACCAGGGTTGCGGGTTGTTCGAAAGAGATACCGCAGCCCCGGAACACAAATGGCAAAAGAAGGAACCATGGGACCATGCATATTCCTTCCTTCTTTTGCCGTTTGTGTTCCGTTTATTCAGTAAAATTCTAACACTCAATTCTGCTCCGCCCAGATCGAGAGAAGTTATTTGGTGACGTCAACATACGAAAAAGAGTATTGCAGAAATGATTCTCAGGATTTGCGGTCTACCTATCAAGAGTTTATTACAATAGCAAACCAATGCACTTCTAATCGCGATCGTAGATGCGGTCTGTGGACGATGAGCTATGGGTAGCTCACCTTTCGTCCATCTGGTGACAACAGGCAGTGTTGACGACGCGTTCGTGTTCCACACGCGCTTCAAAAAGATGTTGGCAAAGCAGAGGGCCCTGCCAGGGCTACCGTCTGGGTTGTGGGTTGTCCGAAAGAGATACCGCGGCCCCGAAACATAAACGGTAAAGGAAGGAACATGGATGGGTTTTAGTCAGTAAAAGTCTAACGTATTGCAGAAATGATTCTCAGAATTTGCAGTCGAGCTATCAAGAGTTTATGACAATAGCAAACCAATGCACTTCTAATCGCAACCGTAGATGCGGGTTGTGGACGATGAGCAATGGGTAGCTCACATCCTCACATTACGTCCGTCTAGTGTCGACGGCGCCGGCGCGTTCGTGTTCCACGCGCGCCTAAAAAAGATGTAAGCAAAGCAGAGGGGCCTGCCAAGGCCATCGGCTGACGGGGTTGCGGGTTGTTCGAAAGACATACCGCGGCTTCGGAACACAAACGGTAAAGGAAGGAACATGGATGGGTTTTAGTCAGTAAAAGCCTAACACTCCGTTCCTCTCCACCTAGAGCGGGAGAAATCATTTGGTGAATTCCAAAACGAAAAAAAAATGTTGCAGAAAATATCTAACTAACAAGTCTTCTCTATGTAACTATCAAGAGTTTAAGACATTACCAAGAATACCAAGTCAATGCACTTCTCATTTAAAGACACTTCTGAGCCCGCTGGAGGCTCTCAAGTACTCAACTCCACACCCATATCCTACGTGACCCAGCAACCAGACTTCTAACAATATAAAGAGATAATATAATAACATTCTATTGTACAATCCCAAAGGAAACCTTTCAGTAAGAATATAAAAAGTAGCTTATTACTTTGAGCCGGGAGTTTCCTCTACCGACAATATTATTATCACGCGTCTCTATAGTGTTTATTGAGTTATTCAAGTTTATTATTGTAATGGTTTCTATAAGTAACGAGTTAAAGCTTTTTGATGGACGAGTTTATGTAATCTATCAAGGGTGATATCTATTAAATTAATCTATCCTTGACAGTTGTGTGCTAGATATCGATATAATTGACGGGCCTGTTGGTCTAGTGGTTAGTGGCCCTGACTGCTGAGCCTGAGGTCGTGGGTTCGATTCCCACCCGGGACAAACTTTGTGTGATGAGCATGATTGTTTGTTCTGTGTCTGGGTGTGATTTATCTATAATATGTATGTATTTATAAATTATATAAGTATGTATATCAATTGTCTGGTTACCATAACACAAGCTCTGCTTAGCTTGGGATCAGATAGCCGTGTGTGAGTTGTCCCAAGATATTTATATTTTATTTATTTTATATTTAATTAATATTATAAAGAAGTAACGTTGTTACGTTGTTGTTTGTAAGGTAACCCTTATAAACAATCTCTGGATCTACTGAACCAACTTTCAAAATTATTTCACCAATAGAAAGCTACGTTATTGTGGAGTGTCATAGGCTATAATAATTTCCAAAATTAATTACGCACTTAAACTTGAATAATGTAGTTGTAAAAAAAATACGTGTGGCACTCGGGGACTGCCGCGGTAAAGCTACTGCATAGCATTTTTATCAACGTATGCAATAAATAAAAAATAAAAAAATAAAACTTATGCAATAAATTAAAAAAAAATCTGAATATAATATTTAAAAAGTACTTCCAATGAAGAGAAGTCGCAAAAAGAAAAACAAGACCTTGGGTTTTATCCAGCGTCATGTCGATTGACTCTCCGATTCTCTACCAAACACGCTAACAGAATATTGGAATCGTGATTGAAATAACTGGCCATATTCGTAATGAAAGTGTTAGGTTTTTTAGTTACGTTTCTGGATTCGGTCTCCACGCTCAAGGCCCGCGATAGAAGCTATGCAGTAACATAAAATTTGCTTTTATCGCGTGCACTGCGAAAACTATTTAAGACTAGCTGGCGCCCGCGGCTTCGCCCGCGTGATATCGATATCTACTTATGTGCTCAATTTCATAAAGATTCGTTTTGCCGTTTTGACGTGAAAGAGTAACAAGCATCCATACATCCATCCATCCTCACAAACATTCGCATCCTACTTTATGTTATAAATGCCGTCTTTCTGTGATGAAAAGTTTCTGAACTACGAAGGACGAAATGCTGGAAATCAATCTTCAACACCAGCTAAAACAAATACTAAGTGCAGATCACCAAACATCTCATTCAAACTCAAAGCTAGTCGCAAATTCACCTCCCAACAGTTCCAACACATCACTCAAGCAAAGTACTTCGCCGAGGAAATTGAATTTTCCAATAAAACTAGATCTACCAAGCATTTAGCAGCCGGGACTCAGTTACGCATAGTTAGAGACAAGCGGAAATCGCTGATCGACTAGTTTACCGGCAACGATGCTAGCGATGCATCCATTATGGACACAGAGCTTTTAAAAAATCAATATAGCTGAAGGTTGTTGATTAAATATTTAATGTTTGAGTTAAAGCATTCAGGTGATCTATGCTAGCCTAGTACTTTTGGTGAGCTATCAATGTATTATTAAAAAAAAAACGACGCAAAATGAACGAAATTATGTTAATTAAAAGCCGTATTTCCTTTTAATGTGACTTTAGACTGAACATAAAACAAGGCATCAAAACTGATAAAAATCACGAGTTTAAAGGGGATGTAGATATTATATATAAGGGGAGTAAGGGGAGAACGGAGCTTAACATCTTTTCCGGCCCAATTGTCATCCTCACCTGCCCGCGCTAGTGGTTCTTATCAGAATAGCTAGCGGCGGCGACCCAGTCGTCGCGGTGCTCCCTGCTAGACAACAGACGAGGCAATGGCGACCGAGCAAAGGCGGTATAACCTTACACCCAGTAGGGCAACCATCTGGATGAGGCTTCAGCAGCCTGGGGAAGCAAATACTCCCCGAAAGGTCTGGTGCAGAAGGCAACGGGAAACCACTGCACTATTTCCCAAGAAATCTAGCATGAAATGAGCGCACAGAGTTATGATATGGCATGCAATCCGGCCACCACCCGGCGCCACGACGAGTCCAGGTCTCGTGGTGTGAAGTATGCTACTGGCCACGCTGTGGTGGCTCGCCAGGCTCAGAGTGGACAAAATGCTACTGGTGACGGCACATCGCCATTAACAAACCACCGATCACTGAGGAAGACGATCGCACTTGCTACGTGGAATGTCCGGGGCATGATTACCGTTGTTAAGAAAGAAACTATTGACAAGGAACAGTTGGCCTACAAACTAGACATCCTAGGCCTCAGTGAAACTCACATGAGAGGCACAGGGTTCTATAAAACAAGTCAAGGGCATACCGTATACTTTTCTGGTCCTGATAATGACAGTAGCAAAGGCGTGGCAATATCTGTTACACCCGAGATCGATAAATGTGTTCTGGGATATAATCCTGTTAGCGACCGTATAATTACTTTAAAACTAAACACTAGGCCATGTCGTATAAACATTGTACAGGTATACGCGCCTACGAGCAGTGGTTCTACTGAAGCGGAAATCGAAGCATTTTACAACCAGCTTGATGACACATATAACTCGCTACCCAAGAGAGAAGTGAATATCTTGATTGGAGATCTTAATGCTAAAGTTGGATGTACAGAGCACGATAACCATCTGAGAGATGTTGTGGGACGTTTTGGGCTAGGAGAACGTAATGAGAGAGGAGACCGATGGCTACAATTTTGTGCGGCTAACTCATTGGCCATAATGAACACTTGGTTCCAACACCATCCTCGACGACTGTATACGTGGAAATCGCCAGGAGATCGCAACAGAAACCAAATCGACTACATTGCAGTTCCGAAAAGATGGAAGTCATGCGTAATAAACACCAAGACCTACCCAGGTGCTGACTGTGGCACTGATCATTCTCTGCTGGTTGCGAAAATGGTCATAAAGCTGAAAAGATGTTATCGTCTTATTGATAAACAGAAACGCAGGCTTACACCTGGAGAACAGACGAATTTCAAAGCAAGAGTCCAACAAAAACTGACAACGGGAGTACAGATGGATGACAAATTTGACGTGAACGAGAACTGGAGAAAATTTAAAGAGCTGTTGCTTACAGCTCACAAAGAAAGCCAAGATGTAAGTCTTGACTCACCCCGCAGTTCATGGTTATCAGATGAGACATGGGACATCATTAACCAGAAAAAAGAACTACTGAAAAACCTCTCGAAAGATGATAGCCGTGAGCAATATAAAGCTCTCTCCAAAGAAGTACAGCGACAATCTAGGCAAGATAAAAACCAGTACTTCAACAATATTTGCTCTGAAATCGAGGATCATGCCCAGAAGATGCACACTCGAGATCTTTTTATGAAAATAAAGTCTATAACGCGGGACTTCAACGCAAAAACGTGGGCTGTAGAAGACAAAAACGGAGGTTTGCTCACAGAGATTGATAAGGTGGTAGATAGGTGGAGAGGTTATTGCGAAGAATTGTACGCAGACAAGACAGCGGAAACAATAAACCTACGACACAGCATGACCGATGTTCCTAAGGAACCCGATATATTAAGGTCCGAAATCGAATTTGCGCTGAAGAAGCTCAAGAATAATAAATCGGCCGGAAGTGACTATATTATTGCCGAAAATCTGAAGCTCATTGGAGATGACGGTATATGCATTCTACAAAACCTATGCAATCAAATATGGAGAAACGGCGAATGGATCAGTGACTGGAAGGAATCCATTTTAATACCTCTGCACAAGAAAGGTTCAACCAAGTCCTGTGCCAACTACAGGACCATAGCGCTCATATCCCATGCAAGCAAGATCCTACTGTACGTCATAAACGAACGCCTTAAAGCATTTTTGCAGTGGCAGATTCCAGTAGAGAAAGCGGGATTTGTTAAAGGACGAGGTACAAGAGAACAGATCGTGAATGTTAGGCAAATTATAGAGAAATGTCGCGAGTTCAATATTCCGATGCTGATGTGTTTCGTTGACTACTCAAAAGCGTTTGACTGTGTGAGATGGGAATGTCTATGGAACATTCTAACAGAAATGGGAGTACCAAAGCACCTCGTCATCCTCATAGCAAACCTGTATCAGGATGGCAGCACAATAGTTAAGGTGAACAATGTTTTGTCAAAGCCCTTTAAGCCGCAGAAAGGTGTTAGACAAGGGTGTATACTGTCTCCAATCCTCTTCAACATCTATGGAGAATATATCATGAGACGAGCTTTGGATGGTTGGGAAGGCGGAGTGTCCATTGGTGGCAGAAAAATTAGCAACCTACGATATGCAGATGACACCACACTGTTCGCAACGTCCGAGCAAGAAATGGCCGAACTCATTTCTAGAGTGGAAAAAGAGAGTGAATTAGTTGGCCTTACCATAAATAAAGCGAAGACAAA
This sequence comes from Ochropleura plecta, assembly GCA_905475445.1. Classification (NCBI taxonomy): domain Eukaryota; kingdom Metazoa; phylum Arthropoda; class Insecta; order Lepidoptera; family Noctuidae; genus Ochropleura; species Ochropleura plecta. The sequence continues at coordinate 18,429,666 of FR997728.1, read as the reverse complement.
GGTGTTGGTGGTAGACAGACCTGGCGTACTGATTCGCTCTAATGAACTGCGGGACCTGGAATTTGTTGACCATTTTGTATACCTGGGCTCTCTTCTCAGCAGCGTGGATGGCAGTGAGAAAGAGATATCCAGAAGAATCCAAATGTCCAAAGCAGCGATGACTAAACTCACTAGGATATGGAAAGACCGCAATATATCCCGCAAAACCAAAGTGAGGCTGGTGCGCGCGCTGGTCTTCTCGATTTTCTTTTATGGCGCTGAATCCTGGACAATAAGGCAGAGTGAAAGGGCAAGGATCGACGCTTTTGAGATGTGGTGTTGGAGGCGGATGCTAAGAATTCCATGGACTGCACGCCGGACCAACGTGTCCATACTCAAGGAACTAGGTATCACCAGAAGGCTGTCCACTATCTGCTACCAGCACATACTAAAGTATTTCGGACACATCGCCCGCAGGAACCCTGACAGCCTAGAGAAGCTGATGGTGGTTGGCCAGGTCGACGGAAGAAGATCACGCGGTCGCTCACCTACCCGCTGGTCAGACCTAGTAAAGTCGCTCACTGGCCTATCAATAACCAAGGCTATAAAGACTGCCGAGGACAGAAATACGTGGAGAGGCATAGTGCATCGGGTGATTAACACTTCAAGCTAGACACGACCTTCAGCAATGAAGATAACGACTGAGAAGAAGAAGATATTATATATAACCATAAATCACACAAAACGTAACGTGGCCCTTTTTTTTTTTCGGGTGGGAAATCTTCCAATGCCTTCCCCCGCTCTGGGCGGAGCGGGGGGGCATGTCAGACTTGTACTGACTAAAACCCACCCATGTTCCTTCTATTGCCCTTTACGTTCCGGGGCCGCGGTATCTCTTTCGAACAACCCGCAACCCCGGCAGGCGGAGGCCCTGGCAAGCCCCTCTGCTTTGCTGACTCTCTTTGAGGCGCGCGTGAAACACGAACGCGCCATCGACACGGCCTGTCGTCAATAGACGGACGGACGGTGAGCTACCCATTGCTCACCGTCCACAGGCCCGCATCTACGGTGGCCGGGAGTCGTCTCGCGGCACCCGGCGCCCTGGGCGTCTCCCGCGGCGGCTGGGTTGGGCAGATGTTCTCTCCCTCAAACGCCCGGCCACCTCCTTTGCTAGCATTACTGCTTCGCAGAAGGTGGTGACCTTACGTTACGTCGCTGCATTACTTAAAGAATTTTGTTTTTCTGCAACTTTGATCTTGTAGGAGTAGGTATCTTTCAATTAATCTACTACTGTTTTTTTTTATGTTTAGGTTTAAATCATCAAATAACTTCCACCGCTCTGTGCGGCGCGTGAGATTTTTACTGACTTTAATCCATCCATGCTCCTTCTTATGCCCTTTGAATTCCGGGGCCGCGGTATCTCTTTCAAACAACCCGCAACTCGCGTAGTCTGAACTACCATAGCCTAATATTATCGCTTTAGGCTCGCTGTTACGGGACGGGTCGCTACGCCACGTAGGATGTTGAGTTGAGTACTCGAGTTCCTTCTGCGGACTCAGAAGTGTCTTTAAATAGGAAGAGCATTGGCTTGGTAGTGTCATTAACTCTTGATAGCTAGACTAGCAAATCCCTAGAATAATTTCTGCAATCCTTCATAGTAAGCACTTTATGCTTCTAGAAGATTAGGTAATGAGTTTTAATGAATTTTAGTTCTTGTGGAGTGATGTGATTTGAATAATTTTAAAGGACCGTATAGAGTGCTGGTGTCGCCACACTATTGTAAAATTTCCTTTAAAATGTATGTGCTACCAATATGTATTTTATGTAAAATTCAAAACTTGATGCAAATAAATCCTTACTAATATATAATATTATAAAAGCGAAAGTGAGTTTGTTTGATTGTTACGTCTTCACGCCTTAATGCCTAACCCGATTTTGATGAATTTTGGCACAGAGATAGATGAGACCCTGGAGACAGACATAAGCTATTTTTTTTAAAAGAAGTGAGAAATAGAGGAGAAAGAGGGAAGAAAAGGGAAAAGTAGCTTTGCTAATACAATAAATAACGCGCAAGGGCAAAAAACTACAGGTAGCAGGTACCTGCAAATCAGGAAAGGGGAACTGTGTTACCCCGAATTTAACGCGAGCGAAGCCAAAAAGAAGAAGAAGAAGCCAAAAGCTAGTTATTACTTTTTTTGTGAAGATCTTTGGTTCAAAGAAATCCGCATGCTTTTAGAGAACGTACGCTGTAGGCCTTATAGAATTTCCGTTGATATTCTTTTGGACCGTAAAAAACTCGTTCACAATACCAAAGAGCCGTCGGAACGAAGAGCTTAGGCAATGTGCCAGAGTGACGTCACCGATCCTTTGTGTATACGTAATACCAAGGTGTAAGTAGGAAGATATTTAGATTATGCCTTTTTTTTAGGGATGGGAAATCATCAAATCACTTGTCTTTCTCTGAGCGGGGGGGAGTGTCAGACTTTTACTGACTAAAACCTACCCATGTTTCTTCTTTTGCCCTTTATATTCCGGGGCTGCGGTATGTCAAACAACCCGCAACCCCGGCAGGTATATTTTTGTTCTTTACTGTGGACCAATTTTTTGTGTATTGCACCTACTCGACAGTCGTCATACATCTGCCGTAAATTACTGCCCATTTATCTACCTATTATTGTATTTACTGGTATTTTGGTATTTAAATAAAATAAACTTTAATTTGAAAGAGTTCTTTTGGGCAATCGTTACCCCCATAGTCCTTACTAATATTATAAATGCGAAAGTGAGTTTGTTTGTTACGTCTTTACGCCTACATGGCTAAGTCGACGTTGATAAATTTTGGTACAGAGATAGTTGAGACTCTGGAGGCGGACATAGGCTAACATTTAAAAAAAAGTGATAAATTAGGGAGAAAGAGGGAAAACAAGGGAAAACTTAGCTTTGCTATTACAATAAAACAGGCGCTAGAGCAAAAACTTCAAGTAGCATAATCATAATCATTTATTTATTTGTTAGCAGGTACCTGCAAATTAGGAAAGAGTAATTGTGTTACCTCGATTTAAACGCGAGTGAGGTGCTCGTGGCTAAATAATAGCAGCCGCTCGGGTCGATCTTTAGGTTAAGCCGCGCTTGCCTAGGTTGGTCTGTGGATGGGTGACCACCCGTTACATACCGAGTTTCCTCCGTGCCTCGGAAAGCACGTTAAGCCGTTGGTCCCGGCTGTCATTTGTAGATTTTTGACAGTCGTTACATGTAGTCAGTGTTCCGAAAGTCTGACAACCAGTCTTACCAAGGGGTATCGTATTACTCAGTATTAACTGGTTGTGGAGGTCAGATAGGCAGTCGCTCCATGTAAAATACTGATATTCAGCTGCATCCGGTTAGACTGGAAGCCGACCCCAACATAATTGGGAAAAGGCTAGGCAGATGATGATGATATAAACGCGAGTAAAGCCGCGGGCAAAAGCTAGTTACCTATAAAGTTTTGACTGCAGCCGCATTGCTGTATATCCGTTTCAATTGTATAGGTGTCGGTGTTAATAGAAGTGTGTTTGGCGTTTCACAAACAGGAGCACGATATTTTGCAGGATTCCGTAGGTACCTCAAAAGGAAAAACGGAACCCTTATTGGATCACTTTGTTGTCCATCTTTCTGTCCGTCAAGACCCTTTATCTCGGGAACATGTGAAGGTATCGAGTTGAAATTAAAATCATGTACTCAAATATGTGGTCCCTTAATACTGTGAAAAAGTGAACCCTCTAAATTTTCGCTGTCAAAAGATATGGCCGTTTATGTCGCAAGTTTGTACGGAACACTCGATGCATGAGTCTGAATTACTCTTGGCCGGTTTTTAATTAAAAAATAGGGATTTTTCATCTACTATATAAAAATAAGTCGGGTTTTCCTTCCTGACGCTATAACTCCAGAACGCACGAATCGATTTCCACGGTTTTGCATTCGTTGGAAAGGTCTCGGACTCCGTGAGGTTTATAGCAAAGAAAAGGTAGGGTAGGTAGGGTAGGTAGGGTAGGTAGGGTAGGTAGGGTAGGTAGGGTAGGTAGGGTAGGTAGGGTAGGTAGGGTAGGTAGGGTAGGTAGGGTAGGTAGGGTAGGTAGGGTAGGTAGGGTAGGTAGGGTAGGTAGGGTAGGTAGGGTAGGTAGGGTAGGTAGGGTAGGTAGGGTAGGTAGGGTAGGTAGAAAGGTTGAAAATTGCATAGCAACGCATGCCGGGGCACAGCTAGTAACCATATAAAACATAAGCAGACATGCAGGTTGTATATAAGTAGAGATGTCAATCGAGCGTTGCTTTAAATGTTACTTACAGCTGGATAAGATAATTATTACATTAACGCGCCTGTGTTTACCCGAAGGGTTTGGCAGAGGCATAGGTACATACTACAACCAAATTTTTCCATCCTTACTAATATTATGAAAGCGAAAGTGAGTTTGTTTGTTTGTTTGTTACATCTTCATGCCTAAATGGCTAAACCGATTTTGATGAATTTTGGTACAGAGATAGTTGGGACCCTGAAGACGGACATAGACTAAAAAAGTGGGTTTTTTTAAAAAAAGATTGAGAAATGAGGGAGAAAGAGGGAAGAAAAGGGAAAACTTAGCATTGCTATTACAATAAATAAGGCGCTAGGGCAGAAACTACAAGTAAAAGGGAACTGCGTTACCCCGAATTAAACGCGAGCTAAGCCGCGGGCAAAAGCTAGTATTTTACAATTATTATTATGCCACAATAATTTAACTGATATTGTAACACGCTATTAAAACCTAGGTGACTGAGCAGTGCTCGATTGGAAATACAGAAAACTAATTATTCAAGATAAATATGAGACCTAAGTGGATCGACTTTTCACCCCCGTTAACCAGTATTTATACTAAGTGTTACGGGTTTGATCCCCGCACGGAACAAATATTTGTATGACCTACAGGTAGTTGATTCGGGTCTGGCTGTTTGTGTATGTGTGTTTAAATGTTTGTAAACGCACTCACGATACAGGAGAAATTCTTGTGTGGGGCAACATTTCTATTTTAAGGCACCCACAGAATAGTCCGGTTGATAACCACAGCTAACAACCTCACAACCTGTTTAAATTGCGAGATGCCATTAAAAAAAACAACTTTCATGGTTACAGCCGTTTTCGAGAACAAATATTGCTCATTTAATAGTATACGATACTCTATATCCTCTCTCACAAACTTAAATGTCATTAACCACTGAAAACACAATCGATATATTGATACCAATAATAAAATTATAAAAGCACTTGGCATGTAGTACAGGCTTTTAGCGTGACACTTTATAACCCTACTCTGAACCTTGAGGTTAGTGTAGTATTGTATAGTTTGACAGAAAGAAAGATCATTTATTTGTCAAGCATGCGTTTACTTATACCTGACTAATCAGACATGTACATAACTTATTGAGTTCATAGATTTTGTGATCGTCCAAGTTTTGTTAATACGGCGTTCAAATTTTGTAAGTATAGAAATTACATTTAATTCAGTTTTACACATTACTTTTAAAATTTAATTACAAAATACATATAATTATTGATGTCAAAATATTCTAGTCTTTGTATATTATGCTCAAAATAAATTAATTTTTGTCCAGAATATTCATTATGCAGTAAATAGAACCATTAAAAAGTCAATTGATTTAAAATTCATACTATTTAATTGATATTTTCAACTATTTATATTAATAGAAGTCGTAATCGAAAAGTCCTTTTCATTAAAAAAATGCACAACATTGTAATTAACTTTTTTAGTGGATTGGATTTGATTTGAACTTCCCCCGCTCTCGGCGCAGCGGGGAGGAGTGTCAGACTTGTACTGACTAAAACCCACCCATGTTCCTTTTCTTTCGAACAAACCCGCAACCCCGACAGGCGGTGGCCCTGGCAGGCCCCTCTGCTTTGCTGACATCTCTTTGAGGCGCGCGTGGAACACTAACGCGCCGTCGACAAGGCCAGTCGTCACTGGACGGACGGACGGTGAGCTACCCATTGCTCACCGTCCACAGGAACGCATCTACGGTGGCCGTCGTCGTCTAGCGGCGCCCCACGCCCGGAGCGTCCCGGAGCGAGTTGGTTTGAGGACATAGTACACTTTACTACATAAAATAATTCTCAGCTTTTTTTTGAAAATTGACAAGGGCAGTTCAGTTGAATAACAATATAAGGAAACCATGTGTTTTGAATACCACAACTTTGGTTCCTAAGGGATTACGGACTGCGCTGCATACATTTTTAGGGTTGAAACGCTCTAGGGACGTTCAGAGGGTTGATTTTATCATGTTAGGAAGTTTTTGTTTTGTCGTGGGATTTTGTTGTTGTGGTGGATTTTAGGAGCATTGCAGGAACAGTTAAAGTTTTCTACTGTAAACTGTAAACACAGTCACTGATATTTCTTTTACATTTAAATACTAACTTTGTAATGACCATGAATATAAAGCAATAATAATTTTGAGTAGTTGAGATGACATATTGAAATGTTATGATTATGATGGCCCAGAGGTTAAACGCCTCGCCTCTCATGCATGAGGTTGTGGGTTCAAATCCGGGCAAGTACCAATGTGAGTGTGACTTAGTATGGATACATCACTAATTACTTGCCAAGAAAGCGCGCGGGTGGCGAGGTAGCTCGTGCGACGCTGCTGCGCTGGTGGCCACGCGAGATCACCTGAGCTACCGCTTGCACTGGTTGCACTTACGCTGAGCGCGTAGATAAATATTTGTTGCTACCCCCTCATTACATAAACGAAATTATTACAATAGACAATGTTAAAAAAAATATGAATGCTTTATGTGTGTGATACGATTGCAAACATATTACTATCCTTACTAATATTATAAAAGCGAAAGTGAGTTTGTTTGTTTGTTACGTCTTCACGCCTAAATGACTTAACCGATGTTGATGAATTTTGGTGCAGAGGTAGTTGGGACCCTGGAGACGGACATAGGCTATTTTAAAGTGAGAAATAAGGGAGAAAGATTGAGAAAAGGGAAAACTTAACTGTGCTATTACAATAAATAAGGCGCAAGGGCAAAAACTACACGTAGCAGGTACCTGCAAATCAGGAAAGTGGAACTGTGTTACCCCTAATTTAACGCGAGCGATACAGCGGGCAAAAGCTAGTAGTTTCATAAGACAAAGTTAAATGTTAAATTTATGAATGCTTTATGTTGTGTACGTATTTGTATACGTTTGCAAACATATTACTATGTACTTATAAAGGTGCTACTAGCCTGTAAAAGTGTTTGATATTAACACATTCAGTGCGTTACGGGAAGTATTTGGTTGTAATTGAGCTTCGCTCTGTGCGGCAGCTAGTTGTCCTTGTTTTGCACTCCGTGCGGGGGTGATTACTTCAAGTATTCGTACAAGTAAAAAAGAGACACCTGTATTGCCGGTGTCCTTGCTTGAAGTATATTAAAATTTACGAATAAAAATGTACGGGAATTATTTTTTCGTAACGCACAGAAAGGTAATTATTTTACAATAGTGCGATACGGGAACTATTTGGCCGTATCCTAAACCCCGTACCGCACTGTACGTGCGCGCGCGCGGCCCTCAGTTAGCCGTAGTGTTGTGCCTAGTAAACACGTTTTTACAGAATTATATTTTTTAATTCATAAATATCTGAAGCACAACTAGCGCTTTTTTCTGTTGATTATATTATCGAGTAGAATAAATAATTGTGATAATTCAATCAGTCTTTTTTTTAAATTTAGCTTTTATAAGCACCTAAAATAAATCTTCTATACTTATAATAAATCTGTAGAGAGGTCAATTCTGTACATGAAATATATTTCCAAAATAACTATCAGGGGGTGATTAGTGATCGATACTGATGCCAAAAATGCAATCAGTAAAATTTTTGTCTGTCTGTCTGTCTGTCTGTCTGTCTGTCTGTCTGGATGTCTGTATGTTCGTTATAGAAACAAAAACTACTCGACGGATTTTAACAAAACTTGGTACAATTATTCTTCATACTCCTGGGCAGGTTATAGTATACTTTTCATCACGCTACGATCAATAGGAGCAGAGCAGTGAAGGAATATGTTGGGTAATCGGGAGAAGTTTGTTAAAGCTACACAGAAATCATGTATGACGGAAATGTTCTCCTTAAAATTATATAAAAAATATCCTACGACAGCATAGGTCTATCTTTTATGGTTGACTCACAATAACACGTGTAACTCCCGATAACTTAGCAGTTCGGAGCTTTCTGATTATATTTGTCTACTCTTACGTTTATAACACTCCCACTCATCTCTAATTAAAAACAGTTAACATTATTACGTATTCAATAAAAAAAGAAACATATAAATCGGTATACAAACACCAAAGTTATGCATGAAATACGCTAATAAGCCATCGCGCGTGAATACTGAATCATGCTTTAGGGATTATTTTTGTGTAATATTTGGCTGTTGATGCGAATAGATGTTCAGAGTGTTCGACCTTATTGACAGACAATGCTTTCAGCCCGACTTTTAGTCTTTAAATAATTTATATCTTTTGTTGTTATTTTATAAAATAGGTATTAGTTATTTTGGTAGTGTTTAAATATTCGTTCAAATTACAAATTATTCATAGTTTACATTTTATTTCTTTTTAGCTGAAGTGGTAGTAGGTACGCATAGATTTTTAGAAACCGAGTTTCGGCTAATTTATGTTCAGTTTTTTTTATACTATATTGGTAAAAGCGTAGCTCATTAGGCTATATTAGTCCACTGCTGGACATAGCCCTCCCCTAATGGGCGCCATAGCGTTATATAGTTATATTCTTTATTATAGTTACAGGTATTATTAATTAAAGTATTTATAGGTTTTTATTTTTAAGTGAAGTAGGTATACATAGGTAGATAGTATTGGACGGGTTCCCTCTATCTGGCAGAATCTTGATGCTCCGAAATTTATTTGGCAAAACACACTTAGCATATTTTTCTTTAAACGAACATTTTAAAGGCATAAAAATTATTTGATATAATTATCGTTTGGCATAATATTTAAAACTCCGAATTTACAATTGCATAGTTTTAAGATGGCAGAATTACATTTAGTATAATTACGATTGGCAGAGTTCAAATTTCGCTAATGTCGTTTAGCATAATGTTCATTTAGAGCGACGAGTATTTGGTATAATTTCACTTTTCATACTATGCAGATGGCAGAATTTAATTAAGAATAACTTTAAGTTTAAAGACTTATATGCCTAATAAGTCTTTAAACTGACATGGTCACTAACATTATTATTAACGGTTAAAACGGGATATTTACCATGTTTGTTATTTATTTTGAGTTTCCAATATTTTGGTGTGAACCGATACAGTGAGTTACAATTGTATACAAAAACATATTAAGGCAAAAATAAGATATTTTTGGAATTATATAGAAAAAAAAAGACATCGTTTTTAGTTACCCGGGACTCAACTATTAAGATTAGGTTAATTTGTTGAAAAAAAAATCGTAGGTTAGGTTAGGTTAAAACTGTGACCCCCTACGCACGAGCCGAGCGAGCGGAGCGAGCGGTGCCGCGGCAGCGGCCGGCGAGTGCCAGTAACGACCTGCATTGATAGAAAATGAGATTGTTTTTAGTAGTTTACCCGGAACTGAACTATTTACATTAGAATAATAATTACTTATGGAATTAAATGACATTATTACAAATTCAATTAAATAATAGTTAAAATAAATGATATTATTTTAAAGAAATAAATAATTAAAATAAATGACAACAAATAATAATAAAGATGATTCTAACCATAAACTTTCTGCGATATGACAATTCTGCCGTTTAATGATAACGATATGAAATATATGTCAAAAGACGATTCTGACTGTGAACTTTCTGCGAAATGATGTTTCTGCTTTTGAATATTATGGATATGAAATTTATGTCTAGAGATGATTCTAACTTACAAAATTATGAGTTTTGAATGTATGATAAATGAGTGTCTGCCAAACAATTTTCTGCGAAATGAAGTTTATGCTATCCGTTGTTATGCAAAATAAAATTATGACATAAAAAGTTCTGCTATAAAGGGTGGACCCAGTATTGGACAGGCGTTTTAGCTTTATTTTAATTTCTGTTTTTGTTACAAGTTGTACTTACCTACATATTTCTGGGTATAATTCTATTAGAGTTATTTAGTTTTAGTACCTACTTTATTTGGTAATTAATAGGTTCTTATAGATAACAGGCATAATTAGATATATTAAAAAAAAACAAAATTTATATATATAATTTAGTACTTAAATTATTTTCAGGTTAATTATAAATTCAAATTATTATTTTTTAATTTATTTAGCTGTAGTTTTATTTAGTTGTAGCTGTAGTGTATTTAGGATCAGTTTTATTATTTAAGTAGGCACTTTTTTAAGTGTAAGGTAGCTACAGTTAGGACCTCTAACGTAGCTTATTTCGTTAGGTAAATGAATAGGCATTCAGTTACCTTCGGTTATTTTCATAAATCCTTACTAATATTATAAAAGCGACAGTTAGTTTGTTTGTTCTTTCTTTCTTTTTTTTTAAAAGACGTTGCCCCACACTAGGAATTTCTCCTGTATCGTGGGTGCGTTTACAAACATTCAATCTCACATACACAAACAGCCAGACCCGGAACAACTATCTGTAGGTCATACAAATATTTGTTCCGTGCGGGAATCGAACCCGCGACACACAGCGCAGCAGTCGTTCGCCCAGCCACTACGCGAACCGTGTCGTGTTTGTTACGGCTTCACGCCTAAATGACCCAACCGATTTTGATGCATTTTGGTACAGAGATAGTTGGGGCCCTGGTGACGGAAATAGGCAAGTTTTTTTAAAGTGAGGAAAGGGGGAGAATGAGGGAAGAAAAGGGGAGAGAAAGATACATTTTTCGGGTCATCACGCGGGTTAAAGTTAGCGTTAGCCCAAAGTAACTATGCCACGCGGACGAAGTCGCGGGCGGAAGCTAGTAATAATATAAAATAAAGATTTACTGTTTTTGTTAAAATGTTAACATTAACATAGCTAATTACTTATTATTTTTGTTAAAAATGGTTTTTGCTGATTGTGTATGACCATTAGTAAAATAAATAATAATATAAAATAAGAAGTTACGGTTTTTGTTAACATAATTAATTATTACTTTTGTTAAAAAATAGTTTTCGTTGATTGTGTACGATCTGAATAAACAATAATAAATCTGAAACAGAAAAATATGTTACTTGTTACACCCCATCCCTAGCAATGTGACTGTTGCATGCGCCACGACAAGTATTTTCCCGTAATATCAACCTTTTCCAAAATACCTGTAACTTTTAAGATATTGCTTAAAACCCCGTGCGACTGCAGCTATATATACACAAGGATGTAACCTATTGATTAGTACAACAAAAAAAAATATCTGTAGACTTTCCATGTCTCTGTGATGGTTTAAAGTCAAGATTACGTACGGGAAAATAGACGTCGTAACGCATATCAGGCATTCTTGATACGGGAAGTATGTGACTTGTACAGCACTGGAAGTAAGTATTAATCTAGCGTAGCCGCAGGGAAGGTGTTAAACCTTCGCGCGACAAAGTGTGCAGACGGGTGCAAAGTTTACATACATTGTTACCTGTTATGTTGGATTCTTAATAAAAGATATTCCGTTGGGTATGATACTGGTTTATTGGCAGGAGACATGGTAGGTACACATCGTAAGACATGACAGTAAGAAGTGAGGCAGAGCGCCGGGAGATCACAGATAATACATAGACTAGTGAAGACCATAATAGTACAACTAAATAGTGATGTTACAACATCCCCCTTGTTGAGTTCAAATTAGACCCCTGACTGACAATTAATATAAGTGCTATGCTATTTGACTTTATACAAGACAACATGCTTAATTATACTTATAGTTATACTTAAATTTACTTATGACTTTATTTATAACTTAACTTAATCAATTTCTTCAATTAACCTTCTGGTAGGTTTTACAATACGACCTGACCTAGTTGTTACATTTGAGGATTGTTGAGATGAGGATCCTTGATGCCTAGACTCCTGTCTGTCACCTTCCTCTCCCCTTTGTGACGAGTTGGATTGCATGGGAGGGTTAGCACAATTATGAGAATATTTATGTCTTAAGTGAATTCTATTCCTCCTATACCTAACTCCATTGACATCCTCAACAACATATGATCTATTATTTTTGTAAACAATCGTGCAACGGGTTAATATAAGTGTTACTGTTACTTTAATATTTAAGGTCTTCAGTTATGTAAACTTGTTATGTTAATAGAGATTTTTTCTAAACTAACTTGCAGACTAAAGGAACGATGGATAGATTGTGTGAACGTTGATATGACTAGAAAGGAAGTGAGTCATCATATGGCGACCAGTATAGAAGAAAGAAGAATAGGCATGAGTACAGAAACATTATAAAATGATGGATTATAACATCACCCAACCTAAATTCTCCAACATACGTTTTAAATCGCTTCATGTTAACACAAATTCCCCAACAATAAAGCTGTGTCATGGTGTCTCAGCACTATAAGGCAAGTAATACATTATCCTCGGCCAACACTATATTGTTCGACGCTATGAGGTAGTTATAGCACCGGAGTCACTCTTCAGGGGTGTGTATGTAAGGAATTAGGGGTTTTAGTTTATTAAAGATGTCTATTCTATCTATTTGTTTAATGGAAAGGCTGCTAGTTTAGACATTTTGAAATGTGGGAGTGTCATTTGGAGCAATCCTTACTAATATTATAAAAGTGAGTTTGTTTGTTTGTTACGCCTAAATAGCTAAACTGATTTTGGTAAATTTTGGTACAGAGATAGTTGAGACCCTGCAGACGGACACAGGCTATTTTTTTAAGTGAAATATGAGGGGAAAGAGGGAAGAAAAGGGAAAACTTAGCTTTGCTATAACAATGAATAAGGCGCAAAGGAAAAACAAGGTAGCAGGTACCTGCAAAACAAGAAATGGGAACTGTTTTACCCGATTTAACGCGAGCGAAGCCGCGGGCAAAAGCTAGTTTTTCATATTTAACCGTCTCACTGGGAATTGAAGCGGGATTTTGCCCAAATGTGTGAGATTAGAGCCTAAGAACTACAAACCTTGTGTAATTTGTGTTGTTATGGTAACGTTACTTTTTATAGTATCTTATTTGTTAAGTAGTATTTGTTTTGAGTATAGATAGATTACCCCAGGGGGCTTAGACAAAGTAACAATTTAAAAACGATAACGAAGTTAGAAATCGTTATCGCTCAGCAGTCACTAATACATTTTCAACTTTATACCCTAGTGCATAAAGTTGAAATTCTATTAAAGACTGCTGAGCGAAACAAACAAAAACGATATGTAAACGTCAATAGATATTCAACTTTATTTAACGCGCGTATAAAGTTGAAAATGTATTAGTGACTGCTGAGCGATAGCGATTTCTAACTTCGTTATCGTTTTTAAATTGTTACTTTGTCTAAGCCCCCAGGTGTAACAATAGTCGTTTATTTTTCGGATGGGTAATCACCAAAACTCATACATGTTCTTTCTCTTGCCTTTTGTGTTCCGGGGAGGCGGTATTTCTAACGAATCAACCCACAGCCCCGGGAAATAATAGTCCTTAGCTAATTGATAATGCTGCCAGCCTTCTGGGCACTTTTCCTGTTGACAGCGATGTGGCCGAATTTTTGACGTCCTTTAATTATTTTACCATTTTTATACTTGTACATTTTTTTCTTCTCTATTCTGTTTTAACCTTATTATTTCATTTTTAAATATTAGTAGAAAATAAAAACTTTTAGCAAAAAAGAAAACTAAAAAAGTGTAAAATAACTTTACTTCCGGAAGTCAATGGCAAAAAAGACGACGAAACAAACAAAAGTCAAATTTCAGCATTTTTAGTTATGGTATGATGTAAATAACATACTTTTTTTTATTAAGTATTCATTTTCCATTGTTACTAAGAGATTAGCAGATCATCCATATAGATATAGAAGAAAAAATATGTATTATAGACGATAACTCATAAACTACCCAAGTAATATAAATAAAATTCAAATGGGATCACCTCAGAAATCTTTCTTTTTTCGAAAAAAAAAGATTTATGAAAATCGGTCCACAGTTGGCGGAGTAATCGGTGAACATACGTAAAAAAATACGGTCAAACATAGAACCTCCTCCTGTTTTGAAGTCGGTTAAAAATATGAAAAACATATAAAAATAGTGGTCGGCCGGTATTGGGAGCAGGGTCTTAGCACCGATGATTCAGGATTCCAGAGACAATAACTTCCTCACAATGCGGGCCCAGTATCTGTATCTCTCTCTGGGATACTGCCTTCTGAATTAGGCCCTTGATCCAACTGCCTAAGGAGAGCTTCGACAGATGGTCGTCGAGGCTCTTAGCGATCAGGCCATTGGCCGTTACGACAATCGGCACAATGACAGCCGAGTTCACATTCCACACGTCGACAACGTGTGCCAAGTCGGGATATTTTAGTGTGCATATTTTTATTATTAGTTTATGTCTATTTGTAGTTTGTAAATAATGTTCATGCATATATTTAAACAAATACTATATTTGATCAGAAGTTATGGTCAGGCCCGCTTTTTATCTATCTATCTCACCAAATGTTAAACGATGATGGCGACAAAAAGGCTTACCTTAAAGTACCAATTTCCTTCAGTGGCTTTCATTTTTCTTTAAATATTCCTGAAATAATGTCGGGATTTTTTCACAATGGTTAGCTATAATGTAGACACAGCTACAGAGTGTTTAACAACGGTCTCACCAGTTAGGGAAAATGGGGTGAAAATCTCAGTAAACTGGGAGGTTTTATATTGATTGAGTTGAAGCTGTCAAAGCCTGGAATCTTTTGCCATTCCTGACGATGCCTTTTGCCAAAATTCGAATTGATTGACAGTACTTTATTGGCAGAATTCCAAAAGACGCTCGCATTTTATCGAGCAATTTTATTTCGTAATCTTGAAATAGGGTTCTTATCTATTCATGATAATCTTATTTTGGGGATGACACAAACATTTTGGAGTTTATTCATAAACATATTTATTTTCTGTTTAAACTCTTGTGTCTTAAATCTCAACAGTGTGTAAACCCCTGTTATATAAGTTTGTTTTTATAAATAGTAAGTACCTAATGATGCTAATTATCTCATTTTTCTAGCTGTGTTTTCTCATATTTTTAGGGTTATTTACATCAAAAGGAAAAGACGGAACTCTTATAGGATCAGTTTTTAAGGCCCATACACTCCAAACCAACCCAACCAACCCTGTGGTCCTTTGAAACAAAAAAACCAACCCTCTAAATTTAGTCGAAGGACATGGTCGTTAGTGTCGCAAAGTTGTACGGAACCCTCGGTACGCGAGTCCGACTCGCACTTGGCCGGTTTATTTTTCCTCCCATGACTGTTTCTTTAAAATCAATAAATGCGTGAACATACACATACATACTTACAGTGTAAGTTTTTGTTGTTTTTGTTGTTAAGAGGTTTTGTTATCAAGGTTTGGCGTGTGTAAGTCTTACACACGCCAAACCTTGACAACAAACTCTCTTTGCTCTTTATAATTTTGGACAGTCGTGAAATAACAAATCTAGTACAAAATCAAAACCAGGCAAGTGTCAACCCTAACGACGAAGCAGCTGGCTGCGACATTAACTACCCGTGGAGCATTGTTTAAACAGGGTTTAGCTTAACTTCCCAAGTTCCCCCACTTCCCAGCTACCCCCACAGACGCTCAGCTAATGAATTTATGAAGAAAACTATCACCAATGGCGGCTCAACTTTTATTTCTGTTCGCTTTCATCTGCGTTTATGTAAACATCTGACAGTTTTAAAACTGGTTTGATTTTATTTCGCTTTTGTAATTCGATTTGTTTTACGTTTTAGTTTATCAGATTTTAATACAATTTCTTTTAAGTAGATTTTAAAGTTATGTGTTATAATATGGCTGTTTGTGTATGTGAATTTAAATGTTTGTAAACGCACCCACGATACAGGAAAAATTACAGGTGCGGGGTAACATTAAAAAACCATTGTACTTTATTGAGTATTGTTTTTTAATTTTTTTTTTGTTCATGTTTTTTTTCAATTAAGTGTTACACTTTATTTTATGTTCCAAAAATCTACGCAAATATATTTTTAACACCCTTGCTCGTAAAGCTGATGTAATTCCACCGGTTTTAAATATGTAAAGAGGGTCATAAAAAACGCGTGTATTACCAAAGCAAATAGTTAAGTTATAGTCCATACAAATTCCATAGCAGTATTATTTGCCATTTCAAATTTGGAACTGATCGCCGCCGCACGACTCCAGCTAGTGAGCAGCGCGCTGTTGCTATTCAAATTTCGAACTAATCGCCATTTTAAAGCAACAGTGTGCATTCACAGATTGAGTTTATTTAAAATAAAAAAAAAAACAGTTTATTCGGTAATTTAAAAACTTGGCTGCATGCTGTAGTGAAGTGTAGTGTTTTTGCCAACATGTTCACGCAGCCACGGCAGAAAATAATCCTCGCGCCATTTTTCTCAAATTTTCTTTTCTTTGTACTTGTATTGTGAAATGTTTTTTTTTTCTGTTTCCTTTCAAATGTGTTAAAAAACGTCGTTCGATATACGTGCGTATTGGTTATAACATGCTCGGCTCAATTACGCCCTCGCCTTCGGTTCGGATTGAAATTCCGACTCGCGTGTTATAACCATCTTAACGCACTAATATCGTAATGTACTATTACTTTACTGCACATACATATAGGGACTTAATTAACAACATCTTCCAACTTAGCGAGGCAAGCTGCAATGGCAGTTTTCTATTTCTACAGGATAGACATTTCAGCCTTTCTAGAACGTTTTCTTACAATATAATTTTGTAACCTCCTGATATTTGTTACATCAAATAAATGATCTATCAATCTAATCAGTAATACAGAACTACTTCTTTAATCCTGACCAAGCATAATAACATAGATTTCCATTAATATTTTTTAGAATCCCCCTCGGATTTAAGAGTTTATGAGCTCGCAATTTATCGTGTCACTGAAACTGAAACGATAAACCGATTTTAATGGCGTATCCGCACATGTCCGACGTGGGAATGGACGGCGACCATAAATAAGAGACGCCCCGTAAATAAAACAAGCTTTCTTATCTATGGCCGTCATAAATCTGTGGGACGTGGCGCACATTGATATTATTATTATTAGTATTTATGTACGGAATCATTTGTGTTCGCGTTCAAGTGATGCATGATAAAGATTATGTTGATCGGTAGGTTAAAATGCATTTGTGGTAAACAATGCCAATATCGATAATTTTTTTTTAGTAAAAATGGTGGTGACTGACATTTCCAGGGCCCGTTGTCTACAATAGTGGTGGATCTTTTTAAGGGCTTTTTGGACTGCAGCCTAAGGTCCCCAGTCATCATTTAAGATAATAAGCAATTGTGAATAAAAAACAAACACTATAATTTGTCAGGTATACAACTCTAACAAAAGCAACTTTATCAAACACAAAACTACTCAAAAGCTTTGCTATATTATACTGGACATGCGCTTGATGTGTCATCGTATGTTGACAAAAGGGTATTCACTTGGTTAATTAGGCAGGCCCCTAAATAGTATGAGTCCAAGGCGCCACAAATCCACGGTCCGCCTCTTTTTTTTTGAGGTGGGAAATAATCAAATAACTTTGGGAGCGAGTGGCAGACTTTTACTGACTAAAACCCATGTTCCCTCTTTTGCTCCTTAATGTTCCGGGGCCGCGGTATCTCTTTCGAACAGCTCGCAACCCTGGCAGAACAAATATTGCCTTACTATCTAGTTTTTAGAGACAGGACAGAATCGGACTAAAAGTTCGTGATCACCAACATTACGTCAGTATATTCTGTGATTACTTTAGGAAGGTCTATGATTGGCTAAATCTATGACTTCCCAAATTGTAATGGCCAAGATTTATGCCTAAAATTACATTACAGTCGAATTGAAAAAGAAAGAAAACATGTTTATTTGACGACATGGTTGGCGCAGTGGCTGAGCGATCGACTGCTACGGAACAAATATTTGTATGGCCTACAGGAGAAAACCTAGTGTGGGTCAACAAAATATAAATATAATATTTATTAGCTCTTGCCACAACTAAACACAACATTAAAAAAAAACTTAAATCTTAACACTGCAAAGAAAAAAAACAAAGTTGATATTGTGTGTCTCACGGCTGCGCCAAATAGGCCCAGTTCAACAAACTGCCGAACGTCTAATGCCCGACGGCGATGCTGGTAATTGAGAACCTCCTCCATTTTTTTAAATCGGTTTCAAAGAATACGCCATTAAAAGCATCCCTTGAGGTTTCTTATAAGGTTGGCTGGGATTAATTAACAGTTTGGGTCGTCTCATAATACCTATAAAAATCAAAACAAATTAATTAAATACAAAATTTTCGTAAATATTTTCCGCATCCGTTAAGAAATCTGAAATTGACCAAACTTCCTGGTATTCGAATCCCGTCCCTAATACGTTAATCCCAAAGTCGGTTTTCATACCTCGTTCTCAAGTTATCGTGATCTTTGAACTTGCCACGGTCAGTTTCATTAATTAGGCTTTCGGCTCGTCCACAACATTTGGCGATACGGTTTGCGACGCGGCAAGCGCCAAGCGCGATTTTAAGGCGAGGTTTTACTAAAAAAAAATTTTTTTTTAATTTTAAACTTTGTTTAACCTCTGTAAATATATAAAAGACATGATAAATTATTTTTATTAAAGTTAAACATAATATTGAGTCTTTATGGAAATCAAAATATGATAATGTTGTTTCGATAAAAAATAATCGCGATTGTGATAACACTAACTTATGATTTTAAACGTGTATTTCTATGAAATTATGTTTAAGAAGGTATTTGAAAGTTACATAAAATTAAGATAAAAATAAGAATTTTTGAATAGGTACTATTTTTTTTTTAAATAAAAGCAAAACCCTATTTCAGGGCTGCGAAGTCCACATACACGTGACTAATCGACCAATCAGCGCTGAGAAAAAAATGTCGCGGTAAAAGAGGGCCTTAACATGCATTTTCACGATAATATAATCACAATCAATTAACATACACGATGTAGGTAACTTTTAAAAGTGCTTTTATCCTAATCCTTTTTTTTTGCGGGAGTGTCCGACTTTTACTGATTAAAACCCACTCATATTCCTTCTTTTGCTCTTTATATTCAGGGGCCGCGGTATTGCTTTCGAACAACCCGCAAGCTTTCTCCAACTGTGTTCTTTAACGTTTCACATTGTATTTTGGAAGCCATAGATACTATAACGAAGCAGGAAGCAGGCATTATATCAAAGTAGAAATAACGGTTTCTACTTTATTTCTCGACAAATACGCTTCTAAATTTTACTAAGTGCATTGCTCGTGCATACCTCGCGCTCCGCAAATCGCGGTGCAATCGGCTTTGTTCTACTGCAGGCGCTGCGCTACCGCAAGATGCATTTCCATCGATCAAGCTTGAAGATCTTAGTCGAGAGACTTGAACCACGAACGACCAAAGCAGTGCAAAAAATATATTTCAGGATGCCCTGATTTCGTGATATAAAGGTCTGAGCAATGCCAATGTGACAAGGGGCGAACCGCTATTTATTGCTTACGGTAGACAGCTCCCTCGAGATAACAGTTGATTTTTATTAAGAAAATCCCAATTATTTTCGACAATAGGTTCTCTTTTTGAATTTAGAAAGAAATGTTTTCTTTTTTTATTCTAATACGGCAAATACGAAAGGTTTATGTTTTTAGGTCTATTTTGTGTAATAAATTAAAAATACTCTTTTGTAATTTTAATTGTATTTTCATGGTTTTATGAATTCATTCATATATCTATGTGTGTTATTGATTATGTTTGTTGCAACCATTTAACTGAAATGTTATATGAGATAATATAATCGACGTTTTTATTTTAGGTTTACACCGCGGGGTCTTTTTTCTGTAGTTGACAGAAATCCCTCGGTGAGTTAACCACTTTTCTTGTTTTTGTACAGTTCTTTTAAAGTCCGACTATTCCTACTCATTAGCCTTAAAGCCATCATAATCATCTGCCTAACCTTTACCTAACTATGTTGGGTTCGTATTCCAGTCTAACCGGATTCAGCTGTATACCAGTATTTTACATCGAGCGACTGCCTATTTAACCTCCTCAACCCAGTTAGTACTAGGCTATGCAATACGCCTTGGTCAGACTGTAATTTAATTGAAGAACATCTCGTGTATTAACACAAGACACAAACATTATGTTAAAGTAAGTTTTATTTGCACTAGCACCCCAAAACATTGCTAATGCAGTCACAAGCTTAAATAATTTAAGCTTAGGCGACCGCACGTACGCTTATCTTAGTATATTTTAAGTTGGCCCCTGTAGTTGCAGTAAAACTATTATTATGAAATTTTAAAGAAAGCTCACAGACTAATATGTAACAAACGTAAATATCATGCATAAGTTTAACATTTTGCCAATTACACGCTACCACATGTATGCTAGAATATATGATAGCGCTGCACTGGCAAATCAAAACATTACCATAGACTAAATCAAACGTCGGCTGATGACGTAACGGAAATACGAATCAGTGCAATAATTAAATAAGTGATTTTGCATTATATTATAAAATCGCATTGAGAATTGTTAATTTTAAGTTTTGTTTTTATTTAAGTATTTATTTAAAAATCTAAGAAGGAAATTGGAACCTTAACTGTTAGTTCTTTTAAATAAAATTGTTACCTAACTAAATTTACAATTTAAAGTATTCAAAAAGTGTTATTAATTACAAATCAAATATTGTGCGCAATTACATTATTTTTACAATCATTTTAGTGTAAAACAAATGTCAACGGAAGTCGTTGCAGTCTGACGTTGACAGTTGTTTAATCGTATAAATAGGCTCGCTCTAGGCGCAGAGTAGTCAGTATTAAATTGATTTTTGAACTGTGTACATCTCCTTGTAAAATTAAGTTGTGTGAATTGTGTTGTGTTTGTGTGTTGTGGTTGTGAGTGATAAAAAGTGATTACAAAATGTCTGATCGTTATCATTTGAGATCCCCGAGTCCGCCCGCTCTTACATCAGAAGAAAGGGATGAGCCCGCGCCTGACCTGGACCCATCAACGTACTCGCCTACCCTGCCAACCTCCCGACCAGGAATTTCGGAGGAGCTGAATTTACTTCGCTGCCAGATCAAGTTGCTGGAAAGGATGGTTTTCCGGAACCAAAACACGAGTACCCACAAGCTAAGTGAAATTTATTTACCAAATTATGATCCCGACGAGCATAAAATAACAATTGAGGAATGGTGTAAACAAGTTACCTCTTTAATCACCATGCGAGGTTGTTCACAGTTTGTTGCTATGATGAAGGGATTAGCATGCTTGCAAGGACGCGCCAAGCAATGGGCAGACACTAATGCTCATTCTCTTGCTGACTGGAATTCACTCCAAAGCGAACTCATAGCACAATTTAGTGGCGAAACAAGGTACATTGTCTACGTCAATGCATTTCGGGAATATACTTCAAATCAGGCTAAATCTTTTTCCGAATATGTTGCCGAATCATGGCGTTTGTTTTCAAGGATTTCTCCGAATGCTCCAACTGAGCTCATGGTGGAAGCTGTAATATCTGGCATAAGACCAAAGTTCTACCAAGCTGAACTCCTCAGGTCAGCACCAAGATCACAAGCTGAACTGATAGCCACATTGGCGAACTATCGTAAACGACCCGCTGATTCAATTTCAGATGAACCCCGTGCTAAACAACCAAAGCTTGATCTTCCAACAACTTCAACCTGTTACAACTGCCACAAACCAGGGCATACTTTTCGTGATTGCAAGAACAGACTTTGTGAAGTCTGCAAGAAACCAGGCCACACATCTGACCGCTGCTGGCATAAAAAGAAAAACGAATTACAACCCGAAAAGACTTCTATTCCTGCTACTGCCTCAACAGCTGTGCCACCACCTTCACGCCGGGAAGTCAATACGATCCAGAAGGAAAAGATGCCTAACGAAGTTCAACTACAAATAGGTGATATCATTCTTTCTTGTTTAATTGATAGTGGTGCCGAATGTTCGCTTATTAAGAAAAAAGTTTCTGGGTCAATTAAGGGTAAACGCCAAATAGAACTTCTGCAATTACGAGGGTTTGGGGGCAGTAGCATACCTTCGAGTGAATCGATAGACACTATAGCCACATTTAATGGTGTGACATTCGAAGTAAAACTTCATGTTGTTAATGATTTAAATTATGATGTCATTTTAGGACTAGACTCTATCAAAATACCGGGGATTAAAATTTCAATAACAAACGAAGGAACTTCAATAGAAAGAGTAAGTTACATTTTTAATTATGAAATATCATCTTTGGCTAATATTGACACTGATTTAAAAGATACGTCTCAGTTAATAAGTATCCTAGAAAAACACACCGATTTGTTTACTTTCAATAAAATTAAAAAAGTGACCACGGGTAAATTAACTATTAGATTAAAAGATCCTAATCGTATAGTACAAAGACGGCCCTACCGACTAGCACCAGTAGAGAGAGAAAAGGTTAAAACAATCATCGAAGATCTTAAAACTAAGGGGATTATTAGAGATAGTTGCTCACCTTTTGCAAGTCCTGTTTTGCTAGTAAAAAAGAAAAATGGGGATGACCGGCTTTGTGTTGATTTCCGCGAACTAAATTCAAATACAGTTCGTGACCATTATCCTCTCCCACTGATACAAGATCATATTGATAAACTTGGTAAAGCTCGATTCTTTTCAAGCCTTGATATGGAATCAGGGTTCCATCAAATTAGAATTTCTGAGGAATCAATCGAAAAAACGGCTTTCGTTACGCCGGACGGTCAGTATGAGTACTTATCAATGCCATTCGGTCTAAGTAATGCTCCTTCAGTATACCAGCGCGCCATTAATGCAGCCTTAGGCGACTATCGCGACAATATTGCATTAGTATATATTGATGATGTTTTAATTCCCTCCTCTAATGAGCAAGAAGGTTTAGAAAGGCTGGAACTGGTATTAAAAAGACTATCAGAGGCAGGGTTTACGATAAATCACTCAAAATGTAAGTTCCTCAAGACGTCCATAGAATATCTCGGTAACATTATAAAGAATGGTGAAGTAAAGCCAAATCCTACTAAATTGACAGCACTTAAATTTTCAGAACCACCCAAAACACTTAAGCAACTTAGGCAATTCAATGGTCTGGCAAGCTATTTTCGCCGTTTTATCCCTCAATTTTCCCAACTAATGACTCCACTATATGGGCTAACAAAAAAAGACGTACCATTTGTATGGTCTCCCGATCTCGAAGCAAGAAGACAACATGTCATCACACTTTTGACCTCTGAACCCATACTTTGCATTTTTGATCCAACTCTTCCAATAGAAGTCCATACAGATGCTAGCGCCAAAGGACTCGGGGCTATTCTCATTCAGAACGACAATAATCGTCGAAAAGTCGTTGAATACTTTAGTATGCGCACTAGTGATGCCGAAACAAGATACCATTCATACGAATTGGAGACTTTAGCTGTTGTCAGAGCAATAAAGCACTTTCGACATTTTCTTTACGGACGAAAATTTACAGTTGTAACTGACTGCAATGCCCTTAAGGCTTCAAAACATAAAAAGGAACTTACACCTCGGGTTCATAGGCTATGGGCGTACTTACAAAATTTTGACTTTGATGTTATTTACCGTAAGGGGGAACAAATGGCCCACGTAGATTTTTTAAGTAGAAATCCACAAATCAATATTTTAACAAAAGATCCAGCGTGGATTGTAGTTGAGCAAGAAAGGGACAAAGAACTCAAAAGTCTTCGCGATGCCATAAAGAATAAAGATGACTATGACAGAAAATTTTGTATTCGATCTAATCTCTTGATGATAACAATACAAAACCAAAAAGGAGAATCACTAACTCGTACAGTAGTCCCTGAATCACTTGTTTGTTCATTAATAAATAGATACCACGAAAATCTTTTGCATACCGGGTGGGAACGTACTCTGGATAAAATTCGGGAACAGTTTTGGTTTAAACACATGACAAAACGGGTACGGCAATTTTGCGATAACTGTTTACAATGCAAAATTGGCAAAGAGCCTTCCGGCAAAAAGCAAATGGAACTGCATCCCATTGATAAAATAAGCATACCTTTCCATACGATACATGTAGACCTTATGGGTAATCTTACCGGTACAAACAAAAAATCATACGTTCTGGTAACTATTGACGCATTTACTAAATTTATACTTCTGTATCCATTGAAAGATAAAAGTACTAATATAATTTTAAAGAGCTTCCGCGAAATGATTAATATTTTTGGCACCCCATGTAGAATTATTTCTGATAGGGAATCGGCTATTATGGGCACAGATATTCAAGATTTTTTTAAATCTTTCTGTATCCAACATCATGCTATTGCACGCGGTACACCTAGAGCTAACGGTCAAGCTGAAAGACAAATGCGCACTATTAAAGATCACCTTACAGCCATATCTCTAACGCAATCGAGAGTTTGGGTTAATAAAATTGGTGAATTGCAATTAGCTTTAAATTGTACGAAATCAAAAGCTACAGGATATTCCCCTTTAGAACTCTTGCTAGGTAAAAGATGCTCTCCACCTGCAATCGAACAAGTATCCCTATCTAACGAAGATATAAACAAAGATGAAATTCGTTTAGACGCTGAACACAGAATGGCCGAAACAGCAGAAAAAAATAAAATACGTTTCGATTCTAAGTGCGCCAAAATTAAACCCTTTCTAGAAGGAGACTTTGTTCTTTGTAAAGACACTCAGTGGTCGGGTAACAAACTAGGACCAAAATATCTGGGACCCTATCAAATAATAAAAGTCCTAGACAATCATAGATACGAAGTAAAAGACATGCGGTCTCTGCGAAATAAAAATACTGTAGTCACACATGAACACATGAGATTGGTACCTAATCCTAATTTAACTGAATGAATAGACCGTGATAGCGAGAATAAGGTGAGAAACTGTTTATAATATTGTTTATGATTTAAAAGTTAAGTTTATGGATACAAAAATGTAAATCGTTACAGTTAAAAAAAAAAAAAAAAAAAAAACTACATGTCAGTCAAACCAAGTCAAAGGCGGGTCTCTGAATCTTTATGATCAAGCCACGAACTGCGACCTCTGAGTTTGATTTTGAGTTGGCAAAATGGTTGCATTCAAAGGCCTTGGTCATGGCCATGGTTCCAGTTGGTTGGTTAAATAAATTTCAGTCAAGCCAAGTCAAAGACGGGCCTCTGAATCTTTATGATCAAGCTACGATCTGCGACCTCTGAGTTTGACAGTTTCACCAGACTAAGCAATGTTGCCTCTGAGTCTGGTATAAAAATGTTTTCATTTTTTAAAGTTTTCTGTGTTTTTTAGAGAGATTCGCTGGCCCTAGCAAGGCCCGCTCGTCAGTATGGCCGTGATAGCGCTGCACTGGCAAATCAAAACATTACCATAGACTAAATCAAACGTCGGCTGATGACGTAACGGAAATACGAATCAGTGCAATAATTAAATAAGTGATTTTGCATTATATTATAAAATCGCATTGAGAATTGTTAATTTTAAGTTTTGTTTTTATTTAAGTATTTATTTAAAAATCTAAGAAGGAAATTGGAACCTTAACTGTTAGTTCTTTTAAATAAAATTGTTACCTAACTAAATTTACAATTTAAAGTATTCAAAAAGTGTTATTAATTACAAATCAAATATTGTGCGCAATTACATTATTTTTACAATCATTTTAGTGTAAAACAAATGTCAACGGAAGTCGTTGCAGTCTGACGTTGACAGTTGTTTAATCGTATAAATAGGCTCGCTCTAGGCGCAGAGTAGTCAGTATTAAATTGATTTTTGAACTGTGTACATCTCCTTGTAAAATTAAGTTGTGTGAATTGTGTTGTGTTTGTGTGTTGTGGTTGTGAGTGATAAAAAGTGATTACAAAATGTCTGATCGTTATCATTTGAGATCCCCGAGTCCGCCCGCTCTTACATATATGGAACACCAGAGAAAGAATGTGTTTGTTTGGAAAAACCTTTAATACAACACAATATACTGCTAACTACTTAGGTATAGGTACGTTATTTTCGCTGACCAGTTAATACAGCGATTTGAGTAAGTGAGTAAACAGATAAAATACAATGTAAACATACTAGGTATGTCAAGTTAATAGATATAATGTCGTGCAATATCAAAAACAAAATTAAACTTTTTATTTATGGTTGTCACCGAAGTACTCATTGTTCAAAGTCTCTCTGATTTTGTGCTGGTACAAAATAAATCGATATCCAGATGTGATGGTAAACTATCTACTATTAAAAGCTTTTTCCTACTAATAATAATATTATAAACGTGAAAGTTTGTATGGATGTATGAATGTTTATTACGCAAAAACTACTGAATGGATTTTAATGAAACTTTACAATAGCTTATACATCAGAATCGCACATAGGCATTCATAAAGATATATTGTATATTCTTTCACCACGCGAGTGAAACCACGGGGCGCAACTAGTATATTATAGTTTATAAAAAAAACACGCTAATACTATGGTATAGATTTGCGGGTCTGTGGACGGTGAGCAATGGGTAGCTCACCGTCCGTCCGTCTAGTGACGACAGACCGTGTCGACAGCGCGTTCGTGTTCCACGAGCGCCTCTAAGAGATGTCAGCAAACTAGAGGCCTGCCAGGGCCATTGCCTGTTGGGGCAAAAGAAGGAACATGGGTAGGTTTTAGTCAGTGAAAGCCTAACAATCCCCCCGTTCGATTTCTACTAGATATTGTTACAGCTATGTGTACAAAATCATTTTGAAGGCAACAAATTACCAATTCAATGTTAATTTTGGAAGACTATTTGGCCATGAATTAGCCCAACGAACATAATATTAAGATGTGAAGTTTTCAGAGTTTAATCCCGAGACGATCGTAAAACTTTCAGTCTACATTATTCAGTAAAGGACGTAAGTCCAAGATTAGTTTCAAACTTTTCTCGTAACTTTGGAAAGAAACAATTTTGTTATAAGTTGACTCGTTTGTCTATGGTTTTTTATTTCAATTTCAAGCAGGTGTTATTGGATTTATTCGTAAGGATATCTCAATAGTAAAAAATAAAAAAGCCTTTTATTTATTAAAAACAATATGCTTAACAGTTTTAAGTGTGATTTCATAATTTTCTACATATTATATAAAAATATATTTTAATTTAAAGTGTTATGATTAGGAACTCCTCTCGGACGAAGGTCTCTTCCAGTGATTACCAGTTTTTAGCGGTCTTGGGCTATCTGTGGTCAATGCGGCCCATAGGGTCTACCTTTATTTTCGAAGCGGCGAACTGGCAAAATGTGAATGCATATGTTCAAAAAATCCCTTGAACTCCCTTCGACAGTTTTTTTCGGGTGGAAAATCATCAAATAACTTCCCCCGCTCTGGGCGGAATAGGGGGAGTGTCAGACTTGTACTGATTAAAACCCACCCATGTTCCTTCTATTGACCTTTATGAACACGGGGCCGTGGTATCGCTTTCTAACAATCCGCAACCCCGGCAGTCAAAGTACTGGTAGCTTTTTGGGCACTACAGTCGTCATATTATGTAATATTTATGTTGTTGTTTTTAGCAATGCAGTTTGCGTGTGAAAATAGGGACAGTTCGGGCGGTTAAGGGCTTGCCGTAGCAATGCACCCATAACTCAAGCAGAACATGCAGGAACGTCGTGGCTCGTGTTCAAGATGAATAAATTATGGCGGCGCTAATTACGATGGAAATTGCTGTAGAAATATGTTTTTATACTTTTTATTTTACAATTTTTTTATAATAATTATGGGAATACTAGCTTTTGCCCGTGGCTTCACTCACGTAAAATTCGGGGTAACACAGTTCCCCTTTCCTGATTTGCAGGTACCTGCTACCTGTTGTTTTTGTCCTTGCGCCTTATTTATTGTAATAGCAAAGCTTAGATTTCCCTTTTCTTCCCTCTTTTCACACTTTTTTTTTAATTAGCCTATGTCCGTCTCCAGGGTCTCAACTACCTCTGTACCAAAATTTATCACAATCGGTTTAGCCATTTAGGCGTAAAGACGTAACAAACAAACAAACTCACTTTCGGTTTTATAATATTTAGTAAGGATTTTCATACAAAAATTTTGTTTCAGAAAATTTACGATTTTGACACACGAATACTACCTGACAAGCAGGCGTGTGACGCAAGACAGAACGCATGTGACAACTGCTTTCAAATCATTCCCTTTTCAAAACGTTTTTTGACAAGCCGCACATTTCTTGTTTGTTATAATATGTACACACGGCGGTACATCAACCTATACAACCATTTAAACCTGATCTCTCTACTACGGTATGCGATCCGTAGTAGAGAGATCAGGTTATAATCGTTTAGAATAGATGGACCTGCCGTCGTATGTACAACAAAATATTATTGTATTTAACAGACCATCATTGTTACTGATAAAATGTGAATAGCTTATTACAACAACATTCAAATATTATAGAGTGATAGACGGGACAAGATGAAGAAAGTCGTAATCCAATACTTCTTACTACTTGGTAACAAATCGTTCTGTCTAGTGTCACACGCCCGCTTGTAATGTAGAAGTCGTGTGACAAAATCGAAAACGTTCGAAGAATCAAAATTTTCGTACAAAAATATTCCCAATGTCCGCTCTATTTGTCTCTTAAATCTCTTGGGTCATTTCCAATGGAGAAGAACCGACAGGAAACTCCAAGGTGACTTGGAGTTTTAAAATAAATTCCTTTTGAAAATACTTTCTTATGTCACAGCGTTACGACAGCGTAGGACAA
This sequence comes from Ochropleura plecta, assembly GCA_905475445.1. Taxonomy (NCBI): domain Eukaryota; kingdom Metazoa; phylum Arthropoda; class Insecta; order Lepidoptera; family Noctuidae; genus Ochropleura; species Ochropleura plecta. The sequence goes on along the minus strand of FR997728.1, from coordinate 18,400,797 downwards.
AATCAAACGCTTTGGTTCGTACGAAGTATGAATAAGCATTGATAGCCTCCCTTACTCATAGCATAGGTATACTTTCATACAAGTTACTAAGTTGCTAAAGTGTTTTCCTGGCTTAAGGAATACTTCAAAAGAGAAATTTGATGTATCCTTTCTGCACGAATGCTCTTAATTTCTTCGAGGCCTTCAGTATCGATTGGGTCATACCTACGCTTACCCTTCTAAATACCTGAAATAGATGAGCAAATTAGAGATGCTTTCATGTCATTTGAGCGAGCAATGGCAGAGGAGATCTTTCAAGGTTCGTTAACTGCTTTAAGTACCTATTGTTTTTAAATGAGGCACTAATTTCGTAACATGCTGTACTTTAACAATCCGAAGGATTTTCGTAATTCTATGATTCTTTTATTAAATAAATCAACGATATTAATGAATAATTAATGAATATATTGAATTATACATTGGGAATTCGAGTGTATTTCGCTACCACCCCAAAAGTCTCATTAATTGACAAGTAAATAAGAAAATTTACCTTACCGAAATATTGGAGAAAAACTGAATAGATTTAACGAATGATTCGCCCAACCGCGTAAAATAATGAGACAATGTCTTTTCTCATGTGTGAAGTCTTCTCAACGCAAATACTTATTCCGTCTTTGAGTTTGAGCTGCTAAAATTATTTGTTTTCTTGCCACTGTTTTATTATTTTATTTGTTTTTCACCTTAAGTCATTGCTAAGCCATCACAGCTTTCCTCCCTTTGTTAGAGAAAGAAAGCTTATTGTTCAATTTTCCTGTCTCCTGTATCAACAAAATTAATTTTGTGTTTCATTGTTTGTTCCGTAAACACCTAAAATGATCAAGCGGCACCACGACCTTTGTACCCTACCCATACATTATGTATGTGCCTATATTGCCCTACTACGTTCGAATCGCGAATTATTTTACCTTTAATTAAATACATAATATGTTTTTTTGGAAAAAATACTTTAACTTTTTTACATGCATAGTCCAGAACTTGTTTTAAAAAAAAAACGTTTCACCATACTAGGAATTTCTCCTGTTTCGTGTCGAGAAGTCAGACCCGAAACAACTACCCTGTAGGTCATACAAATATTTGTTCCGTCATCATCGTACTACAACTTTAATTATTTTGATGGTTTACAGACCAAAATGAAAATGACAATCTGTGTAAATTAATTTGATTTCAGAATAACTTCATTAGAAATAAAAGAAACAGAAAATCAGACTAGGTTATGTACGTTCTGAAATTAACAAAATGAACCACGCAGTTGATATTCGTTTAATTAAAATAACATCAAATTGGAAGAAAGATTTGAATAGAACCTTTATGTGTAAATAAGTATATGTATGTCACCGAGTAAATGTCGATATTTGGTAACATGTTGACGAAACTCACGTGTTCACGAGGACATCTGCTATGTATCACAAAGTGTGATAAATGAACGTTTCCGAATGAAACGGACGCGTTCGCTATTTCGCTTAGAAAAGATTTGCGATCATAAATGGCTTTGCTTTTTTTTTAGAACATGATTTATGTGATTTTAGCATCACAGAAAACACGTTATTTTTACATTGATGGGTAGCTTTTTTATGGCTTGTTTTTGATCGGATTATCATCGAAATCGAGCAATGATCCCGAAACAGGAACATCTGTCGCTAGGCAGTCAGCTCCGTCACAATTCTTGCGCCAAAATGAGATGAACCCGCCAAAAAAATCATCATTTTAATTCATCTCATTTTAACGGCAGTCAATAGCTTTGACTGTCATACTATGTAATGGCAATAATAGCTCCTGAACGTGGTGTAGCTGTACGTACTGACAGCGTTCTGTTTCAAATCGAAATTTGCTCATAATCGGCATAAAAGAAAAAAAACAAAACATCACTAGCGAAGGGCGGGGCGTTTTTGTGGGACTGCCTCTTGTAATGTGGCGTTCAAAAAGTGCTGATTATCAGCCTAATTTGAATAAATGACTTTTGATTTTGACTAAGGGCCGATTTTTTAATCATTAGACATCTTTTATCTGAAGAGTAAATGTGACTTTTTGACAAAGCGCCCGTACAAAAACTATCAAAATGTCAACTTTTTTAATGGAATAAAAGTTGACTGGCGATTGAAAGACCGGCCCTAAGAAGACTTACAAAAAAGTATGAACCCAATGTATGAAACTTTACACACAACTACTGTAGAGTTTTATAAATTACAAGCAACCTTTTTTTTATTTTTTTTTTCGGGTGGGAAATCATCCAATAACTTCCCCCGTTCTGGGCGGAGCGGGGGGGCATGTCAGACTTGTACTGACTACTGACTAAAACCCACCCATGTTCCTTCTATTGCCCTTTACGTTCCGGGGACGCGGTATCTCTTTCGAACAACCCGCAACCCCGGCAGGCGGAGGCTCTGGAAAGCCCCTCTGCTTTGCTGACTCTCTTTGAGGCGCGCGTGAATCACGAACGCGCCGTCGACACGGCCTGTCGTCAATCGACGGACGGACGGTGAACTACCCATTGCTCACCGTCCACAGGCCCGCATCTACGGTGGCCGGGAGTCGTCTCGCGGCGCCCGGCGCCCGGGGCGTCTCCCGCGGCGGCTGGGTTGGGCAGATGTTCTCTCCCTCAAACGCCCGGCCACCTCCTTTGCTAGCATTACTGCTTCGCAGAAGGTGGTGACCGCTTCCCATTCCCTCGCGCTCCGGACCATAGCCTGAACCAGGGCCGGACGCGAGAGATCGCCGCCGCCGATCGCCTCCACGAGGGCACGGCGGTGCTCCGCCCACGCTGGGCAGATCGCCACTGTGTGCTCCACCGTGTCCTCCGGGCGATCGTCACATTGGTGACACCCGGGCGTTTCCTCCCGCCTGATGATGTGCAGGAACCTCCCGAAACTTCCGTGTCCGGTGAGGACCTGCGTCAGGCGGTAGGTGAGGACGCCATGACGCCTCTCCAGCCACTCCTCAAAGAGGGGACTTACCGCCACTATTGTGGCGTGCCCTATTACAAGCAACCTTAAATTAGAATGCATTCTGGTCTCAAAGCATTTGAAGAAAAAAGGAAAACGCATCAATGTGTAATAAATATTTCTATTTAAATAGTATTCAAGTTCTTAGCGCCTTTTATTGAAAGTACACACGTACTTTTGTTGGCAACACTGTCATCCGGCGATATCAAGTGAACAAACCGACGCGTGGGACAACTCAAAAATGGTAACTTTTCAGGACCCAAAAAATATTAATACTAGGGCTCTTGCTAAATAAAACTTATATTATAATTAATAAACGCTTGCACAGTAAGAACACAGGAAATCGAACCATAGACGGAGTAGCTATCAACAAAAAAAAAAAAAATTTATGGGTCAGCCTACCTTGGCTCAGCCTAGATCAAAATTTTCACATTAGTTAACAAAAAATACGTATTACCTACCGAACATTAAATTTATTTCAGATCATAATTGAATACTTAGTAAAATGCTACTGTGTGAAAATTGTATTAGGATAAATAGTTGCGTATGACCACCGAGCATTCGAATACGAGGATAACTAAATACTCTCTTTTTTTAGTTATCTCTGTTTAGATCAAGATGATCTAGGTTTGTTGTATCCTACTATATATATTATAATATTGAATGTTTGTGAGGATGGATGTATGGACGTTTGTTACTCTTTCACGTAAAAACGGCTGAACGGATCTTGATGAAATTTGGCACAGAGTTAGATTATAGTCTGGAATAACACATAGGATACTCTTTTTCGATCATCACGTGGGCGAAGCCGCGGGCGCCAGATGGTAGATATATAAATGTACGCTAACCGCGTGACGGTCGCCAACCAAAATGATTGTGACAAACTTCACCCACGCTATTCCAACTGTTCCAGACTAGTTATACGAGTTGTCGACATCGGGAAACGTTCCCGGAATGTGGGACAACACAACTATTCGGGAGCAAGGCTTGCAGTAAAACAAATGTTGTTATAAATGGTTTTGTTAAAGAAGAAATATTTAGCGCATCAGAACTGTAGCTAGGAAAAATATTTTTGAATGCGAAAACTTTTTTCAGTAAGCATTAAAATATGGTAGAGGAGCTCGTACTTAAATAATAAAAGCCACTCGAGTCAATCTTTAGGCAAAGCAGTGCTTGACTTTTTGTGTTGTCACTTCACATCCTAAGTCCAATTAAAAACCTGCGTCGGGCACTAGCTGCTCGGCAGTTTGCTGAACTGCTACCCTACCATGACGTTTTAAAGCAGAACTTATTCACTGAAGGAAAGAGAAATCTAAAGGGTGTCTAGCACCATCTCTTTCCCTCAGTGTATAATATGTTCTGCTTTAAGACGTCATGGTAGGGTAGCAGGACTGGACCTATTTGGCGCAGCCGTGAGACACCGTACATTGACAATTTTTTTTTATTGATCTGATTTCAATTTTTTTTCTTATGTTGTGTGCACTTGGGGCAAATAAATGTGTTTTCTTTCTTTCTTTCTTTCACTCATTCACGGATCATTTTTTGCCGAATATCCTCCGTACCTAGAAAAGCCTTTGCTTCCGAATGTAACATGTGAATCTTTGACAATCGTTACCGGTAGTCCAGGGTCCGAAAGTCTGACCATCAGCCTCACTAAGGAGAATCGTTTGCTGTGTCGTGGATGTCAGATAGGCGTTATGTGTTATTCCAGACTATAATCTTCCTCTGTGCCAAATTTCATCAAGATCGGTTCAGCCGTTTTGACGTGAAAGAGTAATAAACATCCATCTATCCATCCTCACAAACATTCGCATTTATAATATTAAAGTAGGATATGATAGTAGGATACATCCATACATTTATCCATCCATCCTCACAAACATTCGCATTCATAATATGAGTAGGACTAGTATTCAGCTGCATCCATTAAGAGTGGAAGCCGACTCAACATACTTACTTGGGTTAAAGCTAGGTAGGGCAACCGTAGTCTATATATTTACTAGGTCAAATTAGATTAGGAAGTAAAACTCCACATACCTAATGGGTATCGACTTTTTGGGACCAATGACCGCGTGCAAGTACTTTGGTTTCATCAAATGTTTCTTCATTACATCATGTGTAGCTATCGATTCGTCTGTAGAATCGATACCTTTCTCGATACCTTTTTTAACCTGACCAAAAAAAAGAACAGAAACATCGTGTTGTGTAACATTTTTGTAGTTCTAACGAGTCTTCACCGTTGCCTAGTTTTTATCCCTAAAAGTTACTTTCTCTCCCCCAACCCTTTCAGCGCTTTGACTAGTGATCTGCGACTAGAAAGCAAGGTCGAATAATAAAAAGGACACACCTTACCTGGTAAAACCCCAAGGGTTATGGCACAATATTTTCTATGTATGGTACGTAGTGACTTGGGACTTGGTGATATTCGTAATTAAAAGAAGCAAAAAATACTTTTCGTACCACTTGCTCAAAAAAGTGACATTCTATGCCACAAAAAGCGAACATAACAATAGTCATTTTTAATCTGTTTAAAAACAGGGATAGAAAATTGTACTGAATTTCATTCATGCTCTAGGGAGAGAATGTGATTTAAATTTGGAATACTTACCGTTTATACTGAACTACATCTGTGTTTACACCATTGAGTTTGTAAATAAAGCATTATAATATCTTTTTGGAAAAGGAATACGCATTTATTATGCAGTTATGATTATTAAATAAAATTACGAAAACCGACGAGGCCGTATGAGCTTGATGCCTTTGCTTTTCCGACAAAAAATATTGGTCTTGGAATTTGTCGTATTTTTGTTTTCTTCACCTAAATAAACGTCAAGTTTATTTTAATTTATTTTTATAAATAAGTTAATGTTCTAAAAATACGTTACGATGTTAAATCAAAGCGACAGTGACAGTGAATTGTCGGATTCCATCAGTGCAAATGCTGCCGCAATTATACTCATCAACAATAAATGTACCAAACAAAAAAGTAACTCTCTCTATCAATAATTGGACCAATGTTTCGAATGTAAACTTTTACTTGTCATTATTTTTAATAAATGCTTATCTCATATTATTACTGTATTAATTTTTTCGCAAATGGTACGAAAAGTAGAGTATTTTCCTCGGTGATAAAGCTGTCTTAGTCTTGGGTGAACTTAAATCTCTCGCTACACTCAGGACTCGTCTTAAATCCCTCGCTTCGCTCGTGATTTAAGTTTTTAACACCCTCGCTACCCTCGGGAGTAAAACTCGAGTCCTTCGTTACGCTCGCGATTTTAATCGTCACCCGCGACAGAAGACACTGCTTTATCCCCTTGGTTAATAATCTACTATTAAGACTATATTTATCTTACTATTTCCTACTTTATATTATAAATGCGAATGTTTGTGAGGATGGATGGATGTTTGTTACTCTTTCACGTCAAAACGGTTGAACGGATCTTGATAAAATTTGGCACAGAGGTAGATTATAGTACTACTAGCAAAGCTGCGGGCGTCAGCTAGTATGGAGAATACTCCATACTAGCTGACGCCCGCAGCTTCGCCTGCGTGATATCGAAAAAAAATATTCTATGTGTTATTCCAGACTATTATAGTAATAAACATCCATCCATCCATCCATCGTCACAAAAAGTGGCATTTATAATATGAAGTAGGAAGTAGGATAACAACCTGAGTATTCAAACGTCATTGCAAACCAGCCTGCACTCTGCACTTTACTTAACAGTAACTTATTCCCGAGGCTTCGCCCACATGGAGGTAGCAAATTGTACCAGGGAATCGAACTACCAGGATGAATAGAATCTTATATGTTAATCCAGGTTAAACTATCTTAATTTTTGGTTGGGAAATCATCAAATGATTCCTCCAACTGGAGCGGAGCGGATGGGAGTTTTAGAACTTTAATGACTAAAACCCATCTATGTTCCTTCTTTAGCCCTTTGTGTTCTAAAGCCTCGATCTCTTTGGAACAGCCCGATTGCAACATAATCTAAACTATCTGCGTGCCAAGTTTCATCCAAATCTGTTGAGTATTTTTTGCGTGAAGGAGTATTAAAACCCATCCATTAGTTCTTTCTAACTTAAGCATTTATAAAAGCAAGTTACATATCCTAAAGAGAACACATTTTTATTTCATTCCTTAGAAAACATCCTATACAAAAATAAATAACTTAAAGAAACTAACTAAAAAATAAACTAAATACCAGGCAAGTGCGAGGTGGACTCACGCATCTTACGAACTTTCGATATAAATTACCATATCTTTTGACTACGTACACTTACGGCCGTTCCCAATAACCTATCTATTACCAGTTTTCACCTACTAACGATAGAAAATTCTATCTATCATTGGTTTTGATGTCCCAATATAATACTGATGGTTATGACAACAGGGTAAATCTTTTCACAGCTCTAAGGGATTACAAACTTGAGTATATGGTTTTAATTTCAACTCGATATCTCCACGCGTCCCCGAGTTTAAGGGTCTTGACAAACAGACGGACGGACAACAAAGTGATCCTATAAGGATTTTGTGTTTTCCTTTTGAGTTACGGAACCCTTTAAGGTTCCGTTGCGGACATGGAACAGGATAGGACGGCTGTCAATTGATAATGATCCCCAACAGACTTACCGCGTTGCCACGTCGTATGGCAACGTTTAACCTCCTAAATCCAATAATTGCGTCGCTGTGTCAACTAATCGTTTTGAAATATTCTAGTAACATATTATACTTAAGTACCAGCACCTTATTATGCATACTTTCATTATACTCCTTCTATGAACCGACGTTTTTAATAAAAAATAATGATTCATCGACATTATAAAGCTTATATTTTCTAATCATCTTTCGATTGATCGTTGGCACGATTGTAGTACAATACCTTTTATATCGTGCAAAGTTGATTGGGTTTTTCTGTTTGAGAATTTTGCCATTGGAAACGGGGAAAAAGGAAAGTGATCAAACGAATGGGATGTGAAAGAATTGTGATATAAATATAACAAGACAAAGAAGCCTTAGGCACCACTGAGATCTAGCCTGTCCCTTGCTGTCCTCCCTCAGCGACGCCCTAAGCCGAGGCTCGTACCGCACAGGGGGCGCCCTTAGCGTGTAGTCGCTTAGTTTGTAAGTTTTTAACCTGGCTGGAGGTCTTAATTTTTTAAGGCATCCACATGATTCGCCCGGTTAAGCAGACGACAACCTCCTTGGTTGAACTGCGAGATGCCATTCATAAAAAAAGCCTTAGGCAAGGATGATGGAGCATAATGTTCTCTTTTTCATATTTTCACTTTACTGGCTAAATATTCAATTCATTTTTCATTGACAGATGAAGCTGAGTCTAGGAGCAACAGCTTTTGAACACACTTTTATTCGTTTCATCTGTAACTAACTATGTAAACAAATCATAGAAGTTATTTTTGACACACGTCCCGTTTTAACTAAGCTTAAATTGTCCATACAAGTTTTGTTTGGATGCCATGGTACCGATTCTGATGAACCACCGAATTAAACTAGACTAAGATTAAAATGACATAGCTAATCACATCTAAATTTATTCTACACCATTTCAGTTCGTGATTTCAGATAGTCCGATTAAGATTGACAACCACTATTTTTAGTGAAAAACGTCAATTTCAACATAGTAAAATTGCGATTTTCTCTAAACTGAGTAACTAAACTATCATTAATGCTGTCAAACTGTCACTTTAATCAATTTCAGAATAGGAAACGGTCGTTTGACAAGAATAATAAACTAAATATTATTGTTTTTTAGAAAAGTTTTTGACGACAGAATCGACGCCATTAAGGGTTAGTAACGTCATTTTTAATGTAATATGGCGAACTCCCAAAAAATGGCGGACTAGTTATTTTTTATGCATTCCCATGTTATGGAAATCCAATGAAAGGGTTTGCTGAGAAGAATCCTATAATAAATGCGAATGTTTGTGAGGATGGATGTATGGATGTTCTCTCTCATGTAAAAACGGCTGAACGGATCTTGATGAAATTTGGCAAAAAGGTAGATTCTAGTCTGGAATAATAAATAGGATACTTTATTTTTCGATATCACGCGGGTCAAGCAGCGAGCGCCAGCTAGTATGAAATATAAATCATTCAATCACTGGAAATCGTGTTTTTTTTAAACTATACTATTATTTTTTAGACTAAACAGCCAAGTTGAGAAGCAACAGTTTCTTTAAAAATTAGGTGAGATTTTGGGAATGAACTATAAAATATGCTACATAATCTTGTCCCAACTATGGGGTCGGTTTCCAGTATACCCAGATGCTGACTACCTATCTCACCTCCACAACAGGGTAATAAGATATCCCTTGGTAAAACTGGTTGTCAGACTTTAAAGCCATTGTCTAAGCACAGGAGAACTCGGAATGTTGTTTCGTCACCAGTCCAGACACCAACCCTAACAAACGCTACTTATCCTTGAAGATCAAACTATGAGTCTGTATAGAAGTTCTCTGTTTTTGCCGGTGGAAATCCATTCTATAAAGCTTGTCTAGCGCCTAATCGATACAATTCTAATCAATAAAACATTCCCTGCCCTATGCCAAGTCCTCAGGGATATCACAGGTGCGACATCAATTTCGATTGAAAGTATACGTACAGATATTTACCTACCAGTTACACCCACTAATATGTACACACCTTAGCAAAATTTAAAAGCAATTTTCCTCAACAATAAAGAAAAAGAAAGAAAAAACATTTATTTGTCGCAAATCACGACGAGCACACAAATTAACAAAAACAAAACAATTAAAAATGCAAAGTATCACAAACATTTACAAATACATACATGGGACAAAATAAACTTAGGTAGGTACCGGTAGGTCACCACTCAGCATGGTGCTATGCCATGGGAGCCCACAGCACAGCGCTGGTTTTCAGTGGTACCCCGTAAGTGAATAAAACGTACGGAAATAAATAAATAATAACGTTTGCCTATAACAGTATCGGTTCTCAAATACTATGCTTTGCTCATCGTCATCTGCCTAGCCTTTTCCCAATCACGTTGGGGTCGTCTTGGGCCTACCAAGACTGCAGCTCAGTAACAATAATAACATGAAGCGAGTGCTTTCTTCTGCCGGGGTTGCGGGTTGTTCGAAAGAGATACCGTGGCCCCGAAACATAAAGGGCAAAAGTCAGACACTCCCCTCGCTCCTTTCTACAAGAAGCAACTGCTTTCTGACTGATAATCCACAACCCGTCCAGTAATTGGTTACGAAATACCTTGGACTTGGACTGATAGTCAGACTTAGTAGCGACTGTCAAAGATCTAATAATGACAGCCGGAGTCAATTTTCGAGGCACAGAGGATACTCGGAATGAAATGCATAACTGTCCATGCTATGTCCAACCCGGGCAAGTGCGGCTTGGCCTTTAAGATTGACCCGCTCGGATGTTATCTTACATCCTACTTATGCGAAAAATTGTGAGGATTTATGGGTTATTGTTTTTCTTGCACGCAAAAACTACGCATAGCATACTTTTAATCTCTATCGATCGCGTGGGGTAGTTACCAAACTCTATGCGAGCGAAGCCGTAATAAGCTAATAATTTACATAAAATAACAATCAATATTGTAGAAGTAAACCTCTTTTAAAAATTGCTCAGAGGAGATATACCAGAGACAGAGCCTGACTGACTGTACTGATAATAGAAAACTCATCCTGAATCAAATTGTTTCTCATATAAACACAATAACAACCGGTTAAGCCAAGAGGCTATAAAGTAAGTATTGTGGCCATAAGCTATAAAATAGGGTGTAAAATAACGATACGTTACGCCGCAGTAGAAAGCCACAAAACTGTGGATGTTTACGATCAGTCATAAAGGCACGCTTCTTTGGATCCAAGTGATTTCGGTAACAAGATGTGTGACAAAGAAGGGAAATAATAGTAGGGTGTAAAACTCTATGAATTTAAGCAAGTCTGTGATGGTACTAGACTGAATAAATGAGCAACAGCATTTTCAACACACATGTATCGCCTGCCCCCGTTCTGGGCGGAGCGGGGGGGTGTCAGACGTGTACTAACTAAAACCCACCCATGTTCCTTCTATTGCCCTTTACGTTCCGGGGCCGCGGTGGCCCTGGCAGGCCCCTCTGACATGTATCGTCTGAATTATAAAAAAACGGACTAGGGTTCCGTACAAACGACAAGATAAAGGGTTTTGGCAGACAGAGAGACGGACAACAAAGTGATCCTAAAAGCGTTCTCTTTTTACCTTTTGAGGTACAGACGCCTGCACATCAAGCTACTACAATCTGTCAGATTTCTTTGATAGATTTTCGACTTTATTTCTACAGTATTAGGTTCAAGGTTCATTGGGAAAAATTGACAGTTACGGGTAGCTTGACCTGCTGGCGTCTGTACGTAGCCCTAAAAAACTAGTTATCGTCAATTGGCCAATTTAGAAGTGTTTCATATACAAAGTCACGTTCTCAAGTTTCCTTAGGCTTTGAATTTTAGGCTTTGGGAATGAGCGAAGGACTTTGGTTTCGGCAAATTTTATAGGCATAGTGTAGGACGTCGCACCGTTCATCCAAATGAACCGTCAAATGTCTTCACCCACTCTGGGTGGAACAGTAGGGAGTGCCAAACTTTGACTGACTAAAACCCACCCATGTTCCTTCGTTTGCCCTTCTAATCCGGGGCCGCGGTATCTCTTTCGAACTTCTGGCACCATTAGCAGGCATAGGCCCTGACAGACCCCGATTTGCTGACATCTCTAGATTGAGATAGCCTGAGTAGTAGTAGAAGATCCCTAACACAATGGTTAACTTTAACAAAGGTAAATTGAGCATGAAAGCAACTTTATACTGCACAATTTATTATTATATTTATAATTTAATACTTACTTATGGAGTAAAATACAGTAAAGTGCACTTAAAACTTCTAATAAAAATGTATTTAATGAAGCAGCATGTGCGTCACACCACACCTCTTCATCCTTCATCATTGCATGTTACAAACAAATACTTATCTAATTTCCAAGTAGTATGTTATCTATTGCATTGTAAAACAACGTGCATTTTACGACACGGTTGGCGCAGTAGTTAAACGACTGGCTGCTACGACACGTGCCGCGGGTTCGATACCCGAACAGAAAATATGACCTACAGGTAATTGTCCCGGGTCTGGCTTATGTGACTTTAAATCTTTGTAAATGCGCCCACGACACCGGAGAAATTCCTAGGTCTCAATTTTTCTAATACGTTGCCCGATTAAAAAAAATTAAACCTTTTAATGGAAAAAGCACTGAAACAGGGATCATCTCTGTCTCTCAAGAATAACAAGTATAATGTGCAATATGGCCGGGTGTACCTAAAGTGCATTCATATTTCTATAAGTCCCATGTTAAAGGGAGGGGGCCGCTTTAGCACAATGTGACAATTCTCAATAATCACTGCGTCTGTGACCAACTTAAGATTTTTTTACGAAAAATTTTAACGTTATTCATATCCTATTATGATTCTGCTGAAGCTGCCATTTTAGAACCCAAGCTTGGCAAAAATGCAACCTTTAACGCCCGGTTCCAATAAACAAAACCGGCCAAGAGCGTGACGGGCCACGCTCAGTGTAGGGTTCCGTAGTTTCCCGTCCGTCACAATAAGTGTTCTTTACCACGGTAGGTCATGAAAGCACGGAAAATCTTAACATCGACTTTTAAAAAAATGACGTCATTACGCAACGCCATCTATCGAACCATTTATGAACTGGTTTTTACCTTAACATTTTGATGGTGTTAAAAAAATGAATTTTAGTTTTGTTCTAAATTGCCTTAGCATGTTCTTGATAGCAGTTTTATGTAGTTATAAGATACGGCCAATGCCAAGGAGAGACCAACCGAACAATTCGGTAATACCCGGACCAATGTAATAAGTACCTACAGCGCCATCTCTCGGGGAATTGGGTTACAAAGACGTGCAAGGAGGTAATTTTGGATTGCGAGAACCGATTTCAATAATTCTTTGTTTGTTTGAAAAAAATTCGTTCAGGATAATAAAATATGTAAACGAAGTTAAAAAAATGCTTGCAAATACGATTATACTACAAACTTATACATACAGAAATTATTTTGTACAACTTTTTGTCTTTTTTGTACAAAAACTGTTGTGTCAATCAAGTTCAAAATAATTTTCATAGAAAGTCCTTATAAAGTTCTACTTTTCAGACTTTTTTCATATTTTCTAAACTTATGGTTCAAAAGTTAGAGGGGGGGGGACACATTGTTTTTTACTTTTGGAGCGATTATTTCCGAAATTATTGACATTATCAAAAAATGATTTTAGTAAACCCCTATTCATTTTTAAATACCTTTCCAACAATGTATCACACGTTAGGGTTGAAATTAAAAAAAAAATCACTTCCCACTTTACATATAGGGTGGCTACCCTAATAAAACATTTTTTTCCAATTTTTATTTTACCACTTTGTCGGCGTGATTGATATACATATTGGTACCAAATTTCAGCTTTCTAGTGCTAACGGTCACAGAGATTAAGCGAGGACGGACGGACGGACGGACGGACAGACAGACATGGCGAAACTATAAGGGGTAAGTTGACTACGGAACCCTAAAAACGATTCGTTTTGCTTACGGATAGTAGTATTTTGACATACGTCTCGTAGAAAATACTACTATCGCTAAGCATAACGATTCGTTTTTCGTTTATTGGAACCGGGCGTAAGCTGCTAATGAAAAATTAAAGATAGAATAATCCAATAATATTTTGGCCGATCTGGGAAACCAACCAACTATATAATTATTTATTATATAACACTAAAACAACGAGACACAATATAACCCGACTAATGAAGAATTACTTTAGTCGTTTACATATTGTGATAAATAGAACAAGCCGAAACTCAAAAACACGAGTCCTTCGTTAAACGTACAAAAAGTCCTAAAACACAAAACGTGGTCCTCGAAACAAACATAAACGAACATAGTCTTAATTGCCAAATAGGACCTCAACAAACAAGTAAAGTAAACTGAAAAGCTGAAAGACAATTTGGACAGAATGTTGAAAATAGTTACCATATTAAATTAGTAAACGAAGCACGATCGTTTGAAAGTTCTGACAATAATTAATGGGTCGAAACAGAAGCTTCATAGTCTGAAAATCCATACTTAAGGTGTATCAGGGTTGCTCTTGAAATTCGAAATGTTCTTTAGTTTTTTGCAATTCGAAGGTCAGCATTAGGCTGCATGTTGACTAAAATACAATTCGCGACCGAAACAATTATGGCTTTACAGCCCTGTGATCATTAAAATCACCAATACAACCATCCAAGTTCATTTTCGTCCATTTATTGTCTAAATAACATTTTTTTTTTTTTTTTAATATTTCTTAAAAAATAATAAAAACATATAAAAATAGTAGCCCGCCGGTATCGGCGGTCAGGGCTCCAGAGAAAGGAACCTCCTCACAATACGAGCCGTGTCCAGGAGTACCGCTTTCTGTATCAAACCCTTGATCCAGCTGCCTAACGAGAGCCTCCTCAGGTGTTGGTCGAGGCTCTTGGCAAGATACGACTATCAACATCAAGACAAGTTCATTTAATCATTATGAATGATTTTCTTACGAAACTGAGACGCTTGCCCTTAATAGGGCTATTCATTTTTTTTATTCAATAAATCGCAGAATAGATAGTTGGTAGGAATAGTAAAAGATTGTATAGTAATAATGTTTCCTGTAGTTAGATTTTTCAGGGAGAACACAGCGTCTTTCCGCTAGCATTTACTTTTCTAATCTTTCTTTCTTCTCATATATAAAATTCTCGGGTTACAGTTTTAGTTTTCATGCTATGTATATTAGCTAGGTCTGAGAATCGGTCGTAATTTATTTTTCAAACCCCTGAGTGATAAGGGTGGCCCCTTCAGAAAAAGAGCTGTACAGCGGATGACACCGCTGGGCACATTTAATAAGTTTTATAAATATGTAAGTAGCTCTGCCTGTTACAGTTTCCACGGCTTACCGGCAGAACAGAGTTCTATGTAAAGAGGCACAATGGTTAATTGGCACCTGGGTTACGTTATAGGAAAGTCTTTTATTCCGGTTGTACTTTCTTCGGCTGCGACGATATTATTCGAACCCCACGCATGCAAAATCCAGGGCAAAAGGAGTGGCAGGTATATATGGTAATGCTTTGTTGTGTGAGGTGGTAGAAATAGTAGGTACAATAATAGTAGCAGGGTCATAGGAAGTTTTGATAAAGCAAGGTGTCCTTGCACCTGTTTACATTGCAGATGTGTTTGTACCGTCACAGAAACGTCCGCATTGCATATTCAAGTTATAAAAATCTCATTTTCATAAATTTTCTCAAGTTGTTTACGACAGATACAACTTTTGAATATTCGCTAAGACTTAGAATTGCTGAAACCGTCGTCAAAACTTTTCTGGTTATGTTAATAAATCTGAGACAGAAATGTCTGGAACTTGACAGAATATCAAAGTGGTCACAAAGTAAAAAGTTGTCAACGCAGCTGTGGACACCCGGGCACAGGTATATACCTACCTAGTTGCTTATTCATATTTTATTGCTACTTACTAGAAACTAAGTAGAATGACTTAAAAACATAAAAATACAAAAGGAAGACTGCATCAATGGTAAATAAAAACTAGACTAGACCAAAATCGTCGTTTACAATCACTAGGTACCCATAGAAACAGCGATTTACTATTTGTTTTCAAGTTAGAATACAACAACACACCTTGACAGTTCTGAGCGCGCCGTGAGCCGCGTCTTCGGCCCACACTTTCACGCCTTCCTTCTCGTACTCCAGGGTCCAGCCTACTTCGGACTCAAGGAGCTTCTTCAATGCTTCGAAGTCTGAGTCATCTGCAACGCGCGCTTCGCCGCGCGCCCATCCCGCGCCTCCCATTCGAGCGCGGACATCCCAACGCGATGCGAACGACGAACTGCCGCCAGCCAGTGCTACATCCACACGAGTCGATGGTGCGCGCATGCGTGGAGCTACAGCCACCATTTTATTTTTTATTCTTTTTTTAATTTGATTGCTGGCAGTTGTCAATTTACTTTTTAGTCACTTTCTACAATGTTTTTGTTGATAGTTTATTTCCAGTACACGTGTTATTGGCAAAATTGTGGTATCTCTCGTCCACAAAAGCCATTAATGAAGAGTTGAAGTTGAAGTTACAATGTTTGTGTCATTTTGTATTGACAATCAAGTATCGTATACTTTTGTTTGGTATTACATTCTTTTCATTATTAAATTCTTTAAGGTTGTGTTTACCATCCTCATGGGACTTGGGAGTCCAATCAACTTTGTTTGTACTATAGCATTTCAATTCTGGTAACTGTGTGTTCAGTAATCGAAACAACGTCAAACCAATTACAATTCAAGTAACTAAAATTGAAACAACGACGATTTTCGAATGGGTTTTGAATAATTAATCACTTCAAAGAAGGGTTTCTGTGTGTTCTGCGTTCAGTGTAGCGTATCGGCCTGACAATGCCATCCATTTAGTTAGATTAATAGTTTAATAACTGTCTCTACTAAGCTTAGCGGTTTCGAAGCCAACCACTTACCAAACAGACTCCCCGTTTCTATCCTCTGCAAATTTACTGTTGTGACAGATAATGACTTTACCTTGACTAAGTACCTATTAATTTTAGATTCAGTTTCCATACATCTCAAGAATAAACAAGAGTAGATCGAATAGGTAGGCCATAAGTGGCAGTCGCTCCTTACACAATATTGGTGTTCAGCTACATCCAGCGTGATCGGCAGGCCATAAAAACCATCACATTGAAGAAACGGGAATGATGTACCTACATACATACATTTATTCATAGATAATTAAAACGGTATAACATCAATTACAATAATTAACATAGAAACAGAAGATAAAGTAGAAGTAAAACATCAAGTAAACAACTTGCAATAGGTTCAATTAAAACTAACAAGGAACAGTGGACACTCTTGCATACTTTGTTTCACAAAACACCAGACATACTAGCATGACTATTCCATTCATACGCAAACACATCGCATTCAGGGTGAGCAGTCAGAAGAGCGTTGTCCATCTTGAAAATAAGACACACAGGCGATTCAGCTCTGGCGACAGTTTTGGAAAACGGTTGTGCGAAAAGATTGTGTCGGCGGTTCTGACGGTGTCCGATGTATTTGTCGGGCACGAATAGCCGGCAGAGAAGTGTATGAAGTTCGGGGCACTCGATACGTCCCCGGAAGGTTTTACAGGCGACCGTGAGCTGATCAAAGGGCCTTCTCACCACTAAGGAGTTAAAGCCCAACATTCCTAATAAATAGTTGGTAGGATACATTTAGGGAAAAAAATGGTATATTTTGGAAAAAGCTCCTCTGGAAAGTTTTCTGCACCTTTTCGAGCATTAAAGTTGGGGCTGCAGTGTAGGGGTGCCAGACACAGGCACTAGATACTACTAGATTAGTTTGCTAACATGATATTTGCAGCCATACGCTCCGTATCACTTGGTATGTCGCTATTCTAGCGACCTACAGACGCTGGGTCAACACACGCCGTGGGATTAACTCCACACGGCTTGCAATAGGCCCTGGCTGGCAATGTCATTTGACGGACATGGTACCGCAGCTTTAGGCTCAAAGCCGACCCGTTTTGATAAAGCTTGGCAGTGCCAAAACAAGAACACCGAACCAAGAAGAAGAATAAATTATGTGTTTCCTAATCCTCCGCTAATCTTCTCCGTCGGACGTCATTGGCTTATAAGTGTTGCAGTAGTTTGGGAATAGTGTGGGAAATATAAAGACCGAACCAAACTGGATACTTTCATTAATGGTGAAAAACAGAAGAGTTTTCAGTAAAGGTCTCACGATGACGGTCTTAGAGCCATGATATAGTCGTCCGTGTCTAACTTTTTTTTGAGATGGGATATCTTCTAACCAAATCATCAAATAACTTCCCCTGATCTGGGCGGAGCGGGATTGAGCATGAGACTTTTACTGACTTAAACCCATTCATGTTCTCGTTTTGTCCTTTTTGCTTATTTTCCGCGGCTCCCGACGCCCGGAGCGTCTCCCGACGGTGATCCGTGTTTACCCTAACAGTCACTTATATCAGGTAAAGTCTTTTGGCAGCGTTTCTCCCACCCATGCCAAGCGAAGAATCCCTGACGCCTGAAGATTATCTTCGCGCAAATTGACGCCTTTGTGATATCGTCGGTCACCAATTCTGAAAATGAATTAAATGGAGTTAGGTATTATTTAAGTGATCTAAGATCTACTGTATAATAGTGACTTCTTTCGTCGTCTTTTTTACGGGACAAGCCTACCACACTCTTTCCACACAACTCTGGTATCTGAAAACATTCCGTTTTCCACGCGCTTCTCTGAGTTTGCGGCTTACTCACACTTGCTAAGAACTTGTAATTCAGAAGCTACCATTTCACAACCCTTATACGTGTAAGCAATGACTTACTGTCGGGTCTACGCTATCCTCTCATACTTAAGTAGGTACTAACGCTGTAAAAAAACATTGTGAAACCAAATTATTTTAAAAGAGTAGTTTCTTGCCGGTTCCTATCCATAGGAAACGACCAACCCATATAAATTATAAATGCGAATGTTTGTGAGGATGGATGCATGGATGTATGGATGTTTTTTACACTTTCACGTTAAAACGGCTGAAAGGATCTTGATGAAAATTGGCACAGATGTAGATTATAGTCTGGAATAACACGTAGCATACTTTTTTTTCGATCATCACGCAAAATTGATTTGATACATTCATTAAATTCTCAAGCATTTAGACTCACCAGCACAAGTAACGTGGCAATCCTTCCCTGGCACCGTAGTGTTACTGCACCAGAAGTGGTCGTTGATCTGGAACAGACCGTGGTCCCGCGAACCGTTCTTGTTGGGTTTGCCCACGACGTCCGTGTGACGTGCACTCTCATTGTCTATCAGACATACCCCTGAAAATAATTAAATATAGCGTTAATCATTGATATAATAACCCAGCAATTTAATAACTCAGCAATTAAGAACGTGGGAAATTGTGTGAAAAAAACATTTCATAATTGAACCTTCAATGAAACAGTAATTAGCTTTTGCTTGTGATTGTAGCTTGTGAAAGCCTAAATATAATTTCATTAATGTTGATTCATTATATACGTATAATTTCAATCCATGTTGATTTTTTTTTTCGAATGGGGTAACATCAAATGACTCCTCCCCTTTTGGGCAAAGCAGGGGGGAATGTCAGACTTGTACTGACTAAAAACCAACCATGTTCCTACTTTTGCCCTTTGTGTTCCGCGGTTGCCGTATCTCTTTCGAACCAACCCGCTTCGGCGGCAGCCAGTGGTCTTAACGGCCTCTCAGATTTTCTGAGATCCCTTTGACTAGGTTTATTGTCACTAGTCGGACGGTAAGCTGAGGTGACGGTGGCCGGGAGTCGTCTCACGATTTTTTTTAATCTTCGAGAGGAACGTTGTACACACTGTCACACATCAAACTACACATTTCCAGTATAACATGGCTTCGCCTTGTATACATTTCCCTTACAGTGAGAGATCCGCATAATCTGGTTATTTATTGCTTGATCGGTCATCGTGTTTACCAAGTTACTTTACACCTTAAAAGCCTTATCATACGGGTGTTGCCAATGCGGTATGTCGTCGCAGCCCTCAGAGATTTCGTCGCAGTGAATGCCTATGAAAACTATGAAGTGTCACCGTTCAGGCGTCACAACGCGTTGCCAAGTTTTGCATCGCTCTAACGTTTGTACAAACTTAGTCATTTAGGAATTAACGTTGTAAAGAAAAACATGAGGTGTCAAGGGACACCCGGATGGAACGAATTTATTATTTATTATGTACAAAAAACCTGCATACACTCAACAAAAATAATCGTCGCGACACCACACTGTTCAATGCGAAATTGAAAGACGAAACGAAAATAACTGGCTTGCTTTCTATGACAGAAAAACACGCGCGCGCCGCACAACTTACAACTAAGACGGAAAAATTAAGACCAAAAGTTGTAACGACACTTTCGTTGCAATTTTTGGTCTTAATTTTTCCCGTCTTTCGCAACGCGCGATAAGGAACTTCGTTCCAAAAGGAAATAAACGAATAGCTCCAAATAAGAAATAGTACTTGGTTAGTAGAAGAGACCGTTTAGCCGTCCATTATTGTGGGACAATGATTTACGGTTTTATGTACAACAATTATCTAAATTCGACCTCTTAATGTCTTTTATTTTTAACATATTCTCAAATATTAAACACAAGCCTTTCCCTACAATACTACCGGATAAAAATCAGACATAGTGAGTAGTGACATACATAATGATAGGCAGCCCGGTGCACCATCCTTACTAATATTATAAAAGCGAAAGTGAGTTTGTTTGTTTGTTTGTTACCTCTTCACGCTTTAATGGCTAAACCGATTTTGATGAATTTTGGTACAGAGATAGTTGGGAACCAGGAGACGGACATAGGCTATTATTTTTTTAATAAGAGTGGGATATGAGGGAGAAAGAGGGAAGAAACGGGAAAACTTAGCGTTGCTATTACAAATCAATAAGGCGCTACCGAATGTAACGCGAGCGAAGCCGCGGGTGAAAGCTAGTTTTTCATATAACTAGGTACCTAAATCCACCCAGAAGTTAAGGTGTGAAAATATGACAAACAGGCAGTGTTTATTTTACAATTTATACTTTTATACTATTTATTTATACTATTATACTTAATATTATAAAAGCGAAAGTGAGTTTGTTTGTTTGTTTGTTACCTCTTCACGCTTTAATGGCTAAACCGATTTTGATGAATTTTGGTACAGAGATAGTTGGGAACCAGGAGACGGACATAGGCTATTATTTTTTTAATAAGAGTGGGATATGAGGGAGAAAGAGGGAAGAAACGGGAAAACTTAGCGTTGCTATTACAAATCAATAAGGCGCTACCGAATTTAACGCGAGCGAAGCCGCGGGCAAAAGCTAGTTTTTCATATAATATATAATATAATATAATATATATAATAATATTATAAAAGCGAAAGTGAGTTTGTTTGTTTGTTTGTTTGTTTGTTACCTCTTCACGCTTTAATGGCTAAAACGATTTTGATGAATTTTGGTACAGAGATAGTTGGGAACCAGGAGACGGACATAGGCTATTATTTTTTTAATAAGAGTGGGATATGAGGGAGAAAGAGGGAAGAAACGGGAAAACTTAGCGTTGCTATTACAAATCAATAAGGCGCTACCGAATTTAACGCGAGCGTAGCCGCGGGCAAAAGCTAGTTTTTCATATAATATAATATAATAATATCATAAAACCTAAAGTGAGTTTGTTTGTTACCTCTTCACGCTTTAATGGCTAAACCGATTTTGATGAATTTTGGTACAGAGATAGTTGGGAACCAGGAGACGGACATAGGCTATTATTTTTTTAATAAGAGTGGGATATGAGGGAGAAAGAGGGAAGAAACGGGAAAACTTAGCGTTGCTATTACAAATCAATAAGGCGCTACCGAATTTAACGCGAGCGAAGCCGCGGGCAAAAGCTAGTTTTTCATATAACTAGGTACCTAAATCCACCCAGAAGTTAAGGTGTGAAAATAGGCATTGTTTATTTTACAATTTATTCCTAACTAGCTGTTCCCAACGGTTTTATCCGCTACTCAGCTCCCAAGTGCTGTAGTGACGACTATGCTACTTCGCGATAACTAAGCTTTTTACTGAGGAAAAAATGGTTAAAATCGGTCCAGTAATTTTGGGTACAAAGAAACAAACAAAAAAGTATTTCCTCTTTATATTAGTAATAATATTGTATAGATATAAGTGTAGTAAAGTTTGTTTTCCAATGACTACGTAATGAACAAAAAAGGGACTTTTAAAAAACCATGTCATACTGCACGTCATTCTCAAACTAACAAAAAGTATTTGCTAACATTTTTGTGTGCAATCAAGAATTTTGTTGGATTCAACTAGTAACCCGCTTGCACGGTTATCTGATATGTTGACTATCCTTACTAATATTATAAAACCGAAAGTGAGTTTGTTTGTTTGCTCGTCTTCACGCCTTAATGGCTAAACCGATTCTGATGAATTTTGGTACAGAGACAGTTGAGACCCTGGAGACGGGCATGGGCTATTTTTTTTAAATGGAGAAAGACGGAAGAAAAGGGAAAACTTAGCATTGCTATTACAATAAATAAGGCGCTAGGGCATAAACTACAGGTACCTAGCAAGTGCAAAATAGGAAAGGGGAACTGTGTTACCCCGAATTTAACGCGAGTGAAGCCGCGGGCAAAAGCTAGTTCATATATAACTTACAATCAGCCATTTCCTCTTCAGGAAATGTTTGTTTCCTTAGTTCTCGTACTAAATCACATCTCGTTTCAAAATACTTAGCTTCACTAATCAAGCAAAGAGAGACCAACACGAATACAAAGATAAATAATTGTTTCATTTTAATTGTAAGATAACACTTGACATGCGTTCGAACTATAAAAAGAAGTTAGACTGAAGATTATTAACATAAAAACTGGTTTATTTATTAGCACAGCGATTTTAAGATCCATTTACAATTGATATTATCTGCTTATTTTATCATTTATAAGGTAGGTACTAGCTTTCGCCCGCGGCTTCGCTCGCGTTAAATTCGGTATAACACACCAAGCAGACCTGCAGTTTTTGCTATTGCGCCTGATTGATTTGTAATAGCAACGCTAAGTTTTCCCTTTTCTTCCCTCGTTCTCCCTCATATCCCACTTTTTTTTAATAAAAAATATCCTATGTCCGTCTCCTGGTTCCCAAATATCTCTGTACCAAAATTCATCAAAATCGGTTTAGCCATTAAAGCGTGAAGAGGTAACAAACAAACAAACTCACTTTCGCTTTTATAATATTAGTAAGGAAGTAAGGATAGTAAGGAAGTAGGGACGACTACCTACCTACCTACCTACCTACTTTTACTTCTTGTAGCTTTGACTACCCCATTGACTAAAACGTAATTGTTGAACACGGGGTACTGAGTCCAATTCAAAATAATGACATTAAGTTTTCCCATTTGGCATTCCACAGAAGCAGACTGGTTTGGAAGTTGGAGGCCTCGGAAAGCACGTTAAGCCGTTGGTCCTGAGCTTAATCTCGATGCACTCGCGAAAAAGGCAAGCAGAGTATTCCACTCCTTGGCTGTGCACATAAAGGATGAAGCATAGCGTTTCGTGCAAATGTGCGGGATATCGACAAGCTGATCAATGGGTGATAACCAGTAGGCCTACCATGACGTCTCAAAGCAGAACTTATTCCACTGAGGGAAAGAGATGGTGCTAGACACCCTGCATAGCTCTGTCTCTTTCCCTTAGTGGAATAAGTTCTGCTTTAAGACGTCATGGAAGGGTAGCAGAGGTCGAAATTAGGTAGAGTTATTTATGTACTTACACTGATTTCATTCGTGGCCCTACATGGTTACCCTTACTAATATTATAAAAGCGAAAGTGAGTTTATTTGTTACGTCTTCACGCCTAAATGACCAAACCGATTTTGATGAATTTGGTACAGAAATAGTTGGGACCCTGGAGACGGACATAGGGTTATATTTTTTTAAAGTGAGAAATGAGGGAGAAAGAGGGAAGAAATGGGAAAACTTAACTTTGCTATTACAATAAATAAGGGCAAAACTACAGGTAGCAGGTAACTGCAAATCTGGAAAGGGGACTGTGGGCAAAAGTATATGTAGTTAACTATATATGTGCCAAACATCATCCAAATCCGCTAAGCCCTTTGAGCGTAATGAAGTAATAAAAAAAACTTTAAACGAAATCTAACATAAACTACATAAGCAATATAAATAATACCAAACAAAAAAAAGAATTTTGCAAATCGGTCCAGGCGTCTTTGAGTAATCGGTGAACATACAAAAAAAAATATAAAATAGATTCCGACGAATCGAGAACCCCCTCCTTTTTAACAGAAAAAAGGAGGTGTTGATGTATTTGGTCTCTTATAGCAATCGTACTACTGATAATTAAGACATCACACGTTTATTGTGCAAAAACGGGGATTCCGCGGGCGCTTGTGAAGTTGTGACGCACACACACGTCGTGTACCTATCTTTACCACTACAACGGTGTATGTTTTTATGTAGCCACACCTATAGTTTGTATGCTTATGTTTTTTTTATACATATACAAACAATGTGTTTTAAGTCCCTTCACAAAGCCGTTAGCCAAGAATAATTCTGTAAGGTACCTATATATCTAAGGTTGACTGGTAGAAAATGCTCAAGGCTTATTAAGTCCGCATTTGTATAAGATTTTTTTAGATATGCATTGTGCATGAAGTTTTAATAAATAAATAAAATATTGCTAAGAAGCAGTTTTTTTGGAGTGCAAAATCACAATATACCGTAAGACCCAGGCCAAAGTTGCGAGTTGTTCCATAGAGATACCGCGGCCCTGGAACACAAAAGGCAAAAGAAGGGACATGGATGGGTTCTAGTCAGTAAAAGTCTTAATCTAATTATTGAACCATGAGCTCATCCCAAAAGTGTTTATATCGAGAATATGTAAAGAAAAGGAGATAGAGAGAGAGAAAGCAATATATGTGTGTCGTTGCAATGATATCCTAAAAGTATAAGTAGTTTAAAATCTCCAATTTTAATCCAATCTCCATTTTTATTCTAAGTAAATACTGAACCATTACAATATACACAGCACATACATAATTACGTAAACAAGACTTAAGTCATAATCAAACAATAACCGCATAGCAGGAAAACGCAGTGGGCACAACGTTACTTGAATAATGTTAACCAAAATATCGAGTGCATGACTAATCAACACAGTCAGTGTGTTGTCTTCTTTGTCTTTATTTTAAGGTTCCGCAGACAAGGACTGCAGCAATAGATTCTTTCGCTTATGGTTCCGTTTATTTAGTTGTGGAGTGTTCTCGGCTTTACTCTCTTTTTGTAAATCTAACACTCTATGGTATCTACTTTTCTTAGACCCAAACAAAATTGCTTTGTAGCTATGTATAAAAAGTACCTAATAATGTGTTCAAAATAGTGAAGCTCCGTAAAATATACAAAACTTCTTGAAAACCTAGAAAAATCAAGTAAACATCTGGCTATGAGTTAGATCGAAGGGCTGCGGTATAGTCCAAAAGAAAACCACAAAGGCAGAAGAAGAAACAGGGATGGGTTTTTAGTCAGTACAAGTCTAAAACTCATATCTGCTTCGCACTTCCTTCTGTTCCGCCACAGAGGCCACAGATAAGTCATTTGGTGATTTCCCAATCGAAAAAAAAGACATCTAGAGTTTCATACTAAACTTAATAGTATTCTTAGTAAGATTGACCATAAACATAACTACTATTATTTTTTCTGTGCTGTGTATGTTTAGAGCCCGAGCGTGTAGTATGCTTCGCACGTGACCGATTTTTTGTCATGCCAATTATGAGCCAATTCTGAAGGGGCCTCCCCGTACACAATATGAGGTAGACATTATTAATTTGAAGATTACGATTCCTTGTAACCAATTCTACGACTGGGTCGATTGGGTTTAAGTGGCAAAATGCTTGACTTACTGAGCTAAATATACTACGTTGAATACCATTTTCACTAACACTAAACGATACCTAAGTGTTATTGCACTGCTGGAATTTAAACAGTTGGTGCTGAGCCCAAAGTTGAAAATCTAACAAGAGTACTTTGATTTAGGCATTGCCACCAAACATCTTCATGTTTTGGCCTTATTTGGATGAGTTTGCTTGAGTTTTTTTTTTAAATTGAATTTAGTAGGCTGCTGGCATTTCTACCAATATGAAGCGTGTTGGGGACAGTTAAATTCAAAGACTGCCTCGCCTCGGCGTCCTAGTGGTCGCTTAATGCTACTGCTAAGCATCAAGGAACTCATGCTTCAACTCAGGGATCAATTCCCGGGTTCCGCACCTCAAAATGAAAAACGGAAACCCTTTTTTTTCGGGTGGGAAATCATCTAATGACTTCCCCCGCTCTGGGCGGAGCGGGGGGGCATGTCAGACTTGTACTGACTAAAACCATGTCACAGATTACTAAATAGCTACTACCCCATGTTCCTTCTATTGCCCTTTACGTTCCGGAGCCGCGGTATCTCTTTCGAACAACCCGCAACCCCGGCAGGCGGAGGCTCTGGCAAGCCCCTCTGCTTTGCTGACATCTCTTTGAGGCGCGCGTGAAACACGAACGCGCCGCGCGCCGTCGACACGGCCTGTCGTCAATCGACGGACGGACGGTGAGCTACCTATTGCTCACCGTCCACAGGCCCGAAACGGGAACCCTTACTAGATCATTTTGTTGTCCGTCCGTCTGTCTGTCTGTCTGTCACCCTTTATCTAGGGTAGTTAGAGATATTACTAAGGGCCCAGGTTTAAAGAGCATAGGAATAGGTACAACTTACAGAATAAACCTAACGAAAAGAATAAATGATAATGTTATTATTTATGTTAACTGTGTAAATAGGTAAGTAGGTATTACTAATTATAACTGTTTGATAACAAATTTTACCTCTTATTTACCACAAGTTTGAATAATATTTACTAGACTGGATACAATACGGGGAAAAATTGTCTATCAACAAATTATTTATTATTGTGGTCTGAATATGTTATTTTCAGGACACAATAATACCCTATATACAATATGTTGATTTGCATCCTCGTCAAAATTTAGGAGGTGCTAGTAAAAGTCATAAATAATCAATGAAAATTACGGTACCTGATCAATAATAATATACGGCGCTTTTATGATCTGTCTCTGTGTGTTTAAATTTAACAGTATTACAGAATATTT